>CM053037.1:91019109-92245830 GCA_028564925.1 Lithobates sylvaticus
ACAGTGGTGGCAGAGCATTGCACAGTGGTGGCAGAGCATTGCACAGTGGTGGCAGAGTAGGCAGAGTATTGCACAGCGGTGGCAATGTATTGACCAGCGCTGTGGGCACTACACATCCAGCCCACAGCGCTGGTCCCGTCTCCCCCCCTCTCCGCTTCTCCCTTCTCTGTACCGATCGGTACAGAGAGGGGAGGGAGGAACCGGCGTCATGACGTGACGCCGGTTTGTGTACATGTGATCGCTCCGTCATTTGACGGAGCGATCACGTGGTAAACGGCCGCTATCAGCGGCTGTTTACCGTGATCCGTGATGTTCCCGAGGTCACGGATGTTCCCGAGTGCGCGCCCCAGGGGGCGCGGGGGCGCGCGGGAGCAAGTTTCTGAGAGGACGTCCGTAGGACGTCCACTCAGGGAAACCCGACCGCGCTGTAGACGTCTTTCGACTATAGCGCGGTCGGCATGTGGTTAAAAAAAGTATGGAAGAAAGTTACCTCAATGCAGCAAGGCCATATACTTTTGTGTGGTGACTTTAATTTAATACCAGGAAACGATCTTGACCTCTCTACTAAATCCCAAAAGAAGAACCGACACTGGCACAATTCACCTTGTCTTCCGGACTCCAAGATGTGTGGAGATGCCAGCATGCATCGGAAAGGGACTTCACTTTTTTTTCTAACGTTCATTACTCTTACTCAAAAATAGATCTAATGCTTGTTGATACGTTTTTACTGCAAAAAATAACGCGATCTGATATTCATGTGGTAACATGGTCAGATCATGCACCAATTTCCATGAGCGTGGGGGACCGCAATACTGAAACTAGAGCCAATAGGTGGCGCAATGATGTATTTGCAATGTTACAACCTGAAAATTTAAAAAGTCTTAGAATAGCTATGAAGGAATTTTTTGACCTGAACTCTCCTTCGGTGTCCGATCCCTTCACGCTCTGGAATACCCATAAAGTCTATATTAGAGGCCTTCTTATACAAATAAGTGCTAGGCTTAAAAAGCAGAGGACAAAGCGGCTCAACGATCTTTTGACTAGAATTGAACAACTAGAGGCCTCGAACAAACAGAACTCCACACATAAGGTGAGAGAGTCCCTTTTTCAAACTAGACAGGACCTCCGCTCTCATCTGGTTTCCCAGCAGGAGAACCGCTTCCGCATCTTAAAAGCAAACAGCTACCGTTATAACAACAAAGCGGGTAAACTGCTGGCAAATCAGCTGAAGGAAAAACAAAAACAACAAAAAATACAGAGTATGTTTAATCCCAAGACAAACCAAACTGTGTATAATCCTAAGGAAATTGCTGATGCCTTTAGTGATTATTACGAGGCTTTATATAACCTCAAAGAAGATCGAGATACGCACCAACCATCAGACCAGCTGATCTCCGACTTTTTAAATTCTATTGACCTACCGGCACTAACTAGTAGTGAACTGGATATACTTAATGTACCCACCTCCACTAATGAAATTAAAAAAATCATTAAAAGCATGCCCCATAACAAATCACCAGGACCAGATGGTTACTCATCCGAATATTACCAACTATTTAATGACGAAATCTCTCCATATATGAAAAAGATCTTTGATGCCGCTATGTCCAAAGCCTCGTTCCCACAAGAAATGTTGACAGCCACCATTGTAACTATACCAAAACCAGGCAAGGACCCCTCAACCCCACAAAACTTCAGACCAATATCATTACTAAATGTTGATGTGAAAGTTTATGCAAAATTGGTCGCCAACAGGCTTGCCTCCCTCTTGCCGAGGCTGATCCACCAGGATCAGGTAGGCTTCGTCAAGGGGAGGCAGGCCAATGATGCGACAAGGAGACTGATAAATATAATTTACCAAGCGGAACGAAACGGAGGGCCTTCTCTGCTTCTGGCTCTGGACGCAGAGAAGGCCTTCGATAGAATCCATTGGGGATATTTAACACATGTTTTACAAAAGTTTGGCCTGACAGGCCAAATTCAACAGGCAATACTTGCACTCTACTCATCACCATCTGCGTATGTTTATACAGAGGGAATGTTCTCCAAAAATTTTAACATAACCAATGGCACCCGACAAGGGTGCCCATTATCACCCATAATTTTTGCCATGATGATGGAACCTCTAGCAGAAAAAATTAGACAACACCCAAAAATTCAAGGGATCATCCCAAATTATATACACCACAAGATATCACTGTTCGCAGATGATGTCATCTTGACACTGTCTGACCCTCACAACCTGACTTTAGCAAAATCGCTTATTATAAAGTTAACGAGAACAAGTCCAACATCCTCGGAATATCGGTCAGTAGGAACACTAAATCCCAAATACAGAAGGACCTCCCGTACCCTTGGGCGACCGATTCAATCCCCTACAACTAACTCCAACTATCTCCAACATGTGTAAGGCAAACTATCTACCACTGGAAAAAGTACTGCAAAAAGAAATAGACAGGATCCAAAATCACTTTATTTCTTGGTATGGCCGTTTGGCGGCCTACAAGATGCTTTTACTGCCCAAAATAACCTATCTCTTCAGAACCCTACCGATAGCTGTACCGGACCCTTTACTTAAATCACTGCAGAGACAGATGTTAAAGTTCATATGGGCGGGGAAAAGAGTAAGATTCCCTTCACAGATGTTATATAAACACAAGAGATCAGGTGGACTTGGACTCCCGTTATTGAAAGATTATCATGTAGCAGCTATAATAGACCAACTCAAAGACTGGCATCCCCTGTCTGAATCTAAACCCTGGCAGCAATTAGAACAGGCATGGGTATACCCTAGAAACCTACAATCCCTGCTTATAGCAAGTAACTTTAGTGACTCACATATACGAGTAGACCATCCCACTATCCAAGCCTCCTTGCAGGCATGGGAATATCTCAAAATCTCAGATAAACTAGCTGCAGGGACAGTTAATGTCCCTATACCTCTTGACTCACTTCACTGGACAATCCCAAACTTAAATCTTATGGTATGGCAAAAAAAAGAAGTAAAAGTAATAAATGACCTTACTCATGGAAATGAATTATTATCATTTCCAGACATACAATCAAAATTTGACATCCCATCCTCAGAATTCCTATCCTACCTTCAAATTTCTTCCTGGTTCAAACAAGTACATAAAACCCACACGGCCGTCTCGGAAAGCATATGGAACCATCGTCATGGCAAAGATACTAACGCTAAAGGTATATCATTGATCTACAATCACTTGTGTGGGAAATCCTCCTTTACTAAATACAAGCACCTCATTAAATGGGAGACTGAGATAGGTAAAACGTTTACGGAACAACAGTGGCATGTAGCGACAAGAAATAATATGAAATTCTCTAGATGCGCAAATTATGAGGAACTGGCGGCAAAACTATCGGCACGATGGTATCTCACACCTTATGTTATGGCTAAATTCTCCAAAACCAACTCAAACCTGTGTTGGAGGGGCTGTGACCAGGTGATTCACATGTTGTGGTCGTGCCCCCATCTTCGCAGCTTCTGGAATGAAGTTTTTAAACTTATAGTGCACACCACTGGAGTAATTACTCGCCTGGTCCTGAAAAAGCGATTCTAAGCATAGACATTAATGTGTACCCAATCTCAGTACGGGCAATTGCAATGCACATTCTTTTTGCCGCCAGGTCCTTAATAGTACAAAAATGGAAATCCACTGATATCCCAACAAAAAGGGAAGTTATAACCAAAGTTAATCTAATCTCAGAATATGAAAAAATTCTAGCATTTAGAGATAACGCAGGCGCCAGATACATATCTAACTGGTCACTCTGAAACTCCGTACACAAAGTTAAGAATTGAAATCTGAATTATTCTACTATATTTCTCTCTGTGGTAGCACCACAAATCTGCACCCCCATACCCTTTTCCCTTGCCTCCCCCCCCCCCCAGTTAAAAGTTATATGCATTAACCAACATGATGCCTTAATAGGCAAGTTAACAGTACTATCTGTAATGATACTGGAACCAATCAGTCGACCTTTTCAAAGTGAATTAAGAAGATCTAATGCAACCTTGTTCATTTCTAAACTATGCATATAGATCAGATGTGCAATAATGGAATTCTCACTGTTTAACCACCCATAGATAGGTACCACAACCTGAGTTTCTGTATTGACTCTACTATGTAACCAAAGATGTTAATTGTATTGTTATGCTGTTATTTTTGAATAAAAATTATTGAACTAAAAAGATTATAATAGAATAGAAAAGAATAGAATAGAAAAATAAGAAATTTGAAAAGAAAATAATAGAATAAAAAAACAATGGAAAAGAATAGATTAAATAAAAAGAATATAATATATACCATCTTCTGAAATTCGAATTTTGAATAGAACAAATTCGAATTTGAATAGAAAAGATTATAATAAAAAATATTATAATAGAATAGAATAGAATTGAAAATAAGAGATTGGAAAAGAAAATAGAATAAAAAAACAATGGAAAAGAATAGATTGAAATCAAAAGAATATAATATATATCCATCTTTTAAAATTCAAATTTCAAATAGAAACGATTAGAACAGAAAATATTATAATAGAATAGATAAGAATAGAATAGAAAATAAGAGAAAAGAATAGGAAATAATACAATAGAAAAACAATGAAAAAGAATAGATTAAAATAAAAATATAATATTTAACCATCTTTCGAAATTCGAATTTTGAATAGAACAAATTCGAATTTGAATAGAAAAGATTATAATAAGAAAGATTATAATAGAATAGAAAAGAATAGATTATAAAATAAGAGAATGGAAAAGAAAAGAATAGAATAAAAAAACAATGGAAAAGAATAGATTGAAATAAAAAGAGTATAATATATAACCATCTTCCGGAATTTGAATTAAGAATAGAACAAATTTGAATTAGAATAGAAAAAAATAGAATAGAATAGAAAAGGATAGAATAGAAAATAAGATAATAGAATAGAAAAGAATACAATAAAAACAATGCAAAAGAATAGATTAAAATAAAAAGAATATAACATATAACCATCTTCTGAAATTCAAATTTTGAATAGAACAAATTAGAATAGAAAAGATTAGAATAGAAAATAATTCAATTGAAAATAAGAGAATAGAATAGAAAAAAATATAATAGAAAAACAATGGAAAAGAATAGTTTAAAATAAAAAGATATAATATCTAATAATGTATTTTTCTTGAACTTGAAAAGACTCATGGAAAAGATGTCCAACTTGGTTTGGCACGTCCGATTCTTTGATCGGTATTTGAAAGAGAAAGTAAGTCCTCAGGGACTCAGAATACAAATTTTCCCATCCTTTGAGGTGACGGATGTCCCTTTTAAGGAAGAATGGGAACAAAATCTTAATCAATGTTTAGCACACATGATGTCAATGTTAAGAGAGAAACATAGTAGGGATTTGGTAGAACTAGAAAGGGAAATTGAGACATTAAGAGCCAGTGGTAACCAATACTAGTATGGAATTTAAAAAGAAGGAACGAGATTTGCTACAGCACCTAGAGGATTATAACAAAAATGTTGTACTAAGAAAGGATCAAAAATTCTACAAGGACCAATTGGCATTTTCAGGTGGATATGAATACAAATGTCAGAAAGGGTTCTCTAACAAAAGAGGCAAACCCTTTATTCAAAATCTTCATTATGATAATACACTATATAAATAACTTCTGTCTCTTCCCAGAAACCATCAAACAAAGCCCCACGAGGACCGTCGGGTAAAGGACGTGCACCTAAACACAGTAACGACAGCCGTCATCAGTCCCGGGGGTACACATAAAAAACAGATTGTTTCCCCTAAAAAGCATATGCCTAAAAATTCACATACAGAACCAGCAGATGCAGCATATGATGACCCATTAATAAGCACCGCTTGTGTTCGTAGATGAAAAAGAGAGTGAACAAATACCCCCACATGATCTTGGTGCGACAGCTCAAACCAGCCCACCCAGGAATACCAACCAAGGTCTAGCCTCATTAGACCCTGCTCCCAACCACCCGGCCACACCCATCATGTACTCACGAGTCACGAACAGGAAAAATAGACCCGCTCGTTGTCAAACAGACACCACTCAACCGGGATTAAATGTTGTTAACCTCTCGTCATATGATCTATCCCCAATAGAAATTGAGGTATTAAAACTCGGCCTAAGCTTCTGTCCATCACAAACGATTGACAAATTCACTGTTATAAAGGACTTGCATTTATTTGCAAAAAAAAACTCACATATAAATACATCTTTGACAGTGATATGGGGGAAGGTGGCCGGCAGAGAGGAAGACATCTACAAAGGCTTTAAAGTCCAGGATTTTAGGGCTCTCAAAATACTCATTTAGTTACTGGATGAAAATGAGAGCTCTACAGATCAAAATTACTCCACCTCGGACGAGGAAGAGTTAGATATCGAGGTAACCCCAGAACCATCAAAGTCTAAAGCCAAGTCTCAGAAGTTTCCCAATTTACAGACATGCCCAGCTGTTTGGGCGTTCCTAAAACAAACCAAGAAACAAATAGAGGATCTTACATTTCCAAGCTATGCTAAGGACAATTTGTCACAAGCACAGCAGGCAGCACTTGTAAGCATCATGCATAATGATAATATCATAGCGAAACCGTCTGATAAAGGCGGAAATGTACTGGTGTTGGATAAAACCCAGTACACCGCTATGTGTAACACAATGTTAAATAATCAGGAATGGTACCAACCTATCCCACACGAGAAATTGATTGAGGCTAGATCCATATATCTATCTATAATTCATCAGGCATACCTTATTATAAGGATTTGCTAGAATATCTCGAGATCAAATGGCCCGTCACACCGACATTTTATTCAATACCGAAGGTCCATAAAAGTATGGCTAACCCCCCCGGACGCCCCATAGTGTTGGAAATAGGGTGCCATACTGAGACCGCCAGCAAGTATGTAGATAGCCAGCTACGCCCTTACGTCATGTGCTTACCCTCCTACATGAAGGACACTCTAGAACTACTAAAAGTTATTGAGTGACTCACCATACCACCAGGGGCTATTATGGCAGCTATAAACATTGAGGTACTATACTCAAGCATCCCCCATAAAAAGGGTATAGGGGGGCGTGGCCTGCAGCGGAGAGGAATGGCAGCGTGAGCTCTGAGCTCCGGATCCTACAGGGAGAAAGCGTCCATAAACGGCACCTTTGGACCCCGCTAATCGGCTAATATACCGGCGGAACCACCCGCTACCATCAAGAGGACATGGCGACTAAAAGAAAAGGGGCGAGTAAGCCGCAACGCCTGACCGACTACTTCCATCAGCCGCGGCCTGGAGGTAGGCAATATGGCGCCGGCCCCGCACACGCGGCGGCCCACAAACACAAACCCAAACCCAGTTCATCCACCCCATCACCCTTACATGACGATCCGATCGTCGACCAGGCATCCCCCTTACCTCATTCCCCCACAGGGAGCCCGGCTAAAGCCAAACTGAGACTGGATGAGAACGGATGCAGCTCTGCCCCAGGCCCAGCATCAGAATCAGGAGATGATACCAGGGAGCTCCCGGACTCAATTACGTCCTTTCCCACAGCCAACCAACCTGTACTGGACACTGTCCTTAAGGACATGCTAGTCTCCCTCAGGAGCACACTCCAAAATGATATGATAAACTGTATGCACAGGTTTAGTGGGGAGCTCTCTGCAGTAGAAACAAGAGTGGAGCATATAGAGAACAAGATGGGGGAGTATGCCACTACCATTAATGACTTGATAGATGCAAACGACGAAAAAGATGACGAAAACGCATGGATCAAAAACAAAATCGCAGACATTGAGGACCGTTCCAGAAGGAACAACCTCAAAATTAGGGGGGTCCCCGAAGCTATACTACCCCCAGACCTGAGGTCATATGCCAAGGACCTCTTTTCCTCCCTCCTGCCTGACCTGTCCCTAGTGGAACTTACTATAGACAGAATTCACAGGCTACCAAAACCCTCACACTTACCAGATGCAGTCCCTAGAGATGTTATTCTCCGCCTGCATTTTTTCCATGTGAAGGAACAACTAATGCAAGTCATGCGAAAACAAGACAACATACCCTCACAGTTTCAAAACCTGCAATTTTATGCCGACCTGTCCCAGCATACCCTGCAGAAAAGGAGAAACCTGAACACCATCACAAAGGTGCTCAGGAACCACAACATCCCCTACAGATGGGGTTATCCCACAAAGATCACCATTACCAAACAGGACAAATCCTTCACAGTGGATAATCTAGAAAGAGGCATATCCCTCCTGAAGGAATGGAGAATACTCCCAGAAAATGACGAGAATAACGAGCACAAAACCAACCGTCGTCCACTCAGCCCTGACTGGACACCTATTACACACAAGAACGCAAAGTAGCAAGTCTGATTGATCCTCCCAGCAAGAGGTCCCCAATTCCCTGACATAAGGATCCGGATCACCCACTCCCTAGGCCGGAACTTTTACCCCGATTTACTGGAGCAATTGTGAGCTCCATGTTAAGCCAGTTATTGTCAGCCGTAATGTTGGCAAAAGGAATAGTTGAGTTATCTGATATGCTCGTATACGTTCACTTGACTGTTCCTCTCTTGGTTTTGCCGTTCTCTTTTCTTTTCTTTTTTTTTCTTTTTTTTCTTGAAGTGCACAGCCCTCCACCAAATTGCAAGGACCAGCTATCGAGTTCCACTCCTCACAAGTCAACCAGAACTCCAAGTGATCAACAAGTGAATACCGTCACACCAGCCAATGGTGACCCAGAACCTGATGTGAGTACATATACCTTATTCTATACACCACACAGCCTATGTCAACTAAGAAAAGAAACCTCTGAACTATGTATGTCTACCAACCTTTTCCACTTAGCTGCCACTGGATACCACCTCCATGGCCATACGCTTTCTATCCATTAATACTAAGGGGCTAAATCACCCCGTGAAGAGGAAGTCTCTATGGAATGAAGCGATGAGCAACAAATCTGACATTGTATGCGCACAAGAGACACACTTTAGCAAGGAGTCTGCTCCTAAATGTACCCACAGGAATTTCCCCCATATTTTTTTTGCAAAGGCGGACAAAAAAGTAAATGGGACAATAATAGCCATTAGAGATACAGTGGCATTTACGCTCCATACTGAAATTACAGACCATTTAGGCCGTTACACCATTCTGATCTGTGACATTAACCAAGCCACATATACCATAGTTAACCTTTACGCCCCAAATAAGCATCAATTACGCTTCTTTAACAAAATTATGAAAAAGGTCAATTCAGTCAAGAAAGGGTTCCTTATTATCTGTGGAGATTTTAATGTAGTTCCCGACCCCAGTATGGACTCAACCTCCAAACCAAAGCGCAAAGTTCAGTCCCTTCAGACTGCCATTCACAGGGAGGACCTCTATGATGTGTGGAGGTGCCACCATGCAGGAGAAAAGGACTTTTCTTTCTTTTCCACCCCTCACCGCACGTATACACACGAATAGACCTGTTCCTCACTGACCAGCGCACGCTATCCAAGTCAACCTCCTCAACCATCAACTCCATCACTTGGTCGGACCATGCGTCCATAACTCTCCATGTTAAGGACTCTTCCACAGTGGACTCTGCTCCATTATGGAGAACTAACTCTTTTCTCCTACAGCATTCGGAAACAAAAAAAATCATTGAAGATAACCTCTCTGAATTTTTCACACTTAATGGTCCCTCTATGCAGAACAAATTTACCCTGTGGAATGCCCATAAAGCGTTCATCAGGGAGATCTTTATACAACAGGGGGCTAGGGCGAAGAGGCGGAAGCAAAACAAATTAAGAGAGATTACTGAGAAAATACGAAAACTTGAAATTGATAATAAAACATCAACCTCCATTACTCTTTCCAAGCAACTTAACCAATTGCGGCATGACCTTAGGCTTCTACTAATAGAGGATTTTGAGAAATCTTCTAAGAAACTCAAAATGTCTTACTATTCCCAGGGGAACAGAGCTGGCAAGCTCCTAGCCCACCAAATCAAAGGACATAGAGGGAAAACCAAAATCCCTTACATCCTACACTCCACAAAACACACGAAGATGCATCATCCTCAGGATATAGCGGATGCCTTCAGTAACTACTACGGCACCCTCTATAACCTCAAAGATGATAGAGAAACACCACAACCCACTACCAAACTAATAGAAGACTTCTTGCAACAGGTTTCTTTACCAAAACTCTCTCCCCAACAATTAGAATGCTTGAACTCCCCATTTACAGCAGAAGAAATTCAGAAGATTATAGAATCCATCCCAAAAAACAAATCCCCAGGCCCTGATGGCTTCATAGGGGAATACTACCAAACATTTAAAAATATTCTAACCCCTCACTTATCAGATATCTTCAATGCAGCTGCCGCCTCTTCCTCCTTCCCCCAAGAAATGCTGAAGGCTATCATCGTCACTATACCCAAGCCAGGGAAAGCTCTAGATAGTCCTGCTAACTTCCGCCCCATTTCGCTACTAAACGCAGACCTAAAAATTTACTCAAAACTACTAGCTAAAAGACTGATAGATTTGATGCCCCTATTGATCCACCCAGACCAAACTGGCTTCACTAAAGGCCGCCAGACATCCGATGCCACCAGGAGGCTGACCAATATTATTCACCTAGCTGGATCCTGTCGGAGGCCTTCTTTGCTACTAGCTTTGGATGCGGAGAAGGCCTTCGACAGGGTCCACTGGGGCTACCTCCTTGGGGTGCTGGAGAGGTTTGGCTTCTCTGGACCCATCCTCTCGGCCATTATGGCCCTGTATTCAGAACCTTCGGCCCAAGTATACACAGCTGGTGTGTTGTCAACCCCCTTTAAAATTACCAATGGCACCCGACAGGGGTGTCCATTATCCCCCTTGATCTTTAACCTAATCCTAGAACCACTAGCAACCCTCATTAGAACACACCAGAACATCACAGGTATCTCATCTCACGGTTCCAAACATGTCATCAGCTTGTTCGCTGATGACATTATTATGATGCTTACTAATCCTGACAAATCTCTGGCTTCGGTGTATGATGTATTACAAATGTTTAACAAGGTCTCATTTTATAAAGTCAACGAAAGCAAATCCTATATACTCGGTATGAATATACCCGCTCACCTACAAAAATCTCTCTTCCATTTGTCTGGAGCAAAGATGGGATCAAATATCTGGGTATCACTTTAACCGCATCCACAGGTAACTTGTACCAGGCTAACTACATGTCTTTTCTAAATGCCCTCCCATCAAAGCTACAAACCATTGCCAAAACAGAGCTCTTATGGTCGGGGCGCCTAGCAGCTTTTAAGATGATAATCTTACCCCAACTAATCTACCTTTTTAGAACCCTTCCCATCCCAGTCCCTAACACTTTCTTTTCCAAACTACAATCCCAGATCAATAAGTTTCTCTGGATGGGGAAAAGGGCGAGATGGGCCTTCCAAAACTCAATAGCAGCCAGAACAGCGGGCGGGGTGGGCAATATACTAGTTAAAGATTACTACACAGCATCGATACTGTCCCAACTACGCACATGGTTCCCCAACGCCCCCAACCCTAGATGGAAAGAATTAGAAGAAGGCCAAATCACCAATACCAATCTCTTTAATCTCCTAATGGCATCCTCTCTTGGCTATAATACCACTGCCCCATTAGCACCCCCAATTAGGGCATCTCTACAAGCATGGAAAATCCTGCTGAAACAGCCGCCCACAATACCCCCTGTCTCCTCAATACAGATCCCTATTACATGTCTAGCGGGGATTATACCTGACCTACATGTCACACATTGGACAGACCAAGGAATACATAACATATCAGATCTCATGGTTGGCCCAGCAATTAAGACATTCAGGTCGCTACAACTAGAATATGGTCTGAACGACTCACAACAATACAAATATATCCAGATTAGCCATTTTCTTCGATCCAACACCAAAACCTCCATCCAATTACCATGGAGGGTGATATTATTCCTCACTAGACCCACATCTAACATTAAAGGGATATCACTATTCTATAACAACCTCAACAACAAACTAATATTTGTTAAAAATCCTAATATAATGGCCTGGGAGCGAGACCTACATACAACCTATACAACAGAACAATGGCAGACAGCCCTAAAAGTAACATTTTCAGCCACCAAATCCATAAACTTATGGGAACTACACCAAAAAATATTACTTCGTTGGTATCTAACCCCACACAAAACCTCTAAATTCAATAGCCAAGCTTCTCCAATGTGCTGGAGGAACTGCAATGGTGTAGGCACCCTTCTCCACACTTTCTGGGAATGCCCCAAATTGTCCCATCTATGGGACGAGATATTTAAATTGCTAGAACTTATATCACACTGCCCTCTCCCTAAAACCCCTGGACTAGCTGTGTTGTCTTTGGGTATTGAAGCAATACCTAAAACAAGCAGAACCATAGTATCCCACGTTCTACTCAGTACTAGATTGGTAATAGCCAGACACTGGAGATCCCCAGACCCACCCCCACTAAATGAAATAATAATGACCACAAACATACATGCTAAATATGAAACCATGTTTGCCTCGTCCCTGGGAAAATTCCAGCTCTCAAAAGACATTTGGAAACCGTGGAATGACTGGATATCCAAACATGGATCTCAGTATAGCTAATTTTATATATTATGCGATGAGAAGCTAGGCACTAGTTCGTTTACTCCTATAACCTTCTATCTCTCTCTCTTAATTTTTTTTTTTTTTTTTTTTTACTATTATTATTTTAGTATTTTCTTTCTCTTGCTTACCCTCTTATACACTCCCAGTAAAGAATCACATATTTGAACCTATCCCTGGTGCTTGCGGTGGGGGACGGGTGGAGCCCCCCTCCTATGGTACAGTTAGAACCCGTTTGGGGTACCTGAGGGGAGGCCCGCCCTCCCTACAGTAGGCTTCAGGTACACCTTGTTCAAAGCACATATGGCTAAGCCACTGTACAAAATTAATAAGACCCATAGCATATGTGTTTACCAGTTCAACGGAAAAAGATAAAGCTGTATAAGGGTTTGCATTCTTCTTGCGGAGCTGTTCTCCCACAATGTATTATGTTATACCTTCCTTTATGGTATCGTTGTATCTTATATTTGAAAAACCCAATAAAAAACGATTGATTCAAAAAAAAAAGGGTATAGAAGTCATCTCTGCGTTCCTGAGGGAACAAAATACTAATAATATGAAACTGTGTCAATTTGTAACTACTCTGCTGGAGCATATCCTCACAACTAACATCTTTGTGTTTAAAGACTCCACTTACCTCCAGGTACAGGGGGTTGCTATGGGGACTTTGTGTGCCCCATCGTATGCCAACCTGTACCTGGGGGGGTGGGAAAGAGCCTTATTTTCTGACGACAGCGCCTCAATATACCTCCACCACATTTTGCTTTGGCAGAGGTATATCGATGACGTATTGCTCGTCTGGACCGGCTAAATTAGGGAACTGTCTGAATTTATGGTATTTCTATCTCAGAATGAGTTCAATTTAAAGTTTACAATTCAATCAAATACCAGTAGTATCCCTTTCTTGGACTTATGCCTCTTTCTAAACCGTGATGGTAGACAACTGGAAATACGATACTGCACTACTCGAGCTCACATCCTCGCTCCCTGGTGCATACCATTTAGCCAATATTTGAGGTTGCATCGCAACTGCGCCAGGGAGGAGGATTTTGAGCTTGAGGCTAAGGTGCTGTATCTAAGACTGCAATCCAGAGGGTACAGCAAGAAAGTCCTCAAAAAAGCCTATAAAAGGGCTAAACTTAATACACAGGAATCATTTATTTTCAAATCTAGGGCTCATGAAACGAATCCTTCTACAAAATTCATTACCACTTTTACTAATCATCAGGAGATATTTAGCAGACTGATTAGTAGTAATTGGCATATTTTGTATTTTGTATTTTGATGACCCCCTCATTTCGAAATATGTGGATATTACACCACAAATTGTATATAGGAGATCCCGATCCATTAGGGACAGCCTTGTACACAGTCACCTTCCCCCTGCCGCTCCTAGTCTATGAGCGATGGGGGGAAGGGGGACCTTCAAATGTGGTCAGTGTGATCAGTGTCCCTGGTGTCGGTGCGGTGCATTTTACATTGGCAAGACCAAGCGTTCTTTTGCGAAAGCGTATACAAGATCACTTGTGCTATTTAGATGCAGGGTTATTGAATACCCCCATATGTAAGCATGTGGGGCTTAACAATAGCTACAATCCCTCATATATCTCTTTCTCAGCACTGGAAGTCATTCCTGAGCTGGAAAGAGGAGGGGACTTTGACAAGAAGATCCTCCAGAGAGAGGCAAGGGGGATTTTTGATCAGAGAGCCACCTACCCACCGGGGTTGACTACGGCATTATCATTCAAACCCTTTCTCTAGACTATGGTACACTATCTATATTTCGGCTGTGACAACAGTAACCGGTCCTGTTGACACTTGCTGGTTAGGTATAATTTGTTGTTTTTGGGCATGTTCTCTAGACTGGAATCTGCCCTTGTTTTTCGTGATTATTAATATTATTATTTTTGTTTTGTTTTTTGTTTGTTGGTTACTCTCTGTCTCTTGCTTTTTGTTTTTTGTTTTTATTTTTATTCATCATTATTTTTGCTTTGTTTGGATCCATGTAGCTCGGTCCTGCTTAGTTTTATATCCAGCATCACTAATATGTGTATATCTCTGGTGCTATCCATGTCCGTATATAAGGTAGTCTACCTAATACTGTCATGATCATTACAGGTTGGTATATACTTTAAAGAAATGTATTACTATCAATATCTTCTCTTTGCCTATCCATTATAGGTAAAAGAATGTTTTTACATTAGAGATAATTTTTTCTATATTTTTTCTATCTGAATACACTTGGTCTAAATTAGTGGATGAGTAATGTGCCCCTTTCCACCGCTCGCTCATCAGACACCTTGGGGCTTTCAGCTACTATTGGGGACATTTGTGCATTCCTGGTAATGAAGAGGGAGGCTTCTGTCCCTCCTCACTTCCCGCCCACGCTTCATTGCGCGTGACTGATGGTGCCGACGCACCATCCCCATCAGTTGGGGCTGATGCGCACACGCGCCTCCAGGGATGCCTGGACCAGAAGTGATGTCAGGGGTCAGCCCCGACCCTTCACTTCCGGTGGGATCGTGGACATATAAGATGGCGGTCTTGGCACAAAGCCGACACAAGCATCTTGATGTCCGAGGTGTAGTGTATAACACACTGCTGCTGCTGTTTTGCCATTAAGAGATCCATCATCATCTATAACTTTATCCTATCAGGTAAAGGCAGCTATCCGTAGCATTAAGAAAAAAAGGTTGAATACCGCGGTAGAAAAAATATTTCAAAACATGCTGCAACAAAACACCATCAAATATCCCTATGGTAAACATAAATAGTACAAAAAAATATTGATGTGCTAAAACAATGAGTGCTTGAAATTATAAATTTAATTAAATTAATTATATATATATATAAAAAAATCGAACGTGTATCAAGGACCGTATCAAGAACCGTGAAGTGAAACAAATAAATGTCCAATCAAATAAATGTCCATTCAAAGCCAAATAGTAATGTCAAAATAATGTCGGTGTTAAGTGAAATGAAAAACAAACACTTGGATGTTCAATCAAAATCCCAAAAGTGAATGCCAATGTCAATCACGTCTCCTTGTCACCAAAACTTGCAGGTAAAGATAGTGCGTGAGGGTCCTTACCAGAACAGATGGACTCCCTTACGAGCGGAGTCGACAGCATGGGCAGATACAGCCCTCTGCAGGGACAGGTGGATCTCTGTTGTCACGTACTCCTCCGCCGGCGGAGTACGTGACAACAGAGATCCATCTGTCCCTTAACACGGACGTTATTTTGATTACTATTTGGCTTTGAATGGACATTTATTTGATTGGACATTTATTTGTTTCAATTCACGGTTCATTTGTTGATACACGTTTGATTTTTTTTTGATTGATATAATTAATTTTATTTAATTTATCATTTCAAGCACTCATTGTTTTAGCGCAACAATATTTTTTGTACTATCCGTAGCATTAAGGCTTATCGTTTATCTGAAGGCTGTGAGGGCAGAATATAGCAGAGATACATATTCATACCCAGGGGCGGGCTGGGCCGGGGGGCAGAGTGGCAATTTCCCCCTGGGCTGCTCTGATTCCCTGTAAATGGGCCGCTGTGCGGCCAGCTCAGAACTGCGCATGTGCAGTTTCCGGACTGGCCAAGTGCTACTGCTGGGGCAGCTCCGGCAGGGGGGGGTTAACTGGGCTGGATCCTGAATTAGTGGCCGAATTGCAGTGAAATAACACAACACAGTGATCCCTTCATCCCGTGCTGCAGCTGCGATGTGTCCTGTGGCAGGGATGTTGGCTATACCTGTCACAGCCTGGGCTGAGTGTGTGTTCCGTCTTGCAGAGTACACAGTACAGCCCTCCTCTACACTACACCAATGGGAGAACAATCAGCTCTGCCTCTTCCCGCCCCTCTCTCCCTGTGCCCGCCCACACTCGATGCAGTGAAGGGGATATGCGGGCGGGAAACTTTAAAGTCGACAGCCACAACGTCCCATCCTAAACATGAAGACACTGACTGAGCCACTGAGCCTCCTGCTGGGACTGTGCATTGTGCAAGTGAGTGAGCTGTGACCAGACTCTCCCCTCCTCCCTCTCTTCCTTCCTACTCTGTTTCTCCCTCAGCCTTACCATTTAACCTCTTGCCTGCCAGGCACTTTCACCCCCTTCCTGCCCAGGACAATTTACAGCTAAAAAGAGATTAAACATTAAACCCAGGTTCACATTGGAGCAATTTGGCATGCAAGTCAGTGGCAATTACCAGCAATGGCACCATCCGAATCGGTGCAACGCCGCATCGATTCCACTTGTGGTGTCACACCGATTCCCAAAAGTCATTTCTGTACTACTTTTGGCAACTTCGGAGTGCGATTTCAATCGACATTTGTACAGGAACCTGCACAGATATCTGAAATCGCACCCCAAAGTCGTGACTGACATGCGAGTATGAAATCGTTCAATAGTTAAGCTGAACTCACTTGATTTCATTCCCGATGTCAGTGTGAACCTGGGCTCTGAATGACAGTTGCGCGGTCAAGCAACACTGTAACCATATTATATTGTTGTCCTTTTTTCACACAAATGGAGTTTTCGTTTTGGTGGTATGTAATCACAACTGGAGGGTTTTATTTTTTGCTAAATTTATTAAAAAAGACTGAATTAAAAAAAAAAAAAAATATATATATATATATATATATATGTATATATATATATATATATATATATATATATATATATATATATATATATATATATATATTTGTAAATACAGTGCCTTGAAAAAGTATTCATACTCCTTGAAATGTTCCATATTTTGTCATGTTACAACCAAAAACGTAAATGTATTTTATTGCGATCTTATATGACAGACCAACACAAAGTGGCTCATAATTGTGAAGTGGAAGGAAAATGATAGATGGTTTTCTTTTTGCGATTCGGCACTGCGTCACTTTAACTGACAATTGCGCAGTCTCTCAAACAAAACTGACGTCCTTTTTATTCCCAGAAATAGAGATTTCTTTTGGTGGTATTTGATCACCTCTGCGGTTTTTATTTTTTGCGCTATAAACAAAAAAAGAGCGATAATTTTGAAAAATACACATTATCTTTTACATTTAGCTATAATAAATATCCCCCAAAAATATATAAAAAAATTTATTTTTTCCTCAGTTTAGGCCGATAAGTATTCTTCTACGTATTTTTGGTAAAAAAAAATAAAAAATCGCAATAAGTGTTTATTAATTGGTTTGCGCAAAATTTATAGCGTTTACAAAATGGGGATAGTTTTATGGCATTTTTATTAATAATTTTTTTTTTTACTAGTAATGGCGGCGATCATCGATTTTTTTTTTTTTTTTTATCGTGACTGTGACATTATGGCGGACACGTCGGACATTTTTCACACCATTGGGACCATTGTCATTTATACAGCAATCAGTGCTATACAAATGCACTGATTCCTGTGTAAATGACACTGGCAGTGAAGGGGTGAACCACTAGGGGGCAGTGTAGGGGTTAAGTATGTCCTGGGAAAAGATTCTAACTGTGGGGGGGGGGGGGGGCGTGGCTAAGTGTGACACGTCACTGATCTCTGCTCCCAAGCAGAGATCAGTGACACTCACTAGGCAGAATGGGGAGATGCTTGTTTACTTTAGCATCTCCCCATTCTTCCTCTCCGTGACCCGACTCACGGAGGTCCCGGCCGGCACACGCGCGATGTCACGGCGGCAAATTTAAAGGGACGTACAGGTACACCCATTTGCCTAGCCGTGCCATTCTGTCGATGTGCATCGGTCAGGCACCGGGTAAACGGCCTCCTTTACTCTAAAAACATTAACTAAAATCTAGTGGAACCAATTGCCTTCAGAAGTCACCTAATTAGTAAAGAGAGTCCCCCTGTGTGTAATGTAATGTCAGTATAAATACAGCTGTTCTGTGAAGCCCTCAGAGGTTTGTTAGAGAACCTTAGTGAACAAACAGCATCATGAAGGCCAAGGAACACACCAGACAGGTCAGGGATAAAGTTCTGGAGAAGTATAAAGCAGGGTTAGGTTATAAAATAACATCCCAAGCTTTGAACATCTCACGGAGCTCTGTTCAATCCATCATTGGAAAATGGAAGGAGTATGGCACAACTGCAAACCTACCAAGACATGACCGTCCACCTAAACTGACAGGCCGGGCCAGGAGAGCATTCATCAGAGAAGCATGGTAACGCTGGAGGAGCTGCAGAGATCCACGGCTCTTTACCAAGATCGGGGTCATGCTGTCATTGCTGTGTCATATTTGTCTTAATTCATAACATCAATACATGTTAAAAAATCCGGTGGGCATGGATGGTGGGCTGATTCAGTGGTACAATGGGCCACTCGACTGTACTTGCCCCCCAGGCTTAAGGCTGCCAGCCCTCCCCTGTTCATACCTATGGTTGGCTTTATATGGTGTTGATGAGTGGCGCTGT
Source organism: Lithobates sylvaticus (assembly GCA_028564925.1). Classification (NCBI taxonomy): domain Eukaryota; kingdom Metazoa; phylum Chordata; class Amphibia; order Anura; family Ranidae; genus Lithobates; species Lithobates sylvaticus. The sequence goes on from CM053037.1 coordinate 91,038,187, forward strand.
ATATGCAACCCATCATTGGCCCATTGGATGAACCATACAAAAGTTTCGTATTGCTTAGTATACTCATATCCTATTCTGTTATGTTACTTTACTTCCTCCTCTTATTTGCCCCCTGTCTTGAAGTTTGACCCACTAGATGCATAAATAAATAATATATATATATATATATATATATATATATATATATATATATATATATATATATATATAGCCTAAAATAAATATAAAATTCCTATTATAAAGTTCATTCCCTAATGCTTTTCTTGTATAGACTAATATTAAGAATACGCCACATTTACTTTGGCATCATTATCTTATTTTATATTTGTCTACCTATGTGGACTATAATCCCATTTTATTATTATTATTACCTCTGTAATTTATTTTCATTAACTAGACTATTCATGCTTAAAAATTTGGCAACAAGCACAATCCAATCTCCCTACTGGCTATCCCGTTTGGATATGGCTCTCAACGGGAATTAGCCCCAATTAGTGTATATCATGATGGGCGTCCAGCCTTTTAGAAGACCAGGTGAGCACAAAATTGATGTTGTTATTATATAACATGTAAAAATGTTTTGTTATTTTTATTAACAAATTTATAAATGTGTGTTTGATACTGTATTAATGACATGTTTATGTCTTATGCAATGTCGATGAAATCATTAATACAAGCAGTGCCCTGATGAAGCATCTTGCAAAACACGTTGGCTATTCCTGCATATCTACACATCTGATTTCATATTTCAAGCATCAATTCACGGTCTCAAATATGTATTACGGCTGTGTTTTTATTGTTGATATTTTTAATAAATTAATATTTTCTTATTGAATTGCAGTCGTTGGTGCTCACCTTATTAAAGTGGAGCTCCGTCCTGGGGAAAAAAATTTTTTGACGCTCAGTCATCTGGGACATGTGACAGGTCCCAGATGACTGTGCAGCGCCGAGGGGGAAGTGACGTTTTGCCCGGGCAATGAAGGTGGCAGACTTCGAGGGACCCCCTAGCAACAGGCATTTAGAGGTGAGTAAAACATTTTTTTTCCAATAATTTATTTTTTATTTTTTTTATGATTTTTAAGCCCCTTTTGTTTTTTTGACCGCAACCCTACTTTAACAGACATACTATCTCATATTAAAAATCCCATTATACTCGAAAGAGCTTTGTCTCTTTCTTTCTTCTTTTAAACAATTACTAGGGATTGTGAGAATTTGTCTGTTCCTGGAAATTGTCCAAACTATAACTACTAAAATTCTAATTTCGAACAGAGCGAATTCAAATAGAAAATATTAGAATAGAAAAGATCAGAATAGAATAAAAAATAATAGAAAATAAGAGAATAGAATAGAAAAGAATACAATAGAAAAACAATGCAAAAGAATAGATTAAAATAAAAAGAATATAATATATAACCATCTTCCGAAATTCAAATTTCAAATAGAAAAGATTAGAACAGAAAATATTACAACAGAAGATAAGAGAATAGAAAAGGGAATAATACAATAGAAAATCAATAAAAAAGAATATAATTAAATAGAAATAATATCTAAATAAAAATAATAAATAATAATAATAAATAGAACGAATTTGAATTCACATTAACAATATTAGAATAGAAAAGATTATAATAGAATAGAAAAGAAAAGAATAGAAAATACGAGAATAGAATAGAAAATAATACAATAGAAAAACAATGCAAAATAATAGATTGAAATAAAAAGAATATAAAATATAACCATCTTCCGAAATTCAAATTTAGAATAGAACAAATTTGAATTAGAATAGAAAAGATTATAATAGAAAAAAATGATAATAGAATAGAGAATAGAAAATAATACAATGGAAAAACAATGCAAAAAAATAGATTAAAATTACAAGAATATAATATATAACTATCTTGCGAAATTCTAATTTTGAATAATTTAGAACAGAAAATATTATAATAGAATAGAAAAGAATATAATAGAAAATAAGAGACTAGAATAGGAAATAATACAATAGAAAAGAATAGAAATAAATAGAAATAATATCTAAAAATCTAAATAAAAATTATAAATGATAATAAATAGAACGAATTCAAATTCAAATAGAAAAAAATAGAATAGAAAATAAGAGAATAGAATAAAAAGAATATAATATATAACCATCTTCCAAAATTCGAATTTCGAATAGAACAAATTCAAATTAGAATAAAAAAGATTAGAATAGAAAAAATTATAATAGAATAGAAAATAATAGAATAGAAAAAAGAGAATAGAATAGAAAATAATACAATTGAAAATCAAAAGAAAAGAATAGAATAAAATATAAATAATATAAAATATAACCATCTTCCGAAATTCGAATTTTGAATAGAACAAATTTGAATAGAAAAGATTATAATAGAATAGAAAAGAATAGAATAGAAAGCGTGGGATCAGACGGTGTGTCATGCTGACGTGATACGTCAGTGCTAGGGGAGGAGCCGGATGCCGGCGGCTCGAGGGACGCCCGGGGACTGCCTAGTCGGACCAGCGGAGACGGCGTGCTGACTCAATGAGGAGATCTTGAGGCTGCCCGCCACCACCGTCTCTATCCCCCGTCCACAGACCTGACCCGGGACACATGCGGGATTGGAGGAACTAGACACATGGTATCTATGTACATAGTACATCCACGTACCTAACCGAATGGTGACTGCTGCAGAGAGCCCCAGGACGCCGCACTAAGCAACTGCTCCTAGACCCCAGCACTCGCCCCCGGAACGAAGCGGACCCCGGAGGTGCTTCCTGGTGGATTGAATCCTCCGTCCTCTCTCCTCTCCACCCTTCTCCTCCTCCTTCTCGGGAATTCTCGGGAAACAAGGCAAGAAACTCAACAAGAGGGGACACGGCCGGGTCCCCCCCAGGTATGGCAAACACAAAGAGGAAAAGTCATGTTGTTTATATATGAAAATGCCTGTACTCGTTACTTGACACAAGTGGTCCATGTTTATGAATGCATCTGCCGCAACACTGGGGCTCACGCAAATAGTTGAAGCCTGGGATTCCCTGAACTTGCACGAGATTACTCGTCCATAAGTCTTGTGACATACTTGGTATTAATCCTCCTGAATACTGTTTAAGCACTTACTACGCAAATTTAACAGAAGACAAGGGATTTCCCCGGCCGTTCCCCTTACACATCCTCAGGATCAGACTGAAAATGTTGTTCTATTCATGAATTTTACATGTATTTGAGCCCCAGTATCATCTACCTCCCCATAAAATCAACATAAACCTGTCTTGTCGGGACAAGGGGACTGCCCAGGGGGAGATATTAATGCCGAATCCCCGGAGCGTGCCAGGGGCCCCCCGCTGGGACATACACCCCCGTTTAATGGGTTCGAATCTGTGAGAAACATTAATAAGATCACATTGGAATCTCGGACTGTGGGATTGTGGTTTTAGGGACAATTCATATTAAGTACTGGAAAGACCGTGCACCTTCTGATCTCGGCTCCCTCCCCTGTACCCCCCTGAGCATGAACTTCTCAGCGTGTAGTACAGACTGTCTGTTGCATCCTTGTATAAGGTTCTGTAAAGGTTTCTACAGGCTATACGCAAAACACAAGCTCACATCATCTGACCGAGGCCAAAAAGCCCGTCCGCTTTTCCTTCCCCTGAAGGGAGCGTTCTCTCCCTGAGCCCCAGTCTACAACTTTGAATACGATAAATACTGTGTGGTTTTTCCTGTATACAGGGAGAGGAGGGGGACCCCCCCGCGAGGGAAAGTTCCCACTTTCCAGGGTGAAAAGGAGAGGAGAAAATAGGACCACGCTACGCAGAGGTCCTTGCACAGGGGAGAGACTTTCTTGGAGAGTGTTCTGCCTCCCTTTTTGGGCACAGTTTTCTTGGCCCCCGATATATAAAACCAAAAATGAAAGGGAGGGCCCTGAGGGGGACAGAACCAAAGACACCCAAGGAAAATCCCAATACTAGCACAATCCAGAAATATCTCAAAGACATCAGTTTAAAAAGCCCAGAAATGGAGAAAAAACAGCAGAACACAAAGGAAAAAAAAAGGAGATAGAACGCCAGAAAGCCGAACAAATTGATCTTTCCAGGTTGGAAGTAGATGCAGAAGGAGCCCGGGACCTTAGCAACTCTCTAAAGCAAAGAAATCTAATTAACATCCCAACCAAGTCTGAAATGGCGGAAATGTTCTCTAAGCTAGAGGGAGTTATAAAATCAGAAATCTCTAATGTCAGGTCTGACCTAGGCCTTATAGTAAACAGAGTGGAGAAGGTGGAGGACCTGGTGGTCATTCAGGCACAAGAAATACTGGACCTCAAAGTACAAATGAATAAAATGGAAATGAAACATAGAGATATTGAATATCTTATAGAGAATCAAGAAAATCAAAATAGGAGGCAGAATCTGCGGATTAGATCACTCCCGGAACAACAGGGTGAGGACTTGGCATTAAAAATACACCTTATATTCAACCCCCTGTTGGGGAGGCTCGAAGACGCGGTTTTCAAAATCGATAGGGTGCATCGCATCAGGAAACCGCCCGGCCTCAGTGAGGAGACCCCTAGGGACGTTATCGTCAAGTTTCATTCCTATGAAGACAAATCCAACATTTGGGCAAAATTGAGAAATAGCCCCCCCTTGAAATATGACTCTGTTGATCTCCAGGCCTTCACGGATTTATCGGCCAAAATGCTAGCACGGAGGCATCAGATGAAACCCCTATTGGAAACATTGAGATCCGCAAACATAAAATACAGTTGGGGCTTCCCAGCCTCACTAATAGTTATAAAATCAGGGTGGGCTGTGCGGATGAAATTCCTCGATGAACTGCAGGATTTCTGTCTTGCCCTGGGCATACCTCCCCCCATCATTCCTCATTGATGGGGGAGAGGTTCGAGAGGAAAGTGAAATTAGGTCTTGAACAGTTAATTTATTAAAGACTCCCGGACGGGGGGGGGGGGGGAATTGGTGGGCTAGAAATTGAAGTTATTTTTTGTCCTGTTGGGGTTTTATTCCTGTTTCTAGCCCTGAAAGATGAAATCCGGGTTTGGGGTGGGGATGGGGGGAGGGGTTGGGAGGAGAGGTGGTTGGGGGGTGGGGGGCTGGTTGGGGCAGGGGGGGTCCCGGGGGGGTCCCGGGGGGCCCTCCCCCGCCCCCCCCCCCCTGTTCATTTGGGGGGCGGGGGAGATCCCCCCGGGGGGGGGGGCGTAGGGTCCGAGCGACACCCTGGGGTAAGGTGAACTAAGGGCCCTAGAAGGATGCCCTGGGACATACACAGGGATGGTTCGGATAGGATGTCCCTTGGTTTTCATGGGGTCGGAACATGACTGGATAGGGGAGGGGGGAGGAGGGGGGAGGGGGAAGGCAGGGTTTGGGGGGGAACCTTGCAGAGAGAATATTGAAGAGAGACACAAAGGGTCCAGTGACTTATCCCTATAAGAAAAATAGCAAGCGGTGATATAAAATTCCTAACATATAATGTGAAGGGATTAAATTCTCCTGTAAAAAGATATAAAATTTTGAGGGAACTCCAGAGGTACCAGACTGATATAGCATTTCTCCAAGAAACGCACTTTTATCGAGGAGGGAATATTAAACTATTCTCCCGAGATTTCCCAAAGATTTACAGTGATTCCCCGACCCTGGGATCAAAGGGGGTTGCCATTGGATTCTCTAAAAATATTAAATTTACACTGTTAGACAGACTGGAGGATTCGGAAGGTCGGTATCTCTTTTTGAGGGGGAGGGTTGGGGAAAATTTGTTTACACTTATTAATGTTTATGGTCCAAATAAAAACCTGATAGGATTTCTGTCTCAGGTCTTGGGACGAGTGCAGGGGTTTAAAATGGGTGAAGTGGTCCTAGCGGGAGACTTTAACATCTGCTTAGACCCCAGTTATAACAGTACGTCACTGGTGTACAGGCCGAGCCCAATACAACTGAAAAAACTGAAGAGTAAAATATCCCAAAACCAGCTGGTTGATGGCTGGCGTGTTGCGCACCCTAAAGAAAGAGATTATACCTTCTTTTCGCCAGTCCATGGGACTCACTCCCGCCTGGACTACCTCCTAATAGACCACAGATTACTGGATCGAGTTGTATATAATAAGTATGTCTAAAATGAATTAAGATATCATGAAATGGTGTTATTATGATGATGTATTTTGAAAAACAATTATAAATAAATATTAAAAAAAAAAAAAAAGAATAGAAAAGATTATAATAGAATAGAGAATAGAAAATAATACAATAGAAAAAACAATGCAACAAAATAGATTAAAATTACAAGAATATAATATATAACTATCTTGCGAAATTCTAATTTTGAATAATTTAGAACAGAAAATATTATAATAGAATAGAAAAGAATATAATAGAAAATAAGAGACTAGAATAGGAAATAATACAATAGAAAAGAATAGAAATAAATAGAAATAATATCTAAAAATCTAAATAAAAATTATAAATAATAATAAATAGAACGAATTCAAATTCAAATAGAAAAAAATAGAATAGAAAATAAGAGAATAGAATAAAAAGAATATAATATATAACCATCTTCCAAAATTCGAATTTCGAATAGAACAAATTCAAATTAGAATAGAAAAGATTAGAATAGAAAAAATGATAATAGAATAGAAAAGAATAGAATAGAAAAAAGAGAATAGAATAGAAAATAATACAATTGAAAATCAAAAGAAAAGAATAGAATAAAATATAAATAATATAAAATATAACCATCTTCCGAAATTCAAATTTTGAATAGAACAAATTCAAATTCGAATAGAAAAGATTATAATAGAAAAGATTATAATAGAATAGAAAAGAATAGAAAAGAAAAGGAAAGAAAAGAATAGAATAAAAAACAATGGAAAGAATAGATTAAAATAAAAAGAATATAATATATAACCATCTTCCGAAATTCGAATTTCAAAGATTATAATAGAATAGAAAAGAATAGAATAGAAAATAAGAGAATGGAAAAGAAAAGAATAGAATAAAAAAAACAATAAAAAAGAATAGAATAAAATATAAATAATATAAAATATAACCATCTTCCGAAATTCGAATTTCGAATAGAACAAATTAGAATAGAAAAGATTTGAATAGAAAATAATTCAATTGAAAATAAGAGAATAGAATAGAAACACATATAATATTCCAAAATTCGAATTTTTAATAGAAAAGATTAGAACAGAAAATATTATAATAGAATAGAAAAGAATAGAATAGAAAATAAGAGAATAGAATAGGAGATAATACAATTAGAAATCAATAGAAAAGAATAGAAATAAATAGAAATAAAATAAGACATAACCATCTAATTTGAATAGAAAAGAATATAATAGAATAGAAAAGAATAGAATGGAAAATACGAGAACAGAAAAGAGAAAAGAATACAATAGAAAAACAATGGAAAAGAATAGTTTAAAATAAAAAGATATAAAAAAATAACTGTTGTGAATTTATGAAGAAATATATTTACTATTCAATGGCAGAAATGTATAATTTCAAAAAGACACGTGAACTGTGAGGTCACAATAACTGACCTATTGAAGACCTCTAAGACACAGTAGATTCATGTATTCTAAATTACTACAACTATACTATTCAAGGGTTTTTTACAAGCAGGTGTTGAGCCAGAAAGAAAACAGAAACAATGGTACCCTTTGTCACCAAACAAAAGGTGTGTACTTATTTTGTTGATTAGTTTAAGAAGGCCAAACTTACTAGGTATCATCACTTGGAGGTGTTCCGTGACTGGGAAAAAACCCTTTGTGCTCAAGTAAAGACTGTTTGGACAATTTACAACCATGAAGACAAAATTCAATAGCTGACACCTTGTTCAACAAAAACTATTGTGTGAAGTCTTAGGAAATTGTGGACATAGCTAAGCTATCAAAACATGTATTGGACTGCCCAAAGTCCATCTCAAAACATGTTACAAGTCAATTCAAAGTATATGTGATATTTGTCGGTCACAAAAGAAAACTATAATTTTAGTATCCGATGAGTTGATGAAATCGGTTATAAAGAAAACATAATAAATAAAGGGTGATTATTAGTAGAATTGTTTTAGGAACAAATTAGTATTAAGAAAACATATGATCATGATATAAATGTATAAGAATTGAAATATGCTTAGATAAACAAATATTGATTGGATACCAAATTATACAGGTATCCAGATAGATAAAAATTGTATGTGATGTTGATTAATATATATATATATATATATATATATATATATATATATATAACTTGTGTCCTTTTCAAATGGATTACATTTTTACAAATATACAGTGATGTGCATATATATATAACCAGTTTATGCAAGTGATTAATCAATAATTATGCTAAGCGTATTTGATAGTATGTGGTTAGTAGAATTCCCAAATACTAAAGATATAGATATTTTCACTAAGGTACAATACACAGTATAAAATAAAATATATTAATTTACAGAGCAGCACCAAAACACATGTGGGACACCTGGTGGTTGAAGGTGCAATTACATTAAAAACATTTAGGCTACTAGGAAAGGTGATCATTAAGTCTGCCTGTCAATAGGAAAGGGACACATAACTTTTGGGCTGAACATATTACAAGTTTTATAATCTTATTGTGTGAGATGGTATTTAATAAGCAAGAGAGATAGGAAAGAAAAAGGAGGAAAGAAGGACACAGCCCAGGGGATTCAACCTGAGAGGAGGCTCACCCTCACCCTGGGGGAAGGGACAATGGGAGAAACATCTTCCCAGATAGACTGACATCCATGCATGAAAATATGCTTTAACCTCCAAGGAGATTCCTGAACCCGGTAGCCATCTTAAATCCAGACTAATAGCCATTTTGGAATGGGTAAATATAACATGTTGATTTTATCTGATATGTTCTCTTAATTATTGATGTATTGAGTATTCTAGTATTGATAATCATTCTCCAGAATCAATAATCGCCTTTTAGATTTTTTTCTAATATTCAATTTTTTCATTATATATTATTTTTGCATAGTTACCAAATTTTATTGACAAACAAATGTCTAAATTATTTTCGCATTGTTCAACGTTACTTACCTGCAGCATAGTAACGGCTGGGTGTGTGAAAAATACAGACATTCTGTTAAATTGTCAAGTATAAGGTTATTGATTCTACTGAAGAAGTTATCATGGTGATATTGTGTCCAAGGTACTACTACGCCCAGTTTAGGGTATTTCCATTAATTGTAAAAATGTTCAAGTAATGCAATCTGTATTTTAATTTCATGTAAATATTTGTTTTCTGTCAACCAATAAATGTGACTATTAAGTATGATCACTCGTCTCCGTGAACAAGTTTCACATATATAGACTGTGTCATATAGATTGATTTTGTATCTTAAAAATATCTTCGTTAAAAATTACTTAATAAAAATGTGCGGGAAACTGTCCTTAAAAAAGCACAACATATTAAATGGACGCACTGCGTGAGATAACGTCAATATTTTGTACAGGATCAATCATAGTTACGGTGGTGACAGAAATAATATTTTACATGAAATTATTAACTTTTTAAAAAAAATATTTTTGCCAAGAAAAATGTCTGGTCAAAGTGAATTTTATGTTGATAGGGATTATCAAGAGTCAGTCCTTAGTGGTAATATGAGTACTCAGACAAAAATGATACAAGTACAGGAAATGTTGGATATGATTTCAAAAATTAACATGACAAATCATGCCGAAAAAAGTTTGTCTAACGAGACTAGTCTAGAAGCAGGCATTGAAGGCCTTATAAACCACGCCCGTCAGTTAATAAAAGAAGCGTGGAACGTGGATGGTCAAAGCGATGAACTCACAGACAGCTCCTCTGAGACAAAGGAAATAGAAAGGCCTGATCCCATGCATTTTGAATTAAACGCTAACCTGATGTATCTTTATAGTGAGGTTAAACGTCAATATACCCAACAGGAGAGTGATATCTTAGAATCCCAGTCCCATTAATAGAAGGGGAAGGTGAGCTTACTAAAAAGCTAAAGGAAATTAATGACAAGGCAGATTGTTATGATGAGTCTATAGTGACAATGATGAAATATGAAATAAAACAGATGCAAAATAATGCAATAACAATGCTGGAAGAATGTCACCAATTAAATAAAGAGTGTAAACAATTAAGAGAGAAGGAGAGTTTTCTGCAGGAAAACAAATCGCCTAACAAAAGTTGCAGAGTAATAGGCAGTGGAAATTTAAAAGAAGAAACAAATCAGCTGAGGTCAGGACAGGAATCCCTAATTAAGCAACCAGAAGAATTAAAAGAACAAGGGAAGTTTATGCCCCAGGATAACACTCAGAGTCTTAACCCTGAAAGTATAGAGTCTGATAATACTCCAAAATCTGACTCTCAACCTAAAATTTGGGAGTTACATAATGAAAAAGAATTAGAAAAATAAACCATATTCTACCCCAAGCCATCTGTAGAGCAAAGGGGGGTAAAAATTGAACCACCACATGAAAGTAGGTCTAATCAGTTTTCTTTGGGATCAGAGAAAACTACAGGCACCCCTAAACAGGATGCCTCAGAAATAATAACATTTTTAAAAGATGCTGTCCCAGTGTTTAAGGAAGAGGGATCCGTATGCATTATTGACCACATTGATGCCTATGAAAATGCTTTATCAGCTTTAGGCCTAAATGATGACCAATCTAGGATTAATTTCTTACCGTGGGTATTTGAAACCAAACACCGTCCATTCTGCGAAGATTTAAAAAGTCTGTTGGGTTCTGCATGGCAAGAAATTAAAAACGGCTGTCATCTAGGATTTGTCCCGCACAAAAATGTTAACGCGGCTAGAGCGGATATACACAATATCACATGTACCAATAATCAAAGCCCCACCGAATTTATGGATGTGCTCAAAAGTGTTGTCCACTTAGCAGAAAAGGAGTCAGGTTATGATAAACCTGGGTTCAAACCCATGTTCTTCGAGGCCCCGCCTACCCACATAAAAGTGAATTTAGCGAAAGATTACAAAGGGGGTGTTCACTGGAGTCCTTGGTAAAAGAGAGTAACAATTTGTATTCTATCCAACAGACTGGTGAAAACAATGGAAGGCCTGAAAGCCCTATAATGAAATTTATGGATGAATATTATGTATCTCCTCAATCATTACAGTCCAAAACTAAGAAAAAGAGATACGCTGATATAGTCAGAGGAGAGATGCTACCGAGTTTCCCCAGCGGGAGACCAATGTCCCCACCCATCAGAAGGGGGGAGCAGAGACCACCTTTTAGAGGGGGAGTTCAAAGACCATCTCAGGAGTCTCATCCAAAGGATCCAGACCCGAGGTTTAGGAGAAACTATAGGGTATATCTCCAATGGGTCAGATTTAAACCTAATGGTAGACACCCTCACCTTTACCGATGTAATTGGCTTCGGGGGCCTACACAGGTAAATAGGGAGAAACTACAGGGTAGGACACCTCAAAATCCTCAGAACAATAGGGAACAACTAAAGCCCAGACAACTATCCCAGAATCAAGACAATGTTTCTGATGGTGATATGTCTGATCAAACTGAGCCAGTAGTCCCCAGAAAGTACAGAAACCGGGTCCCACGACCCAACTCTGAGCAGCCTGTAAGCAATACGGAAACCAAAATAGACAAAATTATGGATATGTTACACAGTTTCATTGCTATACTGAACATGAATAACACTTCTTCAAGGGGCAAATCCTGTGGCCAGCAAAGGGCCACAGAGCCTTTTAAGCGCCTATGTTAAAATAAATCAGAGGAATGCACTGAATAAAGATATAGGAAGCAGAGGTTCTAACACCATGTTTCTCCCCAGGTCACAGTAATGAGGATCCTGAAATCCCTACCGGGGGATTGTGGTTGTTAGATATTCATTATTCTCCTATTTTTCAGTGGTCACTTCATTCCTCTGACATAAACAGGTCGCTCCAAACAGCCTAATTTCAAGAAGTCGACGAAGACGGTAATTCCAGAGGAAGACCGAATCCTAAAGACATTAATATCAGGAGGCCTAAATGGTTTGATATTTTGGTAAAAGATGAGGAGTCACCCGCATAAGGTAGTTTGATTGCCTCAAATGAGTTATATTGACACCCCAAAGGGGGAGAATTTATTTGTTTTATTCCTCACAAGTAGAAGGTTGACTATAATGTCAAATATCTTATTACTGACAGTGAGTTGTCACTTACAGGTCAAACTGAAATGCTTTTATTGTTATTCCAGAACCACTACAATTAAGCTAAAAAAAGAAAAATGGTTCTGAAGAACATAAGTCAGTCATAAATGTTTGGTATCCAGAGCTATTAATAAATGTCCTCATGATAATGAGCCCTTGGAGCTTGGTCTCCCATAGCATATGTGTCATACATTGTCTTGATATCCAAAGTGTTTAGTTAAAGGACTGATAACACAATGGGAAAGAGGGGGGCTCTGAGGAAGCCCAGGATACCAGCTTGACATGGATATCTCAAACATAAATCATATAAAAAGAAAAAGGACATATATGTTTTTCTCATGGAATTTATTTTCCTTTACAGAACCAATATGTCCATTAGCCGGTCAACAGAACCGAGAGTCCAACATGTGTGAAACATTCATTTCCCACCAAAGAACGGATGACGGCCCTGAGATGCACACATCGATCACAAAGCCATTTTGTTTTTCAAAGAATTACACCCATCTGCAGGTGTCTATACCTTTTAAATATATCCACAATCCGGATCCATTTTCACAACTCGACTTACAAGGCCCAAACAAAGCCATATTTCTTCAACAAGTTACATTAGTAAAGCCTGTCAGACGACTTCCGGCATCTGACGACTTCACGAGGGGGGCTCTGTTGTGAATTTATGAAAAAATATATTTACTATTCAATGGCAGAAATGTATAATTTCAAAAAGACACGTGAACTGTGAGGTCACAATAACTGACCTATTGAAGACCTCTAAGACACAGTAGATTCATATATTCTAAATTACTACAACTATACTATTCAAGGGTTTTTTACAAGCAGGTATTGAGCCAGAAAGAAAACAGAAACAATGGTACCCTTTGTCACCAAACAAAAGGTGTGTACTTATTTTGTTGATTAGCTTGAGAAGGCCAAACTTACTAGGTATCATCACTTGGAGGTGTTCCGTGACTCGGAAAAAACCCTTTGTGCTCAAGTAAAGACTGTTTGGACAATTTACAACCATGAAGACAAAATTCAATAGCTGACACCTTGTCCAACAAAAACTATTGTGTGAAGTCTCAGGAAATTGTGGACATAGCTAAGCTACATAGTTACATAGTTACATAGTTAGCTAGGCCGCAAAAAGACACAAGTCCATCCAGTTCAACCATAAAAATAAAATAAATAATAAATAAAAATAAAATATATCGTACAATCCAATAAACCCCATTCTATACCCACAGTTGATCCAGAGGAAGACAACCCCCTCCCCCAAACGAGCATGCTCCAATCTGCTACAGCAGGGGAAAAAAAATCCCTTCCTGATCCCCCTAGAGGCAATCGGATTTTCCCTGGATCAACTTTACCTATAAATGTCAGTACCCATTTATATTATGTACATTTAGGAAAGTATCCATGCCTTTCTTAAAGCAATCTACTGAGTTAGCCAGAACCACCTCTGGAGGGAGTCTATTCCATATTTTCACAGGTCTTACTGTGAAGAAACCATTCCGTATTTGGAGATGAAATCTCTCTTCCTCTAGACGTAAGGAGTGCCCCCTTGTCCTCTGTGTTGACCGTAAAGTGAATAACTCAACACCAAGTTCACTATATGGACCCCTTATATATTTGTACATGTTGATCATATCCCCCCTTATTCTCCTCTTCTCAAGAGTAAATAAATTCAGTTCCTCTAATCTTTCCTCATAGCTGAGATCCTCCATGCCTCTTATCAGTTTGGTTGCCCTTCTCTGCACTTTCTCCAGTTCCCCGATATCCTTTTTGAGAACTGGTGCCCAAAACTGAACTGCATATTCCAGATGAGGTCTTACTAATGATTTGAACAGGGGCAAAATTATATCTCTCTCTCGGGAGTCCATACCTCTCTTAATACAAGAAAGAACTTTGCTTGCTTTGGAAATCGCAGCTTGACATTGCATGTTATTATTGAGCTTATGATCTACCAAAACCCCCAGATCCTTCTCCACTACGGATTCCCCCAGTTGTACTCCCCCTAGCATGTATGATGCATGCATATTCTTAGCCCCCAAGTGCATGACTTTACATTTATCAACATTAAACCTCATCTGCCACTAGGGATGGGCCCGGTGCTCGATTCGAACCCACGTTCGAATCGAGCACCGGGCGTTCGCTCGCTCGGCGAGTCCAGAACTATTTGGGCCGCTCGCATCACATTCGTGTGATGCGAGCGGCCCCGCAATGCATTGCGGCCGGCGCGGCCGGCGCAGTGCATTGCTGGCTGATGATTGGCCAAGCATGCACTGTGACCCCGCATGCTTGGCCAATCACAGCGCCGGAAACTCGGAGAGCAATAATTGGCTACAGGCAGGACGCCTGTAGCCAATTAAAGCTCAGGGGCTTTAGTACACGCCCCACCATTTAAAAGGCCGCCACGCCGGCGGCCCCGGTCACATGAGTTCCGGCTTTAGGAGAGATCAGTCTGCTGATTCTGACTTTGCTTGATTGCTACTGAAATATTTGCTCTTCTTTGCTAAACCATTGGCTATTTCTTTGCTAAACCATTGCTACCTAAGTCATTGATCGTTCATTGCTGCTGATTGCACAGTTAGTGTGTTATTAGCTGCTGCTGGGGATTAGTCTGGTGCGTGCTTACTGTTAGTACAGTATTGCAGTAGTACCAACCGCAGTGCTGTTAGCACAGCATTGCACCCCAAAAGCACCCATAGGACTTCTAGTGTGTTAGTGGCATCACACAGAGCTCCTATATTTTCTTCCCAGAAGCACCCATAGGACTTCTAGTGTGTTAGTGGCATCACACAGAGCTCCCATATTTTCTTCCCAGAAGCACCCATAGGACTTCTAGTGTGTTAGTGGCATCACACAGAGCTCCCATATTTTCTTCCCAGAAGCACCCATAGGACTTCTAGTGTGTTAGTGGCATCACACAGAGCTCCCATATTTTCTTCCCAGAAGCACCCATAGGACTTCTAGTGTGTTAGTGGCATCACACAGAGCTCCCATATTTTCTTCCCAGAAGCACCCATAGGACTTCTAGTGTGTTAGTGGCATCACACAGAGCTCCCATATTTTCTTCCCAGAAGCACCCATAGGACTTCTAGTGTGTTAGTGGCATCACACAGAGCTCCCATATTTTCTTCCCAGAAGCACCCATAGGACTTCTAGTGTGTTAGTGGCATCACACAGAGCTCCTATATTTTCTTCCCAGAAGCACTTCTAGTGTGTTAGTGGCATCACACAGAGCTCCTATATTTTCTTCCCAGAAGCACCCATAGGACTTCTAGTGTGTTAGTGGCATCACACAGAGCTCCCATATTTTCTTCCCAGAAGCACCCATAGGACTTCTAGTGTGTTAGTGGCATCACACAGAGCTCCTATATTTTCTTCCCAGAAGCACCCATAGGACTTCTAGTGTGTCAGTGGCATCACACAGAGCTCCCATATTTTCTTCCCAGAAGCACCCATAGGACTTCTAGTGTGTTAGTGGCATCACACAGAGCTCCCATATTTTCTTCCCAGAAGCACCCATAGGACTTCTAGTGTGTTAGTGGCATCACACAGAGCTCCCATATTTTCTTCCCAGAAGCACCCATAGGACTTCTAGTGTGTTAGTGGCATCACACAGAGCTCCCATATTTTCTTCCCAGAAGCACCCATAGGACTTCTAGTGTGTTAGTGGCATCACACAGAGCTCCCATATTTTCTTCCCAGAAGCACCCATAGGACTTCTAGTGTGTTAGTGGCATCACACAGAGCTCCCATATTTTCTTCCCAGAAGCACCCATAGGACTTCTAGTGTGTGTTAGTGGCATCACACAGAGCTCCCATATTTTCTTCCCAGAAGCACCCATAGGACTTCTAGTGTGTTAGTGGCATCACACAGAGCTCCCATATTTTCTTCCCAGAAGCACCCATAGGACTTCTAGTGTGTTAGTGGCATCACACAGAGCTCCTATATTTTCTTCCCAGAAGCACCCATAGGACTTCTAGTGTGTTAGTGGCATCACACAGAGCTCCTATATTTTCTTCCCAGAAGCACCCATAGGACTTCTAGTGTGTTAGTGGCATCACACAGAGCTCCCATATTTTCTTCCCAGAAGCACCCATAGGACTTCTAGTGTGTTAGTGGCATCACACAGAGCTCCCATATTTTCTTCCCAGAAGCACCCATAGGACTTCTAGTGTGTTAGTGGCATCACACAGAGCTCCCATATTTTCTTCCCAGAAGCACCCATAGGACTTCTAGTGTGTTAGTGGCATCACACAGAGCTCCCATATTTTCTTCCCAGAAGCACCCATAGGACTTCTAGTGTGTTAGTGGCATCACACAGAGCTCCTATATTTTCTTCCCAGAAGCACCCATAGGACTTCTAGTGTGTTAGTGGCATCACACAGAGCTCCCATATTTTCTTCCCAGAAGCACCCATAGGACTTCTAGTGTGTTAGTGGCATCACACAAAGCTCCCATATTTTCTTCCCAGAAGCACCCACAGGACTTCTAGTGTGTTAGTGGCATCACACAGAGCTCCCATATTTTTCTTCCCAGAAGCACCCATAGGACTTCTAGTGTGTTAGTGGCATCACACAGTGCTATTTTCTTCCCAGAAGCACCCACAGGACTTCTAGTGTGTGTGGCATCACACAGAGCTCCCATATTTTCTTCCCAGAAGCACCCATAGGACTTCTAGTGTGTTAGTGGCATCACACAGAGCTCCCATATTTTCTTCCCAGAAGCACCCATAGGACTTCTAGTGTGTTAGTGGCATCACACAGAGCTCCCATATTTTCTTCCCAGAAGCACCCATAGGACTTCTAGTGTGTTAGTGGCATCACACAGAGCTCCCATATTTTCTTCCCAGAAGCACCCATAGGACTTCTAGTGTGTTAGTGGCATCACACAAAGCTCCCATATTTTCTTCCCAGAAGCCCCATAGGACTTCTAGTGTGTTAGTGGCATCACACAGAGCTCCCATATTTTCTTCCCAGAAGCACCATAGGACTTCTAGTGTGTTAGTGGCATCACACAGAGCTCCCATATTTTCTTCCCAGAAGCACCCACAGGACTTCTAGTGTGTTAGTGGCATCACACAGAGCTCCTATATTTTCTTCCCAGAAGCACCCACAGGACTTCTAGTGTGTTAGTGGCATCACACAGAGCTCCCATATTTTCTTCCCAGAAGCACCCATAGGACTTCTAGTGTGTTAGTGGCATCACACAGAGCTCCCATATTTTCTTCCCAGAAGCACCCATAGGACTTCTAGTGTGTTAGTGGCATCACACAGAGCTCCAATATTTTCTTCCCAGAAGCACCCATAGGACTTCTAGTGTGTTAGTGGCATCACACAGAGCTCCTATATTTTCTTCCCAGAAGCACCCATAGGACTTCTAGTGTGTTAGTGGCATCACACAGAGCTCCTATATTTTCTTCCCAGAAGCACCCATAGGACTTCTAGTGTGTTAGTGGCATCACACAGAGCTCCTATATTTTCTTCCCAGAAGCACCCATAGGACTTCTAGTGTGTTAGTGGCAGCACACAGAGCTCCTATATTTTCTTCTCAGCAGCACCCATTTTTTATACTATATACACTACCGACTACAATGGCTGGAAGACCGCCAAGGAGAGGCAGAGCGTGCCGAGGCAAGAACACAGGGCAGGCAGGCTCTGTTTCTAGAGACAACAGTGCTGGCCGTGGACGTGGTCGTGCATCGTCATCAGCACGTGGCCATGGGACACGCTTGTCTTTGTTTTCGGCAGCTGGACATGTGGAGCCACATAATGCTGAAGGCTTGGTAGAATAGATGACCAAGCCCTCCTCATCCTCTCTCACCCAGGCTCAGGGTACTGGCAGAGCAGCTGCCAACGCATACTCAATGGCATCATCAGCCACCCCTTCCCTAGACCCACCATGTCCTCCTGAGGAGTCCCCCAAACTCTTTGAGCACAGTGTTGGGTACATGCTCCAGGAGGATGCCCAACGATTCGAAGGCTCGGACGATGATACCCAGCTTGAGGAAGGCAGTAGTGTGCGCGCAGAGAGAGGGGATGCTGAAGGACAGCAATCTGGCATTACTGTTCCACCAGCTGCAGCTTACTGCCAGGTTTGCTCTAGTGGTGAAGAGGGAGGGGATGATGAGGTCACTGACTCCACGTGGGTGCCTGAAGGGAGAGAGGAGGAGGAGGAGGATGCAGCGTCACATGTCCAACGAGGCAGGATGCCCCCTGGAGGCCAGCTAGAGGCCAGCTAGAGGCCAGCACAGCAACTGTACCACACCGCAGAGCTCCGCCTGTGCAGGGCGCTGCCTCTGCACGTTATCACAAAAGTTCTTTGGTGTGGGCCTTTTTTGAGACGAGTGCATCAGATCGCACCACTGCTATTTGCAATATTTGTCTCAAGCGTATCTCGCGTGGCCAAAACATCAGTCGCTTGGGCACCACAAGCATGAGCAGACATATGTCGACCTGCCATGCAGCTCGTTGGCAAGCACACATAAAAGACCCACACCAAAGAACAAAGCGGACCTCTCCTTGCTCCTCATCAGCTGGGATCCAGTGCTCTGTCCTCGGAACCAGCGGTGCTCCAGCAAGGGGCTACGCGAGTACGCAGGCAAAAAGATGCCATGCCGTGCTTGCACTGGTGTGTTTGGGGGACAGGAGCCACACTGGGCCAGAGGTTCTGGCAGCTCTGCAGGGGCAGGCCGAGAGGTGGTTGACGCCACGCCAGCTTAAGCCAGGAATGGTCGTTTCTGACAATGGCACCAACCTCCTCTCCGCCCTGCGACAGGGGCAGCTAACCCATGTGCCCTGTATGGCTCACGTCCTCAACCTGGTGGTGCAGCGGTTCTTGGGCAGGTTCCCAGGCTTACAGGATGTCCTGAGGCAGGCCAGGAAAGTCTGTGTGCATTTCCGCCGATCTTATAATGCCAGTGCTCGGCTGACTGAGCTGCAAAAGGAGCTGAACCTGCCCAAGAACCGCCTAATATGTGACATGCCCACCAGCAGAGGGCCATCAATGAGTACCTTTGCGACTACGGCACCAGGACAGGGTCAGGGGAGCTTGGCTTTTTTCCCCACGCCAGTGGAGCATGATCAGGGATGCATGCACTGTCCTCTCACCATTTGAGGAGGCCACAAGGATGGTGAGCTATGACAGTGCATGCATCAGTGACACTGTACCTCTTGTCCACCTGTTGGAGCATACGCTGCATGGAATAATGGACAGGGCACTTGAGGCAGAACAGAGGCAGGAAGAGGAGGACTTCCTTGCCTCTCAAGGCCCCCTTTATCCAGACAGTGTTCCTTCTGTCCCACCCATCACACAGGAAGAGGATGAGGAGGAGGAGGAGGAGGAGGATTGTGTGAGCATGGAGGTGGAGCCTGGCACTCAGCAGCAGCAGTCTTTTAGGGATGATGTACAGTCCCAACAAACCAGTGGACTTGTACGTGGCTGGGAGGAGGTGGCTGGCGATCATGTCATCCTCAGTGACCCAGAAGACTCCGGACCGAATGCCTCAGCTAACCTACGCTGCATGGCCTCCCTGATCCTGCAAAGCCTGTGGAAGGATCCTCGTGTTCTTCGGATCAAGGAGAGGGACCATTACTGGCTGGCCACTCTCCTTGATCTACGGTACAAGGGTAAGGTTGCGGACCTTATCTTGCCGTCGCAAAGGGAGCAGAGGATGAGACATCTCAGGGAGGCCTTGCAGAAAGGTCTGTGCAATGCGTTCCCAGAAACTGGGAGGTTACAAACTCCTGGTCCTGGGCAACGAGTTGCTGAGGCTTCGGTCAGTAGCAGAAGGAGCGGTGGGGAAGGTGGACGTCTGACCGATGCGTTCAGACAATTTTTTAGTCCGCAGCCCCAAGGTATGATCGGTTCCAGCAACCATCGCCAGCGTCTGATATACATGGTGCAGGAATACCTAGGGGCAAGGTCAGACTTGGACACCTTTCCCACTGAAAATCCTCTGGCTTACTGGGTCCTGAGGATGGATCACTGGCCAGAGCTTGCACAGTATACAATTGAGCTACTGGCCTGTCCTGCATCCAGCGTTCTTTCCGAACGCACATTCAGTGCTGCTGGAGGATTTGTCACCGATCATAGGGTGCGCCTGTCCACCGACTCGGTTGATCGACTGACCTTCATAAAAATGAATCAGTCTTGGATCACCACCAGCTACCAGGCACCTGAAGCGGATATAACGGAATAATTTATAATGTCACATCCATTCAAGACTGCCTATGCTGATGCTGAGTGACTGTCCTGTTATGTTCACTGACTATCCTCTTCCTCCTCCTCAATGATCCATGCCACCACACCAGTGCCTAAGGCACAATTTTTCAGCCCCTGTATAACAGGGGCGTGTACTTACAATTTTTTTTAAAAATGCGTTGCAACAGGTGTGACTGCTGTGCTCCAAGTACAGTATCTGTGAGGGGTTGCAGTGTTGTGGCACCAGTGCCTAAGGCACAATTTTTCAGCCCCTGTTGGGGCGTGTAATTACAATTTTTAGGCAATGCTTTGCAACAGGTCTCATTGTTGTGCTCAGAGTACAGTATCTGTGAGGGGTTGCAGTGTTGTGGCACCAGCACCAGTGCCTAAGGCACAATTTTTCAGCCCCTGTATAACAGGGGCGTGTAATTACAATTTTTTAAAAAGATGCTTCGCAACAGGTGTGACTGCTGTGCTCCAAGTACAGTATCTGTGAGGGGTTGCAGTGTTGCGGCACCAGCACCAGTGCCTAAGGCACAATTTTTCAGCCCCTGTTGGGGCGTGTAATTACAATTTTTAGGCAATGCTTTGCAACAGGTCTCATTGCTGTGCTAAGAGTACAGTATCTGTGAGGGGTTGCAGTGTTGTGGCACCAGCACCAATGCCTAAGGCAGAATTTTTCAGCCCCTGTTTAACAGGGGCGTGTAATTACAAATCTTGATCTAATAGTTCACAGCAGGGCCCATTCCTGCGCCCACCAAGAGTAACTATGAGGGCCTACAGTCTTGTGGCAACACCTTCCACCACCACCACCACCAAAGGCCCAATTTTTCTGCCCTGTTCAACAGGTGCATGCATTTACAAATCTTGATCTAATAACTCACAGCAGGGCCCATTCCTGCACCCACCAAGAGTAACTGTGAGGGCTTACAGTCTTGTGGCAACACCGTCCACCACCACCACCACCACCAAAGGCCCAATTTTTCTGCCCGGTTCAACAGGTGCATGTAAGTACAAATCTTGATCTATTAACTCACAGCAGGGCCCATTCCTGTGCCCACCAGTCTTGTGGCTACACCGACATCTAATAGGGCAAATTTCTGCAGAGTATATACGGCAGGCCCCTACTTTCAAACATCCAACTTACAAACGACTCCTACTTGCAAACGGAAAGAGAAAACAGGAAGTGAGAGGAAATCTACCCCTAGGAAGGGAAATTCTATCCTGTTAGATTTAATTTGGGAAAAAGGTATCTCCTCTCTAATGATGCTTTATCACCAATCCTTGTTTCAATTAAAACCCCACTTTTCCAAAAACATTTGTCATTAGGACGGAAAGTGAGGTGACATGTTCTGAACAGATGTGCAAAGACAGCAAATGTTACAGGGGTGATAACCCCTCCCTATGTTCTCCAAAAAGCTTAAAAATAGATTTTTTTGGGATGGAGCTACACTTCATAATGTACCTGTTCAGATTCTACTTAAGAACAAACCTACAGTTCGTGTCTTGTTTGCACCACCTATATACTGCTGTTCAGAGTATATAGGGTTGTAGGTATAGGGTTTTATTTTGGGTGCGGGGTCCCCCTTAATATCCATACAAGACCCAAAGGGGCTGGGGTGGGGGGGGGATGGGGTAGCCATGCCATTTTTCTCAAGGATTTTAAGCCCTTATGGTGCGAACCGAACCCGGGGGTGTTCGGCTCATCCCTATCTGCCACATAGTCGCCCAATTAGACAGAGCATTGATGTCAGCTTGTAAATTGGAGACCTCCTGTAAGGACGTTATTCCACTGCATAGCTTGGTGTCATCTTCAAAGACAGAAATGTTACTTTTGATCCCAGACCCAATATCATTTATAAAGATATTAAAAAGTAAGGGTCCCAGCACTGAACCTTGGGGTACACCACTGATAACCTTAGACCATTCAGAGTAAGAATCATTAACCACGACTCTCTGAATTCTGTCTTTTAGCCAGTTTTCTATCCATTTACAAACCGATATTTCCAAGCCTGTAGACCTTACCTTACAGATGAGCCGTGTGTGGGGAACTGTATCAAACGCTTTTGCAAAATCCAAGTATACCACATCCACCGCCACGCCTCTGTCCAAGGTTTTACTTACCACTTCATAAAAAGAAATCAGGTTTGTCTGACAACTTCTGTCTTTCATGAACCCATGCTGTCTGTTGCTTCAAATGTTTTTTTCCAGCAAGAACTCGTCTATGTGGTCTTTTAATAATCTCTCCAGGATCTTCCCAACTATAGAAGTTAAACTAACAGGTCTATAGTTACTTGGTAAAGACTTTGTTCCTTTTTTAAATATAGGCACCACTTTCGCCCTGCGCCAATCCAGTGGTACTATTCCCGTCATTAATGAGTCCCTAAAAATTAAATACAATGGCTTTGAAATTGCAGAGCTCAATTCTTTTAAGATCCGTGGGTGGATGCCATCTGGTCCAGGTGCTTTATCCACCTTTATTCTGTCTAAATATTTCTGGACCATATCACTTTTGAGCCATTGTGGATCATTCGGGGCTGTGTAAATACCAACCCCATTATGGACATTAGCTCCCCCATGCTCCTTTGTATACACAGAGCTGAAGAAAGTATTTAATAAATTAGCCTTCTCTTTGTCCCCTGTCACCCACTCTAGATTATTTTGTAAAGGGCCTACATGCTAAGACCTGATCTTTTTACTATTATTATATTTGAAGAATTTTTTGGGGTTTGTCCTACTATCTTTTGCAATCTGTTGTTCGTTTTGAATTTTTGCATCCTTGATTTCCTTTTTACATATTCTGTTAAATTCTTTGTAACATTTAAACAACACTAGTGTTCCTTCACTTTTATATTTTTTAAAAGCTCTTTTCTTATTGTTCATAGCTTTTTTAACTTTGACCGTGAGCCACATAGGTTTTATTTTAAGCCTTTTAAACGTATTGCCCATGGTATATACTTTGCAGTGAGGTCCCAGACAGTCTTTTTGAAGAAATCCCATTTCTGTTCTGTGCTCATTGATGCCAATATTCCCTCCCAGTCCATGTCCCGGAGAGCAGCCCTCATCCTTGGAAAATTTGCTCTCTTGAAGTTGAGCGTTTTTATCTTTCCTGTATGTATTTCTTGCTCACAGCTAACATCAAATGAAATCATGTTATGATCACTATTACCCAGGTGTTCCTTTATCTGAACATTAGTAATAGGCTCTGCATGGTTTGAGATTACCAGATCCAGCAGAGCATCATTCCTAGTTGGGGCCTCAATAAACTGGACCATAAAATTGTAATAGGTTTATAAATTTTTGCCCTTTAACTGTCCCAGCAGTGCCATCCCCCATTATTATCACTGTACCAGCCCTTGCAGCCCTTTCCATCTGTGCAAGGAGCTGAGTCCCCACCTCCTCGTGAACATTGGGGGGTCTATAACAAACCCCAATGATTAACTTAGAACTACGCACATCTATATGCAGTTCCACCCATAATGCTTCAGACTCATCACACTCTTCATCAACCAGGTCCTCTTTCACGCTTGCTTTGAGATCACTTCTCACATAGAGACAGACCCCTCCACCTTTCCTATTTACTCTGTCTCTCCGAAAGAGTGCATAGCCAGGAATATTAATAGCCCAGTCATGTAAAGATTGAAGCCAAGTTTCAGCAATACCAATTACATCATAGCTCTCCTCATGCACCAGAGCTTCCAACTCACCTATTTTGCAGACTTCTGGCATTGGTGAACAAACACTTTAATGCATTACTACATTTTGCTCTGGTGTTTTTCATATCATTTTTAGTAGTACAGATGGCACTATAGTTTCCAATGGCAGTTTGCAACATGGGAAATTTCCTGTCACCTGCCATAACCCTCCCCCCATCTATTCCCATTCCAAAACATGTCCAGATATCAAAACATGTATTGAACTGCCCAAAGTCCATCTCAAAACATGATGTTACAAGTTAATTCAAAGTATATGTGATATTTGTCGGTCACAAAAGAAAACTATAATTTTAGTATCCGATGAGTTGATGAAATCGGTTATAAAGAAAACATAATAAATAAAGGGTGATTATTAGTAGAATTGTTTTAGGAACAAATTAGTATTAAGAAAACATATGATCATGATATAAATGTATAAGAATTGAAATATGCTTAGATAAACAAATATTGATTGGATACCAAATTATACAGGTATCCAGATAGATAAAAATTGTATGTGATGTTGATTAATATATATATATATATATATATATATATATATATATATATATATATATATATATATATATATATAAACTTGTGTCCTTTTCAAATGGATTACATTTTTACAAATATACAGTGATGTGCATATATATAACCAGTTTATGCAAGTGATTAATCAATAATTATGCTAAGCGTATTTGATAGTATGTGGTTAGTAGAATTCCCAAATACTAAAGATATAGATATTTTCACTAAGGTACAATACACAGTATAAAATAAAATATATTAATTTACAGAGCAGCACCAAAACACATGTGGGACACCTGGTGGTTGAAGGTGCAATTACATTAAAAACATTTAGGCTACTAGGAAAGGTGATCATTAAGTCTGCCTGTCAATAGGAAAGGGACACATAACTTTTGGGCTGAACATATTACAAGTTTTATAATCTTATTGTGTGAGAGGGTATTTAATAAGCAAGAGAGATAGGAAAGAAAAAGGAGGAAAGAAGGACACAGCCCAGGGGATTCAACCTGAGAGGAGGCTCACCCTCACCCTGGGGGAAGGGACAATGGGAGAAACATCTTCCCAGATAGACTGACATCCATGCATGAAAATATGCTTTAACCTCCAAGGAGATTCCTGAACCTGGTAGCCATCTTAAATCCAGACTAATAGCCATTTTGGAATGGGTAAATATAACATGTTGATTTTATCTGATATGTTCTCTTAATTATTGATGTATTGAATATTCTAGTATTGATAATCATTCTCCAGAATCAATAATCGCCTTTTAGATTTTTTTCTAATATTCAATTTTTTCATTATATATTATATTTGCATAGTTACCAAATTTTATTGACAAACAAATGTCTAAATTATTTTCGCATTGTTCAACGTTACTTACCTGCAGCATAGTAACGGCGGGGTGTGTGAAAAATACAGACATTCTGTTAAATTGACAAGTATAAGGTTATTGATTCTACTGAAGAAGTTATCATGGTGATATTGTGTCCAAGGTACTACTACGCCCAGTTTAGGGTATTTCCATTAATTGTCCAAATGTTCAAGTAATGCAATCTGTATTTTAATTTCATGTAAATATTTGTTTTCTGTCAACCAATAAATGTGACTATTAAGTATGATCACTCGTCTCCGTGAACAAGTTTCACATATATAGACTGTGTCATATAGATTGATTTTGTATCTTAAAAATATCTTCGTTAAAAATGACTTAATAAAAATGTGAGGGGAAACTGTCCTTAAAAAAGCACAACATAACCATCTTCCGAAATTCAAAATTTGAATAGAACGAATTTGAATATAAAAGATTAGAACAGAAAATATTATAATAGAATAGAAAAGAATAGAATAGAAAATAAGAAAATAGAATAGGAAATAATACAATAGAAAATAATAAAATTAATAGAAATAATATAAGATATAACCATCTTCCGAAAATTTGAATTTCGAATAGAATGAATTAGAATAGAAAAGATTAGAATAGAATAGAATTCAATTGAAAATAAGAGAATAAAATAGAAACCAATACAATAGAAAAACAATGGAAAAGAATAGATTAAAATAAAAAGAACATAATGTATAACCATTCGAATTTCGAAATAGAACAAATTAGAATTCGAATAGAAAGGATTAGAATAGAAAACATTAGAATAGAAAAAAAATAATAGAAAATAAGAGAATAGAATAGAAAAGAATACAATAGAAAAACAATGCAAAATAATAGATTAAAATAAAAAGAATATAATATATAAACATCTTTCAAAATTCAAATTTTGAATACCAAAGATTAGAACAGAAAATATTATAATAGAAGAGAATAGAATAGAAAAGGGAATAATACAATAGAAAATCAATAAAAATAATTAAATAGAAATAATATCTAAATATCTAAATAAAAATAAAAAATAATAATAAATAGAACACATTTGAATTCACATAGAAAATATTATAATAGAAAAGAAAATAATAGAATAGAAAATAAGAAAATAGAATAGGAAATAATACAATAGAAGATAAATAGAAAATAATAAAATAAATAGAAATATTATAAGATATAACCATCTTCCGAAAATTAGAATTTCGAATAGAATGAATTAGAATAGAAAAAATTAGAATAGAATAGAATTCAATTGAAAATAAGAGAATAAAATAGAAACAAATACAATAGAAAAACAATGAAAAAGAATAGATTAAAATAAAAAGAACATAATATATAACCATCTTCCGAAATTTGAATTTCGAAATAGAACAAATTAGAATTCGAATAGAAAAGATTAGAGTAGAAAACATTAGAATAGAAAAAAATAATAGAAAATAAGAGAATAAAATAGAAAAGAATACAATAGAAAAACAATGCAAAAGAATAAAATAAAAAGAATATAATATATAACCATCTTCCAAAATTCAAATTTTGAATACAAAAGATTAGAACAGGAAATATTATAATAGAAGAGAAGAGAATAGAAAAGGGAATAATACAATAGAAAATCAATAAACATAATTAAATAGAAATAATATCTAAATATCTAAATAAAAAATAATACATAATAATAAATAGAACAAATTTGAATTCACATAGAAAATATTAGAATAGAAATTATTATAATAGAATAGAAAAGAATAGAATAGAAAATAAGAGAATAGGATAGAAAACAATACAATAGAAAAACATTGGAAAATAATTGATTGAAATAAAAAGAATATAATATATAACCATCTTCAGAAATTCGAATTTCGAAAAGAACAAATTCAAATTAGAACAGAAAATATTAGAATAGAATAAATGATAATAGAAAAGAATAGAATAGAAAATAAGAGAATAGAATAGAAAATAATACAATTGAAAATCAATAGAAGAGAATAGAATAAAATATAAATAATATAAAATATAACCATCTTCTAAGATTCAAATTTCGAATAGAACTAAGTCTAATTTGAATAGAAAATATTATAATAGAAACGATTATAATAGAATAGAAAAGAATAGAATAGAAAGGGAAAGAGAAGAATAGAATAAAAAACAAAATGGAAAAAAAATAGATTAAAATAAAAATAATATAATACATAACCATCTTCCGAAATTCAAATTTCAAATAGAACAAATTCAAATAGAAAAAAATTATAATAAAATAGAAAAGAATAGAATAGAAAATAAGAGAATGGAAAAAAAAAAAGAATAAAAAAAAAATAGAAAAGAATAGAATACAATATAAATAATATAAAATATAACCATCTTCCAAAATTCGAATTTCGAATAGAACAAATTAGAATAGAAAAGATTTGAATAGAAAATAATTCAACTGAAAATAAGAGAATAGAATAGAAACACATATAATATTTCAAAATTCGAATTTTGAATAGAAAAGATTAGAACAGAAAATATTATAATAGAATAGAAAAGAATAGAATATAAGAGAATAGAAAAAATAGAAATAAAATAAGACATAACCATCTAATTTGAATAGAAAAGAATATAATAGAATAGAAAAGAATAGAATGGAAAATACGAGAACAGAAAAGAGAAAAGAATACAATAGAAAAACAATGGAAAAGAATAGTTTAAAATAAAAAGATATAAAAAATAACCATCTTCTATGATTCAAATTTCGAATAGAACTAATTCTAATTTGAATAGAAAATATTATAATAGAAAAGATTATAATAGAAAAGAATAGAATAGAAAGGGAAAGAAAAGAATAGAATAAAAAACAATGGAAAAGAATAGATTAAAATAAAAAGAATATAATGTATAACCATCTTCCGAAATTCGAATTGCAAATAGAACCAAATCAAATAGAAAAGATTATAATAGAATAGAAAAAAGAAAAGAATAGAAAATAAGAGAATGGAAAAGAAAAGAATAAAAAAAACAATAAAAATAAGAGAATAGAATAGGAAATAATACAATTAGAAATCAATAGAAAAGAATAGAAATAAAATAAGACATAACCATCTAATTTGAATAGAAAAGAATATAATAGGATAGAAAAGAATAGAATGGAAAATACGAGAACAGAAAAGAGAAAAGAATACAATAGAAAAACAATGGAAAAGAATAGTTTAAAATGAAAAGATATAAAAAAGTAACCATCTTCCAAAATTCAAAATTCGAATAGAAAATATTATAATAGAATAGAAAAAAATAAAAAATTATAATAGAATAGAAAAGAATAGAAAATAAGAGAATAGAATAGAAAAGACTACAATAGAAAAACAATGCAAAGGAATAGATTAAAATTACAAGAATATAATATATAACCCTCTTCCGAAATTCAAATTTTGAAAAAAAAAGATTAGAACAGAAAATATTATAATAGAATAGAAAAGAATGGAATAGAAAATAAGAAAATAGAATAGGAAATAATACAATAGAAGATCAATAGAAAAGAATAAAATAAATAGAAATAATATAAGATATAACCATCTTACGAAAATAGAATAGAATGTCGAATAGAACGAATTAGAATAGAAAAGAATTCAATTGAAAAAAAGAGAATAAAATAGAAACAAATACAATAGAAAAACAATGGAAAAGAATAGATTAAAATAAAAAGAACATAATATATAACCATCTTCCAAAATTAGAATTTTGAAATAGAACAAATTAAAATTCGAATAGAAAAGATTAGAATAGAAAAAAATAATAGAAAATAAGAGAATAGAATAGAAAAGAATACAATAGAAAAACAATGCAAAAGAATAGAATAAAATAAAAAGAATATATTATATAACCATCTTTCAAAATTCAAATTTTGAATACAAAAGATTAGAACAGAAAATATTAGAATAGAAAAGAAGAGAATAGAAAAGGGAATAATACAATAGAAAATCATTAAAAATAATTACATAGAAATAATATATAAATATCTAAATAAACATAATAAATAATAATAAATAGAACAAATTTGAATTCACATAGAAAATATTAGAATAGAAAAGATTAGAATAGAATAGAAAAGAATAGAATAGAAAATAAGAGAATAGAATAGACAATAATACAATAGAAAAACAATACAAAAGAATAGATTAAAATGACAAGAATATAATATATAACCATCTTTCGAAATTCGAATTTTGAAAAAAACTATTTCGAATTAGAACAGAAAAGATTAGAATAGAAAAAATTATAATAGAATAGAAAAGAATAGAATAGAAACTAAGAGAAAAGAATAGAAAAGAATACAATAGAAAAACAATACAAAAGAATAGATAAAAATTACAAGAATATAATACATAACCATCTTCCGAAATTAAAATTTTGAATAGAAAAGTTTAGAACAGAAAATATTATAATAGAATAGAAAAGAATAGACTAGAAAATAAGAGAATAGAATAGGAAATAATACAATATAAAATCAATAGGAAAGAATAGAAATAAATAGAAATAATATCTAAATAAAAATAATAATAAATAGAAGGAATTCAAATTCAAATAGAAAATATTAGAATAGAAAAGAATATAATTGAATAGAAAAAAATAGAAAAGAATAGAAAATAAGAGAATATAATAGAAAAGTATACAATAGAAAAACAATGGAAAATAATAGACTGAAATAAAAAGAATAATAATAAGATAATAAGAATAATATATAACCATCTTCCGATATTCAATTTTTGAATAGAACTAATTCGAATTAGAATAGAAAAGATTAGAATAGAAAAAATTATAATAGAATAGAAAAGAATAGAATAGAAAAGAATACAATAGAAAAACAATGTTAAAGAATAGATTAAAATTACAATAATATAATATATAACCATCTTCCAAAATTTAAAATTTTGAATAGAAAAGATTAGAACAGAAAATATTATAATAGAATAGAAAATAAGAGAATAGAATAGGAAATAATACAATAGAAAATCAATAGAAAAGAATAGAAATAATATCTAAATAAAAATAATAATAAATAGAACGAAATTAAAATTCAAATAGAAAATATTAGAATAGAAAAGATAATAATAGAATAGAAAAGAATAGAAAGGAATAGAATAGAAAATTAGAGAATTGAAAAGAAAATAATACAATAGAAAAAAAAAATAAAAAATAATAGATTACAATAATATATATATATATATATATATATATATATATATATATATATATATATATATATATATATCATATATAACTATCTTTCGAAATTCGAATTTCGAATACAACAAATTCGAATTTGAATAGAAACGATTATAAAAAAATAAGATTATAATAGAATAGAAAATCATAGAATAGAATAGAAAATAAGGTAATAGAGTAGGAAAGAATACAATATAAAAACAATGGAAAAGCATACATTAAAATAAAAAGAATAG
The DNA here is from genome assembly GCA_028564925.1 of Lithobates sylvaticus. Lineage (NCBI taxonomy): Eukaryota > Metazoa > Chordata > Amphibia > Anura > Ranidae > Lithobates > Lithobates sylvaticus. Next base: position 91,069,102 of record CM053037.1, read on the forward strand.
AATATATAAAAATCTTCAGAAATACCAATTTGGAATAGAAAAGATTAGAAAAGAAAATAAGAGAATAAAATAGAAAATAATTAAATAGAAAAACAATGGAAAGAATAGATTAAAATAAAAAGAATATAATATATATTATTTGGAAAGTACAAATAAAAGGCTAGACAGGTAGGCTGCCCTTGGGCTGTGTCCGCCTGATGTTTGTAGCAGCGCTGTGTACTACTTTCTCAACTTAATGTGAAAATATTAAGCAGAGTGCACCTCTGATAAAATTTATATAGATTACTAAACAAATAGTGAATAATAAATAATAATAAATATCAAATGTGCACGTGAATAAATAAATAAAAATTAATTAATTAATAAAACCATAAAAAGTTAATTAATTAAAAATTGTATGGATCAATGAATATAATTCACACTGCGTGTCTCTGAAACTCCAGATGTTAAAAAGTTAAAAAGTCCACGTGTTCAAGGAAAATCATACAATCCAGTGATGATAGCAATGTAGCAATAATAATTGTGACAGTTCTATAGTCGTGTAACAATATAAAATTCTGTGACGATATTCTGTGAGTCCTCCAAGCCTTCCACCATAGATTTCACCGTGCGGGAAGATTATCCCCTTTTGGGGGTACACTCACCAGAGATATACTTTATATACGCCTGTAATTATCAGTTATGTGGACCTTCTCTTCCGACATCAGTCAAAAAATCTCACAACGCGTGAAACCAACCAGAAGCAGCCTTTTCCTCCAGCCTCGGTCACATCATCATCAGCGCGGTCATTTTTTAAAACCATGTGTGGGAACAAATATTGGGCCACATAGCGTAATATTGCTTAAAAAAATAATTTATTGAAGTAATTTCCCTTTAACATTAAAATTCCCCCTAGTGGGTTCTGCGTACCGAAAATAATAAATTGTGTAGCATTTGGGGTAAATGTAAGCGGTATACTGTGCCTGCTCTGGCCGGATATGGAGCCTTTCTATGCCTTCAATGGGGAGATCGGCGTCCTTCCTGTCCGGAAAGCCCTGGAGCGCACCGTGGACCGCACAACGTCTGACGTCACTTCCTGTTGACCTACGCCCTGACGCGTTTCGTCATTTCCGACTTCTTCTCGAGGGCGTAGGTCAGCAGGCAGGAAGTGAGGTATATGTACACTAATGGACGGCGCAGCCGCCCAATCAGACGGCCGGAATGTTCACCAATGATTGCTGTCAACGTGTAGCCACGAAGCCAGGCATCAGAGGTCTATTGCGGACAGTGCCAGCAAAATCCAGCGCCATTAGAGTGTATTGTTAAATAAACAAAGGAAACATGCTGTGAACATTCAATATTAAATTGTGATAGCCGTGCAAGTTGCATATTCTTATAATCTAATCAGACCCCAGCTGATACATGCAACTTTAGAATGCGAGGCTAATACAGAATACCATCTATGGCTTTATACTAATGTCCAAAGAACATGAATACAGTGTGCAATAGTGTACTGCACATAAATGCATGCGCTCATATTATTTGTTTATGAGACCCCCCATACAGGATTGGATAATTTGGTGTGCAGAACCAAAATATCAAAATTTCACATGAATATGAGGGTTTAAACGTACGGATAAAAACAATCGTTTTAATTTTTGTATGGAGGGGTAAGAACCGTAACTATATGTATTTAAATTTTCATAATTAAATGTTAAAAGAGAGCGACTGTTAAGTGTGCAAAATAAGATATAAATATATTAAAAATTATATCATTATTTTATAATAGGATTTAAAATTATTATTAAAACATTAGAAAAATGGCCGTGGACAATATAAGTTAAAGTAAAAAATATATTATAAATATAAAAATAAAATAAATATATATATAAAAAAATACATATATATATATAAAAAAATAAAAATAAAAAAATATATGAAAAAATGGACAAGGATACATATGGAAAATGATAGATCGTATGTCCATGTATCAAGAGGCCGTATGATTATGATCTGGATCCACTATAAATACTATGCAGGTAATATGTTGTATAAAATATACAACATATCTTAATATATATGCAAAGGATAAAACCGGAGATGGGAGTGCCCCTGGTATGAATAACCATAGCTGGTTTAGATAATGTATTAATGTTCCTTTGACATCTGGTAATATGATACATATCTATAAAAAAACCCAAACAAAAATATAATTGACATAAGAAAGTGGCTATATTGGGGCGTAGTGGTCTGTGAGCTACCAGGTAGGAGTATTGTGGTTAGCGTGGAACTATGTGTCGCTTATGAAGCAGTTTATATCTAGCTCAACGTTTAAACCCTTTGGAGTGAGTACATCCACCAAATAAATCCATTGGGTCTCTCGCTTCGACAGTTCCCTTACCATGTGTATACCCCTCCAATGAGGTTGTAATTGCTCTATGCCCCAAAATTGTAGCCCTTTGGGATCCATATCATGTTTCAGTTTGAAGTGTAGCGAAACATTGTGATCCTTAAAGCCAATTTTTATGTTGTGTACATGTTCAGCAATACGCACTCTTAATAGCCTCTTTGTGCGGCCTATGTACATAAGCCCACATGGGCATTTTAGAGCATAAACGACATAGGTGCTGTTACATGTAATGAATTGTTTTATTGCGAAGTTATTGTTATTGGATGTTGATATGAAATTTTCCAATTTTCTAATTGGGCGGGCCACTTCTCTACAAGCCTTGCATTTCCGACATGCAAAAAAAAACCGTTTTGCTCCCAGAATGTGGGTGGTTTTTTGGGGGGGTCAATGACCTTTTTGACTACTTTGTCACCAAAATTTGGTGCTTTCCTGTAAATGAAACGGGGCACTGGAGGTATAGCAGTCCCCAATTTTTTGTCTAAGAGTAGGATATGCCAATGTTTTTTAAAAATCAGCTCCACTTCCTCATACTGGGCATGAAAGCCAGATATGAACGACCACTCAAGATTCCGTTTATTTGTGGGTGCTAAATCCTTGTTTTTTTCTTCCAGTATTGTTAGCCTAGGTATTTGTTTTACTTCTTCTACGATTCTCTGTAGTTTTTTGGGGTTGTAGCCCCTTAGTTCAAACCTTTCAGTGAGGACTTTTGATTGTTCGATGTAGTTTACTTCCTCTGAGCAGTTTCTTCTCACCCGCATTATTTGACCTTTTGGAATATTTTTTAGCCAGAGAGGATGATGTGCACTTGTCGTTGGTAAATAGCTGTTGCGATCAGTTTTTTTGAAATACACTTTCGTTTCCAATCTATTATTTTTACGGTAAACTGTAACGTCTAAAAAATTGATTTCCTCAAAATCCCAAGTAGATGTTAGTATAATATTGTTATTATTATTGTTAAGACCATCTAAAAACATTTCCAAGCTAAAATGGGACCCTGCCCAAATAAAAAACAGATCATCAATAAAACGTTTATAAAATACCAGTTCTGGTCGCTGGTTATTAAAAATGATCTTGTCTTCCCATTCAGCCATGAATAAGTTTGCAATGCTGGGGGCAAACTTTGCCCCCATCGCCACTCCTCTCTGTTGGGAATAAAATTTCCCCCCATACCAGAAGTAATTATGTGATAAGCAGAAATCGAGAGCATTTCTTAAAAAAACTTTTTGGTTAAAAACAAGATCATCTCGTTTGCTTAGTGCCCAATTAAGAGCCAATAGGGCGTCATCATGTTGTATAATGGAATATAATGATGAGACGTCCGCTGTCACAAGAATGATTTGCCCAATGTTCTCCAGATTTACTTCTTGCAGGGAATTTAGGAAGTCTTTTGTATCCCTTAGATAGGATTTTGTCTCTTTTACGCTTTTTTGCAAAAAAGTGTCCAGGTATTGTCCTAGTCTGGACGACACAGATTCAATGCTGTTGACTATTGGTCTTGCAGGTGGGTTGATCGCATCCTTATGAATTTTTGGAAGAGTATATAGTGTGGGTACTCGACTGCTTGTAGGTAGTAGATATCTCTTTTCTTTATTGGAGAGTACTCCTGTGCGTGAGCCCATCTCTATCAGTTTCTCCAGATGTTCCCTGTATGGTTGCGTGGGATCCTTTTTGAGTGTGTTGTATGTTTCATTGTCTGATAACATCTCCTCAATCTGTCCATGATAAAAGTCTTTGGTGAGTAAGACCACTCCTCCACCTTTGTCTGCGGGTCTGATGATTATATCTTTCCGTTGTTCCAAAAGTTTGATACCCTCCTCCACATGTTTAATATTTAATTCTTTTTTGGGTTTCAAAGTCTCAAGATCGTGTAGTATCAGTCCCTTGAATACCTCTATGTGGTGGTTTGGGTTGTTGGGTGGGTTGAATAATGACTTGTTTTTTAGTCCACTGTTAATGATCATTGACTTCTCATTCTCAGATATTGGTTTTATACTGTTTGTTATGTCATTAGTTATACCGTTTCCTAGGAAATACTTCTTTATGTTTAGTTTCCTAATGTATTTATGTATGTCTACATAAACACTGAATTTGTTGATTGGTTTTTTTAGGCCGCATTTTAGCCCTAAATTCAAAATATTCAGCTCTTTATGGGTCAGAGTAGCTTCTGTTAGATTAAAGATACCTCCTACTCCGACCCTCTTCTTCTTTTGTTGGACCTTGAATCCGGCCCTGCACCCTCTGTATTTTCTTTTTTCGGTGGTTGATGTGTATATTCTTTTGGTTTCTGTAAGTAGTCTGCTGTTTGGTTGTATTCTCTGTGCTGTCCTTGGGTTGGCGGGTTCCTTGGATATTGTGGTGGATTCCTCGGATAATAAGGGGGTTGGGCCTGCATTGGGGGACGTCCCCTGCGTGGGGGGTACCCCCGGCCCCTGTGTTGCCCTCCTCGGCCTCTCCCTAAAAAAGGACGTGACACAGGGCGAGGGTCATATTCTTCCTCATGGTAGTATAAGGGTTGGAATCTATTCTGTGTGGCTGTCGCCTGTGATTGTTGTTGTTGGTGCATCTTTTGATTATTGCCCCTTGTTCCCTTATTCTTCCCTTTTCCTCTATATACCGGAGTGGAATAGCCGTTAGGGGAGTTCATATATGATATGTCGTCATACTGATCCCTTTCTTCTATCCATAATGGGTTGGGTATTGGGGCTGAGGTAGGGTTTGGATTTATTGGACGTGTTGTTGTAGCACCTTTAGGTTCTTCGCTGTTTACATTGGTATTTGTGGGTGTTTGTTGCCAAGAATATATTTTGTTATTTTTAAAATCATCGAGATCTTTATGATATTTTTTAATTTTTTTCTTTTGGGTGTCCTTGTCCACTTTTTCAAGTCTTTTCTGTACTCTTATGTTGAAATCAATGATTTGCTGTGACTCCTTAATGGGGTCCAGTTGGAGTTTTAAATCGTTGATCTTTATTTCTATATTTGCCATTTTACGTTTCTTCCTTTGTATGATTAATTGTTGTAATTTGAAACCGACCCCGTTAAAGAAATCCAACCATTCTTGGGTGGACTGTGGGTCGTCTAGGCCATCATGGGGGATCACGTCCCATCTCAGACTTTTGATAATAATCTTATCCTTCATATACTGTTCTAGGGTACAGATGTCCCACCATGTCCTAACTTGTTTTTCTAAAATGTTACTCAGGGCCGACATGGCTCCATTATAGTTGATTTCGGTGGTTGGGGGTATTTGTTCAGAGAAAAGATTATTGACATCTATGTGTCTACTACTTAAGAAATGTAGTACCTCCATGGCTGCAGAGAAATTTTGAAGCAAAATACTCTAAAACGGGGTGCTTGAATTTCCGCCCTCCTATATAAAACACCGCTCTGCGCAACTAGGGTATGTGTACTTACAAGATATGGGATAGTGAGTTATTCAAATCCCAAAGTAGTGGTAATATATAGATAAATAAATAAATATATATTATATGTAAACAAATATGTAAAAAAATATTAAATAAGTGAATGCATATATATTAAATGTGAACACGTGTATACAAAATATAAATAAGTAAATAAATATATAGTGTATGTGTGTATATGTGATGAAAAGAATTCTGAAATTTATCTGGTGATATACCAAATTGTTTCAGTGAAAATGTGAAAGTATAAAGTTTTATACATACATTTTGTAGCAGCTGCTTATATGCAAAAAAAGTATTTGGAAAGTACAAATAAAAGGCTAGACAGGTAGGCTGCCCTTGGGCTGTGTCCGCCTGATGTTTGTAGCAGCGCTGTGTACTACTTTCTCAACTTAATGTGAAAATATTAAGCAGAGTGCACCTCTGATAAAATTTATATAGATTACTAAACAAATAGTGAATAATAAATAATAATAAATATCAAATGTGCACGTGAATAAATAAATAAAAATTAATTAATTAATAAAACCATAAAAAGTTAATTAATTAAAAATTGTATGGATCAATGAATATAATTCACACTGCGTGTCTCTGAAACTCCAGATGTTAAAAAGTTAAAAAGTCCACGTGTTCAAGGAAAATCATACAATCCAGTGATGATAGCAATGTAGCAATAATAATTGTGACAGTTCTATAGTCGTGTAACAATATAAAATTCTGTGACGATATTCTGTGAGTCCTCCAAGCCTTCCACCATAGATTTCACCGTGCGGGAAGATTATCCCCTTTTGGGGGTACACTCACCAGAGATATACTTTATATACGCCTGTAATTATCAGTTATGTGGACCTTCTCTTCCGACATCAGTCAAAAAATCTCACAACGCGTGAAACCAACCAGAAGCAGCCTTTTCCTCCAGCCTCGGTCACATCATCATCAGCGCGGTCATTTTTTAAAACCATGTGTGGGAACAAATATTGGGCCACATAGCGTAATATTGCTTAAAAAAATAATTTATTGAAGTAATTTCCCTTTAACATTAAAATTCCCCCTAGTGGGTTCTGCGTACCGAAAATAATAAATTGTGTAGCATTTGGGGTAAATGTAAGCGGTATACTGTGCCTGCTCTGGCCGGATATGGAGCCTTTCTATGCCTTCAATGGGGAGATCGGCGTCCTTCCTGTCCGGAAAGCCCTGGAGCGCACCGTGGACCGCACAACGTCTGACGTCACTTCCTGTTGACCTACGCCCTGACGCGTTTCGTCATTTCCGACTTCTTCTCGAGGGCGTAGGTCAGCAGGCAGGAAGTGAGGTATATGTACACTAATGGACGGCGCAGCCGCCCAATCAGACGGCCGGAATGTTCACCAATGATTGCTGTCAACGTGTAGCCACGAAGCCAGGCATCAGAGGTCTATTGCGGACAGTGCCAGCAAAATCCAGCGCCATTAGAGTGTATTGTTAAATAAACAAAGGAAACATGCTGTGAACATTCAATATTAAATTGTGATAGCCGTGCAAGTTGCATATTCTTATAATCTAATCAGACCCCAGCTGATACATGCAACTTTAGAATGCGAGGCTAATACAGAATACCATCTATGGCTTTATACTAATGTCCAAAGAACATGAATACAGTGTGCAATAGTGTACTGCACATAAATGCATGCGCTCATATTATTTGTTTATGAGACCCCCCATACAGGATTGGATAATTTGGTGTGCAGAACCAAAATATCAAAATTTCACATGAATATGAGGGTTTAAACGTACGGATAAAAACAATCGTTTTAATTTTTGTATGGAGGGGTAAGAACCGTAACTATATGTATTTAAATTTTCATAATTAAATGTTAAAAGAGAGCGACTGTTAAGTGTGCAAAATAAGATATAAATATATTAAAAATTATATCATTATTTTATAATAGGATTTAAAATTATTATTAAAACATTAGAAAAATGGCCGTGGACAATATAAGTTAAAGTAAAAAATATATTATAAATATAAAAAATAAAATAAATATATATATAAAAAAATACATATATATATATAAAAAAATAAAAATAAAAAAATATATGAAAAAATGGACAAGGATACATATGGAAAATGATAGATCGTATGTCCATGTATCAAGAGGCCGTATGATTATGATCTGGATCCACTATAAATACTATGCAGGTAATATGTTGTATAAAATATACAACATATCTTAATATATATGCAAAGGATAAAACCGGAGATGGGAGTGCCCCTGGTATGAATAACCATAGCTGGTTTAGATAATGTATTAATGTTCCTTTGACATCTGGTAATATGATACATATCTATAAAAAAAAAAACCCAAACAAAAATATAATTGACATAAGAAAGTGGCTATATTGGGGCGTAGTGGTCTGTGAGCTACCAGGTAGGAGTATTGTGGTTAGCGTGGAACTATGTGTCGCTTATGAAGCAGTTTATATCTAGCTCAACGTTTAAACCCTTTGGAGTGAGTACATCCACCAAATAAATCCATTGGTATCCTTGTCCATTTTTTCATATATTTTTTTTATTTTTATTTTTTTATATATATATATATGTATTTTTTTATATATATATTTATTTTATTTTTATATTTATAATATATTTTTTACTTTAACTTATATTGTCCACGGCCATTTTTCTAATGTTTTAATAATAATTTTAAATCCTATTATAAAATAATGATATAATTTTTAATATATTTATATCTTATTTTGCACACTTAACAGTCGCTCTCTTTTAACATTTAATTATGAAAATTTAAATACATATAGTTACGGTTCTTACCCCTCCATACAAAAATTAAAACGATTGTTTTTATCCGTACGTTTAAACCCTCATATTCATGTGAAATTTTGATATTTTGGTTCTGCACACCAAATTATCCAATCCTGTATGGGGGGTCTCATAAACAAATAATATGAGCGCATGCATTTATGTGCAGTACACTATTGCACACTGTATTCATGTTCTTTGGACATTAGTATAAAGCCATAGATGGTATTCTGTATTAGCCTCGCATTCTAAAGTTGCATGTATCAGCTGGGGTCTGATTAGATTATAAGAATATGCAACTTGCACGGCTATCACAATTTAATATTGAATGTTCACAGCATGTTTCCTTTGTTTATTTAACAATACACTCTAATGGCGCTGGATTTTGCTGGCACTGTCCGCAATAGACCTCTGATGCCTGGCTTCGTGGCTACACGTTGACAGCAATCATTGGTGAACATTCCGGCCGTCTGATTGGGCGGCTGCGCCGTCCATTAGTGTACATATACCTCACTTCCTGCCTGCTGACCTACGCCCTCGAGAAGAAGTCGGAAATGACGAAACGCGTCAGGGCGTAGGTCAACAGGAAGTGACGTCAGACGTTGTGCGGTCCACGGTGCGCTCCAGGGCTTTCCGGACAGGAAGGACGCCGATCTCCCCATTGAAGGCATAGAAAGGCTCCATATCCGGCCAGAGCAGGCACAGTATACCGCTTACATTTACCCCAAATGCTACACAATTTATTATTTTCGGTACGCAGAACCCACTAGGGGGAATTTTAATGTTAAAGGGAAATTACTTCAATAAATTATTTTTTTAAGCAATATTACGCTATGTGGCCCAATATTTGTTCCCACACATGGTTTTAAAAAATGACCGCGCTGATGATGATGTGACCGAGGCTGGAGGAAAAGGCTGCTTCTGGTTGGTTTCACGCGTTGTGAGATTTTTTGACTGATGTCGGAAGAGAAGGTCCACATAACTGATAATTACAGGCGTATATAAAGTATATCTCTGGTGAGTGTACCCCCAAAAGGGGATAATCTTCCCGCACGGTGAAATCTATGGTGGAAGGCTTGGAGGACTCACAGAATATCGTCACAGAATTTTATATTGTTACACGACTATAGAACTGTCACAATTATTATTGCTACATTGCTATCATCACTGGATTGTATGATTTTCCTTGAACACGTGGACTTTTTAACTTTTTAACATCTGGAGTTTCAGAGACACGCAGTGTGAATTATATTCATTGATCCATACAATTTTTAATTAATTAACTTTTTATGGTTTTATTAATTAATTAATTTTTATTTATTTATTCACGTGCACATTTGATATTTATTATTATTTATTATTCACTATTTGTTTAGTAATCTATATAAATTTTATCAGAGGTGCACTCTGCTTAATATTTTCACATTAAGTTGAGAAAGTAGTACACAGCGCTGCTACAAACATCAGGCGGACACAGCCCAAGGGCAGCCTACCTGTCTAGCCTTTTATTTGTACTTTCCAAATACTTTTTTTGCATATAAGCAGCTGCTACAAAATGTATGTATAAAACTTTATACTTTCACATTTTCACTGAAACAATTTGGTATATCACCAGATAAATTTCAGAATTCTTTTCATCACATATACACACATACACTATATATTTATTTACTTATTTATATTTTGTATACACGTGTTCACATTTAATATATATGCATTCACTTATTTAATATTTTTTTACATATTTGTTTACATATAATATATATTTTATTTATTTATCTATATATTACCACTACTTTGGGATTTGAATAACTCACTATCCCATATCTTGTAAGTACACATACCCTAGTTGCGCAGAGCGGTGTTTTATATAGGAGGGCGGAAATTCAAGCACCCCGTTTTAGAGTATTTTGCTTCAAAATTTCTCTGCAGCCATGGAGGTACTACATTTCTTAAGTAGTAGACACATAGATGTCAATAATCTTTTCTCTGAACAAATACCCCCAACCACCGAAATCAACTATAATGGAGCCATGTCGGCCCTGAGTAACATTTTAGAAAAACAAGTTAGGACATGGTGGGACATCTGTACCCTAGAACAGTATATGAAGGATAAGATTATTATCAAAAGTCTGAGATGGGACGTGATCCCCCATGATGGCCTAGACGACCCACAGTCCACCCAAGAATGGTTGGATTTCTTTAACGGGGTCGGTTTCAAATTACAACAATTAATCATACAAAGGAAGAAACGTAAAATGGCAAATATAGAAATAAAGATCAACGATTTAAAACTCCAACTGGACCCCATTAAGGAGTCACAGCAAATCATTGATTTCAACATAAGAGTACAGAAAAGACTTGAAAAAGTGGACAAGGACACCCAAAAGAAAAAAATTAAAAAATATCATAAAGATCTCGATGATTTTAAAAATAACAAAATATATTCTTGGCAACAAACACCCACAAATACCAATGTAAACAGCGAAGAACCTAAAGGTGCTACAACAACACGTCCAATAAATCCAAACCCTACCTCAGCCCCAATACCCAACCCATTATGGATAGAAGAAAGGGATCAGTATGACGACATATCATATATGAACTCCCCTAACGGCTATTCCACTCCGGTATATAGAGGAAAAGGGAAGAATAAGGGAACAAGGGGCAATAATCAAAAGATGCACCAACAACAACAATCACAGGCGACAGCCACACAGAATAGATTCCAACCCTTATACTACCATGAGGAAGAATATGACCCTCGCCCTGTGTCACGTCCTTTTTTAGGGAGAGGCCGAGGAGGGCAACACAGGGGCCGGGGGTACCCCCCACGCAGGGGACGTCCCCCAATGCAGGCCCAACCCCCTTATTATCCGAGGAATCCACCACAATATCCAAGGAACCCGCCAACCCAAGGACAGCACAGAGAATACAACCAAACAGCAGACTACTTACAGAAACCAAAAGAATATACACATCAACCACCGAAAAAAGAAAATACAGAGGGTGCAGGGCCGGATTCAAGGTCCAACAAAAGAAGAAGAGGGTCGGAGTAGGAGGTATCTTTAATCTAACAGAAGCTACTCTGACCCATAAAGAGCTGAATATTTTGAATTTAGGGCTAAAATGCGGCCTAAAAAAACCAATCAACAAATTCAGTGTTTATGTAGACATACATAAATACATTAGGAAACTAAACATAAAGAAGTATTTCCTAGGAAACGGTATAACTAATGACATAACAAACAGTATAAAACCAATATCTGAGAATGAGAAGTCAATGATCATTAACAGTGGACTAAAAAACAAGTCATTATTCAACCCACCCAACAACCCAAACCACCACATAGAGGTATTCAAGGGACTGATACTACACGATCTTGAGACTTTGAAACCCAAAAAAGAATTAAATATTAAACATGTGGAGGAGGGTATCAAACTTTTGGAACAACGGAAAGATATAATCATCAGACCCGCAGACAAAGGTGGAGGAGTGGTCTTACTCACCAAAGACTTTTATCATGGACAGATTGAGGAGATGTTATCAGACAATGAAACATACAACACACTCAAAAAGGATCCCACGCAACCATACAGGGAACATCTGGAGAAACTGATAGAGATGGGCTCACGCACAGGAGTACTCTCCAATAAAGAAAAGAGATATCTACTACCTACAAGCAGTCGAGTACCCACACTATATACTCTTCCAAAAATTCATAAGGATGCGATCAACCCACCTGCAAGACCAATAGTCAACAGCATTGAATCTGTGTCGTCCAGACTAGGACAATACCTGGACACTTTTTTGCAAAAAAGCGTAAAAGAGACAAAATCCTATCTAAGGGATACAAAAGACTTCCTAAATTCCCTGCAAGAAGTAAATCTGGAGAACATTGGGCAAATCATTCTTGTGACAGCGGACGTCTCATCATTATATTCCATTATACAACATGATGACGCCCTATTGGCTCTTAATTGGGCACTAAGCAAACGAGATGATCTTGTTTTTAACCAAAAAGTTTTTTTAAGAAATGCTCTCGATTTCTGCTTATCACATAATTACTTCTGGTATGGGGGGAAATTTTATTCCCAACAGAGAGGAGTGGCGATGGGGGCAAAGTTTGCCCCCAGCATTGCAAACTTATTCATGGCTGAATGGGAAGACAAGATCATTTTTAATAACCAGCGACCAGAACTGGTATTTTATAAACGTTTTATTGATGATCTGTTTTTTATTTGGGCAGGGTCCCATTTTAGCTTGGAAATGTTTTTAGATGGTCTTAACAATAATAATAACAATATTATACTAACATCTACTTGGGATTTTGAGGAAATCAATTTTTTAGACGTTACAGTTTACCGTAAAAATAATAGATTGGAAACGAAAGTGTATTTCAAAAAAACTGATCGCAACAGCTATTTACCAACGACAAGTGCACATCATCCTCTCTGGCTAAAAAATATTCCAAAAGGTCAAATAATGCGGGTGAGAAGAAACTGCTCAGAGGAAGTAAACTACATCGAACAATCAAAAGTCCTCACTGAAAGGTTTGAACTAAGGGGCTACAACCCCAAAAAACTACAGAGAATCGTAGAAGAAGTAAAACAAATACCTAGGCTAACAATACTGGAAGAAAAAAACAAGGATTTAGCACCCACAAATAAACGGAATCTTGAGTGGTCGTTCATATCTGGCTTTCATGCCCAGTATGAGGAAGTGGAGCTGATTTTTAAAAAACATTGGCATATCCTACTCTTAGACAAAAAATTGGGGACTGCTATACCTCCAGTGCCCCGTTTCATTTACAGGAAAGCACCAAATTTTGGTGACAAAGTAGTCAAAAAGGTCATTGACCCCCCCAAAAAACCACCCACATTCTGGGAGCAAAACGGTTTTTTTGCATGTCGGAAATGCAAGGCTTGTAGAGAAGTGGCCCGCCCAATTAGAAAATTGGAAAATTTCATATCAACATCCAATAACAATAACTTCGCAATAAAACAATTCATTACATGTAACAGCACCTATGTCGTTTATGCTCTAAAATGCCCATGTGGGCTTATGTACATAGGCCGCACAAAGAGGCTATTAAGAGTGCGTATTGCTGAACATGTACACAACATAAAAATTGGCTTTAAGGATCACAATGTTTCGCTACACTTCAAACTGAAACATGATATGGATCCCAAAGGGCTACAATTTTGGGGCATAGAGCAATTACAACCTCATTGGAGGGGTATACACATGGTAAGGGAACTGTCGAAGCGAGAGACCCAATGGATTTATTTGGTGGATGTACTCACTCCAAAGGGTTTAAACGTTGAGCTAGATATAAACTGCTTCATAAGCGACACATAGTTCCACGCTAACCACAATACTCCTACCTGGTAGCTCACAGACCACTACGCCCCAATATAGCCACTTTCTTATGTCAATTATATTTTTGTTTGGGTTTTTTTATAGATATGTATCATATTACCAGATGTCAAAGGAACATTAATACATTATCTAAACCAGCTATGGTTATTCATACCAGGGGCACTCCCATCTCCGGTTTTATCCTTTGCATATATATTAAGATATGTTGTATATTTTATACAACATATTACCTGCATAGTATTTATAGTGGATCCAGATCATAATCATACGGCCTCTTGATACATGGACATACGATCTATCATTTTCCATATGTATCCTTGTCCATTTTTTCATATATTTTTTTATTTTTATTTTTTTATATATATATATGTATTTTTTTATATATATTTATTTTTATTTTTATATTTATAATATATTTTTTACTTTAACTTATATTGTCCACGGCCATTTTTCTAATGTTTTAATAATAATTTTAAATCCTATTATAAAATAATGATATAATTTTTAATATATTTATATCTTATTTTGCACACTTAACAGTCGCTCTCTTTTAACATTTAATTATGAAAATTTAAATACATATAGTTACGGTTCTTACCCCTCCATACAAAAATTAAAACGATTGTTTTTATCCGTACGTTTAAACCCTCATATTCATGTGAAATTTTGATATTTTGGTTCTGCACACCAAATTATCCAATCCTGTATGGGGGGTCTCATAAACAAATAATATGAGCGCATGCATTTATGTGCAGTACACTATTGCACACTGTATTCATGTTCTTTGGACATTAGTATAAAGCCATAGATGGTATTCTGTATTAGCCTCGCATTCTAAAGTTGCATGTATCAGCTGGGGTCTGATTAGATTATAAGAATATGCAACTTGCACGGCTATCACAATTTAATATTGAATGTTCACAGCATGTTTCCTTTGTTTATTTAACAATACACTCTAATGGCGCTGGATTTTGCTGGCACTGTCCGCAATAGACCTCTGATGCCTGGCTTCGTGGCTACACGTTGACAGCAATCATTGGTGAACATTCCGGCCGTCTGATTGGGCGGCTGCGCCGTCCATTAGTGTACATATACCTCACTTCCTGCCTGCTGACCTACGCCCTCGAGAAGAAGTCGGAAATGACGAAACGCGTCAGGGCGTAGGTCAACAGGAAGTGACGTCAGACGTTGTGCGGTCCACGGTGCGCTCCAGGGCTTTCCGGACAGGAAGGACGCCGATCTCCCCATTGAAGGCATAGAAAGGCTCCATATCCGGCCAGAGCAGGCACAGTATACCGCTTACATTTACCCCAAATGCTACACAATTTATTATTTTCGGTACGCAGAACCCACTAGGGGGAATTTTAATGTTAAAGGGAAATTACTTCAATAAATTATTTTTTTAAGCAATATTACGCTATGTGGCCCAATATTTGTTCCCACACATGGTTTTAAAAAATGACCGCGCTGATGATGATGTGACCGAGGCTGGAGGAAAAGGCTGCTTCTGGTTGGTTTCACGCGTTGTGAGATTTTTTGACTGATGTCGGAAGAGAAGGTCCACATAACTGATAATTACAGGCGTATATAAAGTATATCTCTGGTGAGTGTACCCCCAAAAGGGGATAATCTTCCCGCACGGTGAAATCTATGGTGGAAGGCTTGGAGGACTCACAGAATATCGTCACAGAATTTTATATTGTTACACGACTATAGAACTGTCACAATTATTATTGCTACATTGCTATCATCACTGGATTGTATGATTTTCCTTGAACACGTGGACTTTTTAACTTTTTAACATCTGGAGTTTCAGAGACACGCAGTGTGAATTATATTCATTGATCCATACAATTTTTAATTAATTAACTTTTTATGGTTTTATTAATTAATTAATTTTTATTTATTTATTCACGTGCACATTTGATATTTATTATTATTTATTATTCACTATTTGTTTAGTAATCTATATAAATTTTATCAGAGGTGCACTCTGCTTAATATTTTCACATTAAGTTGAGAAAGTAGTACACAGCGCTGCTACAAACATCAGGCGGACACAGCCCAAGGGCAGCCTACCTGTCTAGCCTTTTATTTGTACTTTCCAAATACTTTTTTTGCATATAAGCAGCTGCTACAAAATGTATGTATAAAACTTTATACTTTCACATTTTCACTGAAACAATTTGGTATATCACCAGATAAATTTCAGAATTCTTTTCATCACATATACACACATACACTATATATTTATTTACTTATTTATATTTTGTATACACGTGTTCACATTTAATATATATGCATTCACTTATTTAATATTTTTTTACATATTTGTTTACATATAATATATATTTATTTATTTATCTATATATTACCACTACTTTGGGATTTGAATAACTCACTATCCCATATCTTGTAAGTACACATACCCTAGTTGCGCAGAGCGGTGTTTTATATAGGAGGGCGGAAATTCAAGCACCCCGTTTTAGAGTATTTTATAATATATATTATAATTATAATTATATATAATATATTAATTATAATTATATATATATATATATATATTATATATTAATTAATATATTATTATAATATATATATATATATAACCATCTTCCAAAATGGGAATTTCGAATAGAATGTATTCAAATTTGAATAGAAACGCAATAAAAAAAGAATAGAAGATAAAAATATAACGGTTATATTCTTTCAATTTTATTCTATCCTATATTAATTGTTTTTCTATCTATCTATGCTTCCTTAGCACTTTACATTCTTGACTAAAGATAGAGATCCTGTTAAAAAAAAGAGAAGAACACAAACATTTTTTTACATTTTGATTAGGTGTGGGTGCAACACATTCATTTTGACATAACATCTAATTGGGTAGGGAGACGTGCATCGAGGGTCACTTACATATGGGTAGGAACCCTCAAAAAATGTGCCAGGTATCATATAGGGAAGCGATCCAATAGCTAGGGATGAGCCCCATGTTCGAGTCGAACATAAGTTTGACTCGAACATCGGGTGTTCACCTGTTTGCCGAACAGAGAACAATATGTGGTGTTCGTGGCAAATTCAAAAGCTGCCGAAACACTGTTAAAGTCTATAGGACACTAACATGAAAAATCAAAAGTGCTCATTTTAAAGGCTTATATGCAAGTTATTGTCATAAAAAGTGTTTGAGGACCTGTGTCCTGCCCCAGGGGACATGTATCAATGCAAAACATTTTTTAAAAAAAAGTCTGTTTTTTCGGGAGCAGTGATTTTTTTAACGCTTAAAGTGAAACAATAAAAATGAAATATTCCTTTAAATATTGTGCCTGGGGGCGCAGGAGGTGGTCATGACGCTCACCAGAGCAGACGTGTGCTGAGCATAGCTCTTCCCCCTCCCCAGTCAACCAGCTGAAGACCCTGATGAGATAATGGGAACAAGCGTGAAGAGCGGGCGTTCCCCAGCGTGAACCCGGCAGACACAGTATGGTGGTGTAGCCTGAAATTTCCTGTAACAAGTCCGCATTTGCCTTAGCCATATTTGACTGAATATACTACCAAACCCCGCTATTATACTCGGATAGCATCCAGCAGTTAAAGCGGGCTTGAGACCTTGGATCCGGAGAAAGAAAGGAGGAGAGGCACCTGCCGAGATCATCGGTCTCCCCCCGCTGCCTTTTACTTCACGGGGCATATAGATCTTACCGGACGGAGCTAATCGCGGCCCCAGAGGAAAGAAGCCGGTGCCTGGGACGCTCACTCGCCGGGAGATACCGAAGTACCCAATAGCCGGGATAAAGAGTCTACAAGTGGAGGAGAAAAGGACCTACCTGGTCAGGCTGGTGGACACCTCTACACCGCTCCTGTGGAGTGAAGATGGCGAACCCCAACACACCGAACCGATAAAGTCCCCAAGGAGAGGCGCCAGCGCAGTGACTCACTCGGAAGGGTTTGTATATCGCCGGAGGCTACTGAAGCCTCGATCCCGGCACACATATTCCCGAGAGTGGCCGAAGAATACCACAGCTATATGAAAGCAACCGAAGGAGAAATATCTGAAAATGAACGAGAGTGAAGGATGACAGGCTGGAGGTAAGCCCTTTCTTATACAGCAATAAGTGGCATACATATCTCAGGACTTTTTCTATACAGACACAAATAGGGGACATTGTCTGAAATACCTTAAAGGACCCTATACCCTATACCTGGAGGGCCCTATTCAAGGGACATCAGAAACAGATCAAGGCAAAACCAAAACTTCAAATATAGGCTAATGAGGAATATCTGAAATTTATCTGGCTATATTTCTCACTACCTCATTGACCCCTGCCTATTTTATACCGCACCTGTATGGGAATATAATATTTACTCATAACTCAAAAATATACATTTAACAATCTGAAAGCTCCCCCCAAATTATCTCCAATGGACTCATAAGAGAAGAAACAAAAAAGAGCTATAGGGGGAACGAGAAGGAAAGAAGGAGGGAAGAATAAAGGGGGAAAAAAGTAAAAAGGAAACCCCTTAAACTCAATTAAACATCCCCACGGATAAAATATCTATATCTCTTAAGGTTAATAATACACAAATCCTTAGGGATACCAAAAAGGAAACACCCTCCTATCTCTCCCGTATCGCATCTATCTAGTTTATACTAGAAATGCCACCTAAAAGTACACACTCACAAAGGGGGAAGAGAGGGTCAATAGGGGGAACATCAAAAATCCCCCCTACTGTAGCAAAATCAAGCCCGACCCGAAAACCGATATAACCGGATTTTTCAAAAACCCAAGCCTTCAAGCACAACTTGAAAACTCTGCGATGGGTGAACACGATCTAGAGGTCCCTCATAGTGGATCAAACACAACAGTTAACCCCAGCCCTGAGAGTAGCATACAAACACTACATATGGAAGAAGTCACTGAACCACAAAACTGGGACTTACAATCATATATAAAATCAATACCCACAAGAGAAGACATGGACAAATACGTATACAGACTAGAGAACTCCTACAAAACTGAGATACAAACTACAAAAGCATCGGTAACTGATACCCAAAACAGAGTGGAAAATATAAATATAAAAATTGAAGGTATAAATCAAAAAATTCTAGATTTGGAGGAAAGGAACCAAGAATCTGACAGATTTCTAGTCCAATTATTTAATAAAAATGATGAACTCGAAAACAGAACTAGACGTAACAATATTAGGGTCAGAGGACTACCAGAAATAATAACACCAGATAAACTGAAGGATACACTACAAGGAATCTTTAACACAATATTAAATCAACCGAACACAAATAATATTGAAATAGACCGAGCACATTGAGCACGAGGGCCGAAAGATAAAGATCCAGCAAAAACCAGGGACATAATCTGCAGGATACACTTTTTCCAGGTTAAAGAGAGCATCAAGGTAGAGGCAAGGAAACAAAGGAATTTAGAATTTGAAGGAACCCCTCAGATTCTCCTGCAGGACCTTTCTAAATACACCTTGATAAAGAGGAAAGCACTGAAACCACTACTGGACATATTAAAAGAGAAAAATATCTTATACAAATGGGGTTCCCCGTTCCAGATAATAGTACATAAAAATGGCCAAAAAAATATATTCCGGGACTTGAAAGATCTTCCAGACTTTTTAAAAAATCTAGATCTGCCTCTAATTGAACTACCATTGTGGCCACAAACATACCTGGACATTTCGAGAGGGTTTTACAGAAGAAGCTAGATTAAACCGGGGGACATGGGGGGTTGGGGGCGGGGGGGGGGGGTTATGTGGGGTGGAGGGGGGGTGGGAAGGGTAATCTTCTTTTTCTGCATTGGTAGCGGGGAGGAAGAATGGGTTAAAATTTCTTTTTTTTTTTTCTTTTTTTTTTTTTTGTGTGGTTTTAGGATCACTGGAATATAATATACACTCAAAAAGATATTTACATGATGAATGTACCTTTATAGGCTTTAACCCTGCACTTGAACTACATTCACCCATCAAACACACACACGATAGTAGGAACTTAGACACTGTTTCTTTTTTTTTTTTTTTTTTCACATAATTATAAATTAAAAAAAAATGTTTTTTTTTTTTTTTTTTCAGTTGCACCAATTCACATCCCCCTTTTTTTTTTGAATATTTTTATTTTTTTTTCCTTCTTTTTTGGGACCACTAGAATTCAACACATATATAACAGTTATTATAAGATGAATGTACTCATATATGATAAAAGCTTGAATCTTGATATACACTAGGGGGTAGATAACCCCCAAACTTTTGGGATAGTACGGCCAATGGAGCACTTAAGAAATCAAACCTAATTTTTCCCCCCTCCTCCCCCCCTTTTTTTTTTTTTTTGGTAATACAATTTTTTTTTTTCTCTCTCCCACACTTCCTTCTCCCTCACTTTTCATCTTGGGCGATAGATAGTTCACAGGAAACACGAGCACTAAATCCCTTTAAATACCCCCCTTTTTTTATTTTTTATTTAAATTTTTTTTGTTTTGTTTTATAACTCTCCCCCCGGTGCCCCCCCGCCTCTTTTCCCCCCGGCCCTATAGACAGAGCTCAGAATTTCTGTGCACCCCTCTCCTTGCACGCTCTTAAAATAAAATATATCAGGAAAATAGTTAAATAAAACATATATATGTAACTCAACGACTGGGGAGGGCACCGTCAAGCTGGGGGTAGCTGTCATATACCCCAACTAGGGACCTTATTCGTAAGGGTAGACTTAATTTAGTCATAGTTAGCAGAACATAAATGTACGTTGTAAGATTGGTATGATTGTGTATGTTGGTAGCTGGAACAAGTTTTGAAATAACTTGGACCTCTTGGGTTTTTTTTTTTTTCCTCTCTCTCCCTTCCTGTCCCTCCCTGCTCTTCCCTCTGAACTCTTAGGATGATAAAAATATGCTCATACAACGTTAGAGGATTAAATATACCCTCTAAAAGATCTCAGATCCTATACTCCCTCCACAGACAAAATGTGGGTGTTATTATGTTTCAGGAAACACACTTTCGTTCAGATCACATACCTAATATCCAAACAGGACACTACCCAACATGGTATCATGACTCTTTCCCATATTCAAAGTCTAGGGGAGTCTCCATTGCAATACATAAATCAATACCACATCAGGTTCTAGAGTGCTATAAAAATCAAGACGGAAGAGTATTATTATTGAAAGTCTTCATTTATGGTAAGAAATACACTTTCATAAATGTATACCTGCCTAACCAGGACCAGATTGAGTTTGGGACACAACTAATATCAAAGTTAATGTAAAGGGCAGAAGGGACTACAGTAATTGGTGGAGATTTCAATTTCGTCTTTGACATAGAACTAGATACGACAGCCCCCTCAATTAAAGGAAAGAAAAATATAAGGAAAAGATTTACAGAAATGATGAATAAACACCAACTAATTGACATATGGAGAATCGATCACCCCCTTGAAAGGGACTATACTTTTCTTTCAAAAGTGCACGGAACTTATCACCGACTCGATTATTTCCTGATAAATCAATCAGGAATGGCCGAGATAACCTCATCTGAAATAGGAAGCGCAGTCTGGTCAGACCATACACCCATTTATATAACATTAACAATAGACAACATAAGAAAGACTAGAGGGTCCTGGATACTAAATGATAACTTACTATTTGACGAAATATGTATAACAGAAATCAGGTCAGCAATATCCAACTTCATAATAGATCATACAGGCGATACTACGTCTCTCCCTAACCAATGGGAAACCTTAAAATGTATTCTACGGGGGTTATTTATAAAACACGGGACGAGATTAAAAAAGTTAAAGGGAAATCAGGTAGTACAATTAACAAACGAGATTAAAAAATTAGAAAAGCAACATAAACTAAAGCCTTTACAAGAAACGCTAAAGCATTTAAATAAACAGAAAACGGAACTTAGAATACTATTAGACGAACAAACCTTACAAATTAGAGATAAAATGAGATCTCTGCATTACCATCAAGGTAACAAACCAGGTAAAATATTGGCAAATACACTACGTCAACGCACAAACCTTACACCTATTATTAAAATTAAAACTGAACAGGGCACATATGCCCAAGATCCAAAGGGTATAGTGGAGACCTTCCGGAGCTTCTATTCCAGGTTATACAATATTCCGAATGAACCAGCCCAAAAAAATCCCGAAATCCTTAGACATAAAGTACAGGAATATATAAATGAGACCCCACTACAGACCCTAACAGAAATAGATAAAACACAGTTAGAGGATGAGTTTACTCAACAGGAAATTAAAGGGGTAAAAGACGGACTAGCAATAGGGAAAAGCCCAGGACCAGATGGTTTCACCCCTCGATTTTACAAACAGTTCAAAGAATTATTAATCCCAATTATGAGATATCTATTCAATGGGGTATCAAGGGAACAACCCTTTGTCCCACAAGGGATGCAAGCATTCATCTCCCTCATACCCAAACCCGAAAAGGATCACACCCTATGCGGAAATTACCGCCCCATCTCGTTAACAAATGTGGATCTTAGAATCTACTCAAAGGTTATAGCAAACAGACTCACTTCCATACTCCCAAAATATATTCATTTGGATCAAACAGGATTTGTGAAGGGGAGGGAGGCTAGAGATAACACTCTAAAGACGGTAACACTGATTGAATACGCGCAGAGACACACCATCCCATCCTGTCTCTTGGCAGTGGACGCCGAGAAGGCATTTGACAGGGTGGGATGGTGTTTCCTCGAAGAGACACTTAAACAATGGGGAGTAGGCCCAGTTCTATTAGAAAAAATCACGGTGCTATACCAAAAACCCATTGCCAGAATAAGAATGGCGGGAGAAGTATCTGACCCGATTAGAATAACCAATGGAACCAGACAGGGGTGTCCTCTGTCTCCCCTATTGTATGTCCTGGTTATGGAACATTTGGCAATAGCCATTCGAAATAACCCCGACATAAAAGGACTGAAAATACAGCAAACTGAATATAAAATCTCTATCTACGCGGACGATCTTATGGTTTATATTACCAACCCTATGATAATGCTCCCCAACTTGATACACGAGTTTGAGAGGTTTGCAGGAGTAAGCTACTTTAAAGTAAATTATAATAAATCTGAGATGATGGACATTTCACTCCCTATAGAGAAAATAGATTTAATTAAGATTAACTTCCCCTTCAAATGGCAATTACTAGCAATTAAATATTTAGGAATACATATCCCTAAGGAATTAGATAAACTATACGAGCTTAATTATCTCCCAATTATAGCTAAAATAACGAAAACGCTCCAACAATACACAGAGGGGACTTATACATGGATGGGAACAATAAATATAGTAAAAATGGATATATTACCTAAAATACTATACATATTCCAAGCTATTCCACTGTTCCCTGCAAAGAATATGTTAAATCAATTAAGGAAAGTGATTGGAAGTTTTGTTCGGGCGGGGAAACCCGCAAGAACAAGCAGGTCAACACTAACCCGTATTAAAGAAGAGGGAGGACTAGCATTACCAGATTTTATGATATACCTAAAAGCGGCTCTAATAACAAGGATTGTAGACTGGTTCCAAAATAAGGATTCTAAACAATGGGTCAGGTTGGAGGAAGATATCACGGCCATTAGATTGAAATCATTACCATGGGTTAGGAAAGAAGAGCGCCCCTCAGATGGAGAAACCCCTTTTTTTGTAGCTCGGACTATGAAGGTGTGGGATGGGCTGGTAAGAAAAGGCCAGGGATTCTCATATATAGGCCCAATGACCCCTTTATTTGATAACCCGGGATTCCCGCCAGCAATGAAAATAGGAACCTTCTTGAAATGGAATAAAAAACAAGACATTAGAGTTGGGGAGATAACTGAACACAATAAACTAATACCCCTAGAAGCCATTGGTATATAATATAAAAATAACTGGATACAATATTGGCAAATACATAAATATATATCCTCCATAGCTAAAGAAGAGATACTTAATAGACCCCTGACAGGCTTTGAACAAATTTTGATAGAGAAAGAAAAACCAACACATAACCTGTCGAATATATACAAATATTTAATGAGGAATAATAATACGCAAGAGATAACATACACAAAAAAATGGGAAGAAGAATTAGGAATAAAAATTCCTAAACATAAATGGAAGGAAGCATTTGGAATAATACACAAACTATCAAAATCTAGCAGACATCAGGAAAGAAACTATAAGCTCTTGGTCAGGTGGTACAGATGTCCAATAGACATGCATAAAATAAATCCAGAAAATAAAGAAATATGATGCCAAAAATATATCGGAACAATGTCACACATCTGGTACTACTGCCCCGGAGTCTATAGATTCTGGGAACAAGTATATAAAACATATACAGTAATGACAGGAATAGAAACCCAACCAGAGATTTTAATGTCAGTACTATCAATGAATATGGGATCAATAAAAAAGGTTAGGAAAAGTATCCTTAAGTGTTTTATCACTGCTGCACGTACCATAATAGCTAGAAAATGGAAAAATAGTGTAAGCCCAGATATAAAAGAATGGGAGATGGAAATGAACGAAATGTGTGCAATAGAAACAAGATGGGAAATGGAAAAGGAGTACAAAAAAGAACAAAGTAATGTATGGCAGACATGGACTGAATTTAATATCCAACAGCCCAGATGGAGAGAGCAAATACAAATATAAGGAGAGAGAGGGAAAGTGAGGGAGCAGATGGAGGGAGGAAGGGAGAGGGAGAGGATCGAGACATTTGACCCCCTCCTTTCTTTCCTTACTAACACCCCCCCTTTCCCCCCCTTTTTTTTTTTTTTTTATTATTTATTATTCATTTTTTTTTTTTTTTATTAATTAAAATTTTTTTTTTTTTTTTTTTTTTTAATTATTATTTTTATATTTATATATATATATATATATATATATATATATATATATATATATATATATATATATATATATATATATATTTTTTTTTTTTTTAACTGGTTGTAGGGAGTGAGAGAATGTTGAAGAATTATTATTGAGATACAAAATAACATGAAGGAGCATATAAAGTCACATTTATGTTGAAATATGGTAACTACATATGCTACGATATGAAGTAGATGCAATTCTTAAGATATTTGTGTGTAAGTGTAATGTAAAATAGATTTTAACAGAAAATTTTGATAAATAAAGATATTTAAAAAAAAAATATTGTGCCTGGGGGGTGTCTATAGTATGCCTGTAAAGTGGCACATTTTTCCCCTGTTTAGAACAGTACCATAGCAAAATTACATTTCTAAAGGAAAAATTGTCATTTAAAAACGATTGTCAGAGGGGATGATGGACGTGCTGACGTAACGCACAGCACGGAGGGAGGGGCCTGATCCGGCGGGCTATCGAGCGCGAGGTGAGAGGAGGGTGAACGTAGGAGATCCATGGAGCGTGAGAGGCTCCGTGATCTCACCCGACTCTCCAGACCCACGACTACGCCACCGAGACCACCTTCAGCAGCGGATTAGACAGCATGGAAATGGGTCGCCATAGGCACAGCGGCTTACCTCTCCTCACTGCCTCCCGCTACAGCTGACTCACCACGATCTCTCTCCCCCCGCAGCGCTATTTCACCTGGGCAGTACGTATGCATCGTGAGTATGTAACAGTCAGCATCTGTCTGACACGCTCTGGCTTTCCCCTTAAGATCTTCAGTGAAGGTAAGAAGATATAAACAGCGGACTCCAGCTTACTAAATTCTCTGCAGTATATATGAATAAACGATAGAATATATTATACACTGTATGCTATATACCCGGAATCTGAGCGTGCAATCCCCACTTTCTGATACCCACGAAGCAGGCTAATGACTCTAGATATATGGGGTAAATTGAATGGTTTCAATTTGTACGGTATCCCCTGTACTCTGCTTTCTCCCCTGCATTTGCTTTAAAGAAAATAGTGTCAGCTGAAATCTCTTTCGGAAATAGTCTCCCAGGAGGGTCATAGGAGGAGGCACGAGTTTTATTCCAGAATTTACTTTTTATATGATCAACAACAGCTATTACCAGTCCTCGGCGTGCCTATTTTAAGGACGCAGATGCCTTGAAGCCCTCTGGGTTTTATGCAAAATCACTTAAATACGAAGGGGCAGGGACATTGACTCTGACAAATGATCAAACCAAAAATGGGCTAAAAGAAGGGAAAAGAGGAGAGACACTATCTTTTCAGCTGGTTAATTCCTGCTTGGGTCTTGTCTCTTTTTTTTTTTTTTTTTCTCTATTTGACGTATTTGAAGTATGTGCGTACTATTTCATACGTGCCACAGAGAGCCCCTCAGTTCTATTCCAGCACTCTGATAAATGATTTAACCCAAAACAAACTAAAAAAACAACTAACTCCCCAACGGGGGAAACTCCTGGCGGTAACCCTGGTAATTTTTTCCTTTTGCTACCTTTTTCGTTTTTTCCTTTTTGTCTTTCCCGTTTCATATACTACTATAAATATACCTTAAGCCCCATACACACGGTCGGATTTTCCGATGGATTCTGTCCTATCGGACAATGTTGTCGGAAATTCCGACCGTGTGTAGGCACCATCGGACAGTTTCCATCAGATTAACTGACGGACAAAGTCCTATCTCCTGCTGGATAGATTTTTTGACAACAAAGTCCGATCACACCAAATCCGATCGTGTGTAGATCACATTACACGACCAAAGCTATTGGCTACTAGCCTCTACGTAGTCCCGTCGTAGGCAACAAACGTCACCACGTTCAGAATGATCGGATTTTCTGACAACTTTGTCCGACCGTGTGTACGCAAAACCAACATCAGACAAAGTATGACGGACATGGTCTGACGGACCTGGTCCTCGGATAATCCGCGCGTGTGTATGGGGCTTTAGAGAATATTTTTTCCTATAAGGCAATAAAATGAATAGCGGGACTGTTTGGAGTGGATGAAAGAGGGTATCAAAAGGTCTACCCCAGCTGCTATATCCTGCAATGTGCTAATCTAAAAGTGCCAGGGATCTGTCTTTGACACAGGACATGATATAATAGATGTATAATCAAAACAGTATATACATTCAATAACAGACACCATTAGTCCCTGACTTATTTACTTAAGGAACCAGAGGGCACGAATTCTGCTTGGCCTTAAATAAAGGTATTTAATTAAAAAGTCACAGGGACTCTAAAGCCCCATACACACGGACGGATTTTCCGATGGATTCTGTCCTATCGGACAATGTTGTCGGAAATTCTGACCGTGTGTAGGCACCATTGGACATTTTCCATCAGATTGTCCGACGGACAAAGTTGTATCTCCTGCTCTATAAATTTTCCGACAACAAAGTCCGATCACACCAATTCCGATCGTGTGTAGCGAATTCCGACGGACAAAATGCCACGCATGCTCAGATCACATTACAAGACCAAAGCTATTGGCTACTAGCCTCTACGTAGTCCCGTCGTAGGCAACAAACCTCACCACGTTCAGAATGATCGGATTTTCCGACAACTTTGTCCGACCGTGTGTATGCAACACCAGTGTCGGACTAAATCCGTCGGAAAAAATCCGATGGATTTTGTGGTCGGATTTTCCGACAACTTTGTCCGACCATGTGTATGCAACACCAGTGTCGGACTAAATCCATCGGAAAAAATCCGATTGATTTTGTGGTCGGATTTTCCGACCGCGTGTACGGGGCATAAGTGTGTGAAAAACGGTCAAACCAACAACAAGCTAAAAAATAACTGCAGTTTTAATTGGTGGAATTTTGGCTGTAACTCTGGACATCTCTTTCCTTCATACGTGCACTACTTTATTTGTGCCATAGAGAGCTCCGCAGTGTTATTACAGCATTTGATCAGTCTGAAGATAGGTAAAATGACCACCTTAAAGTGATATACTGATTGCCTTATAGATAACATACAAAAGGACTCTCTCTCAACAGTTATATATCCCTTTGACTCTCTTTCACCAGTAAGGAATAACAAGGCTGAACTGATGCAGGTTTATAAACTACGGTGAAACCTTTTCCTAAATAACGTAGACTATTGGAAGACAAGACCCTGGAAATAAGAGACTGGGAAATAGGTCCAAGAGTTCACCGGAGGCAGGGAGAAGGGAAAGGATGGAAAAAAAAGGAACAAATTTCGATACAAGAGGCCGCCCACAGCAACAAACTGGGGAAAAGAATCAGAGGGGCCCGGAAAGGCAATATGAGCAAAATTTCTAAGAAAGGCCCACTAAAAACCCCAAAAGGCGCAACCAGCACTATAAAACAGTATCTGAAGACTGGAACGAGCCCCTATTCAAACAGTATCGAGCATCAACAAAAAGCTACGATGGAAAGAAGGAAGGGGAAGGAAAAGAAAACAGGAGAAAGACCTGACCAATCAATAGAGGACCATGTAATAGAGAGTGAGGTCCAAATTAGCAGAATTGAAGAGCAGTCATCTGCAGTACAACTACCCACAAAAGGGGAAATGGAGGCGATGTTTGTGAAAATGGAAAACGCTATCAAAGGAGAAATCAATCTATTAATGGGGATGGGGAGGAGGGAGGGATAGGGGATGGCGGGAGGGGAGATGTAGGGAGGGAGGGGGTGGGCAAAATTGGGAGACAAGGGAAAGAATAAGGATAGTATTCTCATCGCTACATATCCATTGCCATCAGATCCAGAGAATTAATTATTAGAATATGACAACAGAAATTAAATTCATAACCTACAACGTGAAAGGACTTAATACACCGAAAAAATGACATAAAATCTTGAGTTGAAAAATTATGGGGCAGGTGTGGTCTTTCTTCAGGAGACCCACCTATCCCACGTATCAAATATTAAACTTTTCTCCAGAACGTTCCCGTTGTGGTACTATGGCGACACAATTATTAATAGAGCAAGGGGAGTAGCCATAGGTTTTTCAAAGGACACACATTTTATTCTAGAGGACAGGATAGCTGACCCACAAGGAAGATATCTCTTTCTAAGAGGAACCATAGGCGGTATAAAATACACTCTGGCTAACGTATATGCCCCTAATATCAAACCTATAAAATTCCTGAGCGGGATTTTGAATAAGATAAAGGAATTTAGGAAGGGGTACCTGATTTTGATGGGTGATTTAAATTTTTGTTTAGACCAAGAGCTTGACTGTACGGCCGGTGTACGGGGGACAAATAATGCACAGTAAAAAAGGATAAAACAAAAATTGTTTTCTAATCAGCTGGTTGACGTATGGAGGGTCCAACATCCCAAAATAAGAGACTACTCATTTTTCTCCCCTGTGCACGGGTCGTACTCCCGACTCGACTATGTTTTGATAGTTTATGGTCTGCTAGATAGAGTGGTAAACACAAATATAGAAATAATCTCTCTTTCTGACCATGCTCCTGTACTGACGAAATTATTGGCCCCGGAACTTAGGCCCCCGCCTTTTAACTGGAGGTTAAATGAGGAACTACTGCGGGACAAAGAAGTGGTAGACTATATAAAGGAAGAATTAGAACAATATTTCAAAAGAAACGATAATGGAGAAGTACAAGGATCTAACGTCTGGGATGCCCACAAGGCATTTATAAGAGGGATTCTGATTGCAAAAGGAGCTTGGAAAAAAAAGGAGCGAACTAAGAAACTAAAAGACCTGGTGGCGGAAATAAATCAAGCTGAGCAGGAACATAAATCCTCCCCGGATTTAAACAGAACCTTATATTTAAAAATAGTCTCAAAAAGAGAGGAACTAAAAGAATTAATGGAACTAGAAACTAAACAAATCTATAATAGAATAGCAAAAGAAAGATATGTATGGGGAAATAAATCCAGCAAACATCTAGCAAAAATTTTACAGAAAAAAAAGACAATCAACTACATAGAAAAAAATACAAAACAAGAATGGGGTAGTAAAATACTCATCAAAGGAGATAGCAGAATCATTTAGAGAATATTATGAGGAATTATACACAGTTGAGCAGAAGGGAGGCAAAAATTGGGACAAGGACAAAAAAATAAAGGATTTTTTAACTAAGGCAGATCTGCCTAAGCTTCAGATAGGCGATATGGAGGTCATGGACGAACCATTCACTGTAGAAGAAATAGGGGAAGCGCTGAGGAGCTCTCCGGCGGGGAAGAGCCCTGGCCCGGATGGCTTCACGGCGCTCTACTATAAAACCTTTCAGGAAATACTGATTCCAAGACTCTGCCACTATATGAATGGCCTGGGCCTAGATTATGGGATGAGCGAGGAGTCTCTGACCACAAATATCACAGTAATCTTGAAGGAGGGGAAGGATGGATCGGTGTGCTCAAGTTATAGGCCAATTTCGCTTTTCGGATACCAAATTATATGCCAAAGTATTGGCTGAAAGAATTAAGAGCCACTTGAGCACACTGATCTATCCAGACCAGGCGGGGTTCGTGGCCGGTAGGGAGGGTCGGGATAACGGCGTTCAAACGCTGTTGGTCCTCCAAAGAGTCTGGGAGGTGGGGTCCCCCGGTCTACACCTGTCGGTGGACGCTGAAAAGGCTTTCGACAGGGTAGACTGGGGGCTCATGATACAAACCCTCGAACATATGGGTTTCGGACCAAAATAATTCAGCGAATAAGGGTGTTGTACGATCATCCGAAAGCTAAGGTAAAAATTAATGGATTTACATCCCCGCTGTTCGAGATGAACAATGGGACTAGACAGGGATGTCCTTTGTCCCCCCCTTCTTTTTATTCTTTCCCTGGAGCCCTTTCTGGCCACAATTAGGGGTAACCCAGAAATAGGAGGCATTCCTGCGGGAGGGGAAGTCCATAAGTTAGCAGCATTCGCCGATGACATCCTGTTTTATATAGGAAAACCACGGATATCATTACCCAATATAATAGAGACCCTGAAATATTACAGGGAAATTTCAAACTTTAAAGTAAATCTATCTAAGTCCTTTATTCTAAATATCAACGTGAGTAAGCCCGAGCAGCATTATCTTCAGGAAAGATTCAAGTTCCCTTGGAAGAAGCGAATAAAATATCTGGGTATTAACCTTGCCAAATCTGTGAAAGAAATGTACAAAATTAACTACATACCGCTTCTAGAAGAAATAGGAAAACAATGTAAAGAGTTTAATAATAGATCTTTGTCGTGGTTGGGGCGTATTAACACAGCAAAAATGACGCTTTTACCAATAATTACTTACAAATTCCAGATGCTTCCCATACCTCTCCCAATGATTTATCTTAGGAAACTGAAATCCCTGATCATGAACTTTATTTGGAAGAACAAAAAGCATAGAATAGCACTGCACACTTTAAAACAGGATAAAAAGCAGGGTGGTCTTGCAGTCCTTGACATAGTAAATTATTATCATGCAATAGTACTATCAAGAATCCCGGAATGGGGTAAAGAACTTAGAGAAAAAAGATGGGTTAACCTTGAAAAGAGTATAAGTAACACACAACTAGGTAAAATAATATGGAACCCCCCGACACATAGGTCACTAGGAGAAAGCACACACATAATTACACTGAATACACTAAAAGTTTGGGATAAATTATATAAACAGGTTAACCGAAAATTTAATTCACCACTGATAGCATTAAAGGATAATGATTTTTTTTGAACCCGGGAAAGTATAAATAGGAGGGGGATGGGTTATTAAAGAGGGAGCACAACTAAAGGATATACTACACAATGGGAAAATCCTAGCTTTCGAGGAATTACACAAAAAGAGGGATATTTAAAAAATTGAGAAAATGGCGATATCTCCAACTATGTTACTTCGTTAAAAGCCTCCCTCAAACATGGCGAGCGGGGGGCGTGACCGGATGTGAGAGGTGGGAGAGTGTGGAGTATGGAGTATGAAGTGAGCACGTAGGATGCTAGTGGGCTCTCTCTTATCCCCAGTTTGGAAGTGTGCTATTGGGAGACATCCTTATTGAGGTGGCTGAAATTGTCCGATGACTGCAGCAAGAGCATCCTGATTGAATCTCCTGACTGGCCGAAATTAGCAAACAGTACCTGGATTAGAACGGCAGAGGAGAGCGGCTTGGTGTGGTGAAGGGACGTGGAGCAGCTGGTCGGATCCCGCGAGAGTACCTCTCGGATTTCGGATCTCGGATCACCTGAGTGTTCGGGGATACATTGAGAGGAACGAGTGCCGGCTGACTCTGCGAAGGTCTCGTGGGCGGTATGCCCTTCTAGAGGAGAGAGGTGTGTGAAACAGCGGGTGCAGCGGGAATAAGGAGGGAGCCGTGACCAGCGGGATATCCCACCATTCAGGATTCCTATATGTGGAGGGGTGAGTGGAATAGCTGCACAACAGCAACTACATCTTTAAATGCACCAAATGCACTAGATGTTCCAGCATCTCCCCCTATAGCAACAGTTATTGAACTCAGCTGATCTTTTGAGAGACACAAATATATTCTCCAATGCGCTACATATACCAGTAATCCTCCTCTTATTGCAATTCTACCTGTCAATTGATTTATTGAGTGGCACAACCATACTTTCAATTGCACCAAATATACCAGCAATTCCCCTCCATACTAATGCCATTATTGAACTGAATTGTTGTTGAGCGGCATAAACCATAAATGCACTAAATGTACCAGCAATTCCCCCCTATATCAACTCCATTATTGAACTACTACTGAACTGAACTCTTGAGCGGAACAACTATATATTTTCAAGCTTACTAAACGTATCAGCAAACCCTCACTACCAAAAAAAAGTTAGAGTAAAACGCAGCTGGTCTGTAAAAGAGCTAAGAGCAGCACTGAATAGCATTTTTTTCTTTTTTTTCCTCCTTTTTTTTTTGGAAGGGGGGGCTACAAAGCTCCTCCTTTTTCCCTTTTTTTTTTTTTTTTTTGCTGCGTTTTCTTATTATGTGCAAACAAATCCAGAGCAATGCAACCTTGCCTTCTTGGTATCTATAGAGGCTAGAAGGTGTCATTGGTGCCTTGGCCTTAACTTACTTTGGGTACTAGTTTTCTTGGAAAGATTAATTACTGAGATTACAACATCTCCGCAAACCTATTACTGTTCTGTAACAGGACATTATTCCTCCTCTCCCCCCGGGAGAATTGGTTTGAGCACTATCTTTTCCGATTAACACTGTTTCTACTTATTATTACTATTATTTTTGCCGATCCTACCATCATCAGCATTCTGCAATTTTGATAGTATAACCTTGCTGGGGTAGAGCGAAGGAGGGGTGAATCGTTTCAAATATTAGCTTCCCTTCTGCTTGTTATGGTTTAACCATTTGTTTCTTCAGCTCCTTTATTTGCTGATCGCAGTGACGCCAGGTCTATATAGTTGAGTGTATATATTTACTCATCTGTGCTCGATCTAGGCTCCTGGAGAGAGGGGGAAGGGAAGGGTTGGAGCTCAATCACACCCTGCTTAGTAAGGTAGCCATGTCTAGAAAAAGGCTCCCAGAAGAGCATCTACCACAGGAAGGGCTCCAAACTACCCGCTCTACAAAAGATAGGAACAACCAGGTAGCATCGGCCGCAGCTAATAAATTAGAGAAATATGCGCACTCTGCACCAGTCTCCCCTAGCAAAACGATCTCTCATCAACCAGCTCTACAGGTCAAGGATCAGAAAAATTCTCTACCAGATAGAAAGAGTCAAGGAGGTGTATTTACTAACCCACTCACCCCATCGCTTACCAAAAACCCCAGTGTCAAGGGCTCAGGGGGAGGAAAAATTTTAGCTGCTTCTTCTGATATTGCTGTAAGCACTATATCAACGTCAGTATTATCCAATACACCGGCTTCTATACCTGACCCTGAAGCCGTAGAGGAGGAACCTACCTTAAGAGAAGTAGTGAATGCAATTAACCAGTGTAAAGACTCAATCGCTAAGTTTGACAACCAACTGAGGTGCATTAAGGAGGAATTGATCTCTATTAGACAAGATTTAACCAAAACGGTGCAAAGGACTTCTGACTTAGAAGAATGGGTTAGTCTTATTGAAGATGAACTGAGCCCAGTTAAGACCGAAATCAAATGGCTTAAAGACGCAATAAATACCCAAGCTGCAAAATTGGACGAGATGGAGAACAGAAACCGTAGGAACAATATCAGAGTGATTGGCCTCCCAGAACGAAGTGAGGGTCCCAATTTAGTGAAGTTCTTGGAGGAGTGGTTTGGCAAAGTCTTTGGTGGCACCTCCTTTAGTCCGCTATTCGCGATTGAACGAGCACACCGAACCATCTCAAGAACCCAATACTCTGGGGACCGTCCTAGGCCAATATTAATTAAAATCCTCAATTACAATGATAAAGTGTCCTTGTTGCGAAGGGCCAGGGAGCTGGGAGATATTAGGTTTCAGGGTGCAAGGATTTCTCTCTACCCTGATTTTTCGCCTGACCTCGCGTAGAAGAAGCGTAGAGCGGAATTTACTCCAATCAAGCGAACTATGATAAATCACAGGATAGAATATGCTTTGTTGTATCCAGCTCGACTGAGGGTGTCTGCCCTCGGCAGGACTTTTTTTTTTAACTCTCCAACTGAAGCAACTCAATGGCTCGACGAGAACAAAAAGGAGCTATAAGAAATAAAAGGAACACCACCTCCTTCCTTTTTTTTTTTTCCCCCCCTGATTAATATCTGTTTATTAACGCTGCTAAGAGATGATATAGATGTAAACGGGGGATGGGGGGGTGAGAGCTGTAGCACTATGTGTGACACGCGGGTTTCGGCTCTCCCCTTCCCGTTCTGTGCTGAGTGCTAGGGGCTCTCCCCTTCCCCCCCCCTTTTTCTGGGTGAGGGATAGTAGTTGATTTGATCACATAGACACGTGTGACATTAAAATAAGGAATGGGAGTAGAGAGGGCCCTTTAGTACAGGGCCAGGTGAAATGTATGAAGGTTTGAGTGTAAGGGAGCAGTATAGCTCCCTAATTTTGTTTGAATGGGCATTTATTATATTAATAAAGATAGTTTTAAATGAGAGATGGCAGGGAATTGGGAAGGTCACGAATACACCCTTAAGGGGTAGCCCTGATGGGCAGGGAGGGAGGGGATTGGGAGGGTGGAATTTGGGTGGTTTAGGGGTAAAGGGGGGTAAAGGTGGAAATCAAGAAACAGATACTAGTAATGTTTAGGTCACTGTCACTAAAAAATCACTTTATGAGTTGCGTGATGAAAGAAAATAAGAAATTGATATTGGCAATATTAGTTTACTAGAAAGTCACTTTATGAGAAAGAAAATGAAGGAGAACTACACACAACACGGTAAATACCAATGGCACGAATGGGAGAAGGGCTTAGTAGAGTCCAGGGGCTCTTTTTTCCATTTTTTCAATAATATTTTCACTATATGGAAGCCCGATTTTTTACAAAACATTCACTTTGCAAATCACGAGAGAGAAGGGAGTTATAATATAGGGCTAATTATCTCAAACAGGGAGGAGAATTTTTTCTTACGGCTTCAGGTTTTTTTTTTTTTTTTCTTTCTCAATCCTTCTCCTTTTTTTCGATTCTCTTTCACTCTTGGCAATTTTCTTAGTTAATATTATTTACATTATTCGGATGACCTTTCTCTTTTCTCTTAGGCATGGATTAGATTATACACTTATGAACCCAGATGCAGGCTAAAAAACTTAATGTGATTTCCTGGAATGTTCGGGGCTTGGGATCTCCGGCAAAGAGGGCACTGGTGCTGTCCCTCCTGGACGGTAAAGAACCTTGAGTATTGTGTCTCCAGGAGTCACACCTGACAGACGAGACGGCCCCATTGGTTCGAAGCCGGAGATTCCAGGCACAATTCCATTCGAAACATACATCATATTCAAGAGGGGTGAGCATTATGATAGGTAAGGGACTATCGTTTTCCTGCCATAAAAGTAAATTAGATACTTTAGGCCGTTATATTTTTCTACACTGCTCAATAGAAATAAACCGTATGTCTTAGTAAATATTTATATCCCACCCCCATTCAAACTTGAGGTCTTATATGAACTTATCGCATTTACAATCGACAAGAGCGGGATTCCAGTTATAGCAATGGGGGATTATAACGAAGTCTTGGATAGGCATATTGATAGATTTCCAGTAGTAAACCGGGCAATTCCTGGGGAGGAGGGGAGACTAACTCGATTTCTACAAGAGTCAGGATTAAGCGATGCGTGGCGGATACGCCACCCGCTAGTAAGACAATATTCCTGCTTCTCAAGTTCGTTTCTCACTCTATCCAGAATTGATATGGTTCTAGTTAATCCTGAGGCCTTACCTCTGATAGGTAACATAGAATATGGCCCAAGGGTAGTATCAGATCACTCCCCCTTGGTGCTGGTAGTCAATGTCGGCAAAAAAACCTATTTTAGAGAATGGAAAATAGACCCAGTATGGCTGGAGATAATTGAAAATCCCGATGAATTAATATCAGTGTTAAAAGAGTTTATGACTATAAATGTAGATACGGCATCGGCGGACGTGGTCTGGGACTCCCTCAAAGCCTACCTTAGGGGGCTTCTTATCCAACAGATAGCGAGAATTATGAATAAGACGAGAGAACGGGAGGGGGAAGCAAAAAAGACAGCAATACTGGCTGAACAAAACTACATTAATAATCCAACCCCAGAAACCCAGGAAAGGTGGCTTGAAAAACAGCAAGACTATAAGAGGATCAGTATGAGGGAGGTCGAGGACAAGCGCATATTCCAGAGACAATCAAACTTTGGAGAAGGTGAAAGGGTAGGCCGGATGTTGTCCCTACTGGTCAAGATGAATTTGTCTCCCTCTTTGGTCCTGGCGGTCAGGACCCGACAGGGAGAGATTTCGTCTGACCCTGTGGTCATAATGAAAACATTTTGTCAATATTACACTTCTTTACACTTCTTTATATAAATCCCACCAGGATGTCGATGACGGGAAAATGGCAGCGTTCCTTGATAACCTAGATATCCCACTTTTGCCAGAGGTAGACCAACGGACTATGGAGGCCCCAATTACCCTTGAGGAGCTAGCCCATGCTGTAGCTGGGATGCCAAACCTAAAGTCACCAGGCCCTGACGGGTTACCAATTGAAATATACAAAAAGTATGGTGGGATTTTATTACCAGAACTGCTAAAGACATTGGACCAGGCGATGCTCAGTGGAGCCCTCCCTGCCTCAATGTCAGAAGCTACAGTTGTTATTCCAAAAGAGGGAAAAGATCCTATGGATCCCTCCTCGTATCGCCCGATATCATTATTATGTACGGATGTAAAAATTATGGCAAAGGTGCTGGCAGCTCGTCTAAATAGCTGCATTCACAAACTCGTTCACCCTGACCAATCAGGCTTTATCCCAGCGAGGTCAACTAGTATTAACATCAGAAGAACGTATCTAAATATACAGATACCAGTGGACAATAGCGGTTCTAGGGCCATTATGGCGTTGGACGCCGCTAAAGCGTTCGACAGCCTTGAATGGGCCTATCTCTTCAGAGTACTGACTACGTTTGGGTTTGGACTAAATTTCATCAACTGGGTGAAACTGCTCTATACCAACCCAAGAGCAAAAATAAAAATAAATAACGAGTACTCTGAATTATTCCAGCTGGAAAGAGGGACGAGACAGGGATGCCCCCTGTCTCCTCTACTCTTTGCCCTTGCAATAGAGCCACTGGCTATTGCAACCAGAGCTAATCCGGACATACAGGGATTTAGGAGGGGTAAGCACGAGGAGAAGATAGCACTGTTTGCAGATGACGTCCTGTTCTATTTAGGCGATGTTCAAGCTTCTTTAAAAGCAGCAACAACAATGGTTGGTGAGTTTGGCAAAATCTCTGGTCTGGTCATCAATTGGGATAAATCGGCTCTTCTCCCGATAGATCCGATTCCTGGAGGTATGTTACCCTATAATGTAAATCTCAAGGTGGTGGAGAAACTGAAATATTTAGGAATTTGGATCTCAAGAGATACAAATATGTATCTCAAAGACAATCTAGCCCCCTTATTAATAAAATGGAAATACAAGTCAGAGGTGTGGGGCCGTCTGCCTCTTTCGGTGGCAGGGAGGTGTAACCTCCTAAAAATGATATGGCTGCCTCAGATTCTGTATCTCTTCCATAATGCTCCATTGTGGATAGGACAGAGTTGGTTCAAGAGGATAGAATCACTCTTCAGAGATTTAACCTGGAAAAGAGGCCAGCCCAGGATAGCTTTGAAAACGCTGCAGCTTCCGCTTTTAGAGGGGGGGATGGCGGTCCCGCACCCCAAGTTGTATTTCTTGGCATCCCAGCTACAGCATTTAGCAGGGGGAGGAATATCTAAGGGGTCCAGTATTAGTCTGATGATGATGAGATGCCTGCATAACGGACTTATTGAAGCGCTGGAGGCAAATTAATTTTTAATATGCTGCCCAACGACAGATTTAATAGCTAAACTTTGGCAAACAGCCAAGGCCATGTTGGGATACCGAGGTATTTCAGAACTGGCCCCTTTATGGCATAATAACAACCTGGTTGAGCTATCTAAAGTTGTCAAGTCCAGAGAATGGGCTAACCGGGGCCTCATTCGCATAAGTCAACTCTTTGTGGGCCAAAACTTAAAATCATTTTCTGAACCGAAGCAGGAATTTTCCCTCCCCAATAGCTCATTTTTCAAATATCTACAAGTCCGACATGCAGTTCAGACACAATTTGGATCCCAAATACTACAATGGACCCAAACGACTATTTTAACACAATTAATGGGATTGGTATCAACCAAAGGTTTGATCTCTCGGCTGTATGCAGGACTTGGCGATAGAATGATAGATCGTAGTGGCCCAACCAAGATCAGGGAAAGATGGGAGAGCGATGTGGGTCCGCTATCGTCAGCGGAATGGGACTCCATCCTTGGACAAGCTGTACGAGTTTCAATCGCCCCCTCGCATAAAGTATCACAGCTCTTTTTTCTCTATAGAATATACTACACCCCTAAGAAAATGCTAAGACTGGGATGGCGGGATGATGATCAATGCCCTAGATGTGGGGCATCTGGGGATTTTATCCATATGCTCTGGAGATGCCCGAAGTTGTTTAGATACTGGACGAATATTGTTGATGCAATCAACAAAGTTCTAAATATAAAACTGGAACCAACATCTAAGACTTGTCTTTTGGGCTTGATAGAGGGGGGTAATGTTCCAAAAAATATGATTGATCTAGTCTCAAGGTCCCTATTCCAAGCTCGAAAATTGATTGCCCAATGTTGGCAGTCGCAACTGCCCCCTACAGTAGAAAACTGGTTAATGAGTATTGATAAAACAATAGGAAACGAGAAAGTATTTTTTATTAAGCAGGGTAATTACAGGAAATTCATGACTATCTGGGGACCCTGGATGAAGAGGCCTCCAGCCTAGGAGAGAGATTGCTCGCTCTTGGTTTGACTTTTCTTCTCCTTCTTCTCCCCTTTTCTTTTTTTTTTTTTCTTTTTTTTTTTTTCTCTCCCTCTATTCATGCTCTTTCCATCTTCTACTTACATCCTCCCTAGGGAGGCACAAAGTGGTGACACAGGACAGCAACCGGGGGGAAGGGGGGTAGGGGGAGGGTAAGGGGGGGCATTAGTCTATATGAAGTTATCTTATTCTTATAAGTACGAATACGAAGTCAATATTGTGATATGTATGTAACCTGCCCATGAGTTCTCTATTTTTTTTTTATACATATGCAGTTTTGTGGAGAATTTTAAGCTCCTACTGTATGTGATTGTGATTTATTTATAAATAAAAGAAAAAGGATTATAAAAAAAAAAAAAAGCCTCCCTCAGCCGATTAGGTCGGAAGATGATTTAACTCGGCTAGAGCGTATTTGTATAGCTCCTAATACAAATAGGATGATTTCAAAGATATATAAATTGATGCTGGAGACAGAGAGATGGGGGAACCCGCCATTTATACAAAACTGGGAAAGGGAATTGGGCACGCAGGTAGAAAAATTCTAAAGTTAACTCATAGGTCAGCAATTGACGCCAAGACTGCAGAAATGAATTACAAATGTTTGGCAATGTGGTATATTACCCCTGACAAAGCCAGTAAGTATCAAGATGGGGTTTCCGCGGAGTGTTGGAGGGGGTGTGGGGACAGAGGGACCATGGCCCACCTCTGGTGGGAGTGCCATAAAATAAAAAGCTTTTGGGCTAAAATTATAGGTTATATTAAGGAAATTACTTAGGAAGACTTGGATAATGACCCGTGGGTAATACTGATGCATGGCACCAGAGGTGGGAGGAAGCAATATGAAAAATCTCTGACCCCACACCTACAACGCAGCTAAAAAATTAATTTCAAGGAAGTGGCGGGACCCTAAAAGCTCGTCTATGTGGGAGTGGGTTGACGCGGTGGAGAACATCCGTATTATGGAGTCTCTCAAAAAGAACGTGGATGAAAACAACGAGGGTAATGGAGAGTACTGGGATAGTTGGAATTTTTTTTTTAAAACTTGGAGCTATGCCGAAGTCATCAGGATCTAGATATAAGTAAAAGATAGGTAATGCAAGTAAACAACTAAGACCAAAGGAAGTAGCAATGAGAATGTGGTAGGGAAAGAGAGGTAGGGGAAGGGGAGGATTTTTTAGAATTAGGGGGAATATAATTAATTAAAAAAAAATCAAGTTAAATCAAGATGAGATAAAATGTTGCCACTGTTTTTTTTTGTATTATGTCAAATTAAAAGGTAAATAAAGACAAATTAGCCACAATGATGTGATGACAAATAAAAAAGGACAAAGATGAACGGTATATGTTGATTCAGGTCCTCTTTGAAAGCTCAGCTGATGTGGCAAAAGAAAAAAAAAAAAAAAAAACGATCGTGACTGTAATGAATTGTCGGGTCTCAGCAATATAGATACAGATAATTGAAAAAAAGAACATGGGATCCACCCAGTCCATTACCAGGCCATTTGGGTCTGGTATGAATATTAAGGGGAACACCGAACCAAAATTAAAAAAACTCATTGCGTGGGGGTCCCCCCAAAGTTCATACCAGACCCTTCAGGTCTGGTATGGATTTTAAGGGGAACCCTGCGCCAAAATTTAAATAAAATTGCGTAGGGGGTCCCCCCAAAATCCATACCAGACCCTTATCTGAGCCAGCAACTGTGAGCAGAGCCGAGTAAAGCCGAAATACACTCAGCTTTCTGTATGCTCCTCTTTGCTCACAGTCAGCGGAAATCGGCGCCAAATTTAAATCAGGGAAATGCTGCAAAGAGACTGGCAAGGCTGCAAAGGCACTGGGCAAGGCTGCAAAGGTACTGGGCAAGGCTGCAGATGGACCCTGGGCAAGGCTACAATGATGGACAAGGCTGCAGATGGACACTGGGCTAGGCTGCAATGATGGACAAGGCTGCAGATGGACACTGGGCTAGGCTGCAATGATGGACAAGGCTGCAGATGGACACTAATAAGGCTGCATTGATGGGCATTTTAAAGTAAGTTTTTTTCCTTAAACTTCCCTCCTAAAAGTTTTTTTCCCTAAAATTCCCTCCTAAACTTGGGGTGTGTGTTATATGCCGGCGCGTGTTATACGCCGATACATACGGTAGTTGACGTTTTATTGTTCTCTTTATTGTTCTCTCTCTCTATTGTTTTGCTCTTTTTTACTGTATTCTAAAATTCAATGTTTTATTGTTACTAGGGATGAGCACGGTGTTCGAGTTGAACGCACATTGGCCATTCGCCTGTTCGATGAATCCAGAACTTTATGGGCCGTTCGCGGAATATTCGTGTGGCACAAACGGCCCACAATGCACTGCGCCATCGCAGTGCATTGCTGGTTGATGATTGGCCAAGCATGCACTGTGACCCCGCTTGCTTGGCCAATCACAGCGCCGGCAGCAAGGAGTGCCATAATTGGCCACAGGCAGGATGCCTGTGGCCAATTATAGCTAAGGGGGGCTCACGGCGGCCTTGTGTAGTGTGTTGGCGTGCAGGGAGAGAGCAGGATAGGCAGGGACAGTGTCATCTTTGCTTGTTGACCTAGCACAGTTACAGTGGGTGTAGTGTGCCTCCTGCACAGTATACACCTGAAGCTACCCCTTATTGCTGTTGTTATTCTGTTGTGTAACACAGGCATCCGCAGCAGTTACAGTGGGTGTAGGTGCCTCCTGCACAGTATACACCTGAAGCTACCCCTTATTGCTGGTGTTGTTATGTTGTGTAACACAGGCATCTGCAGCAGTTACAGTGGGTGCAGGTGCCTCCTGCACAGTATACACCTGAAGCTACCCCTTATTGCTGGTTTTCCCATCTCCCTGCAGGCCATTAGTATGTCTGGAAGGCCAACAAGGAGAGGCAGACAGTCACGAACCAATAAAAGAGGGCAAGCAGGCTCTGTGTATAGAGGCAACAGTGCTGGTCGTGGACGCAGTGCATCGTCATCAGCACATGGCCATGGGACACGCTGGTCCTTATTTTCGGCAGCTGGACGTGTTGAGCCGCATTATGCCGAAGACTTGGTAGAGTGGATGACCAAGCCCTCCTCATCCTCCTCATCCTCTCTCACCCAGGCTCAGGGTACTGGCAAAGCAGCTGCCAACGCATCCTCTTTCCTTGTCTAAATGTCACTCCTTCCCTAGACCCACCATGTCCTCCTGAGGAGTCCCCAGAACTGTTTGACCCGAGTGTTGGGTACATGCTCCAGGAGGATGCCCAGTGTTTTGAAGGCTCCGATGATAAAACCCAGCTAGAGGAAGGCAGTAGCGTGAGCGCAGAGAGAGGGTATGCTCAAGAAGGACAGCAATCTGGCAGTCATTTTCCACCAGCTGCAGCATACTGCCAGGTTTGCTCCACTGATGAAGAGGGAGGGGATGATGAGGTCACTGAGTCCACGTGGGTGCCTGATAGGAGAGAGGAGGAGGCACATCTCCAACAAAGTAGGATGCCCTCTCCGGGGGCCAGCTTAAGGGCAGCACACTTACTGAATCATACCGCAGAGCTCCGCCTGTGCAGGGCGCTGCCTCTGCGCGTTATTGCAAAAGTTCTTTAGTGTGGGCCTT
Source organism: Lithobates sylvaticus (assembly GCA_028564925.1). Classification (NCBI taxonomy): domain Eukaryota; kingdom Metazoa; phylum Chordata; class Amphibia; order Anura; family Ranidae; genus Lithobates; species Lithobates sylvaticus. The sequence continues at coordinate 91,112,035 of CM053037.1, forward strand.
TTTTGAGACAAGTGCATCAGATCACATCGCTGCTATTCGCAACATATGTCTCAAGCGTATCTCGCGTGGCCAAAACATCAGCCGTTTGGGCACCACATGCTTGACCAGACATATGTTGACCTGCCATTCAGCTCATTGGCAAGCGTACCTTAAAGACCCACACCAAAGAACAAAGCGGACCTCTCCTTGCTCCTCATGAGCTGGGATCTCCAACCCCACTATACCTTCAGTCCTCTCTGAAAGCTGCACTGAGAGGAATAAAGGTGTAGAATTAGGTGTGTCACAGCCAAGTACTTGCGGGCAATCTCCTAGCAGTACACCGACGTCCGATTGTAGCAGGCAAATTTACCTGCCCCAGCTGCTGGACCATCAAAAGAAATTCACTCCCAGCCATCCACATGCCCAGCGGTTGAATGCTAGTTTGGCTAAATTGCTAGCACTTCAACTGCTGCCTTTTCAGTTGGTAGACTCGGCCCCTTTCTGTGAGTTTGTGCAATGTGCGGTTCCTCAGTGGCAGGTTCCCAAACACCACTTTTTCTCACGGAAGGCGATTCCAGCTCTCTACCGGCATGTGGAAGGCAATGTCCATGCCTCGCTGGACAGGGCGGTAAGCGGCAAGGTGCATATTACCGCTAACTCATGGTCCAGCAGGCATGGACAGGGACGTTACTTATCTTTCACGGCCCATTGGGTCACTCTTTTGACAGCTGGGTAGGATGCAGGAAGAGGTGCAGTAGTGTTAGAGGTTGTTCCGCCACCACGCCTCCAAAATGCTACTACTGGTTGTGACACACCTCTCTCCTCCACCCCTTCTCTTCTTCTTCCTCCATGGCCTCTTCCTGTGCTTTGTCCTCGGAACCAGCGGTGCTCCATAGGCGTTCAAGGGGCTACTCAAGTACGCAGGCAAAAAGATGCCATGTCATGCCTTGCTTGCGTGGTGTGTTTGTGGGACAGGAGCCAAACTGGGGCAGAGGTTCTGTCAGCTCTGCAGGGGCAGGCCGACAGGTGGTTGACGCCAGGAATGGTGGTTGTGACAATGGCACCAACCTCTAGACATGGGAACTGTCAAAAAAATAGTTTTGTTTCGTTTCGTCCCGTTTCGTATTTAAAAAAATTCGTAATTCGTGTACGAAATTCCGTTCGAATTCGTACGAAATACGAATTTCGTACGAATCGTAAAAAAATTTATGAATCGTTAGTAAAGTTACGAATCGTTACGAATCATTACGAATCGTTAACGCGGCTAATGAATTGTCGGTTCTCATAACACAGAGAACAATTCGAATCCAACTACAAATATCGAATTTCAATTTCAAGTTACGAATCGTTACGAATAGTTACGAATCGTTAGTAAATCCAACTACAAATATCGAATTTAAACTAATATAAAAAAAATTATAATAGCGGATATAACGAATGCTTCGAATGAATTCGAGATTCAGTATATCTAATATAATCGGCTACGTAACACAGAGAACAGTCATTCATTGATAAAATTGATTCATTGAAAAAAAAAAAAAGCGTGGGGGTCCCCCCAAATTCAATAACCAGGCCCTTCAAGTCTGGTATGGATATTAAGGGGAACCCCGGCCAAAAAAAAAAAAAAAATGGCGTGGGGTCCCCCTCAAAATCCATACCAGACCCTTTATCCGAGCACGCAACCTGGCAGGCCGCAGGAAAAGAGGGGGGGACTAGAGCGCCCCCCCCTCCCGCCTAAACCGTACCAGGCCACATGCCCTCAACATTGGGAGGATGCTTTGGGGGTCTGAGACCCCCAAAGCACCTTGTCCCCATGTTGATGAGGACAAGGGCCTCATCCCCACAACCCTGGCCGGTGGTTGTGGGGGTCTGCGGGCGGGGGGCTTATCGGAATCTGGAAGCCCCCTTTAACAAGGGGACCCCCAGATCCCGCCCCCCCCTGTGTGAAATGGTAAGGGGGTACAAAAGTACCCCTACCATTTCACCAAAAAAGTGTCAAAAATGTGAAAAATGACAGGAGACGGTCTTTGACAATTCCTTTATTAAAATCTTCTTTCTTCTGGTCTTCCTTTCTTCATCTTCTCCTTCCGGCATCTTCTTCTTTCTCCGATCCGCTTCTTCTTGCTCCGGTCTTCTCGTCCTTCTCGTCCGGCATCGGCGTCGGCGTCTCTTCTCGCAGGCCGCTCCTCGCAATGGGAGGCTCTCGCTCTGTGAGGCTTCACTCCGGCTGACAGGTCTTTTATAACGGAGGGCACCTGGTGACCCCGCCCCCTCTGACATCATGGGGAAAGCCATAGGGAATTCCCCATGACGTCCCCGTGCGTCAGAGGGGACGGGGTCACCAGGTGCCCTCCGTTATAAAAGACCTGTCAGCCGGAGCGGAGCCTCACAGAGCGGGAGCCTCCCATTGCGAGGAGCGGCCTGCGAGAAGAGACACCGACGCCGGACGAGAAGGACGAGAAGACCGAAGCAAAAAGAAGCGAATCGAAGGAAGAAGATGGAAGACGATGGAAGAAGATGACGGAAGGAGAAGATGAAGAAAGGAAGACCAGAAGAAAGAAGAAAGAAGATTTTAATAAAGGAATTGTCAAAGACCGTCTCCGGTCATTTTTAAAATTTTTGACACTTTTTTGGTGAAATGGTAGCCCTTACCATTTCACACAGGGGGGGGCCGGGATCTGGGGGTCCCCTTGTTAAAGGGGGCTTCCAGATTCCGATAAGCCCCCCGCCCGCAGACCCCCACAACCACCGGCCAGGGTTGTGGGGATGAGGCCCTTGGCCTCATCAACATGGTGACAAGGTGCTTTGGGGGTCTCAGACCCCCAAAGCATCCTCCCAATGTTGAGGGCATGTGGCCTGGTACGGTTCAGGCGGGAGGGGGGGCCGCTCTCGCCCCCCCTCTTTTCCTGCGGCCTGCCAGGTTGCGTGCTCGGATAAGGGTCTGGTATGGATTTTGAGGGGGACCCCACGCCATTTTTTTTGGCTGGGGTTCCCCTTAAAATCCATCCCAGACCTCAAGGGTCTGGTATGGATTTTGAGGGGGACCCTACGCCATTTTTTTTTGGCTGGGGTCCCCCTTAATATCCAACCCAGACCTGAAGGGCCTGGTTATTGAATTTGGGGGGACCCCCACACTTTTTTTTTATCAATGACTTCAATGAATGACAGTTCTCTGTGTTACGGATCCGACAATTCATTTGCCGGCAATAGCCGCAAGTGATTTTAAATAGCTTTTTTTCCCTGCAAAAATGACACTGTGCAGGAACAGTTCTCTATATTAGATATACTGAATCTCGAATCATTCGAAGCATTCGAAGCATTCGTTATATTCGCTATTATAATTTCTCTCATATTAGTTGAAATTAGATATTTGTTAGTAGTTGTATTCGAATTGTTCTCGGGAAACATGCCCCCCCTTCATAGACATACTATAGAGTATATAGTATATAGAAGGGGGGCATGTTTCCCGTGCTTAGAACTCTCTCTGTACAATGTGTCATTTTTGCAGGAAAAAAAAGCTATTTAAAATCACTCGCGGCTAATTGCCGATTTCCGTAATACAGAGAACAATTCGAATACAACTACTAACAAATATCTAATTTCAACTAATATGAAAGAAATTATAATAGCGGATATAACGAATGCTTCGAATGATTCGAGATTCAGTATATCTAATATAGAACTGTTCCTGCACAGTGTCATTTTTGCAGGAAAAAAAAGCTATTTAAAATCACTTGCGGCTATTGCCGGCAAATGAATTGTCGGATCCATAACACAGAGAACAGTCATTCATTGAGGTCATTAATAAAAAAATGCGTAGGGGTCCCCCCAAATTTAATAACCAGGCCCTTCAGGTCTGGGATGGATATTAAGGGGACCCCAGCCAAAAAAAAAAAAATGGCGTAGGGTCCCCCTCAAAATCCATCCCAGACCCTTGAGGTCGGGGATGGATTTTAAGGGGAACCCCAGCCAAAAAAAATGGCGTGGGGTCCCCCTCAAAATCCATACCAGACCCTTATCCGAGCACGCAACCTGGCAGGCCGCAGTAAAAGAGGGGGGGCGAGAGCGGCCCCCCCTCCCGCCTGAACCGTACCAGGCCACATGCCCTCAACATTGGGAGGATGCTTTGGGGGTCTGAGACCCCCAAAGCACCTTGTCCCCATGTTGATGAGGACAAGGGCCTCGTCCCCACAACTCTGCCCGGTGGTTGTGGGGGTCTGCGGGCGGGGGGCTTATCGGAATCTGGAAGCCCCCTTTAACAAGGGCGCCCCCAGATCCCCCCCCCTGTGTGAAATGGTAAGGGGGTACAAAAGTACCCCTACCATTTCACCAAAAAAGGTGACAAAAATGGTAAAAATGACAGGAGACGGTCTTTGACAATTCCTTTATTAAAATCTTCTTTCTTCTTTCTTCTGGTCTTCCTTTCTTCATCTTCTCCTTCGGGCATCTTCTTCCATCTTCTCCCATCTTCTCCCATCTTCTTCTTCCTTCGATTCGCTTCTTCTTGCTCCGGTCTTCTCGTCCGTCTCGTCCAGCATCGGCGTCTCTCGCAGGCCGCTCCTCGCAATGGGAGGCTCCCGCTGTGTGAGGCTTCGCTCCGTCTGACAGGTCTTTTATAACGGAGGGCACCTGGTGACCCCGCCCCCCCTCTGACGTCATGGGGAAAGCCATAGGGAAGTCCACATGACGTCCCCGTGCGTCAGAGGGGGCGGGGTTACCAGGTGCCCTCCGTTATATCGCTGATGCCGATGCCGATGCCGGACGAGAAGGACGAGAAGACCGGAGCAAGAAGAAGCAAATTGAAGGAAGAAGAAGATGGAAGAAGATGGAAGAAGGAGAAGATGAAGAAAGGAAGACCAGAAGAAAGAAGAAAGAAGATTTTAATAAAGGAATTGTCAAAGACCGTCTCCTGTCATTTTTACAATTTTTGACACTTTTTTGGTGAAATGGTAGGGGTACTTTTGTACCCCCTTACCATTTCACACAGGGGGGGGGCGGGATCTGGGGGTCCCCTTGTTAAAGGGGGTTTCTAGATTCCGATAAGCCCCCCGCCCGCAGACCCCCACAACCACCGGCCAGGGTTGTGGGGATGAGGCCCTTGTCCTCATCAACATGGGGACAAGGTGCTTTGGGGTCTCAGACCCCCAAAGCACCCTCCCAATGTTGAGGGCATGTGGCCTGGTACAGTTCAGGTGGGAGGGGGGGCCGCTCTCGTCCCCCCCTCTTTTCCTGCGGCCTGCCAGGTTGCGTGCTCGGATAAAGGGTCTGGTATGGATTTTGAGGGGGACCCTACGCCATTTTTTTTGGCCGGGGTTCCCCTTAAAATCCATCCCAGACCTGAAGGGTCTGGTATGGATATTTGGGGGGGACCCCACGCCATTTTTTTTTTTTTTTTTTGGCTGGGGTACCCCTTAATATCCATACCAGACCTGAAGGGCCTGGTTATTGAATTTGGGGGACCCCTACGCTTTTTTTTTTTTTTTTTTTTTATATCAATGAATGACTGTTCTGCAATAGCCGCAAGTGATTTTAAATAGCTTTTTTTTCAGCAAAAATTACACTTTGTCATTCGAATCATTCGAATTCATTCAAATTCATTCGAATTCATTTGTTATATCTGCTATAATAATTTCTTTCGAATTAGTTGAAATTCGATATTGGTAGTTGGATTCGAATAATTTGGAGCTGAAAATTCGTAAACTGAATTTTTCCTGCAAAAATTACACTTTGTCATTCGAATTCATTCAAATCCATTCGAATTCATTCGAATCATTCGTTATATCCGCTATAATAATTTCTTTCATATTAGTTGAAATTCGATATTTGGTAGTCGGATTCGAATAAATTCGGCGACAAAATTCGTAAACGGAATTTCATATTCCGTACGGAATTCGGATTCGAAAAAATTCGTACTACGGATTCGTAAATTCGTACGAATTTCGAAAAATTCGTACAAATTACGAATTCGGACGAAACGAATCGCACATGTCTACCAACCTCCTCTCCGCCCTGCGACAGGGACAACTGACCCATGTGCCCTGTGTGTCCTTAACCTGGTGGTGCAGCGGTTCTTGGGCAGGTACCCGGGCTTACAGGATGTCCTGAGGCAGGCCAGGAAAGTTTGTGTGAATTTCCGCCGATCATATAACGCCAGTGCTCGGCTGGCTGAGCTGCAAAAGGAGTTGAACATGCCCAAGAACCGCCTTATATGTGACATGCCCACCAGGTGGAACTCAACATTGGCCATGCTGCAGTGGCTGCACACGTAGCAGAGGGCCATCAATGAGTACCTGTGTGACTACAGCACCAGGACAGGGTCAGGGGAGCTCAGTTTTTTTTTCACAACGCCAGTGGGGCATGATCACAGATGCATGCACTGTCCTGTCACCATTTGAGGAGGCCACGAGGATGGTGAGCAGTGACAGTGCATGCATCAGTGACACTGTACCTCTTGTCCACCTGTTGGAGCATACGCTGCGTGGAATAATGGACAGGGCACTTGAGGCAGAACAGAGGCAGGAAAAGGACTTCCTTGCCTCTCAAGGCCCTTTTTATCCAGACAGTGTTCCTGCTGTCCCACCCATCACACAGGAAGAGGACGAGGAGGAGGAGGATTGTGTAAGCATGGAGGTGGAGCCTATCACACAGCATCAGCAGCAGCAGTCTTTTAGGGATGATTTACAGTCCCCAGAAACCCATAGACTTGTACGTGGCTCGGAGGAGGTGGCTGCGGATCATGACGTCCTTAGTGACCCAGAGGACTCCGGACCGAATGCCTCAGCTAACCTATGCTGCATGGCCTCCCTGATCCTGCAAAGCCTGCGGAAGGATCCTCGTATTCTTCGGATCAAGGAGAGGGAACATTACTGGCTGGCCACTCTCCTTGATCCACGGTACAAGGGTAAGGTTGTGGACCTTATCTTGCTGTCGCAGAGGGAGCAGAGGATGAGACATCTCCGGTGGGCCTTGCAGAAAGGTCTGTGCAATACGTTCCCAGAGACTGGGAGGTTACAAACTCCTGGTCCTGGACAACGAGTTGCTGAGCCTTTAAAATTAGCACTTTTGATTTTGAACGTTCGAGTCCCATAGACTTTAATAGGGTTCTAAAGTTCACACGAACTTTAGGTCTGTTCGCAGGTTTTAGTGCGAACTGAACAGGGGGGTGTTAGGCTCATCCCTAGTCGCCAAGTACCGCAACGTGGCAACTAACCTCTGCTCCGGAGTGATGGCTTGCCGCATGCAGGTATCCTGCCTGCTGATATAAGGGGTCAGCAAAGCCAACAGATGGGGAAAAACAGGGTCCGTTATCCTATGAAATTTCCTGAAATCATCAGGATTATTCTCCTGGATCTCACAAAGCAAATACATGTGTGAGAATTGGTCACGCTGGAGCAACCAATTCTTGGTCCATGAACTCCTCCTCACCCTGTTCATGGACTGGGCTTGTTTTAAAGCTAAAAGCCCAACACCAAGCCCCTGCACAGCATGAACATTACGACGAATACGTACACGAAACATGGCTTCAAAACGGTCGGCTGGTCAGAACGGACTAACAGAAAGCACCGATAAACAGCAAGGCCTGAAAGAACGAACTGAAAACCAGAAACGAGCAGACAATAAGCAGTGAAAATCAAAGCGTACTATATCAAGATATTAAGATATATGCCGCAATCACAAACAAATGCGAACTCACTACACGCACTGATAAACAGATATGCACCGACAAGCACAAACTGTAGAGCAGTAACGATCTGAAGCACAAGTCTGAAAAGAGCAAATCGTCTCTGACCAAACTTCTACTAACACACGATAAACACAAAATCAGCAGAAGGAGTCCAAAGGGTGCCGGATGGGGTGCTAAACTTCCCTTTTCTAGTCCCGTCATACACAGCTTACGTCACAGCGTTCTTGACGACCGGAAATTCTGACAACATTGTCCGACCGTGAGTACGCAACACCAGCTTCGGACAAAATCCGATGGAAATGATCCGAAGGATTTGGTCATCGGAATGTCCGACCTTGTGTATGGGGGCTTAGACTCCGTGCCCTGGGGAATCTCAGGCTCTAGCTCCCAGTGTGATCCATGTCGGTGCTCCAGAGGACCTGCTTTCCTAAACCACCCAGAGCCCCATCCGCGGCAGTCAGCCGTAATGTCCACTACCTTAGCAGTGCACTCCTGACCCCAATGGTGTGCATCTGTCACCTGGCCTCAGGTGCCTAGGGATGAGCTGAACACCCCCCCATTCGGCTCGCACCAGAACCCGCGAACGGACCTAAAGTCCATGCAAGCTTTAGAACCCTATTAGTTATAATGGATGCGAACGTTCGAAATCAAAAGTGCTAATTTTAAAGGCTAATATGCATGTTATTGTCATAAAAAGTGTTTGGGGACCTGGGTCCTGCCCCAGGGGACATGTATCAATGCAAATTTTTTTTTTAAAACGGAAGTTTTTTCAGGAGCAGTGATTTTAATAATGCTTAAATTGAAACAATAAAAGTGTAATATTCCTTTAAATTTCGTACCTGGGGGGTGTCTATAGTATGCCTGTGAAGGGGCGCATGTTTCCTGTGCTTAGAACTGTCCCTGCAAAAAGTGTAATTTTTGCAGGAAAAAAAGCTATTTAAAATCACTCGCTAATGTGAATTGACGGCTCCCGTAACACAGAGAACAGTCATTCATTGAAAGTCATTCATAAAAAAAAAGTAATTGATAAAAAAAAAAGTGTGGGGGTCCCCCCAAATTCAATAACCAGGCCCTTCAGGTCTGGGATGGATATTAAGGGGGACCCCAGCAAAAAAAAAAAAATGGCGTAGGGTCCCCCTCAAAATCCATACCAGACCCTTATCCGAGCACGCAACCTGGCAGGCCGCAGGAAAAGAGGGGGGGCGAGAGCAGCCCCCCCTCCCGCCTGAACCGCACCAGGCCACATGCCCTCAACATTGAGGGGAAGCTTTGGGGGTCTGAGACCCCCAAAGCACCTTGTCCCCATGTTGATGAGGACAAGGGCCTCTTCCCCACAACCCTGGCCAGTGGTTGTGGGGGTCTGCGGCAGTGTTGCCAACCGCCAGTATTTTTACTGGCAGCCAGTAAAAAATGGGCACATTTCTCCTGCCAGTAAATGCCAGTGAAAGAAAAAGGTTGCCAGTAAAAAATATAGCCGTGACACTTGGCCGAGACCATCCGAGTGCCTGCTACAGTGTGTTCGGACTGTGCCGGCAGTGTGTCCCGTGAAGTCATGGTGCAAGGGAACAGAGCTGCCAGAGCGTCATGTGCAGGTCTGTGGAACGGGAGGAAGGTAAGCCGGGAGTGGACTGAAGGGACCACCAAGCATGGAGAGAGAAGGTCACTGTGACTCAGGAGGGGAGGTGTCATGTTGGCGAGCTGCCATCATCATCTGTGCTACTGCACACTGCTGTAAGTGTCACTGTGAGAGTCAATTGCATGTGTGTGTGCCGCCCATTCTAATTTATTGCCCTCTCGATTCCTGTCCCTGAGCTACTTATTTACCATATTGAAAATAAAATAAGTAATATGTTTTTGCCTTAATATCTACCTTAAATCATCTTGCTATTTGCATATTGCACTTGTTTGTAGCCTAAATACTGAAATTTGCACTTAAAACTGTAATTTTGTAACTTTTAAATATGCCAGTAAAAACTTGACAGTGCCAGTAAATATTGGGTGTCGTGTCAGTAAATTTCAATCTGGTAGGTTGGCAACACTGGTCTGCGGGCGGGGGGCTTATCGGATATCTGGAAGCCCCCTTTAACAAGGGGACCCCCAGATCCCCCCCCTGTGTGAAATGGTAAGGGGGTACAAAAGTACCCATACCATTTCACCAAAAAAGTGTCAAAAATTGTAAAAATGACAGGAGACGGTCTTTGACAATTCCTTTATTAAAATCTTCTTTCTTCTTTCTTCATCCTTCAGTTTCTTCATCTTCTCCTTCCATCATCTTCTTCCATCTTCTTCTTCCATCTTCTTCTTCCTCCGATACGCTTCTTTTTCCTCTGGTCTTCTCGTCCTTCTCGTCCGGCATCTTCTTCCATGGCATCGGCGTCTGTTCTTCTGTCGGGCCGCTCCTCGCAATGGGAGGCTCCCGCTGTGTGAGGCTTCACTCCGTCTGACAGGTCTTTTATAACGGAGGGCAAATGGTGACCCCGCCCCCCTCTGACGTCATGGGGAAAGCCATAGGGAATTCCCCATGACGTCCCCGTGCGTCAGAGGGGGCGGGGTCACCAGGTGCCCTCCGTTATAAAAGACCTGTCAGACGCAGCGAAGCCTCACACAGCGGGAGCCTCCCATTGCGAGGAGTGGCCCAAGAAGAGACGCCGACGCCATGGAAGAAGATGCCGGACGAGAAGGACGAGAAGACCAGCGCAAGAAGAAGCGGATCGGAGGAAGAAGGTGATGGAAGAAGAAGATGGAAGAAGATGCCGGAAGGAGAAGATGAAGAAACCGAAGGATGAAGAAAGGAAGACCAGAAGAAAGAAGAAAGAAGATTTTAATAAAGGAATTGTCAAAGACCGTCTCCTGTCATTTTTACAATTTTTGACACTTTTTTGGTGAAATGGTAGGGGTACTTTTGTACCCCCTTACCATTACACACAGGGGGGGGCGGGATCTGGGGTTCCCCTTGTTAAAGGGGGCTTCCAGATTCTGATAAGCCCCCCGCCCACAGACCCCCACAACCACCGGCCACGGTTGTGGGGACGAGGCCCTTGTCCTCATCAACATGGGGACAAGGTGCTTGTCCCCATGTTGATGAGGACAAGTTGACACAGTTCTAAGCACAGGAAACACGCCCCCTTCACAGGCAACCTATAGACACCCCCCAGATGTGATACTGCAATGCTGTACTAACAGCAGCCACACACAAATCCCCAGAAATACAGCACATAATGTCAGCAGTCAGCAGCACACTGACACGCTGACACTGAAACACAATATGCGAGGCCGCCGCCACGGCGGCCTCTTATACCGTGGGGCGTGTACTAAAGCCCCTGAGCTATAATTGGCTACAGGCATCCTGCCTGTAGCCAATTATGGCTCTCCTCACTGCCGGCGCTGTGATTGGCCAAGCATGCGGGGTCACAGTGCATGCTTGGCCAATCATCAGCCAGCATTGCACTGCGACTGGCGCAATGCATTGCGGGCCGCTCGCATCACACGAATGTGATGCGAGTGGCCCAAATAGATCTGGGCTCGCCAAACGGGCGAACGTCCGATGTTCGATTCGAACATGGGTTTGAATCGAACACCGGGCCCATCCCTACAGGTGACCTGACAGATATGCAGGTGGATATGCAGTTATGTATGCAGATAAATATGCAGTCAAATAATAAGGCGGTTTCAACTTTTGGGTACGGTAGGAAGAGAAAGCATACAAACGTATTTGTTTGGTGGATACGCAGATAAATATGCAGATGAATATGCAGGTAAATATGCAGTGAAATCAAGATATGGATATGCAGGTGAATATGCAGGTAGATATGCAGGTAGATATGCAGGTAAATGCTGCTAAATATGCAGATAAAAATGTAGATAATTTTGTAGGTAGGTATGCAGATATTTGTACAGTTGCTATACAGGTGGATATGCAGATAATTTTGCAGGCAGGTATGCAGGTAGATATGTAGGTGAATATGCAGGTGGATATGCAGGTCAATACACAGATAAGTATGCAGATAAATATGCAGTCAAATAATAAGGAGGTTTTATCTTCTGGGTACAGTAGAAAAAATAAGCATACAAACTACCAAAAAACTGCCCTATGAGCTAAAGCAGTCTCTTTCCCTCGATGCTTTAGCCAGCACCCTCAATAGGGCTCAACTAAGCGACTAAAATGTCTCTGCTTGCTACCCTCATCTGCCTCCAGCTTTCCTCTACCTCCACCTCTACCACTTTTATGCAGTTTACAACCCACAATTCCTATTCGATCTTCGGTCCGGTCCAATCCCCTGCAAGATCAGCTGTCCGTGCTGCAATGTCGTGGCAGCTTCTCCACCTCCTCTAGTAGATGTAAAAGGGAAATTGAAAAACGTCTCAAGTCTCTAGAACAGAACCAATTGAAGAAACAGATTGTAATCAGCTGGGCAGACAAAGGGGGTGGCTCCACAAATCTTATTATTTATCTGAATTAAACAGATTGGGGGGTAATGTGGAAACCTATGACAAATTAAAATAAAGTCCAACAGTTAATTATAAGGCCAAATTGAAATGATTGGTAAAGAAAGCCCAAGATAAAGGCATTGTCAACAAGAGAGAGGACAGATATTTGGTGCCAGATGCACCGAGGGTGCCTGTTATCTATCAATTAGCCAAGGTCCACAAGAATCCATCTAAACATCCTGGTAGACCCATTGCTAGTTGAGTGGATTCTCTATTTGCTGGAATGGGGGAGTATCTAGATCGTTTTTTGCAGCCTTTGGCACAAAATGCCCTGCATATTTAAAGGACAGTAAAAATCTTAAGGAATTGTTGCAGGGAATTGAGGTCGATGAAGAGCAATTGTTGCCCAGCATATATGTCAATTCCTTATATACCAATATTCAACAGCAACATGCAATTGAAGCAGTAAAGTGGGCCCTAAATAGTACCAACATCAAAAAGAAACAAAAGGACTTTCTAATGCAGTCTCTAGATCTGGTAATGATAAATCATTCTATAGACAGAGGAAAGGTGTGGCAATGGGGGCAAAATATGCAATCTTTTTCACTGGGAGAAAGAAACCATTTTTGACAACGTAATACCTCAATTGAAATTTTATAAAAGATACAAAGACAATATTGTGATTGTCTGGGCTGGGTCACAAGATACATTCTTACAATTTCTGGATGAAATTGGGAATAATCGGTTTGGTACCGTATTTCTTTCACAGCAACATTTGATCAGTTTTCTGGACATTGTAGTATTTAAAGCCAGTCATCAATTGTTCACCAAAACTTACTTTAAGGAAGTTGACAGAAATATTTACATTCCTTTAGGAAGTTGCCATCACCCCAGATGGTTTCAGTGTAATCCCCAAAAGTCAACTGATGAGAGTAAGACGGGTTATAATTACAAGAATCTAGTAAAAACTAAAACAACAGTTGGAGAAATGAGGAGGGAGGACCTGTTTAAGAAGAAAGTGACTAGTAAGAAGGATTATAGGGTCATTTATGACTGGTTTCACTTGCCAGCATAAACAAATAGAGAAAATCATCCACAAACACTGGTCTTTTTTATTGAAAGATGCTGATTTGAAAAAAAAATGTACACAAAAGACCACAGTTCATTTACACTAAGCCCCCTACTTGTAGTAGATCCACCCAAGAAAGTTTGTACTTTATTTGGATCAATAGGGTTTCTACAGCTGTGGGAAGTGTGTAATGTGCAAAACTTCTGGGCATAGGATTTAGGATTAGGAAGACTACGCACTTCACTGTAGGAGAGTCCTACAGCATTAAAAAGTTAATCACCTGTGGGACTACACATGTTACTTACCTTCTAGCCTGCCCCTGTGGATTACAATATGTGAGTAGAACCATGAGGAAGTTAGGGGTTAGACTTCAAGAACATGTAAATAGGATTAGAAAGCGTTATAAACACCACAGTTTGTCCAACCACTTTAGACTCCATCATGGAGGGATCAGAGTGGTTTAACAACCTGTGGTATAGACAAGCATTCACTCGATTTTATCTCTGCAATATGTTCATGTGATTTTAACCTTTCCATTAGGGATGAGCTGAACACCCCCCGGTTTGGTTCGCACCAGAACCTTCGAACGGACCGAAAATTTGCGCAAACTTTAGAATCCCATTAAAGTCTATGGGACTCGAACGTTCAAAATCAAAAGTGCTAATTTTAAAGGCTAATATGCAAGATATTGTCCTAAAAAGGGTTTGGGGACCTGGCTCCTGCCCCAGTGGACATGAATCAATGCACATTTTTTTTAAAAAACTGCTGTTTTTTTCGGGAGCACTGATTTTAATGACGATTAAAGTGAAAAATAAGGGAAATATTCCTTTAAATATCGTGCCTGGGGGGTGTCTATAGTATGCCTGTGAAGTGGCACATGTTTCCCATGTTTAGAACAGTCCCTGCACAAAATAACATTTAACAGAAAAAAAGTCATTTAAAACTGCTTGCGGTTTTAATGTAATGTCTGGTTCCGGCAATATGGATGAAAATCATTAAGAAAAATGTCATGGCCCGGCCCATTACCAGCCCCTTTGGGTCTTGTATGGATATTAAGGGGAACCCCGTACCCAAATAAAAAAAAGGAAAGGCGTGGGGCCCCCAGGCCCTATATACTCAGAACAGCAGTATACAGGTGGTGCAAACAAGACAGGGACTGTGTAGGTTTGTTGTATTAAGTAGAATCTGTTTGTAATTTTGAACTGGTACATTTTTAAAGTGTAGCTCCAGTCAAAAAATCTATTTTTAAGCTGTTTGGAAAACATAGGGAAGGGTTATCACCCCTGTATAATTTTTTTGGCCATCCGTCTTCATCTCACTTCCCGTTGTCTCCTTCCATTTGAAAGTAGGAGACATTTGTAAGTTGGATGTTTGAAAGTAGGGGCCCGACTTATATGCTCTGCAGAAATTTGGCCCTAAGGTGTTGGTGTTGCCACAAGTTAGCACTGTAAGCCCTCAAAGTGACTCTTGGTGGGCGCTAGAGCGGCGTGCTGTGAACTATTATATCAAGAAGTGTAATTACATCCCATTGAAAAATTGGGCCCTTGGTAGTAGTGGTGCTGGGGCCACAACACTGTAAGTCCTCACAGTTACTCTCGGTGGGCGCTGGAACGGGCCTTGCTGTGAAATATTATATCAAGAATTGTAATTACACGCACCTGTTAAACAGGGGCTGAAAAATTGTGCCTTAGACACTGGTGCCACAACACTGCAACCCCTCACAGATACTCTAGTTGGAGCGCAGGAATGAGTCCTTCTGCAAAGTATTGCATCAAAAATTGTAATTACACGCCCATGTTAAATGGGGGCTGAAAAATTGGGCCTTAGGCACTGGTGCTGGTGCCACGACACTGCAACCTCTCCCAGATACTCTAGTTGGAGTGCAGGAATGAGCCCTGCTGCAAAGCATTGCATCAAAAATTGTAATTACATGCCCCACAGTCACTCAGCATCAGCATAGGCAGTCTTAAAGGGATGTGACATTTCAAAAAAAAATATTCGGTTACATCAGCTTCAGGTGCTTGGTAGCTGGTGGTGATCCATGACTGAGTCATCTATATGAAGGTCAGTCGATCAACCGAGTCGGCGGATAGGCGCACCCTGTGATCGGTTACAAAGCCTCCAGTAGCACTGAATGTGCATTCCGAAAGAACGCTGGATGCAGGACAGGCCAGTAGCTCAATTGCATACTGTGCAAGCTCTGGCCAGTGATCCATCCTCAAGACCCAGTAAGCCAGAGGATTTTCAGTGGGAAAGGTGTCCAAGTCTGACCTTGCCCCTAGGTATTCCTGCACCATGTAAATCAGACGCATGGGTATGGTTGCTGGAACCGATCATACCTTGGGGCTGCGGACTAAAAAAATGTCTGAACGCATCGGTCAGACGGCCACCTTCTCCACTGCTCCTTCTGTTACTGACCGCAGACTCAGCAACTCGTTGTCCAGGAACAGGAGTTTGTAACCTCCCAGTCTATGGGAACGTGTTGCAC
The DNA here is from genome assembly GCA_028564925.1 of Lithobates sylvaticus. Taxonomy (NCBI): domain Eukaryota; kingdom Metazoa; phylum Chordata; class Amphibia; order Anura; family Ranidae; genus Lithobates; species Lithobates sylvaticus. Next base: position 91,127,683 of record CM053037.1, read on the forward strand.
AGACCTTTCTGCAAGGCCTCCCTGAGATGTCTCATCCTCTGCTCCCCCTGCGATGGCAAGATAAGGTCCGCAACCTTACCCTTGTACCGTGGATCAAGGACAATGGCCAGCCAGTAATGGTGCCTCTCCTTGATCTGAAGAATACGAGGATCCTTCCGCAGGCTTTGCAGGATCAGGGAGGCCATGCAGCGTAGGTTAGCTGAGGCATTCGGTCCAGAGTCCTCTGGGTAGCTAAGGACGACATGATCCGCAGCCACCTCCTCCCAGTCACGTACAAGTCCACGGGTTTCTTGGGACTGTAAATCATCCCTAAAAGACTGCTGCTGCTGATGCTGAGTGCCAGGCTCCACCTCCATGCTGACACAATCCTCCTCCTCCTCCTCCTCGTCCTCTTCCTGTGTGATGGGTGGGACAGAAGGAACACTGTCTGGATAAAGGGGGCCTTGAGAGGCAAGAAAGTCCTCCTCAGTGCCCTGTCCTTTATTCCACGCAGCGTATGCTCCAACAATTGGACACGAGGTACAGTGTCACTGATGCATGCACTGTCACTGTTTACCATCCACGTGGCCTCCTCAAATGGTGACAGGACAGTGCATGCATTCCTGATCATGCCCCACTGGCATGGTGAAAAAAAAACTGAGCTCACCTGACCCTGTCCTGGTGCCTTAGTCGCACAGGTACTCATTGATGGCCCTCTGCTGCGTGTACAGCCGCTGCAGCATGGCCAACGTTGAGTTCCACCTGGTGGGCATGTCACATATAAGGCGGTTCTTGGGCAGGTTCAACTCCTTTTGTAGCTCAGCCAGCTGAGCACTGGCATTAAATGATTGGCGGAAATACACACAGACTTTCCTGGCCTGCCTCAGGACATCCTGTAAGCCCAGGTACCTGCCCAAGAACCGCTGCACCACCAGGTTAAGGACGTGAGCCACACAGGGCACATGGGTCAGTTGTCCCTGTCGGAGGGTGGAGGGAAGTTGGTGCCATTGTCGCAAACCACCATTCCTGGCTTAAGCTGGCATGGCGTCAACCACCTCTCGGCCTGCCCCTGCAGAGCTGACAGAACCTCTTCCCCAGTGTGGCTCCTGTCCCCCAAACACAGCAGCGCAAGCACGGCATGGCATCTTCTTGCCTGCGTACTTGCGTAGTCCCTTGAACGCCTACAGAGCACCGCTGGTTGCGAGGAAAAAGCACATGAAGAGGCCATGGAGGAAGAAGAAGAGGAGGGGGTGGAGGAGAGAGGTTTGTCACAACCATTTGTCACATAGCATTTTGGAGGTGTGGTGGCGGAACAACCTCCAACACTACTGCACCTTGTCCTGCATCCTTCCCAGCTGCCAAAAGAGTGACCCAATGGGCCGTGAAAGATAGGTAACCTCCCTGTCCATGCCTGCTGGACCATGGAGTCAGCGGTAATATGCACCTTACCGCTGACCGCCCTGTCCAGCGAGGCATGAAAAATTGCCTTCCACATGCCGGTAGAGAGCCGGAATCGCCTTCTGTGAGAAAAAGTGGCGTTTGGGAACCTGCCACTGAGGAACCGCACATTATACAAACTCACGGAAGAGGGCCGAGTCTACCAACTGAAAAGGCAGCAGTTGAAAGCTAGCAGTTTAGCCAAGCTAGCATTCAACTGCTGGGCATGTGGATGGCTGGGAGTGAACTTCTTTCGACGATCCAGCAGCTGGGGCAGGGAAATTTGCCTGGTACAATCGGACATCGGTGTACTGCTAGCAGAGTGCCCGCAAGTACTTGGCTGTGACACACCTAATTCTATACCTTCATTCCTCTCAGTGCAGCTTTTAGAGAGGACTGAAGGTATAGTCGGGTTGGAGATCCCAGCTTAAGAGGAGCAAGGAGAGGTCCGCTTTGTTCTTTGGTGTGGGTCTTTAAGGTATGCTTGCCAACGAGCTGCATGGCAGGTCAACATATGTCTGGTCAAGCATGTGGTGCCCAAGCGGCTGATGTTTTGGCCACGCGAGATACGCTTGAGACATATGTTGCAAATAGCAGCGTCGCGATCTGATGCACTCGTCTCAAAAAAGGCCCACACCAAAGAACTTGTGGAATAATGCGCAGAGGCAGCGCCCTGCACAGGCGGAGCTCTGCGGTGTGATTCAGTCGGTGTGCTGCCCTTAAGCTGGCCCCCGGAGGGCATCATGCCTTGTTGGAGATGTGCCTCCTCCTCCTCCTCTCTCCTATCAGGCACCCACGTGGAGTCAGTGACCTCATCATCCCCTCCCTCTTCATCACTGGAGCAAACCTGGCAGTATGCTGCAGCTGGTGGAACATGACTGCTAGATTGCTGTCCTTGAGCATCCCCTCTCTCTGCGCTCACGCTACTACCTTCCTCTAGCTGGGTGTCATCATCAGAGCCTTCAAAACGCTGGACATCCTCCTGGAGCATGTACCCAACACTGTGATCAAACAGTTCGGGGGACTCCTCAGGAGGACATGGTGGGTCTAGGGAAGGAGTGACTGATGACATTGAGACGAGGGAAGAGGATGCATTGACAGCTGCTTTGCCAGTACCCTGAGCCTGGGTGAGAGGATGAGGAGGATGAGGAGGGCTTGGTCATCCACTCTACCAAGTCTTCGGCATGATGCGACTTAACACGTCCAGCTGCTGAAAATAAGGACAAGCGTGTCCCATGGCCACGTGCTGATGACGATGCACCGCGTCCACGACCAGCACTGTTGCCTCTATACACAGAGCCTGCTTGCCCTTTTTTATTGGCTCGTGACTGTCTGCCTCTCCTTGTTGGCCTTCCAGACATACTAATGGCCTGCAGGGAGATGGGAAAACCAGCAATAAGGGGTAGCTTCAGGTGTATACTGTGCAGGAGGCACCTAAACCCACTGAAACTGCTGCAGATGCCTGTGTTGCACAACAGAACAACAGAACAACACCAGCAATAAGGGGTAGCTTCAGGTGAATACTGTGCAGGAGGCACCTACACCCACTGAAACTGCTGCAGATGCCTGTGTTGCACAACAGAACAACAGAACAACACCAGCAATAAGGGGTAGCTTCAGGTGTATACTGTGCAGGAGGCACCTACACCCACTGTAACTGCTGCAGATGCCTGTGTTACACAACAGAACAACAGAACAACACCAGCAATAAGGGGTAGCTTCAGGTGTATACTGTGCAGGAGGCACCTACACCCCTACACCCACTGTAACTGCTGCAGATGCCTGTGCTACACAACAGAACAACAGAACAACACCAACAATAAGGGGTAGCTTCAGGTGTATACTGTGCAGGAGGCACCTACACCCACTGTAACTGCTGCAGATGCCTGTGTTGCACAACAGAACAACACCAGCAATAAGGGGTAGCTGCAGGTGTATACTGTGCAGGAGGCACCTACACCCACTGAAACTGCTGCAGATGCCTGTTTTGCACAACAGAACAACATAACAACACCAGCAATAAGGGGTAACTTCAGGTGTATACTGTGCAGGAGGCACCTACACCCACTGTAACTGCTGCAGATGCCTGTGTTACACAACAGAACAACACCAGCAATAAGGGGTAGCTTCAGGTGTATACTGTGCAGGAGCCACATACACCCACTGTAACTGCTGCAGATGCCTGTGTTGCACAACAGAGCAACACCAGCAATAATGGGTACACTACACCCACTGTAACTGCGCTAGGTTACCAAGCAAAGCTGACACTGTCCCTGCCTATTCTGCTCTCTCCCTGCACGCCAACACAACGGTATATAGTGTGGGGCGTGTAATAAACCCCCCTGAGCTATAATTGGCCACAGGCATCCTGCCTGTGGCCAATTATGTCTCTCCTCGCTGCCGGCGCTGTGATTGGCCAAGCATGCGGGTTCTCAGTGCATGCTTGGCCAATCAACAGCCAGCAATGCACTGCGATGGCGCAGTGCATTGTGGGCCGTTTGCCCCACATGAATATGTCACCAGTGCCACGTATCAGTGCAATCTGTCAGTGCCACCTGTCACCAGTGCCACGTGTCAGTGCCACCAGTCGTCAGTGCAACGTATCAGTGCCATCTGTCAGTGCCACCAGTCGTCAGTGCCACGTATCAGTGCCATCTGTCAGTGCCACCAGTCGTCAGTGCCACGTATCAGTGCCATCCGTCAGTGCCACCAGTCGTCAGTGCCACGTATCAGTGCCATCTGTCAGTGCCACCAGTCGTCAGTGCCACATCAGTGCCACCTGCCAGTGTCACCTGCCACATCAGTGCCACCTGCCAGTGTCACCTGCCACATCAGTGTCACCTGTCAGTGTCACCTGCCACATCAGTGTCACCTGTCAGTGTCACCTGCCACATCAGTGTCACCTGTCAGTGTCACCTGCCACATCAGTGTCACCTGCCACATTTGTGATCAGCATGTCACAAAGGTTATATTCAGCCGAGGAGGCTTACGACATTCTTGCAGCCGACGAGAGCAACGGGGAGCTCTCCGCTTCGGATTCCTCCTCCTATGCAGGTTCCGATTCTGACATGGACTACGAGCCTGTCATAATTAGTGGGACAATGACAGCCTCAGAGGAGGAAGATGAGAATCCGCCCGCCAGACGAAGGCGTACTGATGAGGCAGTGCCATCCACCAGTACCGCAGTGCCATCCACCAGCACTGCAGTACCTCGGCAAAGGCCAAGTTCCAGTGGGGTGTCACCTCGGCCCCAAAGGGTTAGGTCCCATGCAAGCCTTCCCTATGCCCTTCAGAACCCCTTGTGGCTTCCTCCTAATTCAGGAGAAGCTAACGTTTCCCCTTTCACTGCCCACCCAGGAGTCCAGGTGGACACAGAAAATTTTTCCCCAATGGATTTTTTCAATTAAATTTTTACCAATGACATGCTTGCATCGATTGTGGTCCAGTGCAACCTATATGCACAACAATTTATCGCAAGTAATCCAACATCCTCTTATGCCCGTCCCTACCAGTGGAGAGCCCTGACAGTGGAGGAGTTCAGAATTTTTTTGGGCCTCACGTTCTGTATGGGACTAAACAACAAAAACGAAATCCGTGCTTATTGGTCAACCCTCCACATCTACCACATGCCCATCTTTTCTTATGTAATGCCCAGGACCAGATATCTGATGATTTTGAGATTCTTACACTTCAATGATAACACCCAGTGCCCTCCCCGAAATGACCCAAATTTTGATAAACTCTATAAAATTCGGCCGCTAATAAATTATTTTTCTGAGATCTTCCCCCAGTTGTTTACCCCAGACCAGCACGTATGTGTGGATGAGTCCCTGATCAAATTTTCTGGCAGGCTAGGCTTAAAACAATTTATTCCCTCCAAAAGGGCCCGCTATGGAGTGAAAATGTATAAGTTGTGTGACCGAGCCACAGGTTATACATATTCCTTCATGGTGTATGAAGGGAAGGACACCCAGCTACATCCCCCTAATTGCCCAGACTATATCGGATCAGGTGGGAAAGTGGTTTGGCAACTTATAAACCCACTCCTGGAGAAAGGTTACCATCTCTATGTGGATAACTTTTATACCAGTTTGCCCCTATTCCGAAACCTTCACAGGAAGAACACGCCAGCATGCGGCACCATAAGAACGAACCGGAAGGGCTTTCCTCAAAGCCTCGTCAACAAGAAGCTGAGAAAAGGGGAGACGGCGAACTTACGCAATGAGGAAATTCTGGCTGTGAAGTGGAGGGACAGAAGGGATGTGTATATGCTTTTGTCGATCCACAACAACACATTTGTTGAGATCACCAGGAGGACTGGCCCAGTCGTACAAAAGCCACTGTGTATCCATGAATACAACAAGTTCATGGGGGGTGTCGACTTCAACGACCAGATGCTCGAACCTTATCTTGCCACAAGAAGAACATACCAGTGGTATAAAAAAGTTGCTATTTATTTATTTAATTTGGCCACATACAACAGCTATATTATCTACCAAAACTCCACTGAAAGACCCAGACCCTTCCTTGGCTACCAGGAGATAATCACCACTGCCCTTATATTCCCGAACGGCCCACCACAAAATATTCGATCCGATGTCATAAGCAGACTCTCTGAACGCCACTTTCCCGATAAAATCCCTCCCACTCCAACAGGCCAAAAACGTGCTCCAAACGAGGATTGAGAAGAGACACCACTTATCATTGTGTAGATTGTCCTTCCCAACCAGGCCTCTGCGTAGTTAACTGTTTCCGCCGTTACCATACGTCACTGAATTATTAGTGAAGTATGGTAAACATAACCCTCACTTCCTGCCATTTACCATCACACCCCTATGCCTCTGCTTGCTCTGTAATTGACCCTGGCTTGTTGTTCGACCATGCTTCTGCCTACTGATTCTGTTTATACCTCTGCCTGATTTGGAACTGACCCTGGACTGTTATTTGACCATGCTTCTGCTTACCGATTCTGTACATACCTCTGCCTGATCTGGAACTGACCCTGGACTGTTTGACCATGCCTTTTGCCTGCCTCTTGGACTGATCTTATACCCTGCCAGTGGACTAGTGGGGTTCATAACACAGGGGTCTCACATATGTGAGGGGCTCCAGAATTGTTTTTCTGGATGAAGAAAACTTTCATTTGTTTTCTCATTCCTAGATTAGGGTCTGGAGGCTCGGAGGCTTCAAAGAGATTTGGGTGGGAGAAGCCTCTACCCCTGTCCCCATTCTGTCCTGAACGAGGCCCTACTTCTGCCTGCTCTGCCTGTAGGACCTATGCCATCATGCCTCTGCTTGTCGCATGAACTGACCACACCACGTGGCTGGACCATGTTCCTGCCTACTACCAGGACCAATATTTTGGCACTGCTGACAATCTCTCCCTGCACTAACCCTGGACTGTATATGGACAGTATCCCTGCCTGCTGCCTGTATTGACTATGGACAGTATTCCTGCCTGTTGCCTGGAAAATTGTGTTTGCTTTTGCTGACCAAGTTCCTGCCTGCTGCCTGGACCAGTGCTATCCTCCTGTGGACAACTGCGCTACTAAAACCACAGGTAATCTTTTGTTTACTCTTTGCTAGGCAGAATGTATTTTGGGGTGTAATTCTTGGTATGTGCATGCTATGCGTCCCTGGTACACCTCATGGTGTTCCTTGCATGTTGGGCCTCTGTATGTGGCCAAGCTGTGTAAAAGTCTCACACATTTGGTATTGCCATACTCAGGAGGAGTAGCAGAATGTATTTTGAGGTGTAATTTTTGCTATGTACATACTATGTGTTGGAAATATCTTATAAATGAACAACTTAGCGTAAAAAAAATGCGTTTTAATTTTTTTCCACATTTTCCCAAAACTTCTGGAAAAAAATGAACCGTTCAAAAGACTCATTATGCCTCATAGATTATACGTTGGGGTGTTAGCTTTCCAAAATGGGGTCACTTTGTGGGCGTTTCCATTGTCCTGGTGCTCCAGGGCCTTCAAAAGTGTAATAGGTGGTTGAGAAATAAGATGTGTCATTTATGCTTGTAAAACGCCTGATGGTGCTATTTCAATATTGGGTCTCTGTATGTGGCCAGGCTGTGTAAAAGTCTCACACATTTGGTATCGCCATACTCAGGAGGAGTAGCAGAATGTATTTTGAGGTGTAATTTTTGCTATGTACATACTATGTGTTGGAAATATCTTATAAATGAACAACTTAGCGTAAAAAAAAAATGCGTTTTCATTTTTTTTCCACATTTTCCCAAAACTTCTGGAAAAAAATGAACCGTTCAAAAGACTCATTATGCCTCATAGATTATACGTTGGGGTGTTAGCTTTCCAAAATGGGGTCACTTTGTGGGCGTTTCTATTGTCCTGGTGCTTCAGGGCCTTCAAAAGTGTAATAGGTGGTTGAGAAATGAGATGTGTAATTTATGCTTGTAAAACGCCTGATGGTGCTATTTCAATATTGGGTCTCTGTATGTGGCCAGGCTGTGTAAAAGTCTCACACATTTGGTATCGCCATACTCAGGAGTAGCAAAATGTATTTTGAGGTGTAATTTTTGCTATGTACATACTATGTGTTGAAAATATCTTATAAATGAACAACTTAGCGTAAAAAAAATGCGTTTTCATATTTTTTCCACATTTTCCCAAAACTTCTGGAAAAAAATGAACCGTTCAAAAGACTCATTATGCCTCATAGATTATACGTTGGGGTGTTAACTTTCCAAAATGGGGTCACTTTGTGGGCGTTTCCATTGTCCTGGTGCTCCAGGGCCTTCAAAAGTGTAATAGGTGGTTGAGAAATAAGATGTGTCATTTATGCTTGTAAAACGCCTGATGGTGCTATTTCAATATTGGGTCTCTGTATGTGGCCAGGCTGTGTAAAAGTCTCACACATTTGGTATCGCCATACTCAGGAGGAGTAGCAGAATGTATTTTGAGGTGTAATTTTTGCTATGTACATACTATGTGTTGGAAATATCTTATAAATGAACAACTTAGCGTAAAAAAAAAAATGCGTTTTCATTTTTTTTCCACATTTTCCCAAAACTTCTGGAAAAAAATGAACCGTTCAAAAGACTCATTATGCCTCATAGATTATACGTTGGGGTGTTAGCTTTCCAAAATGGGGTCACTTTGTGGGCGTTTCTATTGTCCTGGTGCTTCAGGGCCTTCAAAAGTGTAATAGGTGGTTGAGAAATGAGATGTGTAATTTATGCTTGTAAAATGCCTGATGGTGCTATTTCAATATTGGGTCTCTGTATGTGGCCAGGCTGTGTAAAAGTCTCACACATTTGGTATCGCCATACTCAGGAGGAGTAGCAAAATGTATTTTGAGGTGTAATTTTTGCTATGTACATACTATGTGTTGGAAATATCTTATAAATGAACAACTTAGCGTAAAAAAAATGCGTTTTCATATTTTTTCCACATATTCCCAAAACTTCTGGAAAAAAATGAACCGTTCAAAAGACTCATTATGCCTCATAGATTATACGTTGGGGTGTTAGCTTTCCAAAATGGGGTCACTTTGTGGGCGTTTCCATTGTCCTGGTGCTCCAGGGCCTTCAAAAGTGTAATAGGTGGTTGAGAAATAAGATGTGTCATTTATGCTTGTAAAACGCCTGATGGTGCTATTTCAATATTGGGTCTCTGTATGTGGCCAGGCTGTGTAAAAGTCTCACACATTTGGTATCGCCATACTCAGGAGGAGTAGCAGAATGTATTTTGAGGTGTAATTTTTGCTATGTACATACTATGTGTTGGAAATATCTTATAAATGAACAACTTAGCGTAAAAAAAATGCGTTTTCATTTTTTTTCCACATTTTCCCAAAACTTCTGGAAAAAAATGAACCGTTCAAAAGACTCATTATGCCTCATAGATTATACGTTGGGGTGTTAGCTTTCCAAAATGGGGTCACTTTGTGGGCGTTTCTATTGTCCTGGTGCTCCAGGACCTTCAAAAGTGTAATAGGTGGTTGAGAAATGAGATGTGTAATTTATGCTTGTAAAACGCCTGATGGTGCTATTTCAATATTGGGTCTCTGTATGTGGCCAGGCTGTGTAAAAGTCTCACACATTTGGTATCGCCATACTCAGGAGGAGTAGCAAAATGTATTTTGAGGTGTCATTTTTGCTATGTACATACTATGTGTTGGAAATATCTTATAAATGAACAACTTAGCGTAAAAAAAATGCGTTTTCATATTTTTTCCACATTTTCCCAAAACTTCTGGAAAAAAATGAACCGTTCAAAAGACTCATTATGCCTCATAGATTATACGTTGGGGTGTTAGCTTTCCAAAATGGGGTCACTTTGTGGGCGTTTCCATTGTCCTGGTGCTCCAGGGCCTTCAAAAGTGTAATAGGTGGTTGAGAAATGAGATGTGTCATTTATGCTTGTAGAACGCCTGATGGTGCTATTTCAATATTGGGCCTCTGTAAGTGGCCAGGCTGTGTAAAAGTCCCACACATGTGGTATCGTAATACTCAAGAGAAATAGCAGAATGTATTTTGGGGTGTCATTTGTGGTATACACATGCCATGTGAGAGAAATTACCTATTACAATGAACATTTTGTTAAAAAAATAAAAAATAAAAAAATCTGCATTTTGCAAAGAATTGTGGGAAAAAAATGACAACATCAAAAAGCTCACCATGCCTCTTACTAAATACCTTGGAATGTCTACTTTCAAAAAAGGGGTCATTTGGGGGGTATTTGTACTTTCCTGGCTTGTTTGGGTCGCAAGAAATGGTGGTGTCCATAACTTTTAATTGACACTTCCAGCTGTTTACATAGGTCAGTGTGAATTTCCGCCGGGAGACATGCGATGTGGGAACCCATAACGGATTTGCAGGGTTCCCGCATTGCTGCAGTGTGAACTAAGCCTGAGTGCATACAGGTGAGAGGAGAGGGGGTGACATATACAGGTGTGAGGAGAGGGGCTGATGCATACAGGGTGTACAGGAGTGAGGGGGGCTGACATATACAGGTGTGAGGGGGGTTGACATATTTGCAGGTGTGAGGGGGGTGCTGAATGCATACCAGTGTGAGGGGGGTGCTGAATGCATACCAGTGTGAGGGGGGCTGAGTGCATACAGGTGTGAGGGGGGCTGAGTGCGTACAGATGTGAGGGGGGCTGAGTCCATACAGGTGTGAGGAGGGGGGCTGAGTGCATACTGGTGTAAGGGGGCTGAGTGCATACAAGTGTGAGGAGGGGGGCTGAGTGCATACTGGTGTGAGGAGGGGGGCTGAGTGAATACTGGTGTGAGGGGGCTGAGTGCATACAGGTGTGAGGAGGGCTGAGTTCATACAGGTGTGAGGAGGGGGGCTGAGTGCATACCGGTGTGAGGAGGGGGGCTGAGTGAATACTGGTGTGAGGGGGCTGAGTGCGTACAGGTGTGAGGAGAGCTGACATACAGGAGTGAGGGGGGCTGACATATACAGGTGTGAGAAGGGCTGGCATATATACAGTAGTTACATAGTTGGTAAGGTTGAAAAAAGACACAAGTCCATCAAGTCCAACCTGTGTGTGTGGGCTTTTATGTCACTATTACATTGTATATACCTGTATGTTGTGGTCATTTAGGTGCCTATCTAATATTTTTTTGAAATTATCTATGCTCCCTGCTGAAAATCACTTTTCCTCTCATTTTAGTGAATGGCCGCGAGTCTTTTTAAATGCCCTTTCGCAGAAAAGTTTTATCCCTATTGTGGGGTCCCCAGTAAACTTGTGCACAATGTGAAATTTTGTTTAGTTTCAGTTCGTTGTCATCCATAAAATACATAATTTTGTTCTGTTATATTCATTGTGTTACGTTAATTCGTTTTCGGATAATTCATTATTTCTTTAAAGTGTCGATATTCGTTATACTGAATCTCGAATCATATCGAATTCATTCATTATATCCGCTATAATTTCTTTGGTATTAGTTAAAATTTGATATTTATGTATGTATATTGATTCGTGATAATGATTCGTAATTTGGAAAGTCGTTTGTTTATTGAATCTATTAACACACAAAATGACAATATCTCTTCTCCTCTTCCTAAATACAATACAACGCCCTTCTCACTCAGTTCTCAGGAATGCACTTTGCCAGTAATCCAACCTCCAGCACAAAATTAATCAGCTGATTAGACTTTAAGATTTACTCCAAGCTGACTTTTTGTTTCATTAGATCTTTAATGAATTACTGAATCATGTCGAATTTATTCGATATATTCGCTATAATTTCTTTCGTATTAGTTGGAATTTTTTATGTTTTTATTCGGACATTCGGATGTTTTCGAATGTCCGAAAGATGCAAAAATCGGCCGAATTTAGTTTCGTTATGAAACAGATTGCACATGTCTAGTCCCCAATACGGTATTTGTACATTGAAATCGTATCCCCTCTCAAGTGTCTCTTCTCCAGAGAGAATAAGTTGAGTGCTAGTAATCTTTCCTCATAACTAAGATCCTCCAGTCCCATTATTAGCTTTGTTGCCCTTCTCTGTACTCTCTCCATTTCCAGCACATCCTTCCTGAGGACTGGTGCCCAGAACCGGATGGCATACTCCAGGTGCGGCCGGACCAAAGTCTTGTAGAGTGGGAGAATTATTGTTTTATCTCTGGAGTTAATTCCATTTTTAATGCATGCGAATATTCTATTGGCTTTGCTTGCAGCAGCTTGACATGGCATGCCGTTGCTGAGCCTGTCATCTACTAGGACCCCCAGTTCCTTTTCCATCCCAGATTCCACCAGAGGTTCTCCCCCTAGTGAGTAAATTGCATTCATGTTTTTGCCACCTAAATGCATTATTTTACATTTTTTTACATCAAACCTCATTTGCCATGTAATTGCCCACCCCATTAATTCATTCCGATCTTCTTGCAAGGTTTCCACATCCTGCAGAGAAGCTATTGCCCCGCTTAGCTTGGTATTCTCCACAAATACTGAGATTGAGTTGTTTATCCCATCCTTAAGATCATTTATGAATTAATTAAATAGGATTGGTCCCAGGACAGAACCCTGATGGACCCCACTTTCCACATTGGACCATTTTGAGTATTCCCCATTTATCACTACCCTCTGAACTCACCCTTGTAGCCAGTTTTCAATTCAGGTACTTGCAAAATCCAGATATACTACATCTACGGCCTTCCTTCATCTATATGGCAGCTCACCTCCTCATAGAAGGCTAATGGATTTGTTTGGCAAGAACAATTTTTCATGAATCCATGCTGATTACTGCTAATGATACCATTTTCATTACTAACATCTTGTATATAGTCCCTTATCATCCCTTCCAAGAGCTTGCATACTATTGATGTTAGGCTAACTGGTCTGTAGTTCCCAGGGATATATCTTGGTCCTTCTTTAAAGATTGGTGCTACATTGGCTTTTCTCCAACCAGCTATTGGTACCATACCAGTCAGTAGACTGTTCGTAAAAATTAGGAACAACGGTCTGGCAATTACTTGACTGAGTTCCTTAAGGACCCTTCAGGTGCAAGCCATCTGGTCCCAGTGATTTATTTATGTTAAGTTTTTCAAGTCTGTTTCTAATTTTATCCTCTTTTAACCATAAGGGTGCTTCCTGTGACATGTCATAAAGGAAAAACATTGCAGTTTTGGTTACTGAATCCCCCCGTTTCCCTCGTGAAGGCTGAGGAAAAGTATAAATTCAAAACTTTCGCCATCTCACCATCCTTTGTAATCAGAATCCCTTCATCATTCTTTATGGGGCCAGTATGATCTTTCCTCCTTCTTTTACTATTTATGTACTTAAAGAATTTCTTGGGATTTTTTTACTCTCCTCCGCTATGTGCCTTTCGTATTCCATCTTAGCCACCCTGATTAGACCCTTACATTTCTTACAGAATTCTTTGTACAGTTGGAATGCTGATGATGACCCCTCAGCCTTGTATTTTTTGAAGGCCTTCTCCTTTGCTTTTATATGAATTTTTACGTTGACTTAAGCCACCCAGGGCTTTTATTAGCTCTTTTAAATGTATTACTCTTTGGGATGCACTAGCTAATACCCTTATTTAATATGCTCCTAAAGCACACCCATTATTCCTCCATGTTCTTTGTTCCTAGGATTTTATCCTATTAAGTATCTTCTAGCAAGATTGTAGTTTCTGGAAGTTGGCTCTTTTGAAATTCAGCGTCTTTGTATTCCCCTTATGTTTCCTATTTGTATGATTTATGCTGAAATGAATTGACCTGTGATTGCTGTTTCCTAAGTTGCCCCATATTTCTACTTCCGCGATCAAGTCTGTATTGTTAGTAATCAGTAGGTATAGTAACGCATTGTTTCTTGTTGGTGCATTTACCATCTGACCCATGAAATTGTCCTGTAAGACATTTAGGAAATGGACAGCCTTAGATGAATGCACAATTCCTTCCACCCAGTCTATGTCTGGATAATTAAAATCCCCCATTACAATGACACTTCCCATCCTTGCCGCCATTCCAAAGTGTTATAGGAGGTCTGTCTCCCCCTGCTCCCTCAGGTTAGGGGGCCTATAGCATACTCCCAGTTTTACTTTCTTCTTGTTTTCCTCCCTTTGTAACTCTACCCATAAGGATTTCACCTTCCCTTGCTCCATTAGTTATGGCCTCACATTCACCTGTATATCATTCTTGATATTCCCAACAGCTCTAGTTCTCCCATCTTGTCCGCCAGACTCCTGGCATTAGTGAACATGCCTCGTAGTTTTGTTCAGACACATACTATCTCCTTATGGGATGTTCTAAGTTTGCAAATAGGACTTGTTACTATACTTACAAGGTGTTTTAGTCAACCTACCACTAATGCCCCCAATACTACCCACTGAAATATGTTCCACACTGGCTATCTCTATGTCTGGACCCTCTCCCCGTCACCAAGTTAAAAAGCCCCTGAAACTTTTTGGCCATCGTCACTCTCAGCAGATCTGTATCCTCCCCAGTGCGGTGCAGTCCGTCCCTTCTATAGAGCTGGTAACCGACTAAAAATTCAGCCCTGTTCTCCAGGAACCCAAACTTCTCCTTTCTACACCAACTCCTCAAATACTACCTATTCCTCAATTTAGCTCCTAAATCCCTAAAATAATTTTTTTGGGACACTCCATCTTCCTTTGACTTTGTCAATGTGCAACATGAAAGCCAGCTCTTCCCTAGCCCCCCCTATTAATCTGTCCACCAAATCCGTGATGTACTGAACCGGAGTGCCCGGTAGACAACATACAGTTTGGCACTTCAGGTCCTTGTGACAGATTGCCCGCTCTGTCCTTCAGGCTTCCCCCCCACTCTCACTGGAGGAGTTCTTCCCCTGGCAGCTAGGGGCGTCACTCTGCTCCAGCAATGCTGGTCCCCCACTGGTTTCACCAATGTCACGCAATGGGGCAAACTTATTGGTATGTTCTAGCTCAGGATCTGCCTCCCTGACTCTTTCCCCTCTACCCTTCCTGGCTGTCACCCATCTACTCTTCTCTGGTGCCTGCACAACTTTGTCTCCACCCACCTCTGTGCTGGCCCCTCCTGGCACCTACTGGGTACGTTCCCAGCTCTCCTTTTGGATGGAGATTCTTTTTAGTGTTGATAGTTGCTTTCCTAGATTCAGAACCTGGGCTTCCAGGGAATGCTTAAAATTTGAACAGCAGAATTCTCCCTCGATCAGATGATCAAGGAATGCATACGTGCCGCAAGATGTACACCGAGTCGCATCTCCATCCCCGCAGGGCATCGTACAAACTAATTTAATGAGGATTGGGAATTATGCTCTGTCAAATTAACTAACCACTAGCTTCCTGACACTAATACTCAACAATACAATACACATGTACTCACAGCACCCGTGCACTCAGGTACTTACAGCACTCGAGCACTTACAGCACTCTACACAGGTACTCACAATATGCAGGTACTCAAAATCCTCACAATACACAGGTACTCACAATACGCAGGTACTCTCAATACGCAGGTACCGGGTTTACTGAGGGCTGGCTTGGGCAGTGGGCACTAATGGTTCACTGTGACCCAGACGGGGAGATCCGAGTGAAGGAGCTGACCGTTAAAGCTGCAAGATGTGACAAACAGGCAATGTATCAATGCTGGACCCTCCGGCGTATGTGGATGGCATCACTGGAGCCCTGGGCGGAGGCACAGCGTTTGGAGGGGAAAGCCGCTATGAACAGCGTTTGTAGATGGCGTCACTGAAGCCCTGGGTGGAAGCACAGTACCTGGAAGTGTAAGCTGCAATGGCCAGCATGGAACGCAAGCATCCCTGTTGCCGTGACAACACGTTTCGTGTGCATGTGCTTTATCAAGTTGGGGAAGTAGTGGCATACAGAGGCTTTTAAACCCGATTATATGGGGGGGGGGGGATGAGCAGAGCTGAGAGACAGAGCTATTACCAGTTAACCCATCAGTGTCCTTTCTATAATATAGAACATAATACCTATTCAATGTATTTTATACTACAAACCACCTGAATTCACTCATTTTATTCCTAGATACTTTAGTTCTTTCTGCCAGGGGAATTTAAATTAATTTTGCAACAGCCATTCTTCCAGCTTACCTAAGTTTATATTTAAGATCTCGGATTTGGCTAGATTAAAAAATTTCATAATTCGCTGTATTGTTTTAAGGTCTTTAATAAATTGGGCATTGTGATCCTAGGGTTAGCTATATAAAACAATACATCATCTGCAAATGCTGCAAGTTTATGCTCCTCGTCTCCTACCTTAATTCCACTTATATCAGGGTTATTTTGTATCGTAGCAAGTAATGGCTCTAAGGACAACACAAATAATAGGGGGGATAAGGGACAACCCTGTCTCGTCCTGTTTTTCATCTCGAAGGAGGGGGGCGGTGTTCCGTTTATTTTTATAGTTGCTGTAGGATGATGATACAGTGTTTTAATCCACTGGATAATTTTTGGCCCAACTCCCATGGTTTCTAATGTCTGTAGAAGGCTTTTTCCGCGTCTATCGACAGGAATAGACCTGGAATAGACCTGGGGACCCACTTTCTTTTATCCTCTGGAGTAGGAGTAACGTTCTTACCCCGTTATCCCTTCTCTCCCTTCCTGGGATATTCATGGACCAGTGTGTTCATCAGGCCTTTCATCCGTCCTGCCAATACTTTAGCATATCATTTTATGTCTGCATTTAGCAGCGATATGGGCCTATAGCTGGAACACAATGTACCGTCCTTCCCCTCCTTCGGGATTACTGTTATCGTGGGGGACAAGGCCTCCCTACTCATTTCATATTAAACCCCCAGACCGTTCATATACTGACATAGCTTTGGGGTTAAAACCTCTTTATATTTTTGTAATAAGTAAACCCATCCGGGCCAGGACTTTTCCCCTTGGCCGAGTCTATCAAAGCTTTATTTATTTCCTCCTCGGTTATAGGTTTTTCTAATGTCCCCCTTTTGTTGTCAGTAATCTTTGGCAGTCTGGCATTTTTTTTAAAGCGTTTATTTTTCCTCTTTTCTCCCCTATCCGGAACCCTTTCTGTTCTACGGAGTACAGCCCCTTATAATAGTTTTTAAATATTTCCGCTATTTCTTTTGTCGTATAAGCCATTTCCCCTTTCTTGGTTTGAATTTTTTCTATATAATTTGTGGATTTTTTTCTTTTGGAGCATTCTTGCTAAATATTTACTGGCTTTATTCCCCCACTGGTATCTTTCTTTGGCTATTCTATTGAATATGTTTTTGGTCTCTTGTTCCATAAGATCCTTTAGTTCATCTCTTAATTACTACTTTTTGGTACAGCGCTTGATGTTGGCCCTGATGTTTTTTATGTTCTTGTTCGGCTCTGGATATTTCTTCAATTAATATTTTATTTTCCTTGTTCCCTCTTTTTTTTTTTTTCTTGCGCCTACGGCTATTAGAATCCCCCTAATATAAACTTTATGGGCCTCCCATAGGGTAGACCCTGATATCTCTTCTGTATCATTTGTTTAAAAATGTTTCCACTATTTCTGAACCTTCCTCATCTCGGAGTAATTCTTCATTTAGTCATCAAGTATAGGGTTGTCTTTGGTTTCCGGGAACTATCATTTTCACTGGGGAGTGGTCCGACAGCGTAGATATTTCTATGCTAGTTTCTATTACCCTTTCCAGTAATCTATGGTCAACCAGTATATAATCTATCCTGGAGTACGTCCCGTGTACAGGGGAGTAAAACGTACAATCATGTGTTTTGGGATGTTGGATCCTCCATACGTCTACCATTTGGCACGTATGCATTTTTTGTTTTATCATTTTTAGTTGTACATTATTCGTCCCCTGTACGCGGGATGTACTATCCATTCATGGTTTCATGCAAAAGTTCATATCCCCCATCAAGATCACGTGCCCTCTCTTAAAGTCCAACAACTTTCCCAAAATTTCTTTTAGATATTTTATCGGGTTCCTTTTGGTGAATAGATGTTTGCCAATGTACATTCCATTTCGCACAGATTGCCCTTTAGAAAGAGAAATCTTCCTTCTGGGTTGGTCATCCTTTGCTCCAATTTGAACCGCATCCCTTTCACAAACCCTATTGCCACCCCCTTGCTCTCTTTGTTATTGTGTACCATGTCGGAAAATTATTAGAATATAATTTCACGTTTGATTTGTAAGATAGGTGGGTCTCTTGTAGAAAGACCACCTCCGCCCAGTACCATTTAAGCTCTTTTAGGATATTATGTCTCTTAGTAGGTGTATTTAATCCCCTTTCATTGTAGGTCATGAAATTTAATGTTGTCATCTCTTTTTTTCAATTTTTCTATGTAGAACTCGCATCCCCTGTCTACTCTGGGGCTTTACCATTCTTTTGTGTACGCTATATGAGGTACCCTCCCCCTCCGCATCCCCCCTCCTTCCCTCCCATCCCTCCCCCCACCCATACCCCCCTCCCCTTTTGGCCCTAAACCGACCTCTGAATCGTTGATGGCCCTAGATACCAAGGCCATCCCCAAATCTCCTTATTCCGAGGTGAGGCTCAGAGCGTACCATCCAACCCCCCCATCGGAGTTGGGGTAAGGGGTATAGGGGGGTGGGCCGGCCACATGCGCAGCATCAAACCCTTCTAATCTGTAGAGGATTTTCCCCTGGTCCTGTTGTGTTGTTTTGACCTGCTCCTTTAATTTATGTAGTTCCTGGCCATGTTTATATGTTCTCTCTTCCATCACCTCTACTCTTGTCAACAGATGTCCCAGGTCAATTCTTAGCATATTTATGTCTGCTTTAATTGCGTTTTCTAGTCTCAGGAGCATCTCCGTAATTTCTCCTTTTGTTGGAATTTGGGCATCTGCATTTTGTTCGTCCACTCTACTTATCTCCAGTTCACTCTCTGTTGTTAGGTCATCTCTGGATTGGTCTGGTGCCTCCCCTGTTTTTTTATCTGTTCCCTTTTTCTTGTCTAAGGAATGGCAGTGCGATGAGAACATGAGGACGTAACGCCCGTCACGGAGATGACAGATGACACCCCCCTTCCGGAACCCACGCACCTGCATGCCGCAGGCCGACAGGCGAAGCTGCCAGGTGTGGCTGAATGGGAAGATGCGCGAGGGCTGAGACCCGCCGCTTTCCCCACCCCCCCATCTCTGTCCCCCGTACACTCTAGCTGTCTCCTCCAGGTCCTCAGAGACCATCCAGCAGTCTTACAGTTCGTGGGAGTGAGAGGACCCGCGACGTAGGGGGGCTGAGGACCCGTCGGAGAGTTGCATGCCGTGAGACAACAGGAGCCCGGAACAACATAGAGGAGCAGAAAAAGGAGGTACCCCATATGGGACTGTAATATCTGTTTCCTGAGTTTTTTATCCCGCATAAATGTAGAGTTGGCTAGTATAGGCCCCTACTTGTATACCTGAAGCAGCATCTGGTGAAGTGTGGGGTTTCACATGCTTAAAAAGATAACTCATTAGTAGGTTTGCTGGATGTGTTGAACTGATTTATGTAACATAATTGAGAAGCTACAAAGTGTCTCATATGCAAATATGCTTACTGAGGAATTAAGTAGTTAAATAGCCTAACAGAGTCAAGACACTGAGAGCTGCAAGTAAATAATAACCAGGTGCCCAGTCTCTATCCCTGACTGAATGATTTATTGTCGGAAGTGATTGATCGTTTGTACAGGAGCTGGCTACGTGCAAACAGTACCAAATGGTGGATAAGTATACAGAACTACCGCGACTCATCCCCCACAACCCATATACTCGTTGGTATACAAAAAAGTAGTTATTGAGGGCAGCCACTGGACTTGGCCGTAGTTCCATTTGGCCTCTGAGTTAAGGCCGATAGACTTTTTCGAGGGTATTGAAACAGTGGGTGTGAGCGGTGATTCGGGGATACCTGTGTAAGATATGGGACACAGGATATAATTAACCCCCTTCTAACAGCTTTGTCAGATTGGGGCACACAGCCACACATTACACAGTGGCAGAGCAAAGGAGGAACCCTCCCCCGCTTTTGTTTCTTCCTTTCGGTTGTTTTATCCCTCCTTTTGGTGGGCTGGGGTGAAGAAAAAGACAAATTAAGAGAAGGGAGAGAATAAAATAAAACAAACTGGGGAAACGAATAAGAGGGGTAAAGAAAAGCACTATGAGTAAAGCTATGAGTAAATCCACAAACACAAAGGGAGGTGCCCTCAAAACCCCGAAAGATAAAGCAACGACTAGCACGATCAAACAGTATATGACCAAGGAAGCCAGTCCCAAAAACCCAGGCCCGGAGAAACAACAGTAAGTTAAATGTGAAATACAAAGCATTGTGTCTCTATGCAATGATCCTCGGAGGTTTACAAACATGTCCCTCATCACTGTGTCACTTAGAGTTTGCCTTGTGGTTGGGAATTCATTTATCAGCTCAACAAAATCGTTAGTGCTGTTTGGTGAATCACAGTGATCCCCAGGCTCGTCTGCATACTTGTGTTCAGAGGACCTCTTCTGGGCTGATTTTTGCAGGCTGTTGATGGGAGAGGTGCCTGGTGAGGAACCTCCGCTGCTGCTGTGAGGCAGTGAGCCCCATGGATTAGAAGCTGAGCCCCAGCAGTTGCCGCCGCGCTGTAGGCCGCGCTGCAATCCTGAGGCTTCGTGCCATCTTGCGGCCTAGGGGTGCTGGTCGGCGGGTAAAAGTTGGTTCGTTTTCTTGGCCCTGTCTCCTTTTTTCTCTTGCCCATGGTAGCCAGGATCTTTCCCTGAGTGCAGCGTGCCTGAAGACTGCCTCGGATTTCTGTCTGTGTTGCTGGATGGAGCTAGATTCTGATGGTTAACACAGAGCTCTCCTACACAGCTCTCCTTACACAGCCATTCACTCTGGCTGCCTGCCACGCCCCCCTAGCCTTTTTTGTTTCTAACCTTCTAGCATCCAATCCAAAGCTATTGACAGCAGCACAGTTGAGCTGTGATAACATGAATACCATATTGGGTGACTTCATAGCAAATCGGAACCCAGGTTTTCCCTAAAATTAATTCACACATTCTATTTCTTTATTGTTTTTTCTAAATCGTATTGTTATGTATGTAATCTTATTGTTATTACTTTGCAATGCATTAAAGTATATTGTTATGTGCTTTACCAACATGCAACATGTCCTACCCTTTTTTCTGCGCACATAACACAACACATTAGAGTGAACGGAAGTCATAGCACGTAAGGTAAATGGCTTGTTCTTGTGTTGGGACTTCATTGGGCAATGAGAATCAATGCAGTCTAACACTACTGGTGTGAACAAGCCTTTCAGGTATGCCCTCACCTTAAGGGCTTTAAAAACAAGCCTGTAGTAAATAGTAACAGCTTAGATGATCATCATCTATATAGTGGCTGGTTAGTGGTAAACGCAGATCCCATATGCACTCCACCTCCTGGTAAGAACGCTGATCAATAAAGTCACAACTGTCGTCTGGTATTTTCAAAGATAACCTCATATGCATACAGGGAATAATAGAGGCGTGCAATAGTGTAATTCCGTTTAAAAAGATTTAATGACAACTAAAAACTCATCACATTACACTCACATTAAATATATTTAAAAACCACATTGAGCTGTGCTGGTGTGAAAGGGTGAGATGGTCACCTGTATTCCGGTCTGCAGTCCCGTCGTACGGCGTTTCCCCTGTCCTGTCTTCTCCACAGCACTTCCTAGTTCCTTGTGCAGCCAGACTCCTCCTACCGGTTTCGTCACACCTCGTGACTTCCTCTGGGATATCTCCTTGTGACAGAGTGACAGAGTGTAAACACACAAATCCTGGGTCTTTCAGGGGAGAGGAGACAGATCGTGTGTACATACAAAGTATTAACACTGATCTCTCTCTTCCCCTAGTCAGTTCCACCCCACCCCCCCACAGTTAGGGAACACAGTTAACCCCTTGATCGCCCCCTAGTGTTAACCCCTTTTTTGCCAGTGACATGTATACAGTAATCAGTGCATTTTTATAGCTGTTTAGTTGTCAGTGGTCCCAAAAATGTGTCAAAAGTGTCCAATTTGTCGGCCGCAATATCGCAGCCCCGATAAAAATCGCAGATCGCCACAATTACTAAAAAAAAAATAATAATAAAAATTCCATAAATCTATCCCCTATTTTGTAGATGCTATAACTTTATCGCAAACCAATCAATATACGCTTATTGCGATTTTTTTTTACCAAAAATATGTAGAAGAATACATATTGGCCTAAACTAAGGAAAATTTTTTTGTTGTTTTTTTTTAAATGTGGGATATTTATTATAGCAAAAATGTAAAGATATTGGGGGTTAGTTACTAAAGGCAAATCCACTTTACACTACAAGTGCACTTGTAAGTGCAGTCGCTGTAAATCTGAGGGGTAGATCTGAAATGAGGGGAAGCTCTGCAGATTTTATCATCCAATCATGTGCAAGATAAAATGCTGTTTTTTTTATTTTCTTTGCATGTCCCCCTCGGATTTACGACTGCACTTCCAAGTGCAATTGTAGTGCAAAGTGGATTTGCCTTTTGTAAATAACCCCCATTGTGTTTTTTTAAAAATCGTCGCTCTTCGTTTATTTATAGCGCAAAAATTAAAAACCGGCAGAGGTGATCAAATGCCACCAAAAGAAAGCTCTATTTGTGGGTAAAAAAAAGGATGAAAGTTTTGTTTGGGTAAATTTTTGCACGACCGCAAAATTGTCAGTTAAAGCGACACAGTGCCATATTGCAAAAAATGGCCTGATCATTGAGCAGCCAAAACTTCCGGGGCTGATGTGATTAACCACTTGCTTACTGGGCACTTAAACCCCCCTCCTATCCAGACCAATTTTCAGCTTTCAGTGCTCTCACACTTTGAATGACAATTACTCAGTCATGCGACACTGTACCCAAATTCTTTTTTTGTCCTTTTTTTTTTATACAAATAGAGCTTTCTTTTGGTGGTATTTGATCACCTCTGGGTTTTTTATTTTTTGCACTATAAATGAAAAAAGACCGAAAATTTTGAAAAAAAATGAATATTTCTTAATTTCTGTGATAAAATTTAGCAAATTAGTGATTTTTCTTCATACATTTTGGCCACAATTTATACTGCTACATATCTTTGGTAAAAATAACCCAAAATGTGTGCAAATTATTTGATCTGTGTGAAAGTTTTAAAGTCTACAAGCTATGGTGCAAATCATAAAATAATTATCACATCTGATGTACTGGTGGCCTATGTCATCTCTTGAGACCCTAACAAGCCAGGAAAGTACAAATGCTCCCCAAATAACCCCTTTTTGGAAAGTAGACATTTCAAGGTATTTAGTAAGAGGCATTGTGAGTTATTTGAAGTTGTAATTTTTTCCCACAATTCTTTGCAATATTAAAAATTATTATTTTTTTTTTTTTAAATTTACACAAAAATCTGTATATCACAAATGACACCCCAAAATACATTCTGATACTCCTCCTGAGTATAGCGATACCTCATGTGTGGGACTTTTTCACTGCCTGGCCACATACCGTGGCCCAACATGCAGGGAGCACCATCAGGTGTTCTAGGATCATAAATTACACATCACATTTCTCAACCACCTATTACACTTTTGAAGGCCCTGGAGCACCAGGACAATAGAAACACCCACAAAATGACCTCATTTTGGAAAGCTAACACCCCAATGTATAATCTATGAGGCATAATGAGTCTTTTAAACGGTTCATTTTTTTACAGAAGTTTTTGGAAAATGTGGAAAAAAAATGAAAACACATTCTTTTTACAAAAAGTTGTCCGTTTACAAGATATCTCCAACACATAGCATTTAGATAGCAAAAATGATACCCCAAAATACGTTCTTCTACTCCTCTTGAGTATAGCGATACCACATGTGTGGGACTTTTTCACTGCCTGGCCACATATAGTGGCCCAACATTCAGGGAACACCATCAGGTGTTCTAGGAGCATAAATTAAACATCACATTTCTCTTGTCAAAGATTTTTATTTCATTTTCAAACAAGAAACAGAAACTTCAAACAATAGAAAAAAAAATTAAATAAATAAATAAAAGATTAAGATACAATACATATATTCAATTACATATATGGTAGTTCTTGGAAATAAATAAGCATAAATATCAGCTTGAGTATCATATAATCTAAAAAGTATACTAATGTGTTAGAAGTCAGAAGCTGTGACAAAAGCCTAATTAGTAGTGTTTCGTGGATACAAAGAGTAACCCTGAATCACTTCTAAAGCCATTATGAATTTGCCTCCAGACCGCCTTGCCACCCCAAATGGGTACAAACTGTGGCAAAGCGGGGTCAATTAAATATAACAGGTATTACCTTAGATAAGGGAATACTGAGAATACAAAGGCAATAATAGAATGCTAAGAAGAATGTATATAAAGTGACCAAGGTCACAATCATAATGGTTGCAGCGTACTTCTAACTTCTATATAGGTAAATGAAAATAAAAAAATAAAAAAAAGGGGGGGAAGAAAGGAAAGAAGGAAAGGGTTTCTCCAGGTGGTGATCTGCGTGTCGTATAGGATATTGTAGTTTATCCGCTAAAATAATCGGTAAACTATTGAGGTAACAATAATGACTGGTCAAAGTCAGGGGGAAGATAATGTTTTACCCAAGGTTGCCAAATCTGCTTAAATTTGATGATATTATTATCTTCTATGGCTGACATTTTAGCATGAGTCAATGCTCTATTCATCCTGTGCTTAGCTTCCGCTACAATTAAAGTTTTGGATTTCCAAGCTTTGGCTATGGTTTGTTTAGCGGCAGTACTAAGCTGGAGAAATAGTTTAAATTGCGGGTGTGTTAGTGATGGAGGTTTTAGATTCAAAAGAGCCAAGGCTGGATCTATGGGTATAGGACATTAAAGGGCTTTTGAAGCCAAGGCAAAAATATTTTTCCAGAATTCTAGGACCACCGGGCATTGCCACCAGATGTGGAAATGGGTACCTGGGGTCGGGCAACCTCTGAAACAGGTATTAGGATAGGTCGGGGTAAATTTGGCTATTCTGGCCGGTACCAGGTACCATCTAGCTAATACTTTAAAGTTGGTTTCAATAGCATAGCAATTTGAGGAAGAGCTTTTAGTGGCTTGCCATATATTGGACCAGTCATTAGTGTCAAAAACTCTGTTCATATCTACTGCCCATTTATCTGCATAGGAGGGTAATACATTATTAGGAAGAGAAGTGAGTTTTTGATATATCAGGGAAATAACCCCTCTAATATGTGGGTCACTTTTACATATTCGTTCAAATTGAGACATTTTATTAAGTGATGTGCCAGTATTTAGAAGAGGAGTATAGAAATTTTTGATTTGCAGGTATCTAAAGGTTTCAGATCTTGAGAGTCCGTAAGTATCGCATATTGTCGGGAATTCCAGGATATTGGAATTATTACATATTTGGTAAAATCAAGATAAATTTAAGGAGGACCAGGCAGGAAATGATTTCGGATATCTCCAGGCTGGGTAAAAGGCTGGATTCCCGAGGAAGGATAGAAGAGGGTTATGTGGTGATTGAAGGTTGGTAGGTTTACCAAATTTGTCTCATATTGTTAAGGAGTCTTTCGTAATGGGATTAGAAATATGTGTGCGATCTGTGGGATGAATCCATAGTATATTCGCAATAGAGATGGGGTCACAGTCTACCGATTCAATAGACACCCAAAGGGGTGTTTCTACTGTTGAGTGATATTTCGCAAGAATTGAGAGCTGTGCAGCAGAATAGTAGGAAACAAAGTTTGGTAAACCAAGCCCACCCCTCAATTTACTAAGATATAATGTGGTCATTGGTATCCGTGGTTTAATTTTCCCCCAAATGAAGGCCAAGACTCTACGTTGTATTATTCTAAGGAAATATGCAGGTAGTGGGATAGGTAAAACTCTAAACAAATATAAAAATTTCGGTAGGATTGACATTTTTATTGCATTGATCCTTCCTAACCGAGATAACGGTAGGGAAGACCATTGTTTCAAGTAGTTAGTGACTTGTTTCAATAAAGGGAGGTAATTAACTCTAAATAAATCTTTGAGTGAAGTTGTGAGTTGAACACCCAGGTATGGTAACTGGTTAGTAACCCAGTGAAATGACAAGGTAGATTGGAAACGCAAGAGGTCAGTATGTTCTAAAGATATATTAAGCACGTTAGATTTGATTGGGTTAACTTTAAGGCCAGAGACTGTAGCAAATATGTCCAATATGTTCAACAAATTTGGAGCAGATATATGTGGATGAGATAAGAATATGAGGATATCATCAGCAAAAAGACACAGCTTATGTTGATAACCACCTAATTCAATTCCCTTAATATCATGATTACTCCTAATTAATTGTGCCAATGGTTCGATAAGGAGAGCAAAAAGTAAGGGGGATAGGGGACACCCCTGTCTCGTACCCCTACTAATGTTCATCATAGCAGATTTATATCCAGCATATTTGATGTATGCTTTAGGGTTATCGTACAGCGAGGAGATCCATTTTAGAAAATGATCCCCAAATCCCCATTTTTGTAACGTATACTGCATATAGGGCCAGGTGACTGAATCAAACGCCTTCTTAATATCTAGAGATATAAGGCATGAAGGAATGCGTCTAGATTTAGCTGCGTTTATGAGTAAAAGGGCGCGTCTGATGTTATCACCTGCCTGTCTCTTTGGCATGAAGCCAGTTTGATCACGATGTATTAACTGACCTATAGTTTCGTTAAGGCGTGTAGCTAGTATCTTAGCCAGTAGTTTTATGTCAAGGTTGAGGAGGGATATAGGACGATAACTTGACCAAGAAGTAACGTCTGAATGTGGTTTAGGAATCATCACTATAATGGAGGTGAGTGTTTCTGTACGAAAGGAGCGGTTTTCAAGGATAGAGTTGAAGGCTCTGGTTAGAACAGGCGCTAGTATGTGTGAAAACTGCTTATAGTATAATGCCGAGAACCCGTCTGGACCTGGTCTTTTATTAAGTTTTAAGTGATTGATTGCATTCAGGACTTCCGGGGTAGTTATATAGCGTTCAAGGTTGTCACGTTGTAATTGATCTAGGGTGGGGAGGTTAATATTGGAAAACATGGTATCCGCTTTTGATGCATCGAACTGCTGGCAAGAGGAGTATAATTTAGATAAGTTGGCGTGAAAAACTTTGAGTATTTTAACTGGATTGCTTGTGTAACCGTCACGAGTAGTTTTGAGTCTGAAAGAGGACTGCACTTTTTGTATCGATTTTAAGCTACGTGCCATGGGAGTGTCGGGTTTGTTAGCTTTGAGATACTGGATATGCTGGCGTTTACTTATCAATTTGTCAGCCGAGTCGGTTAAAAAGAGATCTAGGTCTAGTCGTGCTTTATCTAATTTCGTATGGTTATCAATAGTTGGAGAAGATTGGAAGTTTGAGTGACATGTGTTGAAAGGAGCCTCCAATTTTGCATATAAAAGTTTACGTTCTCTTTTAAGTGTTGATGATAGATGAATAAGATTACCTCGCATAACAGATTTGTGGGCTTCCCACACTGTCAGGGGAGAAACATCATCTGTATCATTAAAAGGAAATATAGTCAGACAGCGCTTGCTCAATCAGCAATTTGTGGGATGGATGTGTTAGTAGGGTATTATTAACGCACCAAGTTGTATCGTGCGATCTGGGTATAGTGGAGGCTAGGGTGGTGAAAACTGCACAATGGTCTGACCATGGTATTGGGATAATTTTAGATGATATTACTTCTGGTAACATACTAGATGGAACTATGATGTGATCAATACGGGAAAATGATTTGTGTGGGTATGAGTAATGTGTGTAGCGTCTATTAGTAGGATTAAGTTCTCTCCATGTGTCTACCAATTTGTGAGCTGTTAGCAGGGGCTGTAGAGACACCTTAGCGGAGTTCGAATTGGGGATAATTGGGGATTTGTCAAGGAAGGGGAAAACCGTAGAATTGGAGTCTCCACATAGAACTAGTGTACCAAATTTATGTGTATCAATAAGTTGGAAGAGGTGAGACATAAAAGCAAGTGGTCGCTTATTGGGGGCGTAATAAGAGACAACCGTAATGGGAGCATCAGCGAGGTAACCAGTAATCAAGATGTATCTACCTTCTGGATCATTCAATTGTGACACAAGGGTAAATGGAGTGTTACGGTGAAAACCTATAAGAGTACCCCGTTGCTTAACGGAAGCAGAGGAAGCATAAAATTGAGGGTAAGTGGAGGAGAGGAATTTCGGATATGCTTTATCTATAAAGTGGGTTTCCTGCAAACATATAATATGGGCTTTTTTAGCATGAAAAGTGCGCATAGCTTTTGAGCGTTTGTGGGGGATATTAAACCCTTGTACATTTAAAGACAGAACATTTATAGGGGCCATGACTGCATAACATACAATACTATGAGAGTAAAAACATAACTTACTTCTAGGCATGCGATCACCACCTGGGGAGGGAAAAGGATAAAGATAACAAAAAAGAAAAAAGCAAAATAGAAATAAAAAAATCGGTCAACCCCTTTATAATAGCATATTAGTAATAAGAAAAGATGGCAACATAGGGTGAGGGAACGTCTACGAAACATATTCAGTATGTTCCGAGAGGTTCCAACGCCATCCGCAGGGACCCGCATAATCCTGGCGGGTAACTGGAGATGGAACAGGGGGCTGCAAGAAATTCCTGAGGGAAGAGTAGCACTGGAGGACCACAGGTGTTATACAAAAAAAAATTATTGATCAAAAGTCCGCTTTGTATAAGGACCTAAAAGAAAATAGCATATAAGAATGTTACTATTTAATTGTTAGTATATATACCAAAAATGAGTATTATAGTGGAGATGAGAAAAAAAAGAGGAAAATGTTAGGAATGGATACAAAAACACTGAGACTTAGAAAGTCTGTTGGAAAAAGAAGCGTCAAGTTTCGGCAGAAAATTTCCTTATGGAAATTAGAAATTGGTGTGGAAGTGCTGGAGATTTTTAATTTTTCAACCAGCGATTAATGCTGGTAGTGAGTAATAGCAGGACAGACTAGATTGTTGTTTCAGTCCATAGAATCCTCGTTGGAGGGAGTCAGATTTTCAAAACGACCTCGTTTGGGTATATGAAGTAGAGAGGATGAAGAAGCCCCTGCGGAGGTTGTCGTCGTCTTTTGTTGAGGAGATTTTGAGGCTGGACGTCTACGAGGGTGATCGTGTGGTGTGGGCCTGTCAGCGATGCCCATTTCAACCAAGGCCGATTGCAGGCCTTCAGGGGATCTACAGACGTATTTAGCTTCCAGAAAAGAAAATCTTAGGGAAAAAGGAAATCCCCAAAGATAGGCAATATGGTGTTGTTGCAGGATTAGTAGCTGGGGTTTCATTGCACGTCGTTTAGCAACTGTGAGGGGAGATATATCAGCAAAAAGTTGATATGTGTGGCCCAGGAATTGCAATGAATCTTTGTCCCTGGCAGCCGCCAAAAGTTGCTCTTTGGTTCTATAGTAGTGAAATTTAGCAATTATATCTCTCGGAGGGCCGTTTGCTTTGCGGGGGGCTAAAGCTCTGTGGACTCTATCCAGTTCCAATCTTTCCACAGGTATACCAGGTAGTAATTCCTGAAATAACGCTGTTATAGTGGCCGGGAGATCTAGGATAGTTTCAGGAATTCCTCTTATTCTCAGGTTCGATCGTCTGTCCCTATTTTCCTGGTCTTCTAAACGTGACTGTAATAAAAGATTTTCTTCCTTAAGTGTTTCAAGCTCTGAGGTGTTTTGCTGTGTAGAGCTATCTAGGTCATCCACTCTAATTTCTAACTCAGCTGTTCTGTCCCAGCTCTCTAATCTCCTTAGTCAGTTTGTCAGTAATTCTATCTGAAGTCTTTTTCAGGGCTTTGTGAAGCATATTTTAAAATTTTTTAAACATATCATCATTATTTTCATGTTGTGAAAACTCAGTGTCAGAATCAGTGCCTGCAGCATCCTCAGTAGACTGTGAGGGCGCTGTATTACATCTCTGTGTGCTTGCCTGTGAGGAGATAGCGACTGCCATTTTAAGAGACTGCCTGGCCGGCGCCGTTTTTGATAAAGATGCCTTAATTTTTGATTTGGGGCCCCGCAGGACCATTCTTATATCACCTGGGGTCTAGATGGGGCTCGTGGAGCTGTTTTGTACCGTTCGCGGTACCGCTGGGACCCGTAATCCTCCGGCTATCTCCTCCCTCGGAGCGGAGCTCTAAGCCAGGACGTCCGCCCGCTCAGGCATCTGCGCATGCGCCCCCCACACATCACATTTCTCAACCACCTATTACACTTTTGAAGGCCCTGGAGCACCAGGACAATGGAAACACCCACAAAATGATCCCATTTTGGAAAGCTAACACCCCAACGTATAATCTATGAGGCATAAGGAGTCTTTTTGAATGGTTCATTTTTTTCCAGAAGTTTTTGGAAAATCTGGAAAAAAAAAATGAAAACGCATTTTTTTTACAAAAAGTTGTCAGTTTATAAGATATCTCCAACACATGGCATTTAGATAGCAAAAATTACACCCCAAAATACATTCTGCTACTCCTCCTGAGTATGGTGATACCACACGTATGAGACTTCTACACAGTCTGGCCACATACAGAGATCCAAAATGCAAGGAACACCATCAGGTGTTCCAGGGACACATAGCATGCACATACCAAGAATTACACCCTAAAATACATTATGCTGAGCAAAGCGTAAACAAAAGATTACCTGTGGTTGTAGTAGCGCAGTTTTACACAGGAAGATATCGCTGGTCCAGGCAGGGATACTGTCCATATAAAGTCCAGGGTCAGTGCAGGCAGTGATATTGTCAGCAGTGCCAAAAATATTGGTCCTGGTAGTAGGCAGGATGTGGTGTGGTCAGTGCGTCAGGCAGAGGCATGACGGCAGGAAGTCCTACAGGCAGCAGGCAGAAGTAGGGCCTCATTCAGGACAGAATGGGGACAGGGGTAGAGGCTTCTCCAACCCAAATCTCTTTGAAGCCTCTGAGTCTCCCGACCCTAATCTAGGATTGAGAAAACAAAAAAATAGCTTTCTTCATCCAGAAAAACAATTCTGGAGCCCCTCACATATGTGAGACCCCTGTGTTGAATCCAACTAGTCCAGTAGCAGGGTACAAGATCAGTCCAAGAGGCAGGCAAATATCATGGTCAAACAGTCCAAGGTAAGTTCCAGATCAGGCAGAGGTATGTATAGAATCATTAGGCAGAAGCATGGTCGAATAACAGTCCAGGGTCAGTTACAGATCAGGCAAAGGTATGTACAGAATCGTTAGGCAGAAGCATGGTCGAATAACAAGCCAGGGTCAGTTACAAAGCAGGCAGTGGCATAAGGGTTGTGAAAGTGTGTGAAGGCAGGAACTTAGGATTATGTTTACCATACTTCACTAATAATTTATTGAAGTATGGTAACAGCGAAAACAGTCACCTATGCAGAGGCCTGGTTCGGAAGGACATTGTGCACAATAAAAAGATGTGTCTCTTCTGACTCCTGCTCTGGTACACACCTTACATTTTTTTTTACGTCGTTGGCCTGTTGGTTTGGGAGGGATTTTATCGGGAAAGTGGCGATCGGAGAGTCGACTAAGAACATCTGATCGGATATTTTCTAATGGGCCGTTCGGGAATATAAGGGCAGTGAAAACTTCCTCCTGGTAACCAAGGAAGCGTTTGGGGTTTTGGGTGGAGCTGCGGTAAATTACATATGAATTGTATATTGCAAAAAATAAATTGTGACTTTTTTATACCAATGGTATGTCCGTCTTGTAGCAAGGTATGGTTCCATCATTTGGTCATTGAAGTCGACTCCCCCCATAAACAAATTATAATCATAGATACATTTAGGTTTTAGTATGGGGCCATTCCTTCTGGGGATTTCCACAAAGGTATCATTGTGGATTGAAGACAACATGTAGACATCCCTTTTGTCCCTTCGCTTCACTGCCAAAATCTCCTTGTTTCACAGACTTGCCGTTTCTCCTTTTCTCAATTTCTTATTGACAAGACTGTACGGTGCCACATGCTGGCGTCTTCTTCGGGTGAAGGTTGTGGAACAGGGGCAGAGATGTGTAGAAGTGTCTACGTATAAATTGTAGCCTTTCTCCAGTAGGGGGTATATGAGGTCCCAAACAATTTTCCCGCTTGATCCCAAGTAGTCCGGGCAATTAGGGGGCTGCAGCTGGGTGTCCTTCCCTTCGTACACTTTGAAGTCATATATGTGAGTCGGTCGCATAATTTGTATACCTTCACCCCATAGCGGGCCCTTTTGCTGGGAATAAGTTGTTTGATTTTAAGCCTGCCACTAAATTTAACAAGGGAGTCATCCACACATATGTGTTGGTCCGGGGGAAAACAGCTGAGGGAATACTTCAGAAAAATAATTTAGAAGTGGCTGAATTTTGAAAAGCCTGTCATAATTTGGGTCATTTCGGGGAGGGCACTGAGTATTGTCATTGAAATGAAGGAACCTCATTATCATGAGGTATCTGTTTTGGGACATTACCTTGAAGAAGATTGGCATGTGGTGGAGGGGGTGGGTTGACCAATAGGACATCAAAGTGTTTTTTTTTTTGGTGAGTCCCATATTAAAGGCCTAAAAAAACCTTCAACTCCTCCACCGTTAGGTCTCTCCACTCATAGGGACGGGTATAGTAGGACGTTGGATTATTTAAAATAAATTGCTGGGCATAAAGGTTACACTGGGCCACAATTGTCGATAGCATGTCCTCTGTAAAAATTAGGTCAAAAAAATATATTGGGGAAAAATTTTCTGTGTCCACCTGGACTCCTGGGCTGGGCAGTGAAAGGGGGAATGTTGACTTCTCCTGAATTAGGAGGAAGACACAAGGGGTTTTGAAGGGCATAGGGAGGGCTGGCATGGGTCCTGGGCGGAACAGATGGGCACTTATGAGGTGGCACAGATGGGCACTGATGAGGCAGGACATATGGGCACTGATTGGCACAGGTGGGCACTGATGAGGTGGCAAAGGTGGGCACTGATGAGGTGGCAAAGGTGGGCACTGATGAGGTGGCAAATATGTGCACTGATTGTGAAGATGTGCAGATGGACACTGATCAATGATTGGCACCGATTGGCACAGGTGGGCACCAATTAGCACAGATGGGGCACTGTACTGATGTGGCACTGTTTTGGCACTGTAATTTTTGTTAACTCACAGAATCACAGATCGCTGTCAGGTCCTCTCTCTCTCGCTCTCCTCACACGCTGTCTTTGTGTGAAGAGAGAGAGAGCCGGCAATGAGAGATGATCTCATATGTTTACATTTGAGATCATCACTCATTGACCATGGCAATCGTGCTGTAAATGGCTGCTGTGATTGGGCATTTACAGCGATCTGTGATTGGCTGTGTCCAAGGGACACGGCCAACACAGAATTTCCCCGATGCGCACTCGTGAGGGGAGCGAGGAAAGGGGAGGCCGTCATATGACGGCCTCCCGAGAATTGAGATCCGTGCTGAAGCCGTCATTCGGCTACGGATGTCAAGTGGTTAATGAAGGCTACACTGTGAAAAAATTTATTTTGAGTACAGTGCCTCTATACCCGTGTGTAGGGCTTGGATCATTTTCTGTTAATTAAGCAGACCTTTGTTAACTAGCAGACCTCTGGTCATTACATTTTAGCAAGAGATGCAAAATGCAGTTTAAAATATGAATTCTGTAACTGACTGTACATATTTTAGGTTCATAGTGTATATTCATTTTTTTATAAACATAAAATAAATTAAATAAAAGGTCACTTGTTTACTGCAACTGAAGATGACTCACTCCGAAGAATCTTATAATTAGGAAGAGATGTCTGTGTCAGCAAAATTAAAAACATAGTTTGTGGTTTATTTCCTACATAGTAAGGCCCTGAAAAATAGAACATGACAGGGAGTGAGTACGCAGATTTAAGCAGCTTCACATCTCTGCTATGAGGGCATGACCCCTTCATCTCTTTAGCTCAGGGTCATCCATCAATGACACGTTTGATAAATGCCATTTAGATATCACTTGGGTTTAACCAATGCAATTTAACAAAAAGTCATTGAGATGAAAGGATCATGATTAGAGTTGAGCGGACACCTGGATGTTCGGGTTCGGCGGGTTCGGCCAAACTTCGGAAAAAAGTCTGGGTTCAGGACCGAACTTGACCCGAACTTGACCCGAACCCCATTGAAGTCGACTTTTGAACACTAAAATGACTGTAAAAAAGTCATGGAAAGGGCTAGAGGGCTGCAAATGGCAACAAAATGTTGTTAAGAGCATGGCAAGTTATCTGCAAACAAATGTGGATAGGGAAATAACTTAAAATAACATAAAAAAATAAAAAATAAAATGCTGGAGGCCCCCTTCTCAACAGAAGAGGTACAGGAAGTCATTAAGAACCTCAGAAACTCAACGGCACGATGCCGCACATATGGTGGAAAAAATTATTCAATTTAATGGATAAGATAGTGGGAAAATAAAATACTTGGAAATTAAAAAAAATGAAAAAATTATAATCTTGACCTCTAGGAGGACGAAATTCAAATGGAGTAGGAGGTTGAGGTGGCGGTGGATGTGGCGGTGTAGGTGGAAGCGGCGGTGGAGGAGGACGAGGTAGCCAACACTGGTTCAAAAATACAAAAATGGCTGGGTAAGGCTAGTGGTGAATGATGTGTCGAATTCTGTCCCCCGTCGCATAGTGTCCGCCCTGTACTGCGCTTGCTCAGTACGTAGGACAAGGGGATTTCGAAACTCTCCGAAGACGATGCGCGGTGACTCCAGGTTCAAGCCACATCATCCGAGGTTGAAGCCTAGCCAAGCGAGCCCGTGAGGGGCCCTGTTACTATGTGCTACCGTATGTATGGATGGTCGGGCTTGAACTTGCACTCACTGTGCAGGCGACGTTCATCTTTGGAGATTTTGTGAATCTCCTTGTCCTCCGTACTGCGCAAGCACTGCACCTGCGCAGTAAGTGGCCGGACACTATCAGCTATGAGTAAGCACTAGACATAGTGCGAAACGCGTCAGCTCTGTACCTCCTTTTTTGTCATGTTTTGGATTGAAGTGATTCCTGCTTTAAAATAAACCTTTTTGAATTTTAATTTTCCCGGTGTGCGGCTGTCCGGAGTTCTTCCTGATTTCCAATTGGCCGGACACTATCCGATAGCAAGACAGTTTTCGTCAGAACACGGGTATATGTGTCTATTCTGCACAAGGTACGGCCAAGTCCTGTGGGATCCATGCCTGGTTCATTTTAATGAACGTGAGCTTGTCCACATTGGCTCTGGACAGGCCGCTGCGCTTGTCTGTGATAAC
This sequence comes from Lithobates sylvaticus, assembly GCA_028564925.1. Classification (NCBI taxonomy): domain Eukaryota; kingdom Metazoa; phylum Chordata; class Amphibia; order Anura; family Ranidae; genus Lithobates; species Lithobates sylvaticus. Next base: position 91,162,796 of record CM053037.1, read on the forward strand.
GCCCCCTGCCGTGCTAAATACACGTTCAGATAATACACTGGCGGCAGGGCAGGCCAGCACCTTCAAAGCGTAAAGGGCAAGCTCAGGCCATGTGCCCAATTTGGAGACCCAGAAGTTGAAAGGGTGTGTTGGAGATTTTGAAGGACCATATTTAAAATGGAATTGGATTGCCATGCCCCATCGGATGTATAAATATATATCAGGGAGATGTGTGGGTATATATATATATATATATATATATATATATATATATATATATATATATATATATATATATATATATATATATATATATATATATATGCATGCGTGTATGTATGTATATGTGTGTGTATATATATATATATATGTGTGTGTATATATATTTATATATATTTTTATGATATGCTCCATGAGCTAGACCTTTTTTCTTTGACATTGGTTCGTTAATCCATAGATTGAGTGTCCCCAGGTGCTAATTGAATCTCCCTTTTGTTCCAATAGACGACACCTTCTCCCCAGGGGCCATTGACATACTAATGTCCTCTCTGGTTATCAAAACCAGTTGGTCATCAGTTCATCAACTTCCCCTGTGTTTCACTAGACGGAACGGCACCTTCTCCCCAGGGGTCATTAACATACTAATGTCAGACCTAGTTAGAACTAGTGATTCATTAATCTTTGAGACTGACTGGCAAACAGTAGTTTTGACTTCAGAAAAGAACCAATCAATGAGCTAGCCCAAGAACCAATCAAAGAGCTAGCCAGAGAACCAATCAGAGAGTTAGCCCAGAGAGCCAATGAGCATTGAGACTCCAGAAGGGGGCCATTGGGCATATAAGCAAGCTTACAGCTAGCTGCTACCTCTCTTGAATCCCAGACCATCGGATGGACGTGTAATGTATTTTGTGTATCTCTAACCTATTTCTACCTTTAATCTTTTTTCTCTCCTAAGACTTGTCTTGATATTTTGTTAATCATATTGATAGTGTATATCTGTTGTAACCATATGGCCTAAAGTATCTTCGCAGCCTAAGCAACACTGTACCTGTACCATCACTTGAATTTCATGATAAGTTCTAAATTATTCTAACGTTTCTTTCCTGCATGAATAAATGTGATTGTTTATCTTTTCGCACTGTTATCGTATGTTTTTATTCTTATATAGACAAAGGTTTAATCACTTTAATCACTTTATTATCTTTGTATCTATAATCATTTAAGTAAGCTATAAAATAGCTACAACAGATGGTGCCCCCTGTGTGAGGAAGCTTGACGTTTTGAGCGAATTGGCGATTTTATATGTGGAGAACAAGACAAACTACAAAAAAAAGGTAAGCCTTGTTTATATGTCTGCCTACCCTGTCTTTACATCCAAAACTAGCAAGCTTCTTTGAACACTGTTTATAGATATATAACCTTTTGTCTGCACTAATACTTTGATGAGACTGATATGAACAGTATAATAGAAATAAATTGTACTGAGAGTGTATGAGAAGACATCCTGCCTCAATTGGGCCAAGATTGCAGGAGGGTGTCAGAGTGAATGATATGGGCTCTGATTGGACGCTTGAAGGCAGTGAAAAGAACTAGGATCTGGGCCTTTCAGCCAACAAGCGCTTCTGATTGACCCTTGCATGAGTCTAGGTCAAGACGCTTCCCAATCTTTGAGATTGAAATGCACCTGTGGGCCTAGGTCACACTGAATGATCTTGCTGTATATGAATCTTTCTGTGTAAACTGCTAACTGGGGATCGTAAGCTTTGTAATTAGATCTGTAAACATGGGATATGTTGTAACTGCTATAAATCATATTGCATATTGCAATACCTCCCGTACTACAAGCAAGCATAGGGTCTAAGTTTGTGCTAAACATTCTTGAGATAAAACCTTTCGTTAAGCATTTCTTTTGGAATACTTCAGAAACGTCCACAGAGGGGATTAAACTATTATTTAGTTTGGGAAATCTCCAGGCTAATTTTTTGAAGGACTATAGCCAGGACAGGGATGTTCTGGCAAGTAGTGAAAAAAAGGCAGCAACATTGGCAGGGGTGGGGCCTGTCTACCCAAGTCTTGACCAGAGAGTAGCTACCTATGAAGGAGGCAACCTTTAAAGAGGTTGGGGAATCAGTTCAAGCCCTATGGTAAATATGGGTCTTGGGTTGTTAAATCAAGAGTGGGATCGCTGAACTAGGAGAAAGTATTCTAAAAGAGGTACTTTTAAGAGCCCTGTGGTACAGTCACTGCAGGAAGATGATACGAACGAACGAAAGAAATGCGTGGAGTGCATGGATGGCAGAATATGTGAATAGTTTTAAGGGGAAAACGCACCAAGTGCTGAGAAGTAGGGACAAGCAGGGACAGAAAAGCCCCAATGAAGCATTGAACCAAAATGAAAGAGATAGCGCATTTACTGGCTGCGAGCCAGCGTTCTCCCCCAGACGACAGTTAACTAGCAATTCCGCTGCTGTAAGCAATAAGGGCAATTTGGCTACAGAGTACACGGCCTATGTCCCTTTATCCCCCCAATTGAATAGCACCCCACAGCAAGGGTCGGGGTGGTGTCACTCCCATGCAGAAAGCATATCACCCAATGTAGGCACACCTGTGTATCATGGGACTGTTAATGCCACACATCAGGGCACTTTGCCCCCACCTGGCAGCAACAATCTTCCCCAGTCTTATGGGGATTCTGTGACAGAATCCCAAAAGACCAATCCACAGCGGATATTTTTTTCAGATGACATATCTGTCTATCCTGTAAGAGAAAAAGGGATTTATGATAACAGTGGGAGATCCACGGGAAAGATGACAAATCACGTGCCATGGACTCCCTCTGAGATGAAGGGATTTCTGAGTATTATCCCCCATCCAAGGACAGACCCTATTAAATTTGCCAAAGAGCTGCTGGACATTCAGGCAAGCTACAATGCAAACTGGAGTGATATGCTTCCAATAATGAAAAGGGTGTGTGGAGATGGGGACTTGGATGAAATCCTTAGTAAAACTCATATTCCATGGACCCTGTATGTTGACTCCATTCATCTAGGAGATATACTTACTAAACAATTGGCTCAGTTGATCAAAACAGTCAATCCTCCTCAGTCTTGGACCAAGGTGTCAGGAGTGATCCAAGGTCCAAAGGAGGAGTGGTACATACTACAATCACTTCAAACAAGCTGTGGAATCAGCTGGTAAGGACATTACTAACAGTGCCCTATCACCCGTATTGATACATAGCTTCATTACCGGGTTGAGAGGACACATCAGGGAAAAATTGATGACCGCAAATCCAGACTGGAGAGATAAGCCCCTCTACTCTTTATTGTCCCTTGCCGCCGCTATTGAAAGGAATACAGCTGATTGGGAGTCACAAAAACCTCAAAAGATCTGCGTTGTCACTGATCAGTTAAACAGTGCAGATCTTAGAGAAAAAACAAAAGGGAAGCCGGTTTGTTTCCACTGCCACAAGCCTGGTCACCGCAAGAGGAATTGTAAAGCTCTAAGACACAGTAGACCATCACAACTTGGAGAGGAAATGCCCATGCTGGTCTTAAGGGAGGAAATTCTCCAGGCAGAAGGGACACTTTCTGACCCGCAGACGGGAGAGGATGTGAAATTAAATTTCAATGAAAGAAGCTGTAGTAAGCGCATGGGAAAAACGCAGCTAATCTTTGCGGCCAGGTGGTTAGCAAAACAGTATAAACATTTGAAAGTGCAAATTACATCCCTAACAGAAGCGCTAGAAATAACAAAGGTAACATCAGTACTTTAGAAGCTTCTATGTCAAATTCTGAGGCTATCCACCAGCAATTAGTACTAGAAAACAAAAGATTACAGGAGGACGTTCATCAGTTGTGAAAAAGACTGAAGGATGCAGAAGGTGAAATTAAACCATTATCTGTCAGTAGGGATGGGCCCGGTGCTCGATTCGAACCCACGTTCGAATCGAGCACCGGGCGTTCGCCCGCTCGGCGAGCCCAGAACTATTTGGACCGTTCGCATCACATTCGTGTGATGCGAGCGGCCCGCAATGCATTGCGGCCGGCGCAGTGCATTGCTGGCTGATGATTGGCCAAGCATGCACTGTGACCCCGCATGCTTGGCCAATCACAGCGCCGGAAACTAGGAGAGCAATAATTGGCTACAGGCAGGAGGCCTGTAGCCAATTAAAGCTCAGGCGCTTTAGTACACGCCCCACTCTATAAAAGGCCGCCACGCCGTCGGCCCAGGGCACATGTGTTCCGGCTTTTAGAAGAGCAGTCTGCTGATTGATGTCTTCTTTTCTAAACCATTGCTGACTCCTGAGTCATTCAAATCATTACTGATCATTGCTGCTGATTGCACTGAGTGTGATATTATCTGCTGCTGGGGATTAGTCTGGCGTGTGCGTGCTGTTAGTACAGCATTGCAGTAGCACCAATCGCAGTGCTGTTAGAACAGCATTGCACCCCAACTTCTGTCCCAACCTTCTGTCCCATCCCAGGCAGGGATTTATAGGAGCCATATTGTGTTTGTGTCAGCACCCATAGGACCTATAGTGTGTTGTGAGCACACATAGGAGCTCTATTTCTTCGTCAGCACACATAGTACCTATAGTGTGTTTGTGTCAGCACCCATAGGACCTATAGTGTGTTGTGAGCACACATAGGAGCTCTATTTTTTTGTCAGCATACATAGGACCTATAGTGTGTTTGTGTCAGCACCCATAGGACCTATAGTGTGTTGTGAGCACACATAGGAGCTCTATTTCTTCGTCAGCACACATAGTACCTATAGTGTGTTTGTGTCAGCACCCATAGGACCTATAGTGTGTTGTGAGCACACATAGGAGCTCTATTTTTTTGTCAGCATACATAGGACCTATAGTGTGTTTGTGTCAGCACCCATAGGACCTATAGTGTATTGTGAGCACACATAGGAGCTCTATTTCTTCGTCAGCACACATAGTACCTATAGTGTGTTTGTGTCAGCACCCATAGGACCTATAGTGTATTGTGAGCACACATAGGAGCTCTATTTTTTTTGTCAGCACACATAGGAGCTATAGTGTGTTGTCAGCACACAAACGAGCTATAGTGTGTTTGTGTAAGCACACATAGGAGCTCTATTTTTTTGTCAGCACACATAGGAGCTCTAGTGTGTTGTCAGCACACATAGGAGCTAGTGTGTGTGTGTGTCAGCACACATAGGAGCTAGTGTGTGTGTGTGTCAGCACACATAGGAGCTAGTGTGTGTGTGTGTGTGTCAGCACACATAGGAGCTAGTGTGTGTGTGTGTCAGCCCAGTTCTTGTCATCTAAGGCAGCCTCTATCTGCCATAGGGCCCTGTTGCTGTCATCTAAGGCATCCATCTGCAGGAGTTAGTGTGTGTGCTGTGTGACTCCAGCACAATATACACTACACACTACAATGGCTGGAAGACCGCCAAGGAGAGGCAGACATTCCCAAGGCAAGAACACAGGGCAAGCAGGCTCTGTTTCTAGAGACAACAGTGCTGGTCGTGGACGTGGTCGTGCATCGTCATCAGCACGTGGCCATGGGACACGCTTGTCTTTGTTTTCGGCAGCTGGACATGTTGAGCCGCATTATGCCGAAGGCTTGGTAGAATGGATGACCAAGCCCTCCTCATCCTCCTCATCCTCTCTCACCCAGGCTCAGGGTACTGGCAGAGCAGCTGCCAACGCGTACTCAATGGCATCATCAGGCACCCCTTCCCTAGACCCACCATGTCCTCCGGAGGAGTCCCCTGAACTGTTTGAGCACAGTGTTGGGTACATGCTCCAGGAGGATGCCCAACGATTTGAAGGCTCGGATGATGATACCCAGCTTGAGGAAGGCACTAGTGTGCGCGCAGAGAGAGGGGATGCTGAAGGACAGCAATCTGGCAGTAATGTTCCACAAGCTGCAGCTTACTGCCAGGTTTGCTCTAGTGGTGAAGAGGGAGGGGATGATGAGGTCACTGGTTGCTGGAACCGATCACACCTTGGGGCGGCGGACTAAAAAATTGTCTGAACGCATCGGACAGACGTCCACCTTCCCCACCGCTCCTTCTGCTACTGACCGAAGCCTCAGCAACTCGTCGTCCAGGACCAGGAGTTTGTAACCTCCCAGTTTCTGGGAACTCGTTGCACAGACCTTTCTGCAAGGCCTCCCTGAGATGTCTCATCCTCTGCTCCCTCTGCGACGGCAAGATAAGGTCCGCAACCTTACCCTTGTACCGTGGATCAAGGAGAGTGGCCAGCCAGTAATGGTCCCTTTCCTTGATCCGAAGAATATGAGGATCCTTCCGCAGGCTTTGCAGGATCAGGGAGGCCATACAATGTAGGTTAGCTGAGGCATTCGGTCCGAAGTCTTCTGGGTCACTGAGGACGACATGATCGCCAGCCACCTCCTTCCAGCCACATACAAGTCTACTGGTTTGTTGGGACTGTACATCATTGCATATAGGGTTGTATGTATAGGGTTTTATTTTGGGTGCGGGGTCCCCCTTAATATCCATACAAGACCCAAAGGGGCTGGGGGGGGGGTGATGGGGTAGCCATGCCTTTTTTCTCAAGAATCTTCAGCCATATGGCCAGGACAAGACATGACATTAAAGCCGCAAGTGGTTTTAAATGGCTTCTTTTTTTCCTTTACAAATGTGATTTTGTGCAGGGACAGTTCTAAGCATGGGAAACACATGCCACTTCACAGGCATACTTTAGACACCCCCAGGTACCATATTTAAAGGAATATTTCACTTTTTTTTTCACTTTATGCATCATTAAAATGACTGCTCCCGAAAAACGTTAGTTTTTAAAAGTTCTTTTTGCATTGATATATGTCCCCTGGTGCAGGACCCGGGTCCCCAAACCTGTTTTATGACATTACCATGCATATTGGCCGTTGTAATTAGCAATTTTGATTTTGAACGTTCGCGTCCATTGTAACGAATAGGGTTCGAAAATTTGCGCAAACTTTCGGTCCGTTCGAAGGTTCTCGTGCGAACCGAACCCGGGGGTGTTCGGCTCATCCCTATCTGTCAGCTACCAGGAGCCGTTTGCTCAGTTTTCGGATAGAGGAGATAACAGAGTAACTGATTTGGGTATGTCTGAACTCAGGGGGATGTCCTCCACACCTAAGGTATGTACCCAGAATAAATACCTGGAAGGTAAGAGTTCTTTAAAAGTTGCCCCTATATCTTGTAAACAGCCAGCTACTAGGCCAATTGTAGACATCGAACAATCTCTGTCGTCTAAAACAAAGCCGTTTATTAGGAGATGTACGACGTTAAATGAGATAAAATGTGGCTTGTGTGGGGTGTTTGGTCACATCGCAAGGTTCTGTCTATCCAGTTCCAGTAAAAAAGTCGGTAAACATAATCCATATAGGACCACAAGACGTGAGTTTGAAGTGTACTCTGCATGCTTTGCCACATGGCCTAGGTGTAAGAAGTATGGACCACCTGAGTCAGGGGTCCCATTCCAAAATCCTGAGAAGGCATCCATACAGGCGGAGAAGGGGCTAAAGAAATGGGATGGATTTCTGAAAGAAGACATGCTGATATGTGTGACATCTAGAGGTCATCTTTGACCCAGCTAATTGTGTGAGTGTGAGTGTGTGGAATATGAAATATGTGTGACGTCTAGAGGTCATCTTTGACCCAGCTAATTGTGTGAGTGTGTGCAATATGCCATATATATTTTGTGTCCTGTGATGTCTGTTGTCTCAGCTGCTGACAGCCCCCCAAATGACCCCCCTTCTTTCTGACCAGATCTGTGAGAATGCAAAAGGAACTGTATTGACATGCAAATGACCTGAGCCAAGATCTGTACTAATGAATTGAAAGGTGCATTTACTAAAATTTTTGTTTTCCAGAAAAGACAGTTCTGCGAGAGGTTTGTGGTGAGGTATTTATAATTTGTTGATAAATGGTACCGTTAAAAGTTTTATTGCGCGTTGCTAATTTTTTTTCTCACCATGGTGAATATTTTTTTTTTGGGGGGAATTATTGGTATACCATAAAACAAAAATCCATGTGGTATTAATATGTATTAAGTAATACATATTAATAATAAGTTGAGCTCAACAATTTTTGCTATTTTAAAATAAGGTGCACTGTTTATGTAATGCAAATGTATATTTGTGTCATATGCTAATGTCTTGTTACAAATATTTAACCATTGTTTTTTTCAGGCGAAAAATTTAATGTTTATTACTAAATTGTATTGGTGTTTTATTCCTCAGATGCGATAATTGGGTTTCATGGCTTTCAGAACCAAAGGAAATCATAGACAATTTTTTATTTTCCCTGGTTTCAGCACCATTATCTGGTTTGTGCTCCTATTTGTCAGCCCATTCAGCTGTGTTTTGGACTACCTAAGTGGGTGTGGTATTTTATGATCCAACCTGTATAAAGCTCTGGTATGAACGAGTTTCTGTGCTCCACTGATTACTTGTGTTTAGGACTGCTTCACCCCCCTGCGGTTATTGTAATTAGTTACCTGGCTGTTCCAGCTCTGCTCATTGCCTCAGGCTAAGGTATGTTAATGTCCCTTAGCAGTCTGTGTCCCCAAGTAAAGTTCCAGCCTGCATCCTGCCCAGTGTCACTGTTTATACGTGACGATTTGTTATGAATTGTCTAATGTGTCTGTGGCATATCTGTGGCTCGAATTGTACCCCCGACTGTTCAGCATTCTCAGTGCTGCAAGGGATTTTTCTTTGCCCTTTGGCCAGTGGTGTTTGGTAGCAGAAGTTCCCCGAGTTGGATACACATTATGCAATTTTTATCTTATTTTTTCAATTTCCTTTAGATTTATCTGCAGATGTGAAGTACGAGGGCCTGCCGGATTGCATACAAGTTGAAAGTGTATATGTCTGGCCTCGTATTGTATAGTTTTGGTTGAGTCTGGAGAAAAAGTTGTGCAGGAAAATTGTATGGGGTGTTCCCCGCTCTTGGCTGTTCCAAGGGCCCTCACTTCTGATATATGTATAGGCATGCCGTATTCTCCTCAGTTAATACCCATAGGGGTCCTTCCTGTCCTAGACCCCTTGTGTACCTTTTACTAGTTGTCTGTGTCCTGCATGCCAGGAAGCCCAGTGCCCCAGTGATACGCTATGCCCCTGTCATTCATGTGAGTCCTGTCTGAATAGTATAGGCAGTTTACTTTGTATGGGTGAAGGATAACGTGGTCTGATTACCGAATTGATAAAGGAGGGAGAAGGTGTGCAGCCTCTATAAAGAATCGAGTGTACCTTGGCAGGTGGTTTTCAATCCGGGTTTTCAGACTATTTCCCATACTTAGGATAAAGAGAGGCTTAATGGAGACTGCTGTTGGAGCTGGAGGGGGGGGGGGGGGGGGGGGGGGTCACCGGGTACCTTGAAACACTATGGAACGGGAGATACTATAGACCACCTTGGGAGGCCTTGTGCTACATATCAGGGAAGGGGTTAGGAAAACCAACTTGCTCTGTCCAGCATCCGGGACCTTGGAGAAGTGACTGACTTTCTCAGTGGGTCAATTTTCACTTTGCAAAGCAGGTGAGGGTAGTATCCAGGTTGCCTATGAATCATAATAGATTGGTAGATGACTCAGTTCCAGGATCATCAAAATCTAACTTACACTGGTCTCATCCCTAATGACAGGGATTGAACATTGTGCAGATATCTCGGTCAATCTGGGTACTAGCCTTAAACAGACTCTACTGTGTTACACCCTGCAGTCCATCTTGTTCTGATGGTTTGAGTCCAGACAGACTCTGATGACTGGTACGGATGAGTGCTGGAGAAAGGAAGGTGTCGTGCTATGGGAAAAGGCAACAATGCTGGCACAGGAGGGGGTTGTGTCTAATGGATGCTGGGGTAGTGTCCCAACTGGTCCTAAACAAAGTTAAAGATGCATGAGACCTGAAACCAGGTTACTGGTGCTGGTATCACATGTCTAATGATGCACTGTTTTCAGCATCAGGTTAAATGGTAATCAGCAGGGTACACTACCTCGGGGAGTCTATTGTACATCTCCTCTTGCCCTTGGCATGGATATAGCAGGAACACCGGGTGGTACCCCAATTACCCCTGAAGGAAGGTTTTATGGAAAACCTGACCTCCCCTTACACCTACTGAAACTTCTGTTGGAGTTAAGGAAGGAGTTAAAAATGTGGTAGTTGGGTGGTTTGTGCAACAGGATTCAGATAATTACAACAGTTTGTACAGGGCATGAATAGAAGGGCCCTACTCAAGGGGTTTATGATCTAAGGAGAGGAGGGTGGTGCAAAATAATAGCTGCTGGGAATTATCTGATATGGAGCTGGCTGAGGTAACATTAAAAGAGTTTCTAGGGATCACCTAGTGGTGGTCAGGGTAGGGGCTGGCTGGACATATTGGGATGGGGGAGTTCCAGAGCGGTCCTAATGTTGAGCATGGGAGGAGGTAACAAGGGAGCTGGAAATCAGGATGTCTTAGGAGTGAAGTGGACGATTTGGGTGATCTCAAGATCAAAAGAGGTCAATCCAGATATCTCTAACGAAGGTTTCTTAGTGGGATAAGTTAATTCAGGTACAGTCTTAGGGCCACAGCTTTAGTAAACTCCACCCTGTTGCTGTCCTAATTTGGGTAACTATTAGAGACCAACGTAGGGGATTGTGGGCATTTAAAAGAGGACCCTAGAACTATATTTTTTCTTTTTGTTTTTTGTTGTTCTAGGGATAAGCCTTTTTTCAATTTGTAGTAATAATATGCGGTCAGGTTTTACCTAAATTCCAAAAAAAGTTTTGATAATTTTTTTATTTTTTCATTTTATTTTTTCCTCCCCCTCAATGTTAATATCTGTGTACCTGACCTGAAAAAATACTACTAATTTTTTTTTTAGAAACTATATTTTTTTTATTACTCTTTTTTGGTGCTATTTTTTTATTTTTTCATTTTTATTTTTTTATTTTATTTTTATTTCTTTTGTCCAACCAATGTATTTGTTTTTTTTTTCTAACCCAGATTCCATGCTCTTTAACAGTCTTGGTTGAAGCAGCATTAAATCTGTAGGTTTTTTTCTTCCCTTTCCATTATTAATTCCACCATTTTCTCGTTCATTTTCATTACTCACCTCTCTTCCGTTTCTTTTGCTTCATTAATAGTATGCAAAATTTTTCTCTGGGTTTCTATCATCCATCTTCCCAAGATAATGTAACTAAGACATCAGTCATATCATTTCTGTTTAAAGGGATTTTTCCCGCCCGCCAGTAGTGTACCATATTTTGAAGTAAAAGTATCCCTGGACGTCTCGTGTTTTTATGGCTCAATGTAATGCTACCCCCTTAGTCTACCTACTGCTTTAACCTGAGCCCCGTGAGCAGGTGTGGTGAACCCAGGGACCTTGCAATAACAGGCAGTATTGACTATCCCTACTATCAAGGGCCATGGATGATACTGGCGGTTGCTTGGACTCTGTTCCCTGTGGGGAGCCCACTTTACTCATCCCCATTGCACCCCTTATAAGTACTAAGTCTCGATGACCGCTGCTCCTGTCTGGCATTCCTCCAATATCTGTACACTGACATTCTCTTTTTTTTTTTTTTTGTTGTATTCATGCACGACGGTCTGGAGGCCCGCCCAACCACCACCTGAAGACAACCAAGTCATCTCTTGGGACAAATGTGACAAATAAGACTATCCTGAACTGTTCTTCACCATGCTGAAAAGTGCTGTCTCGCGGTCCGATCCAAGCAGAGAAACCACTACACGGTCTCACCAAGTTACAGGACTAGATATGCCAGGATCCCGCCATCAATGTTGGAGTTCCGCTCTTCCAAGGCAGAGGGGTGATGAAACATTGCAGTACAGACACTCATGGTTTGGATGTGAAGTCTCAAGGGCACCAGGATTTCTTTCCTGTCTTAAGCCTACCTTGAGGAGTTCCGGCGTGATCAAGAAAGGAAGAGGAGGCCGTGGTGGTGGTGGGGAAGGGTTGGGACTTCTGGACTGTTGTGGGTGGGTACAAAATCATTGACATAAGTTCAAGAATGAACTTCAGGGGAAACTGTGTTGGAGATTTTGAAGGACCATATTTAAAATGGAATTGGATTGCCATGCCCCATCGGGTGTATAAATATATATCAGGGAGATGTGTGTGTGGGGATGTGTAGAGATATATATATATATATATATATATATATATATATATATATATATAAATTGGAAGGCCGGGTACCGGCCTGAAGTTATGGGAGGAGCCCGGAGGGTATTTAAGCAGCCCAAAGGCCGCCGGTCTTTGTCGGTTTCCTGTGCGAGATATCTGATACGTCAGACATCTAGGACCGACTCGTTCGAGACAAGCGCTGTTGGTGCCGGTTCGTGAGCTCCGTTTCGTCTGTCCGTCTCCTTGTTGTTGCAGCCCTGCGTTCCGTGTTCGTAAGTCGTGTTGTCCCTTCGTGTCGCACTCGTGTCGCCGAGTCACGGTTCCGTACAAAGAGTCTGGTTCGGCTGTCGCAGGTAGGGCTTCGGCTCCCTTGTTTTACGTTCTCATGCACTGCTTATCATGTCACTAAACTGTGGTCTACGTAGCTCACGAACCATGCACCGCTTGCCTCGATAAACAAACATACAACCACATGCACGTTTTTGGTTAAACACGATCGGGAGCCACCTAATGGCACGCATCTTCAGGGCCGCCCGCCATGACACTCCGACCGATGCCGCGTCCGGCACTCAAGGGTTCCCCTTACGTGGTCGGGGTACGCAGGCTTTGAAGCGTTCAAACGTAGCTCGCTCACGGGTGCCGTTCGCACTCACACACAGCGATCATGTCATGTCAAATCGGTCTAGTCAGTTGCCGGGTCACTGGTTACGTTCCGAGTCTGTTGGCATGTTAAACGCACGAATTACTTTGACCGTGTCGAAACATTTCATTGTATTAGCATGGCAATCATTTCATCATTTCAAACATGGCTAACGTATCAGGCCACTCGGTCATGCTAAGTCATTTCGCATCAGTTAAACAGGGCGTTTGTGCCATCATTTCGATCCTGGTCGCACTCAGATTCAAGTCATGTCGCACTCAGGCACGGATTTGTCTCGGGGTACCCAGGTTACGGCCGCATTACCATACATGTTTCAGAGATTGGCCCACAGCTCGTACGGATGCGGGCTCGAGTCCAGTCTTTGGCATGATTTCGGTCATTGGCCACGTATCGGTCTGAATCCGGTCGCATCCGGGATGCATCGATTCGCACTGATTCACCTAGCCGCTTGGCCTCCTTTCTGTACATGCTCCAGAGATTAGATTCGGTTACAAGTTGCTTGGTTTGTTGAAATCTAGTCTTTGTCATGGTCTCATTTCGGTTACCATACCTCTGGGTGGGTCCGGTCGCATCCATAGATGCTCCGATCGGGGCAATCCAGACGCACGACTACCCAGCCTCATTTCAATACATGCGCCAAGGGCGGAATCGCATCACAGGTTGCGTTCATTCTTGATTCTTGCCCCTGTCATGGTATGTCATTTCTGTCACCTTACCACGCCCGGCAGGAATGCAGTCACTTCCCCGCACTAATTCGTGTCGGCGTGCCCTAGGCCGGCCTCATTTCAATACATGCGCCAGGGACGGAATCGCATTTAAAAAAAAAGAAAAAAAAAACTTTTGATTCTTGTCCTTGTCATGTTATGTCATTTCTATGTCACCTTACCACGCCCCGGCGTTAATTGGTCACCTCCCTGTACGAATTCGCGCCGGCGTGCCCTAGGCTGGCCGCATTTAAAAAAAAAAAAGGGTTCAGTCACTAGACAGTGGCATGATGATCGAGGTCGCTGGCATACGAGTGCTTGCGTTCCAAATGCATGCTGTAGCACTTGGAGTCGGACCCGGTGGCAGCCTGGATGTCACAGTTCGGCCCCAGCGTACCCAGGCAGTTGGCCTCATTTCACGGTTGCCTCATTTCGGTACGTGCTCCAGAGTCCGGTTCACAGTCACCCCCATACGGTACGACCGGGCCGGGCCCTGTCACGGGAAGTTTATTTCAGTTAAGGCAACATGTCGTGTCAGTCATTCATGTTGTTGTCTGTCGTTTGATTCACAGCTGTCTCGGCAGTCGACTTAAGTCACCATCGCCTGTTGTTATAATCAACGTTGGGTACCGTCGCTCTGGATGGCAGCAGTTTCAGGCTCTTAAATAGGTACTTTCTCTCACACTCTCTCAGGTCAGTCGGATTCAGTAGGTCCACCTGCACCAGCTTGATTAGGGTTCCAGCAGGTAAAAAAAAAAAAAAAAAATATAGACGCAGGGGCGTGGGGGGGGGGGGGGGGGGGGCTCCTGCTTTTTCATGGCAGGTACGTATACCATAGGTCACACGTCCAAACTCATTTCTTGTCACCTCTTTATAGGCCCAGCCTGCAGACACGTGACCAGTCAACTAAGTAACGGGTCTTGGCAGCCGCCATGTCATCAGTCGGCAGCGATGACCTCACCACCCCGCTATCTCCGGCGTCAGCCTCCGAGGCTGGCAGTGTCCAGTCTCTTAAGGCATGGACAATTCCCAGGCTGTCCGCCGATCTGAGGCGCAGAGGCATACCCTTCTCGTCCGTGGCCAGGAAGGCGGAGCTATTCAGGCTCCTCTTCCCACCACCGGCCGCAGCAGGCTCCAGCAGCCAGCAGGCGTCCCTGGAGTCTATTTCAGCCGCCGTCGCTCAGCTGCACACCCTCGTGTCTTCCCTGTCTTCCTCTGTCATTGAGGTCCAGGACAGGGTGTCACGTCTAGTGGCCAGCCCGGCCGCCACAGTTCCGGACCCTGCGGTGGTCCCAGCCATCAGTGCACCGGCCGCAGGTAGTGAGCTTGCCACGACTACCGTTCATCCTTCCCACCTGGTGCCACCCAGCGTAAGGAAGGACATTTTAGAGGGCAGAGACGTTAACCTGGCCTCACTCATGATCTCGGTCCATGACTTGGCCGAGAACAAGGCCTACACCTGGGGGGACGTCTCAGTGGTTTTGAAGGCAAAGGATCCGAGGCTCAACAGAAAGCTCACGGTGCCTGAGTTCACGCTCGCTTTCGGCATGTTCAGGGACGTGCTGTGCTCAGCCTCCCCGGGCAGGCAGGAGGAACTGGACCTCTACCTCCATGTGATCGTAGACCTGGGCCACAAATACGGTGGCTCAGCGTTCTACGATTATCATCGGTCCTTCTCGGCCAAAGCCGCGGCCAGATTCTTACAGTTCCATTTGACAACGGACTGGAGCGTAGTGGACACTGAGTTGTTCTGCCGCCACTTTGCGGGTCTACGCTCCCCGCTATGTGCTGTCAGTCAGCATCCCACACCACAGTCTGGTGTGCCAACATAGCCTCTGTCCACCCGATAGCTAGCACGGCCTCTACCAGCACGAGCCAGGCTCAGCAGGCCCCGGCGCAAGGGCAGAAGGTGGACAAGTTGGGACGTCCGGTGCGGATGGTTGGGGGAGCCGCCATTTGCAACAACTTCAACTACGGCTCCTGCAATTTCAGCCAGTGCCGGCTCTTGCACGTTTGCACCCTATGCCAGAGGGCGCACCCCAGGGTCCTGTGTGAGGTCAAGCAGAAGAAACCGTGACTAAGCCGGGTCAATGTCCTTTGGCTCGATGTTTACTTGACCTCACACCCCACTCCGTCACTCGCCAGCTACCTCGTCCGAGGTTTCACCGATGGGTTTCATACTGGGCTCATCACCCTGCCCCACTCCACCCACGAATGCCCGAACCTGCGCTCAGCAGCAACAGATGAGCCAGCTATTGACGTCCTTCTTCAGACGGAGTTGGATCGGGACTTTATGATAGGCCCGTTCAGTCAGTCTCCCTTTAGTATCTGGAGGGTTAGCCCTATCGGGCTTGTACAGGGAAAATTTTCAAATAAAAAACGTCTGGTGTATGATCTGTCAGCGCCTCATTCTTCCGTCGTTCCCAGTCTCAACTCGCTCATCCCCTCCGAGGAGTTCTCACTGAAGTACGCTTCGGTTGATATGGCTATCCAGGTCATTCTCAGGACTGGGGTGGGTGCTTGGCTCTCGAAGGCGGACATATCTGACGCCTTAAGCTGCTGCCCATACATCCTTCCCTGTGGTGCTGGCACGGCATCAAGTGGAGGGAGCGATATTATTTCGCGACCAAATTGACCTTCGGGTCTAAGAGTAGTCCTTGGTTATTTGACAAGTTCGCGGAGACCCTGGCGTGGATCCTCCTCCACGAGGCACAGTGCCACGAAGTCATCCATTATTTGGATGACTTCCTTCTGATAGAACCACCCGGGGCTCCCCCAGGGGACCTTGGTAAGTTGAGGACGGTTTTCGACAATCTGAACGTCCCCATAGCGGAACACAAGGTTGACGGCCCGGCGCACAAGATCACGTTCTTGGGCATCGACCTTGACACGCTTGCCATGCAGGCCAGCCTTCCCGCAGATAAGTTGGACCGTATCAGGACGGTTCTGCGAGAGTTCACCCGGGTGGGGGGGGGGGTGTACTCAGAAGCAACTTCAGTCTCTCCTCGGGATGTTGAATTTTTCTATGAGGATCATCCCCTAGGGCCGCTCCTTCGTGTCCCGGTTGCTGGTCTTCCTGTCCTACACTCAGGACCCAGACCAGGTCATCAGGCTGGATTCAGCAGCCAGGGCAGATCTGGCCATGTGGGAACACTTTCTTAGTAATTGGAACGGTGTGTCCCTGTTCATCCCAGTAGTGTCCACGCTGTCACCCCAGGTGGTGACCGATGCGGCGGCATCCACAGGATGCGCCGCCATTTTTGGCCATTTGTGGTTCGCCGCCCCTTGGCCTCCTCAGGCACTAGCCACACCGGGCTTCACTACCACGTCAGCCCTCTTTGAGCTGTTCCCCATCGTAGCAGCCGCTCACCTATGGGGTCACCATTGGTCTGGACAGACTGTGGCTTTTACGACAGACAATCAAGCCACAGCCGAGATCATCAGCAAGGGCAGGTCTAAATCCAGGCCCGTCATGTCCTTCCTCCGCAGACTGGTCCAGCTATCCCTACAACATCAGTTCAATGTTTACTGCTCATTCATTCCAGGGAAGTTCAACTCAGCAGCGGACGCTCTCTCCCGTTTTAACTTTATTTCTTTCTTTGAACAGATGCCAGGAGCCTACCATCTCTCAGCCACTATCCCGGATTGGTCACAACTGACCTTGGACTAGCCCCACATCTACAGTCAGCTACTAACATCATCAACGCTTCGCTCGCCCGCAACACCCGGCGGGCCTACCGGACGGCCTGGAGGGCGTTTAATAAGTTCCTGCCCCATCGCCCTCGTGAATCTTCCAGCGTCAAGCAGGTTCTGGCGTTTATCGCTTATTGCCATTCTCACCTAGCACGATACGCCAGTACGTGGCCGGGGTGCAGCACTACTTGTCACTTCAAGACCCCGCGAGGCCTTCGGTGTTCTCCTGCCACGCAGTAAGGGCTCTACTGCGTGGAGTTCAGAGGCACCAGCCGCCAGTCAGCCCCGAAGCGGCTGCCTATCACTGGGGAGATCTTTAAGGGGATGTCTGACATCCTGGATAGGTCCCCTTTCGGTCTCCTCCTCAGCACCGTCCTGCAGGCTGCGATACACATGGCGTTTTATGGGTTTCTACGGCCCAGCGAGTTCACTCGCAGCCACCCAGCTGGTCCAGTCTTGCATAGAAGTAATCTCTGCCGCCACCAGGATCACTACGTTCTTCACTTGGCGACGTCTAAAACTCAGCAGCGAGGTTCCGGAGTAGATATTCACCTGTACAGGACCCACAACAACTGGTGCCCAGTTGCCGTGTTAAACCGCTTGACGGCACTGCTATCCGACCGCCCAGGGTCCAGTCCGCTTTTACCCTTTCCAGTAAAACCCCTCAACTCGTCGCAGTTCGTGGAACATGTCCGGGTCCTGCTCGGCAATCTCCAATTGGACCCCAGCCAGTACTCCGGGCATTCATTCCGGATCGGGGCGGCCACGACGGCCTCAAGACAGGGGGTTCCGGACCATGTGATCAAGAGACTAGGTCGGTGGAAGTCGGCCTGCTTCTCTCGCTGCATACCTAACCCACAGTTGGAGATGGCTCAGGCCTTTGCCCGACTTACTCAGTGACATTTACCTTTAATAAATAATTATCCCCTACCTGAAGGTTTTTGCCCCCTTATTTTGGTGTACCATACGGTAGACCAAGGCACACTTTCAGGTCTATTTCATGTTGGTGAGTTTTGTGTTGTTTCTATGTGTCATCGTTACTCATGTCGTCCGTAGGGCTCTAGACCATAAATTGGAAGGCCGGGTACCGGCCTGAAGTTATGGGAGGGGCCCGGAGGGTATTTAAGCAGCCCAAAGGCCGCCGGTCTTTGTCGGTTTCCTGTGCGAGATACCCACCCTCCCCTTTTTTAAAAAGCCTCTTCCAAGTATTCTTACCCCAGACTGAATACTCATCTCGCATTATTCCATAACTACTTCTTACCATTCCTTATCTAGGGTATGCCCCCTTATTTTGGTGTACCATACGGTAGACCAAGGCACACTTTCAGGTCTATTTCATGTTGGTGAGTTTTGTGTTGTTTCTATGTGTCATCGTTACTCATGTCGTCCGTAGGGCTCTAGACCATAAATTATATATATATATATATATATATATATATATATATATATATATATATAATTTATGTGTGTATATATATTTATATATATTTTTATGATATGCTCCATGGGCTAGACCTTTTTTCTTTGACATTGGTTCATTAATCCATAGATTGAGTGTCCCCAGGTGCTAATTGAATCTCCCTTTTGTTCCAATAGACGACACCTTCTCCCCAGGGGCCATTGACATACTAATGTCATCTCTGGTTATCAAAACCAGTTGGTCATCAGTTCATCAACTGCCCCTGTGTTTCACTAGACGGAACGGCACCTTCTCCCCAGGGGTCATTAACATACTAATGTCAGACCTAGTTAGAACCAGTGATTCATTAATCTTTGAGACTGACTGGCAAACAGTAGTTTTGACTTCAGAAAAGAACCAATCAAGGAGCTAACCCAAGAACCAAAGAGCTAGCCAGAGAACCAGAGAGTTAGCCCAGAGAGCCAATGAGCATTGAGACTCCAGAAGGGGGCCATTGGGCATATAAGCAAGCTTAGAGCTAGCTGCTCACTCTCTTGAATCCCAGACCATCGGATGGAGGTGTAATGTATTTTGTGTATCTCTAACCTATTTTACCTTTAATCTTTTTTCTCTCCTAAGACTTGTCTTGATATTTTGTTAATCATATTGATAGTGTATATCTGTTGTAACCATATGGCCTAAAGTATCTTCGCAGCCTAAGCAACACTGTACCTGTACCATCACTTGAATTTCATCATAAGTTCTAAATTATTCTAACGTTTCTTTCCTGTATGAATAAATGTGATTGTTTATCTTTTCGCACTGTTATCGTACGTTTTTATTCTTATATAGACAAAGGTTTAATCACTTTAATCACTTTATTATCTTTGTATCTATAATCATTTAAGTAAGCTATAAAATAGCTACAACAGGGGGCAGACCCGTCATGCAGTACATGTAGGCGTGTGCACACATACTGCTCCACCATGTTGGTGAAATGCTGTCTCCTGCTAAGACGTTCCATCTCAGCTGGTGGTGCTGTGGCGTGCTGACAAAGCTTTTCCACATTCCGGCCATGCTAACCCTGCCTTGCGAGGTGCTGGCGGTGCCCCGGCTGCGTTGGCGACCTCTTCCTCCTCCTCTGCCTTCGCCTTGTGCTTCCACCGTACCCCCGCTTCCAAGTGGGAATGCCACCAGCAGCGCGTCTACCAGCGTGCACTTGTACTCGCGCATCTTACGATCACGCTCCAGTGAGGTAATTAAGGATGGCACCTTGTCCTTGTAATGGGGATCCAGCAGGGTGGCCACCCAATAATCAGCACCAGTTAAAATGTGGGCAACTCGGCGGTTGTTGCAGAGACACTGCAGCATGTAATCGCTCATGTGTGCCAGGCTGCCCAGAGGCAAGGAAAAGCTGTCCTCTGTGGGAGGTGTATCGTCTGTGTCCTCTGTATCCCCCCAGCCACGCACCAGTGATGGACATGAGCCGGTCTGGGTGCCACCCTGCTGTGAACATGGTTCCTCCTCCTCCTCCATCTCCTCCTCATCCTCCACCTCGTCATCCTCCAGAACTGTGCCCTTGCTGCCAGACAATTCTGTACCTGGCGCTTGTTGGTGCAGGAACCCACCCTCGTAGCCACTTGTAAATGACTGCCATGAAAGCCTTCAAAATGAACCCTCTTCCTCCTCCTCCTCCTCCTCCTGTGCCACATTCTCTTCCATCATCGCCTGAAGCGTTTTTTCAAGGAGGCATAGAACTGGGATAGTAACGCTGAGAACGGCGTCATCGGCACTGGCCATGTTGGTGGAGTACTCGAAACAGCGCAAAACAAGGCACACAGGTCTCGCATGGAGGCCCAGTTATTGGCGGTGAAGTGGTGCTGTTCCGCAGAGCGACTCACGCGTGCGTGCTGCAGCTGAAACTCCATTATCGCCTGCTGCTGCTCGCACAGTCTGGCAAGCATGTGCAAGGTGGAGTTCCACCTTGTGGGCACGTCACATATGAGACGGTGAGCGGGAAGGCCGAAGTTACGCTGCAGCGCTGACAGGCGAGCAGCAGCAGGGTGAGAACGCCGAAAGTGCGCACAGACGGCCCGCACTTTCTTCAGCAGCTCTGGCATATCGGGGTAATTCTTAAGGAACCTCTGGACCACCAAGTTCAGCACATGCGCCAGGCAAGGGATGTGCGTCAAACCGCCTAGGCCCAGAGCTGCTACGAGATTTTGCCCATTATCGCACACCACCAGGCCGGGCTTGAGGCTCACTGCCACCAACCACTCATCGGTCTGTTGTTCCATGTCCCTCCACAACTCCTGCGCGCTGTGGGGTTTTTCCCCCAAACAGGAAAGTTTTAAAACTGCCTGCTGTCGTTTAGCCCTGGCTGTGCTGAAGTTGGTGGTGAAGGTGTTACGCTGACCGGATGAGGAGGCGGTAGAGGATGAGGAGGCGGAGTGGGAGGAGTTAGCAACAGGAGGCAAACTGAAGTGCCCTGCAATCCTCGGTGGTGGAAGGACATGCGCCAAACTGCTATCCGCCTCAGGCCCAGCCGCCACTACATTTAGCCAGTGTGCTGTTAGGGAGATATAACGTCCCTGACCGTGCTAACTGGTCCACGCATTCGTAGTTAGGTGGACCTTGCCACAGATGGCGTTGCGCAGTGCACACCTGATTTTGTCCCCCACTTGGTTGTGCAGGGAAGGGATAGCTCATCTGGAAAAGTAGTGGCGGCTGGGCACGACGTACTGTGGGACAGCCAATGACATCAGCCTTTTAAAACTCTGCGTCTCCACCGGATGGAAGGACAGCATTTCAAAGGCGAGGAATTTTGAAATGCTGGCATTCAGGGCCAGGGATCGCGGGTGGCTAGGGGGGTACTTCCTCTTCCGCTCCAGTGTTTGGGAAATAGAGAGCTGAACGCTTCCATGGGACATTGTGGAGATGGTTGGATGGTTGGTGACCCAGGTGGTAGTGTTGCTGGCAGATCCTCTGTGTGCGGGTTGGCAGGTGTGACTGTCACTACAGAGGTGGATGAAGAGGCCGAGACTGCAGCAGAAGAGGAAGCAGGAGGAGCCAGAGGCCTTTCTTGTTTTTTGCGGTGTCTACTCCACTGCATCTCGTGTTTTGCACTTAGATGCCTGGTCATGCAGGTTGTGCTCAGGTTGATAACGTTTATGCCTCGCTTCAAGCTCTGATTGCACAGCGTGCAAACCACTCGTGTCTTGTCATCAGCACATTGTCTGAAGAACTGCCACGCTAGGGAACTCCTTGGACCTGGCTTTGGTGTGCTTGGTCTCTTGCTGCGTTGGGCAGTAGCAGACGTACTGTCTAGGGGACGGACGCTCCGCTTTTGCACCCTGCTCCCTCTTCTGCTGTGCTGGTGGCTCTGTGCAACCACCGCCTCTTCCTCTGAACTACACTGGTCACCTGCATGACGTTGATTCCATGTGGGGTCAAGGACCTCATCGTCCTCCACAGCATCTTCCACCCAGTCTTCACCCCTGCCCTCCTTGACGGTCTGCACAATGGCGAAAGCAGCAGCAGTTGGCACCTATGTTTCGTCATCATCCGAGACGTGCTGCGATGGTCCTCCCATGTACTCATCATGAAACATAAGCGGTTGGGCATCAGTGCACACAATCTCTTCCACTTCTGGGGCAGGGCTAGGTGGATGGCCCTGGGAAACCCTGCTAACAGAGTCATCAAAAAGCAGAAGAGACTGCTGCATGATTTGGGGCTCAGACTGATTGGCTGATTTGCAAGGGGGTGAGGTGAAAGACTGATGGACATCGGCTGCAGGTGCCAACTCTGAACTTTCATCAGGAGACTGGGTGGGAGACAATGTGAAGGAACCGGAGGCACTGTCAGCAACCCAATCTACTATCGCCTGTACTTGTCCTGGCCTCAACATTCGTACAGCCTCATTAGGCGCACCAAAATACCGCTGCAGGCTCTGTCGCCTACTCGCACCTGAGGAAGGTGTTTCACTAGTGCGTGTAGCTGGCACAGATCGACCACGTCCTCTCCCTGCAACAGGAGCGCCACCAGCAGCACCACGACCCGGGCCACGTCCCCTTTTTGATGATCTCTTCATATTTTCAAAATTTATGATCTCACCCTAAATGGGTGTTTTTGTCAATAGCAGAATACACGTACAGTGTCTAAAGCGTTTATGAAAACGCAGAAAATGCTATTGGGAAGAAAAAAAACACTGCAAAATTAAATTTTTTTGCAATGTTTTTCCAATATCAGAATACACGGATAGTGTCTAAAGCATTAATTAAAATGCAGTAAATGCTATTGGGAAAGAAAAAAAAGAAAATGCTATTGGGAAGAAAAAAAAACACTGCAAAATTAAATTTTTTTGCAATGTTTTTCCAATATCAGAATACACGGATAGTGCCTAAAACGGAAAATTGTATCATACTTATCGTAATTTTCCTTTCCTGGTGCCAATCCATGGCAGCATACAAGTGATAGAGCTCCGCCTCTACTCCGCCTTCAGGACTAGTGAATAGCATAAATTAAAGGGCATAGCCCCTCCCCCAACATTCTTCTTAATATAGAATACCGAGGGTGGGAGTTTATGCTGCCATGGATTGGCACCAGGAAAGGAAAATTACGGTAAGTATGATACAATTTTCCGTTTTCCTGGTGCCTCCATGGCAGCATACATGTGATAAATAACTAGCTCACATGGGTGGGTTTAATGCTTTAACAAAAAATAAACTTTAATCAAACACAGACATAGCAGCATGAAGCGCTTTTCTCCCGAACTCTAAGGTTGTAAGAGCCCCGGGATCAATACGATAATGTTTGAGGAACGTGTGTCGGGAAGACCAAGCCTAATGTTTTAAGAGAAACATTTGCCCTCGCTGCCCAAGATGCCGATACTGCTCTTGTTGAAGGAGCATTCACCTGAGCCGAAACTTGCTGTGGCTTCCAAGTAGGCCCTGAGAACTTTGGATATGTCTAACTCATAACAGGAGTTTGATTCTGAGTCCATGAAAACTGGTAACGCCCATGGTTCTGATAGGTTTGCCGTTGAGGTGACCTTGGGTGTGAAACCTCTGAGAGGGTGAAGTTCTACCCTATCTGGAAAAAAAGGATATGTGATCATCCCCAATGCCCAGGGAGTGGATTTCCGAAATCCTCCTGTCGGATGTAATAGCCAACAGAAAAGTTGTTTTTAAAGTCAAGTTACAAATTGAGACCTCTTCAACCGGTACAAACGGATGAGTGGATAGGACTTCCAATATTAGAGGAGGATCCCACTTTGGAAAGGAACGTCTGGATGGGGGGACATATCTTCAATACTCCCCTGAGGAACGTAACCACTAGAGGGTCTTCTGCCCCCCTGGTGTTAGTTGCTGCAGAAGTTGCGGAAACTTGTACCTTGAGGGAACTCTGGCTGAGCCCCAAATCGAGATGCAGCCCCAAATGCAGAAAACTCAGAACATCAGCAGTGGAAAGAGAGATAGGATCAAATCCTTTTCCTGGGGCATCGGATAAGAACTTGTCCCAAATTCTTGCATAGATTGTGTTGGTTGTAGGCTTTCTAGCTTTTAACAGGGTGGATATGACCTCTTGGGAACAGCCTAACGATTCAAACCTCCTCCTTTCCACTTCCATACACAAAGATCCAGCTTCTGTGGGTCTGGATGGTCCAGCCTGCCCTGGGTCAACAACTGCAGAAAGGGAGGAATTCTGATCGGATGATCTACACTGAGGTGCATGGCTACTGGAAACCACGGTCTCTTCGACCAATAGGGTAGCACTGCTAGCACTTTGACTGGTTCGTTCAGGAGTCTGAGGAGAAACCTCGAAAATGAGTGGGCGAGGAGGAGAGGTGTAAGCTGTCTTGAAGGTCCAAGGACAAGATAGCGCATCTACTCCTTCCGCCTGTGGATGTGGAAGGTGAGAGAAGAATCTCCTGATTTTGCAATTCTCATGCGTAGCAAAAAGATCCACCAGTGGGGTCTGCCCTGAATTGGAGATTTGGATGAACACATGGGGATGTAGAGACCACTCGTTGTCCCCACACCTCTTCGATAAGACATCTGCCTCTGTGTTCATCTTGCCTGGGAGATACATTGCCCTGAGGTCTACCAGGTTCCTCTCTGCCCAGAGCATTACAGGTTCCACTTCCCTCAGAAGTGTCTTGCTGTGGGTGCCCCCTTGTTTCTGAAGGTACGAGACCGCCCCCTTGGTGTCCAAACATAGAAGTACTCTCTGTCCCTTGACCTGAGATGCAAAAGAGGTTAAGGCTAGAAATGCTGCCCTCATTTGTAGGACGTTGGACACTGTCCCTCTGGTGGGAAAGGACCATCTTCCCTGAATTCTCTGCAATGGGCACCCCACCCCTGGCCACTCGCATCTGACGTAATTGTGGACCATGAGTGGGAACCCAAATGATAGAGCCGGGAGAGATTCTCTGGATTCATCCACCAGTGTAATGACCACTGCTCATTAGCGTTGTTAAACGGATTGTCTGAGACAGATGTTGTCGTCTCCATTGTATTAAGAATCCTGTCTGGAAGTGTCTCAGATGCTAGTGAGACCATGGAACTAGAGGTATGCACGAGGACATCGAGCCAATAAGGCTCAGACACTATAGGTGTAGACAACCGCAATAAGGTTGTCTCAACCCCGCGCTTGGAGGAAAAACCTCTACAATAAAAAAGTATAATATTTGATATTGTGATGTTAATAATGTACTAAAATTTATCACTAATTAATCATAGCTTGATCAATCAAAATTAATTAGGTACTAGAGCTGCTCCCTTTGAAATCCGTAGATTTAATGGATGGTGTGGTTTGGTAATTGGGGCGCTAATGAATCTACAAAAAAACTGATTGTATCTAAATATAATAATATATTAATAAATTATGTTTTGAATCGACCTCTCGAGTGAGAGGTACGTGCCTCTGTTTTGGTGTAGGTGTCCCTGGTATGGAAACCATAAGAATAAAGTCGATGTTGACCATCTAATGTGCCATAAACATTAATAATAAAAAAATATATAAAAAATATATATAAAATTCCTATGATAGTGTCAAACACCAATGCACTTATCAAACAATTTTGTAACACTCCACATGTACAATTGAAAATACAATATCACCAATGTTGACCTCTTGGCCGTGATCAGGTGCTATTAAATGTGTTTACATAGAACCAATAAACATATAATCGAACAGTGATGGGTGCTCCCACAAAAAATATCAATCCTTCAATATGATTGACATAAATCAACATCAGTGTGCCACAACTGCAATGATTTAAATCACACAGGATAATACAAAAAAACTCCTCCTTAGTAGAAACCAAATATGTGTGTCACCATAAATATAAAAAATATAAATATATGTAAAAAATGTCCAATAAACAAAGCCCAAAAAACGAAAAAAACACAAACGAAAAAAAGTTCATGAAATAAATTGCATAAGTTGAATGTTGAATTTCACTTATTTCCTATGGAATGTGAATCCCTTCACCAAATAGAAATTCTTCTTTCACCCAAGTGATAGCAGTAATAAAGCTGGCCGCTTACCAGAAGATGTTGATTGCTTTAATTAAAAAACAATCACACGCGCTTGTTACAGGACATGGCCTGTTTAAGATACACCAAATATACTTTGAGACACCTCCTCCTCCTCTCAGATCAGTTCAGGTCAGATCATGGATGGGTATATATGTGGAATTAGAAAAAGCACTTCATAGTGTAATCTTGCTTTTTATTTTTTTATTTTTTAAAATATAAACAGTTTAACAAAAAAGCCAAATGGCCACTCACATTTACCGGTGCCCGCCCGGCACTGGGGCTGCTCGCCTTTGAAAAAACAGTGGTATGTTTAGAATCTCTCTCCCTCTAATGGATTCCTGTGTGGATCGGCGTGCGTGTCACCTCCTCTCGCCGTCAACCAGACAAACCGGATATCCTGGGAAGTTTACGTTTGGTTTAGTGATCAGGTACCGCCTCCGACGCACGTTTCGTGATGTCACGTCTTCAGGGTGGCGTACCTGATCACCATGGAATGTCTAATTATGTAGTGTCTCCCATTTGCAAATCGGCCAATGGGAAACCTTATACTCTGCGCAGCCTCAGTGCCAACTGGACTCCTCATTGCGGACCTGCCGCTTACAATATACATATATCAATCATACATGTTAAAATGCCTTAAAACAACTTTAAAAAATATATTTTATTTTTTATTTATCAAACCTACCACTACTTTTTGACTGGATCATGATTTATTTAATAAAGTATTTGATAATTATGATTTTTTTTAGCAATTACGCAACGCTTTTGTTTAAATGCGCGCAAGAAACTTTTAATTTATATTCCTATATTTATTATTTTTATTTTTATGCCATCCTAGTTTTTTACTGTTACAAGTCTTTATTTAATTAATTTGTTTATATGTCACCTTTTTTTCATGTGTTAAATTGTTCCTGTCATCCTCCTCAGAAATGACTAATCACCTACCATACTCCTGATAATCCACTAGATGTCACTCCTATTTTGGTTCTAGCTGATCTATTTTGATCATGCATTGTGGACATTTTTTTCCCACAGGGTATTTTTATTCATTATGTACTAATTTCTTTTTCATTTGGCATTAGTATCCTTAGCATCTCAAACTTTTGGTACACCCTTACGTTATTATTTCTCTCTATGGGGATTGGTATGTAGTTAGAGTCACCTCTAATAGTTATAATATCAAAAATAATATCAAAAAATCAAAAGAATATATAATATGGAAGATCTAATTCCCCCCCCCCCCCCCCCCTTTGTGGTTCACATCCATAATTTATTCATTTGTCAGGAAACAGTTCAGATCTAATTCTATATTCATACCCAACGGCTGCATTGTGTTGAGTGTATATAGCCACTTTGTCTCGTTTTGGGAAACCTCTTTTCTCATATCTGTTCCCCTCCAGTGTCTTGAGATCTTGTCAATCCCATAGAAACGACACTGAGTGGGATCACTATTGTGATATTTCTCAAAGTGTCTCGACACACTATGATTAGGGAATTTTTTCTTTATGTTGGCTAGATGTTCATTTATTCTAATTTTGAGTTGTCTGGTGGTACGGCCCACGTATTGCATTGGGCACGGGCATTCTAGCACATACGTCACATGGTCTGAGTGGCAAGTAATTAGGGGTTTGATTTTATGTGTGTTCTTAGTTACACATGATTGGAAATAAGAAATCTTTTTTTGAGTCCCTGATTTTCTAGTCAGTCGACATGCTTTACATCTGGTACAGTAATGAAAGCCAGATCCCCCCAGGAAGGTGGTCACCTTCCTGGGGGGGGGGGGGTCTGGCACATTGGGGGCTATTCTGTTCCGCAATCCTGGAGCTCGTCTGTAGATGAATTTTGGTTGTTGTGTAATTGTAGACTTTAGATCTTTATCTTGTAGCAAGATAGACCAATGTTTTTTGAAAATTGCTTCTATCTGCCTATACTGTCTGTTATAACCTGTAATAAAAGCCAAGGAGCCCTTGTATTCAGGTTTAGCTTTATTTGTTAGAAAGGTGTTCCTATCCATTAGTGATACCTGAGACAGAGCTTTACTAAGAGTACTGTGATTGTATCCCTTCTCAGCAAATCGAGCTGTTAGTATTTGTGCTTGCTCTTGGAAATCACTTGGAGACACACAGTTGCGTTTCAAACGCATATATTGGCCTTTGGGTATGGCTCCTATCCACCGCGGGTGGTGGCAACTGCTTGTAGGAACATACCCATTCCTGGGGGGATGTGACCACCTTCCTGGGGGGATCTGGCTTTCATTACTGTACCAGATGTAAAGCATGTCGACTGACTAGAAAATCAGGGACTCAAAAAAAGATTTCTTATTTCCAATCATGTGTAACTAAGAACACACATAAAATCAAACCCCTAATTACTTGCCACTCAGACCATGTGACGTATGTGCTAGAATGCCCGTGCCCAATGCAATACGTGGGCCGTACCACCAGACAACTCAAAATTAGAATAAATGAACATCTAGCCAACATAAAGAAAAAATTCCCTAATCATAGTGTGTCGAGACACTTTGAGAAATATCACAATAGTGATCCCACTCAGTGTCGTTTCTATGGGATTGACAAGATCTCAAGACACTGGAGGGGAACAGATATGAGAAAAGAGGTTTCCCAAAATGAGACAAAGTGGCTATATACACTCAACACAATGCAGCCATTGGGTATGAATATAGAATTAGATCTGAACTGTTTCCTGACAAATGAATAAATTATGGATGTGAACCAAAAAGGGGGGGGGGGGAATTAGATCTTCCATATTATATATTCTTTTGATTTTTTTGATATTATAACTATTAGAGGTGACTCTAACTACATACCAATCCCCATAGAGAGAAATAATAACTTAAGGGTGTACCAAAAGTTTGAGATGCTAAGGATACTAATGCCAAATGAAAAAGAAATTAGTACATAATGAATAAAAATACCCTGTGGGAAAAAAATGTCCAAAATGCATGATCAAAATAGATCAGCTAGAACCAAAATAGGAGTGACATCTAGTGGATTATCAGGAGTATGGTAGGTGATTAGTCATTTCTGAGGAGGATGACAGGAACAATTTAACACATGAAAAAAAGGTGACATATAAACAAATTAATTAAATAAAGACTTGTAACAGTAAAAAACTAGGATGGCATAAAAATAAAAATAATAAATATAGGAATATAAATCAAAAGTTTCTTGCGCGCATTTAAACAAAAGCGTTGCGTAATTGCTAAAAAAATCAAAATTATCAAATACTTTATTAAATAAATCACGATCCAGTCAAAAAGTAGTGGTAGGTTTGATAAATAAAAAATAAAATATATTTTTTAAAGTTGTTTTAAGGCATTTTAACATGTATGATTGATATATGTATATTGTAAGCGGCAGGTCCGCAATGAGGAGTCCAGTTGGCACTGAGGCTGCGCAGAGTATAAGGTTTCCCATTGGCCGATTTGCAAATGGGAGACACTACATAATTAGACATTCCATGGTGATCAGGTACGCCACCCTGAAGACGTGACATCACGAAACGTGCGTCGGAGGCGGTACCTGATCACTAAACCAAACGTAAACTTCCCAGGATATCCGGTTTGTCTGGTTGACGGCGAGAGGAGGTGACACGCACGCCGATCCACACAGGAATCCATTAGAGGGAGAGAGATTCTAAACATACCACTGTTTTTTCAAAGGCGAGCAGCCCCAGTGCCGGGCGGGCACCGGTAAATGTGAGTGGCCATTTGGCTTTTTTGTTAAACTGTTTATATTTTAAAAAATAAAAAGCAAGATTACACTATGAAGTGCTTTTTCTAATTCCACATATATACCCATCCATGATCTGACCTGAACTGATCTGAGAGGAGGAGGAGGTGTCTCAAAGTATATTTGGTGTATCTTAAACAGGCCATGTCCTGTAACAAGCGCGTGTGATTGTTTTTTAATTAAAGCAATCAACATCTTCTGGTAAGCGGCCAGCTTTATTACTGCTATCACTTGGGTGAAAGAAGAATTTCTATTTGGTGAAGGGATTCACATTCCATAGGAAATAAGTGAAATTCAACATTCAACTTATGCAATTTATTTCATGAACTTTTTTTCGTTTGTGTTTTTTTCGTTTTTTGGGCTTTGTTTTTTCCAAAGACATTTTTTACATATATTTATATTTTTTATATTTATGGTGACACACATATTTGGTTTCTACTAAGGAGGAGTTTTTTTGTATTATCCTGTGTGATTTAAATCATTGCAGTTGTGGCACACTGATGTTGATTTATGTCAATCATATTGAAGGATTGATATTTTTTGTGGGAGCACCCATCACTGTTCGATTATATGTTTATTGGTTCTATGTAAACACATTTAATAGCACCTGATCACGGCCAAGAGGTCAACATTGGTGATATTGTATTTTCAATTGTACATGTGGAGTGTTACAAAATTGTTTGATAAGTGCATTGGTGTTTGACACTATCATAGGAATTTTATATATATTTTTTATATATTTTTTTATTATTAATGTTTATGGCACATTAGATGGTCAACATCGACTTTATTCTTATGGTTTCCATACCAGGGACACCTACACCAAAACAGAGGCACGTACCTCTCACTCGAGAGGTCGATTCAAAACATAATTTATTAATATATTATTATATTTAGATACAATCAGTTTTTTTGTAGATTCATTAGCGCCCCAATTACCAAACCACACCAAGGCTCAGACACTGCAAGGCTGATAGATGGAATCTCTATGACCTTGGATACCTTCTGAATGATGCCCTCCATCTTCATCTGGGGTAAAGAGACTGTGCCTAGGAGCGTATCGAACATTGCTCCTAAGTAAACCATCTGCTGTGTTGAAACTAATTGGCTCTTCCGATGGTTCACCAGCCACCCGAACTCCGACCACGACTGGAGAAGAATCTCCCTGTGGACTAAAAGGTGGCTCGGGTTTTTTTTGACAGCAAGAGGATATCGTCCAGGTAGTGATAAATTCTTAACCCCCTCTCTCTCTCTCATAGGGGCCAAGACAGATATCAACACTCTTGTGAACACCAGAGGGTAGGTGCATAGCCCGAAGGGCAGAGCTTGAAATTGCAGGTGGACATGACCCACTGCGAACCTTAAGTATTTTTGGAAGGATGGTAGAATAGGGATGTGGAGGTATGCATCCTGCAGGTCTATCGAGATTAATCAATCTCCTGGTTGTATGGTTTGTATGATCGTTTGGAGTGACTCCATCTTGAAGCTTTCGAGATGGATGTATTGATTTAGCTTTTTCAGATCTATTACAGGTCTCCAGTCGCCTGTTTTTTTCTGCACCAGGAAAAGGGTGGAAGAAAAACCTGGAAAATCGATCTGATGGGGGGACAGGTATTGCTGCCCCTTGACGCTGCAGGGACTCCAAAAAAATTGGTTTAAAGGCCAGTGCCTTCTGTGGGGAGGCTGGTAACTGTCTCTTTGAAGGACGTGTGAGGAGGCTGCTGAGAGAAAGTCCAGAAGTGACCGTACCGGATCGTTGCTAGGGTCTTGACATTTGGAGGCACAGATGGGGAAAACGTTTTTTTAACCGGGCTCCCACTGGGGGCGTTTCCTCCCCGCTGACGTCAAAAGGACTTTGTCCCCTCCTGGGGAGCAGTGAGGGACTTGTACTTTCTGGCTCCCAGAAAAGAAGTCTGGGTGCCTCTCCACGATTTCTTGTTGTCCCTAAAGGGGCGAGACTGCCTGAAGTCTCTAGAATTTGATTGCCGGAATCGTGATAAATAGGCCCTTGTTCTCCGGACCTTCCTGTCCTGAGGAAATAAGCCAGATTTGCCCCCTGTTATTCTGGAGATTACTTTGTCGAGTTTCTCAACAAACAAAGATTTTCCATCAAGGGAAATCTTGCACCAATTCTGCTTTGATGCTAGATCGGCTGTCCAAGGCTTTAGCCATAAGGCCCGCTTTGCCATAACAGAGTTGCAGCATTGAATTGGCTGAACACCGGATTGTGTCAATGGCAGCTTCTCCCACGAAATCCGCCAACTTAAGCTCCTCCAGAGCTTTGATTATGTCATCTTTGGGAACGTCTTGGTGCAGGGATGTCTCAATATTTTCCGTCCAAGACCTGATGGCATTGGAAACAGATGTCAGCGCAATGGCTGGTCTGCAAGCCACCCCTGCTTCTAGATAGATGTATGGATCTAGACCTCAAATGGAGCTATCTAGGGGATCCTTGAAAGACGTTGAATCCTCCATTGGCATTGTTACATTTTTTGCCAGACGCACTACAGCCGCATCAACCACATTCATTGAACTGAGTATCCGAATCTGCCAGTGGATACATTTTGCATAAACGTGCGACAGAAAACGCTATCAGTTTTGTTCCACTCATCCTCTATGATCTCCCCCATTAATGGGAAGAAGATTTGGTTTCTCTTGAGGAATGAGAAATAGCTTTTTGATTTTTGAGGAGGCCCTTCCGGGTCTTCCCAGGCAATGTCGCTCCTCACCGCTTGTACAAAGGGTTGAACCAGGGAGAAATTGAAACCAGACGGTTCTGTATCATCTGAGGACTCCTCGGATGAATCTACCGGTGGGATTTGTTTAGCTGTTTTTCCTGATGGAGGCAAAGGAGTACTAACAGCTGATGGGCCCGAAATGTCGGGGTCCAAATCCAACACCTGGGCAGCTTGTGAAACCGGGTGAGCTGGAATCATGGCCGTCAGTTCAGAAAGAGTCTCTCATGGTTTGCTTAAGCAGGTCAACCACCTGCTGGCCTTCTAATTCCCGGTTAGCTGCGTAGTCCCTGAGACAGTCTCTGCAGACGAGCTTATCAGGGAGTGGAACCGCGCCACAGGCCCAACATTTTTTCCTTGACGCCCGCGGTGGAGGCGAAGGCGAATGACGACGTCTATAAGATCCTGATCTTCTGGAAGATTTATGATGAGAAGAGCGCGGTCTTCGCTCAGGACTATTGTCATAGCGCCTTGAGGACTTTCTGGACCGCTTTGAAGGAACAGGGCTGAAACAAACAAAGTTTGTCAGTGGCGCACTCTTTTTTTTTTTTTTTTTTTTAAATACTCACGTACAGGTGGTCCACATACCTATTGGATACGAGAGGATCTTGGCTTTGTGACGAATGGCTCATGGTAAAAAATGGGCAGGAGGATCAGCTGTAGTAAGGCGAAGTAAGAAAGCAAAAGAAATAGAGTCTATTTGCACACCAAATTTTTAAACAAAGTCAACACAGTAGGAGTGAGATAAAAGTATAAGGCTGGCCATACACTACCCAACCCCCGTCTATAGATCTCCCTCAGATCTATAAAAAAAACACACAATATGTGGTCAAATCTAATCACCCCCAATTTGCATGCAATCAGGCAGGCCCCTGTACCACACAGTTGAAGGCAAACCTAATGGAAATTGAACAAGAAAATTGCATGGTGAATGGCCAGCTCTACACATACCTGTAATGCTGAAGTAATTTGTACTGCAGGGCATACACCTGATATGCAGAGCAGCCCTGAGTCCAATTTAGAGCCAACATTTTAAAGCTAAAAAGGGAGAGCAGCTTAATTAAAAAGGACCTACCCTATTACTGGCAAAAAAAAAAGAAACGAAACCAAGGCCACAGCAAGAGAGTGAGAACCCTGAAGGGTAGTACAAAAAGGCTAGAGAAAAAAACCTCAGAAATAGCAAGGAAACGCCCGTTCTGCACATGTGCAGACCAGGAATAAAATGTCTTAAAGGGGACATTTTTTTTTTTTTAAACCTATAAACTTTAACCACCAGGGCTCAAAAACAGTGCAGACATGGAAGCAAAAAGAAAACCTAACCTGACCAAGAAGGAAGAGAATCTGATCCTCCCGCCGTCATCACCAGCATTTGTTTTTCTGGAAATTCAGCAGACTGCGTTCCTATGAGGAAACTCTGCAAGACCCCAAAAGATCCTCAGAAGGGGTTCCCAGTCTTATCAGCGCATTGAGCGGCCCAAGATCAGGGACTGCGCACGGGAGAGGCTTAACCCGGCGGACGCTGCCGACTGCAGAGGTATGGACATACTGCTACTCTTCACCAGTCAAGAGGAATGAGGAAAAAAAGGAGAATGTTGGGGGAGGGGCTATGCCCTTTAATTTATGCTATTCACTAGTCCTGAAGGCGGAGTAGAGGCGGAGCTCTATCACATGTATGCTGCCATGGAGGCACCAGGAAAGCTTTTTATGAAAACGCAGAAAATGCTATTGGGAAGAAAAAAAACTGCAAAATTTAATTTTTTTGCAATGTTTTTCCAATATCAGAATACACGGATAGTGTCTAAAGCGTTTATGAAAACACAGAAAATGCTATTGGGAAGAAAAAAAACACTGCAAAATTAAATTTTCTTGCAGTGTTTTTCCAATATCAGAATACACAGATAGTGTCTAAAGCGTTTATGAAAACGCAGAAAATGCTATTGGGAAGAAAAAAAACACTGCAAAATTAAAATTTTTTGCAATGTTTTTCCAATATCAGAATACACGGATAGTGTCTAAACGCTTTGGACACTAAAGCGTTTATGAAAACGCAGAAAATGCTATTGGGAAGAAAAAAAACACTGCAAAATTAAATTTTTTTGCAATGTTTTTCCAATATCAGAGTACACGGATAGTGTCTAAAGCATTTATGAAAACGCAGAAAATGCTATTGGGAATAAAAAAAACACTGCAAAATTAAATTTTTTTGCAATGTTTTTCCAATATCAGAATACACGGATAGTGTCTAAAGCGTTTATGAAAATGCTATTGGGAAGAAAAAAAACACTGCAAAATTAAATTTTCTTGCAGTGTTTTTCCAATATCAGAATACACGGATACACTATCCGTGTATTCTGATATTGGAAAAACATTGCAAAAAAAAAAACACTGCAAAATTAAATTTTTTTGCAATGTTTTTCCAATATCAGAATACACGGATAGTGTCTAAAGCGTTTATGAAAACGCAGAAAATGCTATTGGGAAGAAAAAAAACACTGCAAAATTAAATTTTTTTGCAATGTTTTTCCAATATCAGAATACACGGATAGTGTCTAAAGCGTTTATGAAAACGCAGAAAATGCTATTGGGAAGAAAAAAAAACACTGCAAAATTTAATTTTTTTGCAATGTTTTTCCAATATTAGAATACACGGATAGTGCCTAAAGCTTTTTATGAAAACGCAGAAAATGCTATTGGGAAGAAAAAAAACACTGCAAAATTAATTTTTTTTGCAATGTTTTTCCAATATCAGAATACACGGATAGTGTCTAAAGCGTTTATGAAAACACAGAAAATGCTATTGGGAAGAAAAAAAACACTGCAAAATTAAAATTTTTTGCAATGTTTTTCCAATATCAGAATACACGGATAGTGTCTAAAGCGTTTATGAAAACGCAGAAAATGCTATTGGGGAAAAAAAAAACACCGCAAAATTAAATTTTTTTGCAATGTTTTTCCAATATCAGAATACACGGATAGTGTCTAAAGCGTTTATGAAAACGCAGAAAATGCTATTGGGGAAAAAAAAAAACACTGCAAAATTAAATTTTTTTGCAATGTTTTTCCAATATCAGAATACCCTGATAGTTTCTAAAGCGTTTATGAAAACGCAGAAAATGCTATTGGGAAGAAAAAAAACACTGCAAAATTAAAATTTTTTGCAATGTTTTTCCAATATCAGAATACACGGATAGTGTCTAAACGCTTTGGACACTAAAGCGTTTATGAAAACGAGAAAATGCTATTGGGAAGAAAAAAAACACTGCAAAATTAAATTTTCTTGCAGTGTTTTTCCAATATCAGAATACACAGATAGTGTCTAAAGCGTTTATGAAACGCAGAAAATGCTATTGGGAAGAAAAAAAACACTGCAAAATTAAAATTTTTTGCAATGTTTTTCCAATATCAGAATACACGGATAGTGTCTAAACGCTTTGGACACTAAAGCGTTTATGAAAACGCAGAAAATGCTATTGGGAAGAAAAAAAACAATGCAAAATTAAATTTTTTTGCAATGTTTTTCCAATATCAGAGTACACGGATAGTGTCTAAAGCATTTATGAAAACGCAGAAAATGCTATTGGGAATAAAAAAAACACTGCAAAATTAAATTTTTTTGCAATGTTTTTCCAATATCAGAATACACGGATAGTGTCTAAAGCGTTTATGAAAATGCTATTGGGAAGAAAAAAAACACTGCAAAATTAAATTTTCTTGCAGTGTTTTTCCAATATCAGAATACACGGATACACTATCCGTGTATTCTGATATTGGAAAAACATTGCAAAAAAAAAAAACACTGCAAAATTAAATTTTTTTTGCAATGTTTTTCCAATATCAGAATACACGGATAGTGTCTAAAGCGTTTATGAAAACGCAGAAAATGCTATTGGGAAGAAAAAAAACACTGCAAAATTAAATTTTTTTGCAATGTTTTTCCAATATCAGAATACACGGATAGTGTCTAAAGCGTTTATGAAAACGCAGAAAATGCTATTGGGAAGAAAAAAAAACACTGCAAAATTTAATTTTTTTGCAATGTTTTTCCAATATTAGAATACACGGATAGTGCCTAAAGCTTTTTATGAAAACGCAGAAAATGCTATTGGGAAGAAAAAAAACACTGCAAAATTAATTTTTTTTGCAATGTTTTTCCAATATCAGAATACACGGATAGTGTCTAAAGCGTTTATGAAAACACAGAAAATGCTATTGGGAAGAAAAAAAACACTGCAAAATTAAAATTTTTTGCAATGTTTTTCCAATATCAGAATACACGGATAGTGTCTAAAGCGTTTATGAAAACGCAGAAAATGCTATTGGGGAAAAAAAAAAAAACACCGCAAAATTAAATTTTTTTGCAATGTTTTTCCAATATCAGAATACACGGATAGTGTCTAAAGCGTTTATGAAAACGCAGAAAATGCTATTGGGGAAAAAAAAAAAACACTGCAAAATTAAATTTTTTTGCAATGTTTTTCCAATATCAGAATACCCTGATAGTTTCTAAAGCGTTTATGAAAACGCAGAAAATGCTATTGGGAAGAAAAAAAACACTGCAAAATTAAAATTTTTTGCAATGTTTTTCCAATATCAGAATACACGGATAGTGTCTAAACGCTTTGGACACTAAAGCGTTTATGAAAACGCAGAAAATGCTATTGGGAAGAAAAAAAACACTGCAAAATTAAATTTTTTTTGCAATGTTTTTCCAATATCAGAATACACGGATAGTGTCTAAAGCATTTATGAAAACGCAGAAAATGCTATTGGGAATAAAAAAAACACTGCAAAATTAAATTTTTTTGCAATGTTTTTCCAATATCAGAATACACGGATAGTGTCTAAAGCGTTTATGAAAATGCTATTGGGAATAAAAAAAACACTGCAAAATTAAATTTTCTTGCAGTGTTTTTCCAATATCAGAATACACAGATAGTGTCTAAAGCGTTTATGAAAACACAGAAAATGCTATTGGGAAGAAAAAAAACACTGCAAAATTAAATTTTTTTGCAATGTTTTTCCAATATCAGAGTACACGGATAGTGTCTAAAGCATTTATGAAAACGCAGAAAATGCTATTGGGAATAAAAAAAACACTGCAAAATTAAATTTTTTTGCAATGTTTTTCCAATATCAGAATACACGGATAGTGTCTAAAGCGTTTATGAAAATGCTATTGGGAATAAAAAAAACACTGCAAAATTAAATTTTCTTGCAGTGTTTTTCCAATATCAGAATACACAGATAGTGTCTAAAGCGTTTATGAAAACACAGAAAATGCTATTGGGAAGAAAAAAAACACTGCAAAATTAAATTTTTTTGCAATGTTTTTCCAATATCAGAATACACGGATAGTGTCTAAAGCATTTATGAAAACGCAGAAAATGCTATTGGGAAGAAAAAAAAACACTGCAAAATTAATTTTTTTTGCAATGTTTTTCCAATATCAGAATACACGGATAGTGTCTAAACGCTTTAGACACTAAAGCGTTTATGAAAACGCAGAAAATGCTATTGGGAAGAAAAAAAACACTGCAAAATTAAATTTTTTTGCAATGTTTTTCCAATATCAGAATACACGGATATTGTCTAAAGCTTTTATGAAAACGCAGAAAATGCTATTGGGAAGAAAAAAAACACTGCAAAATTAAATTTTTTTGCAATGTTTTTCCAATATCAGAATACACGGATATTGTCTAAAGCTTTTATGAAAACGCAGAAAATGCTATTGGGAAGAAAAAAAACACTGCAAAATTAAATTTTTTTGCAATGTTTTTCCAATATCAGAATACACGGATCTTGTCTAAAGCGTTTATGAAAACGCAGAAAATGCTATTGGGAAGAAAAAAAACACTGCAAAATTAAATTTTTTTGCAATGTTTTTCCAATATCAGAATACACGGATAGTGTCTAAAGCGTTTATGAAAACGCAGAAAATGCTATTGGGAAGAAAAAAAAACACTGCAAAATTTAATTTTTTTGCAATGTTTTTCCAATATTAGAATACACGGATAGTGCCTAAAGCGTTTATGAAAACGCAGAAAATGCTATTGGGAAGAAAAAAAACACTGCAAAATTTAATTTTCTTGCAGTGTTTTTCCAATATCAGAATACACAGATAGTGTCTAAAGCGTTTATGAAAACGCAGAAAATGCTATTGGGAAGAAAAAAAACTGCAAAATTTAATTTTTTTGCAATGTTTTTCCAATATCAGAATACACGGATAGTGTCTAAAGCGTTTATGAAAACGCAGAAAATGCTATTGGGAAGAAAAAAAACACTGCAAAATTAAATTTTCTTGCAGTGTTTTTCCAATATCAGAATACACAGATAGTGTCTAAAGCGTTTATGAAAACGCAGAAAATGCTATTGGGAAGAAAAAAAACACTGCAAAATTAAAATTTTTTGCAATGTTTTTCCAATATCAGAATACACGGATAGTGTCTAAACGCTTTGGACACTAAAGCGTTTATGAAAACGCAGAAAATGCTATTGGGAAGAAAAAAAACACTGCAAAATTAAATTTTTTTGCAATGTTTTTCCAATATCAGAGTACACGGATAGTGTCTAAAGCATTTATGAAAACGCAGAAAATGCTATTGGGAATAAAAAAACACTGCAAAATTAAAATTTTTTGCAATGTTTTTCCAATATCAGAATACACGGATAGTGTCTAAAGCGTTTATGAAAATGCTATTGGGAATAAAAAAAACACTGCAAAATTAAATTTTCTTGCAGTGTTTTTCCAATATCAGAATACACAGATATTGTCTAAAGCGTTTATGAAAACGCAGAAAATGCTATTGGGAAGAAAAAAAACACTGCAAAATTAAATTTTTTTGCAATGTTTTTCCAATATCAGAATACACGGATCTTGTCTAAAGCGTTTATGAAAACACAGAAAATGCTATTGGGAAGACAAAAAACACTGCAAAATTTAATTTTTTGCAATGTTTTTCCAATATCAGAATACCCTGATAGTTTCTAAAGCGTTTATGAAAACGCAGAAAATGCTATTGGGGAAAAAAAAAACACTGCAAAATTAAATTTTTTTGCAATGTTTTTCCAATATCAGAATACCCTGATAGTTTCTAAAGCGTTTATGAAAATGCAGAAAATGCTATTGGGGAAAAAAAAACACTGCAAAATTAAATTTTTTTGCAATGTTTTTCCAATATCAGAATACACGGATAGTGTCTAAAGCGTTTATGAAAACGCAGAAAATGCTATTGGGGGAAAAAAAACACTGCAAAATTAAATTTTTTATCAATGTTTTTCCAATATCAGAATACACGGACAGTATCTAAAGCGTGTATGAACACGCAGGAAATGCTATTGGGGGGAAAAAAACACAGCAAAATTAAATTTTTTTGCAATGTTTTTCCAATAGCAGAATACACACAGACTATGGTGTATCTCTTACTATATGCAGAGTTGGTCCTAATGGTGCACTGAGCTTGCAGGTAAAACTTTTATATTTTGTCTGGCACTGGCCTCATGGCACTGTTAAAAGACTGTGCACTGCACCCCAGCCAGGGTACAATTGATTTAGGAATCTCTTCAATAATTCTCTCTGCCTCTTTCTTTTGCTTAATAACGAAACTCCCTACCCTACTCTAGCTATCTAGATCGCTCACTGATCTAACTAATTTGAAGAAAATTAAAGGAATGTGGACTGACTGACTGACTTTATCACACTAACGCCTAAAATCCTCTCTCTTAGCAGCACAGGAACCTGTCTCTAGCAGAATGACGCTGTGTGCTGTGTGTCTGGACTATATATTAGACATGGGAACTGTCAAAGAATTTGTTTCGTTTCGTTTCGTCCCGTTTCGTATATAAAAAAATTCGTAATTCGTGTACGAAATTCCGTTCGAATTCGTACGAAATACGAAATTCGGACGAATCGTAATTTTTTTTCGAATCGTTAGTAAAGTTACGAATCGTTACGAATCGTTACGAATCGTTACAAATCGTTAACGCGGCTAATGAATTGTTGGTTCTCATAACACAGAGAACAATTCGAATTCAACTACAAATATCAAATTTCAATTTCAAGTTACGAATCATTACGAATCGTTACGAATAGTTACGAATCGTTAGTAAATCCAACTACAAATATCGAATTTCAACTAATATGAAAGAAATTATAATAGCGGATATAACGAATGCTTTGAATGCTTCGAATGAATTCGAGATTCAGTATATCTAATATAGAGAACTGTTCCTGCACAAAGTGTCATTTTTTCAGGAAAAAAAGCTATTTAAAAACACTCGCGGCTAATAAAAAGTCAGCTACGTAACACAGAGAACTGTCATTCATTGATTAAAAAAAAAAAAAAAAAAAAAGCATAGGGGTCCCCCCAAATTCAATAACCAGGCCCTTCAGGTCTGGTATGGATATTAAGGGGGACCCCAGCCCAAAAAAAATGGCGTGGGGTCCCCCCAAATATCCATACCAGACCCTTCAGGTCTGGGATGGATTTTAAGGGGAACCCCGGCCAAAAAAAAAAAAAATAGCGTGGGGTCCCCCTCAAAATCCATACCAGACCCTTTATCCGAGCACGCAACCTGGCAGGCCGCAGGAAAAGAGGGGGGGACGAGAGCGCCCCCCCTCCCGCCTGAACCGTACCAGGCTACATGCCCTCAACATTGGGAGGGTGCTTTGGGGTCCCCCCCAAAGCACCTTGTCCCCATGTTGATGAGGACAAGGGCCTCATCCCCACAACCGTGCCCGGTGGTTGTGGGGGTCTGCGGGCGGGGGGCTTATCGGAATCTGAAAGCCCCCTTTAACAAGGGGACCCCCAGATCCCGGCCCCCCCCCTGTGTGAAATGGTAAGGGGGTACAAAAGTACCCCTACCATTTCACCAAAAAAGGTGACAAAAATGGTAAAAATGACAGGAGACGGTCTTTGACAATTCCTTTATTAAAATCTTCTTTCTTCTGGTCTTCCTTTCTTCATCTTCTCCTTCCGTCATCTTCTTCCATCTTGTTTCTCCGATTCGCTTCTTCTTGCTCCGGTCTTCTCGTCCTTCTCGTCCGGCATCGGTGTCGGCGTCGGCGTCTCTTCTCGCAGGCCGCTCCGCGCAATGGGAGGCTCCCGCTCTGTGAGGCTTCGCTCCGTCTGACAGGTCTTTTATAACGAAGGCACCTGGTAACCCCGCCCCCTCTGACGCACGGGGACGTCATGTGGAATTCCCTATGGCTTTCCCCATTACGTCAGAGGGGGCGGGGTTACCAGGTGCCTTTGTTATAAAAGACCTGTCAGCCGGAGCGAAGCCTCACAGAGCGGGAGCCTCCCATTGCGCGGAGCGGCCTGCGAGAAGAGACGCCGATGCCGGACGAGAAGGACGAGAAGACCGGAGCAAGAAGAAGCGGATCGGAGGAAGAAGAAGATGGAAGAAGATGGAAGAAGATGACGGAAGGAGAAGATGAAGAAACCGAAGGATGAAGAAAGAAGAAAGAAGATTTTAATAAAGGAATTGTCAAAGACTGTCTCCTGTCATTTTTACAATTTTTGTCACCTTTTTTGGTGAAATGGTAGGGGTACCCCCTTACCATTTCACACAGGGGGGGGCCGGGATCTGGGAGTCCCCTTGTTAAAGGGGGCTTCCAGATTCCGATAAGCCCCCCGCCCGCAGACCCCCACAACCACCGGCCAGGGTTGTGGGGATGAGGCCCTTGTCCTCATCAACATGGGGACAAGGTGCTTTGGGGGGACCCCAAAGCACCCTCCCAATGTTGAGGGCATGTGGCCTGGTACGGTTCAGGCGGGAGGGGGGGCCGCTCTCGTCCCCCCTCCTTTCCTGCGGCCTGCCAGGTTGCGTGCTCGGATAAGGGTCTGGTATGGATTTTATGGGGGACCCCACGCCATTTTTTTTGGCTGGGTTCCCCTTAAAATCCATCCCAGACCTCAAGGGTCTGATATGGATTTTGAGGGGGACCCTACGCCATTTTTTTTTTTTTTGGCTGGGGTTTCCCTTAATATCCATCCCAGACCTGAAGGGCCTGGTTATTGAATTTGAGGGGACCCCTACGCATTTTTTATCAATGACTTCAATGAATGACAGTTCTCTGTGTTACGGATCCGACAATTCATTTGCCGGCAATAGCCGCGAGTGATTTTAAATAGCTTTTTTTTCCTGCAAAAATGACACT
Organism: Lithobates sylvaticus; assembly: GCA_028564925.1. Lineage (NCBI taxonomy): Eukaryota > Metazoa > Chordata > Amphibia > Anura > Ranidae > Lithobates > Lithobates sylvaticus. Next base: position 91,205,531 of record CM053037.1, read on the forward strand.
GTGCGGGAACAGTTCTCTATATTAGATATACTGAATCTCGAAGCATTCGAAGCATTCGTTATATCCGCTATAATAATGTCTTTCATATTAGTTGAAATTAGATATTTGTTAGTTGTTGTATTCGAATTGTTCTCTGTATTACGGGAACCGGCAATTAGCCGCGAGTGATTTTAAATAGCTTTTTTTTCCTGCAAAAATGACACATGTACGGAGAGAGTTCTAAGCATGGGAAACATGCCCCCTTCTATATACTATATACTCTATAGTATGCCTATGAAGGGGGGGCATGTTTCCCGTGCTTAGAACTCTCTCTGTACAATTTGTCATTTTTGCAGGAAAAAAAAGCTATTTAAAATCACTTGCGGCTATTGCCGGCAAATGAATTGTCGGATCCATAACACAGAGAACAGTCATTCATTGAAGTCATTGATAAAAAAATGCGTGGGGGTCCCCCCAAATTCAATAACCAGGCCCTTCAGGTCTGGGATGGATATTACGGGGGACCCCAGACAAAAAAAAAATGGCGTAGGGTCCCCCTCAAAGTCCATACCAGACCCTTGAGGTCTGGGATGGATTTTAAGGGGAACCCCAGCCAAAAAAAATGGCGTGGGGTCCCCTTCAAAATCCATACCAGACCCTTATCCGAGCACGCAACCTGGCAGGCCGCAGGAAAGGAGGGGGGGACGAGAGCGCCCCCCCTCCCGCCTGAACCGTACCAGGCCACATGCCCTCAACATTGGGAGGATGCTTTGGGGGTCTGAGACCCCCAAAGCACCTTGTCCCCATGTTGATGAGGACAAGGGCCTCATCCCCACAACCCTGGCCGGTGGTTGTGGGGGTCTGCGGGCGGGGAGCTTATCGGAATCTGGAAGCCCCCTTTAACAAGGGGACCCCCAGATCCCGGCCCCCCCTGTGTGAAATGGTAAGGGGGTACAAAAGTACCCCTACCATTTCACCAAAAAAGGTGACAAAAATGGTAAAAATGACAGGAGACGGTCTTTGACAATTCCTTTATTAAAATCTTCTTTCTTCTTTCTTCTGGTCTTCCTTTCTTCATCTTCTCCTTCCGTCATCTTCTTCCATCTTCTTCCATCTTCTTCCTTCGATTCGCTTCTTCTTGCTCCGGTCTTCTCGTCCTTCTCGTCCGGCGTCGGCGTCTCTTCTCGCAGGCCGCTCCGCGCAATGGGAGGCTCCCGCTGTGTGAGGCTTCGCTCCGGCTGACAGGTCTTTTATAACGGAGGGCACCTGGTGACCCCGCCCCCCCTCTGACGTCATGGGGAAAGCCATAGGGAATTCCACATGACGTCCCCGTGCGTCAGAGGGGGCGGGGTTACCAGGTGCCCTCCGTTATAAAAGACCTGCCTGGTTATTGAATTTGGGGGGACCCCTGCGCTTTTTTTTTATATCAATGAATGACTGTTCTCTGTGTTATGGAGCCGACAATTCATTTGCCGGCAATAGCCGCAAGTGATTTTAAATAGCTTTTTTTTCTGCAAAAATGACACTTTGTCATTCGAATTCATTTGAATTCATTCGAATTCATTCGTTATATCTGCTATAATAATTTTGTTCGAATTAGTTGAAATTCGATATTGGTAGTTGGATTCGAATAATTTGGAGCTGAAATTCATAAACGGAATTTTTCTTGCAGAAATGACACTTTGTCATTCGAATTCATTCGAATCCATTCGAATTCATTCGAATTCATTCGGCAACGAAATTCGTAAACGGAATTTCGTATTCCGTACGGAATTCGTATTAAAAAAAATTCGTACTACGGATTTGTAAATTCGTACGAATTTCGAAAAATTTGTACGAATTACGAATTCGTACGAAACGAATCGCACATGTCTACTATATATAGAGGCAGGGTCACATGCTGCACTGCCCAATAACAGCCATGCCATTAGTAGGCATGGCTATGATGGCTTCTAAGGGCACACTAGTGAAACTAGCGTCGATTGGCTGCCCTGCAGCTATTAAAAAGGTGCCAATACATCGCCGAACACCGGACCCGAGCACCAGAATAGGAGGTAAAGGGCCGCTCTGTGCAATATCGTCACACAGAGCAAATAAGTATAAACCACTTTCTTATTTTAATTGAATTATTTTAATTTAACCACTTCAGCCCCGGAAGATTTTACCCCCTTCCTGACCAGAGCACTTTTTACAATTTGGCACTGCGTCGTTTTAACTGACCATTGCGCAGGGATGCGATGCTGTACCCAAACTAAATTTGCATCCTTTTTTTCCCCACAAATAGAGCTTTCTTTTGGTAGTATTTGATCACCTCTGCGTTTAAATTTTTTTGCGGTGTAAACAAAAAAAGAGCGTCCATTTTGAAAAAAAATCTTTTTTACTTTTTGCTATAATAAATATCCCCAAAAATGTTTTTAAAAACAAACAAATTTCTTCATCAGTTTAGGCCAATATATATTTTTCTTCATATTTTTGGTAAAAGAAAAAAAAATCACAATAAGCATATATTGATTGGTTTTCAGCAGTCCTGCGACATTGTGATGGACAGATCAGACACTTTTGACAGATTTTTGGGACCATTGACATTTATACAGCAATCAGTGCTATAAATATGCACTGATTACTGTGTAAATGTCCCTGGTAGGGAAGGGGTTAACACTAGGGGTGATCAAGGGGTTAAATGTGGGTTCCCTAGATGTGTTCTAACTGTATGGGGATAGGACTGACTGGGGGAGGAGACATATCGTTGTTTCTACTTAGTAGGAACACTTGATATGTCTCCTCTCCCCTGACAGAACAGGGATTTGTGTGTTTACACACACAAATCCCTGTGCTGGCTCTCGTGCACATGAACGTGAGTGGCCGGAGGCGATCTCGCCCGCCGGCCATGCGCATCGGGTACCCCGCCAGCGGCTCTTAAAGTGGAAGACGTACCATATATATATATATACATACACGTGAGCCGTGAAAATTACTTTACAATCATTTTAAATTACAGTATGACCTTTACTTTGGTGGCAGTGCATAATGCCCCTTACATTGGTATGGGTGGTAAGATAACGCTATTTACATGACAATATGCAAATAATAATACTGCCCTGCCCTGCAGGCCCGCACTGATGTTCAGCGGTGTACAGTAGAGTCACCTTTCCATAGTATTGCATTGCCAGGCAGTCTTTTTGGATCAGAACTATGCATCCACTAGGCATACAGTAGATCAATCTGACCAAATGCTGGCCAGAATTACAGTATACAGGCTTTTTTTGTTAATAACAGTCAGCTCCACTGCAGACTTCACACCTGTAAAGCCCCATACACACGGTCGGACTTTTTCATGGATTCTGTCCGATCGGACAATGTTGTTGAAAAATCAGACCGTCTGTATGCACCATCGGACAGTGTACGTCGGATTGTCCGCCGGACAAAGTCTTATCTCCTGCTGGAAAGATTTGCCGACAACACGGTCCGATCACACCAAATCCGATCGTGTGTACGGTTGTCCGACGGACAAAGTGCTACGCATGCTCAGAAGAAATTCTGTGACGGAAGCGCTCGGTCAGGTAAAACTACCTTTCCTAATCGACACAGCACATTCGTCACGCTGCAATGTTAAAATGTCTTTAATGCAGCGCATTCTCTTTTTCTTTACAATGCAACAAGAATGACATGTTTTAGCTGCTCCTATTCACCCGCACTTCTCACAAACTTAGTTCTTTATTACTTTTCAGCATTTATACACTACATGTTTATTTTTACTCAGATCGTAAAAGAATCTTTGTTATCTTTTTAGCATGATTTGTCTTTTTTTTTCTTTTTTTGGGAATACATATTTGAATGAGATTTTTTTTTTTTTTTTTGGAGGGGGGTTGTGTGTCTCAACTTAGCAAAACCACATTATTAACATTTGTATTTCCTGACAGACTCCATGGCAGCCTACGTGTGGGTTAACCCCGCCTCCTCTCCAATGCTATAGGACCCCCTACCCTATAAGATTGAGCTCACCTGTACAGACTGTGTTCCTTTTTTGTCCTCCTCCATTGGACCTTCACATGCTGTTCGTGTCTGGTTGGATTTCGGATCTCTCTTCTGGCATACCTGTGTGGTGCAAGCTCAGTGCTCAGCCATGGGCGGGCGAGTAGCTTTGAGGCTGGATGGTTCCCCATTACTGGGTGATTGCCTCTGTATGCTCATCGGACGGACGGACAGGTCTCATCAACGGCTGGCAAGGTCTGCATTTCATCTCCTTCCTTTGCTCCATGGCAGTCATGTATTTGTTGATTTTTGTGTGTGTGTCCCTCTCGGTATTTCCCTGTATCGCCGGCACCTCAGTGTCCCTCATGGCGATTGGAACGCTTCTGCGTTCCAGGCCGCAGCGGTGCTTCCGGGTCGCGGCCGCCGCCGTCGCTCTGCGCATGCGCGGGGCCTTCATGGAAGCGAGGCTTGGTTCGCGCATGCGCGGAGCGGCGGAATGTCCGGCGGCCGCGCATGCGCTGTCCGGCTGTTTTCCCTCAACGCAGGCGCGATGTTGGGGAGGGCAGTGACGTCATTTCAGGCGGGGGATTTGATTGTCTGCCATCTCCTGTCATGGTGGGATTCCCACAGGCAGTGAGCGGCAGCTTCCCCCAGCCTGGTCTGCATTTATCTGTCTAAATTTTCTTCCCTTAATGGGGAAAGTAATAAATAAATAAAAATATTCAGGTATATAAAATTTTATATATATTTAAAAAAAAAAAAAAAGAGAGAAAGTGTAAAAAGACAGGATACGTATAGACACTTGTACTTTGTTTTTATGCATCTATGTTTTATTGTTTTGATGTGAGTTAAAAAATAAATAAATAAATATAAATAATGAATATTTTAATCTCACTGATTGGCTCGGTATGTGTAGCATTCCGGGTTATCTGCAGACCGTGCGTGTCATGATGACGTTGTGTCCAGTGGTTATGGACAGGTCACTGCCTTCATACGGCCAACCCTCACGCACAAGGTATGTGCAGGTGAGGGGAGGGGCAGAGGTTGCAGTCTCAAAGGATGAGATTGCGTTGGTGTCCCCCCCCCCCCCCCCGATCTTTTCTTTTTCAGATCGGACCCGCTAGTCGTGGTCCAGAACGACAGAGACCTTGCCACGCCACAACATTTACGAAGGAGATGTTGCCATTCCTCCTGCACCTACGGGAGATGTTGCCATTCCTCCTGCACCTACGGGAGATGTTGCCATTCCTCCTGCACCTACGGGAGATGTTGCCATTCCTCCTGCACCTAGAGGAAATGTTGCCATTCCTCCTGCACCTAGAGGAAATGTTGCCATTCCTCCTGCACCTAGAGGAGATGTTGCCACTCCTCCTGCACCTACGGGAGATGTTGCCATTCTTCCTGCACCTAGAGGAGATGTTGCCACTCCTCCTGCACCTAGGGGAGATGTTGCCACTCCTCCTGCACCTAGGGGAGATGTTGCCACCCCTCCGGCACCTAGGGGAGATGTTGCCATTCCTCCTGCACCTAGGGGAGATGTTGCCATTCCTCCTGCACCTAGAGGAGATGTTGCCATTCCTCCTGCACCTAGAGGAGATGTTGCCATTCCTCCTGCACCTAGAGGAGATGTTGCCATTCCTCCTGCACCTAGAGGAGATGTTGCCATTCCTCCTGCACCTAGAGGAGATGTTGCCATTCCTCCTGCACCTAGAGTTGTTGCCATTCCTCCTCCATCCAGAGGAGATGTTGCCATTCCTCCTCTATCCAGAGGAGATGTTGCCATTCCTCCTCCAGTCATTGCATCGCCCTATCAGCCGCCTGGATGGCAGAGCCTACTGGAGATGTGGACACGAGTCCTGGAGGACAAGTCTTTATTGACCACTGTTATGCCTGGGCGGATGGGGATAAAAGAGGTGGAAAACAAGAATATAGAGTCTCTTGTGAAATGTGTGAGGTAGCAGTCTCTAAGGAAATGGGATGCATCCCACACATGGTGCCAGTTGTCCATTCCACCCGGGGTCTTGGCTGGCGTAGTCCAAAGGTGTTGGGTCCTTTCCAGCCCTACGCTGCTTCTCTGGATTCTTTGGTCAGCAAGTTGGAAGGTGATGAATGTATCAGAATATGTCTGGTTCCTCCATGGGGCAAAGAGATTAAGGAAGCCCTACCACCTCCCACCCCCCAGGATAAGTAAAATAGTTCTTTAGGCACCTGGGGAAAGATCGCTTTCCTCTCTTTGGCTCCTTACGGATGAGGAGTGAAAGAAGGTGGACAAGAAAATGTTGATGTCAAACAATACCCCCAGATTGTATGCCTTCAAGGCAGAAGAAGCAGGGGGTCTGGGAAACACCCCCCTCATAGATGCAGCTGTGTTGTGTTTGGGAAAGCAGGTTACTCTACCTTTAGAAGATGCTGTGCCATGCAAGACAAGCTTGAGAGAGATTGACCAAGACCTCAAGGAAACTTATGGGTTTGCTGGTATGGTTTGTAACCCTGCCCTGGCTCTAGTAGCTATGTCTAAGGCTATGGAAGCCTGGATAAAGAAGATAGTCTTCGTACCCAGGTGAGCTTCGGAACAGTTCTCCAGAAGTTCAGCTATGACTAAGCGCCTTTGAGGCGTGAAACGCGTAAGCTACTGTTGCTGTTTTGCGGTATCGCATGAGGTGTCACTACTTTGGATTTTATCTTTTGCCTAATAAAGAAGTTTTTGCTGAAGTGCGGCCATCCAGACTTCCCTTTTTTCCTCTCTGTTGTGATCAGAGCCTGCACCAGCTGTACCGAATCAGGGTGGACATCACTTTGCATCCAGACTCAGAGTGGTATTCATATTCTTATCTCTCCAGAAGTTCAGCCGTTATGGAGCTGAAGCAGGCGTTACTGTACACATCCCGAGGGTCGAGAAATTCCAGGAGGTATACCTAACCCTCTTCTTAACACTAGAGAAACAGTTTATGGTGACTAGTGTAGGTGTAATTTACCTATACAAGTATATAATATATAGAATTTGAAAGATTCAAAGGAAGGCTTTGTCGACCTTCTGTGCGGCCGGGCGATGGGCTAATCTCAATCGACTTAAAATATGTTTTCCTCCGGTTACAGTTGGGTAAGACCATCTACTGTTCTTCTTCTACCTCCTTTTCGGGCTGACAGCCTCACCCGAGTCTTAAGAATTCCTCTGGCCATAGGGGCCCTTATCGTCTTATCACTATTTCGACGACCTCCTGTGGCTATCCTAGGATTAAGACCAGCTGTTGGTTCACAGGGAACAGGTAATCTCCACCTCGACCGGCTTCAGGTGGTTCCTAATTTAAAAAAAAAAAAAAAAAAGAAGAAAACTAATCGGCTCAATGGTCTCCGCGACCCCTATGGCCAAGTGGTCCCTGCAGAGGTTGTACCCTTTCCAGTCAGGATTTCTGCAGCATTGGAAATTAACGGTGAGGAGCAGTCTCTTCTGGTGACTTCAGCGCAAAGTCTGATCAGTTGTCACTTCGTTGCCCCATCTCATGGGTCAAGGTCACGACCGATTGGAGAGCCCTCGGCAGTTTGGATCTTGCTCAGGAAGGTTGGGTATGCGTCTTCTCAACCCGGGCTAGAATGTTATGGATCTTCGGGCAGCCTTGTGTGCCCTTCAGTCCTTCTCCCATCTTCCGGAAGGGAGAGTCAGTATTATTAAGAATGGACGACACAATGGTGATCTCCTTTTGTGAAGAGTCATAGTGGCACTCGAAGCTGCACACTATTCCGTGAGGGCGAGCCCATCACGTCTTGGGCCCAGAAGAGCTTGTCCGGCGTTTCAACTGCCTATATCCCCAGAGTCCAGATTGTCTGAGTGGATTTCCTGTTGCGTATTCGGTTAGACACTAACGAGGGGTCTCTTAGTGTGCAGACATTCAAGTGGCTGTTCCTGGGAGTCATGCCCGAGGTGGATCTATTCTCTTCCCAGGCAACTTCAAGCTGATGAGGTGTTACAGCTCGGGGCTGTTGCGGCTAGACCTCTGGAATGGATGCCCTGACAGATCGATTGAGTTTCAAGAGGGCATACGCTTTCCACCACTCCCCATTAATTCTCAGGTTATTATGAAGATCTCATGCGGAAGCGGTCAAAGTGGTGGCAGTAGCTCCTTACCAGTCGATCAAGCCTTGATTTCTCCTCCTGAGTCAGCTCAGCCTCCGGGATCCAGTGCTTCTTCTTCTCGGGTTGGACCTTCCGTTTTCAAGGGGCAGATCGGCACCCTTGTCCGGCTCAGGTGCGCTTAAGGGTGATTTACACTATCATGAGCTCTACAGGGACGAGCACGAATTAGGTCAATAGGAGAATATGGGCCAAATCTGTAGAGTTCTCAACCTTCAGACAGATCATGAAGAAATCCAAAAGCTTACGATATCCTAAACTTTCTTTTTTCTTCCAGTCTAGATTTGTCTCTATTCATCGGCTCCATCAGAGTCCAAGTCTTAGCCTTGTTGGCGTGCTCTGGAACTTCATGGGCTGTTCATCCTTGAGTTCAGCAGTTGTTCAGTGGGCAGTTAATACTCAGCCCTCAAAAGGGACCAAGTTTCCCAATTGGGATCTTTCCCTTGTCATCGACTCACTGTCTGAACTCAGTAATACGGGGTCCTTCCCGCTTCCTATTTGGAAACCTTCTGGCAAAAATCACTTTTCTGGTGGCTATTACCTTGGCTAAGAGGGTCTTAAAGGTTATGTCCCTAAGTTACGAAGAATCTCGTCTGTTCTTCTTTCCGGACTGGATGGTCCTTATTTCTATGCTCAGCTCAATTCATGAATTACCTCCTAGGTTCCATGAGAACTAGGAAGTCGCCATACCTACATTTAGGACCCAGGGATCCACTGAAGTTCATCCTCTGGTTGGGGGCGAAACTCTGAAGGTTTGCCTGCAGGCTACTTCCTCGCTGTTAAGACACTCTCTACCTGATGGTCCTGCACTTTGACAATAGCAAACGGAATCAAGCTGCAGCCAGAACGACTACGGCCTGGATCGCACAGTTCATCCATCAACCTTTTTAGGACTAGGGTCTGGCTCCTCCGGAGGCAGTGCCGGCACGTTTCACCAGGGGTATAGCGGTTCATAGCCAGCAGCCCGTCACATGGCTCCAAAAGTGGTCTGCAAAGCGGCCTCATGGTCCTCTAATTGAACTTTAATGTCACATTACTGTATTGAGATTGCTTTACTGTCTTCTGTGAACTTTGGTTGATAAATCCTGTCGGTTGACGGGTCAAATTGAAATTATCTCTGTTCAGCATGCCCACCCGTGTGGATTGGCTAGTTATTTCCCACACGTAGGCTGCCATGGAGTCTGTCAGGAAAAAGGAAAATTTATTATCAAATACTTACCGTAATTTTCCTTTCCTGATGGACTCCATGGCAGACGGAGTTCCCACCCTTCAGTTATTGAGTAGGCTAGTTACGGAACACAGTCTGTACAGGTGAGCTCAATCTTATAGGGTAGGGGGTCCTATAGCATTGGAGAGGAGGCGGGGTTAACCCACACGTAGGCTGCCATGGAGTCCATCAGGAAAGGAAAATTACGGTAAGTATTTGATAATAAATTTTCCTTTTTCTTGCTTAAATTTACTAGGAGTTTGTTGGTTGTTGGTGCCCCCTTGTTAATTCTACTTTAGGATTAGTGAAATGTACCTGCCTACTCAAAGAAAAACTGTCATTGTTGAAAAGTAAAACACAATAGTCAATGATTATTTCCAATCCAAAAAAAATTTATTTAGGTCTCAGCAACAAACCAAAGAGGAACGCAGCCATGGTGAAACTTGGGGAATTTGCAAAGCCTTGGACCCCCACGGCAACCATCATTTTTCAAGCGTAGAAATATTAAGGGGAGTGCAATCTGGTCCTGAAGTCCAAAGCATCCGGAACTGCAGCAGATGCCATCTAGGTCCCCAGGCTCTGGTACTACAAGAGGCTCCATCTTCTCTCAGACCAGACTGAATCCAGGTCGTCACTCTCAGATCTTCCTTCCACGCTTCCTTCCACGCTGTGGCTGTCGTGCTGGTGGGGTGGCAGAAGGAGGAGGAGGAGGAAGAGGAGGCGGAGCATGGTAACTATGGCAAACATGTGTGACTGGGGTCATCTCCCCAGCCCTACCCTTATTTAGGACATGGAGGATGAGCCCGTCACACATGTTGCGTTGCCTCACCTCCATACCCATCATCTTCGTGACAACCACGGAGCCAAAGGTCTCCTCGTCGGTGGGTGTGGCATGTAGGGAGTCTGAAGCCTCTCTGATCATCCGGAGCGCTGACTCTGCCGCATAACCCCCCCTTCTCGCCCTTCTGTACGGAGGGCGGAGGGGAGGGATTTGGGTGTCAGTCAGGCTCCGAGGCCTAGCCCCCTCTTGGCTGCCACTACCCACCTCTTGGCTGCCACTAACCCCTGCCTCCTCCTGACTGCCACCTTCCACAGCCACCTCCTGGCTGAGGTCTTCCTGTGTATGAAAAAGGGACATAGTTTCAGTTATTTGTTCATCAAACACACACAATTCTCATCTAGTGACTGTTGCAAAATGTTTACAAATAGAAAACCATACAATTCTCAGCCCTGCAGTTTAGATTGTGGCCCCAACTGTCTCCAACACTACTGTCAGTTGATATGTCAAACACGTTAGGAACTAAGCAATTGGGGATCCTGAATTAAGTGAACATCATTCATTATTCACATAAATGGTAACAAAACTACTATACCTGGAACAAGCTGGGCTCCTCCACCTCTTCCAGACTGGAAGGCCCAGGTTGCTCCTTGGAAGCCTCATCAGGGGTGGCCTGCGCGCAAGGAAGCGTGGAAGGAGGAGTCGAGAGTGGCTCCGTGACATCAGCCTGGTCTTTGAGAAAATGTAGACTCTGATAGTACCAGAGCTTGGGCACATAGACCTCCTCTGCTGCAGTTGCAGTTTCTTCCGACTTCACAACCTTCTTGCGCTCCCTGATATACGCACTCCTCAGGCTGCCAATTTTCTTTCTTATATCATCAACAGTTGCCGCGGGGAACCTTGGCTTGACAAATTCCACAAGTTCCTCCAGGGCTGCGTACCTCTTTGGTTTGATGCTATAATGGGGGTGTTTAGCCTGCCATAAAATGGGAAATTCCCTGTATTTGGCAATGAAGAGGGGGAGAAAACTCATGTCGTTGAATCCCTTCATAATCTCTGCAAGACACAACACCACACCAAACACTATAAATTATGTCAGGCTAAACTCTTCTAATCTTCTCCATAAAGAAGCCTCAAGTTCGAATCAGTCTAGGCTAGTTATGTACTAACGTCAAATTGTACCTTCGTTTCTAGCGATCGTCTCGTGCGTGAGCTTTCTCTCCCCTCGTCTCCCAGATCGTGGCTACGACACAGGCGTGTGACGTTTTATATACAGTGCGCATGCGTAAAACTCTGCCCGCCCCTGACGAACTTTCTCGTCTATTCCCCACCCCTTCTCTTTACGGCGCAGTGGGGAGAGCACATGGCGGGGACACAGCAGGTGCGCCACAAATATCCCACCAACGAGGAGGACGAGGAAAGTCCGGAGGCAGAAACGTCCCGATCCCGGAGCCTGAAATTCAAGGCCTCCAATATGTCATTTGGAGAAATGTTGGAGATGGTGGACATATTAAAGAGGAGCGACTATGATGGGAAGTATGGGCCTTACCTCAACCCCAATGTCCGCAAGGCCAAGATCATGTCTAAAGTTGTGAGGAGGCTGTACAATAATTTTGGGGTACAACGATCCAAGGAGCAACTGAGGAAACGCTGGTCAGACCTGAAACTGAGGGAGGCCGATCAGTACAGAAAGATCAAGCGAATTCTTCAAAAAAGTAAGTAGTTGTGTTTTGTGTTTTATTTCTTGCTTGCATACTGCTCCATGTGGTTTGATTTTTACAAAGTTGTACATTCCAAAATGGCCACTTTCATGTTCGTCTGTGCATTCGATCGTACTCAGCCTCGATCTTTCTGCCACTGTCATGGTCGTGTGTGTGTGTCCATTAGATCGTACGCAACCTCGATCGTTCGGCCACTTATAATACGATGTTTGGTGTTTTTTTTTGGGGGAAAGGAAGTTTGTTCTCACTAGAAATGTCATCAAGAATGTAAAGCCAATTTATTCAATGTAAAGGAGAGGTCACCCAGTAGCTGTTTACCCATCTGGACTCTAGAGCACTAGTGCTGGGACACCCAAACCCCCTTTTTATTAGGCTTTTCCACACATGTGCTCCAGTGGATACTAGAGGGGGGTCTCCATCACACAAACTTCTACCAAAAAGCTAGTCAGTTTAGCACCTTTACAAAGTGACTACATTCATGTAGTTGGCATTTGTAACTGGCCAAACAAAAATAGTGTCCGTCACTTTCAAGCAATGTTTGTCATTTCCTATTTCTGCCCTCAATAGATTGTGTTGCTAAATCTTCCTTTTGTACATTCTCATAGGGGAGCGAAAACTTGGGCCGTCTGAGGAAACCCCAAAACCAACACCTCCCAAAAAAGGTGAAAGAGCAGAAGCAGAGGAGGAGGAGGAGGAGGAGGAAGGAGAGATCATCGAACTTGGAGAAATTGTCACCACAACAGGTGAGTGTGGGAGAACACAGCTACTGGTAAGCTAATCAATGTATGCCTCATTTCCAACACCCGATTTTTGTTTGTTTGTGGTTTTTAGGTGACGTGGATGTTGTGGAAGAAAAATCGCACTTTACCACAGAGAGTGCCCACGTACTCATCGGGGAGATAATGGTCTGCAATAGAGATCTAGATTACATAAAGCAAAACATCAATGATGTTCAACAAAAATTGAAGAACATCATTGATGTTTTAGGAAAAATATGAAAACGCACCAAGTAATTAACACACATTTGTGCCAGCTTCTGAACACATTTGCAACTTAAGAACTGTGTGAAATTTGGAACATGCACACATTGTGTCCACATGTGCTAGCTCCCATCATGGTGGATGAATGCCAACGTTTTTTTGGGGGTGCAACCACTTTACGAACTACGAAAGTGGTTGTGGTGAAGGGGTTGCACCCCCAAAAAACGTCCATTCATCCCCATGATGGAAAATGGCACTTTTGAAGCTTCTAGGCATGTGTTTTACCATCTAATGACCATTTTCAGACCCAAATTGTGTGCATGTTCTAAATTTCCACTTTCCAGGGATGTGATGAAGGCAAGATCAAACACACTTTGAACATATAGTCATGTCTGATCTTGTCTTCACTTTACAAAGTTGAACTTTCCAAGTTCATAGGTTCTGTTTTGCTCCATGCCTGGTTTTACCAATTGTGGAATGTTTGTAAACAATGTTGTAAATAACCAAGATGTTGTCAGTTTGGGCGTGAAGATTGTAAACGCACTTGTGAATGTTTTCCAAGTAAACTTTTTTATTTTTCGAAATGTGTGGCTTCCTTATTTCAAAAACACAATGCATTATGTATGTCAAATGTAAAGGATATGGGGGGCAATGGGTGTTATTTACTAAAGGCAAGTCTACTTTGCACTGCAAGTTTCTTTTCCAGGGCACTTTTTCACTGCACTTGTAGAGCATAGTGGATTTGACTAAGGTAAATGACACCCACAGTGCTTTGTACGAAAACACGGAGCACAGCATTTTGGAGAATACACACGTCTGACCTGGTGATGAAAAGGAGTATTTTGGGTGTCAGTTATGCAGTACAAACCTTCTCTAGACCAAAGATTAGGTATCAAACACACAACATGAGAAGAATCTTTTTGGGAAGAAGAGACTGTTACCTCCTTTTGCCCAGAAAGTGCATTCCCACTGTCGAAGGCAAAGGGAAAAAATTTCAAGGTAAAAAAAGCTAAAAAGAATAGTGAAATGACAAGAAATCATAGGTTGGTTGAAATATCAGATTTATTAAAAAATGCCTCTCACACATCGTCAGGCAGAGCAATGGCCCCCCTACCCACAAAGTACTCCATATATTGCTCGCGGACCGCGCGGGCATTTAGAGGGGGCAAGCCTGGACGTGCCACTTGAAGGGCTGTGAGGTCCGCATTTGGAGGGCCCTCCACATCTGGGCCAACGGGCACCACATAGTTCCTGTTATGTCTTTTGAGGAAGTTGTGCAATATGCAACAGGCAAGAACTATGTGGTTCAGTTTGTATTCCGCCAAGTTTATTGCCGTCAAGAACAGGCGGAAGCGGCTGGCCAGGATGCCAAAAGTGTTCTCCACAACTCTTCTGGCTCTGGACAGCCTGTAGTTGAAGACCCTCTGGTCTGGGGTGAGGGTCCTCATCGGGAACGGCCTCATCAGATGGGGAGTCAACGCAAACGCTTCATCTGCGACAAAGACGAAGGGGAGTCCTTCTGCATTCTCCTCTGGAGGTGGCAAGCACAGACTGCCACTTTGGAGACGCCAGTAGAACTCCGTGTGCGCAATGGCACCACCATCCGAGATCCGGCCGTTCATCCCCACGTCCACATACATAAATTCATATGTTGCCGACACCACCGCCAACATCACTACACTATTAAACCCTTTATAATTATAATAGTGGGACCCCGAGTTGGGCGGTGGGACGATGCGGACGTGTTTCCCATCAATTGCCCCTCCGCAGTTAGGAAAGTCCCAACGGCTGGCAAAGTGGGAGGCCACAGTCTGCCATTCCTGTGGCGTGGAAGGGAACTGTGGAGTGAAACAAGAAAAAATAATTAGTCACTTTGCACATAAACATTGCAAGCAGATTAGACAATCAACATCTTGGAACAAGAGCATTGTATAATATTGGAGGCTGGAAAGTATTTGCAGAGAAAAGTAGAGGGTCCCCTTCACAGATTACTCACCCCCCATCAATCCCCACACTTCTGATGGGCCATTGGCACTAACTAGGTTTTTGGGGTGGGGGGGGGGGGGTTGTTGGACAGGTAACCCTCTGCACTTCATTGATTGGCAAATGGCTCAATAATGTGTGCTAGTTTGGCCAGACACTCTGTACTTAACACTATTGGCAGCCCCCAGGAAAGCTGAACTAACAGTTCAACCCCCCCCCCCCCCCCCCCACAAAAAAAAGGAAAGCACATTGTGACATTATGAAATTTCCAAGCAAGCTAATAGGAGAGAAAGAACACCAAAAATTAGGAAATGGCAAGTATGGAGGCAGCTCCTTGCACTACATGCTTTGCAGAATTCATCCCTAAAGATGCCCACTATAAAGAGGTAGGTATATAGTGTGTATTGACCTTGGGAAAGCCAGCAGATAGAGGATTGGTATCATCTGACAGAGCAGTTGGGGGAGGGGGTTCCTAATGAGTTTGCCCCCCCCCCCCCCACCACCAAAAACAATAAAAAAAGGGGCTCTACATGAAGTAAACCACACAGCAAACATTTGTGCATATTTTAGGGGGTGTTTGTGGGCAAAAAATACTATGCAGCAGACAAAATACATTGCTTAAGTGACTAGGCCATAGGTGTCTATTGGGGCAGAAGAGCATGCTGGGGAGGTAAGTGAAGGGAAAAATGCATGAAGGAGAAAAGGGGCACAGCATATTAGAACATATTGCAATCATGGTAATTAGGGAAGCAGGTCAAAAATAGAAGACATTAGCAAACAGAGCATACATAGAAGGGAATAGTAAAGTATAAATGTTACCTTAATATAGTCCTCCTGCAGGACCTCGATGATGGCAGAACAGGTCTCTGGAATAATGATTCCCAGGGCCTGGGGAGAGATACCTGAAGAGAACTTCAAATCCTGAAGACTTCTCCCTGTCGCCAAGTACCTCAACGTGACAACAAGCCTCTGCTCCGGAGTAATGGCTTGTCTCATGCAGGTATCCTGCCGGCTGATAAAGGGGGTCAGCAAAGCCAAAAGACGGTGAAAATCGGGGTCCGTCATCCGGAGAAAGTTCCTGAAATCATCAGGATTATTCTCCCGGATCTCACGAAGCAAAGGCATGTGCGAGAATTGGTCACGCTGAAGCAACCAATTCTTGGTCCACATACTCCTCGTCACTCTGTTCATGGACGGGTCTTGGGTCAAAGCTAGAAGCCCGACACCAATTCCGCGTACAGCACGAACTCGGTGACGAGTACGCACGGGAAACATCGCTCACAAGCTCACAAAAGGTCGGCTGGTCAGAACGGACAAACAGAAAGCACCGATAAACAGCAAGGCCTGAAAGAACGAAATGAATACCAGAAACGAGCAGACAATAAGCAGTGCAAATCAAAGCGTCCTATATCAAGATATAGGCCGCAATGACCAACAAATGCGAACTGACTACACGCACTAATAAACAGATACGCACGACAAGCACAAACTGAAGAGCAGTAACGATCTGAGTCAGAAAACTGAGAAGCGCGAATCTTAAGTCACCAAACTTCGACTAACTCGAGATAAACACGGGATCAGCAGAAGGAGCCCAACGGGTGCCTGACGTGGTGCTGAACTTCCCTTTTCTAATCTCGTGGACGACGACTTACGTCACGACGTTCTTGCAGACCGGATATTCCGACAACGTTGTCCGACCGTGTGTACGCAACACCAACATCGGACAAAGTACGACGGACAGGATCCGACCGACCTGGTCCGCGGATTGTCCGACCGTGTGTATGGGGCTTTATAGTGTTCTTGTGGTAGGCTGGTGGGGGTGATAAAAAGGGTGGGGGAAGTTTTGCTTGTGGTGAAACGCCAGCAAGCACCTCTCCTGGCACTGCCACTGAGCTTTGCCCAAGCTTTTTGAAAACATAAATAACCCTGCCTTTTGTAGCCTTTTTGCAGTGCATCCCAGATTCATAGATTTCTAGATGCATATAGTTTTAGAAAATGAATGGTAGGTGTGTTGGTGTTGATTTACCAAAAATTGAGTTTTTAGTTTAGTAAATCCACCCTTTTGTGTGGATAAGGGAAGAGTTTTGCCATATTGTGGTCTAGGGAACTACACAAATACAAGCACTGCGGAACGCCCCATAATGCACTGTGCAGTTCATTGATGTCTGATGATTGGCAAAAGCATGCACCTGACCTGTATGCTTTGGCCAATCACATCATGCTCTGCTGCAATAATGGCCCAGGGGGACTAAGTCCATGCTTCACAATATATAAGGCTGCTTACATAGCGGCCGTGTATAGTGTGAGCGTGGAGATAGATTGAGCAAGATTACACAGACAGGTTAGTTAGTGGCGTGCAGGCAGTGTATTTAAAATATACAGGCATACCCCACTTTTAACCTTCCTGGTGGTATGAGTATTTCTGATTTTAGGTGCTAAAAGTGGTACCATTATTTTGCATGGAAATTTGGCATTTTATATTGTAGGCCTGCAATTCTTAGGAATAACTCACTTAAATCTGTTCAAACCAGAGTCTAGTAGACATCCCAGGTATGATAAAGTCTGAAACACAAAATCATAAATTATAATATAATAAATAACTATAAATAATTATAACAAATAATAATAAAAATTATTCAATAATGTAATTAAATCAAAACCACAGAAATTTGCTCAGGTGCATAATTGTCGCTGTCATTAGATTTAGTGTTTGGTGATGAATTTCCCCACAAATCACTATCGCTCAATTCTACAAGTGATTCTAATTTATTATCGCTGTTTTCTAGCTGGTCTAAAACCACTTTTGACATAAAAGGGGCTATTTTTAGTTGCTATGGACAATCTCCAAATTCCAGGCAGAAAAAAATGTATTTATAATATAAAAGTGCATGCAGGGCACTGGACAGACCACTAGGGACAAAGGGGAGGTGGAATACTGCCAGGGAGGTTAAGAACACCTAGGTCGGCACAGTGGTGTAGTGGGTAGCACTCTCACCTAGCAGTAAGAGGGGTCACTGGTTCAAATCCCAACCACGACACTACCTGCCTGGAGTTTGCATGTTCTCCCTGTGCTTGCGTGGGTTTCCTCTCACATTCCAAAGACATGTAAGTAGGTTAATTGGCTTCTGTCCAAAATTGGTCCTAGTATAAGATTGTGGGTTCCTTGAGGGTAGGGACTGATGTGAGTGTGCAATGTACAGGCATAGGGACAATTGTAGACACTCAGGATGGACTGGTGTCTTTATTCAACCTAACTATGTACACAATGGGGTTTATTTACTATCGCTGGAGAGTACAAAATCAGGCTCACTTCTGCATAGAAACCAATGAACTTTCAGCTTTTATTACCAGGCTTAATTGAACAAGCTGGGGTTAGAAGCTCATTGGTTTCTATGCATAAGTGAGCCTGATTTTGCACTCTACAGCGATAGTAAATAAGCCCCATTGCGTACTTAAAAGTGGGGTATGCCTGTGTATATATATATATATATATATATACACATATACATATACCCCCTACCCATTCAAATGGGGGGGGGGTGAGATCTGGGACACCCTTGTAAAAGGGGGCTTCCATATTCCGATAAGCCCCCACCTGCAGACCGCCACAACCACCGGGAAGGCGGCCTCGAAAATGAGGCTTGGATATCAGGGAAGCGACGAGCTCAGGGGGATGACGTCATCAAAGATGGACACGTTTCGTGAGCATGCGCACTCGAATGTAGTGACGAGTCGCACTCCTTTCTCAACATTAGGACATGGTATATGTCTCTCAGTCATCTATGTCCTAATGTTGAGAAAGGAGTGCGACTCGTCACTACATCCGAGTGCGCATGCTCACGAAACGCGTCCGTCTTTGATGACGTCATCCCCCTGAGCTCGTCGCTTCCCTGCTATCCAAGCCTTGTTTTCGAGGCCGCCTTCCGGAGCCGGCCCTTACCACCCACAGGAAGTGCTTCTATGGAACTGCATGGACAAAGCTGACAGTCAATCATCGCTGGGGAGCCGCCACTGAGAGACATATACCATGCTGTTTACTATCTTCACAAATGTGAGTGCATTGATATTGCTGTAATAAAATTTCCTTTTACTAAAACTACTACACCCAGAGGCGCTTTTTCTCCACTTGTTTTTTGCTTACCTGAATATGGTTTCTGTTCTGCTCTGAAGGCTGCCCTGTGCTGTAATGTGGATAAAGTCTCTCATATACTCATGGACTGACTTCCTCTTATAGACTATAACCTGATTTATATTGGTTGTTTTATGGACTTTATCTACACTTTGTGCATATTGCTTTGAATTATTGTTTTTATTTATTTATTTATATAGGCTTCCCATGATACAGGGAGATACCTATTGATAATCAAGGATTCTTGCGCCTACATTTGTTATTTTTTTTACCTACTCTATTTGTCCTGTTTACTATTATCACTGAAAGTAATCCCACGTTTTGTGTTTTCCCCAGAAAAGTAAGAGGCAAAATCATCTAATGGGGTAATTCTGGTGACCTGGGTAGCCCCCAAGAGATTCCCTTAATTTGCAGGGATTTTCCTCTCACTTCCTATTTTGACTCTGGGTCAGGAAGTGAATGGAAATCTCCCAATGGGACACAAATGGCAAAACAAAATTGACAGGGTTATAAGCCTTTCTTACAATGGAGCCCCCCATGCACTGCTGGTTTAGTCAAGAGAATTAAGCACAGAAACCTTACTCCTCACTCCAGCATGCGGCACAGCTGCTTCTCTTGGCCGCTTTACGGGTTTCACACTTTCCAACGTCACCATTAGGGATGAGCCAAACACCCCCCTGTTCGGTTCACACCAGAACCTGTGAACAGACCTAAAGTTCGTGTGAACTTTAGAACCCTATTAAAGTCTATGGGACTCAAACGTTCAAAATCAAAAGTGCTAATTTTAAAGGCTTAAATTCCCGCAGTGTACTCCCAATGTTGAGGGCATGTGGCCTGGTACGGTTTAGGAGGGGGGGGGGGCGCTCCCTTGTCCCCCCCTCTTTTCCTGAGGCCTGCCAGGTTGCGTGCTCAGATAAGGGTCTGGTATGGATATTTAGGGGGAACCCCACATCATTTTTTTTTTTTTTATTTGATCCGGGGTTCACCTTAACCACTTCCCTACCCGCGTATAGTCATATGACGCCCACAAGGTGGATCTCCCATCCTGGGTGGGTGTCATGTGACGTCCTCCCATTCCCGGCCGCCTGGGGGGCGTGCGCGCCCGCGGAGTCGCTCGGGACCCGGTGCGAGTGCCCGGCGGCTGCGATGTCCGCCGGGCACCCGCGATTGCCCGTTAAAACAACGGGACCGTGCGGGACCGTGGAGCTGTGTGTGTAAACACACAGCTCCACGTCCTGTCAGCGGAGAGGAGACCGATCATGTGATCCCAGTACGGAGGAACACATGATCGGTCTCCTCCCCTTGAGTCCCCTCCCCCCACAGTTAGAATCACTCCTATAGGGAACACATTAACCCCTGCAGCGCCCCCTAGTGTTAACCCCTTCCCTGCCAGTCACATTTACACAGTAATTAATGCAATTTTATAGCAACGATCGCTGTGTAAATGTGAATGGTTCCAAAAATGTGTCAAAAGTGTCCGAAGTGTCTGCCGCAATGTCGCAGTCACGAAAAGAAAATCGCAGATCGCCGCCATTACTAGTAAAAAAAAAAAAAAAAATGCAATAAATCTATCCCTATTTTGTAGACGCTATAACTTTTGCGCAAACCGATCAATATACGCTTATTGCGATTTTTTTTTACCAAAAATATGTAGAAGAATACGTATCGGCCTAAACTGAGTAAAAAAATAGTTTTTTTTTTTTAAAAAATGGGATATTTATTATAGCAAAAAGTAAAAAATATTGTGTTTTTTTTCAAAATTTACGCTCTTCTTTTGTTTATAGCGCAAAAAATAAAAACCGAAGGGGCGATCAAATACCACCAAAAGAAAGCTCTATTTGTGGGAAAAAAAGGACGTCAATTTTGTTTGGGTGTAACGTCGCACGACTGCGCAATTGTTAGTTAAAGCGACGCAGTGCCGAATCGCAAAAAGTGCTCTGGTAAGGAAGGGTGTAAAATGGCCCGGTGCTGAAGTGGTTAATATCCATACCAGACCTGAAGGGCCTGGTAATTGAACTTGGGGGGAACCCCACGCATATTTTTTTTTTTTATCAATGACTTTCAATAACTGTTCTCTGGATTACGGGAGCTGACAATTCATTATAGCCGCAAGTGATTTTAAATGCTTTTTTTCCTGCAAAAATTACACTTTGTGCAGGGACAGTTCTAAGCACGGGAAACATGCGCCCCTTTACAGGCATACTATACACACACCCTAGGTAAGAAATTTAAAGGAATATTACACTGTTATTGTTTCACTTTAAGCATTATTAAAATCACTGCTCCCAAAAAAATGGCCGTTTTTAAAACTTTTTTTGCATTTATACATGTCCCCTGGGGCAGGACCCAGGTCCCCAAACACTTTTTATGACAATAACTTGCATATAGGCTTTTAAAATTAGCACTTTAGATTTCTCCCATAGACTTTTACAGGGTGTTCTGTGGCTTTTCGAATTTGCCGCAAACACCCCAAATTGTTCGCTGTTCGGTGAACAGGCGAACAGGCAATGTTGGAGTCGAACATGAGTTTGAATCGAACTCGAAGCTCATCCCTATTCAGGAGGCCTTGAAAAAAGGTTTGTGCAATGCATTTCCAGATCCTGGGAAGTTACAATTTCCTGGTGCTGGACAAAGTGTTGCTGAGGCTTCGTTCAGTCAAAGGAAGAGCATTGGAGAAGGTGGCCGGCTGACCGATGCCTTTAGACAATTTTTCAGTCCTTAGGGCCAAGGTCTGATCGGTTCAAGCAACCATCACCAGCATCTGCATTACATGGTGCAGGAATATCTAGGGGCAAGAGCAAACTTGGAGACCTTTCCAACAGATAATCCACTGGGTTACTGGGTCTTAAGGATGGACCACTGGCCAGAACTTGCTCAATATGCAATTGAGATACTGGCCTATCCTGCATCCAGCATTCTTTCTGAACGCACATTCAGTGCTGCTGGAGGGTTTGTAATGGATCATAGAGTGTGCCTGTCCACAGACTTCGTTGATAGGCTCACATTCATAAAAATTAATTAGTCTTGGATCAGCAGCTATCAAGCACCTGATGCTGATGTAACTGATTGATTTTTATATGGATGTGGGATCCCTTGAAGACTGCCTATGCTGGGTGACTATCCTGTTCCTCCTTAATCTTGATGATGCTAGCTTCCAACAATATTTTGGTTTACGGCATCACCACCACTGCTTAAGGCCCAATTTTTCTGCCCCTGTTTAACAGGGGAATGTAATTACAATTCTAGATTTAATATTTCACAGCAGGGCCTGTTCCTGCGCCCACCAAGAGTAACTGTGAGGGCTTACAGTGTTGTGGCATCACCACCAACAAAGGCACAATTTTTCTTCCCCTGTTTAACAGGGGTATGCAATTACAATTTTTGATCTAATATTTCACAGCAGGGCCGTTCCTGCGCCCAACAAGAGTATCTGTGAGGGCTTACAGTGTTGTGGCACCACCACCACCACCGAAGGCCCAATTCTTCTGCCCCTGTTTAACAGGGGCATGTGATTACAGTTTTTTATATAGTATTTCACAGCAGGGCCCGTTCCTGCACTCACCAAGAGTAACTGTGAGGGCTTACAGTGTTCTGGTACCACAAACACCTAAGGCCCAATTTTCTGCAGAGTATATAGGGCAGGCCATATAGTATATACTGTATACTTTTGTTCAGAGTATATAGTTCCTGGGGGCCTGGGGGACCCCCACGCCATTTTAAAAAAAACATTTGGGTGCAGGGTTCCCCTTAATATCCATACCAGACCCAAAGGGCATTGCCAGGACCCAACAATACATTACAGCCTCAAGCAGTTTTAAATTACTTTTTTTCCTTTAGAAATGTAATTTTGCTGTGGTATTGTTTTAAACACGGGAAAACTGTGCCACTTTACAGGTATACTATAGACACCCCCAGGCATGATATTCAAAGGAATATTTCTTTTTTATTTTTTCACTTAAAATCACTGCTCCTGAAAAAAACAGGAGATTTTAAAACTCTTTTTTACATTGATACATCCCGAGTCCCCAAACACTTTTTATGCAAATAACTTGCATATAAGCCATATTAGCACTTTTGAGGGCCTTGCAGCAGGTGGAGAGAGACTCTCATCCCTCAGAGTCAGCAGCAGCGGAGCGGAGACTCTTCCCTACAGTCGGTCGGTCGGAGCTGAGGACCGGAGCGCAGGGGCTGTGACGGAGGAGACCGGAGCCGCCATTGGAGGGACCGGAGCTGAGGACGGTACCCCAGGATTGGTGAGAGAGCCGAAAGGCTCATCCTGCATTGCTATACACACGTTTATGCCTATTGAACTGCCAAGGCACAATTTACCTCAGAGCAGCAAATGTTACTTTCTGTGGATTACAAATACACCATTTAAGCTACATGTGCACCACCTCTACAGAACTATTGCCGGTGAAGAACACTGTACTTGTACAAGGACTGAGCTCTATTACTAGGGATCAGGCCTGGTCCGTTAGGTAGGCGCAGATAGATTTATTGCACCTCAGGGGTGCATAGCAGACGGTCGCTACGCTTGGCGCTCCATTCCCCATTGCTAGTTTGTTACATACATGTGTACATGTTAAAGTGCATATTGCAGGGACCTGCTAAAGTATTGTAAGTCATATGTTTAAATGCATGTTACTATTTCTTTTCATTACTGCCAAAGTAAAGCCAGTTATTCTTATCTCAGCAGTCTGCTTGTGAGTTCATACCCATTACACTTAGAGTATAAGTGATATTTATATGTGCATAGATACATACCCCTTTACTAACTGTGCCAGAGCGGGTAGAGCAAATTGCCGGGGGTTGGTGGAGCTGTACTCAGGGACCCAAAACAAACCAGCGGCCCTCTTAACTGGGGGTATCGCTACACGTGGGGGCTCGTAATCCGGGATCCTGAGTCAGCGGGAAAAGCCGCCAGAAGGTACCGGCATGGACCCAATAGAAGTGGGACGGTGGTCCGCAACATGGGCCACTGATCCAGCCGCAGCAGCAGTCATTGAACTGCCAGGGATATGGCAGAGAGAGGCAGTCAAGCAGCTCATAATGTCATTATCCCCATGCCAAAAGTCATGGATAATGGACATGAGAAATGATGCTGGGTATACATACGCCCTAATAGAATGGCAGGAAGAGACTCCAGAGCAGTTCAGGAGCCAAAGCATACAAGCACCGAATGGTCAGGCCTATCAAGTGCTGCATGCGCTGCCGTGCAAGGGAGACTGCTCTCCTATGAAAGCCATGTTATCCCCAAAGAAGGAAGAGCAGAGGGGCGCGGAAAGTCCCGCACAAACTACTCTTAGTGCAGAACTGTGTGCTGTCCTAGGGGAGATTGTGACTCAGTGCAGAAGAGACCCCGGGGATTACCCAATGTCGGGATACAGGAAACTCTGGATGTTTTCAGGGAGGACACCTGTACCCTCGGGAGAAGAGAGATTTGAAGAGTGGTTAGATGGTGCCACGCAGGCCCTAGAAGAATGGGAGGTCCCAGAAGGTAGAAAGAAGCAAAGGATTGTTGAGAGCCTAAAAGGGCCTGCCTTAGAGGCCATACGCAATCTGAAGACAAGCAAAAAGGATTGCACTGCCCAGGACTACATAGACATCCTGGAAAGTGTGTTTGGTGGGACAGAAAAAGTCACAGAACTTACCTATCAACTGGAACACTGTTACCAGAAGACAGGGGAGAAGCTGTCAGAGTACATGGGACGCATAGACAAGATCCTGCATAGGATTATCCTGAAGAAGGGGATAGATCCGGGGAAGGTAGATGAAGCCCGTGCCCAGCAGGTGATGAGGGGAGCCCAACCCCTGGACCCTGTCGCACTAATACTACGCACCCGGCAGGATGGGAAGAGCCTGGACTACCCTGATCTCATTCGAATGGTCAGAGAAGAAGAGGCCATGTTGGAAGAGAAAAGGGAAAAGCAAGTGATGGGGTCTACAAAACTTCCAGTGGCCACGGTCAGGTCGGCCTTAACCCCTGAAAGAGAGACAGAGGTAGATGCCCTGAAGTTGCAGATGTCCCAGATGATGGAGATACTGACGTCTCTAGTGGCGAAAGAGACGCCCAGTCCCAAGAAAGAAACAAGCAGGAGGGAATTGTTTCCAGCTGTTTCAGCACCAGCATCCCCACCTGACTACGGTGAGATGATCTGTTTTAACTGTGGCGGAGTGGGCCACATTGCAGCTGTATGTGCCAGTCCCAAGAAGAAGAAAACAGAAAGCCGCCAGCCGGCGGGAAACGCCAAAGGGCCCCGGTGAAGGAGTCAACCGGGTGCCCATCGCCTTCAGTGAGCTCCAAGAAGAATAACAGGAAGAGAAAGCGAGGAGATCAAACCCCTCGGAAGGAACCCAGGGATCCTCAACCAAGGTGCACTCCAGAGAAAGGGGGCAAGACCCCCCCGAAGAGACACAGCACTCCCAAGCGAGAACCCTTAAAAGTGAGAGATAACAATGTCCCTCAACGGGTTCACACTCCCACTAAGAGGGAGAAAATTAATGCATACCAGGCTCAAGAAAGGATCAAGTGCAGATCAAGTAAGAAGGAAGAGAGTCCAAAGAAGAAGGTAGCATCAACTCGGCCCTACCCAGAAGAGCTGGTTGGTCCATCCCCTACTGTACCTATCCAGGTGGAAGGAGTGTACACGAAGGCCCTCTTGGACACTGGAGCACAAGTGACCCTATTGTACAGGGACTTCTATGACAGATACCTGAGTCATCTGCCAATACAGAAGATAGAAGAGTTGGAGATAAGGGGATTGGGAACTCAGAGTTTCCCCTATGATGGATACCTGCCCATACGGTTGACCCATCCGTAGCTGGGAAGACTGAAGTGTTCGATACCCTAGCAGTGGTGTGCCCCGCCCGCCTGGAACCAGCAAGACCTCCCTGATCATAGGGACAAACACGGACCTAGTCAGAAGGCTTCTGACTCCCCTGGTGAAGAAAGAGAATCTTCCAGCTCCCAAGATCCATCCCATGCTGAAGGCAGCCTACCAGCGGTTGGTCCTAGAGCAGAAGACCCCAAGTGAGGGGATAGGAAGGGTATGGAGGCTTGGAAAAGAAGGAGCAGTGTTACAGCCTGGAGAGGTGACCTGCATGAGAGCCACGGTGAAACTTAATTGGGAGCAGCCTGGCCCCTTTGTGATGTTGGAACCTGACCCAATGGAGGGTCACTCAGGTCTGGAAGTGATACCAGAAGTGATCTCATTGAAGGACCTGAAGAAGGCCAGAGGAAGAGTCCCCGTCAGTGTGAGGAACCCCACGGAGCAGCCCGTGGAGATCCCTGCCAGGATGCTTCTGGGACAGGTGAGTCCTGCTGTCCCGGTTGGCTGGTCAGAAGTGAAGGGGACGGGTGAAGGAGAAGATGTTTGGAAGAAACTCTCCATGGAAAACCCAAACCTACCTGGAGCTTGGAAAGAGAGAGCCAAGGCCCAGCTGACCAGATGGGAGAAGATTTTCTCTAAAGATGAGTTTGATGTGGGGTGTGCGAGGAGTGCCACCCATCGAATCCGCATGCAAGAGGACAAGCCATTCAGAGAAAGAGTGAGGCGAGTCCCGCTAGCAGATCTGGAGGATCTGAGGGAGCAGCTTGCGGAACTGAAGAAGACGGGAGTGATTAGGGAGTCCAGAAGCCCCTATGCCTCCCCAATTGTGGTAGTCAGGAAGAAGAATGGGTCATTGAGGCTCTGCATTGACTACAGAACTCTCAACAGGAGGACCATTCCTGACCAGTACACCACGCCAAGGATAGAGGATGCCTTACAGAGTTTATCTGGAGCTAAGTGGTTCAGTGTGATGGACCTCAAGAGTGGGTATTATCAAATCCCAATGCATCCGGAAGACAGAGAAAAGACTGCCTTCATAACCCCAGTGGGATTCTTTGAGTTCAACAGGATGCCTCAGGGCCTATCTGGAGCTCCTGCTACGTTTCAACGCCTTATGGAAAGGACAGTTGGAGACATGAACCTCATAGAAGTCCTTGTGTACCTGGACGATGTCATTGTCTTTGGAAAGACTTTGGAAGAACATGAAGCCAGATTGGAGAAAGTACTGAAGAGTAGACATGGGAACTGCCAAAAAATTCGTTTCGTTTCGTTTCGTCCCGTTTCGTATATAAAAAAATTCGTAATTCGTAATTCGTGTACGAAATTCCGTTCGAATTCGTACGAAATACGAAATTCGGACGAATCGTAATTTTTTTTACGAATCGTTAGTAAAGTTACGAATCGTTACGAATCGTTACGAATCGTTACGAATCGTTAACGCGGCTAATGAATTGTTGGTTCTCATAACACAGAGAACAATTCGAATCCAACTACAAATATCGAATTTCAATTTCAAGTTACGAATCGTTACGAATCATTATGAATAGTTACGAATCGTTACGAATCGTTATGAATAGTTACGAATCGTTAGTAAATCCAACTACCAATATCGAATTTCAACTAATTTGAACGAAATTATTTATAGCAGATATAACGAATGAATTCGAATGACAAAGTGTCATTTTTGCAGAAAAAAAAAAAAAGCGTAGGGGTCCCCCCAAATTCAATAACCAGGCCCTTCAGGTCTGGTATGGATATTAAGGGGGACCCCAGCCAAAAAAAAATAAAAAAAATGGCGTGGGGTCCCCCCCAAATATCCATACCAGACCCTTCAGGTCTGGGATGGATTTTAAGGGGAACCCCGGCCAAAAAAAAAAAAAAAAAATGGCGTGGGGTCCCCCTCAAAATCCATACCAGACCCTTTATCCGAGCACGCAACCTGGCAGGCCGCAGGAAAGGAGGGGGGGACGAGAGCGGCCCCCCCTCCCGCCTGAACCGTACCAGGCCACATGCCCTCAACATTGGGAGGGTGCTTTGGGGTCCCCCCCAAAGCACCTTGTCCCCATGTTGATGAGGACAAGGGCCTCTTCCCCCACAACCCTGGCCGGTGGTTGTGGGGGTCTGCGGGCGGGGGGCTTATCGGAATCTGGAAGCCCCCTTTAACAAGGGGACCCCCAGCTCCCGGCCCCCCCCCCCCTGTGTGAATTGGTAAGGGGGTACAAAAGTACCCCTACCATTTCACCAAAAAAGTGTCAAAAATGGTAAAAATGACAGGAGACAGTCTTTGACAATTCCTTTATTAAAATCTTCTTTCTTCTGGTCTTCCTTTCTTCATCTTCTCCTTCCGTCATCTTCTTCCATCTTCTTCTTCCTTCGATTCGCTTCTTCTTCCTCCGGTCTTCTCGTCCTTCTCGTCCGGCGTCGTCCTTCTCGTCCGGCATCGGCGTCTCTTCTCGCAGGCCGCTCCTCGCAATGGGAGGCTCCCGCTCTGTGAGGCTTCGCTCCGGGTGACAGGTCTTTTATAACGAAGGCACCTGGTGACCCCGCCCCCTCTGACGCACGGGGACGTCATGTGGAATTCCCTATGGCTTTCCCCATGACGTCAGAGGGGGGGCGGGGTCACCGAGTGCCTTCGTTATACAAGACCTGTCAGCCGGAGCGAAGCCTCACAGAGCGGGAGCCTCCCATTGCGAGGAGCGGCCTGCGAGAACAGACGCCGATGCCGGACGAGAAGGACGACGCTGGACGAGAAGGACGACGCCGGACGAGAAGGACGAGAAGACCGGAGGAAGAAGAAGCGAATCGAAGGAAGAAGAAGATGGAAGAAGATGACGGAAGGAGAAGATGAAGAAAGGAAGACCCGAAGAAAGAAGAAAGAAGAAAGAAGAAAGATTTTAATAAAGGAATTGTCAAAGACTGTCTCCTGTCATTTTTACCATTTTTGACACTTTTTTGGTGAAATGGTAGGGGTACTTTTGTACCCCTTTACCATTTCACACAGGGGGGGGGGCCGGGATCTGGGGGTCCCCTTGTTAAAGGGGGCTTCCAGATTCCGATAAGCCCCCCGCCCGCAGACCCCCACAACCACCGGCCAGGGTTGTGGGGATGAGGCCCTTGTCCTCATCAACATGGGGACAAGGTGCTTTGGGGGGGACCCCAAAGCATCCTCCCAATGTTGAGGGCATGTGGCCTGGTACGGTTCAGGCGGGAGGGGGGGCCGCTCTCGTCCCCCCCTCCTTTCCTGCGGCCTGCCAGGTTGCGTGCTCGGATAAGGGTCTGGTATGGATTTTATGGGGGACCCCACGCCATTTTTTTGGGCTAGGGTTCCCCTTAAAATCCATCCCAGACCTCAAGGGTCTGGTATGGATTTTGAGGGGGACCCTACGCCATTTTTTTTTTTTTTTTTTTTTGGCTGGGGTCCCCCTTAATATCCATCCCAGACCTGAAGGGCCTGGTTATTGAATTTGGGGGGACCCCTACGCATTTTTTTATCAATGACTTCAATGAATGACAGTTCTCTGTATTACGGATCCAACAATTCATTTGCCGGCAAATAGCTGCGACTCGATTTTAAATAGTTTTTTTTTCCTGCAAAAATGACACTGCAGGAACAGTTCCCTATATTAGATATACTGAATCTCGAATCATTCGAAGCATTCGTTATATCCGCTATTATAATTTCTTTCATATTAGTTGAAATTACATATTTGTTAGTTACAATACAACATTCGAATTGTTCTCTGTATTACGGGAATCGGCAAATAGCCGCGAGTGATTTTAAATGTCTTTTTTTCCTGCAAAAATGACACATTGTACAGAGAGAGTTCTAAACACGGGAAACATGACCCCATTCATAGGCATACTATAGAGTATATAGTATATAGAAGGGCGCAGGTTTCCCGTGTTTAGAACTATCTCTGTACAATGTGTCATTTTTGCAGGAAAAAAAGACATTTAAAATCACTCGCGGCTAATTGCCGATTCCCGTAATACAGAGAACAATTCGAATGTTGTATTGTAACTAACAAATATGTAATTTCAACTAATATGAAAGAAATTATAATAGAGGATATAACGAATGCTTCGAATGATTCGAGATTCAGTATATCTAATATAGAGAACTGTCTCTGTACAATGTGTCATTTTTGCAGGAAAAAAAAAAACTATTTAAAATCACGAGTCGCAGCTATTGCCGGCAAATGAATTGTTGGATCCGTAATACAGAGAACTGTCATTCATTGAAGTCATTGATAAAAAAATGCGTAGGGGTCCCCCCAAATTCAATAACCAGGCCTTCAGGTCTGGGATGGATATTAAGGGGGACCCCAGCCAAAAAAAAAAAAAAAAAATGGCGTAGGGTCCCCCTCAAAATCCATACCAGACCCTTGAGGTCTGGGATGGATTTTAAGGGGAACCCTAGCCCAAAAAAATGGCGTGGGGTCCCCCATAAAATCCATACCAGACCCTTATCCGAGCACGCAACCTGGCAGGCCGCAGGAAAGGAGGGGGGGACGAGAGCGCCCCCCCCTCCCGCCTGAACCGTACCAGGCCACATGCCCTCAACATTGGGAGGATGCTTTGGGGTCCCCCCCAAAGCACCTTGTCCCCATGTTGATGAGGACAAGGGCCTCATCCCCACAACCCTGGCCGGTGGTTGTGGGGGTCTGCGGGCGGGGGGCTTATCGGAATCTGGAAGCCCCCTTTAACAAGGGGACCCCCAGATCCCGGCCTCCCCCCTGTGTGAAATGGTAAGGGGGTACAAATGTACCCCTACCATTTCACCAAAAAAGCGTCAAAAATGGTAAAAATGACAGGAGACAGTCTTTGACAATTCCTTTATTAAAATCTTCTTTCTTCTGGTCTTCCTTTCTTCATCTTCTCCTTCCGTCATCTTCTTCCATCTTCTTCTTCCTTCGATTCGCTTCTTCTTCCTCCGGTCTTCTCGTCCTTCTCGTCCGGCGTCGTCCTTCTCGTCCGGCATCATCGTCTCTTCTCGCAGGCCGCTCCTCGCAATGGGAGGCTCCCGCTCTGTGAGGCTTCGCTCCGGGTGACAGGTCTTGTATAACGAAGGCACCCGGTGACCCCGCCCCCCCTCTGACGTCATGGGGAAAAGCCATAGGGAATTCCACATGACGTCCCCGTGCGTCAGAGGGGGCGGGGTCACCAGGTGCCTTCGTTATAAAAGACCTGTCACCCGGAGCGGAGCCTCACAGAGCGGGAGCCTCCCATTGCGAGGAGCGGCCTGCGAGAAGAGACGACGATGCCGGACGAGAAGGACGACGCCGGACGAGAAGGACGAGAAGACCGGAGGAAGAAGAAGCGAATCGAAGGAAGAAGAAGATGGAAGAAGATGACGGAAGGAGAAGATGAAGAAAGGAAGACCAGAAGAAAGAAGAAAGAAGAAAGAAGATTTTAATAAAGGAATTGTCAAAGACTGTCTCCTGTCATTTTTACCATTTTTGACACTTTTTTGGTGAAATGGTAGGGGTACTTTTGTACCCCTTTACCATTTCACACAGGGGGGGGGGGGCGGGGACTGGGGGTCCCCTTGTTAAAGGGGGCTTCCAGATTCCGATAAGCCCCCCGCCCGCAGACCCCCACAACCACCGGCCAGGGTTGTGGGGATGAGGCCCTTGTCCCCATCAACATGGGGACAAGGTGCTTTGGGGGGGACCCCAAAGCACCCTCCCAATGTTGAGGGCATGTGGCCTGGTACGGTTCAGGCGGGAGGGGGGGCCGCTCTCGTCCCCCCCTCCTTTCCTGCGGCCTGCCAGGTTGCGTGCTCGGATAAAGGGTCTGGTATGGATTTTGAGGGGGACCCCACGCCATTTTTTTTTTTTTTTTGGCCGGGGTTCCCCTTAAAATCCATCCCAGACCTGAAGGGTCTGGTATGGATATTTGGGGGGGACCCCACGCCATTTTTTTTTTTTTTTTTTGGCTGGGGTCCCCCTTAATATCCATACCAGACCTGAAGGGCCTGGTTATTGAATTTGGGGGGGACCCCTACGCTTTTTTTTTTTCTGCAAAAATGACACTTTGTCATTCGAATTCATTCGTTATATCTGCTATAATAATTTCGTTCAAATTAGTTGAAATTCGATATTGGTAGTTGGATTTACTAACGATTCGTAACTATTCATAACGATTCGTAACGATTCGTAACTATTCATAACGATTCGTAACGATTCGTAACTTGAAATTGAAATTCGATATTTGTAGTTGGATTCGAATTGTTCTCTGTGTTATGAGAACCAACAATTCATTAGCCGCGTTAACGATTCGTAACGATTCGTAACGATTCGTAACTTTACTAACGATTCGTAAAAAAAAATTCGTATTCCGTACGGAATTCGTAAAAAAAAAAATTCGTACTACAGATTCGTAAATTCGTACGAATTTCGAAAAATTCGTACGAATTACGAATTCGTACGAAACGAATCGCACATGTCTACTGAAGAGACTCAGTGAAGAGGGACCCAAACTTTCTCCCGAGAAGTGTCGGTTCTATCAGTCCTCTGTGAACTATCTGGGACACATAGTGTCTGAAAAAGGAGTGGCTACAGACCCTGAGAAGTTGGAGGCAGTTACTTCGTGGCCAAGACCCACAACAGTTACAGAACTTCGGTCTTTCTTGGGGTTCTGCTCCTACTACCGCAGGTTTGTGGATGGGTTTGCCCGCATTGCCAAACCCCTAAACGAACTGCTCAAGACAGAAGGAGAGGAAGATGGATTGGGGCCTAGGAGGTCCAGTGAGTCGGTCCAAGACCAATGGAACTCAAGGTGTGAAGAGGCTTTCAGAACCTTGAAGAGAAGTCTCACCACAGCCCCAGTTTTGGCCTACGCTGATCCCACTAGACCATATGAGCTACATGTCGATGCCAGCCATGAGGGCCTAGGTGGAGTACTCTACCAGGAGTATGAAGACCAGCTACGACCAGTGGCCTATGTGAGCCCGAGCCTGACCCCCTCCGAGAAGAACTATCCCACCCACAAGTTGGAGTTCTTAGCCCTCAAATGGGCAGTTGTTGACAAACTGAGAGACTATCTGTATGGGGCCGAGTTTACTGTAAAGACAGATAACAACCCCTTGACCTATCTATTCACCACCGCCAAGCTGGATGCAACTGGACACAGATGGTTGGCGGCGTTGTCTGGATTCAATTTCAGCCTCAAGTACAGACCAGGGGCTGGAAATAGGGATGCAGATGCCCTGTCCCGAAGATCCCATGTCATAGCTGATGATTGGGAAGACTGGACCCAAGTGGCACCAGAAGGAGTGCGAGCCCTTTGTCAGGGGGCTGAACTCCAAGCCAGAGGAGGATCCAGGGCGGAAGAGATAGGAGTTACCACAGTGGGAGTCCCAAAGTGTTACTGTGGGGTAACTCAACTAGAAGAAGAGTGTCTACCGAAGCTGTCAAAGAAGGAGTTAAGGTGTGACCAATTGGAAGACCCCATGGGGAGATTGGTCCTGGAAGCCCTGGAAGACAAGAGTCCAGAGGGACTTCGCCTTCACCCTTCCAAAGAAACTCGCCTACTGAGGAGAGAGTTGGACAAGTTACAGGTGCATCAGGGGGTAGTCTACCGAAGGGGCCCCTCTGATGGCCCAGAAGATAAGTGGCAGTTGTTTCTCCCAGAAAAGCATCGAGAGACTGTGCTGATTGCCTTACATGACCAGCATGGTCACTTGGGAGCAGAGAGAACCTTCCAACTTGTCAGAGACCGGTTTTATTGGCCCTGCATGAGGGCCGAAGTGGAGGAGTATTGCCATTCCTGTGCAAGATGCATTCAGAGAAAGACTTTACCCCATCAAGCTGCCCCAATGGGCCATCTACAGAGTCAAGGCCCAATGGATCTGGTATGCATTGATTTTCTCTGCCTCGAACCCGATTTGAGTGGATTGGGAAATGTTCTGGTGGTAACTGACCATTTCACTCGTTATGCTCAGGCTTTCCCAACCAAGGACCAGAAGGCCTCTACAGTAGCCAAGGTACTTTTGGAGAAGTACTTTGTTCACTATGGACTGCCACAGAGAATCCATTCAGATCAAGGAAGGGACTTTGAGAGTCGGCTGATCAGGAAGCTACTAGATTCTCTGGGAGTAGAGAAGACTACAACCACACCATATCACCCTCAAGGTGATGCCCAGCCTGAAAGGTTCAACAGGACCCTATTGAACATGTTGGGAACTTTGGAAACAGAGAAGAAGCAACATTGGAGTCAACACATTTCAGCTCTAGTGCATGCTTACAATTGCACCACAAGTGATGTGACAGGTTTTTCCCCTTACCGACTTATGTTTGGGAGAGAAGCAAGATTGCCAGTGGATTTGGCCTTTGGCATTTCCTTAGACCATGCCTCTGCTGCCTCCCACAAAGGATATGTGGACAGACTGAGGCACAGTTTGAAGATAGCTTATGAGAAAGCTCAAGCGGCCTCCGACCAGAGGGGGGCCCGAAACAAGAGGAACTTTGATTTGAAAGTTAGAGTACAGGACCTACAGCCTGGGGACCGTGTATTGTTACGCAATCTAGGGATCCCTGGAAAACACAAGATTGCTGATAGATGGAGATCAGAGCCATATATCATCTGTAGAAAACTTCCAGGATTGCCTGTCTACAAGTTGAAGCCAGAAGGAAGAGTGGGGCCTTTGAAGACCTGGCATAGGAATCACTTGCTCCCACTCACTGAAGCAGTCAGAATACCTCCGGCAAGAGACGTACCTGAATCTGTTTCCATTCTGGATACCCCCAGGCCTAATACTCGGTCTCAAACATCCCAAGTTAGGGGTGGACAGGACCCCCAACCAGAAGAAGAGAGAGGAGAACTTGAATGGCTATGGCCTTCCTCAACTCCAGGAGATTCTGCCATAGATCTTCCACCTACTGAAGATGTGGAAGATGGAACATTGAACCCAGAAGCCACAGAGTTTGTGCCATTCAGTGTTGTGCCTGAGTGCCGGGAAGATATCCCTGGTCTCTACTCAGAAGAAGAAGAAGTAGATGTTCCAGAACCAGAGATGTTGCCAGAATGTGTTCCTGAAGAAGTCCCAAGAGAACAGAGAGCTCGCAGAGTTGTGAAGCCTCCCAAGAAGTTAACTTACCCCAAGATGGGAAAAAGTTCAGAGGACTCTGTTACCACAGCAAGAAGAAGTGCTGAAAGCCCTGACCCATCCACTGTTCATTTGGTGGAGGGCAACCCCAGCTCACTCTCTGGCACAGTTAAACAGGTCGCCCACACTGAAGTGACCTGTAGACAGGACAGCTCCCCATCTTATGCTAATTGGTGGGAAGCTCCCCTGTCTAAATTAGGTGAACGTGTTGTTTCCAAGAAAGCTTGTAATTTGAACACTGTCTTTGGGGACCAAAGATTCAAAGTGGGGGGAGTGTGTAGCGGGGTCGTACCCCTTTTAGGGGAAAAGACTACATTCCCCATAATTCCCCAGGCTCCCGGGCTGTTTGTTTCCGCCCGAGAGGCTTCTGGGGGAGGTGATAAAAGGGAAGAGGAGAGACCGCCTCTTCCTCTTCTGATGCCGCTTCTGACTAGGCTGCCTCTTCTGACTGGGACGCCTCTCCTGACTGAGCTGGTGACGCGGAGACTTGTTCCTGAGGAGACACCTGTGGGGACCGGGACTGCTGAAGGCCTGAAGCCTGGGCCTTGCAGCAGGTGGAGAGAGACTCTCATCCCTCAGAGTCAGCAGCAGCGGAGCGGAGACTCTTCCCTACAGTCGGTCGGTCGGAGCTGAGGACCGGAGCGCAGGGGCTGTGACGGAGGAGACCGGAGCCGCCATTGGAGGGACCGGAGCTGAGGACGGTACCCCAGGATTGGTGAGAGAGCCGAAAGGCTCATCCTGCATTGCTATACACACGTTTATGCCTATTGAACTGCCAAGGCACAATTTACCTCAGAGCAGCAAATGTTACTTTCTGTGGATTACAAATACACCATTTAAAGCTACATGTGCACCACCTCTACAGAACTATTGCCGGTGAAGAACACTGTACTTGTACAAGGACTGAGCTCTATTACTAGGGATCAGGCCTGGTCCGTTAGGTAGGCGCAGATAGATTTATTGCACCTCAGGGGTGCATAGCAGACGGTCGCTACGCTTGGCGCTCCGTTCCCCATTGCTAGTTTGTTACATACATGTGTACATGTTAAAGTGCATATTGCAGGGACCTGCTAAAGTATTGTAAGTCATATGTTTAAATGCATGTTACTATTTCTTTTCATTACTGCCAAAGTAAAGCCAGTTATTCTTATCTCAGCAGTCTGCTTGTGAGTTCATACCCATTACACTTAGAGTATAAGTGATATTTATATGTGCATAGATACATACCCCTTTACTAACTGTGCCAGAGCGGGTAGAGCAAATTGCCGGGGGTTGGTGGAGCTGTACTCAGGGACCCAAAACAAACCAGCGGCCCTCTTAACTGGGGGTATCGCTACATATGGATAGGCAAAAGTTTTATTGTTTAGAATAATATCAGGTAAAAGTGATAATGAAGAATCTTCAATGCTATGGGAGCGATTCGTTTTTTTTCCGTGAGTTGTAAGAGCTAACGATAATTGGGTTTGGTTTATTATTCAGTGCAGTGTTTGAACGTTAGTACAAGTAGAAGTGTATGGTGTGGATTGTGTGCTTGTGAGAATGGAACTTGTGTATACATATGTTAAAAAGTACGCCTCTGCCAGTTATCATTCATGTGCAGATGAACCTCTTAAAAGCCAGTGTAATGTACTAGTGTCTCAGTGTCAGCAACATAATAGCAGATTACTGGGTAAACAGCTAAAAAAGAAAGCAAAGAAAGAAAGGTTGGCTAATGAAATTGCAGTGTTGCTCAGAATTAAATTTATATCTGAGCAAATGGGGGGGAAGTGGGAAGCAGAAAGGAGACGTCTCGGGGAAGATATAGAGAAAGTCAGTGAAAACCTTCTAAAGATGGCTACAGCCTCCAGTAGTGAGATGGAGGAATTGCGGGCAAAAGCCGGCGATTTGTCAGGAAAAAATAGGGACCTACATGAACAGCTTCAGAGGTGCAGCATGGACTGCGTCATGAAGAGTAAACTTGTAGAGTCATTGCGAATAAAGTTATCAGAGATGGAAGAATTGGTTACGTCTTTAGAAAGGAAATTAGCAAACGCACACTCCCAACTTCTTATTAAAGAACAGTGTATAATATCGCTCAATGAGCACAAAGCAACATGCCAATTGGCCGATATCTGCACAGTCAGTGAGGAAACACAGTCTACTATTGCGCCTATAGCGTCAAAGCAGAATACCAGTTTGATTACAATCCAAGAGAGACTCATGTTATGCCAGATTCTGGGTGAATTTAGTGCCCAGGAGTCGCCAGTGGGTTTGTCCAATACGTTTGAAACTCTAGTCCGTAAATTCCATTTGAGTAATGAGGATGCATGCTCTCTTCTAAAAGCATGGCTACCAGGACCTTTGATAGGTCAGTTATCGGCACAGGTTAATGATAACTTAGCAGATGCAGAGGTGCGGAGGAAAGAATTGCAGCGTCTTGTGGACAGTCGTGATAATGGTATGAGTGATTTGCAACGAATGAAGTTTAGGAGAGGAGTTGACCCAATACTGTTCTGCAGTGAGTATCTTGCATTGTATACGAGAGTCTTCAACTGTCCTGACTTATTGTAGGATGATGCAAGTTTCATATACTCAATGGCCAATAAGTGTTATTTAAGCTGTCCCACTAGAATGGCTCTGAGGAATGCTAGGTCCTACCAAAATTTTGTCAATATCCTGCGAGATTTCTGTCAAGAGTCCAGTGATAGCGAATATAGGTCAAAGGCAGGTGTATCCGTAATAAGCAGAAATACAGGAAGGCGGAGAGACTTCAGACATTCTAAATGGAATAGACATAGGCATAGATTTCATAAACCCCTAAAATTGCTAGCGTGGAGCAGGAAACCCCAGAAATACAATGGGGTGCTGAAAGAAAGCCATTCATGCAACAGCTACAAAGTATAACAAAAATATATTAATTAGGGTTGAAAACGCAGATGCACAAGCGCGTAGTCAGATTGAACAATTAGTGATGGAAAAATGCGAATTAGAACAGAGATTAGAGGAATTAGGAAAAACGTGTGAGTTAAGAGAAGGTTGCATCATCTTTTTGAATCAAAGGGAGGCTGAGAATTTGCAGGTTATCACAATGCTTAACCACTTCCCGACCGCCCCATGTACATATACGTCAACAGAATGGCACGTACAGGCAAAACCACGTACCTGTACGTGCCATTCTTCAGGCGGTTGGGGGGTCCGATCGGGGACGGTCCGGATCGCTTCAGGAGCGATCCGGGAAGAGGGGACGGCCAGTGGTTTCTGGCCACCCCCTCGCGATCGCTCCTGGCGAATCACATTCTCCGTTGCCTGTGTAATTGTAAACACAGGCAACGGGAAGTGACGTCACGCTCCTCGTGTCGGTCTTTCTGACCGGGACGCCGAGCGGTGAAGACGCAGAAGTAAGTGCACAACACTACACTGACACCAGGCACACATAGGCACACAATCCACCCCCCTGTCACCCCCAGATCACCCCCCAGATCACCCCCTGCCCCCCCAGTCACAGTGTCACTGATTGCAGTGATCATTTATTTACTGATCACTGCATTTAGTGTCAGTGTGACTGTAATAACTGTCAGGGCAGTTAGTTTTAGGCCCCTTTAGGTCTAAGGTAGCCCCCTACCCCCCCCAATAAAGGTTTAACCCCTTGATTGCCCCCTAGGTAACCCTTTCACCCCCTTTTGCCAGTGTCACTAAGCGATCGTGTTTCTGATCGCTGCATTAGTGTCACTGGTGTCGCTAGGTAGCCAGTTTTTTTTTTTAGGTAACCGCCAGGTTTATATAGGTTCATAAATAGGTTTATAGGTCAGATACCCCCATATTACAACCTAAATAAAGGTTTTAAACCCCTTGATTGCCCCTAGAGTTAACTCTTTCACCAGTGATCACCGTATAAGTGTCACTGGTGACGCTGGTTAGCCAGTTAGTTATTTAGTTATTTAGGTTCCCCTTCAGGTTTTTATATAGCGTCAGGTACCCCCATATATTACCTAATAAAGGTTTTAACCCCCTGATTGCCCCTAGTTAACCCTTTCACCAGTGATCACCGTATTACTGTTATGGGTGACGCTGGTTAGTTAGTTTGTTTTTTATACTGTCAGGGCACCCACCATTTATTACCCAATAACGGTTTAACCCCCTGATCGCCCGGCGGGTGATATCAATTAGGTTTTAGGGTCAAATAAGGTCTGCGTCGCCCCAGGTTAGTGCCAGCACCGCAAATACCCACGCGCAAAGCATACACCTCCCTTAGGGGTATAGTATCTGAACAGATCAATATCTGATCTGATCCGATCTATACTAGCGTCCCAGCAGTTTAGGGTTCCAAAAAACGCATTGTTAGCGGGATCAGCCCAGATACCTGCTAGCACCTGCGTTTTCCCCCTCCGCCCAGCCCCGCCCACCCCCCCCACGTGCAGTATCGATCGATCACGGTCACTTACAAAACACTAAGCACACATAACTGCAGCGTTCGCAGAGTCAGGCCTGATCCCTGCGATCGCTAACAGTTTTTTTGGTAGCGTTTTGATTCAGTCGACAGCAGCCTAGGAGCTTTTTTTCCTGTGAATCTCACTAGTGTACTACTAAATTTAGAGCCCAAAATGGCAAATCGCAAGTACACTAGTGAACAGGCCTACTTGTTTCTGAGTATGTCAGATAGTGAAGAGGAGGTCACTCATCTGTCAGAATCAGGCTCAGAATACGACCCAGTAGACGACAGCGGCTCCATGACAGATAGCTCTGGCGACGGAGGTGAGGTCCCTGCTAAGGTCAGGCGTACCCGATCCCGATCTTCTGCTGTTGTTGAGGTGCAGGAACCGCAGGTCTCTCGTATGGAGCAGAGAAGTACTAGCGCCGCTATTCCTTCTGGTGAACTGGCAGTCAAACCAGCACTGCAGTAACACTTGGTGACGTGGCGAGTCCCATAAGTGCAGTTCAAGCTGGCGAGGTGGCAAGCACAAGTAGTGTCCCTCTGCCACCAAGAAGAAGACAAAGGCAGGCCCGTCGATCACATAGTGTCCTTCCTGCAGAATTCGCCAATCCTGATTGGGTGCCCACCACTTCTGCAGGACCTGTACTTCCCCCATTCACTGGCCAACCCGGTATTCAGGTGGAAACAGCTGATTTTAAGCCATCCGATTTTTTATCGCTGTTTTTCACGGAAGATCTCTATAGATCTATTGTGGACCAAAGTAATATATACGCTGGTCAATACATCGCCGCTAATCCCCAATTGCCTTCCCTTGCCAGAGATTGGAAACCAATTACGGTTTCCGAATTTAAGTCCTTTCTGGGCCTTTCCCTCAACATGGGCATGCATAAATTCCCGACTCTGAGGACTTATTGGTCCACCCTCGCAGTCCACCATATGCCCGTGTTCTCTCGCTCCATGTCCAGGGCACGATACGAACAGATCTTGCGGTTCATGCACTTCAGTGACAATGAACTCTGTCGTCCTCGTGGAGACCCTGAATTTGATTGGCTCTACAAAATTCGGCCCCTCATAAACCACTTCAACCAACGTTTTGCAGCCTTGTTTACTCCCAATCAAGTTGTCTGCATTGACGAGTCCCTGATTAAGTTTTCTGTCCGCTTGTCTTTCAAACAGTTCCTTCCCAGCAAGCGTGCCAGATACGGGGTCAAGCTCTACAAGCTCTGTGACAGGGCAACAGGCTATACGTTGAGCTTTTCGGTTTATGAGGGAAAAGATAGTCACGTAGAGCCGGAGAACTGTCCAGATTACATAGGGAGTGCTGGCAAGATAGTGTGGAACTTGGTGTCACCCTTATTTGGAAAGGGGTACCACTTGTACGTGGACAATTATTACACGAGCGTGCCACTGTTTAGTCACTTGTTTGATCATCAGATTGGAGCATGTGGCACCGTGCGACCTAATCGCTGGGGCTTTCCCCAGCGGCTTGTAGATTCCCCTCTTAGGCTGGGGGAGAGAGCCTGCTTGAAGTGTAATAATTTGCTCGCTGTGAAGTGGAGGGATAATAGGAATGTTTTCTTTCTTACCTCCCTTCATGCAGACACGACAGTCCAAATTCGTACGGCGGCTGGTGTTGTGACGAAACCCCTCTGTGTCCACGAGTATAACCTTAATATGGGAGGGGTGGACCTCAACGACCAGTTGTTGGCGCCGTACCTAGTTGCCCGTAAGGCTAGACGCTGGTACAAAAAAGTGTCTATTTATTTGTTCCAATTGGCTTTCCTGAATGCTCATGTGCTATACGGAGCTTCAGGCGGGAGGTTACCCTTCCTTGAATTCCAGGAAGAGGTTCTCACAGACCTTCTGTTTCCAGACGGTTCTGCACCTCACCATTCCCTACCAAATGCAGTTAGCCGGCTGTATGAGAGGCATTATCCTTATGTCCTCCCGAGTACCCCTACCCAACGAGCCCCCCAAAAAAGATGTCGTGTCTGTACCAAGCGCGGATGTAGGCGTGACACCCGTTATTATTGTCCACGCTGTCCTGACAATCCTGGTCTCTGCATTGGTGAATGTTTTGAACGCTACCCCTCACTAGAGAGGTATTAGCGTAGGGTACAGCATTTCACAGGCTAGGATACACTTTCACAGGGTCTCAAGAATGCCATCGCATTTTGAGACCCGACCGTTAGTTAAAATTATAGTTACAGGGTCTCAAGTATGCCATCGCATTTTGAGACCCGACCGTTACAGTTTAAATTATAGTTATAGTTTAAAAAAAAAGTGTAAAAAATAAAAAAAAAAAAAAAGTACAAACCCCCCCCCCCCCCCCCAAAAAAAATATAAAATAAAAAAACCAAAAATAGTTGTCGTTTTATTGTTCTCTCTATCTCTCTCTCTCTCTATTGTTGCTCTTTTTTACTCTATTCTATTCTGCAATGTTTTATTATGTTTTATCATGCTTGCTTTTCAGGTATGTAATTTTGTTTACTGTGTTTTATTGTTAACCATTTTTTTGTTTTCAGGTGCGCCATTCAGTTGCAGCGCGGATTTATTTATCTTGACAGCAACATCGTTTGCTCCCACGATACATAAAGCCATGACTCCAACGCTGTAGGAGGTGATTTCACCACCACAGTTAAAAAAAAGAGCATATATGCCGAAGCATGGGGGCAGCAGAGGGTGGAGGAGCGATTTTGCTCCTAATGCCACGTACATACAGTCAAAAAAAGTCCGACCATGTGTACGTGGCATAACTTTTTTGCGGGAGGATGCCCCCATGCTTCGGCATATATATATTTTAGGCACCGGTTGCGTTAACAAAATGTTTTATTTTTTACTATGTTTTTTTTTTGGTATTTGCTTTGCAGGTATGGTATGGTAAGGTCTTACTGTTATACTGTAATGTTACTTTGTTTTAATGTTAACCATTATTTGCTTAGCAGGTACGCCATTCAGTTGCAGCGTGGATTTATTTATCTTGACAGCAACAGCGTTTGCTCCCACGATACATAAAGCCGCGACTCCAACGCTGTAGGAGGTGATTTCACCACCACAGTTAAAAAAAAGAGCATATATGCCGAAGCATGGGGGCAGCAGAGGGCGGAGGAGCGATTTTGCTCCTAATGCCACGTACATACGGTCGAAAAAAGTCCGACCATGTGTACGTGGCATAACTTTTTTGCGGGAGGATGCCCCCATGCTTCGGCATATATATATTTTAGGCACCGGTTGCGTTAACAAAATGTTTTATTTTTTACTATGTTTTTTTTTTTGGTATTTGCTTTGCAGGTATGGTATGGTAAGGTCTTACTGTTATACTGTAATGTTACTTTGTTTTAATGTTAAACCATTATTTGCTTAGCAGGTACGCCATTCAGTTGCAGCGTGGATTTATTTATCTTGACAGCAACAGCGTTTGCTCCCACGATACATAAAGCCGCGACTCCAACGCTGTAGGAGGTGATTTCACCACCACAGTTAAAAAAAAAGAGCATATATGCCGAAGCATGGGGGCAGCAGAGGGCGGAGGAGCGATTTTGCTCCTAATGCCACGTACATACGGTCGAAATTCCGACGGAGGCTTGCCCGTGGAAAAGTCCGACCATGTGTACGTGGCATAACTTTTTTGCGGGAGGATGCCCCCATGCTCCGGCATATATAAATGGTGCATGTATGCCCATCGTTAGAAGTGGGTGGATGAAGGGAGGTATTCTAATGGTGGGCATAGCCACTGCGCCATTGGGAAATTGGGAAAGCATTTTATCACACCGATCTTGGTGTGGTCAGATGCTTTGAGGGCAGAGGAAAGATCTAGGTTCTAATAGACCCCAATTTTTTCAAAAAAAGTGTACCTGTCACTGCCTGCTATCATAGGGGATATTTACATTCCCTGCGATAACAATAAAAATGATAACTAAGAAAAAAAAAATGGAAGGAACAGTTTAAAAATAAAATAAAAAAAACTAAAAAAAAAGCACCCCTGCCCCCCTTCTCTTGCGCAAAGGCGAACACAAGCGTTGGTCTGGCGTCATATGTAAACAGCAATTGCACCATGCATGTGAGGTATCACCGCAAAGGTCAGATCGAGGGCAGTAATTTTAGCAGTAGACCTCCTCCGTGAATCTAATGTGGTAACCTGTAAAGGCTTTTAAAGGCTTTTAAAAATGTACCGTATGTAGTTTGTCGCCACTGCGTGTTTGTGCGCAATTTTAAAGCATGTCGTGTTTGGTATCCATGTACTCGGCCTAAGATCATATTTTTTATTTCATCAAAAATTTGAGCAATATAGTGTGTTTAAGTGCATTAAAATAAAAAAAAGTGTATTTTTTCCACAAAAAATGCGTTTGAAAAATCGCTGCGCAAATACTGTGTGGAAAAAAAAAATGCAACACCCACCATTTTAATCTGTAGGGCCTTTGCTTTAACAATATATATAGTGTTTGGGGGTTCAACGTAATTTTCTTGCAAAAAAAAAATATGTTTTCATGTAAACAAAAAGTGTCAGAAAGGGCTTTATCTTCAAGTGGTTAGAAGAGTGGGTGACGTGTGACATAGGCTTCTAAATGTTGTGCATAAAATGCCAGGACAGTTCAAACCCCCCC
Organism: Lithobates sylvaticus; assembly: GCA_028564925.1. Taxonomy (NCBI): domain Eukaryota; kingdom Metazoa; phylum Chordata; class Amphibia; order Anura; family Ranidae; genus Lithobates; species Lithobates sylvaticus. The sequence continues at coordinate 91,249,363 of CM053037.1, forward strand.
CCCCCCCCCCCCCCCCCCAAATTACCCCATTTTGGAAAGTAGACACCCCAAGCTATTTGCTGAGAGCAATGTTGAGCCCATTAAATATTTTTTTTTTGGTCCCAAGAGATTGAATAATGAAAAAAAAAATAATAATATTTTTTTATTTTCACAAAGTTTTGAAAATTGAAAAAAAAATTTTTGCACCCTTAGAAATCCTGAAAGCGGTGATTGGTTTTCGGGGTCCCGTATGCGGATAGGCTCCCAAAAAGTCCCACACATGTGGTATCCCCGTACTCAGGAGAAGCAGCAGAATGTATTTTGGGGTGCAATTCCACATATAACCATGGCATGTGTGAGCAATATATCATTTAGTGACAACTTTTTGAATACATTTTTTTTATTAATTTTTTTTGTCTTTATTCAATCACTTGGGACTAAAAAAAAAAAATATTCAACGGGCTCAACATGCCTCTCAGCAAATAGCTTGGGGTGTCTACTTTCCAAAATGGGGTCATTTGGGGGGGTTTTTGTGCCATCTTGGCATTTTATGGTCTTCAAAACTGTGATAGGTAGTGATAGGTAGTGAGGAGTGAAATCAAAAATTTATGCCCTTAGAAATCCTGAAAGCGGTGCTTGGTTTTCGGGGTCCCGTATGCGGATAGGCTCCCAAAAAGTCCCACACATGTGGTATCCCCGTACTCGGGAGAAGCAGCAGAATGTATTTTGGGGTGTAATTCCACATATGCACATGGCATGTGTGGGCAATATATCATTTAGTGACAACTTTGGGCAACAAAAAAAGTTTGTAATATTCCCGCAACTTGTGGCAAAATATAAAATATTCCATGTACTCAACATGCCTCTCAGCAAAAAGCTTGGGGTGTCTACTTTCCAAAATGGGATCATTTGGGGGGGGGGGGGTTTGTGCTATTTTGGCATTTTATGGCCTTCGAAACTGTGATAGGTAGTGAGGAGTGAAATCAAAAATTTGCACCCTTAGAAATGCTGAAGGCGGTGCTTGGGTTTCGGGGCCCCGTACGCGGATAGGCTCCCAAAAAGTCCCACACATGTGGTATCCCCGTACTCAGGAGAAGCAGCAGAATGTATTTTGGGGTGCAATTCCACATATAACCATGGCAAGTGACAACTTTTTGAATACATTTTTTTTATTTATTTTTTTTGTCTTTATTCAATCACTTGGGACTAAAAAAAAAATATTCAACGGGCTCAACATGCCTCTCAGCAAATAGCTTGGGGTGTCTACTTTCCAAAATGGGGTCATTTGGGGGGGTTTTGTGCCATCTTGGCATTTTATGGTCTTCAAAACTGTGATAGATAGTGATAGGTAGTGAGGAGTGAAATCAAAAATTTATGCCCTTAGAAATCCTGAAGGCGGTGCTTGGTTTTCGGGGATAGGCTCCCAAAAAGTCCCACACATGTGGTATCCCCGTACTCAGGAGAAGCAGCAGAATGTATTTTGGGGTGTAATTCCACATATGCCCATGACATGTGTGGGCAATATATAATTTAGTGACAACTTTGGGCAAAAAAAAAAAAGTTTGTAATATTCCCGCAACTTGTGGCAAAATATAAAATATTCCATGTACTCAACATCCCACACATGTGGTATCCCCGTACTAGGAGAAGCAGCAGAATGTATTTTGGGGTGCATTCCACATATAACCATGGCAAGTGACAACTTTTTGAATACATTTTTTTATTTATTTTTTTTGTCTTTATTCAATCACTTGGGACTAAAAAAAAAATATTCAACGGGCTCAACATGCCTCTCAGCAAATAGCTTGGGGTGTCTACTTTCCAAAATGGGGTCATTTGGGGGGGGGTTTGTGCTATTTTGGCATTTTATGGCCTTCGAAACTGTGATAGGTAGTGAGGAGTGAAATTCACTTGGGACTAAAAAAAAAAATATTCAATGGGTCTACTTTCCAAAATGGGGTCATTTGGGGGGGGGGGGGGGGTTGTACTTCCCTGCCATTTTAGCACCTCAAGAAATGAGATAGGCAGTCATAAATTAAAAGCGGTGTAAATTCCAGAAAATGTACTCTAGTTTGTAGACGCTATAACTTTTGCGCAAACCAATAAATATACGCTTATTGGCATTTTTTTTACTAAAGACATGTGGCTGAATACATTTTGGCCCAAATGTTTGACTAAAATTGAGTTTATTGGATTTTTCTTATAACAAAAAGTAGAAAATATCTTTTTTTTTCAAAATTTGCGGTCTTTTTCCGTTTATAGCGCAAAAAATAAAAATCACAGAGACAATCAAATACCATAAAAAAAGCTCTATTTGTGGGAAGAAAAGGACGCAAATTTCGTTTGGTTACAACATTGCATGACCTCGCAATTACCAGTTAAAGCAGTGCAGTGCGAAATTGAAAAAAGGCCTCTGGTCCTTTGGCTGCCAAATGGTCCGGGGCTGAAGTGGTTAAGGAGGAATTACAGGGTGCACAGGCAGCCATAATGGAGTTATCCTCCAAACATGCAATAGCCGAATGTGCAATGGTGGAACATAAAGAAAACCCGTATGCTATTGTTGCTGCAAATCATATTACTATGATGGGAATCAATGTTGGAGACGTAAATACAAACGTGATAACTGCGCTTGAAATTGATTCAGGAGTTGAAATGGAAACTTCTGATGACTCCTCAGACGATGAAAGTGTAAAGTCTGTTCATTCCAATCACAGTAATATTATCCAGCAATGTAAATTTCCAGCACAAGATGTTAAAAAAAGGGCCTATGCAGGGAAACCAGAGCTAAAATGTTGTTTGTGTAAAAGGGGAGGTCACATCGCAAAGTATTGTTGGGCGAATAACGATATCAAAAAAAGATCATACCTGAAAACGACCCCAAGGCATTATGAATGTTATTCGGCCAGGTGGGGTAGCAATCCAAAGCATGGAGCCCATAGTAAGCAAACCCAGTTCCCCGTTAAGACCCAATTACGGAATCTACAAACTGAAAAGCAATATGTAGGACAGTTGCATAAAATCAAAATGGAGGTAGCCGCATGGTTATTCAAACATAGCACTGGGGGAAGCAATGTTAGCAGCACTTAGTCAGCTGCAAGTATGTTAAAAATACTCGGATCAAAGTTTCCTTTCTATGAATAAGGTTTGATGTGAGTTTCAGATTTGGAATAGGATAGAGGACCTTGATATATAGTTTTATTATGTTGAAGGAGGAGCCTCTGAATTGAATAACTCTGTTATGATTATTGTTTTTTTTCCCCTCTTAGTTTTAAGTATTTTTGTAATTTTTTATAAGGTTTAATATTTTATTAATTTTTATTAAAAAAAAAATTATTAATTTTTATTACTTTTTTTTATTATAAATTTCTTTAATTTTTTTTCATTAATTTTTTTTCATTAATTTTTTTTCATTAATTTTTTTTTGCATTTTTTTAAATTTTTCATTTTTAATGTTTTTAATTTTTAATTTTATTTTTTATTTTTTTAGTCTAGTTGTTTATTCTACCATTCTGGCTTGTAGGTGTTCCCCTAGCAGTACAATTAATGGGAAGAGGCTTGGGGCACTTAAAGTCAATTGTCATGATAATTGTGTTTAATCATTGTCTTTGTGTTCCTTTTCCAGAAAACAGGGAAGAGAACAGGTTTGGATACTAAACATTTGTGTTTTGTTTGCAGGTCCGTCAAAGTGAGAGCAACACGGGGGTTAGGTTATTGTAAATGCATAATCGATTATCACATGGTACCATGAGCTCATTAATTAGTAATTGTTTGCAAACAATGAAAACATTTAAACAATAATCTGACATTAATGGACTAAAGAGTTACAGATGAGGTAGCAAATGTTGTGATGAAGTTACAAATGTATTGTTTGTGTTGTTTTTCCCATTAACTTATTGTCTTTCAGATAAAAAAAAAAAAAACATGTACTCTTCTCAGGAGAAAATCCATGGATGTCTTTAATTAAAAGTTGAGTGTTTGTCATTGTTGTCTTGTTTGGTGGTTGTCTTGTCATGGTATTTTTGGGGTGATAATGGCCAGACTTGTAATTTTTATTTTTAAATTTTTTATTTTTTTTTTTGGAAAAAAAAAAACATTTTTTTTTTTTGTTTTTTTGGGGTATTGGCTTAGTCAGCTATTTTATTGTTGTTTTGTTCAGGTGTAAAAAGCTCCAAAAGGTTTAGGCTTTATCCACCTGAAAGGGGATTAGTGCATACATCTTAAAGATAAAGATAAATGCATTGTTTTTTTCTAGTGTTTTAATTTTAGAGTTTTTGAGAAACAACATTGACGTCTGTTTTGAATGTTTTGACCATACCATGGGGATCCATTTTAGAGGGGGTTCTGCCTAAAGAGGTCATGGTTGTTTTTGATAGTTTGGTCAAAATTGCAGAAGCCAGGAATACTAAGTTCCTGGGTTCCAAGGAGGGAAATAGGAGTAAATATAGTAAGCAAGCAGATATTATGGATAAGAATTTGATTCTGCTCTTGTTTTTCAATTCCAGAATCCTGGTGGAGCGAGATTGGAAAGGTTCTGGAAAATGGATGACAGATGATCATCTGGTTGGCAGTTTGTCTGTGCCATACCACGCCCCAAATTTATTATAATAAACATCAGGAGAGACGGGACAAACAAAAAGATTCACTTTAACACTTTTTCTTTTCCTATGGACGATCTGGTGCTGAATCTGAAAGACTGTGCCTATCAATAAGACTTGAAACATTTTTTTTTTTTTTTGCTGGACTCTCTCCTGATGAATGCAAACGTGTTATTAATACGTACAATGGGTTGGAGGTTGGGGGAAGGAATATAACACATCCAATCCATCAGAACATGAAAATGTAAAATATATATGTTTTTTTGTTGGAGGGAGGAGTTGAAATAAGAAAAGTTGTGTAATGTATGACATGTATTGACGTAACGGAATTTATATGGTGCAGGTACCCAGGAGGCGGGCAGGCACTTATGCATAATAAGGTGTCTGTTGGCCAGACTAGAGGGTGCCAGGTGACACAGCAATGGGGTGAACATTTCCTTGTATGGGGGAGATACGCCTGGTTGATGTCTCACCGGAGAAGTTGAAACCCTGCACAGGGAATGCACACAGGAGCATGCTCCGATAGATAAAGGGAACAAACGCTGAACACCAGGGTACAGTATGCCTTCACCATATGCCGCTGCAACATCTCACAAGTGGTTGATAAAAACCTAGTACCCTATATTGGCTGAGTATACGCTGAATCAAGTGCGGTCATTGTAGAAGTGACTTACTCCCAGAGAGTTGCGGACACAGAATAAGGTGCATGCCTTGAGGCGATTCAGTTCGCAGTTGTAGCGTTATACAAATCATTCATTCATTCAGGATGCTTATCTCTGAGGAGTAACCACAAGAGGAGGCATGTATTCAGCACTATATTGGGGGGAATAGGCGCTGGGAGGGGTGTTGTTAATGGAGTGGACATTGGTATCCTGAGGAACAAACTCTCAGCAATAGCTTGAGCGGGACTTTGTTACTCAGAGAGATTGGTGGCATCCTTAACCACTTCACTACCGCTGTATAGTCATATGACGCCCACAAGGTGGATCTACCATCCTGGGTGGGCGTCATATGAGGCATCGCTCGGGACCCGGTGCGAGTGCCCGGCGGCCGCGATGTCCGCCGGGCACCCGCGATTGACCGTTAAAACAACGGGACCGGGCGGGACCGTGGAGCTGTGTGTGTAAACACACAGCTCCACGTCCTGTCAGCGGGAAGGAGACCGATCATGTGATCCCAGTATGGAGGAACACATGATCGGTCTCCTCCCCTTGAGTCCCCTCCCCCTACAGTTAGAATCACTTCTATTAGGGAACACATTAACCCCTCCAGCGCCCTCTAGTGTTAACCCCTTCCCTGCCAGTCACATTTACACAGTAATCATTGCAATTTTATAGCAACGATCGCTGTGTAAATGTGAATGGTTCCAAAAATGTGTCAAAAGTGTCCGAAGTGTCCGCCGCAATGTCGCAGTCACGAAAAAAAAAAATCGCAGATCGCCGCCATTACTAGTAAAAAAAAAAAAAAAAAATTCAATAAATCTATCCCCTATTTTGTAGACGCTATAACTTTTGCGCAAACTGATCAATATACGCTTATTGCGATTTTTTTTACCAAAAATATGTAGAAGAATACGTATCGGCCTAAACTGAGGAAAAAAAATTTTTTTTTTTTTTTAAAAATGGGATATTTATTATAGCAAAAAGTAAAAAATATTGTGTTTTTTTTCAAAATTGTCGCTCTTCTTTTGTTTATAGCGCAAAAAATAAAAACCGCAGGGGCGATCAAATACCACCAAAAGAAAGCTCTATTTGTGGGAAAAAAAGGACGTCAATTTTGTTTGGGTGTAACGTCGCACGACCGCGCAATTGTTAGTTAAAGCGACGCAGTGCCGAATCGCAAAAAGTGCTCTGGTAAGGAAGGGTGTTTAAAAGCCCTGTATTGAAGTGGTTAATAACATTCACAAAATACCCAGGGTCTCCAGATTTGGTGAACCATGTTGAGAGGTTGGTGGAGGGTGTGAGGGTACAGGATAGAAATCGGTCATGGGCTCTGGCGTACACTCAGTGGCGGGCGGAAGTGTCAACCAGCATCAAGCTGATTGGGCAATCTCTGTTTAAAGGGCAGTGGCCTGATGAGTTAGCATCACTGCTCAGTAAGACTCTGCCACAACACGTCGCTTACACTAATCCAAAATGGTGGTCGAATGCCTGGATGGGATGTACCAGTTTGGATTGTGAAAGGTGTTAGGCTGTATGATCCCATATACAGAAGTGCGGACTTGGTCTGTATATTTGGTGGCATCAATGGGCTTACTGATTGGGGATTCTATCTTGTCGCATTTGAGGCCAAATCACCCACATGTGATCAGAGGAGATGGAAGCAGGTTGATACTTCCCTCGGTCGGAAGCCTGACCATGATGTCCTTTGTATGCCAGGTCAATACATCATAGTGGTGAACATAAAAATGTTGGGAAGTTATTTCAGGGATCATTGCTGGGGAGGAAGCACCTGGGTGTCATTTGGGACATAGACGAGTTTATTTCTTTGTCCTAAAGAATACCGATGTAACGCTAGTCATAAAACTGGAAGGTTCCTTGAACCTAACCATAGGTAGAGGTGCATGGTATACCCTGGGCATGGTCTCTGAAATCCAGGCACAGGGATGGAATTGTGTGTTTTTTTGTCATTTTTGCAGATTTATATGTGTGATTAGACTCGATATTTATATAGAAGGATCTCCCATTTGTCTAAGCAAGTTGAGGGACGAATTGACGGTAGGGTCTCTGTGTTCAAATTAGAGACCTTGCTGCCAAGTCAGAGCCCTGCAATACCGCTGTGAGCAAGCCTGCCTAATCCCGACCCATATGTACAGTAAAGGGTTATAGGATTGGGAGCGGGGTGCATAAAGGGATGGGATACAGATATATGTATATAGTATGATAAGAAGTTGATTTATATTATGGTATAGTGTGACCTATGCGTATTGTAGGTTAATAATATGGGTGAATAAGGCCCTCCTCGAGACTTATCTAGATAATAGATCAGTATTTGAGAGCTGTTTGATATGTTGCTCTGAATGTGTACTGGTGAATGGTGAATGAATGGATACCCCTTGCCTGTATTGCATCCGTCCGGAAGATACCAAAGATACATAATGGCGACATGGAAGCTGTCGCTGAAGAAGGATGTGTCACTCAGTGGCAAAGCAGAACGTGTTGGGAAGCAGAACACGGTAAGACCACAATGGACTGTTCCATAGGAGCTGTTTCTGCACACGTTGTAAAAATACAACACGTTAAGACGTTTAAAGGACTGTTCTATGGATACTGGTTTGGAAACGCATGTCAGGGACAAAACAGTTAATAGGAGCCGTGTCTGAAAAAGGGTTTTTATGCGACTTTCAGTCGCAAAGCGGCATATGTTGGATTCAATATGAACTCATGTAATATCACATCGGTTCATTCCCAATATCTTTCTTGAGAACAGAATGCATTCCCCGGATTGGAATGTAGCCAGGTTGGAAAACACACCAAAAGCTTTGTAGCATATCAAGATAACAATGGCTTGGCTCGAGCCCACCTGCTGTGACATGTGTAATTACAAGCTTCAAGGGAGACTGTTACTACTAAGATGGCTATGGATACCTATTGGATGGAAGGCAAAGGATGGGGGGGTGGCTATGAGTGGGTGTGTAGGTTTGAATGAAGAGTTTGCACACACAGGAGGTCAGCCTCTGTTTGCTGGGACGCCCTGACATGAGAATGTGTCCCTGACCACCTCATGGTCTGGCGGCCATTTTGAGGCCTTCCCTTATGGATCATGGCGACGGCCCTCTCTCGGTCATCTGAGTCTAGCCGGTGCTACAAGCCTCACGGAGGGCCCTGTGATAAGTATCTTTGATATTCTTGTATTATATGATTTGATTGTAAGCTTTGTGATATTGTAATGTCTTTTAATACTTTATGTTAGCGTTCCTGATTCTTGGGAAATAAATAAGATAGTGTTTTACTAGCAGCAGTTTGTGTTTGGTTTCATAGCTAACCTGGTATTATTGTGATATTAACAGTAGCATGTGCTCAGAGTTTTAATAAACCAACTAATCTATAGGGACAAGACAAATTAATACACAGATATAATTATTGTATCGCTTACATCAAGACCCATACACACGGTCGGATTTTCCGATCGAAAATGTCCTATCGGACAATGTTGTCGGAAATTCCGACCGTGTGTAGGCACCATCGGACATTTTCCATCGGATTTTAGACGGACAAAGTTTTATCTCCTGCTCTCAAATTTTCCGACAACAAAGTCCGATCACACAAATTCCGATCGTGTGTAGCCTAGTCCGACGGACAAAGTGCCACGCATGCTCAGAATAAATTCTGTGACGGAAGCGCTCGGTCAGGTAAAACTACCATTTCTAATCGACACAGCACATTCGTCACGCTGCAGTGTTAAAATGTGTTTAATGCGGCGCATTCTCTTTTTCTTTACAATGCAAGAAGAATGATGTGCTTTAGCTGCTCCTATTTACACTGACTTCTCACAAACTTCTTTCTTTATTCTTTTTCATGATTTATTGGCTAGATGTTTGTTATTCGTCAGATCTTAAGAATGTTTTTTATATTTTTTGGAGGATTTGTCATTTCTAGTGTTTTTTTTTTTTTAATCCAGATTTCCTTTATTAGTATTTTTTTTTTTTTGGGGGGGGGGGGGGGGGTTGTGTGTCTCACTTATCCAAACACCATTATTATCATTTGTATTTGTAGCCTAAATTCACTCGGAGGTTGTTTGTTGTTGGGGCCCCTTGTTAATTGGACTTTATGATTTGTGAAATGTACCTGCCTACTCACAAATAAACTGTCATTGTTGAAAAGTAAAACACATAGGCAATGATTTTTTGAAATCAAAAATACCTTTATTTAGGTCTCAGCAACAAACCAAAGAGGAACGCAGCGATGGAGAAACTTGGGGAATTAGCAAAGCCTTGGACCCCCACGGCAAACATCATTTTTAAAGGTACAAAAATTGGTGGCCTGAGGAGTACGTATCTTAATAAGGGTGGTCTATCTGGTCCTGAAGTCCAAAACATCCGGAACTGCAGCAGATGCCATCTAGGTCCCCAGGCTCTGGTCATACGAGAGGCTCCATCTTTTCTCAGACCAGACTGAATCCAGGTCATCACTCTCTGGTCTTCCTTCCACGCTTCCTTGCACGCTGTGGCTGTAGTGCTGGAGGTGTGGCAGAAGGAGGAGGAGGAGGCGAAGCATGGTGACTCTCACAAACATGTGTGATTGGGGTCATCTCCCCAGCCACCCCCTTATTTAGTACCTTGAGGATGACCTCCTCACACATGCTGCGTTGCACCGCCTCCATATCCTTCATTTTAGTGGCAACCAAGGAGCCAAAAGCCTCTTCGTAGGTGGGTGTGGCATGTAGTGAGGCTGAAGCCTCTCTTATCAGCTGGAGCGCTGACTCTCCCACATCCCCCCCCCTTCTCGCCCTTTTGTAGGGAAAGCTCCTAGGCCTACCCACCTCTTGGCTGCCACTAACCCCTGCCTCCTCCTGACTGCCACATTCCACAGCCACCTCCTGGCTGAGGTCTTCCTGTGTATGAAAAATGGACATAGTTTGAGTTATTTGTTCATCAAACACACACAATTTTCATCTATTGACTGTTGCAAAATGTTTACAAATAGAAAACCATACAATTCTCAGCCCAGCAGTTTATATTCTTGCCCCAAATGTCTCCAACACTACTGTCCGTTGATATGTCAAACACGTTAGGAACTAAGCAATTGGGGATCCTGAATTAAGTGAACATCATTCCTTTTTAACAAAAATGTGTACAAAACTACTATACCTGGCTCAAGCTGGGCTCCTCCACCTCTTCCTGACTGGAAGGCCCAGGTTGCTCCTCAGAAGCCTCATCAGGGGTTGCCTGCGTGGAAGGAGGCGTGGAAGGAAGAGTCGAGAGTGACTCCCTGACATCAGCCTGGTCTTTGAGACATATGGGGACATAGACCTCATCTGCTCCAGCTCCAGATGCTTGGGACTTCAGGACCTTATTGCGCTCCCTGAAATACGTACTCCTCAGGCTGCCAATTTTTATTCTTAATTTCTCAACGGTTGCCGTGGGAATCACCGGCTTTACAAATTCAAGAAGTTTCTTCATCGCTGCGTACCTCTTTGGTTTGTTGCTGTATTCGGGGTGTTTTGCCTGCCACAAAAGGGTCAATTCCCGATACTTAGCAATGAAGAGGGGGAGAAAACTGACGTCATTGAAGCCATACATCTTCTCTGCAAGACACAACACCACACAAAACACTAAATAATGTCAGGCTAAACTCTACTAATCTTCTCCATAAATAAGCCTCAAGGTCTAAGCAGTCTAGGCTAGTGATGTACCAAGTTCAAATTGTACCTTCGTTCTAGCGATCATCTCGTGCGTCAGCTCTCTCTCCCCTCGGGTCACAGATTGTCACTACGACACACGCGTGTGACGTTTTATATACAGTGCGCATGCGTGAAACTCCGCCCGCCCCTGACGATCTTTCTCTTCTATTCCCCACCCCTTCTCTTTACGGCGCAGTGGGGAGAGCACATGGCGGGGACACAGCAGGTGCGCCCTAAATATTACAGCAACGAGGAGGAGGACGAGGAAAGGCCGGAGGCAGAAACGTCCCGATCCCGGAGGCTTAAATTTAAGGCCTTCAATATGTCTTTTGGAGATATGTTGGAGATGGTGGACATATTAAAGAGGAGCGACTATGATGGGAAGTATGGGCCTTACCTCAACCCAAATGTCAGAAAGGCCAAGATCATGTCTAAAGTGGCGAGGAGGCTGTACAATAATTTTGGGGTACAACGATCCAAGGAACAACTGAGGAAACGCTGGTCAGACCTGAAACTGAGGGAGCCCGATCAGTACAGAAAGATCAAGCGAGTTGTTCAAAAAATTAAGTAGTTATGTCATGTTTTGTCATGTTTTGTGTTTTTTTTTTCTTGCTTGCATACTGCTCCATGTGGTTGTTTTTTTCAATGTTGTACATTTGAAAATGGCCACTTTCATGTTCGTCTGTCCATTCAATCGTACTCAACCTCGATCTTTCTGCCACTGTCATGTTCGTATGTGTCCATTCGATCGTACTCAACCTCGATCGTTTGGCCACTTATAATACGATGTTTGGTGAAGTTTTTAGTGAAAGGAAGTTTGTTGTCAATAGAGATGTCATCAAGAATGTAAAGCAAATTTCTTCAATGTAAAGGAGAGGTCACTCAGTAGCTGTTTACCCATCTGGACTCTAGAGCACTAGTGCTAGGACACCCAAACCCCCTTTTTATTGTGCTGTTCCACACGTGCTCCAGTGTATACTATAAGGGTGTTTCCATCTGACAAACTTCAACCAAAAAGGTAGTAGGTTTTGCACCTTTACAAAGTGACTACATTAATGTTGTTGTCATTTGAACCTGGCCACAAACAACTATTGTCCCTCACTTCCAAGCAATGTTTGACATTTCCTATTTCTGCCCTCAATATATTGTTGTGCTAAATATTCCTTTTGTACATTCTCATAGGGGAGCGAAGACTCGGGACGTCTGAGGACACCAGGAAACCCACACCTCCCAAAGAAGGGGAAATACCAACACCAGAAGCAGAGGAAGAGGAGGAAGGAGAGATAATAGAACTTGGAGAACTTGTCACCACAACAGGTGAGTGTGGGAGAACCCAGCTAATGGTAAGCTAATCAATGTATGCCTGCCTCTTTTACAATAGCCATTTTGTTTTTTGTTTTTTTGTTTTTAGGTGATTTGGATGTTGTGGAAGAAGAATCGCACTTTACCACTGAAAGTGCACACGTACTCATCGGGGAGATAAAGGTGTGCAATCGAGATCTAGATGAGATCAAGAAAAACATCAATGATGTTCAACAAAAAATGAAGAACATCATTGATGTTTTAGCGAAAATCTGAAAACGCACAAAGTAATTATCACACATTTGTGGCTGTTTTTCACAACAATTTAAACTTAATAACTGTGCCAAATTTGGAAGATGCACACATTGTGTCAACATGTGCTAGCTTCCATCATGGTGGATGAATTACAAAGTTTTGGGGGTGCAACCACTCTACTAACTACTAAAGTGGGTGAGGTGAAGGGGTTGCACCCCCAAAACACGTCCATTGATCCCCATTATGGGAGATTGTACATTTGAACATTCTAGGCATGTGTTTTAGCATCAAATGCCCATTTTGATACCCAAATTGTGTGCATGTTGAAAATGTCAAGTTTCCAGGGGTGACACCCCATGTGATTAAGGCAAGATCAAACACACTTTGAACATATAGTCATGTCTGATCTTGTCTTCACTTTTGAAAGTTGAACTTTGCAAGTTCCTATGTTCAGTCTGTTATGTTTTGCTACATGCCTGGTTTTACCAAATGCGGAATGTTAGTAAACAATGTTCGAAAGAACCAAGATCTTTTCAGTTTTGCCAAGAATTTTTGAAAGGTACTTGTGAATGTGTTGTAAGTAAAATTTTTACATCTAAAAAATGTGTGGCTTCCTTATTTAAAAACACAAAAGCATTATTTATGGCAAAAGTAAATGATTTTGGGGACAATGGGTGTTATTTACTAAAGGATATTCCAGTTTGCACTGCAAGTGTATTTTCCAGGGCACTTTTGCAGTGCACTTGTAGTGCATAGTGGATTTGGCTTATGTAAATGACACCCACAGTGCTTTGTAATAAAACACGTAGCACACCATTTTTGTGAATACACACATTTCTGTCATGGTGATGAAAAGGAGTATTTTGGGTGTCAGTTATGCACTACAAACCTTCTCTAGACAAAAGATTAGGTATCACACACACAACATGAGAAGATTTTCTTCCTGTTGAAGATAAAGGGCCAAAATTTTAAAGACAAATAAGCTAGAACACACCTACAAGAAAGCAGGAAATGACAAGAAATCATAGGTCTGGTTAAAAAATATATTTAATAAAAAATGCCTCTCACACATCGTCAGGCAGAGCAATGGCCCCCCTACCCACAAGGTAGTCCAGAGGGGGCAAGCCAGGACGTGCCGCTTGAAGGGCTGTGAGGTTGGCATTGGAAGGCCCGTCCACATCTGGGCCAACGGGCACAACATAGTTGCTGCTATGTCTTTTGAGGAAGTTGTGCAATATGCAGCAGGAAAGAACTGTGTGGTTGAGTTTGTATTCCGCCAAGTTAATAGCCGTCAAAAACAGGCGGAAGCGGCTGGCCAGGATCCCAAAGGTGTTCTCCACCACTCTGCGGGCTCTGGACAGCCTGTAATTGAAGACCCTCTGGTCTGGGGTGAGGGTCCTCATCGGGAAGGGCCTCATCAGATGGGTTGTCAGCGCAAACGCTTCGTCCGCGACAAAGACGAAGGGGAGTCCTTCAGCATTCTCCTCTGGAGGTGGCAAGCAGAGACTGCCACTCTGGAGATGCCAGTAGAACTCCGTGTGCGCAATGGCACCACCATCCGAGATCCGGCCATTCATCCCCACGTCCACATACAAAAACTCGTATGTCGCAGACACCACCACCAACATCACTACACTATTAAACCCCTTGTAATTATAATAGTATGACCCCGAGTTGGGGGGTGGGATGATGCGGACGTGTTTCCCATCAATTGCACCTCCGCAGTTAGGAAAGTTCCAATGGCTGGCAAAGTGGGAGGCCACAGTCTGCCATTCCTGTGGCATGGAAGGGAACTGTGGAGTGAAACAAGAAAAAAAAATTAGTCACTTTGCACATAAACATTGCAAGCAGATTAGACACTAACATCTTGGAAAAAGATCAGACTTAAATTGTAACCTTGAAAGTATTTGCACCCCAAAGTACAAGGTCCCCCTAGCAGATTACTCACCCCCCATCAATCCCCCCACTTCTGATGGGCCATTGACAATAACTAGGGGTTTGGGGGGGGGATTGGACAGGTAACCCTCTGCACTTCATTGATAGCCAAATGGCTCAATAATGTGTGCTAGTTTGGCCAGACCCTCCTTACTTAACACTATTGGCAGCCCACAGGAAAGATAAAAGAACCTTCCTAATCACCCCCCCCCCCCCCCCCCCCCAAAAAAAGGAAGCACATTTTGACATTCTGCAATTACCTATCAAGCTAATAGGAGGAAAATACCAAAAAAAAATTATAAAGTGGAAAGTATTGAGCCAGCCCCTTGCACTACATGCTTTGCTGAATTCATCCCTAAATATGACCACTATAAAGAGGTAGGTATATAGTGTGTATTGAGCTTGGCAAAGCCAGCAGATAGAGGATTGGTAGCATCTGACAGAGCAGTTGGGGGAGGGGGTTCCTAATGAGTTTGGCACCCCAAAAAAAAAAAAAAAAATTCAAAGAGGCTCTGCATGAAGTAAAACACACAGCAAACATTTGTGCATATTTTAGGGGGTGTTTGGGGGAAAACAATACTATGCAGCAGACAAAATACATTGCTTAAGGGACTAGGCCATAGGTGTCTATTGGGCCAGAAGAGCATGCTGGGGAGGTAAGTGAAGGGAAAAATGCATAAAGGACAAAAGGGGCACAGCATATTAGAGCATATTGCAATCATGGTAATTAGGGAAGGAGGTCAAAAATACAAGTTATTAGCAAACAGAGCATACATAGAAGGGAATAGTAAAGGAGAAATGTTACCTTAATATAGTCCTCCTGCAGGACCTGGATTATGGCAGAACAGGTCTCTGGAATAATGATTCCCAGAGCCTGGGGAGAGATACCTGTGGAGAACTTCAGATCCTGAAGGCTTCTCCCTGTCGCCAAGTACCTCAACGTGGCAACAAGCCTCGGCTCCGGAGTGATGGCTTGTCTCATGCAGGTATCCTGCCGGCTGATAAAAGGGGTCAGCAAAGCCAAAAGACAGTGAAAAACGGGGTCCGTCATCCGGAGAAAGTTCCTGAAATCATCAGGATTATTCTCCCAGATCTCACGAAGCAAAGGCATGTGCGAGAATTGGTCACGCTGAAGCAACCAATTTTGGTCCACATACTCCTCCTCGCTCTGTTCATGGATGGGTCTTGGCTCAAAGCTAAAAGCCTGGCACCAAGTCCCCGTACAGCACGAACTCTGTGATGAGTACGTATGGGAAACATCGCTCACAAACGGTCGGCTGGTCAGAACGGACAAACAGAAAGCACCGATAAAAAGCAAGGCCTGAAAGAACGAAATGAATACCAGAAACGAGCAGACAATAAGCAGTGAAAATCAAAGCGTCCTATATCAAGATATAGGCCACAATGACCAACAAATGCGAACTGACTACACGCACTAATAAACAGATACGCACGACAAGCACAAACTGAAGAGCAGTAACGATCTGAGTCAGAAAACTGAGAAGCGCGAATCGTAAGTCCCCAAACTTCTACTAACATGCGATAAACACGGAATCAGCAGAAGGAGCCCAACGGGTGCCGGACGTGGTGCTGAACTTTCCTTTTCTAGTCTCGTGGAAGACGACTTACGCCACGACGTTCTTGAAGACCAGAAATTCCGACAACGTTGTCCGACCGTGTGTACGCAACACCAGCATCGGACAAATTCCAACGGGAATGATCCGACGGAACTAGTCATCGGAAAATCCGAGCGTGTGTACGGGCCATTACACTGAACTTCTGCTATGATCTCTAACATCCAGTGAAAAGACAGGAAAGTAACCACATGACTTCAGCATGCCCAATTATGCTGAGGTGTGGAACATCCAATCCTGGCAAAGCTTTAGAAGAAAGGAGTGGGAGGGAATTAAAAAATAATGCATATCTCTTAGGCTAGTGCACAAGATATGTAAATCACCTGTCACTCACAGCAAGGGGGAGGATTTGACAAAGTTTTTCTCTGTTTGTCAAGATTTATCTCACTGAACAATAAAAGAGGATTGCTCAGAGCTGGATTAACTCTTTGTGGCAAGACTGAGCTCAAATGATAGGAAATCTTATACTCCTATACATTATGACATCTACTTTAATATATGTATTTACAGAAACATAACAGGTGTATACATATAGATTTAATATCTGTCTTTACAGAGATTAGATAGGTATCAATGCAAATATCAGGAAGCGGATAAATACCTCCATGAATGCATAAGTAGATATGGCCTAGAGATAGCCCTCTGAAGAAACTAATAACCATTAGAATATCAACCACTTTGTAATGGATAGAAGGTCTCCTACAGGGATAGCGTAAATAAGGGGGATTAGTCCATGATATAGTGTCAGCAATGATCAAGAAAACATACGTTGTTGTGCCGTCAAGCCATAGGTTACTTATTGCATGCCCTCCCGCATCAGAGGCTGCCAGCAAGGCAGAACAGACTTGCCCACACAGGAACGGACCAAAGTCCGTCTGAAAGTCCGTTAGTTTTGAACGTGATGACATACGACGGGACTAGAAAAGGAAGTTCAATAGCCAGTAGCCAATAGCTGCCCTTTTGTCGTATTTGGTCCGTCGGACCAGCATACAGACAAGCGTTTTTTTCCGATAGTAATTGAGTCCGTCGGAAATATTTGAAACATGTTCTATTTCTAGGTCCGTCTGACTTTTTTTACAAAAACGATCGGTTTATCCCACACACGATCAGAATATCCGATGGAATGATTCCGTCTGACCTATTCTGCCGGAAAGTCCGGTCGTGTGTACGTGGCATCACACTTTACAAGCAGTTTCAATAGTTTCTTCCTAAGTTTAAAGGTTTTACATAAATGAATAAAAGCTGACCATTGTAAGCACCTCTGTCAGCTTTAAATGGTTTGCCTCAACCCTCTAGTTGCCACTTTTCTGAACAGCTTGGTCTGTTAAAGGAAAATGAGAAATAACAGACTCACTGGCCAGATCACCAAGTGGAAATATAAAGGGAGAAAAGCTATAAAAGAAATCGAATGCAGCCACCACATCTAATGCCGCGTACACACGAAGGGACTTTTCCCGGCGGACCTAGTCCATCGGACAATCCGGCGTGGGGGTCCCCCCCAAATCCATCTCAGACCCTTATCCGAGCACACAGCCCGGCAAGCCAGGAAAGGGGTGGGGACGAGCGAGCGCCCCCCCCTCCTGAGCCGTACCAGGCCGCGTGCCCTCAACATGGGGGGTGCCCTGGGGAAAGGGGGGCCATGCGCCCCCCCCCCCCCAAAGCACCTTGCCCCCATGTTGATCTGGACAAGGGCCTCTTCCCGACAACCCTGGCCGTTGGTTGTCGGGGTCTGCGGGCGGGGGCTTATCGGAATCTGGTAGCCCCCTTTTATAAGGGGGCCCCCAGATCCCGGCCCCCCACCCTATGTGCATCCTCCGGGACTGTGACATCACAAGGGGGCGGGGTCACCATGTGACATGAGCATGTGACCCTGTCCCCTTGTCCCTATATAAGTCCCAGCACAGCGCGGCTCTGGCATTCCGGCCAGAGAGAGCGACGTGTCAACATCGGAAGAAGAAGAAGAAGAAGAAGGCGGAAGAAGAAGAAGGCGGAAGAAGAAGAAGGCGCGCAGAAAGCGACCACAGCGGCAAGAACAGAAGAGATCCCGGAAGACCTCTGGAAGACCCCCGAAGGCGGATCGAGACCCCCAGACGACGGCGGCGGCGACGAAGAAGGTAGCCGGACTTCTCTGCTCGGTAAAAGAGCTAGGTAAATGGCGGAGGAGTCCGGCAAGAAGACCCCCAAGACGGAAGAAGACCCCCAGAGCAGTGCAATAAATTATTTTTTCAAAAGTGTGTTTTTTTACTTTACATTTTACACCTTAGGTGAATGGGTAGGGGTACATCGTACCCCATACTCATTCACATAGGGTGGGGGGCCGGGATCTGGGGGCCCCCTTATAAAAGGGGGCTCCCAGATTCCGATAAGCCCCCGCCCGCAGACCCCGGCAACCAATGGCCAGGGTTGTCGGGAAGAGGCCCTTGTCCTCATCAACATGGGGACAAGGTGCTTTGGGGTGGGGGGGCGCACGACCCCCCTTTCCCCATGCACCCCCCATGTTGAGGGCACGCAGCCTGGTACGGCTCAGGGTCTGAGATGGATTTGGGGGGGACCCCCACGCCGTTTTTCGGCGTGGGGACTCCCTTTAAATCCATGCCAGGTGACGGAGCTAGCGCGCCGGCATTTACTGCCTACACTAGCTACGTACCTGAAGTCACGTGCTAAATGAACGGACTTTCCGATGAGCGGCAAGTCCGTTCATTTCAAAAGTCCGGCGGACTAGCCTACTAACGGCGGGATTGTCCGCTGGACTGCCAAGTCCAGCGGATAATTTTAAAACAAAACTTAAAACTTTAGTCCGCCAAACTTTTTGAAAAAAAGTCCGTCGGAGGCCCACACACGAGGGGATTATCCCCTGGACTTGAGTCCAGGGGATAATCCCGCGGGACAGTCCCTTCGTGTGTACGGGGCATAAGAATTGGTAAGCTGTAATATATTAAATTTTTATGGGTTTAATACCGCCTTAAGGTGACTGTATTACTCATGTAGACACCAATTACAACTAAAGAAGTGACTGCAAAGTTGTATGCTGCAAAATATCCTCAACATTACAGAATAACTCCAGCTGAATGTGACTAATGAATCCTATTTCGCTAAAAATAGCGACTAGTGCCTGTAAAACGATGCTTCTGTCTCTCCAGTGTGAAAGCTTGAGTGCTTTCACACTGGAGCAGTGTGCTTGCAGGACGTTAAAAAAACTCCTGCAAGCAGCATCTTTGGAGCGGTGAAGGACCGCTTCTAAACCGCACCTGCCCATTGAAATGAATGGGCAGCACTGCTATACTGCCGGCATAGCGCTGCCGCAGCAGTGCTTTGCAGTGGTTTTAACCCTTTCTCGGCTGATAGCGGGGGGTAAAAGCGCTCCGCCAGCAGCTGAATAGCGACGCAAAATTGGCGGTAAAGCGCCGCTAAAAATAGCCGATGCACCAACTGCCCCAGAGTGAAAGGGCCTTAATGGACAGGCTGCCCCTGCAGTATGTGCTCTTCCACAGCAGGCCAGATCTCCTGATGTCTGGAACCAGAGGTGCTATTCTGCCTTTGGGGTGTCAGAGGTGTGATACAGTAGAACTACTGTTTATTAAGAGGGTGCATCTAGAAACTCATCCTCAGCTTTCCCAGTCTTATCCGGTACTGCTGGTCTTCTACATACTTTGAATGGATGAGGTCCAGCATTACTATTATGCCCCGTACACACAATCGGATTGTTGGATGTGAGCTTGTTGTTGGAAAGTCCGACCGTGTGAATGCTCCATCGAACATTTACTGTCGGAATTTCCACCCACAAATGTTTGGGAGCAGGTTCTAAAGTTCTCCGACAACAAAACTAGTTGTCGGAATTTCCGATCGTGTGTACACAAGTCCGTCGCACAAAAGTTTACGCATGCGCGGAATCAAGCAGAAGGAGCCGCACTGGCTATTGTACTTCTTTTTTCTCGGCTCGTCATACGTCTTGTACGTCACTAAGCACCTATAGGACTTGAAGTGTGTTAGTCCCATCACACACACAGAGCTATATTTTTGTTCCCAAAGCACCTATAGGACTTGAAGTGTGTTAGTCCCATTACACACACAGAGCTATATTTTCTTCCCAGAAGGCACCTATAGGACTTGAAGTGTGTTAGTCCCATCACACACACACAGAGCTATATTGTTGTTTAACCACACAGAGCTATATTTTTCTTCCCAGAAGCACCTATAGGACTTGAAGTGTGTTAGTCCCATCACACACAGAGCTACAGAGCTATATTGTGTTAGTCCCATTACACACACAGAGCTATATCCCAGAAGCACCTATAGGACTTGAAGTGTGTTAGTCCCATCACACACACAGAGCTATATTTTGTTCCCAGAAGCACCTATAGGACTTGAAGTGTGTTAGTCCCATCACACACACAGAGCTATATTTTTCTTCCCAGAAGCACCTATAGGACTTGAAGTGTGTTAGTCCCATCACACACACAGAGCTATATTTTCTTCCCAAAGCACCTATAGGACTTGAAGTGTGTTAGTCCCATCACACACACAGAGCTATATTTTCTTCCCAGAAGCACCTATAGGACTTGAAGTGTGTTAGTCCCATCACACACACAGACCTATAGGACTATATTTTGTTTTACCCAGAAGCACCTATAGGACTTGAAGTGTGTTAGTCCCACTACATCACACCAGAAGCACAAGGTGTTACTCCATTACACACACAGGCTATTTTTCTTTCCAGAAGCACCTTTGGACTGTGGTGCGTTAGCTCACTATTTTTTTGTTCCCAGAAGCACCTATAGGACTTGAAGTGTTAGAGCTCCCATATTACACACCATCCACACAGAGCTATTATTTTGTTCCCAGAAGCACCTATAGGACTTGAAGTGTGTTAGTCCCATCACACACACAGATATTTTCTTCCCAGAAGCTATATTTTGTGTTAGTCCCATAAGCACTATAGGACTAAGTGAAGTTTAGTCCCATCACACACACAGAGCTATATTTTTGTTCACACAGCACTATATTAAGTGGTGTTAGTACATTTTGTTCCCAAAGCACTATAGGACTTGAAGTGTGTTAGTCCCATCCACACACACAGAGCTATATTTTGTTCCCAGAAGCACCTATAGGACTTGAAGTGTGTTAGTCCCATTACACACACAGAGCTATATTTTCTTCCCAGAAGCTATCCCAGTCCCATCACACACACAGCACCTATAGGACTTGAAGTGTGTTAGTCCCATCACACACACAGAGCTATATTTTGTTCCCAGAAGCACCTATAGGACTTGAAGTGTGTTAGTCCCATCACACACACACACAGAGCTATATTTTCTTCCCAGAAGCACCTATAGGACTTGAAGTGTGTTAGTCCCATCACACACACAGAGCTATATTTTCTTCCCAGAAGCACCTATAGACTTGAAGTGTGTTAGTCCCATCACACACACAGAGCTATATTTTTTCCCAGAAGCACCTATAGGACTTGAAGTGTGTTAGTCCCATCACACACAGCTATATTTTCTTCCCAGAAGACGCTATATTTTGTTAGTTCCACACAGAGCTATATTTTGTTCCCAGAGGGCACCTATTGAGACTTTAGTGTGTTAGTCCCACGTGCACCTATAGGACTTGTGTTAGTCCCATCACACACACAGAGCTATATTTTGTTCCAGTCATGGAGGTGGAGCCTGGCACTCAGCATCAGTCGTGGCTGGGAGGAGGTGGCTGGCGATTCATGTCATCCTCAGTGACCCAGAAGGACCTCCGGACCGAATGCCTCAGCTAACCTACGCTGCATGGCCTCCCTGATCCTGCAAAGCCTGCGGAGGGATCCTCGTGTTTTTCTTCGGATCAAGGAGAGGGACCATTACTGGCTGGCCACTCTCCTTGATCCGCGGTACAAGGGTAAGGTTGCGGACCTTCTCTTGCCGTCGCAGAGGGAGCAGAGGATGAGACATCTCAGGGAGGCCCTTGAGAAAGGTCTGTGCAACGCGTTCCCAGAAACCTGGGAGGCTACAAACTCCTGGTCCTGGGCGACGAGTTGCTGAGGCTTCGGTCAGTGGCAGAAGGAGCGGTGGGGAAGGTGGACGTCTTGACCGATGCGTTCAGACAATTTTTTTAGTCCGCAGCCCCTAAGGTATGATCGGTTCCAGCAACCATCGCCAGCGTCTGATATACATGGTGCAGGAATACCTTGGGGGCAAGGTCAGACTTGGACACCTTTCCCACCGAAAATCCTCTGGCTTACTGGGCTCCTGAGGATGGATCACTGGCCAGAGCTTGCACAGTATGCAATTGAGCTACTGGCCTGTCCTGCCTCCAGCGTTCTTTCCGAACGCACAAATCAGTGCTGCTGGAGGATTTGTGACTGATCATTAGGTGCTTGCGCCTCTGTCCACCGCCTCGGTTGATCGACCTGACATTCATCAAAATGAATCAAGTCTTGGATCACCACCAGCTAACCCAGGCACCTGAGGCGGATATAACCGAAAATTTTTAATGTCACATCCCTTCAAGACTCACTATGCTGATCTGAGTGACTGTCCTCTTATGTTCACTGACTATCCTCTTCCTCCTCCTCAATGATCCATGCCACCGCACCAGTGCCTAAGGCACAATTTGTGTGACCGTGTGTATGCAAGACCCCTTCGGGAAAAAAATCCACGGTTTTGTTGTCGGAAAATCTGATCATGTGTACGGGGCATTAGTCAAGGAAATTCATGGTAAAGATCTACAGCTGGAGTGGAATCAAAAGAGAGTGTTGGCTGCCAGGGGAATGAAGAATATGGCAAGTATTCCTCTTTGTTGATCCCCTAGACCAGGGATCTCCAAAACTTTTAGTAGGGAGGGTCATACTGAAAAAAACAAGTGGAGAAAAGCGCCTCTAGGTGTAGTAGTTTAGTAGAAAGAATTTTATGATTACAGCGATATAGATGTACTCACATTTGTGAAGAAATCAAAAAGGCATGGTAATATGTCACTCGGTGTAGCGAATCCCCAGCGTTGTATGACTGTCGGCTTAGTCCAGGCAAATCTGTAGAAACACTTCCTGTGGATGGTGATGGCCGGCTCCGGAAGGCGGCCTCGGGAACGAGGCTTGGATAGCAGGACGCGACAGACTCAGGGGGATGTCATCATCAAGGATGGACACGTTTCGTGAGCATGCGCACTCAGATGTATTGACGAGTCGCACTCCTTTCTCAACATTGGGACATAGACCATGCTAAACAGAACACAGCTTTAAATGGGAATCGGGAGGGGACGTAGGTGGACTGATGATAAAACATTATAGAACGGATTGGTAACTGAAAAAAAGGGGAGCAAGAAAAGAAAGAGAGAGAAAAGGACAGAAGAAAGCAAATGTATATTTATATATACAAGCGCACATCTATATTAAAGGATTGCGCTGGGATGTAAGGGGCAGTGGTTTTAAATATATAGGAGTCTTATGTTATTATGTGGGAATTAATTTTAAGAGGACTGGGTTAATCATATGGAATTAGAAAAAAAAATATATATATATATATATATATATATCAATATGCAAAAAAATATATATGCAAAAAAAATCTGTTAATATTAGGTCTAGAAAGAATGTATATAGAAAGAATTAAATAATTAGTTGGTTCTCAGAAAAATTCTATAAAAATAAAATCTATAAAAATCAAATCCATAAAAACTAATTCCATAAAAATGTAATGATATAAAAAAAACATTAATATAAAAAAATGTATTCTATAAGAAGTTCTATAATGAATATATAATATCTATATATGCTGGAAAAAACATGTATAAAAAATGTATGAAAAACATGTATATAAGCGCATATAAAAAATATACAAAAAATATATATGTAAAGACATAAAGAGGTATATATATTAAAAAATAAAAAAGATATATAAAAAAATATGGGATCCATAAAATTCCTTGAACAAATGTATATTTATGTATCTAAAAATATATTAAGAAAACACATATTTATGGTTTAGAGCCCTATGGTCGATACGTGTAAAGATGACATACAGGTTTAACACAAAACTTACCACATGAAATGGACCTGAAAGTGTGCCTTGGTCTATCGTATGGTACACCAAAATAAGGGGGCAAAACATTCAGGTAGGGAAATAGCTTTGTTGGTGAGACAAGTCACTGGGTAAGCTTGGCAAATGCCTGGGCCCTTTCCACTTGTTGATTTAGGTAATGTAGCGGGCGAAGCAGGCTGGCTTCCATCTGCCTAGCTTTTGGTGCCGTGGTCCAGGACGTCTTGCCGGGATGCAGTTGAGGCTGCCCCGACGCGGAACGAATGTCCGGAGTACTGACTGGGGTTTGATGTAGGTTGCTGAGGAGGATCCGGGCGTGTTTCATGAACTGGGGCGTGTTGAGAGGTTTAACCGGAAAGGGCAGAAGAGGACTGGAGTTTGGCTGATCGGACAGAAGTGTCAATGACCGATTCAGTGTGGCCACTGGACCCGGTTGTAATGGGTCCTAAATAATTGAAGTACATTCCTGTGCCTAGCTGCTGAGTCTCTGACACAGCCAGGTGTAGGATGAAATGCTCCTGGTGGCGGACTCAGTTACGTTTGCGTAACACTGGGCCTGAAGGGTGGCTACGGGTAGATTCACTGGGTCGAAGGAGCCCGTAGAAGGTCAAGTACATGGCGGCTGCAGGACCAGACTGGGGAGGAGACCGAACGGAGAGGTGTCCAGGATGGTGGACATGTCCCTGAAGATTTCTCCTGTAATCATCAATCGCCTGGGACAGACCACCGGTTGACGTTTCCGAATACCCCGGAGAACGGCTCGTACTACATGGAATGTGAATACGGAGGGTCTTGCGGGGTCCTAAAGGGACAGGAAAAGCTGTACACCAGCCAGGTACAGCCGTATGGTGTTGGGATAACGTCAATGAACGTGACAATAGGAAAATAAAGGCTAGCATCTGTTTGATACTGGACATCTCTCTGGAGTGCTGAGAGTATGCATGTCGTCACCGTCACGTGACTTAATCGGGGATTCATCGGATCCCCGATGAAGTCACGTGACGGTGACGACATGCATAGGATACACGGACACCGGAAGTGACGTTTTTTAGACACGAGCTCGCCGCTCGTCTCCTACCAGGACTGACTGTTTACATATAAATGTGAGTGTATATCTGTTTTTAATGCAAATAAATCAATGGTTTCCAAAACTACTACACTAGATAGCCCTTTATTTTCCCTCTATGGTCATCATGTCTTTTGCATGGTGAGCGCTATCTGCTAGTGAAGTGGCATGCAGTTCCCAGAGGCATCCAGCCCACACTGTTAGAGAAGGAACCAAAACAGAGGAAGAGGCTTGTGACCAGACCCACATCCCCCCTGAAGTGGCCACATATACCCTGGCTCCTGTTCAATGCTGCTTACCTTGCAGCAGTAAGGTAATAATTTAGGACATGTTGGATAGTGATGTTTATTTGTTCCGCCCTCCTAAAAAAACACCGCTCTGCGCTACAGGGATGTGTTACTAACAAACTTGGACTGGTCTTTTGATGTACCAGTCCTGTATTATGTAGATTTATTAAATATATAAATATATAAATAAATAAATATATATGTATATATGTGCAAAATGAATATATAAAAATCAAATAGATGAAAATATATATATATGCATGTGCATAGATGTGATGAAATTATGTTTGTGATGTGCAAAAATAATCTCAATATAATGTATATGTGCAGTGGACCTTATACATACATTATTAACAGCTGCTGCTTAAAAACATAGAGATATGGAAAAATACAAACAACATTGGGCGGACCATGCTTCGTCCCCTCAAATCGAAGTTTGTAGCAGCGCTATTTAAGATTTTTCAAGTGAATGAGAAAACATTAATATACACACTCTAAATAGATGACCATATATCGCAATAAATTATGTATATATAAAAAAATATATAAAAATATATAATAAAAATATGGATCAAGTGAGAGTGATAAAAACTCCAATAGGTGCATAAAAAAATCAAAGTGAATCAAAGTGAACCATACATATGGTGAAAAAGATAATCAATAAATAAATATAAAAATCTGTGTCTCCAGTCCACATAAAACAGAGCTTGTTAGTCTGATCAAGCCAATCTGCAGAAATCCACCAAGTGACAGTTCCCAGTTGGTATAAACAAACAGTTCAAAATTTGGTAATATTTGAGTGATCCGACCACCATGCGCTTTCACCTTGTGCGAGAATCGTCCCCTTATGGGGCTGCACTCACCAGAAAACTGCTTTAAATATGCCTGTGGTTTAACCAATATGGGCCTTCTCCTCCAACATCAGATCATCCACCAGCGCGGTAATAAGACCAGATCCTCTATCCAGCATCCCCTGATCAATACTCCACCAGCGCGGTTACATAGTGTATGAGAAAACAAATGGAGGGCCACATAGTGTAATACTGCTTAAAAAATAATTTTATTGAAACACTTCCCCTTTAAGAAACGATCCCCCCTAGTAGTAACTGCGTACCACACAATTATAGTTCATAAGCATTTGGATAAATGTAGAGATCTACTATGCCTGGGTTCCATCCACAGGATGTGGAAAAACGAGTTCCGAGTTGTGTACTGGCGGCGTCTCTCCTTCCTGGTGTTCGTGGAACGCACAGTGGACCGCAAGCGTAGTGACGTCACTTCCTGCTGACCTACGCCCTGACGTGTTTCGTCATTTCCGACTTCTTCTCGAGGGCGTAGGTCATCAGGGAGGAAGTGACATATATATACACTGACTGATGGGTCGGCCGTCCAATGAGGAGGCTGGAATGCTCACACACTGGACGGAGGCGCCATAGACCGGACACATAGACACTAGAGGCCTGATAGAGACATCCAGCAAATAGCTCCGGTGTCAGCGTATTTACAGAGATAAAGGACATTATCATAAGCATTTATCATAACATATTCGGGTATCACAATGTCCAAATGATATGAAATGTTATTTTAAAAAAGGTTGTACATATATCCTATACCATATATTCTTCATATGCCATTTCTTTTCCGAAGCCATGTGAGCTGTCATTATTAATAAACCTATTAATCTTTTGTATGCGGTGTCTGCATTCATAACCTTATATAGTATATGGCTCCTGTCCGCTGAATATGCGGATGGATAAATGGTGATGCATAATCTGACCCGCAGAGTGCGAGGGAGAACCCCTTGAGATATATCTAACTTGCAATTAACAATGACAGCCCATATTCCCAATACAACAATATTCTATATTGAAGGAACGTGAACCTGAACATCAAAGCCATGGCCACAAGATGTGTGCATATATTGCGGATAGATATATTACCCTCCAATAGTGGAATATTGAAGGGGGGTGTATAAAAACAATGACAGATAAATAATGAGAGGGTAAAATGGCTAATATTGGGATCCGTAATGTGTATATATATATATATAAAAAAATTCATATATATAAAAAATTGACAAAAGAACAAATGGAAATATGTGTAAAACAGGATGTAAAGTCCTGCTCAGATGAAGGGGTATAAGATGTATATAAATGATATTTTTGTGTATAAAACCATTATAGATTAGTGATTATTGATAAAATTATATAAAAAATTTTCATTATTATATAAAGAGTTATCATGTAAAAAAATTATTATATAAAAAATTATTATACAAAAATTATTATATAAAAATTATTATATAAAAAATATGTCTATATAAAAAAATATGTTTTATAAAAAATAGACCAGGATATATCAAAATCAATTAAAACGGTATTAACCCTATATGTATACGCATGTATTATACATATTAAAATGTATAAAATGGGTAAAATGCCATAAATAATAAAATGAATACGTTCTGCGTCGGTATGTGATATGAGTGACTGCGTGGTCTGTGAAGGTAGTCTTATTATCTCATATTCATGTTCCTTAAATATGTACATATAACCAGAACAGTGAAATACACAAACGAACATGTGTCATTGACATAAGGATATCTGGTAGTATTTGTATAGGGATTATGGTGTGTGGTGTGCTCTTCCTAAGACACTATGTGTCGCTTATAAAGCAATTGATATCTAGCTCGATGTTTAATCCTTTAGGCGAGAGGACGTCGACTAGATATATCCATTTTGTTTCTTGCTTTGAAAGTTCCCGGACCATATTTAAACCTCTCCAATGGGGTTGAATCTGTTCGATACTCCAGAATTGGAGTCCTTTGGGATCCTAAAGTGCAGTGAGACATTATGGTCTTTAAAACCAATTTTTATGTTATGTATATGCTCAGCAATTCGCACTCGTAGTAATCTTTTTGTCCGTCCAATATACATTAATCCGCATGGGCACTTTAAGGCGTAAACAACATGCGTGCTGTTACACGTAATAAACTGTTTAATAGAAAAAATGTTATTATTGACTGTGGAAGTAAAATTTTCCAATTTCCTGAGAGGTTTAGATACTTCCCGGCATGCTTTACATTTCCTACATGCGAAGAAGCCGTTCTGTTCCCAAAATGTAGGTGTTTTTTTTGGGGGGTCAATTACCTTCTTTACTACTTGGTCTCCAAAACTGGGTGCTTTTCTATAAATAAATCTAGGAACTGGAGGCAAGGCTGTCATTAATTTTTTGTCCAGAAGCAGGACATGCCAGTGGCTTTTGAAGATTTGTTCCACCTCTTGGTACTGTGCATGGTAACCCGATATGAAAGCCCATTCCAGGTTTTGTTTACTGGTAGGTGTGCATAATTTCTTTTTTTCTTCTAGGATAGTGGACCTGGGTATTAAATTAACTTCTTCCACTATCTTCTGTAACCTCACAGGATCATAACCTCTCACTTCAAACCTATCTGTAAGGATCTTTGATTGTTCAATATAGTTGTTTTCTTCAGAACAATTTCTTCTTACCCTCATTAGTTGACCTTTTGGGATATTTTTTAACCAGAGTGGGTGGTGTCCACTTGATGTCGGTAAGTAGCTATTTCGGTCAGTTTTTTTGAAAAATACTTTAGTTTCCAATCTATCTTGTTTCCGATATATTGTGACATCTAAAAAGTTAATTTCATTAAAATCACTGACCGATGTTAATTTGATATTATTATTGTTGTTATTAAGACCATTTAAAAATTCCTCAAGACTAAAAATGGACCCTGCCCAGATAAAAAACAAATCATCTATAAAACGTTAATAAAATATCAGTTCTGGTCGCTGATTGTTAAAAATGATCTTATCTTCCCATTCGGCCATGAATAAATTCGCAATGCTTGGGGCAAACTTAGCCCCCATGGCAACACCTCTTTGCTGGGAATAAAACTCTCCTCCATACCAGAAATAATTGTGGGATAGACAGAAATCTAGAGCATTCCTTAAAAACATCTTCTGATTAAAAGCCAAATCTTCTCGTTTACTTAGGGCCCAATTCAGGGCTAGCAGAGCGTTGTCATGCTGTATAATCGAGTACAGGGATGAGACATCTGCTGTAACGAGAATAATCTGTTCGTTATTCTCAAGATTGACATAGAGGAAAAGGAGAAGGTAAATGGAACGAGAGGCAACAATTAGTTTACACAGAACAGGTTCCAGCCAATATACATTACAACATCTCCAAAATTTGTTTATGGTAGAACTCTTTGGATAGTATAACCACTCCTCCACCTTTGTCGGCCGGTCTGATTACTTCCCGTCCCGACCCCCAAATCTTGTAATATTAGACTCTTGAAAACTTCCACATGGTGGTTCGGGTTGTTCGGTGGATTGAACAGTGATTTATTCTTTAATCCACTATTCGTAAGCATCCACTCTTACCCATGGGTATTTGTGTATGTCAATATACACATTAAACTTATTGATAGGTTTTTTTAGGCCGCATTTAAGGCCCAGGTTTAAAATGTTTAGTTCCTTGTGTGTGAAGAAAAAAATTCTGCAAAAACCCAAAACGTACACAACTACCACAAAGAAAGGAAAACACAGAGGATGTAGGGCAGGACGCAATGGTCCAACAAAAAAGAAAGATACAAAGTAGAATTTTTTAACTCACAGAATAGATCTCACACACA
The DNA here is from genome assembly GCA_028564925.1 of Lithobates sylvaticus. Lineage (NCBI taxonomy): Eukaryota > Metazoa > Chordata > Amphibia > Anura > Ranidae > Lithobates > Lithobates sylvaticus. The sequence continues at coordinate 91,279,436 of CM053037.1, forward strand.
AGGAACACAACATTTTAAACCTGGCCTTAAATGCGGCCTAAAAAACCTATCAATAAGTTTTTAAATGTTAATTTTGACATACACAAATACATTAGAAAAATAAACATAACGAAAAATAAACATAAAGAAATATTTTTTGGGCAATGGATGCACTAATGAAATAACAAGTAGCATCCAAACAACGCAAACACCCCAAACAACCACAATAAATGAAAGACCTGGGATTACGAATAGTGGATTAAAGAATAAATCACTGTTCAATCCACCGAACAACCCGAACCACCATGTGGAAGTTTTCAAGAGTCTAATATTACAAGATTTAGAAACACTGAAACCAAAAAAAGAAGTGAACATAAAACACGTTGAAGAAGGCATAAAACTTCTAGAAAAACGTAAAGATATAGTAATCAGACCGGCCGACAAAGGTGGAGGAGTGGTTATACTATCCAAAGAGTTCTACCATAAACAAATTTTGGAGATGTTGTCAGATAAAGAGACCTACAAAACTCTGAATCAGATATAGAGAAGACCTAGAAAGACTAATAGAGATGGGCGCTCACTCGGGAGGACTCTCCAGCAAAGAGAGAAGATACTTAATACCCACAAGCAGTCGAGTACCCACACTATATACCCTTCCTTAGATTCATAAGGATCCAACTAACCCACCAGCGAGACCAATTGTTAATAGCATTGAGTCGGTTTCATCCAGGCTGGGCCAATATTTGGACACCTTCCTACAGAAAGGTGTAAGGGAAACAAAATCATATCTAAGAGACACAAAAAATTTCCTCAACTCTCTGCAAGAAGTCAATCTTGAGAATAACGAACAGATTATTCTCGTTACAGCAGATGTCTCATCCCTGTACTCGATTATACAGCATGACAACGCTCTGCTAGCCCTGAATTGGGCCCTAAGTAAACGAGAAGATTTGGCTTTTAATCAGAAGATGTTTTTAAGGAATGCTCTAGATTTCTGTCTATCCCACAATTATTTCTGGTATGGAGGAGAGTTTTATTCCCAGCAAAGAGGTGTTGCCATGGGGGCTAAGTTTGCCCCAAGCATGCGAATTTATTCATGGCCGAATGGGAAGATAAGATCATTTTTAACAATCAGCGACCAGAACTGATATTTTATTAACGTTTTATAGATGATTTGTTTTTTATCTGGGCAGGGTCCATTTTTAGTCTTGAGGAATTTTTAAATGGTCTTAATAACAACAATAATAATATCAAATTAACATCGGTCAGTGATTTTAATGAAATTAACTTTTTAGATGTCACAATATATCGGAAACAAGATAGATTGGAAACTAAAGTATTTTTCAAAAAAACTGACCGAAATAGCTACTTACCGACATCAAGTGGACACCACCCACTCTGGTTAAAAAATATCCCAAAAGGTCAACTAATGAGGGTAAGAAGAAATTGTTCTGAAGAAAACAACTATATTGAACAATCAAAGATCCTTACAGATAGGTTTGAAGTGAGAGGTTATGACCCTGTGAGGTTACAGAAGATAGTGGAAGAAGTTAATTTAATACCCAGGTCCACTATCCTAAAGAAAAAAAGAAATTATGCACACCTACCAGTAAACAAAACCTGGAATGGGCTTTCATATCGGGTTACCATGCACAGTACCAAGAGGTGGAACAAATCTTCAAAAGCCACTGGCATGTCCTGCTTCTGGACAAAAAATTAATGACAGCCTTGCCTCCAGTTCCTAGATTTATTTATAGAAAAGCACCCAGTTTTGGAGACCAAGTAGTAAAGAAGGTAATTGACCCCCCAAAAAAAACACCTACATTTTGGGAACAGAACGGCTTCTTCGCATGTAGGAAATGTAAAGCATGCCGGGAAGTATCTAAACCTCTCAGGAAATTGGAAAATTTTACTTCCACAGTCAATAATAACATTTTTTCTATTAAACAGTTTATTACGTGTAACAGCACGCATGTTGTTTACGCCTTAAAGTGCCCATGCGGATTAATGTATATTGGACGGACAAAAAGATTACTACGAGTGCGAATTGCTGAGCATATACATAACATAAAAATTGGTTTTAAAGACCATAATGTCTCACTGCACTTTAGGATCCCAAAGGACTCCAATTCTGGAGTATCGAACAGATTCAACCCCATTGGAGAGGTTTAAATATGGTCCGGGAACTTTCAAAGCAAGAAACAAAATGGATATATCTAGTCGACGTCCTCTCGCCTAAAGGATTAAACATCGAGCTAGATATCAATTGCTTTATAAGCGACACATAGTGTCTTAGGAAGAGCACACCACACACCATAATCCCTATACAAATACTACCAGATATCCTTATGTCAATGACACATGTTCGTTTGTGTATTTCACTGTTCTGGTTATATGTACATATTTAAGGAACATGAATATGAGATAATAAGACTACCTTCACAGACCACGCAGTCACTCATATCACATACCGACGCAGAACGTATTCATTTTATTATTTATGGCATTTTACCCATTTTATACATTTTAATATGTATAATACATGCGTATACATATAGGGTTAATACCGTTTTAAATTTTTATTTTATTTTTTATAAACATTTTTTTTATATAACATATTTTTTATAAAATAATTTTTATATAATAATTTTTATATAATAATTTTTGTATAATAATTTTTTATATAATAATTTTTTTACATGATAACTCTTTATATAATAATGAAAATTTTTTATATAATTTTATCAATAATCACTAATCTATAATGGTTTTATACACAAAAATATCATTTATATACATCTTATACCCCTTCATCTGAGCAGGACTTTACATCCTGTTTTACCCCCCCACCCCCAAAAATTTTATTTTAATATTTTTTTATACACCCCCCTTCAATATTCCACTATTGGAGGGTAATATATCTATCCGCAATATATGCACACATCTTGTGGCCATGGCTTTGATGTTCAGGTTCACGTTCCTTCAATATAGAATATTGTTGTATTGGGAATATGGGCTGTCATTGTTAATTGCAAGTTAGATATATCTCAAGGGGTTCTCCCTCGCACTCTGCGGGTCAGATTATGCATCACCATTTATCCATCCGCATATTCAGCGGACAGGAGCCATATACTATATAAGGTTATGAATGCAGACACCGCATACAAAAGATTAATAGGTTTATTAATAATGACAGCTCACATGGCTTCGGAAAAGAAATGGCATATGAAGAATATATGGTATAGGATATATGTACAACCTTTTTTAAAATAACATTTCATATCATTTGGACATTGTGATACCCGAATATGTTATGATAAATGCTTATGATAATGTCCTTTATCTCTGTAAATACGCTGACACCGGAGCTATTTGCTGGATGTCTCTATCAGGCCTCTAGTGTCTATGTGTCCGGTCTATGGCGCCTCCGTCCAGTGTGTGAGCATTCCAGCCTCCTCATTGGACGGCCGACCCATCAGTCAGTGTATATATATGTCACTTCCTCCCTGATGACCTACGCCCTCGAGAAGAAGTCGGAAATGACGAAACGCGTCAGGGCGTAGGTCAGCAGGAAGTGACGACACTACGCTTGCGGTCCACTGTGCGTTCCACGAACACCAGGAAGGAGAGACGCCGCCAGTACACACAGCGGAACTCGTTTTTTCCACATCCTGTGGATGGAACCCAGGCATAGTAGATCTCTACATTTATCCAAATGCTTATGAACTATAATTGTGTGGTACGCAGTTACTACTAGGGGGGATTGTTTCTTAAAGGGGAAGTGTTTCAATAAAATTATTTTTTAAGCAGTATTACACTATGTGGCCCTCCATTTGTTTTCTCATACACTATGTAACCGCGCTGGTGGAGTATTGATCAGGGGATGCTGGATAGAGTATCTGGTCTTATTACCGCGCTGGTGGATGATCTGATGTTGGAGGAGAAGGCCCATATTGGTTAAACTACAGGCATATTTAAAGCAGTTTTCTGGTGAGTGCAGCCCCATAAGGGGACGATTCTCGCACAAGGTGAAAGCGCATGGTGGTCGGATCACTCAAATATTACCAAACTGTTTGTTTATACCAACTGGGAACTGTCACTTGGTGGATTTCTGCAGATTGGCTTGATCAGACTAACAAGCTCTGTTTTATGTGGACTGGATACACAGATTTTTATATTTTTTTATTGATTATCTTTTTCACCATACAGTGGTGTGAAAAAGTGTTTGCCCCCTTCCTCATTTCCTGTTCCATTGCATGTTTGTCACACTTAAGTGTTTTCGAACATCAAACCAATTTAAACAATAGTCAAGGACAACACAAGTAAACACAAAATGCTATTTGTAAATGAAGGTGTTTATTAATAAAGGTGAAAAAAAATCCAAACCATCAGGCCCTGTGTGAAAAAGTGATTGCCCCCCATGTTAAAACATACTATAACTGTGGTGTCCACACCTGAGTTCAATTTCTCTAGCCACACCCAGGCCTGATTATTGCCACACCTGTTCACAATCAAGGCATCAATTAAATAGGAGCTGCTTGACACAGTCAGGTCCACCAGAAGATCCTTAAAAGGTACACATCATGCAGAGACCCAAAGAAATTCAGGAACAATTGAAAAGAAAGTAATTGAGATCTATCAGTCTGGAAAGGGTTATAAAGCCATTTCCAATGCTTTGGGAATCCAGCGAACCACAGTGAGAGCCATTATCCACAAATGGCGAAGACATGGAACAGTGGTGAACCTTCCCAGGAGTGGCTGGCCGCCCAAAATTACCCCAAGAGCGCAGCGCGACTCATCCAAGAGGTCACAACAGACCCCACAACAACGTCCAAGGCACTGCACGCCTCACTTGCCTCAGTTAAGGTCAGCGTTCATGCCTCCACCATCAGGAAAAGACAGGGCAAAAATGGCCTGCAGGGCAGAGTTCCAAGGAGAAAACCACTGCTGAGCAAAAAGAACATCAAAGCTCGTCACAATTTCTCCACAACACATCTTGATGATCCCCAAGACGTTTGGGACAACATTCTGTGGACCGATGAGACAAAAGTGGAACCCTTTGGAAGGTGTGTGTCCAAGTATATCTGGCGTAGAAGGAACACTTCATTTCAGAAAAAGAACATTATACAAACAGTAAAATATGGTGGTGGTAGGGTGATGGTCTGGGGCTGTATTGCTGCTTCAGGACCTGGAAGACTTGCCGTGAAAAAGGAACTATGAATTCTGCTGTCTACCAAGATCCTGAAGGAGAATGTCCGACCATCTGTTCGTGTACTCAAGCTGAAACGAACTTGGTTCTGCAGCAGGACAATGATCCTAAACACACCACAAGTCCACCACCGAATGGCTGAAGAAAAACAAAATGAAGACTTTGGGAGTGGCCTAGCCAAAGTCCAGACCTGAATAAAAGACCTTAAAAAGGCCGTTCATGCTCGTAAACCCTCTAATGTAACTGAATTAGGACAATCTGCAAAGATGAGTGGGCCAAAATTCCTCCAGGACGCTGTAAAAGCCTCATTGCACGTTATCGCAAACGCTGGTTGCAGTTGTTGCTGCTAAGGGTGGCCCAACCAGTTATTAGGTTTAGGGGGGCAATCACTTTTTCCCACAGGGCCATGATGGTTTTGATTTTTTTTCACCTTTAAAAATAAACACCTTCATTTACTAATTGCATTTGTGTTTACTTGTGTTGTCCTGACTATTGTTTAAATTGGTTTGATGTTCCAAACACTTAAGTGTGACAAACATGCAAAGGAACAGGAAATGATGAAGGGGGCAAACACTTTTTCACACCACTGTATGTATGGTTCACTTTGATTCACTTTGATTTTTTTATGCACCTATTGGAGTTTTTATCACTCTCACTTGATCCATATTTTTATTAATATTTTTATATATTTTTTTATATATACATAATTTATTGCGATATATGGTCATCTATTTAGAGTGTGTATATTAATGTTTTCTCATTCACTTGAAAAATCTTAAATAGCGCTGCTACAAACTTCGATTTGAGGGGACGAAGCACGGTCCGCCCAATGTTGTTTGTATTTTTTCAATAATTTAGGACACCCACAGGTGTCAATCATCACCGAAGCTCTCCAACACAGAGCACGAAGCATCCTCACTAGCATTTTACTGAAGACCCCTCAGCACTGCTTTAGTCTCTCACGCTACTGCAAGAAACGCAGCAGAGCCATAGCTTAGCATCATCACCGTTCTTTATTTCCTCACTGTCATCTCATGCCTATGTTTTTTATGAACTTTTATGCGTTTTTATGAAATTTTATGCGATTATGAACTTTATGCGATTATAAATTCCAAATGCGTTTTTATGCGTTTATGAATGTTACACTTGCAATTTTATGAATTTAAGTTGATCTTAACACCTTCATCTCCATCTCTCACTTCTGCTCACTTCACCTTAAACGCTGCTTAGCGGTTTTTCCAGCATATTTTGCACATTTATGCGATTTCCAGCATATTTTGCACATTTATTTAGCTGCTCACTTTGAACCATTGTTATCTGATTTTAGCAATCTTATGCACATCAGTCACCTATAAGTTCACTGTATTTTATCTTTATTTATTCCACATTCAAATGTCTTTTTATATATTGTATTGATGATATGTACTACTGACAGCTTATCTCAGTTATTCACTTATTTATGGGAGCGCTACACCATATATTGATTTTTCACATACATACTTTTGGGCACCGTTTGACCTTTCGGTGTTGCTGCAAACCTTCCACTCATATCACTTGTTCATTGCCATAGTAGCACGGAAATACCAACATTTCTATTCAATACAAATGAAATTAAATGACATGTTGCCTTTGATGAAATGAAACTTCCCATGACAGAGGCCTGGCTCGGTCGTACCGCATTGCGAGTGACTGCGAACCGGACTCTGGAGCATGTACTGAAATGAGACAACAGTGAAATGAGGCCCAATACCTGGGCACACCGGGACGAATTGGTAACATCGTAGATGCCCCGGAATTCGAGTCAGAGCGCAATACGTGAGGTGAAATGATTGAACTCCCATGCTGTTTAGCCGACTGAGTTACCGAGCATGAACTGAAATGAGGCCGGTCCTTGGCATCGCCGAGAACGAATTAGTACGGGGATATGACTAATTTGTGTCGGAACGTGGTAAGTAACACAGAAATGAATACCATACAAAGACAGAATCACACCACCGGACCTTAGAACTAGATTCTGTTCTCTGCCATGTATTGAAATAAAGCCGAGCAGCTGGCCGCCACCGATCGAATCGTCGTGCATCTTCCCGATCGACTAATTCGAATCGGAACGTAAGAATTGAACAAGGCGACGCCATGACAAAGACTAGAAACAACGACTGAGCTAGTACCAGACAAGTGATCTACGTTGTCATCTACGTTGTTCATACGTGCTCCAGAGACAGTCTCACCATTGGTCAATTCGTCCCAGTGTGCCCCAGGTATTTGGCCTCATTTCACTGTTGTCTTATTTCAGTACATGCTCCAGAGTCCGGTTCGCAGTCACTCGCAATGCGGTACGACCGGGCCAGGCCTCTGTCATGGGAGTTTCATTTCATCAAAGGCAACATGTCATTTCATTTCATTTGTTTTGTTGTCTGTCATTTCATTCCATTCATTTTATTTCATTACGGACTGGAATATCGTGGACACCGAGCTGTTCTGTCGGCACTTTGCGGGCCTACGGCCACCACGGTGCGCCATATGCCAGTCAGCGACCCACACCGCCGTCCGGTGTGCCAACGCAGCCTCCGTCTACCAGGTAGACAACACGGCCACCACTAGCATGGGTCAGGGTCAGCAGGCCCCTGCACAAGGGCTGAAGATGGACAAACTAGGACGACTAGTTCGGACGTCCGGGGCAGCAGAAATTTGCAACATCTATAATTATGGCTCCTGCAGCTGTAGCCAGTGTCGTTTACTACGTGTATGTACCCTATGCCAGAGGGCGCACACCAGGCTCCTATGTGAGGTCAAGCAGAGGAAGGCATGACTAAGCCGGGTTAATCTCGTACGGCGCGGCATCTAATTGACCTCACATCCCACGCCATCCCTGGCTGTCTACCTCGTCCAAGGCGTCTCAGACAGGTTCCACATCGGGCTCATCTCCCTGCCCCACACCACCCACGAGTGCAGGAACCTACGTTCAGCGGCCACAGAGGATCAAGCCATCGACCAACTCCTCCAGACAGAATTAGACCGGGGAAAGTTCTGAAAAAAAAAGGGAAGAGACACGTCTAATTTACGACTTGTCAGCGCCTCATTCTTCCTCCAGTCTCAAACTCTCTTACTCAGACATATCAGATGCCTTCGAGTGGTTGCCCATACATCCCTCCCTTTGGTGCTGGCAGGGCATCAACGGGAAGGAGGCATACTATTTTCGCTACCGAATCGACCTTCGGGTCCAATAGTAGCCCCTGGCTTTAACACGTTCGCCGAGACCCACACGTGGGTCCTCCTGCGAAAGCACAGTGCCAGGAGGTTGCCCACTAACTGGACGACTTCCTGCTGATAGAACCGCCCGGGACAACCCCAGGGCATCCCAACAGGCTAGGGTCGTTTTAAACAACCAGGACCCAGGTCAGGTCATCAGTCTTGATGCCGCAGCAGTAGCAGACCTGGCCATGTGGGAGGAGTTCCTGTCTAACTGGAAAGGCGTCTCACTCTTCATTCCCTCAGTGTCCTCCCTGTCACCACGAGTTCCACAGGGTGCCGCCATTTTTTGTCCATTTATGGTTTACAGCCCCCTGGCTTCCACAGGCACTGGCCACACCCGGCTTCGTCACAACGTCTGCCTCTTTGAGCTCTACCCCATCATGGCAGCTGCTCACTTATGGGACCACAGCTGGTCCGGACAGATCGTAGCGTTACAACCGACAGCCTAGCCACAGCAGAGATCATCAGCAAGGCAGGTCCAAGTCCAGGCCCGTCATGTCCTTCCTTCGTAGGCTGGTCCAGTTGTCGCTTCAGCATCAGTTTAACATCTACTGTTCATCCATCCCGGGGAAGCGCAACTTAGCAGCGGAGCCGCTTCCCCCTTTTAACTATGTGTCCTTCTTCAGACAGATGCCTAGAGCCAGTCCCCGGTCGGTCACTACCCAGGACTGGTCACGGCTGACCCTGGAGTAACTCAGCACCTACCGCTAGCTACCAACCTCGTCAACGCATCACTCTCCTGCAATACCCGCAAGGCCTATCAGACCGCCTGGAGGGCATTCAACAAGTTCTTGCCTCTATATCCCCGAGTACCATCCAGCGTCAAATGAATTCTGGCCTTTATTTCCTACTGCCACTCACTCCTGGCATTTTCCCACAATACCGTGTGGCTGTACCTGGCTGGTGTGCAGCACTTCATGTCCCTCCAGGACCCCACGACACCTTCGTATTCTCGTTTCCTGCAGTACAGGCCGTCCCGCGTGGAATTCAGAAACGTCAGCCTGTAGTCGGCCCAAGCGACTACCGATAACCGGAGAGGTCTTCAGGGACATGTCCACCATCCTAGCCATGTCTCTGTTTGGTCTTCTCCCCAGTACGGTCCTGCAAGCCGCCATACACTTGGCCTCTACAGCTTTCTACGACTCAGCGAGTTTACCTGCAAACCACCCGGCTGGTCCAGTGTTACGCAAGTAACTTAGTCCATCACCAGTATCATTTCGTCCTATACCCTGACCGGGTCAAATACTTAGCAGCTAGGGCAGGAACGGACACACACCTCTTCAAAACCACAGTAACTGGTGCCCAGTCGCCACACTGAACCGGTCGGCCACACTTATGTCCGGTCAACCAGACATCAGCCCTCTTCTGCCTTTTCTGTGGAACTACTCAACACGTCCCTGTTCATGGAACCTACCCGGATTCTCCTCAGCAACCTACCCCTGAACCTCAGTCAGTACTCCGGGCTTTTCATTCGGACCAGGGCAGCCACAACAGCGTCCCGGCAGGGCATCCCTGACCACATCATCTAGAAACTAGGTAGATGGGAGTCAGCCTGCTTCTCTCGCTGTATACCTAATCCACAAGTGGAAATGGCCCAGGCGTTGGCCAAGCTTACCCAGTAACTTACCCCGCCAATTAAGCTATTCCCTACCTGAATGTTTTTCCCCCTTATTTTGGTGTACCATACGATAGACCAAGGCACACTTTCAGGTCCATTTCATGTTGGTAAGTTTGTGTTAATCCTGTATGTCAACTTTACTCGTATCGGCCGTAGGGCTCTAAACCATAAATTGGAAGGCCAGTATGGTGGCCTGAAGTTATGGGAGGAGCCCAGAGGGTATATAACCAGCCCACTTCCTGCCGGTCTTTGTCGGTTTCCTGTGCAAGATACCCACCCTCCCTTCCCCTTCTTAGGGCATTTCTCAAGTATTCTTACTCCAAACAGAATACTCATTTCACATCATTTCATAGCTACTCTTATTCCATCACTCCTTATCTAGGGTATGCCCCCTTATTTTGGTGTACCATACGATAGACCAAGGCACACTTTCAGGTCCATTTTATGTTGGTAAGTTTGTGTTAATCCTGTATGTCATCTTTACTCGTATCGGCCGTAGGGCTCTAAACCATAACTATTGATAATTCTGGAATTTTTGCGCCTACATTCGTTATTTTAGGGTCATACTGAATAATTTACAAATTTTGTAGAATTTAGTTAGCCTAACATCAATAGTATGCAAGCTCTTGGAGGGGGTGATAAGGGACTATATACAAGACGGTATCATTAGCAGTAATCAGCATGGATTCATGAAGAATTGTTCTTGCCAAACCAATCTATGAGGAGATGAGTTGCCACCTAGATAAAGGAAGGCCCGTAGACTGGATTTTGCAAAAGAATTTGAACAGTTCCCCATGAACGTTTACTGTACTGTACAAAATAACGTCCGTTGGCATGGACCATAGGGTGAGTACATGGATTGAAAACTGGCTACAAGGGCGAGTTCAGAGGGTGGTGATAAATGGGGAGTACTCAGAATGGTCAGGGGTGGGTTGTGGGGTCCCCCAGGGTTCTGTGCTGGGACCAATCCTATTTATTTTTATTTTTTTAAACGACCTGGAGGATGGGGTAAACAGTTCAATCTCTGTATTTGCGGACAATACTAAGCTAAGCTGGTCAATAACTTCTCTGCAGGATGTGGAAACCTTGCAAAAAGATCTGAACAAATTAATGGGGTGGGCAACTACATGGCAAAGGAGGTTTAATGTGAAAAATGTAAAATAATGCATTTGGGTGGCAAAAATATGAATGCAATCTATACACTGGGGGAGAACCTCTGAGGGAATCTAAGATGGAAAAGGACCTGGGGGTCCTAGTAGATGATAGGCTCAGCAATGACAGGCAATGCTAACAAAGCAAACAGAATATAGGCATGCATTAAAAAGGGGGTCAACTCCAGAGATGAAACAACAATTCTCCTGCTCTACAAGACTGTACCGGCCGCACCTACAGTATGCTGTCCAGTTTTGGGCACCAGTCCTCAGGAAGGATGCACTGGAAATAGAGCAAGTACAAAGAAGGGCAACAAAGCTAATAAAGGGTCACTTGCAAGAACTGAACTTATTCTCTCTGGAGAAGAGACACTTGAGAGGGGATATGATTTAAATTTATAAATACCGTACTGGTGACCCCACAATAGGGATAAAAAATTTGCGGAAGGGAGTTTAACCGCTTCCCGACCGCCTCACGCAGATATACTGTGGCAGAAGGTCACGTAGAGGCAGAATCACGTACCTGTACGTTGCCCTTTAAGAGGCGGTCGGTGGGTGCGCGCGCCTGCGGGAAGCTCCGTGAGTCGGTTTGCGTGTCCAGCGGACTCGATCGCCGCGGGGATACCCGCAATCGCCTCACGGAGAGGAAGAACGGGGAGATGCTAATGTAAACAAGCATCTCCCCAGTCTGCCTAGTGACAGTGTCACTGATCTCTGCTCCGTGTGATTGGAGCAGAGATCAGTGACGTGTCACACACAGCCACGCCCCCACCGTTAGAAACACACCCCTAGGACACACTTAACCCCTACACTGCCTAGTGGTTAACCCCTTCACTGCCAGTGTAATTTACACAGGAATCAGTGCATTTGTATAGCACTGATTGCTGTATAAACGACAATGGTCCCAAAAATGTGTAAAAAATGTCCGAAGTGTCCGCCATAATGTCGCAGTCACGATAAAAATCGCTGATCACCACCATTTAAAAAAAAAAATTATTATTAATAAAAATGCCATAAAAATATCCCCTATATTGTAAACACTATAACTTTTGCGCAAACCAATCAACAATCGCCTTATTGGCGATTATTTTTTTTTTGGAGATTCATACTTACCTAGGTGGATGCTGCATCTGTCCCCCGCCGCCTCTGCACTGAGAACCGAGCCACCGAACACCGCCGATGACTCAGTTCTCTCACCTGCCTGTCAGTCAGCATCTCTCCTGCTCTGCTCCTCCACGCTCATTGGTGCTCTGAGCTGTGGAGGGGTGGGGAGCGGCCGTCTCAGCCTCACAGCGGCTCGCTGAGGGGCTGATACTGCTATCAGTCCAGGCAGCTGGCAGATCCAGCCTTTTAAAGTTGGGATAGTGCGATGCCTCGACTGATTCCAGTGACATCAGCGGAGAGCGGACTTCAAACTTCAAAACTAATTGCACTCCTGTGACCCATAGGAGAAGCCCAGCCTAAAAAGCTCAGGCTGGACTTATCCTTTAAATGTTTTGTCTCATCCCTGTAAACTGATACATCTGAAGATAACTTTTTTTTTTTTTTTAGAAAGCAACAGACTTACTGGCTATATCACAGGTGAAAAGAAAGAAAAGTAAGCCTAAAAAAGAAAATGAATGCAGCCATTACATCTAAGTTTGCTTTTGGGTTTAGTAATGCTTTTAACAATTGGTAATGCTATAATAATACTTGTTAAAGCTACATGGGTTAGGACAAGCTTTTGCAAGCGCCACCATTTTTCACCTATGAGCCATAGTGGCTGATATTGAAGTAGATGTCCCCTTTACATCATTTTACATTCTCTGCTGTTTTAATTTTCAGCCACAGGGTGTCACTATTGCAATTTCTATTTAGGCAACTTGCTACAGTCTTCATGAAATCAATGAAATATATGTACAGTATTCAGTTTCTCAGTTATTCCAGAAACAATTGCAAAAAGAAGTAAAAACTTTCCGCTCAACCCAAGTGTAAAAGCTCCAAACAAGCAGGAGGTGTAGAAGGGAAAATAAACTCGATAGAATAAAAAAATACATGATAGAAAAATGAATGCATATGTAGTGCACCCCAGCAAGGGCCGCTGGTAGTTTGGTCCTATTTCCCTTCCTTTAGAGCACACACAGCTAGGCACACAGAAATTCTGGTATTCTTCCTCCGGCGCAAAAGATCAGTCTAGAGGTTTCTTTTTAGGGTTTTTATGGGAACAGGAACTTGGAAAGGGGAGCTGGGATACCCTGGAACTGCAAACTTGTACAACTTCTGGCTGCTATGCACAAATTTCGGGTTGTATTGCACAACCCTTGGCTGCACTGCACAACTGCTTGCTGTATTGCACAACTCCTGTGCTGCACCTGCAAAAGAAACGTCCCACTGGAGCTCTGGGCTGACTGTGACCTATACTCCTAGAAATGAAATGAAATGAAAGACTCACACCACCACAAGACAGTTATGCCGCGTACACACGGTCGGATTTTCCGATGGGAATTGTTCGATGTAAGCTTTTTGTCGGAAAGTCCGACCTTGTGTATGGCTCCATCGAACATTTGCTTTCGGACTTTCCGCCAACAAATGCTTTGTTAGCAGGTTCTCAAATTTTCCAACAAAACTTTGTTGTTGGAAAGTCCGATCGTGTGTACATACAAGTCTGCGCACAAAAGTTCACACATGCTCGGAATCAAGTACGAGCCGGAAGCGCTTTGTCTTATAAAACTATTGTTTGTAATGGAGATAGCACATTCGGCATTCAGCAAATATTGAAATCTCTCAATGCAGCGCGTTCTCTTCTTCTTTATAATGCTAGAATAAAGAATTTTTGCATTGCTGCTGATATTCACAGAGCTCTGACAAATGGATTTTTTATTTTTTCTTGTGATCTCATGAATAATCTTTTTTTTTTTTCTCGTGATCTCCATATTCTTTTTTTGCTTTGTTTTTTCTCGTGATCTCCCGAATATATATATTTTTTTCTAGTGATCTCCATAATATTTTTTGTCGTTTTGTGTGTCAAGTTACAACAACACCATTGTTATCTTGTATTTTTTAACCTCAAAGCGATACTTTCCTGTGTATGAAAATAGTACATAGTTTTAGTTTTTTGGTCATCAATCACACACAATTTTGAGATCATGACTGTTGCAAATTGAATGTTAACAAATAGAAAAGACTATCATTCTGACCCCAGCATTTTTTTTTCTTGTCCCAATCATTTTTGGCTACTACTGTCTATTGATATGTAAACCACTTTGTTAAATCAGAAATTAGTGATCAATAATAGCATCTAGTTAACATCATTCAATTTTTGACAAGAAATATGTTCAACAATGCTATACCTGGCTTAAGCTGGGCTCCTCTGCATCTTCTTCCTGGGTGGAAGACCCAGGTTGGCTTCAGGAGCCTCATCTGATGTTGAAGGAAGTGTGGAAGGAAGTGTGGAAGGAAGTGTTGAAGGAAGTGTAGATAGCGATGGCCTGGGTTCACTCTGGTCTGACAAAAAAAGCAGTCTGTCGTAGTACCACAGCCTGGGGACATAAACCTCATCTGCTGCTGCTCCTGATCTCATGGAATCCCGGACCTTCTTGTGCTCCGTATTATATGTGCTCTTCAGGCTACCAATTAATTTTGACCTTCAAATAGTTGATGTCTGCCATGGGATACACCGGCTTCACCAATTCCAACAGGTTCTCCAGCGATGCCTTCCTCTTTAGCTTGTTGGCGTATTCTCTGCATGTCACTTGCCAGAGACATGGCTGCTCCCTGTACATGTTAATGAAGTTTGGCAGGAAGTCTGGGTCAGTAAATGTATCCACCATTTTATCTGCAAGACACAACACAAGACAAACCCTAATGTCAGGCTAAACTCTCCTAATTTTGTCCCAATATAGGCCTCAATCTATAAGTAGTATAGGCCACTATTGGGCGGCACAGTGGTGTAGTGGGTAGCACTCTCACCTAGCAGTAAAAAGGGTCATTGGTTTGTATCCCAACCACAACACTACCTGCCTAGAGTTTGCATGTTCTCTCTGTGCCTGTGTGGGCTTCTTTTCGGGTACTCCAGTTTCCTCCCACACTCCAAAGACATGCTGGTAGGTTAATTGGCTTCTGTCCAAAAAAAATAAAAAATGTCCCTATATATGAATGTGAGTTGGGGACCTTGGATTGTGGGCTCCGTGAGGGTAGGGACCGATGTAAGTGTGTGATGTATGTGTGGAGCGCTGCGTAAATTGACAGCGTTATATGGGTACCTTAAATAAATAATAATAATAGATGAGCATCTTAATGAGACACAATGTATAGGGATAGGGACAATTGTAGACACACACTCACTCTAGATGGACTGGTGTCTTTATTCAACCTTACTAACTATGTAACCACTGATGCCTGAAGTTAAAATTGAACCTTCATTTGCACGATCAGCGCTTACGACTCCCGTGTGTTATGCTTTATATACACTGCGCATGCGTGAAACTCCGCCCCTGTCCTTCTTTCTAGTGTGTTCCCCGCCTCTTCTCTTTCGGGGCAGTGGGAGAGCACATGGTGGAGACCAGGGATGAGCTTTATGCTCGAGTCGAACTCATGTTCGACTCGAACATTGGCTGCAGCAAACAATTTTGGGTGTTCGTGGAAAATTCGAAAGCCGCGGAACACCCTTTAAAGTCTATGGGAGAAATCAAAAGTGCTAATTTTAAAGGCTTATATGCATGGTATTGTCATAAAAAGTGTTTGGGGACCTGGGTCTTGCCCCAGGGGACATGTATTAATGCAAAAAAAAGTTTTAAAAACTGCAGTTTTTTTCAGGAGCAGTGATTTTAATAATGCTTAAAGTGAAACAATAAGTTTAATATTCCTTTAAATTTCATACCTGGGGGGTGTCTATAGTATGCCCGTGTTTAGAACAGTCTGACAGCAAAATGACATTTCTAAAGGAAAAAAAGTCATTTAAAATAGCCATACTACTGGCGGCTACAATGAATTGTCGGTCCGCAATACACATAAAAGTTCATTGATAAAAACGGCATGGGGATTTCCCCACAGGGGAACCCCGAAGCAAAATAAAAAAAAAATGCGTGGGGGTCCCCCAAAATTACATACCAGGCCCTTCAGGTCTGGTATGGATATTAAGGGGAACCCCGCACCAAAATAAAAAAAACGGAGTTGGGGTCCGAACCCCGCACAAAAAAAATGGCATGTGGTCCCCCCAAAAATCTATACCAGACCCTTATCCGAGCATGCAACCTGGCAGGCCACAGGAAAAGATGGGGGAACGAGAGAGCGCCCCCCTCCTTAACCATACCAGGCCACATGCCCTCAACATTGGGAGGGTGCTTTGGGGTAGCCCCAAAGCACCTTGTCCCCATGTTGATGGGGAGAAGGGCCTCATCCCCACAACCCTTGCCCGGTGGTTGTGGGGGTCTGTGGGCTTATCGGAATCTGGAAGCCCCCTTTAACAAGGGAACCCCCAGATCCCAGTCCCCCCTGTGTGAATTGGTAATGCGGTACAAATGTACCCCTACCATTTAAAAAAAGTGACAAAAAGGTTAAAAAACACAAGAGACGGTTTTTGACAAATCCTTTATTAATTTCTTCTTTTTTCATCTTCTTTCTTCTGGTCTTCCTTTGGTGTTCTTCTTGTTCCTCCAACTTCTTCTTCTCCACCTTCATCTTCTTCTTCCTCCGCTCTTCTCGTCCTGCATCTTGCTCCGGCTTCTTCTCCGCTCCATCCTCACGATCCGCCTCAGTGGGAGTCTTCAGCTGTGTGACGCTTCGATTCTTCTGACACGGAGACCACCCGGTGACCCCGCCCTCCTCTGATGCACAGGTATTTCCCTATGGCTTTCCCCGTGTTGTCAGAGGGGGAAGGGGTCACCCGTTTACGTAAACCGTTTCAACCTTTTTGTCACTTTTTTTGTGAAATGGTAGGGGTACATTTGTACGCCATTACCAATTCACACAGGGGGGCGGGATCTGGGGGTCCCCTTGTTAAAGGGGGCTTCCAGATTCCGATAAGCCCCCCGCCTGCAGACCCCCACAACCACCAGGCAAGGGTTGTGGGGATGAGGCCCTTCTCCCCATCCACATGGGGACAAGGTGCTTTGGGGCTACCCCAAAGCACCCTCCCAATGTTGAGGGCATGTGGCCTGGTACGGTTCAGGAGGGGGGGCGCTCTCTCGCCCCCCTCTTTTCCTGTGGCCTGCCAGGATGCATGCTTGGATAAGGC
The DNA here is from genome assembly GCA_028564925.1 of Lithobates sylvaticus. Classification (NCBI taxonomy): domain Eukaryota; kingdom Metazoa; phylum Chordata; class Amphibia; order Anura; family Ranidae; genus Lithobates; species Lithobates sylvaticus. The sequence goes on from CM053037.1 coordinate 91,296,859, forward strand.
TCTGGTGTGGATTTTTGGGAGGGACCCCACGCCATTTTTTTTTTATTTTGGTGCAGGGTTCCCCTAAAATCCATACCAGACCTGAAGGGTCTGGTATGGATTTTGAGGGGGACGCCCACACCATTTTTTTTCTTATTTTGGCACAGGGTTACCCTTAATATCCATACCAGACCTGAAGGGCCTGGTATGAAATTTAGCCCATGCATTTTTTTTGGGTTCGGGGTTCCCCTATGAGGAAATCCCCATGCCGTTTTTATCAATGAACTTTTATGTGTATTGCGGACCGACAATTTATTGTAGCCGCCAGTAGTTTTGAATTACTTTTTTTCCTTTAGAAATGTCATTTTGCTGTCAGACTGTTCTAAACACGGGAAACATGCGCCCCTTTACAGGCATACTATACACACCCCCCAGGTACTAAATGTAAAGGAATATTATACATTTATTGTTTCACTTTAAGCATTATTAAAATCACTGTTCCCAAAAAAACAGCAGTTTTTAAAACGTTTTTTTGCATTGATACATGTCCCCTGGGGCAGGACCCAGGTCCCCAAACACTTTTTATGATAATACTATGCATATAAGCCTTTAAAATGAGCACTTTTGATTATTCTTGTTCGTGTCCCATAGACTTTAACGGTGATCGCGTGTTCGAACCAATTTTTTTGGCTGTTTGCATTTTCTGGTGTGAAACGAACGGGCGGGGGGGGGGGGGGGGGGTTGTTCAGGTCATCCCTAGCGGAGAGACACAGCAGGTGCATGCAGAGAGCAGCAACGACGAAGAAAGACCGGAGCAAGGCAGTTCCCAATCCAGGACGAGATCTAAGGCCTCAAATATGTCCTTTGTAGAGATGGTGGACATTTTGAAGAGAAAAGAAAGGGAAGATCCCCTGTGGGTTGGACTTTTAAGGCATGAAAAACTTTTTACCCCAGATTGAGAACTAGATAGTATATATTGAAAAATCGTTTATTACAAAAGATTGATATATAAAGTATTAACATACATAAAAATATTAGACATGTGCGATTAGTTTCGTACGAATTCGTAATTCGTACGAATTGTTCGAAATTCGTACGAATTTACGAATCCGTAGTACGAATTTTTTCGAATGCGAATTCCGTACGGAATACGAAATTCCGTTTACGAATTTCGTCCCCGAATTTATTCGAATCCGACTACCAAATATGAAAGAAATTATTATAGCGGATATAACGAATGATTCGAATGGATTCGAATGAATTCGAATGACAAAGTGTCATTTTTGCAGGAAAAATTCCGTTTACGAATTTCAGCTCCAAATTATTCGAATCCAACTACCAATATCGAATTTCAACTAATTCGAAAGAAATTATTATAGCAGATATAACGAATGAATTAGAATGAATTTGAATGATTCGAATGACAAAGTGTAATTTTTGCAGAAAAAAAAGCTATTTAAAATCACTTGCGGCTATTGCCGGCAAATAAATTGTCGGCTCCATAACACAGAGAACAGTCATTCGTTGATATAAAAAAAAAAAAAAGCGTAGGGGTCCCCCCAAATTCAATAACCAGGCCCTTCTGGTCTGGTATGGATATTAAGGGGGACCCCAGCCAAAAAATAAATAAAAATGGCGTGGGGTCCCCCCCAAATATCCATACCCAGACCCTTCGGGTCTGGGATGGATTTTAAGGGGAACCCCGGCAAAAAAAGAAAAATGGCGTGGGGTCCCCCTCAAAATCCATACCAGACCCTTTATCCGAGCACGCAACCTGGCAGGCCGCAGGAAAAGAGGGGGGGACGAGCGCGGCCCCCCCTCCCGCCTGAACCGTACCAGGCCACATGCCCTCAACATTGGGAGGGTGCTTTGGGGTCCCCCCCAAAGCACCTTGTCCCCATGTTGATGAGGACAAGGGCCGGTGGTTGTGGGGGTCTGCGGGCGGGGGGCTTATCGGAATCTGGAAGCCCCCTTTAACAAGACCCCCCTGTGTGAAATGGTAAGGGGGTACAAAAATACCCCTACCATTTCACCAAAAAAGGTGACAAAAATGGTAAAAATGACAGGAGACGGTCTTTGACAATTCCTTTATTAAAATCTTCTTTCTTCTGGTCTTCCTTTCTTCATCTTCTCCTTCCGGCATCTCCTTACCATTTCACACAGGGGGGGCGGGATCTGGGGGTCCCCTTGTTAAAGGGGGGTTCCAGATTCCGATAAGCCCCCCGCCCGCAGACCCCCACAACCACCGGCCAGGGTTGTGGGGATGAGGCCCTTGTCCTCATCAACATGGGGACAAGGTGCTTTGGGGGGGGACCCCAAAGCACCCTCCCAATGTTGAGGGCATGTGGCCTGGTACGGTTCAGGCGGGAGGGGGGGGCGCTCTCGTCCCCCTCTTTTCCTGCGGCCTGCCAGGTTGCGTGCTCGGATAAGGGTCTGGTATGGATTTTGAGGGGGACCCCACGCCATTTTTTTGGGCTGGGATTCCCCTTAAAATCCATCCCAGACCTCAAGGGTCTGGTATGGATTTTGAGGGGGACCCTACGCCATTTTTTTTTTGGCTGGGGTCCCCCTTAATATCCATCCTAGACCTGAAGGGCCTGGTTATTGAATTTGGGGGGACCCCCACGCATTTTTTTATCAATGACTTCAATGAATGACTGTTCTCTGTGTTACGGATCAGACAATTCATTTGCCGGCAATAGCCGCAAATGATTTTAAATAGATTTTTTTTCCTGCAAAAATTACACTGTGCAGGAACAGTTCTCTATATTAGATATACTGAATCTCGAATCTTTCGAAGCATTCGTTATATCCGCTATAATAATTTCTTTCATATTAGTTGAAATTAGATATTTGTTAGTTGTTGTATTCAAATTGTTCTCTGTGTTACGGGAATCGGCAATTGGCCGCGAGTGATTTTAAATAGCTTTTTTTCGCTGCAAAAATGACACATTGTACAGAGACAGTTCTAAGCACGGGAAACATGCCCCTTTCTATATACTATATACTCTATAGTATGCCTATGAAGGGGGGGGGGGGGCATGTTTCCCGTGTTAGAACTGTCTCTGTACAATGTGTCATTTTTGCAGGAAAAAAAAGCTATTTAAAATCAATTGCGGCTATTGCCGGCAAATTAATTATCGGATCCGTAACACAGAGAACAGTCATTCATTGAAGTCATTGATAAAAAAAAGCGTGGGGGTCCCCCCAAATTCAATAACCAGGCCCTTCAGGTCTGGGATGGATATTAAGGGGGACCCCAGCCAAAAAAAAAATGGCGTAGGGTCCCCCTCAAAATCCATCCCAGACCCTTGAGGTCTGGGATGGATTTTAAGGAGAACCCTAGCCAAAAAAAATGGCGTGGGGTCCCCTTCAAAATCCATACCAGACCCTTATCCGAGCACGCAACCTGGCAGGCAGCAGGAAGAGAGGGGGGGACGAGAGCGGCCCCCCCTCCCGCCTGAACCGTACCAGGCCACATGCCCTCAACATTGGGAGGATGCTTTGGGGGTCTGAGACCCCCAAAGCACCTTGTCCCCATGTTGATGAGGACAAGGGCCTCGTCCCCACAACCGTGCCCGGTGGTTGTGGGGGTCTGCAGGCGGGGGGTTTATCGGAATCTGGAAGCCCCCTTTAACAAGGGGCCCCCAGATCCCGCCCCCCCCTGTGTGAAATGGTAAGGGGTACTTTTGTACCCCTACCATTTCACCAAAAAAGTGACAAAAATTTTAAAAATGACAGGAGACGGTCTTTGACAATTCCTTTATTAAAATCTTCTTTCTTCTTTCTTCTGGTCTTCCTTTCTTCATCTTCTCCTTCCGGCATCTTCTTCCATCTTCTTCTTCCATCTTCTTCTTCCTCCGATCTGCTTCTTCTTGCTCTGGTCTTCTCGTCCTTCTCGCCCGGCGTCGGCGTCTCTTCTCGCAGGCCGCTCCTCGCAATGGGAGGCTCCCGCTCTGTGAGGCTTTGCTCCGGCTGACAGGTCTTTTATAACGAAGGCACCTGGTGACCCCGCCCCCCCTCTGACGTCATGGGGAAAGCCATAGGGAAGTCCCCATGACGTCCCCGTGCGTCAGAGGGGGCGGGGCCCTTACCATTTCACACAGGGGGGGCCGGGATCCCGCCCGCAGACCCCCACAACCACCGGCCAGGGTTGTGGGGATGAGGCCCTTGTCCTCATCAACATGGGGACAAGGTGCTTTGGGGGGGACCCCAAAGCACCCTCCCAATGTTGAGGGCATGTGGCCTGGTACGGTTCAGGCGGGAGGGGGGGCGCTCTCGCCCCCCCTCTTTTCCTGCGGCCTGCCAGGTTGCGTGCTCGGATAAAGGGTCTGGTATGGATTTTGAGGGGGGACCTCACGCCATTTTTTTTTTTTTTTGGCCGGGGTTCCGCTTAAAATCCATCCCAGACCTGAAGGGTCTGGTATGGATATTTGGGGGGGACCCCACGGCATTTTTTTTTATTTTTTTTTTTTTTTTGCTGGGGTTCCCCTTAATATCCATACCAGACTTGAAGGGCCTGGTTATTGAATTGGGGGGGACCCCACGCTTTTTTTAAAAAAATTTTATCAATGAATGACTGTTCTCTGTGTTACGTAGCCGACTTTTCGAACCATTCGTTATATCCGCTATTATAATTTCTTTCATATTAGTTGAAATTCGATATTTGTAGTTGGATTTACTAACAATTCGTAACTATTCGTAACGATTCGTAACGATTCGTAACTTGAAATTGAAATTCGATATTTGTAGTTGGATTCGAATTGTTCTCTGTGTTATGAGAACCGACAATTCATTAGCCGCGTTAACAATTCGTAGCGATTCGTAACTTTACTAACGATTCGAAAAAAAAAAATTACGATTCGTTCAAAATTCGTATTTCGTACGAATTCGAACGGAATTTCGTACACGAATTACGAATTGCGAATTTTTTTATATACGAAACGGGACGAAATGAAACAAAACTAATTTTTTTGACAGTTCCCATGTCTAAAAAATATATATAGAAATAAAAGAAAAACTGGAATTTTCAAATAGTACTTGAATTGCAAGGTACAGAATGTGAGTATATCTCATAGAGGTTATCTACACCTGACGCGTTTCGGAGATTGGTATTTTCCTCCTTCTTCAGGGGTGAGAGTATAACAACATTCCTATTGTATAGAAAAATATAGTAATAAAATAATATGTCAGGATATAGGTACCTATACATATAGTAACAGTTGCAAAAAATAAACAATTTTTTTGTATGAACATAAATTTAAAGATAATGGAAAGGGGACTCACAGTGAATCGAAGAACCGTGTATAAGAGCATTCCAGGTTGATTTAAAAACAGCGGCTGGGAGGAGGAGCTTCTTCACCATATGTTCTCCTGAGAGATATTGTTTAACAGGAAACAGATACCAATCAACAAAGAGGGGAGCCAGGCATCCAAAGAATGGAGGTGTGCCGCAGACTGCTCCAACTGTTGAATTTTTTGTATATGTCACGGTGAGAGAATGGGAGGACGCCAAGGAGGCACACTGGGGTCGGATAACAATATGAGAACCCTAGTAAAGTAGAGCATATATAGACGTGTGTGAGTTTAACAATCACCATAAAGGGAAAAAATTCCTATTGAGAAATAAGTTGTGCATTTGTAACCTGTTTTGAATACCTGTTTGTATATCTTGGTTGACTGCACCGCTGATCCTAAGATCTTTTTGCTGTACAGATTGTACTTAAACCAATGATTCTAGAAAAAAGAATAACCAAAATTGTCTATAGTAATAAATTATTCCCAAGGTTATCATCCCCCCAGGGCATATATTGACGTATGTGGGAGTATTGTCGCATATTTCTTTAAAAGACCGATTATGTAGCTAGTTGGTTTAGTGGGGATTATTGTCCTAAAGAGACCAAATAAATCGTATATTTTTATTAGACCTTAGAATGGAAACGAGGGTGGGGTATGTAGAGATGAAATATTGGCAAAAAAAAAACATGTTTTATACCAAAGCCCATTAGGGCTAAAGGATGCACACTATGGCGCTTATGTATATAATTTCTGTACGTATGTATTTTATTGTGAGAATTATTTTCCCTTTATTTTTTCATTATCTTTTTATATACTATTTTTTCATTAGTTTTACCAATCTAACATCTGCTATACATTGACCCATATCTATATGCGTTATGTTATATAATATTCGTTGACATATTTCAAATATGTGGCAAAGATAAGAAGCGCATGCTATCATAGTATTCAAATAGATCCCATTTAGACCAAAGATCTCGGTTTATAATAAAGTGCAGACATTAGATTATAACAGCCCTACTGTGTCTTAAAGACTGGGAGGCCATAATATGCCACAGGGATGGGGATGGGGATAGAGTTCAACTATTTGTAAATATTTTATTTGAATAATTGGATTTTTCTTTTAAACAATGGAATTGTGATATGTATTCCACCTAAGTGGCCAGTGACGTACAAGCGTTACAACTAAAGTCGCATGTGATATATTGGAAATTGCATAAATTTCCTCCTAATATCCCCCCTTTTATATCTATCTGGGATCTTGTGTGGTAACTTTGCTCCAACCATATACATATTCCATCTTGTTTTTGTAGCTTTAGGTATTATCTTCTTGCTATATCTGCTTTGGAATTTCACATGTCAATTAAATATGTACTACTAACGTGCATGTACAAATCCAATGTGGTACTGTTATATATAATTCATTGCTCTTATACATGTACAGCTATTGGCTATATATTCGCTACTTATTTGCTTGTCATTCATTTGATGTTTCTCTTTCCTTTTCCCTGTATTTATATTTTAGATCTTGCCTCTCATTGTGAAGCGCCTGGAGGAAGGAGCTTCAACCACCTATACAATCATCAATCACCTCTCCATCCATAGTTCGCAGTGATAGGGGACGCCCAGTGGGCCGCCCGGCACGCCCAGCCGCCCGCCCACTTCTAGATGGACGAGGCGGCGATCTAGGAATGCCCGGCGTCGTCCATCTTGCTTCACCCTGCGGACATGCGCTGTCCGCCGATGAAGCATGACGTGCCAGCGGGAGCTGTGGGCGGGTCCGGGTCACGATGCGTGACCATTCATTGGTGCGCGGGGACCCGGATGCGTGCGCAGCACTCGGGGGGCCAGATCAGAGAGCCCTGTTCGTTTCCCTGCCTCTCAACAATCAGCTGTATCTCCAACAGCTGATTGAGGGGCAGGGGATAGCATATAACACAATGCTCGCTCCACTCAATACCTGCACTTGTCGGGTTGAGGAGGAGAGGAGCAGACAGATACTTCCAAAAAGGTAAAAGAAAACTTTTCTCACCATTTAAATTTCAAGTTGAACTCTATCCCCATCCCTGTGGCATATTATGGCCTCCCAGTCTTTAAGACACAGTAGGGCTGTTATAATCTAATGTCTGCACTTTATTACAAACCGAGATCTTTGGTCTAAATGGGATCTATCTGAATACTATGATAGCATGCGCTTCTTATCTTTGCCACATATTTGAAATATGTCAACGAATATTATATAACATAACGCATATAGATATGGGTCAATGTATAGCAGATGTTAGATTGGTAAAACTAATGCAAAAATAGTATATAAAAAGATAATGAAAAAATAAAGGGAAAATAATTCTCACAATAAAATACATACGTGTAGAAATTATATACATAAGCGCCATAGTGTGCATCCTTTAGCCCTAATGGGCTTTGGTATAACACGTTTTTTTTTTTTTTTTTGCCAATATTTCATCTCTACATACCCCACCCTCGATTCCATTCTAAGATCTAATAAAAATATACAATATATTTGGTCTCTTTAGGACAATAATCCCCGCTAAACCAACTAGCTACATAATCGGTCTTTTAAAGAAATATGCGACAATACTCCCACATACATCAATATATGCCCTGGGGGGATGATAACCTTGGGAATAATCTATTACTATAGACAATTTTGGTTATTCTTTTTTCTAGAATCATTGGTTTAAGTACAATCTGTACAGCAAAAAGATCTTAGGATCAGCGGTGCAGTCAACCAAGATATACAAACAGGTATTCAAAACCGGTTACAAATGCACAACTTATTTCTCAATAGGAATTTTTTTTCCCTTTATGGTGATTGTTAAACTCACACACGTCTATATATGCTCTACTTTACTAGGGTTCTCATATTGTTATCGGACCCCAGTGTGTCTCCTTGGCGTCCTCCCATTCTCTCACCGTGACATATACAAAAACTTCAACAGTTGGAGCAGTCTGCGGCACACCTCCATTCTTTGGATGCCTGGCTCCCCTCTTTGTTGATTGGTATCTGTTTCCTGTTAAACAATATCTCTCAGGAGAACATATGGTGAAGAAGCTCCTCCTCCCAGCCGCTGTTTTTAAATCAACCTGGAATGCTCTTATACACGGTTCTTCGATTCACTGTGAGTCCCTTTTCCATTATCTTTAAATTTATGTTCATACAAAAGGAATGTTATACTCTCACCCCTGAAGAAGGAGGAAAATACCAATCTCCGAAACGCGTCGGGTGTAGATAACCTCTATGAGATATACTCACATTCTGTACCTTGCAATTCAAGTACTATTTGAAAATTCAATTTTTTCTTTTATTTCTATATATATTTTTATGTATGTTAATACTTTATATATCAATCTTTTGCAATAAACGATTTTTCAATATATACTATCTAGTTCTCAATCTGGGGTAAAAAGTTTTTCATGCCTTAAAAGTCCAACCCACAGGGGATCTTCCCTTTCTTTTCTCGAATATAGGATGCGGCATATAATATAAACTCCCCTTTCCATATATGTGGAGTCTATGCTAAGCCTACAATTGTCTCGACATCTAGAAGAGGGCAGACTATGATGGGAAGCATGTACCTTACAGAAACCCAAATGTGAGAAAGGCCAAGATCATGACTAAATTTGTGAGAAGTCTGCACAGGAATTTTGGGGTACGGAGATCCAAGGAGCAATTGAGGAAATGCTGGTAAGACCTGAAAATGAGGGAGCACGATAAGTATAGAAGGATCAGGAAAGTGCTTCTAAAAAGTATTTGTCGTGTGTTCCTATTATTATTATTATTACTTTAGTGCTGCTCCATGTGCTTTTCTTTACTGTTGTACAGTTTAAATTGCCAAGTTTGAGGTTCGTGGGCACAGCAATCGTTCGAATGACCACTAATACAACGTTTTTGGCAGATGCAGGATAACTACATTTGTTTATGCCTATTTGTAATAAAAGAAGTTTAGTACATTGTTGTCTAGATGTGTTTGTAACTAGAATGAAATGCAAACTTGATTCTGTGTAAGGAGAGTACACTCAGCAGTAGGGATGGGCCGAAGATCCCCCGGTTTGGTTCGCACCAGAACCTGCGAACGGACCGAAAATTTGTGCAAACTTTAGAACCCCATTAAAGTCTATTGGACTCGAACGTTCAAAATCAAACGTGCTAATTTTAAAGGCTAATATGCAAGTTATTGTCCTAAAAATGGTTTGGGGACCTGGCTCCTGCCCCAGGGGACATGGATCAATGCAAGTTTTTTTTTTTTTTTTTTTTTTTAAATTATGTTTTTTCGGGAGCACTGATTTTAATGACACTTAAAGTGAAAAAAAAAGTGAAATATTCCTTTAAATATCGTGCCTGGGAGGTGTCTATAGTATGCCTGTGAAGTGGCACGTGTTTCCCATGTTTAGAACAGTCTGACAGTAAAATGACATTTCTAAAGGGAAAAAAAGTCATTTAAAACTACTGGCGGCTACAATGAATTGTCGGTCCGCAATACACATAAAAGTTCATTGATAAAAACAGCATGGGGATTTCCCCACGGTGGGGGGGGGGGGGGGTGTTCGGCTCATCCCTAGCGGAGAGACACAGCAGGTGCATGCAGAGAGCAGCAACGACGACGAAAGCCCGGAGCAAGGCAGTTCACTTCCTTTAAATACCGTGCCTTGGAGGTGTCTATAGTATGCCTGTGAAGTGGCACGTGTTTCCCGTGTTTAGAACAGTCCCTGCACAAAATGACATTTAACCAAAAAAAAGTCATTTAAAACTGCTTGCGGTTTTAATGTAATGTCTGGTTCTGGCAATATAGATGAAAATCATTGAGAAAAATGGCATGGGTAGCCCCCCTACCAATTACCAGCCCCTTTGGGTCTTGTACGGATATTAAGGGGAACCCCGTACCCAAATTAAAAAAAGGAAAGGCGTGGGGCCCCCAGGCCCTATATACTCAGAACAGCAGTATACAGGCAGATCAAACAAGACAGGGACTGTGTAGGTTTGCTGTGTTAAGTAGAATCTGTTTTTAATTTTGAACTGGTACATTTTTAAAGTGTAGCTCCAGTCAAAAAATCTATTTTTAAGCTTTTTGGAAAACATAGGGAAGGGTTATCGCCCCTGTATAATTTTTTTGGCCGTCCTTCTTTTTTTCATCTCACTTCCTGTTGTCTCCTTCCGTTTGCAAGTAGAAGACGTTTGTAAGTTGGATGTTTGAAAGTAGGGGCCTGCCCTATATGCTCTGCATATAGGGCCTTTGGTGGTGGTGCTGGTGCCACAACACTGTAAGTCCTCACAGTTACTCTCGGTGGGCGCTGGAACCGGCCCTGCTGTGAAATATTATATCAAGAATTGTAATTACATTACAAACAGGGGCAGAAAAATTGGGCCTTAGTAATTACACGCCCCTGTTAAACAGGGGCAGAAAAATGGGCCTTAGGCACAGGTGCCACAACACTGCAACACCTCACAAACTCTAGCTGGAGTGCAGGAATGATCCCTGCTGCAAAGCATTGCATCAAAAATTGTAATTACATGCCCCTGTTAAACAGGGGCTGAAAAATTGGGCCTTAGGCACTGGTGCCGGTGCCACGACACTGGTCAGATGGCCACCTTCTCCACCGCTCCTTCTGTGACTGACCGAAGCCTCAGCAACACGTTGTCCAGGACAAGGAGTTTGTAACCTCCCAGTCTCTGTGAACTTGTTGCACAGACCTTTCTGCAAGGCCTCCCGGAGATGTCTCATCCTCTGCTCCCTCTGCGATGGCAAGATAAGGTCCACAACCTTACCCTTATACCGTGGATCAAGGAGAGTTGCCAGACAGTAATGATCCCTCTCCTTGATCCGAAGAATACAAGGATCCTTCCGCAGGCTTTGCAGGATCAGGGAGGCCATGCTGCGTAGGTTAGCTGAGGCATTCGGTCCAGAGTCCTCTGGGTCACTAAGGACAACTTGATCCACAGCCACCTCCTCCCAGCCACGTACAAGTCCACAGGATTCTTGGGACTGTAAATCATCCCTAAAAGACTGCTGCTGCTAAAGCTGAGTGCCAGCCTCCACCTCCATGCTGACACAATCCTCCTCCTCCTCGTCCTCTTCCTGTGTGATCGGCGGGATATAGTTGCATAGTTAGTTAGGTTGAAAAAAGACACAAGTCCATCAAGTTCAACCACAAAAAAAAAAAAATATATATATATATCATACAATCCCATATACTCCATTCTATACCAACAGTTGATCCAGAGGAAGGCAAAAAAAAACCAGTAGAGCGTGCTCCAATTTGTTAAAGCAGGGGAAAAAATTCCTTCCTGATCCCCCGAGAGGCAATCGGATTTTCCCCGGATCAACTTTACCTATAAATGTCAGTACCCAGTTATATTATGTACATTTAGGAAAGTATCCAGGCCTTTCTTAAAGCAATCTACTGAGCTGGCCAGAACCACCTCTGCAGGGAGTCTATTTCACATTTTCACAGCTCTTACTGTGAAGAAACCTTTCCATATTTGGAGATGAAATCTCTTTTCCTCTAGACGTAAAGAGTGCCCCCTTGTCCTCTTTGTTGACTGTAAAGTGAATAACTCAACACCAAGTTCACTATATGGACCCCTTATATATTTATACATGTTGATCATATCCCCCCTTAATCTCCTCTTATCAAGGGTGAATAAATTCAGTTCCTCTAATCTTTCCTCATAGCTGAGCTCCTCCATGCCTCTTATCAGTTTGGTTGCCCTTCTCTGCACTTTCTCCAGTTCTCCAATATCCTTCTTGAGAACTGGGGCCCAAAACTGAACTGCATATTCCAGATGAGGTCTTACTAATGATTTGAACAGGGGCAAAATGATATCTCTCTCTCTCTCTCTGGAGTCCATACATCTCTTAATACAAGAAAGGACTTTGCTCGCTTTGGAAACCGCAGCTTGGCATTGCATGCTATTATTGAGCTTATCTACCAAAACGCCCAGATCCTTCTCCACTACGGATTCCCCCAGTTGTACTCCCCCTAGTATATATGATGCATGCATATTCTTAGCCCCCAAGAGCATAACTTTACATTTATCAACATTAAACCTCATCTGCCACATAGTCGCCCAATTAGACAGAGCATTGAGGTCAGCTTGTAAATTGGAGACCTCCTGTAAGGACGTTATTCCACTGCATAGCTTGGTGTCATCTGCAAAGACAGAAATGTTACTTTTGATCCCAGACCCAATGTCATTTATAAAGATATTAAACAGTAAGGGTCCCAGCACTGAACCTTGGGGTACACCACTGATAACCTTAGACCATTCAGAGTAAGAATCATTAACAACTACTCTCTGAATTCTGTCTTTTAGCCAGTTTTCTATCCATTTACAAACCGATATTTCCAAACCTGTAGACCTTACCTTACACATGAGCCGTGTGTAACACGCCTCTGTCCAAGGTTTTACTTACCACCTCATAAAAAGAAATTAGGTTTGTCTGACAACTTCTGTCTTTCATGAATCCATGCTGTCTGTTGCTTAAAATATTTTTTTCCTGCAAGAACTCGTCTATGTGGTCTTTTATTAATCTCTCCAGTATCTTCCCAACTATAGAAGTTAAACTAACAGGCCTATAGTTACTTGGTAAAGACTTTGTTCCCTTTTTAAATATAGGCACTGCGTTTGCCCTGCGCCAATCCAGTGGTACTATTCCTGTCATTAATGAGTCCCTAAAAATTAGATACAATGGCTTTGAAATTACAGAGCTCAATTCTTTTAGGATCCGGGGGTGGATGCCATCAGGTCCAGGTGCTTTATCCACCTTTTATTCTGTCTAAATATTTCTGGACCATATCACTTTTGAGCCATTGTGGATTTGGGGCTGTCACTACCACCCCCGATATGGACATGAGCTCCCCCATGCTCCTTTGTATACACAGAGCTGAAGAAAGTATTTAACAAATTAGCCTTCTCTATGTCCCCAGGATAGCAGGAACACTGTCTGGATAAAGGGGGGCCTTGAGAGCCTCTGTTCTGCCTCAAGTGCCCTGTCCATTATTCCATGCAGCGTGTGCTCCAACAGGTGGACAAGAGGTACAGTGTCACTGATGCATGCACTGTCACTGCTCACCATCCTCGTGGTCTCCTCAAATAGTGACAGGACAGTTCATGCATCCCTGATCATGGCCCACTGGCATGGGGAAATAAAACTGAGCTCCCCTGACCCTGTCCTGGTGCCATAGTTGCACAGGTACTCATTGATGGCTAGACATGCGCACAACAAAAAAATTTGTTTTTTTTCGTTTCTGAAAAAAAAAAAAAAAAAAAAATTTTTTTCGTAAGTCGTCGGTGTTCGTATTCGTAACGATTTGTACATTCATAAGAGTTATTTTTTCGTTAGTTTAATTTTCGGACGTATTCGTACCATTCGTAATCGGAGCATAATTCATAATTTTATGTAATGTGTATGCTATTACATTTTAACAATTTACGAATCGGAAAAAAAGTTGTAACTTTTTTTTTTTTTCGATTTGTAATTTTCCATGTCTCTATTGAACAAAAAAATTCGTACATTTGTAACTTTTTTTTTTTCGATTCGTAAATGTATGAATTTTTTTGTTCAATCCATTCGAAGCACGTTTAGCAGCACCATTCGTTCGTTTTAGTTTTTCAGATTTTCTTCATTAGTACATTCGTTGTTTCTAATTTTTTTTTTTTTTTTTTCATTGTTTTTCGGATTCGTTCGATTATAATGATTCGTTAATCGGATTCGAACGATTTGTTACAATTCGTTATTCGGATTTGTACGTTTCGAATGATTCATTCATTTGTACGAAAATAACGAAAAAAACGAAAAACGAATTGCACATGTCTATTGATGGCCCTCTGCTGCGTGTGCAGCTGCTGTAGCATGGGCAATGTTGAGTTCCACCTGGTGGGCATGTCACAGATAAGGCGGTTCTTGGGCAGGTTCACCTCCTTTTTTGGAGCTCAGCCAGCCGAGCACTGGCATTATATGATCAGGGGAAATGCACACAGACTTTCCTGGCCTATCTCAGGACATCCTGTAAGCCCAGGTACCTGCCCAATGACTGCTGCACCACCAAGTTAAGGACGTGAGCCACACAGGGCACATGGGTCAGTTGTCCCTGTCAGAGGGCGGAGAGGTGGTTGGTGCCATTGTCGCAAACCACCATTCCTGGCTTAAGCTGGCGTGGCGTCAACCACCTCTCAGACTGCCCCTGCAGAGCTGACAGAACCTCTGCCCCAGTGTGGCTCCTGCCCCCCAAGCACACCAGCGCAAGCACGGCATGGCATCTTTTTGCCTGCGTACTTGCGCAGCCCCTTGAATGCCTACGGAGCACCGCTGGTTCCGAGGACAAAGCACAGGAAGAGGCCATGGAGGAAGAAGAGGGGGGGTGTGTCACAACCAGTAGTAGCATTTTGGAGGCGTGGTGGCGGAATAACCTCCAACATTACTGCACCTTGTCCTGCATCCTTCCCAGCTGCCAAAAGAGTCCCCCAATGCACCGTGGAAGATAGGTAATGTCCCTGTCCATGCCTGCTGGACCATGAGTCAGTGGTAATATGCACCTTACCGCTGACTGCCCTGTCCAGCGAGGCATGGATATTGCCTTCCACATGCTGGTAGAGAGCCAGAATCGCCTTCTGTGAGAAAAAGTTGCGTTGGGAACCTGCCACTGAGGAACCACACATTGCACAAACTCACGGAAGGGGGCAGAATCTACCAACTGAAAAGGTAGCAGTTGAAGTGCTAGCAATTTAGCCAAGCTAGCATTCAACTGCTGGGCATGTGGAGGGCTGGGAGTGAACTTCTTTCGACAGGCCAGAAGCTGGGGCAGGGAAATTTGCCTGGTACAATCGGACGTTGGTGTACTGATGGCAGAGTGCCCGCAAGCACTTGGCTGTAACACACCTAATTCTACACCTTCATTCCTCTCAGTGCAGCTTTCAGAGAGGACTAAAGGTATAGTGGGGTTGGAGATCCCAGCTGATGAGGAGCAAGGAGAGGTCCGCTTTGTTGTTTGGTGTGGGTCTTTAATGTGCACTTGCCAACGAGCTGCATGGCAGGTCAACATATGTCTGGTCAAGCATGTGGTGCCCAAACGGTTGATGTTTTGGCCACGTGAGATACGCTTGAGACATATGTTGCAAACAGCAGTGGTGCAATCTGATGCACTCTTCTCAAAAAAGTCCCACACAAAAGAACTTTTGTAATAACGCGCAGAGGCAGCGCCCTGCACAGGCGAAGCTCTGCGGTGTGATTCAGTTGGTGTGCTGCCCTTAAGCTGGCCCATTGGAGAGTGCCTCCTCCTCTCTCCTATCAGGCACCCACGTGGAGTCAGTGACCTCATCATCCCCTCCCTTTTCATCACTGGAGCAAACCTGGCAGTATGCTGCAGCTGGTGGAACATGACTGCCAGATTGCTGTCCTTCTTAAGCATCCCCTCTCTCTGGGCTCACGCTACTGCCTTCCTCTAGCTGGGTATCATCATCAGAGCCTTCAAAACACTGGGCATCCTCCTGGAGAATGTACCCAACACTGTGCTCAAACAGTTCAGGGGACTCCTCAGGAGGACATGGTGGGTCTAGAGAAGGAGTGACTGATGCCATTGAGACAAGGGAAGAGGACACATTGGCAGCTGCTTTGCCAGTACCCTGAGCCTGGGTGAGAGAGGATGAGGAGGGTTTGGTCATCCATTCTACCAAGTCTTCGGCATGTTGCGGCTCCACATGTCCAGCAGCCGAAAATAAGGACAAGCGTGTCCCATGGCCACGTGCTGATGACGATGCACCGCATCCACGACCAGCACTTTTGCCTCTAGACACAGAGCCTGCTTGCCCTCTTTTATTGCCTCGTGACTGTCTGCCTCTCCTTTTTGGCCTTCCAGACATACTAATGGCCTGCAGGGAGATGAGAACACCAGCAATTGGGGGTTGCTTCAAGTGTATACTGTGCAAGGGGCACAATACACCCACTGTAACTTCCTGTGGTATAGCAACAGAACAACTACAGCAATTGGGGGTAGCTTCAGGTGTATACTGTGTTGGGGGCACAATACACCCACTTTAACTGCCTGTGGTATAGCAACAGAACAACTACAGTAATTGTGGGTAGCTTCAGCTGTATATTGTATTGGGGGCACAATACACCCACTGTAACTGCCTGTGGTATAGCAACAGAACAACTCCATTGGGGGTAGCTTCAGGTGTATACTGTATTGGGGACACAATACACCCACTGTAACTGCCTGTGGTATAGCAACAGAACAACTCCAGCAATTGGGGGTAGCTTCAGGTGTATACTGTGCAGGGGGCACAATACACCCACTGTAACTGCCTTTGGTATAGCAACAGAACAACTACAGCGATTGGGTGAACACCACAACACAAGGCCGCCGCGCAGGCGGCCTTATATAGTGTGGGGCATGTACTAAACCCCCATTGCTATAATTGGCCACAGGCATCCTGCCTGTGGCCAATTATGGCTCTCCTCGCTGCCGGCGCTGTGATTGACCAAGCATGCAGGGTCACAGTGCGATGGTGCAGTGCATTGTGGGCCATTTACGCCACACGAATATGGTGCGAACGGCCCACAAAGTTCTGGCTTCGCCGAACGGGCAAACAGCCGATGTTCGATTTGAACATGCATTCGACTCGAACACCCAGCCCATCCCTACTCAGCAGCTGTTTACACATCTGGACACAGGAGCACTAGTGTGAGACACCAGAACAACCTTTTTATGGTGTCCCATTCAGATGCTCCAGTGGATACTAGGAGTCTCTCCATGTGTGAAACTTCAACAAAACAGGTAAGTATACCAGCTTTTGAAAGGGAAAAAATCATGTCTTCAGATTGGAACGCTGCCAAAACAGAAAATTGGACGACACTTCCAAGCAATGTTTCATATTCCTATTTCTCACCTCAAATATCTGTCTGCTGAGTATACCTTTTTTTTGTATTCACATAGGGGAGAAAAAAATCGGGACACATGAGAACACCAGGAACCCCACACCTTCTGAAGAAGAGGAACAACTCACCACACAACATGTGGATTCCGAGGTTCAGGAAGTGGTTGAAATGGTGACCCAAACAGGTCAGTGTCAGACCACAGCTTCAGGTAATAGATGTATGCTTGCATAATTATAACAAATGGTGCATTTTTTTTTAGGTGATGTGGATGTTGTGGAAGAAGAAACTCCAACAGTGCAAGTGCAATAATGGTGTGCAATAGTGATTTAGAGATGGTCAAGGAAAACATCAATGATGTTGAAAAAAGACTAACCAACATCATTGATGTTTTAGCCAAAATCTAAAAACAAAAAATAATGTTGTCGTTATTATTTATCTTTTTCTAAAAATGTTTAAGTAATCGCAGAGCCAAATTTTGAAATCATTTTCAAATGCAAAAGCCATTTTAGGGACTAAAAGCAATCAATTCATGGAGTTTAAAATAATAATTATTTTTATTATTAATGTATTACATACATTAACAACAAAAACGGTGTGTGTAGACCCATAGCACAACAGAACATAATAGTTAGCTGAAGAAGAGATTGTCACCTCATGTATCAAATAAGTTATGTTTGCACTATTGATGAAAATGGAAATTTAAATGGACAAAAATAAAAGGCCATTGGAGAACCTAGGAGACAGATAAGAAACACAAGCAGTAAATCAAATGAAATATGAGTTCAGTTTTTCACAAGAAATGTATTTTAACATACTTTTAAATATTAGCTGACATATCAATTGCCCCCCTACCCACAAAATTCTCTAGATATTTTGCCTTACTTCACTGGTACTTTTGGGGGGGGGGGGGGGGGGGCAAGCCAGGAAGGCCAGCTTCAAGAGCCTTCATGATCTCTTCCATTGAGCTGGCCAGATAGTTGGCTGCATTATTTCTTAATAATGATACAGAATATATGGTTAGGTTTGTATTCGCCCATATTTATTGATGTTAGGAATAGCTGGAACCATTATGCCAAAGGCATTATCCACCACTCTTCTGGCTCTGGCCAGCCGGTAGTTAAAAACCCTCTGGTCCGGGGGGAGGGTCCTCATTGGGAACGGCAGCATCAGATTGTCCCCCAGTGCAAATGCCTCATCTGCCACAAACACAAATGTGAGGCCCACCACATTGTCTTCTGGAGGTGGCAAGCCCAAGCTGCCAGTCTGGAGATGCCTGTAGAATTCAGTCTTGGTGATGACTCCTCCATCCAACATACAGCCATTCTTCCCCACGTCCAGATACAGAAATCCATAAGTCGCCGACACCACCGCCAACAACACGATACTACTGTACCCCTTGTAGTTATAGTAGTATGACCCCGAGTTGGGGGTCGGGACAATCCAGACGTGTTTCCCATCTATCCCACTGCTGGGCGAACTAGAAAGCCACAGTCTGCCATTCCTGTGGGTTGGAAGGAAACTGTGAGTCAAACAAGAAAAAAAATGAGTACTTTTGCACATAACATTGCAAGCAGATTCGACACAAACATTCTTGGCCAACATAAGTTTTGGACAGGTAACCGTCTCCACTTCATTGAGAGCTGAATGCATAAATGTGTTTTACTTTGGCCAGCCCCTCCTTACTAACACTATTGGCAGCCCACTGGACAGGTAAGAAGTGTCATAATTAAAGCACATTTTTACATTCTGCAATTACCTATCAGGATAATAGGGGAACAAAACTTTAAGCCTGGGTTCAGACTAGTGCGGTGCGAATTGAAGGCCCTGCGCGACTGCGCAGTGAAACGCCGGCTGTTCTGCGGATTGTACGCGTTTTAGGTGCGAATCAGCTGCAAATTCATTAGTAACCCTTCCTGCTTAATTTGAGTTGCTAATTTTGTGCTGAGCAAGCTTTTTTGCTGATTGTCTGGCTTCTTATAAAACCTGGTAGGTCTGTGTACACTTCCTGGTTGTCCAGCAGTCTGTACCTGTGTTTTGTGTTTCTTTGCAAGATGTGTGCTGCTCTGCCAATGATAATGCCAACAGTTGTTGCTGCAACAGCAGCAATCTTGCTTGAAGAAGAGAATAGGAGAAGGATGATGAGAAGAAGATACTGGGTTCATCCTATCATTGCAAATCGTGAAGAGAGAGGCCAGTTCATGATCTTGTATGGGCACCTCCTTGGGCATAAAGAGAATTTTTTCAATTTCACACGCATGTCAATTAGTAGGTGAGTAATGTTTCTGCCAAACCATACTTAATTTGTAGCCATTGATGTATAGTGTGTTTTTATATTTGCAAGACACAAGTCCATCCAGTCTAACCTATGTGTGATTATGTCATTCTAAGATTATTGTAACTAATAAGCGTTGTCCCCCCCCCCCCCCCAAATACAAACTGTGCATTATTTCAGCATGCAGCCTAAAGGGCACAAAATGATCGTCAGCTAGCACCCCCCTCCTGGTGTAAGCCAGGTCATATGCCCTTTTTTTGGCCCAAATTTGCTAGTGACAAGTTGCTTTGTGGGTGGTGGTGATGCCACGCAGCTTTGTTTAGCATTTTTGGCTCAGACAATTGTTACTGTTAAATTAAAAGGCCAGTGGCTTCTTCTTTGTTGCAACGAGGACCCATATGCATATGCACAGGGGCGGACTGACAACTCATGGGGCCCCCGGGCAATTTTTTTAACCATAATTATATTGTAACTAAGGATGCCTGCCTTGAGGGAGAGCACACACAGGGGGACACGCACACAAGGAGGGAGAGCGCACACACAGGGAGACACTGGGGGGGCGGGGGGACACGCACACACAGGGGGACACTGGAAGGAGAGCACACACACACAGGGGGCGGACACGCACACAGGGGGACACTGGAGGGAGAGCGCACACACTCACTGGAGGGAGAGCGCACACACAGGGGGACACTGGAGGGAGAGCACACACAGGGGGGCACTGGAGGGAGAGCGCACTGGAGGGAGAGCGCACACACAGGGGGGCACTGGAGGGAGAGCGCACACACGGGGGACACACAGGGGGACACTCGCACACACGGGGGGACACTGTAGGGAGAGCGCACACACACGGGGGCACTGGAGGGAGAGCGCACACACACGGGGGCACTGGAGGGAGAGCGCACACACACGGGGACACTGTAGGGAGAGCGCACACACAGGGGGGCACACACACACAGGGGGGCACTGGAGGGAGAGCGCACACACAGGGGGGCACACACACACAGGGGGACACTTGGAGGGAGAGCGCACACACAGGGGGACACTTGGAGGGAGAGCGCACACACGGGGGGACACACACACACAGGGGGACACTGGAGGGAGAGCGCACACACAGGGAGGGGG
The DNA here is from genome assembly GCA_028564925.1 of Lithobates sylvaticus. Classification (NCBI taxonomy): domain Eukaryota; kingdom Metazoa; phylum Chordata; class Amphibia; order Anura; family Ranidae; genus Lithobates; species Lithobates sylvaticus. The sequence continues at coordinate 91,317,433 of CM053037.1, forward strand.
GGACACACACACACACAGGGGACACTGGAGGGAGAGCGCACACACAGGGAGGCACACACACAGGGGGACACTGGAGGGAGAGCGCACACACAGGGGGGACACACACACACAGGGGGACACTGGAGGGAGAGCGCACACACAGGGAGGCACACACACAGGGGGGGACACTGGAGGGAGAGCGCACACACAGGGGGGACACACACACACAGGGGGACACTGGAGGGAGAGCGCACACACAGGGAGGCACACACACACAGGGGGACACTTTGGGAGAGCGAATGCACACAAGGGGACACTGCTGGGGGGGGTGACTTAACACTCTGGGGGGTGACACTCTGGGGGGTGACACTGTGGGCTGGGGGGTGACACTGTGGGCTGGGGGGTGGGCTGGGGTGACACTGTGGGCGTCACTGTGGGCTGGGGGGGTGAACACACTGTGGGCTGGGGGGTGACACTGCTGGGGTGACGCTTGACACTGTGGGGTGAAAACACTGTGGGCTGGGGTGACGTGGGGGGTGGACACTCCACACTGTGGGCTGGGGGGTGTCTGCTGGGGGGTGAACTGTGGGCTGGGGTATGGGAGGTGACGCTGGGGGGTGACACTGTGGGCTGGGGGGTGACGCTGGGGGGTGACACTGTGGGCTGGTGGGTGTCACTGTGGGCTGGGGGGTGACACTGTGGGCTGGGGTGACGCTGGGGAGGTGACGCTGGGGGGTGACACTGTGGGCTGGGGGGTGACGCTGGGGGGTGACACTGTGGGCTGGGGGGTGTCACTGTGGGCTGGGGGGTGACACTGTGGGCTGGGGGGTTGGGGGGTGTCATGCTGGGGGGTGTCACTGTGGGCTGGGGGGTGACACTGTGGGCTGGGGTGACGCTGGGAGGTGACGCTGGGGGGTGACACTGTGGGCTGGGGTGACCCGGGGCCCGTGACTCACCGCTGCCGATGCTCCCCGCCGGCCCCTCCACTCTTTCCTTCCATTAGGGGCCCGGACTCGGCAGGTTGATGCGGCTGTATTACATGCCGCGAATAGCTAACAGCGCGCGGCTCCCCACCGGCCCCTCCTTCCCTCCCGTCCGTCCCAGGTGACGTCACGACACATACAGTAGAAGCACCTGGGACGGACAGGAGGGAAGAAGGGGCCGGCGGGGAGCCGCGTGCCGCTAGCAGTATTGTTAGCGGCATCGCGGCATGTAATACAGCCATTTCAAGTGGCCCCTCATGTGGCCGAGTCCGGGCCCCTAATGGCCCCGGGCACTCGGGCGGCGCCCGAGTCACCGACCTGTCAGTCCGCCCCTGCATATGCATAACCATAATTATATTGTAACTAAGGATGCCTGCCTTGTTACCATAAATGTCCTTACTCTTTTTTATACAGTATGCCCAAATGTTTTTCCCACATGTATTTATGAATGTAATTTTTTTTTTTTACTCAGTTTTGACGAATTGCTGGGCTTAATCTCCCCTCGCTTGGAGCGTCAGAACACGAGCTTCAGAAAAAGTATCCAGCCTGCTGAAAGATTATTGATCACATTAAGGTAATAATCACTCATGTCATTTGTCATGCGTTATATTGACCATGTTTTTTTTTTTTTATGGGTAAAACATAAAAAAATTAATAATTATTTATTCACGTATCATAAAATATGAAAAAATATAAACTTAAAAAAACATAAATTAACTTAAAAACAAAAAACTTGCCTGTCAAGTAGGCCTCTTCCCTGTTTTATGAAAATGTGTCATGTTGGTCCTTAACCTTGAACAGACCTCATCACAGATTCTGATATGTTTTGGGGAAAGGGGCCTCATAGGAGTATTGAGTTGCGGAAGCTGGGTCATCACTGGCAGTGTGGGGAGCAGGCCTAGCCTCCCCATGTTGACTTTGCACATACATACCCTGAGTTTGGGGCGGGGGCCTAATTGAAGGAAGTGGGGATGGGATGGGATGGGATAGGAAAGGTTACTGTGTGGCACTTTATATCTGGAGATTGGCTTGTCATAACTTGAGGGATATGATGGTGGATTATAGGGGTAAGGATGGTGTTGCTGCTCCGGGTAGTGCGTGTATCTTGGGTAGTTATAGGGAGGTCTTGGTTGGGGCACATTTGGGTAGTTAAATGCAGGTTCCTGCTGTGGCTGGGAGAAGGAGTGCATAATTTTTTCGCATTTCATAGTAATGCTCTGGGGGTATCTTTTTAATTTGTGGTACAAAACTGAGAGCCAGGATTGTATCGGGACATAAAAATGCATCCACCTTTGCGGTCATGTTTTTTAACATGTCTAATAAGCGCTCACTTAGGTCAGGTTGGGATAGTGCTGGGCGCCTCCGTGGCACTTTGCCAGGCTGACCAATGTCTGCAGGAGCAGAGGATGGCCCAGGGACAGCCTCCTCTGCCCCTGAACATTGATTATCTGGATTAGTTTCACAGAGACTGGAAGATGTTTGGATTAGTGCTAAATCCTCTGTCTTCTGGAATATCAATGGGTGCTTCCTCCTCTGTTTGTTCTGGTTCTTCCTCCAAAACATCTTGCTCCTCCCAACTAGATTCTGTCCTGTTTTTTTATATTGTAAAAATGTCAAAAGTTGAACTAGGCATATTAATTATTAACAGATTGTGCGTTACATAGATGATGTACAGGAAAACTTACTCCCTCATCTCCACAATGGGTTGTAGAAAATTCAAGTCCCTGGCAAACATATAGGGTACCCTAGGTGCTGCCCCCGAGCCACTCCTTGTTTCTTTGAGGTGCCGCATATATTTTCTGTATTGATCATGTGATCAGTGCAATTAAAGCTGCCTGTGCACTGCACAACTATGTGCGTGAACGAGATGGGTTTCTTTTTGAAGATTCCCTGACCTATAACATGGAGGCAGCACATTTCAATATTCCTAGGGGCAGCACTACTGGTACACTTATTAGAGAAGAATTTAAGATTTTTTTTTTTCTCACCAGCTGGGGAGGTGCCTTGGCAGATGAATTCTATTGACTAAAAAAAAATATGTATTTGTTTTCTTGATGTAAAGGCATGATATAATGCTAAGTGTGCTGTATTAAAAATGTTGTATGTAATTTTGGCAATGACAAATAAAACTTTTTTATCTCACATTTGTGGTGTATGTCATATTACTAACCTTACAAATTCTAAGAATATGCATTTATTTAGGGACTCATCCATCCCTAGATAAAGCTGTTATGTGCACAATGTTTCCAGCATGTGGCCTGGTACATATTTGGGGGTGACCACATGCTGTTTGTTAAAATCGAATAAATTAAATTAATGTACACCATCTAAAAAATACAGGACAGCATATACAGGTAGTAAAAGGTAATAAAAAAACTTACATTTGTCAGCCTGAACTTGGGAAGAGCACCTGCTCCACTCTGGCAAGAGGTCTCTGGCAATGTCCTGCCATGCACGTTTTTTGACAACGTTGTCCTTATATTTAGAATGCCGGGTATCATAAATCATGGGTTTCTCCCTCACAAGTCTGATCAACTCCTTACAATCCACAGCTTCTTTTCAAAACACACAGGGGAGGAACAGGAAGAAGGGGAGGTGTTGGAGTGGCGCGAATTTCTGTTCAGGACGCAAGCCAGATGCGAATCAGATGCATGCCCATAGAAGATAATGGGCCTGAATTTGCACCTGATCCGTCCCCGCACCGCACCAAAGTCGGTTGCGGTTTTTCTGCAGTGCGCATGCATCGGACATATGTGAACGCGCCCCATTGAAAACAATGGGTTTTGAAATATCCTGCGAATTTGCAGTGTTTTCCACCGCTGTGAATTCGCAATAGTGTGAACCCAGGCTAACCAGTACCATTTGAAAGTATCCAGGCAGGCACTTGCACTACATGCTTTGGTGAATTCATTCATAAATGGGTTTGGTTAAAGTCAGCAGATAGAGTATTGGTATCGGTTGACTTAGCGGTTGGAGGGAGGGAGAGTTGCAAATGAGTTTTGCCCCCCCCAAAAAAGCCTGTTGCACGCAAGCTGAATTTAAGGACAACAATAACATTTGGACACATTTTAGGGAGTGTTTAGGGTCAGCACTACAATGGAGCTCTCAAAATACATTGTTAAGTGACTAGGCTATGTGTGTATGGGCCAAGGATAGCATGCTGGGGAGGTTAGTGAAGGCAAATATGCATGAAGGACAAAAAAGGAGCAGTAAAAGCTTACAACATGCATGAGGACATTCACAGCATATTACAATCATGTTAATTATGGAATGATGAAATGAATACAATATGTAGCACTAACCCCAGAAGGAGCTGCTGGTATTTGATTGGGACCATTACCTCACCGTTCCACCGTGTTCCGTCATAGAGGTTCTATTAAATAGTTGCTCATAGATTTCGGCTCCAACACTTAGTCTCTCTTTCCAATGCTTTATTGACAGAAAAGAATCAAATAGAGGGGTGGGGGGTTAAGGGAGATTCAGGTACCTTGAATTGCGGATCACGGGTACTTCTCTGATCCAGGGGACAAAACAACTTCCACAAACTGGATCTAGCAACCACCGGATAGGCCTCTCTCACTGATCTAGCAGCCGGTTCGATGCTCCGCCATAGTCTCTGCCACAGACTTGAAGAATATAGTAGAATCGTTGCACAATCCTCTGCCACAGGATTGTGTAACCAATAACTTTTGTAACATAAAAGTACAGTCACACAGTACCAGTTTCTTCCAGCCAAGCTGGCGATACTGTGAGCTAGATGACCCGGGATGCGTCCTCCAATTCAGTCTCCAGGCTCTTCTTGAGATACCAGCCTTGGTGCTCGGTCCTCTCTCAGAAAAGTCCTCCCCTGGTTTCTCCAATTGCTTGGCTTCTCCCCGCAGGCAAGACAGCACAGGACCACACCTGGATCAGTATGCCCCAGAACTCATGGGCCTACCTTCAGTAACGAAGCCTTGGGCCAGCCAACCCGAGACAGTTGAATGGCTATGGTGCACGTTAGGCCAGGAGGGCCATCAGGTCGAAGCACCACACCCGACAACGGGATCTGTCCATTAAGTACCCTCTCCCAGAATGCACAGCAGGTAAACCACTCCCACTGGGCTGTTTCTGGGCAAAGAGGCACTCGATACACCCAGCTTGTTGCAATTTCCAACACTGACCGATGATGAGAGCGCCACCCATGGCCAAGTGGAAAACTACGCAACCCAGCTGAACTTGAACAGCAACCAGAATTTAACAAAATCAGTCTGAGTTAAACTACAACTCAGACAAATCTAAATTTTCACTTATAGCGTCTGCCAGTCAGGAGCAAGGCGCTACAAATACATTAGAAAACATTAAATACATAGAATGTGATGTTAAAGGATAAAGCTTACCTTAATATAGTCCTTCTGCAGGACCTGAATTATGGCAGAACAGGTCTCTGGAATAATGATTCCCAGAGCCTGGGGGGAGATCTCAGCCATAAACTTAATATCCTGGAGACTTCTCCCAGTCGCCAAGTACCGCAAGGTGGTGACGAGCCTTTGCTCGGGAGGGATGGCTTGTTGCATGCAGGTGTCCTGCTTCATAATATAAGGGGTAAGCAAAGCTAACAGACGGTGAAAAGCGGGGTCTGTCATCCAGAGATAATTCCTGAAATCGTCAGGATTATTCTCCTGGAGCTCCCGCAGCAAAGGCATATGAGAAAATTGGTCATGATTAAGTAACCAATTCTTGGTCCATGAACTACTCCTCCCCCTGATTATGGACTGGACTTGGGTCAAAGCAAGAACTCCAACACCAAGCTCAACATCGGCACAAGCTCTCCAACAAGAACTTAACCGCAACATGGCTAAAAAACGGTCGGCTGGTCATAACGAACTAACAGAACGCACTGAAAATCAGAAAGGACCTGAAAAGAACGAGCTGAAAATGAGAAATGAGCGGACAAGAACGCACAGAAAGATAGAAGCGAACTATAAATAGAATGCACTGAAAGACAGGAACGAACTGACAACATGCATTGAAGAACATATACAAACCCACAAGCACAAACTGAAAAGCAGAAACTAACTGAAAAGCACAAGGCTAAAAAGCGCGAATCGTTTCTCACCAAATTCTACCAACACGAGATAAACATGAGATTAGCAGAAGGAGCCCAAAGGGTGGCGCACTAGCTATTGAACTTCCTTTTTATATCCTTGTTGTATGTCACTGCGTTCTCACGCTCGTAATTGTTGCCCAACATTTGTGTGACTGTGTGTATGCAAGACAAGTTTGAGCCAACAATCTTCGAGCAAAAATCCAGTTTGAGCCAACAACCTTCCAACAATCCATTTTGTTGGCGGAAAGTCCGATCGTGTGTATGGGGCATTAAACTTCTTCCCACCAGCTTTCTCTTGCCACTCTTCAATAAGGTTCCTCTTGACCCAGCTCACTCCCTGGTCAAAGGTTCTTCAGTAGCCAATCAGCTGATTGCAAGCTGGGAAGTTGATTTGCCCACGTTTAGGGCACGTTCGGGCGCAAGCAATGCGCCCGCAAACACTTTCCCATTCTTCAATCTCCAGTGATTTGCCATTGCAGCTCCTGTTCTTTTATTTTAATGGCTGAGAGCAGAGGAGGTGGGCGGTGCTTTTCGCTGCACCGCGTCACTTCTGGTTTCTCGGCTCACTGTGTGGAGTGGACTGAGACAGACCGGCGGTGCGTGGTGACGCTCCAGAGTGAAGAAGGCCTGAATGAATCCTGAGCTGAGCTTTGCTGGCATGGCTTCTAAGGCATGTAAACTGTTGCGGGCCTCAGTGTGTGTCAGTCTGTTGTCAAGGACGGTGTCTCTCTCTCTCTCCTCCTAGCTAGCTTCTAGCTGACTCAGTCAGTTTGTATGTGGCCACGGCACGCAAGCTGCCCCTCTGCTCCACAGTCCGCACACACTAATCCCTGGAGGCCTGGACCCTTCCCTCACTGTCAGTTGGTTCTCTTCCCTGTGCTTCTCTGCAGTGCTCTGCCCCCTCGAATTCTCTCCACTCACTCTGTGAGTGACTGGTGGGTCTGTGCTGATGATGGGGGGGGGGGGGGGGTGCAGACAGGGGTGGTAATTGTGCAGACTGGGGGGTTATTGTGCAGACTGGGGGGGGGGTAATTGTGCAGACTGGGAGGGGTAATTGTGCAGACTGGGAGGGGTAATTGGGCAGACTGGGAGGGGTAATTGGGCAGACTGGGAGGGGTAATTGGGCAGGATTTGTGAGAAATGTTATATACCAGGCTTTGTGAGAAATGCTATATACCAGGCTTTGGGAGATGTGCTATATACCAGGCTTTGTGAGACGTGCTATATACCAGGCTTTGTGAGACTTGCTATATACCAGGCTTTGTGAGAAGTGCTATATACCAGGCTTTGTGAGACAAGCTATATACCAGGCTTTGTGGGACATGCTATATACCAGGATTTATAAGAAATCTGTGCCACCTCATCTGTGCCACCTCAGTGCCACCTTATCAGTGCATACATATGCCCCGCCTCAGTGCACATCTGTGCAATCAATCAGTGCACAAATGTGCTGCTTCATCAGTGCCCATCTGTGCCACCTCATCAGTGCCCATCTGTGCTGCTTCATCAGTGCACATCTGTGCAATCAATCAGTGCACATCTGTGCCGCCTCAGTGCACATCTGTGCCGCCTCATTAGTGCACATCTGTACGATCAGTGCCCATCTGTGCCACATCAGTGCCCATCAGTGTGCAGGCTTAGCACACACCTGTGCAGTCTCATCACCACCAGCAACCATGTCCAAAAGATGCTTTTCCGCCGAGGAGACATACCAAATACTTTCCACGGCCGACAAGATCAACGAGGAGCTCTCTTTTTTGGATTCCCTTTCAAATTCGGATCCTAGGACTGATGTAAATTATGAGCCAGTCCTCAGTAGTGGAACACTGACAGGCTCAGAGGAGGAAGATATTCGGCCTGCCAAACAAAGGCGTTCTGGTGAGGAGGCAGTGGTATCCACCAGCACTGCAGTGCCATCACCAGCACCGCAGTACCTCAGCAAGAAAGGCCAAGTACCAGTGGGGTGTCACCTCAGCCCCAAAGGGTTAGGACCCATGCCAGCCTTCCCTATGCCCTTCAGAAGCCCTTGTGGCTTCCTCCTAATTCGGGCGAAGCTAACGTTCCCCCTTTCACTGCCCAGCCAGGAGTCCAGGTGGACATGGAGAATTTTACCCCAATCAATTTGTTTTTTTAAATTTTTACGGAGGACATGTTAGCTTCAATTGTGGCCCAGCGCAACCTGTATGCACAGCAATTTATTTAAAAAAATCCAACATCATATTATGCCTGTCCCTACGAGTAGAGAGACCTAACAGTGGAGGAGTTGAAGGTATTTTTGGGCCTCACATTTAATATAGGACTCCCCAAAAAATCAATTGCGTTCCTATTGGTCAACCCACCCCATCCACCACATGCCGCTCTTCTCCACCGTAATGGTCATCTGATGATCATAAGGTTCCTACATTTCAGTGACAATACCCAGTGCCCTCCCCGAAATGACCCAAATTATGACAGGCTTTACAAAATTCGGCCAATACTAAATTATTTTTCAGAAATATTCCCCCAGTTGTTTACCCCGGACCAACACATATGTGTGGATGAGTCCCTTGTTAAATTTAGCGGCAGGCTTAAAACTAAGCAATTTATCCCCAGCAAAAGGGCCCGCTATGGGGTGAAGGTGACCGAGCCACAGGGTACACATATTCCTTCATAGTGTATGAAGGGAAGGACACCCAGCTGCAGCCCCCCAATTGCCTGGACTACTTGGGATCCAGCGGGAAAGTTGTTTGGGACCTCATATACCCCCTACTGGAGAAAGGCTACCATTTATACGTAGACACTTCTACACATCTCTGCCCCTGTTCCACAAACCTTCACTGGAAGAAGACGCCAGCATGTGGCACTATAAAAAAAGAACCTGAAGGGCTTTCCTCAAAGTCTTGTCAATAAGAAGTTGAGAAAAGGAGAAACGGCAAGTCTGCGAAACAAGGAGATTCTGGCAGTGACGTGGAGGGACAGAAGGGATGTCTACATGTTGTCTTTAATCCACAATAACACCTACATGGAAATCCCCAGAAGGAATGGCCCCATCCAAAAACCAACATGCATCCATGAATACAATTTGTTTATGGGGGGAGTCGACTTCAACTACCAAATGCTCGAATCATACCTTGCCACAAGACGGACATACCATTGGTATAAAAAAGTACCAATTTATTTTTTTCAATTGGCCATATTCAATTCCTATATCATTTACCACAACTCCACCCAAAACCCCCAACCCTTCCTTGGCTACCAGGAGGAAATTTACACTGCCCTTATATTCCCGAACGGCCCACCAGAAAACATCCGATCAGATGTTCTTAGTCAACTCTCCGAGCGCCACTTTCCCGATTAAAATCCCTCCCAAACCAAGAAGGCCAAAGACGTCAAAAAAGATGTAGGGTGTGTACCAGTAGAGGAGTCAGAAGAGACACATTATTGTGCACAATGTCCTTCCCAACCAGGCCTCTGCATAAGTGAATGTTTTCGCCGTTACCATACTTCAATAAATTATTAGTGAAGTATGGTAAACATACCGGGACGCCCAATTGTCAGCGGTATTGACTCCCGGGTGGGCAGGTATATTGATTATTTTCTCCAACCTTTAGTTAAAAATATGCCCTCTTACGTTAAAGATTCCCGCTCTATCATTAATTTGTTAGAATATTACTCCCCCCCCCCCCCCGGGTATATGGCTAGTGACAGCCGATGTCACTTCTCTCTACACCATTATACCACACAATCTGGGGTTGACAGCCGTGGAGTATTATCTTAGGAGGGAGTCTGGGCTTTTTGACGAGCAAATCTGTTTCATCTTACAGTTGCTCAAGTTTGCTGCTTCTCGCAGCTATTTTTGGTTTGGGGGACGCTTTTTCAGACAAGACAGGGGGGTCGCCATGGGGGCCAAATATGCCCCCAGCTTGGCGAACCTGTTTATGGCCCTATGGGAGGAGGATGTCGTCTATGCCCAACAATGTCCACAGGTTGTTCTGTGGGCTAGGTATATTGATGACATCCTCCTCCTATGGGATGGAAGCAGGGACGATTTGGATCTTTTTCTCACTGGTCTGAATGTTAATGAGAGGGGTATCATCCTCAACTATGAGGCCAGTCAAAGTACCATCTCCTTTTTGGATCTAAGAATAGGGGTCACAAATGGAGTATTCACCACTGCTACCCATTTTAAAGACACAGATAGGAACTCCTATATCCCCTTAGGGAGTTGCCATCATGAGGCATGGCTTAAGTCAGTGCCCAAAAGCCAGTATTTGCGCCTGAGGAGGAATTGTTCCGATCCTGCAGAGTTTTTCAGTCAAGCTGAGATCCTCACCAAACGTTTTTTGGAGAAGGGGTACACACTACCCTCGCTAAGGGCAGTACTAGATGAGGTCTCTCTTAAGGATAGGGCTGATCTTTTAAAAGAAAAAGATAGGGGGGCTATTGAGGTCTCTAGGGTCCCCTTTATTACCACATTCTCCATCCAGCATAGAAATGTGGGTAAGATTATTAATAAACACTGGCATGTTCTTACCAGTGATCCAACACTCAATGGAGTCCTTCCATCCAAGCCACAAATTGTCTATAGGGGTGTTCCTTCCCTCAAATCTAGGATATCTCCTAACGTTTTAGACCCACCTGTGGTTAACACTTAAAATCCTGTCAGGTTACTGAAAAAATTATATCAGTGTAGGCGGTGCAGGATTTGTTCACTCAGTGGGTGCACCCATAGACGGACTCACAGATTTAATTCTACCAGCACTGGAGCTGAGTTCGAGATCAAACCGTTTATCACCTGTGGGACTGAGGGGGTCGTTTACCTACTCCAATGCCCATGTGGGCTTCAGTATGTGGGGGGGACTAAGCGCCCCCTCAAGGTGAGATTAAACAAGCATGTCACCAACATTCTGGGTGGGTTTCCCAAACACCCAGTGTCTAGACATTATCTGGAAGCCCACAGCAAGGACCCCTCTAAAACAATTTTTCTGGGGATCGACAAATATGTGCCCCAATGGAGGGGTGGTTCACTTGTCCGGGGCATTTCTAGACTAGAAATGGCCTGGATATACAAGATTAAATGTTATACTCCGTTCGGGCTAAATGTCGATACTGACGTTAATGCGTTTATAGACAATTCTTGATGCCCTGCTGACCTCCTTTTTATTTATAACTCTAGAGTTGGAGGTTTGATGACTTTTATAATAAGTCTTATCCAAATATTTGGGGTTTTTCCACATTACTCCCATCTGCTGTATATATTGTTATGAAGTAGACTGGAAGGTGTTGTCTCTCAAAGGCGGATCCTGTCCCCCTATAATCACCCACTCTCCCCTTCAGGGAGGTTTAATTAATATTTTTTATATTGTATATTTTATATTTTTTATATTCATCCCCTTAATCATATATTTTGTTTGTTATGCCAACTATTTGCACCCGGGTATGGGAGTTTTTCTATGACCCCCACTTTTTTGCGAGTTGTTTATCAATTCACAGAAAAAACAATTTTTTCCAATATTTATCCAAACGTTGGATTTTATTGGGTTTATTTGCTAGGTGTGTGTGCACCTAGTTTAACATGTAGTTTCAACTCCCATTCATAGGTTTGTATGAGTTCCATCCGGACCTTATGTTATTACACTCACCCTTATAGGTTCCTGCCCAATACGTTGTGAGTGGGAATGCCTTTTGGGATCTCACCACAAGATGGAGTCTAAGATCCCGGATTGCTGATGGTGACCTAGCAATAGTGATTTTTCTAATCAGTCCCAATTACTATTTTTAGAAGTGTTTGTGTGCCAATTTGTTTTGGTACTCAATCATGTTTTTAGATTAATGTTACCGAATATACATATCCCCCATTATATCGGCATTTTTGATACTGGTATCGGGGATATTTTTTATTGCTTAGTTTTTACCATACCCGCCATTGAGAGTCACATCAGGGCGGGATTGTATGTTGTCTATAAAGTTGCGATGAGTCAGTGCGTCGCCCGTTCCCCAGAAGACGTCATTGGACGAAACGACGTAGGGACGCTGACGTCATCGCGTTCCGCGTTTGAGCGGGTGTACGATTTGCCGGCCGGCACATGTTTTTATCTTCCATTCCTGTCCATTTATTTTCACTTTGATGTAAGTAGGAGTGTTTTGTGTTTGAATAAAAAATTTTTTACTCTGATATCACACTATGGGAGCATCCCTCTCTTCTCTACATGTTCGTATTGGCCATTAAAGAGATTGTTGGTTCAGTATCACTGGAGATTGCCCTTGGTACAATCGGTCCCAAGGAGGATTGCTAGCGTGTTTTCCGTCCCTGGTTAACCCTGTGAAGGAGGCCACATTTGAGGTCCATCTGGCTGGGATTCATCCTGACATCTAATTATGGGCTTATTTGAGCTTGCCCTCTGGTAAGCACATTCAACTTATGGTGGTGGATCACGACAGTCACTATTTTTTGGATTTTCACTTTTATCACCTCTGGATTTATGTTTTCATATTGGACTTATTTTTTGATTATTTATTAAACCATATCACTTAAATTGCTTTAGGTCTCTATTCACTCATTCACTGGACTTTCATGGTCATTATTTGGACTACATTACATGATATTGCTTTAGGCTTGTATCATTATTTATTTGCACCATTTATTTTTTTAAATTTAGGTATCAGCGCGGCTTTTTGTATCATTCAAACATAATTCTCAGTTCCTGCCTTCACACACCTTCACACCCCTTATGCCACGGCCTGATCTGGAACTGACCCTGGACTGTGGGTGGGAGAAGCCTCTACCCCTGTCCCCATTCTGCCCTGAACGAGGCCCTACTTCTGCCTGCTGCCTGTAAGCCGTCATGCCTCTGTCTGTCGCACTGACCACAGCACATGGACCATGTTCCCGCCTACTACCAGAACCAATTTTTTTGGCACCTCTGACAATATCTCTGCCTGCACTGACCCTGGACTGTATATGGACAGTATCTCTGCCTGCTGCCTGAAAAATTCCCTGCCTGCTGCCTGGACCAGTGCTATCCTCCTGTGGAAAACTGCGCTACTAAAACCACAGGTAATCTTTTGTTTACCCTTTGCTCAGCATAATGTATTTCGGGGTGTAATTCTTGGTATGTGCATGCTATGTGTCCCTGGAACACCTGACAGTGTTACTTGCTAGGGATGAGCCGAACACCCCCCTGTTCGGTTCGCACCAGAACCTGCGAACAGACCTAAAGCTCGTGTGAATTTTAGAACCCTATTAAAGTCTATGGGACTCGAACGTTCAAAATCAAAAGTGCTAATTTTAAAGGCTAATATGCAAGTTATTGTCATAAAAAGTGTTTGGGGTCCCGGGTCCTGCCCCAGGGGACATGTATCAATGCAAAAAAAAGTTTTAAAAACTGAAGTTTTTTCAGGAGCAGTGATTTTCAGTGATTAAAGTGAAACAATAAAAGTGTAATATTCCTTTAAATTTCGTACCTGGGGGGTGTGTATAGTATTCCTGTAAAGGGGCACATGTTTCCCGTGCTTAGAACTGTCCCTGCACAAAGTGTCATTTTTGCAGGAAAAAAAGCTATTTTAAATCACTAGCGGCTATAATGAATTGCCGGCTCCCGTAATACAGAGAACAGTCATTGAAAGTCATTGATAAAAAAAAAAAAGCGTGGGGGTCCCCCCAAATTCAATTACCAGGCCCTTCAGGTCTGGTATGGATATTAAGGGGAACCCCGGGTCAAAAAAAAACGATGAGGGGTTCCCCCTAAATGTCCATAATACCAGACCCTTCAGGTCTGGCATGGATTTTAAGGGGAACTCCACGCCAAATGTAAAAAAAAAAATGGCGTGGGGTTCCCCTCAAAATTCATACCAGACCCTTATCCGAGCACGCAACCTGGCAGGCCGCAGGAAAAGAGGGGGGACGAGAGTGTCCCCCCCTGAACCGTACCAGGCCACATGCCCTCAACATTTGGGAGGATGCTTTGGGGGTCTGTGACCCCTCAAAGCACCATGTCCCCATGTTGATGAGGAGAAGGGTCTCTTCCCCACAACCCTTGCCGGTGGTTGTGGGGGTCTGCGGGTGGGGGCCCCAGATCCCGCCCCCCCTGTTTGAAATGGTAAGGGGGTACCCCTACCATTTCACAAAAAAGTGTAAAAAATTGTTAAACACACAGACACCGTTGGGAAAAGTCCTTTATTTAAAAAAAAAAAAAAAAAAAAGATTCCAGCGGTGGTAATCCACTCTTGCTATCCAGCGATGGGTGGTCTGTTCTCCGGGGTCCAGCGATGGCTGATCTTTTCCGACGTCCAGCGCTGCGCGTCCTGTCTCCACGGAGACACTGAGGGAATTCCGTCTGCAGAGGAGGACCGGGCCACTACATCACCTGACCCTGCCCCCCTCTGACGCAACGCAAGGGGGAAGCTGGTATTGCCCTGTGACGTACGGGTGACTCCACCCCCCCTCTGATGTAACGGAAACCTGCGTTACATCAGAGGGGGCGGGGTCAACCTTACATCACTGGGCAAGCCTGGGTTTCCCCAGTGACATACGGGTGACCCCGCCCCCCTCTGATGTAACGCAGATTCCCGTTACATCAGAGGGGGCGGGGTCACCCGTACGTCACAGAGGAATACCAGCTTGTAGACCTGTAGCAGTATAAATTGTGGCCAACATTTATGAAGAAAAAATGCTAATTTGCTAAATTTTATCACAGAAACAAAGAAAAATACATATTTTTTCAAAATTTTCGGTCTTTTTTCATTCATAGCGCAAAAAATAAAAAACCCAGAGGTGATCAAATGCCACCAAATAAACTCTATTTGTATGGAAAAAAAAGGCAAAAAAATCATTTAGGTACAGTGTTGCATGATTGAGTAATTGTCATTCAAAGTGTGAGAGCACTGAAAGCTGAAAATTGGTCTGGGCAGGAGGGGGTATTAAGTGCCCAGCAAGCAAGTGGTTAATAATAATGAAAAAAAAAAAGTAAACATAGTAAAAACATTAGCCAAAGTTCAGGAACAGGAACGGATAGTCAGACAAGCCAAAACGTCAGGGAGCCAGAAGGAATGTCAGCCAAGCAAGTCTTTAACAGGAACACAGGAGAGCCTCTCTAGAAATGTGACCAAAGCAAAGGCAGAGATCATCTGGACTGGACAGCTTAAGTAGGCAGGACAGACGAACAGGATCATCAACAGGTGAATCACTGTGGAGATATAGGAGCTGGCAATTAGCCAACAGCTGAGCGGCCAACTCAGAGAAGGAAGGGCTGGGCCCAGCCCTAACAACCCCCCCCCCCTCAGTTAAGCCTAGCTGGGACCTCAATGTATTCACTCTGGCTTCTCGAGATTTTATGCCCCATGGGCCGAGTCCCTGCACAAGGGTCCCCTCCTAAAGGCCTGGACCCAGGAACACTCTTTCTCCTACACAGGCCTCAGTCTACTTATTGCCTCTCCCTCCACCTTCTGGGCACACCTCCCCAGGAATTTACTGGAGTGCCATAAACACTCAAGCTTCCTGTTCTGCTCTCCTCCTACTATGCCTCTAGAAGACAGGGAGAAGTAGCAAAACAGCAGCTTGGCATACACTAAGCAGCCCTAGGCAATCAGTGTCAGTGCCAGAACCGGATTCTGTCAGCAGTTACCAGCAAGAGAGCAGTGCAGTTGACTCTTCAGCCCAGCCTGGCAGATCACTATTCACTCAGCTGGATGACATGAGCAGCCCGGGAGGTACAGCAGCACACTATGTTATTATACTGTAAAGTGATTTTAAATGAATAAAACAGCAGCGCTAATAATCAGTGTCTGTGAATAAACTAAATATTTAACCTGTGTAGACAATGCTGAAAAATAATCACCCTGTATAAACAGTGCTAAAAAAACAACGCAATTAATCACCTATATACATAAAGTGAAAAATTAAAGTGAAGTGTGATTGTATATTTCTTGCAGGTATCCAAATAAGGAAAACAAATCCAAACAAAAGTCCATAAACTGTAATGCCCCGTACACACGCTCGGATTTTCCGATGACTATTTCCGTCGGACAAATAGTCATCAGAAAATCCGAGCGTGTGTACAGGGCATTACAGTTTATGGACTTTTGTTTGGATTTGTTTTCCTTATTTGGACACCTGCAAGAAATATACAGCTGGTGTTGCATACACACGCTCGGACAACGTTGTCGGAATTTCCGGTCTTCAAGAGCGCCGTGACGTAAGCCGTCTTCAACGAGACTAGAAAAGGGAAGTTCAGCACCACGTCCGGCACCCGTTGGGCTCCTTCTGCTGATTCCGTGTTTATCGCGTGTTAGTAGAGGTTTGGTGACAGACGATTCGCGCTTTTCAGTTTTCAGACTCAGATCGTTACTGCTCTTCAGCTTGTGCTTGTCCTGCGTATCTGTTTATCGGTGCGTGTAGTCAGTTCGCATTTGTTGGTCATTGCGGCCTATATCTTGATATAGGACACTTTGATCTTCACTGCTTATTGTCTGCTCGTTTCTGGTATTCATTTCGTTCTTTCAAGCCTTGCTGTCTATCGGTGCTTTCTGTTTGTCTGTTCTGATCAGCCGACCGTTTGTGAGCTATGTTTCCTGTACGTACTCGTCGCAGAGTTCGTGCTGTGCAGGGACTTTGTGTCGGGCTTTTAGCTTTGACCCAAAACCAGTCCATGAACAGGGCGAGGAGGAGTTCGTGGACCAAGAATTGGTTGCTTCAGCGTGACCAATTCTCGCACATGCCTTTGCTTCGTGAGATCCGGGAGAATAATCCTGATGATTTCAGGAACTTTCTCCGGATGACGGACCCCGTTTTTCACCGTCTTTTGGCTTTGCTGACCCCTTTTATCAGCAGGCAGGATACCTGCATGAGACAAGCCATCACTCCGGAGCAGAGGCTTGTTGCCACGTTGAGGTACTTGGCGACAGGGAGAAGCCTTCAGAATCTGAAGTTCTCCACAGGTATCTCTCCCCAGGCTCTGGGAATCATTATTCCAGAGACCTGTTCTGCTATAATCCAGGTCCTGCAGGAAGACTATATTAAGGTAACATTTCTCCTTTACTATTCCCTTCTATGTATGCTCTGTTTGCTAATATCTTGTATTTTTGACCTCCTTCCCTAATTACCATGATTGCAATATGCTCTAATATGCTGTGCCCCTTTTGTCCTTCATGCATTTTTTCCTTCACTTACCTCCCCAGCATGCTCTTCTGGCCCAATAGACACCTATAGCCTAGTCACTTAAGCAATGTATTTTGTCTGCTCCATAGTATTGGTTTCCCCCAAACACCCCCTAAAATATGCACAAATGTTTTCTGTGTGTTTTACTTCATGCAGAGTCCCGTTTTTTTTTTTTTTTTTTTTTTGTGCCAAACTCATTAGGAACCCCCCCCCCTCCCCCAACTGCTCTGTCAGATGATACCAATCCTCTATCTGCTGGCTTTGCCAAGCTCAATACACACTATATACCTCTTTATAGTGGTCATATTTAGGGATGAATTCAGCAAAGCATGTAGTGCAAGGGGCTGGCTCAATACTTTACAAGGTTTATTTATTTATTTTTTTTGTTTTTTGTTTTTCCTCCTACTATTAGTTTGATAGGTAATTGCAGGATGTCAAAATGTGCTTCCCTTTGTTTTTGTTTTTTTGGGGGGGATTAGGAATCTTTTTATCTTTCCGGTGGGCTGCCAATAGTGTTAAGTAAGGAGGGTCTGGCCAAACTGTCACACATTATTGAGCCATTTGGTTCTCAATGAAGTGGAGAGGGTTACCTGTCCATCCCCCCCCCCCCCCCAACCCCTAGTTTTTGTCAATGGCCCATCAGAAGTGGGGGGAGTGATGGGGGGTGAGTAATCTGCTAAGGGGACCTTGTACTTTGGTTTGCAAATACTTTCTTGGTTTTAGGTCTGATCTTGTTCCAAGATGTTAGTGTCTAATCTGCTTGCAATGTTTCTGTGCAAACTGACTAATTTTTTTTTTTTTTTCTTGTTTGACTCCACAGTTTCCTTCAACGCCACAGGAATGGCAGACTGTGGCCTCCCACTTTGCCAGCCTTTGGTATTTTCCTAACTGCGGAGGTGCAATTGATGGGAAACACGTCCGCATCGTCCCACCCCCCAACTCGGGGTCATACTATTATAATTACAAGGGGTTTAATAGTATAGTGATGTTGGCGGTGGTGTCGGCGACATACAAGTTTTTGTATGTGGACGTGGGAAAGAATGGGTGGATCTCGGATGGTGGTGCCATTGCACACACGGAGTTCTACTGGCGTCTCCAGAGTGGCAGTCTGTGCTTGCCACCTCCAGAGGAAAATGCTGAAGGACTCCCCTTCGTCTTTGCCGCAGATGAAGCGTTTGCGTTGACAAGCCATCTGATGCGCGGTCTTCAATTACCGGCTGTCCAGAGCCCGCAGAGTGGTGGAGAACACCTTTGGGATCATGGCCAGCCGATTGCGCCTCTTTTTGACAGCTATTAACTTGGCGGAATATAAACTGAACCACATTGTGCTTTCCTGCTGCATATTGCACAACTTCTTAAAGCGACATAGCACCAACTATGTTGTGTCCGTTGGCCCTGATGTCGACATGCCTTCCAATGCCAACCTCACAGCCCTTCAAGCTGCACGTCCTGGCTTGCCCCCTCTAAATGCCCACGAAGTCCGCGAGAGCTATATGGAGTACTTTGTGGGTAGGGGGGCCATTGATATGCCTGACGATGTGTGAGAGGCATTTTTTAATAAATATCTTTTTTAACCAGACCTAAGATTTCTTGTCATTTACTGCTTGTGTTTCTTGTAGGTGTGTTCTAGCTTATTTGTAGTTTTCTTTTTGGGCCTTTATCTTCAACAGTGGGAATGCACTTTCTTGGCGAGAGGAGGTTACAGTCTCTTCTTCCGAAAAATAATCTTCTCATGTTGTGTGTGTGATACCTAATATTTTGTCTAGGTAAGGTTTGTAGTGCATAACTGACACCCAAAATACTCATTTTCATCACCATGACAGAAATGTGTGTATTCCTGAAAATGGCGTTATACGTGTTTTCTTACAAAGCACTGTGGGTGTCATTTACAAAAGACAAATCCACTATGCACTACAAGTGCACTGCAAAAGTGCACCGGAAACTACAAGTGGAATAGCCTTTAGTAAATAACACCCATTGTCACCAAAATCATTAACTTTTGACGTAAATAATGCTTTTGTGGTTTGAAATAAGGAAGCCACACATTGTTTAGATGTTAACATTTTACTTCCAACACATTCACAAGTGCCTTTCAAAAATGCTTTAGTAAACTCAAAAGATCTTTGGTCTTTAGAACATTTTTTACTAACATGGCGCATTTGTGTAAACCAGGCATGTAGCAAAACAAAACAGATTGAACATAGGAACTTACAAAGTTCAACTTTGAAAAGTGAAGACAAGATCAGACATGACTATGTTCAAAGTGTGTTTGATCGTGCCTTCATCACATGGGGTGTCACCCCTGGAAAAGGTAAATTTAGAACATGCACACAATTTGGGGATCAAAATGGGCATTTGATGCAAGAACACATGCCTAGAATGTCCAAATGTGCAATCTCCCATCATGGGGATCAATGGACACCCACTTTAGTAGTTAGTAAAGTGGTTGCACCCCCAAAACGTTGTCATTGATCCACCATGATGGGAGCTAGCACATGTTGACACACTGTGTGCAGTTTGGCCCAGTTATTACGTTAAAATTGTTCGGATAAACACCCACAAATGTGTGATAATTAGTTTGTGCGTTTTCAGATTTTCGCTAAAACATCAATGATATTCTTCATTTTTTGTTAAACATCATTGATGTTTTTCTTGATATCATCTAGATCTCGATTGCACACCATTATCTCCCCGATGAGTACGTGTGCACTTTCAGTGGTAAAGTGCGATTCTTCTTCCACAACATCCATATCACCTAAAAAAAACACAAACACACAAACAAAAAAAAGATGGCTATTGTAAAAGAGGAAGGCATACATTGATTAGCTTACCTGTAGCTGTGTTCTCCGACACTCACCTGTTGTGGTGACAAGTTCTCCAACTTCTATTATCTCTCCTTCCTCCTCCTCCTCTGCTTCTGGTGTTGGTATTTCCCCTTCTTTGGGAGGTGTGGGGTTCCTGGTGTCCTCAGACGTCCAGAGTCTTCGCTCCCCTATGAGAATGTACAAAAGGAATACTTAGCACAACAATCTATGAGGGCAGAAATAGGAAATGTGAAACATTGCTTGGAAGTGACGGACAATAGTTGTTTGTGGCCAGGTTCAAAGGACAACAACATTAATGGAGTCACTTTGTAAAGGTGCAATACTTACTACCTTTTTGGTGCAAGTTTGTCAGATGGAGACACCCCTATAGTATCCACTGGAGCACATGTATGGGACAACATAATATGTTTGGGTGTCCCAGCACTAGTGCTCTAGAGTCCAGATGTGCAAACAGCTACTGAGTGACCTCTCCTTTACATTGAAGAAATTTGCTTTTCATTATTGAAAACATCTCTATTGACGACAAACTTCATTTGACTAAAAACAGGCCTGAAACAATGTAGTTCACTCCAACTTCACCAAACATCGTATTATAAGTGGCCGAACGATCGAGGTTGAGCACGATCGAATGGACACACGAACATGAAAGTGGCCATTTTCAAATGTACAACATAGAAAAAACAACCACATGGAGCAGTATGCAAGCAAGAAAAAAAACACACGACAACTACTTACTTTTTTGAAGAACTCGCTTGATCTTTCTGTACTGATCGGGCTCCCTCAGTTTCAGGTCTGACCAGCGTTTCCTCAGTTGATCCTTGGATCGTTTTAAGACAAATTTCTTTTGCAGCCTCTTCACAACTTTAGCCATGATCAAGGCCTTTCTGACATTTGGGTTGGGGTAAGGCCCATACTTCCCATCATAGTCGCTCCTCTTTAATATGTCCACCATCTCCAACATTTCTCCAAAAGACATATTTGATGCCTTAAATTTGAGCCTCCCGGGATCGGGACGTTTCGGCCTCCGGCCTTTCCTCATCCTCCTCCTCGTTGCTGGAATAGTTATTAGGGCGCACCTGCTGTGTCCCCGCCATGTGCTCTCCCCACTGCGCCATAAAGAGAAGGGGTGGGGAATAGACGAGAAAGATCGTCAGGGGCGGGCAGAGTTTCACGCATGCGCACTGTAGAGAAAACGTCACACTCGTGTGTCGTACCTACGATCTGTGAGCAGAGGGGAGAGAGCTGACGCACGAGATGATCGATCGCTATAACGAAGGTACAATTTGAACTTGGTACATCACTAACCTAGACTGCTTCTCCATTGAGGCTTATTTGGGTACAAGATTAGGAGAGTTTAGCCTGACAGTATTCTGGTTTGTCTTGCAGAAAATACTATGGACCCATTTAAGTTTCCTTTTTTCTATGATTTGATCATTCATAATGCCCTGCCTGTGGCAGAATTCCCACCCCGATTTATAGCAATAGAACCAAAAGGAAGGCAGCGCTGGAGAAACTACTCCATTACTTCCAAATCATGGTCCCCAAGGCAGACATCACCTATGTGATGGCCAAAATTGGTGCCCTGAGGTGCACCTATCTGAGGGAGCGACAGAGGTGCCAGCAGTCCTTGCGATCAGGAGATCCGAATGCCATTTATGTTCCCAGGATAAAGTTCTACGAGAGGCTACATTTTCTGGCAAACCAGAGGGAACCCATGCCATCACCCTACCATCTTCCTTCCAGGCTTCCTTCCCACCCAGCTGAGGCTTCCGATGTCCAACCTGGGCCTTCCAGGCAACAATATGTGAAGGGGCCCAGCATGAGACAGGTATAGCATTGGTGAATATATTTATTGACGTGCATTTAATGATGTTAACTAGATGTTATTATTGATCAGGTAAGTTGTGAGTTAAGAGGTTTGGCCAGGAATGAAAAATGCTGGGCTCTGAATGATAGGATGTTCTATTTCTTAACATTCTATTTGCAACAGTCATGAGCTGAAAATAGTGTGATTGATTTAACAAAGAACTAAAACTATGTCCCATTTTCATACACAGGAAGACCTCAGCCGGGAGGAGGCTGTGGCAAGTGGCAGCCAGGAGGTTGCCCCTTGCCCTCCTCCTCCTCCACCTGCTGCCACAACTCGAAGATCAGAGCCACAGCCTGGAAGGAAGCCTGGAGGGAAGTGCGTTAGGAAGACCAGATAGTGATGGCCTGGGTTCCTTCTGGTCTGTCAGAAGATGCAGCCTCTTGTCTGACAACATCCTGGGGACATAGATGGCATTTGACCCTCCTGATCGCTTGGACTTATGGACCAGATTGAACTCCCTCAGATATGTACTCCTCAGGCCACCAATTTTCCTATTACATATTTGATGTCTGCCTTGGGGACCAAAAGGCTTCGCGAAATGGACCAGTTTCTCCAGCGTTGCCTTCCTGTCTATTTTGTTTATGACACCAAATAAAGTTTATTTTTGTTTTGAAGAAATACTTGCCTATGTTTTTTACTTCAAAAAGGACAGTTTATTTGTGAGTAGGCAGGTACATTTCACAAATCCTAAAGTCACATTTACAAGGTACACCAACACCAAACAACCTCCTAGGGAATTTAGGCAAAAAATACAAATGATAATAATGGTGTTGGGATAAGTTGAGACACAAAACCCCCCCCCCCCCCCCACAAAAAAAATAAAAAATAAAGAAACCAAATCTGGATTTTAAAAAAAAAAAACACTATAAATGACAAATCCACCAAAAATTACAAAAAACCTTCTTAAGATCTGACGAATGAAAAACATCTAGCCAAGAAATCATGAAAAAGAATAAAGAAGAAGTTTGTGAGAAGTCAGTGTGAATATGAGCAGCTAGAAAAGGTCATTCTTCTTGCATTGTAAAGAAAAAGAGAATGCGCTGCATTAAACACATTTTAACATTGCAGCGTGAGGAATGTGCTGTGTCGATTAGGAACGGTAGTTTTACCTGACCGAGCGCTTCCGTCACAGAATTTCTTCTGAGCATGCGTGGCACTTTGTCCGTCGGACTAGGCTACACATGATCGGAATTTGCGTGATCGGACTTTGTTGTCGGAAAATTTGAGAGCAGGAGATAAAACTTTGTCCGTCGGAAAATCCGATGGAAAAAGTCTGATGGAGCCTACACACGGTCGGAATTTCCGACAACATTGTCCGATAGGACATTTTCCGTCGGACAATCCGACCGTGTGTATGGGGCATAACTTGTAGTGATAATGTTTCAAAAAGTGACAGAAAAGTGAATGAAAAATCTTGAAGCAAATAAGGGCATGGTTACATAGCAACTGTGAGGAGCATTTAACATTCAACGTTCCAGTTACTGGGTGTGCTGTGCCATTTGAAGTGAAAGAGAAAGGAGACAGCGTGGAGGGTGAGACATATTGGTATTAACGCCGGGTCCGCCAAGACCATAATATATCGGGTCACCACTTCTGGGACCTTGTTTCCTGTTGAAAAGATTATGCTGAAGTGCCTTATTTTTATATGAAGGATGGGAGTACAATGGTTGAGGAATTTTGTGTGCTGTCAAAATAAATGGTTTACTCTACTTCACTATTGGAAGCATCTCTTTTTTCCTTATATGTGGAGTGCAACTATCTAACATTCTGTCTGGATCCATCTGTGACCCATGTAGGGCTATTAAGTGAGTTGGCCGAGCATGAGAGTGCAAGGCATATATTGCTGGTTAGTGCGATTCCTTAGGGTGCGGTAGCACTGAACACAGGTGATGTGGTGGAAGATTGTGTTTCAAGTCACTTCAAGAACTTTGTTTAAAGACACTTCAAAAATGGAAAATTGTATCAAATACTTACCGTAATTTTCCTTTCCTGATGCCAAACCAAGGCAGCATACTAGTGATAGAGCTCCGCCTCTTGACCACTCCCTCAGGACCAGTGAATAGCATAAATATAAGGCCTAGTTAGGCCCCACCCAATTCTCTGTAATTAGCTACATACCGAAACGTATAAGGGTGGGACCATATGCTGCCATGGTTTGGCGTCAGGAAAGGAAAATTACGGTAAGTATTTGATAAAATTTTCCATTTTCCTGACGCCAACATGGCAGCATACTAGTGATAAATAACTAGCTGACAGGGTGGGATCTACTTGTCAAACCAATCTTCCAATTAGGATGAGACAGACGACTGAATAGTCCTTCCTACAAAGTCCCCTGATGACAAGGCCCCCGGGTCTATTCCGTCAAGTTTGAGTTGGAGCGACCGTGTACCCCTGTACAGATGGACACCATAGATTCTCTTGAATGTATTGCCTATGAGGCTTTAACCGCTCTGGTAGAGTGCTCTGGTGCCGCTGACGGAGGCTCATGACCTCTATCCTATACACAACCAAGCCTGCTAGGATCCAGGCAGTAACCTCTTTCCCTTGATGATGCCAAACTGGAATGACAAAAGGTTTATTTAGATGACCTGAAAGGGACAATTGTGGAGAGATTCTGAAAACGAACAGTACGTGTGACTTTCCTGTGTGATGTTCTGGAAAGTTAGGCAATGTCCAGCTGTCTGTTAAATAGCAGTCTGTTGCTATGTTTGATGCAGAATGATCTACAAGATCCAACTCTACTCTTTCTGGAAAGAAAGGTATATATTATATATAATTTTTTCTTTATTTATTTATTTTACTTTGAGGCTCCAAGAGCTTGAATCTCTGATAACCTTCTGCTTAAAGTTTTTGTGATTGATACTGCTTTGTAAGTGATGGATAAACTGATATGAAATCCAGCAACTGCAATAGATCTTTTCTTCCTTGGTTACCGACTCCTCACGACTGCCCTCAAAAGTTGTGCAAACTGAAGGATTCTTGGTCCTTTCAAATGTGTTATTGCCAATATAGCCCACACTCGTGAGCTATGTGAGGATAGGCTAAGGCCTGGAGGAAGAATACAACAGCTGACACTGGAAGGGCAGTAGGATCAATGTGTCGCCCTACCAAGAAAAAAGCAAACTTGTTCCAGAATTAGACCTAGATGTTGTAAGTAGAATGTCTTCTCACACACAACAAAAGTAGAGATCACCCTTTAGTGCCCCTGCTTGCAGCCCCAGTCTGCGCATGTTATAGAGGGGAAATGTCTTCTGTATCCTGAAATGAATGGCCAGGGAAAACCTAGGGCCTCCTGGTCAATATGGAGAACTGGCTATGACAAATATGTTCTCCCTGGACAGCCTCAAGGGAAATCTCATTTACGGGAAATGTTGGGGAAAATATATAGGTTAGATTGCAGACCCAGGGAGAGACCAGAACATCTGCCCCTTGCGCCTTGGAGGAGGCCTGAGGAGGTCTGTCTGTGGTAGGCCCCACCTGTGGGCCAGCTTAGAGAAGACCTTGGATGTAGACCCAGGGGTGGTGCAAGGGTTTTTGACACCCTAGGCAAAACCTAATTTTTTCACCACAATCGGCTCCACCCCCCTTTACACTGTCCATGTGACAGAAGGCGGCGCTATACAGAAAGCATTGGCTCTGCTTCCTCTAGCGCTGGCTCCAGTGCTGCGCTTCTAATTACACTACCGGTCAGACTTAGTTGTATTCTGCAGCCTGCAGACGCAGAGGGAAACTAGTGGCCGAGCGCCCCTAGGCAGCAGTGCGCCCTAGGCGGCTGCCTAGTTTGCCTAGTGGTAGCACCGGCCCTGTGTAGACCCACTCGTGCTCTGGGAAGCTTGTATTCGTTCAAAAGAAAAATATCCTGGGAGGTAAACTGCTTCCTGAAATTTTGCTGGTGATCTGCCCCAGGTGTTATGGGTTTCACCTCTCCCAATAGCATATTGCTGGAGAGTTTCATACTGGTGCTGAATATAGGCGACTGCTGCCCTGTTGCTAAACTGCAGGGAGATTGGTCCTCCTTGACTCTGTGTAGTGAGGCCAAAGTGCATAAAAGGGCTGTTTGAACCCACAGCACATTCAAGATTATCCTCCTTGGCTAGGAAGCTCTGATTGCCTTGACCGAAAGTCCCTCGCAATGCATCTACCCGGCTGTCTTGTAGACATGATTTGTAGCAATTCTCCAGTCTAAAAGCCCGAGACATCCTTAAGTTCTTTTCATCACCGCTGAGCGCTACTCATACTGAGTAACACTTATTAACTGTGTTCTATCCTGTTTCCTCCCTCGCACTAAGAATTCTAGATGAAATTTGCGCAGGTGCCCATGCACCCCAGGAATCATCTATATGCATGATGACGTTGTGCCCAGATGACTGAGGCACTGAGAACGAAGCCATCAAAGCGGAAGTATTCATCCTCAGAAATCTATTCCTGACTATCACCACTTCCTCTGATTGAAATAAAACAGAGGAACTAGCAGAGAACCCCCGGGTACACCAACCATTGGGATGGAGAAAGTTGGCTTTGTTTTCCCTCTAAGGTGTGAGGCTGATGATCCAGCAACAGCCTCCAGCCATGTGGTTATACTGTTTAATGGACTCCGTCTTAAAGAACTCAAAGAGGGCCCCACAGGGTTCAACCTCTTCCGATCTGCAACTGGACACTAACCAACATCTCCTGCGAACCCCAAACAGGATTGGGTAGAAAACGTGCAAACCCTCTTGAGTCTGTAAGCAATGTAGCAGTCCACCCACTGTTGTGGTGGACTTGGCAGCTTCGTGGAAGAGAGGAGCAGTGAGGAATCTCCCGAAGTGACTATGAGTGTCTGTCTGATACCTTCATCCAAAATGCCGTCCAGAAACCAGTAAAGCGTGCCTTCTAGGTCTTACCTAAGGAGTCTGGGCATGCACATGTATGACTGGCTCACTTATCCCCCCAGAAGTCTGCACCAAGACACAAGCCAGACCCTCAGCATCCACTGTCACAAAAATCTAATTTTTGGCAATACACTTCTAATAGGAAAATATATCCTAAAGGGATGCAGACCCTGACACTCTCCTCAGAGTCCTGCAGGTGCAGCAGCTGGTTGATAATTATTAAACCATTCCCATTAGACTCCCCCAGCACATGGGCTGGTTATTGCTGGTCTGCCGGCATCTGCAGATGCTACAGTATGTAGGAGCAGGTTGACCATTAGCTTGTTCAGAGTATACAATTTCGAGATCCTGTTTATACAATTTTCTCAAACCCCCTTCATTCTTCCCCACTTTTGTTTCTAGGAAGCAATACGCAGCCCAGGGTCTCAACCATATGGTCTCCCTAGCCGCCAAAGTGCTCTTTCAGTGGCTATACAAGCAACTAGGAGGGACTTCCTGGTCAGCCTCCATATTTTGAATAGCAGACTGCTACATCTGTAATAAATGTAACAATGACCCAGGCCCCCTTCAGTCCAATGAGAACCTCCAGAGCCATGAGTTGTCAACATCCCTCCACATAGAGTGGGTTGTAAGGCATAGTAGGTGCCGAGCATGTCTTTGGATTGTGTTGAGAAACCCACACAGGGAGAAGAAATAAACATCAAAACAAGTATTAGCATGTTGGGGAATTGAACCAGCAACCCCAGTGCTACTAGACAGAATTGTCACCCACTTAGCCAGCAGGCAGCCTCTGCAAAGTAGATTCATGGGCACCAGACACCTGTGCCACCTGTCCAGGATTCACCCGGACAGTTCGGATTTTGAATCATGCGTCAGGGTTTCAGTCCACCTGAGACCCGGACATATTACCCAGACCTGGCTGTGGCTCCCCAAGTAACCGAGATAGTCATATACAAAACTGTTGCTGTTGTAGGTGGCTGTTTGGCCTCACTAAAAGGTGATGATGTCAGCAAGGGCAATTTGGCCACACCCACTAGAGCGCTCTGTGCATTACATTACTACTCTCCTTGAGGCACCCAAATGTGTCTGTGCAATGCCAACCTGGCAGACTCCCAGACTACTACAGGACAGCCACGCGGGGAAAAGCATCCAGCAAGATGCCACATCTGCACGTGAACAAGTACGCTGTCTCCTATGGCAACAGTCTCCAATATAAGTGTAACAGTTGCTCCGGGTAATTAAGGCAAGTCCAAAACAGAATCTTGTGCCATTCTTATCAATAATAAAGACATTTTGGCATTACCTGTTAGCTGCATACTTCTCCAAACAGTGTCTACTCACCGGCCTTCTGGGCATAGATACTGCGCCACAGTCCCTGCAGACATCTTGCTGGGGAGCTGGCTCTGGGGAAGAGGAGCAAAGACGTCTTCCTTGGAGCTCTTCTCCTGAGTGGGAGCGCCATCCGGGCTATGCTCCTCTGAAGAACGTCCGCCTTGCCTTGGCCCGGCCATCTTGAGAGCGTGGATGTGCGGGGCTGAAGCAAATCAAAGCCAATCCGCATGAGAGGGCACTCTTTTTCCTGAAAACTTACCAATATGGTGGTCCACACCCTAGTTGTTGAGGGTCTTTTATATGAGCGGTAACTGACTCTTTATCTGTGGAGAAAAGGGACGGCCAGCTGAGGTGAGGATAGCTGAAAAGTGTAGATATAGGAGAAAGGATTCCACTTTCCTTTTATTTTTTTTATCTACATATACTTACCTATGTACACATATACAAACATACCCACACACACACATATAATGCAGAGGGTCAGTCTGGGCAGGTTAGGACAGGGTTAATTAAAGAGGGTAGGAACCTTCAGCCCTGATTACTGTCAGCTGAGCTGAAGAACTGAGGAGTTGTGTGTTTGGAGAGAGAGAGACACACAGCAGTCAATGTAAGGATTCATTTGCTGGTGTAAGTAAAACCATATAAAAAAAACTATCTCAAACTAGAGCCATGTACTTTGTCTATATATCAGCCTGTTGGTTAAAGAGACTGAACCTTTCCTATCTGTGCACCTGTGTGACAAGGCAAGCCTGTCTTTTTCTTCTGTTTGTTTTGCTGAATAAAGCCATTTTTATTTTACTGAACTGGCCTTTCACCCCTCTGATCCCCTACAATGCATACATGTATTTACATACACCCCCACACATATGCATACCCACACATCCACATACATACAGGTTTTTTAAACCCCATATCACATATTTACCCCCCCCCCCCCAAGGTTTAAAAACAAAAAAAACAGTGTACATACGCTATAACCATTTTTTTTTTTTTAGCCGCCATGTTTATATAGGTTCATAAATAGGTTTATAGGTCAGGTACCCCCCCCCATTACCCTGGTTTTTTCTTTTTTTTTTTTTTTTTGTAACAGATTGCCCTAGAGACCCTTTCAGCAGTATAACTGTCACTGGTGACGCTGGTTAGCCAGTTAGTTATTTCGTTATTTAGGTTCCCCGTCAATGGGTTTTAACCCCCTGATTGCCCCTAGTTAACCCTTTCACCCCCTTTTGGTACTAAGCGATCGTTTTTCTGATCGCTGCATTAAGGTTACGGGTGACATGAAGGGGCAGATTTATTACATAAGAATCGGGCTAAGAGAGAGATAAAGCAGTATCTGAACAGATCAATAGATCTCTATACTAGCGTCCCAGCCCCCCGGGATCCCCCAGATACCTGCCCCAGCCCAGCCCACCCAAGTGCAGTATCGATCGATCACTGTCACTTACAAAACACTAAGCACACATAACTGCAGCGTTCGCAGAGTCAGGCCTGATCCCTGCGATCGCTAACATTTTTTTTTGGGGTAGCATTTTGATTCAAAAAAATAAAAAAAAATAAAATAGTTGTCTTTTATTGTTCTCTCTATCTATTCTCTCTCTATTTTTGCTCTTTTTTACTCCATTCTATTCTGCAATGTTTTATAATGTTTTATCATGCTTGCTTTTCAGGTATGTAATTTTGTTTACTGTGTTTTAGTGTTAAGCATTTTTTTGTTTTCAGGTGCGCCATTCAGTTGCAACGCGGATTTATTTATCTTGAAAGCAACAGCGTTTGCTCCCACGATAATAAAGCCGCGACTCCAACGCTGTAGGGGTGATTTCACCACCACAGTTAAAAAAAATGAGCATATATGCCGAAGCATGGGGGCAGCAGGGGGGGGGAGGAGCGATTGGCTCCTAATGCCACGTACATACGGTCGAAATTCCGACCGTGTGTACACGGCATAACTTTTGCGGAGGATGCCCCCATGCATCGGCATATTTAAATGGTGCATGTATGCCCATCATTAGAAGTGGGTGGATGAAGTGAGGTATTCTAATGGTGGGAATGTCCCCCCTCCCTTTTTTTCGTTCAGCCAAGAGGCTGCATGAAAGCATTTTATCACACCAATCTTGGTATGTTGCTGGACTTTGAATGGTTATACCAGAATGATGCCTGCAGTTCTAGGGTCTAATAGACCCCATTCTTTTCAAAAAAAGAGTACCTTTCACTGCCTATTGCTATCATAGGGGATATTTACATTCCCTGAGATAACAATAAAAATCATAACAAAGAAAAAAAATGAAGGAACAGTTTAAAAATAAATAAAAAAGCTAAATTAAATTGGGCAAAGGCGTACACAAGCGTTGGTGTGGCGTCTTATGTAAACAGCAATTGCCCAATGCATGTGAGGTATCACAAAAAAAGAGTACCTGTCACTGCCTATTAAAATAAAAAAAAGGTATTTTTTTTCCCTACAAAAAAAAAAAATGTTAACATGTAAAAAAAATGGAAGAAACAGTTTAAAAATAAAATAAAAAAGCTTCTAAATGTTGTAAAAAAAAAACCAAAAAAAAAAAAACCCCCCCCAAATGCCCCCCCTTTTGGAAAGGCGACACCCCAAGCTATTTGATGAGCGCATTGTTGAGCCCATTAAATATTTTTTTTTTTGTCCCCAAGAGATTGAATAATGAAAAAAAAAAGTAGATATTTTTTTTTAAAAAATGTTGTATTTTTTAAATTCTTTTTTTTTTTTTTAAAAATGTTATTTTTTTATTTCACTGCTCACTGCCAATCAAAGTTTCGGAGGCCATGGACTGCCCAGATGGCATAAAACCCCCCAAAAATTTGAAAATTTTTGAAAATTTAGAAATTAAAATAAAAAAAATTTTTTTTTTTTCTTTACTTTTCTTCATTTTCAAAAACAAATGTTTCAAAATGGGGTCATTTGGGGGGTTTTGTGCTATTTGGCATTTTATGGCCTTTGCTTTAACATTATATATAGTGTTTGGGGGTTCAACGTAATTTTCTATACATAAAAAAAATATGTTTATACATGTAAACAAAAAGTGTCAGAGGGGGGGGTTTGTCTACAAGTGGTTAGAAGAGTGGGTGACGTGTGACAAACTTCTAAATGTTGTGCATAAAATGCCAGGACAGTTCAAACCCCCCCCAAATCTCTTTTTTTTTATTTCAAAAATTTTCGCTCTTTTTCCGTTTATATCGCAAAAAAATAAAAATCACAGATGCAACACCTGCAGAGGACAGCAGGGAAGTTAAAGGTAATGAAGGACATGAAGGAGACATAAGGGGCTAAGAGAGAGTATAAAATATACACCCCCCCCCCCCCCATATTCCACAAGTGCTGCAGTTATCAATTTTAAAAGCAGATTTCGTTCCTAAAGAGGAAACACTGCAGGGGCCCCAATAAGACCCACAGAAGGGATTCCCAGGCTTTTTAGCGCATGTTAGCAGCCTGAGCGCTGGGACTTCGCACTGGGAGAGGCTTGAACCCAGCCGGCTGCTGCACAGAGGCAGAGGGGGGGACATAGTACTGCTTACTCTTCACTGATGCGTTGAGGTATGAGGAAAAAAAGAAGAATGGGGTGGGGCCTAACTAGGCCTTATATTTATGCTATTCACTGGTCCTGAGGGAGTGGTCAAGAGGCGGAGCTCTATCACTAGTATGCTGCCATGTTGGCGTCAGGAAACTTTATTTGCTTCAAGATTTTTCATTCACTTTTCTGTCACTTTTTGAAACATTATCACTACAAGTAACAGTTTATGGACTTTTGTTTGGATTTGTTTTCCTTATTTGGACACCTGCAAGAAATATACAATCAGACTTCACTTTAATTTTTCACTTTATGTATATAGGTGATTAATTGTGTTGTTGTTTTTTAAGCACTGTTTATACAGGGTGATTATTTTTCAGCATTGTCTACACAGGTTAAATATTTAGTTTATTCACAGACACTGTGATTATTAGCACTGCTGTTTTATTCATTTAAAAATCACTTTACATTATTTATTTATTTATTTATTTAAGTAGCTGCTTAGTTTATTTTTATACACATAGGTGTTTTAATTAATTTTTCTTTGTGCGCAGTGGTGGTGTGGAATAGTAGGAAGGCGAACGATTTTATCACACCAGTTTATTTTTATGTTATTATACTCACAGCCTCTGCAACTGTCCTTTTGTTCAATTTTCAGTAAACACCTATTGTTTTTACTACACTTAGATTCCTTGCACTGGTTTCTCTTTGTTTTATTTGTTTTATCTAAAATTAAAACATTGATAAATAATACATACATATGTAGTGTTCTTCATAGTATTTCCACACGTTAGACATATAGAACTTACATACACACAACTTTTAGCATGGCAAAGACTAAATACATATGATATTTGTACTGTATGGATGTTGGCACCAAAATCCGCGATATGCAGGCTAAGGAAAGCGAAACAGTGGTCTTGACTGTTTTATAAATGAAACAAAATATAATGTATGTACTGTATAGGCAGTGACCAGAATTAATTTTCTTCATAACAAGCATAAAACCATTTATACCTTTTCCTTAGAATGTATGGCAACGCATGTTGCCAATGCATGTACATAGTTAATATGCTTTGCGGGTAATGCATGCTCATTATGGAGGTATGATGTGAGCAGGCCCTTAAAACTGACCATACCATTGTAAACCTGACACATCCCTGCTTTCTACTCTGCTGGAAGTTTTACACATTGATTTGGCTTATTTTTTTTACATTTTGTTAAAGTGTATTTGACCTAAAATCGGAATATATTGCACCTTATGAAAGTGTAAATGTGGCTTAACCACTTCGCGCCTGCGCTATAGCCGAAAGACGGCTTCAGGGCGGACGCTCCCTGCCGGGTGGACCTCCCTGGACGTTCTGATGTTTACTTCCCTAATGCGCGCTCTTGAGAGCGCGCATCGGGGAAGTTCTGTGCTGGCTGTGTCCGTCGGACACAGCCATTCACAGATCGCTGTAAACGGCCAATCACAGCGGCCATTTACAGCGCGATCGGCGTGTCCAATGAGAGATGATCTCATATGTAAACATATGAGATCATCTCTTAGCGCCGCTCTCCCTCCTCACACAGAGACAGCGTGTGAGGAGGGAGAGATGAACGGCTGCAGCAGCCGTGAGTACGACAAAAAAAACGAAAATAAAAATGTGCCATCTGTCCCCGCTGCCACCTGTCCCCAGTGCCACCTGTCCCCTGTGCCACCTGTCCCCTGTGCCATTTGTCCCCAGTGCCACCTGTCCCCAGTGCCATGTATAAGTGCCATCTGTCATCAGTGCCACATGTCCTCAGTGCCACGTCAGTGCCATCTGTCATCAGTGCCATATCAGTGTCACGTGTCATCAGTGCCACATATTAGTGCCATCTGTCACCAGTGCCACGTATCAGTGCCATCTGTCATCAGTGCCACCTGTCGGTGTCACGTGCCATCTGTTAGTATCACGTGTCATCAATGCCACGTATCAGTGCCATGTGTCATCAGTGCCACGTATCGGTGCCATCTGTCATCAGTGCCACATATTAGTGCCATCTGTCAGTGTCACGTGTCATCAGTGCACTGTATTAGTGCCATCTGTCATCAGTGCCACATCAGTGCCACGTATCAGTGCCATCTGTCATCAGTGCCACATCAGTGTCACGTGTCATTGTTCTGGTGCTCCAGGGCCTTCAAAAGTGTAATAGGTAGTCAACAAGTTAGATGTGTAATTTATGCTCCTAGAACACGTGATGGCGCTCCCTGCATTTTGGGCCTCTCTAAGTGGCTAGGCTGTGTAAAAGTCCCACACATGTGGTATCGTAATACTCAAGAGGAGTAGCAGAATTTATTTTGGGGTGTCATTTGTTGTATACACATGCCATGTGAGAGAAATAACCTATTACAATGAAAATTATGTGGAAAAAAAAAAAAAAAAAAAAAAAATTCATTTTGCAAAGAATTGTGGGAAAAAAATGACAACATCAAAAAGCTCACCATGCCTCGTACTAAATACCTTGGAATGTCTACTTTCAAAAAAGGGGTCATTTGGGGGATATTTGTACTTTCCTGGCTTGTTCAGGTCACAAGAAATGAGATAGGCCACCGTACTGATTTATCAGATGTGATAAATTTTGTATGATTTGCACCACAGTTTGTAGAGTCTGTAACTTTCACAAAGACCAAATAATATCCACTAATTTGGGTTATTTTTACCAAAGATATGTAGCCGTATAAATTGTGGCCAAAATTTATGAAGAAAAATTTATATTTTGCTAAATTTTATCACAGAAACAAAGAAAAATTAGTTTTTTTTCAAAATGTTCGGTCTTTTTTTATTTATAGCGCAAAAAATAAAAAACCCAGAGATGATCAAATACCACCAAAAGAAAGCTCTATTTGTGGGAAAAAAAGGACAAAAAATGTATTTGGGTACAGTATTGCATGACCGAGTAATTGTCATTCAAAGTGTGAGAGCACCGAAAGCTGAAAATTGGTCTGGGCAGGAAGGGTGTTTAAGTGCCCAGTAAGCAAGTGGTTAAGTGCATTTTTATCTGTTATTTTTTTCCTCTTTTTTTAATAAACATGTTATACTTACCTGCTCTGTGTAATGGTTTTGCATACAACAGCCCCGATCCTCCTCTTCTCAGGTCCTTCTTTGGCTCTCCTGGCCCCTCCCTCCCATTGAGTGCTCACACAGCAAGCAGCTTGCTATGGGGGCACCCGAGCCGAGCTGCAGCTCCATGTATCCATTCAGACACAGAGTTGCAGCCCGGCCCGCCCCCTTCTCTCCTCATTGGTGGACTGACTTCGATTGACAGCAGCAGGAGCCAATGGCGCCACACTGCTGTCTCAGCCAATGAGAAGGGGAGTCCCCCTTCAACTTATATAAAATCTTTTTTTAGGGAAAAAAAATGTTGCTGAAAAAAAAAAAAAAATTTGGCCATATTTCGCTTGCAAGCATTGGTAAGCTGCAATATTTTCAAATTTAGTTTTTAGGTTTAGATACACTTTAAGCTTAAAAAGCTGTGGAGTCCCCATCACAAAGGCAACCAACCCTGTTCACCTGATATACAGGGCATCCAGAAAGAATTCACAGCACTTAACTTAACTTTTTCCACATTTTGTTATGTTACAGCCTTATTCCAAAATAGATTCAAATTCATTATTTTCCTCAAAATTCTACAAAGAATACCCCATAATGACGACATAAAAGAAGTTTGTATAAAATCTTTGCAAATTTATTAACCGCTTCCGGACCAGCTGCCGCAGTTATACTGCGGCAGGTTGTCTCCCCTGCGCGAAACCACGTAGCTGTACATTGGTTTGCGGAGTCTGGATAGCAGGGGTGCCGATGCTCGCGGCCGACACTCGCGATGACCGCCGGCCACGTTTTAATCGCTCTGATCGCTGTATTAATGCCAATGGTTCCAAAAATGTGTCAAAATTGTCCGATGTGTCCTCCATAAGGTCACAGTCACGCTAAAAATCACAGATCACCACCATTACTAGTAAAAAAAAAATATATATAAAAATGCTATAAATCTATCCCCTATTTTGTAGACGCTATAACTTTTGCGCAAACCAATCGATATACGATTATTGTGATTTTTTTTTACCAAAAATATGTAGAATACATATCGGCCTAAACTGAGAAAAAATTAGCTTTTTTTAAAAAGAAAATGGGGATATTTATTATAGTAAAAAGTACAAAATATTGTGTTTTTTTTTAAATTGTCGCTCTTTTTTTGTTTATAGCGCAAAAAATAAAAAACGCAGGGGTGATCAAATACCACCAAAAGAAAGCTCTATTTGTGGGAAAAAAAGTTTTTGGGCACAACGTCACACAACCGCATAATTGTCATTTAAAGCAACGCAGTGGCGAATCGCAAATAAAAACGTTCTGGTCAGGAAGGGGGTAAATTCTTCCGGGGCTGAAGTGGCTAAAATAAAAAAAAAAAAAAAAAAAATCACATGTACATAAGTATTCACAGCCTTTGCCATTACACTCAAAATTGAGCTCAGGTGCACCCTCCACTGATCATCCTTGAGCTGTTTCTACAACTTGATTGGAGTTTTTTCATTTTAATACATTTGTGGTAAATTCAGTTGATTGGACATGATTTGGAAAGGCACACACCTGTCTGTATAAAGGTCCCACAGTTAATAGTGCATGTCAAAGTACAAACTAAGCCATGCAGTCCAAGGAACTGTCTGTAGATTGTATCGGGGCACAGATCTGGGGAAGGGTACAGGAAAATGTCTGCAGCATTGAAGGTTCCAATGAGCACAGTGGCGTCAATCATTCGTAAATGGAAGAAGTTTGGAACCACCAGGACTCTACCCATAGCGGGCCGCCCAGCCAAACTGATAGTCACTCTGACAGAGCTCCATTGTTTTTCTTTAGAGAGAGGAGAACCTTCCAGAAGAACAACCATCTCTGCAGCACTCCACCAATCAGGCCTGTATGGTAGAGTGGCCAGACAGAAGCCACTCCTCAGTAAAAGGCATGAGACAGCCCATCTGAAGTTTTCCAAAAGGCACCTAAAGGACTCACAGACCATGAGAAACAAAATTATCTGGTCTGATGGAACAAAGATTGAACTCTTTGGCCTGAATGGCAAGCGTCATGACTGGAGGATACCAAGCACCGCTCATCACCTGGCCAATACCATCCCTACAGCAAAGCATGGTGGTGGTAGAATCATGCTGTGGGGGTGTACTTCAGTGGCAGTAACTGGGAGACTAGTCAGGATTGAGGGAAAGGTGAATGCAGCAATGTACAGAGACATCCTTGATGAAAACCTGCTCTAGAGCGCTCTGGACCTCAGACTGCAGGGAAGGTTCATCTTCCAACAGGACAATGACCCAAAGCACACAGCCAAGATAATAAATTAGTGGCTATGGGACAACTCTGTGAATGTCCTTGAGTGGCCCAGCCAGAGCCCAGATTTGAAACCGATTGACCATCTCTGGAGAGATCTGAAAATGGTTGTGTGCCGACACACCCCATCCAACATAATAGAGCATGAGAGGCCCTGAAAGAAGAATTGGAAAAACTGCCCAAAAATATGTGTGCCAAGCTTGTAGCATCATACTCGAAAAGACTTGAGTCTGTAATTGGTGCCAAAGGTGCTCCAACAAAGTATTGAGCAAAGGCTATGAATACTTATGTACATGTGTTTTTTTGCTTTTTAATAAAATTGCAAAGATTTTAAACAAACTTCTTTCACGTTGTCATTATGGGGTATTTAACCACTTCAGCCCCGACCAATTGGCAGCCAAAGGACCAGGCCCCTTTTTGCGATTCGGCACTGCGTCGCTTTAACTGACAATTGCGCGGTCGTGCGACGTGGCTCCAAAACAAAATTGGCATCCTTTTTTACCCACAAATAGAGCTTTATTTTGGTGGTATTTGATCGCCCCTGCGGTTTTTATTTTTTGCGCTATAAACAAAAATAGAGCGACAATTTTGAAAACAATGCAATATTTTTTGCTTTTTGCTATAATAAATATCCCCAAAAAATATATAAAAATTTTTTTTTCCTCAGTTTAGGCCGATACGTATTCTACATATTTTTGGTAAAAAAAAATCGCAATTAGCGATTATTGATTGGTTTGCGCAAAAGTTATAGCGTTTACAAAATAGGGGATAGTTTTATAGCATTTTTATTATTATTATTTTTTTACTAGTAATGGTGGCGATCAGCGATTTCTATTGTGACTGCGACATTATGGCGGACACATCGGACATTTTTGACACATTTTTGGGACCATTGTCATTTATACAGCAATCAATGCTATTTAAATGCATTGATTCCTGTATAAATGACAGTTGTAGTGAAAGAGTTAACCACTAGGGGGAGGGGAGGGGTTATGGGCTGTGACGTGTGTGTGTTTTTTTTACATTAGGGGACGGGGCTGACGTCTGACGTCATTGATCGGCTTTCCCGATGACCGGGAACAGCCAATCAATGACAGGCAGAGTAGGAAGCGCGGGGAGAGGTTTGTTTACACATACCTCTCCCCGTTCTTCAGCTCCGTGACCCGATCGCGGGACACCAGCGGCAATCGGGTCCGCTGGTCCCGCGGCCGGGGTGACGGAGTTCCCGACCGGGTCGCAAGCTCGCCGCTGGCGGCGCGCGCGCGACCCACGGGCAGGCAATTAAAGGGCCACGTACAGGTACGTGATTTTGCCTGCCCGTGCCATTTTGCCGCAGTATATCTGCGTGAGGCGGTCGGGAAGCGGTTAAAGCAAACACAGGTGGATCAATCAATCTCAGTCCAAAGAATCCTCTCTCCCAGCACACTTATGCTGCGTACACACAATCGGATTTTCTGATAACAAATGTTCGATGGGAGCTTGTTGTCAGAAATTCCGACTGTGTGTAGGCTCCATCGGACATTTTTTGTCGGAATTTCCGACAACAAAAATTTGAGAGCTGGTTCTCAAATTTTCCGACAACAAAATCCGTTGGTCGGAAATTCTGAGCATGTGTACACAATTCCGACGCACAAAATTCCATGCATGCTCTGAATCAAGTACGAGACAGAATCGCTCGGTCTGGTAAAAACTAGCGTTCCTAATGGAGATGGCACATTCGTCACGCTGCACATTTTTTTATCTTTTAATGCAGTGCATGACTAAGGGATGTTCCTAATTCGTGACATATGAAAATGCAAAAAATTATTTGAAAAACATAACTTAATGCATATAAATACATTTTACAACAAACATTATAAACCAACTTTACATCCGTATTACAAATTCCTGATCTAGAGGTCCTTGAAGGTAAATTATAATTTCCAACCAGCTAGTTGTATCGGTACACCCATGAAAAGGCCCCCCGTCGTGTATTACGAAAGCTCGGGGACAAAGCAGCAACTTCCTTCCAGATACAACCTTCTACACCATTGTTACCATTTAAGGGAAAGGACACCCATACCTCCCTATGAGCCCAACTCCCCTAAACCTCCATTATTTTTTAGCACCGCCTTCAAAGACCCCATAGACCTAGCGCCACAGCACACACACGTGAGACCTTACATGCATGTCACCCTCCACATCCTAAACGCCCGCTGCACTCCATCTTGCAACCCCGGCTGCCAAAGGTCAATCCTGATAGCATTCAGGTGCACGCCATCTGAACGCAAAAAATGCCACGTCTCCTCCTTCAAATCCCGGTGACGGACCGCCAAACCCCCGTTCCGCACAAAAAACTTGGCCACGCCTTGTTAACTTTAACCCTGGCTCTGTTAAGACCTGCAACAGATGAAGCTAAACGCCAAGCCATCCTGGCCACAATGTCTGACCACCCTAGACCATAACAAACCCGGGACTCCCAGCCAGCGTACCATGCCCTCCTCCCCGGACAAACCC
Source organism: Lithobates sylvaticus (assembly GCA_028564925.1). Classification (NCBI taxonomy): domain Eukaryota; kingdom Metazoa; phylum Chordata; class Amphibia; order Anura; family Ranidae; genus Lithobates; species Lithobates sylvaticus. The sequence goes on from CM053037.1 coordinate 91,356,896, forward strand.
AACAACCTGCCATCCTTCCTGACATCCGCCCTCCTGGGCCCCCAATACACATAGGAGTGTCCTAGGATCCACACCAAGCAGGCTTCTGAATCTGAAATAAAAAGAAAAACAGAGGAATAGGAGGGGGGAGGGGGAGGGATGGGGAAAATCACATAACCCTGACAGAAAAAACAGGAATTTTGTAGAAGCGGAAAAAAGAGAGGAGCCAAAAACCGTAAATACCCCCCCCCCCCACCCCCCCGCCCCCGTTCCCTGGCCCAGAACAGTTCTTAACCGTACAACAAATGGGGGCGGACGTACAATTTAAATCGCACTGATTCCCAGCGACCGATCCTCTGTACCACCCTATCATCCAATCCCCACCGAACCGGAATGCGGAACGAGTGAGAGGAATAATTTGTAGCCATCAACCCCGCTGCCACCAGACATTTTTTGAATACTGCCTGAAATTGAAATCGGGACACGGCAGTTCCATCCTCATGGCGTAAGAACCCCCCCCCCCCTCCCTAAAGTCTGACTCAGAAAAATTCACCCACAGCCGCCACCAGAGACACAGGAGAACCCGGAATCGACCTCAGCTTCACCCAGGCCCCTCTGCCCAATTGATCAGTCTTGGACCTCCTCAGGAACACCCCCAAAGTCCCACCCTGCACCAGCACATCCCGGACATCCAAACTGCCATCCCCCTTTTTGTTCCTACTCACCATCTCCCCCCACCCGGAAGGCCCCAAAAAAGGCCAGCACAAAGACAGCCCGAAACAAAACCCTCTCAAACTGTGAAACGCAAACTCTCTATAACTGTGCCACCATGTCCCCCAAAATCTGAAAAGAAACTGGGAGTCTTTTGTCGGCTGCCGTGCTACCTGCGCGATATCCACGCATAGCACACCGGACCATGAAAGCCTTAGTGGCATCCCGCTGACCCGCCAACTGGAACATGAAGGCCAGCCCGGCCAACTTTCTTGACATATATGAGGCCGACACCCCACACTCAAAGTTCCTACCAATAAAGTAGAGTAGCAAATGAACTCTATCCTCATCGTGAGGGCATTCCCCTACTTCCCGCACCAAGGCACCCCATTCCAACCAAACCTGTATGCTCTCCAAGTGGCAGCAGAAATCGATCTACGAATCAACAGCTGAGCTGTGGCAATGCGATGTTCCATAACCAATCGAGGCCATGAATCCCGTGCACCTCCTCCTCCGGTGCAAGCTGACGAAATCTGTCCCACTGAAAACGAGACAACACATTAGCCACTGAATTATAGATCCCTGGAACATGCACAGCAGTCACAAAACAGTTAATGTATAAACACTTCAGGACCAGGTGCCGCAATAAGTGCACAACCGGGGGAGAAGACGCAGTGTTATTATTGATGGCCTGTACTACCCCCAGATTGTCACAATGGAAACGCATGCAGCGATCCCTGAATTCTTCTCCCCATAGCTCAACAGCTAACACAATAGGAAACAATTCCAAAGCCGATAAATTGCAAACTAAACCTTCTGCCTTCCATGCCGACGGCCACTCCACGGCGCTCCAACTTCCCTGTTAAAAAGCCCCAAAACCACAAGTACTGCCCGCGTCAGTGAACAATTGAATATCAAAATTCGACACTACCTGTCCCAACCAGAGAGAGCGACCATTATAGGTGGCTGGGAAGGAGTCCCACACCTTCAGATCAGCTTTTTGCTCCTGCCCCAACTGAATAAAATGAAGAACAGTGGCCGCTGCCAGACACCTGCAAAAGACACGCCCTATCGGCATGATGCGGCAGGCAAAATTTAATTTGCCGAGGAGGGATTGCAAGGCTCGAAGCTGGATCTTCTTCACCTGCAACGCCCCTGCCACCTCCAACTTCAAACCCTCCAGTTTGTCCAAAGGCAAACGGCACTCCATCGTCATGGTATATATAACTATACCCAAAAAAAGCAGCTCCGTGGCCGGACCTTCAGTCTTGTCAGGGGCCAACGGAACCCCGAAAACTTCGAAAAGCGGTTGAACCATAGCCAACAGAGAAGCATATACAAGGCTATCAGCAGGCCCTATGCACACAAAATCATCTAAGTAATGGATGACGGATTACAAGCCTGCAACATTCTAAAAAGGAGCTGAACTGCTCGAACAAGGAACAAGAAATAGCGCACCCCATGGGCAAACATCTGTCAACAAAAAACTTGCCCTGCCACGACATCCCAACAAACGGCAGCAATCAGGATGAACTGGCAATTCTAAAGCTGCCTCTATATCCGTTTTTGCCAACAACGCCCCCTTACCAAAACGTTGTACCCAGGCGACCGCCATATAAAAGCATGTGTAAGACACCGTGCAAAGGCCCAGATCAATGGAGTCATTAACCGTTCCCCCACGCGGGTGGGACAAATGGTGAATGAGCCGAAACTTGTTCGGCTCTTTCTTGGGAACCACACCCAAAGGGGATATTACTAAATCGGGTAGCGGGGGCCGCTCAAATGGGCCAGCCATATGCCCCAGCATAGCTTCCTTGAGCAACTTCTCTGTCATGATGCCAGCATGCTCCCTTGCCAACTTCAAATTATCCGCCACAGGCGGAACCACCTGGAGTTGACTATTCAACCAGAAACCCTTGGTCTGATCAGGATAGCACCTTAGGAAGGGAACGATCCTTCCTAACCTAGCATCTTCCTTTTTTCCAGTATCTCCCCCTTTTCCGCGTCTCTGCTTGAAGCACCGAGACTTGAACCCCCGCATGTGGAACACTCATGTCGGAATCGACACTTGGCCCTGAATTTGCAAGTGCCCGCGTTAAATTGCCAGCAGAAACCCATGCGATTTCCGGCCGGTTGTCTGGCAGTTGCCAAATCACCGGCCCCACCCTGAAAGGGAGACAAAGGACTCCTCGGAGATGACATTAACTTTATCCAAAGACTAATGTCCTTATGGTCCCACCATAAGGACGGATGGACTGCTTTTCTTTGCCTGAATTGCTCATCATAGTGCAACCAAGCGGTTCCCCCATATACCCTTTGTGCCTCCCGACGGAATCGAGGTAGCAAAAAATGGGGGAGCAGTTTTCCGGCGCCCTTTCCCCAATAGCACTAGCCAAAATCGCAAACACCTGCAACCAGTTTGCAAACGTGCGCGGGATCAACCGATATCGCCGCTTCTCCTCTTCTTCCTTTTTGCTCTCGTCGGGTTTAACTTTGTCCAAGTTAAACTTCTCTAAGGGCAACAAGGAGAAAATCTCGATGTAATCTGTGATGCACCCCGCCAGAGCCAACCCCTTGCTTCACTGGCACCCCCAACCCCACACACAGAAGCCCCCTTTGTTAATGACAGGATAGGGAGAAGAGGGAACAGTAAGGAACTGGCTGCTGCTGCCCCACTGGACATCCAGCCATACGTCCTGCTCCACGTGTCGCCTCCGGCACCTCATCTTCATCCTGCTCGATCAATTCTCCCCCCGACAAACTGTCTTGGGAACTCCCGGGCCTCCCTCTGATCCGCTTCCGTAGGCCGCAGGTCAGGATTCTCCGTAGCTGCAGAGCGCCCAGCAGTGACGACCACACTGCATGCCGTACTGGTCCGTGCCACCCACTCAGATTTGTTGCCCCGCTGAGCCCTAGGCCGGGCAGGTGAAGCCCGTCTGGCCGCTGATCTGGACCGTACCTCGGCTAGGTCCCCCCGCTGTCGCTGTGCCGCCCCGTCCGGTCTTCTCCTCCCTCTCCCGTCAGGAATACAGGCCCCACGGAAATGGCCATCACCCGCCGAGGCATCTCTCCCCGCCGAGCCACCCTCAGTTTGGGCGGTGAGCCCACTGAGGCGGCCGCTTTGTGTCTGTTCTCAGCTGCAGTGTAGTGGGGGTCAGGCCTGGTGGCATTACTGCCCCCCCCGCATCCACCGTGTGTGTGGAGGCCCACCGATCGCCGCACAGGCTGCAGCAGGCTTGCGCTTAGCCGGCGGGGTCGGAAGGTCCTGACCTTGGCTCCTAGCCCCCTCCCTATCGCTAGCTGTCCCTGGTCTATAGCGTTCAGGAGGCCTTGATCTCCTGGCACGTGTCCGAAATGGGGGAGGGGGGCCAGCGGGCGAGCTGGACGAGGCCTGGCTGGGGCCCTGTAACAGGCTGGCTACCGTTACCCCATTACCTGTAACCAGCCTTCACCTCATGCCGCCACCTCCTCCCGGAGCTGTGAAAACAGCGCAGATAAATCTCCCATGATACCTGCAGCTACCGCTGTGATACGGGGACTGGATCCCTGTCTATCGGCAGAGCGAGGGGAAAAGCTCCTACCTCTTCCCGGATAATGGCAACGACTTATCTTCTGCGCGCCGACTCCGCCCCCTAACTTCCGATCCCCGCCCACAAGCCTGCCTACCAAACCCTCTCCTACTCTGCAGCCTCCGCCTCACAGTCTCCCCCTCATCATGCTGGCCCTCCCCTTAGTTCCTAGCTCCGGGCCATTACTTTCTCTTCTTCTTTAGAATGCTAGAATAATGAAGTTGTTTTGCTGCCGATATTCACAGAGTTCTCACAAACTGATTTCTTTATTATTTCTTGTGATCTCATGAATAACATTATTTTATTTTTTCGTCAGATCTCCATAATAATGTTTTGAACCTTATTTTTATAGTGAAAGAGGAAGGCAACGCTGGATAAACTGGTGAAATTGGCAAAGCCTTTGTACCCCAGGGCACACATCAACTATTTTACAGCCAAAATTGGTAGCATGAGGAGTCCATATTATAGTGAGCATAATCCGGTCCAGGACTCCAAGAGATCAGGAACAGCAGCAGATGACATATACAGTCAGGTCCATAAATATTGGGACATTGACACAATTCTAATCTTTTTTGACTCTATACACCACCACAATGGATTTGAAATGAAACAGATATGATGTGCTTTAACTGCAGACTTTCAGCTTTAATTTGAGGGTATTTACATCCAAATCAGGTAAACGGTGTGGGAATTAAAACCGTTTGTATATGTGCCTCCCACTTTTTAAGGGACCAAATGTAATGGGACAGATTAACAATCATCCATCAAACTTTCACTTTTTAATGCTTGGTTGCAAATCCTTTGCAGTCAATTACAGCCTGAAGTATGGAACTCATAGACATCACCAGACACTGGGTTTCATCCCTGGTGATGCTCTGCCAGGCCTCTACTGCAACTGTCTTCAGTTCCTGCTTGTTCTTGGGGCATTTTCTCTTCAGTTTTGTCTTCAGCAGGTGAAATGCATGCTCAATCGGATTCAGGTCAGGTCATTGACTTGGCCATTGCATAACATTCCACTTCTTTCCCTTAAAAAACTTTTTGGTTGCTTTCACAGTATGCTTCGGGTCATTGTCTATCTGCACTGTGAAGCGCCGTCCAATGAGTTCTGAAGCATTTTGCTGAATATGAGCAGATATTGCCTGAAACACTTCAGAATTCATCCTGCTGCTTTTGTCAGCAGTCACGTCATCAATAAATACAAGAGAACCAGTTCCATTGGCATCCATACTGTACATACCCACGTCATGACACTACCACCACCATGCTTCACTGATGAGGTAGTATGCTTTGGATCATGAGTAGTTCCTTTCCTTTTCCATACTTTTCTCTTCCCATCACTCTGGTACAAGTTGATCTTGGTCTCATCTGTCCATAGGATGTTGTTCCAGAACTGTAAAGGCTTTTCTAGATGTTGTTTGGCAAACTCTAATTTAGCCTTCCTGTTTTTGAGGCTCACCAATGTTTTACATCTTGTGTTGAACCCTCTGTAATCACTCTGGTGAAGTCTTCTCTTGATTGTTGACTTTGACACACATACACCTACCTCTTCGGTCATCCACCACAGTTGTTTTCCGTGGTCTTCCGGGTTTTTTGGTGTTGCTGAGCTCACTGGTGCATTCTTTCTTTTTAAGGATGTTCCAAACTGTTGATTTGGCAACACCTAATGTTTTATCTATCTCTCTGATGGGTTTGTTTTGTTTTTTCAGCCTAATGATGGCTTGCTTCACTGATAGTGACAACTCTTTGGATCTCATATTGAGAGTTGACAGCAACAGAATCCAAATAGCACACTTGAAATGAACTCTGGACCTTTTATCTGCTCCTTGTAAATGGGATAATGAGGGGATAACACACACCTGGCCATGGAACAGCTGAGCAGCCAATTGTCCCATTACTTTTGGTCCCTTAAAAAGTGGGAGGCACATATACAAACTGTTGTAATTACTACACCGTTCACCTGATTTGGATGTAAATACCATCAAATTAAAGCTGAAAGTCTGCAGTTAAAGCACATCTTGTTTGTTTAATTTCAAATCCATTGTGGTGGTGTATAGAGCCAAAAAGATTAGAATTGTGTCGATGTCCCAATATTTATGGACCTGACTGGATGTCCCCAGACTTTGGTCTTACAACAGCCTGCGTCTTTTGTCAGACCAGACTGAACCATGGCCATAACTCTCTTGTCTTCCTTACACGCTTGCTTCCATGCTGTGGCTCTGGTGTTGGATTTGTGGAAGGAGGTGGAGGAGGAGGAGGAGTTACATAGTTACATAGTTAGTCAGGTTGAAAAAAGACACAAGTCCATCCAGTTCAACCACAAAAAAACAAAAACAAAAAAACAATATCATACAATCCCATATACCCAATTCTATACCCACAGTTGATCCAGAGGAAGGCGAAAACCCCAAGCTGAGCATGATCTAATTTGCTAAAGCAGGGAAAAAAAATTCCTCCCTGATCCCCCGAGAGGCAATTGGATTTTCCCTGAGTCAACTTTAACTATAAATGTTAGTAGCCAGTTATATTATGTACATTTAGGAAATAATCCTGGCCTTTCTTAAAGCAATATACTGAGCTGGCCAGAACCACCTCTGGAGGGAGTCTATTCCACATTTTCACAGCTCTTACTGTGAAGAAACCTTTCCGTATTTGGAGATGAAATCTCTTTTCCTCTAGACGTAAAGAGTGCCCCCTTGTCCTCTTTGTTGACTGTAAAGTGAATAACTCAACACCAAGTTCACTATATGGACCCTTTATATATTTGTACATGTTGATCATATCCCCCCTTAATCTCCTCTTATCAAGAGTGAATAAATTCAGTTCCTCTAATCTTTCCCCATAGCTGAGCTCCTCCGTGCCTCTTATCGGTTTGGTTGCCCTTCTCTGCACTTTATAAAGTTCCCCAATATCCTTTTTGAGAACTGGTGCCCAAAACTGAACTGCATATTCCAGATGAGGTCTTACTAATGATTTGAACAGGGGCAAAATGATATCTCTCTCTCTGGAGTCCATACCTCTCTTAATACAAGAAAGGACTTTGCTCGCTTTGGAAACCTGGCTTTGGCTTGTGAGTTCGCCCCTCAACCCCTTATTTAGGGCTTGTAAGATAACTTCCTCACAGAAGAGGCATTGGCCCTCCTCCATTTCCTGCATTTTGCAGGCTGCCATGCAGGCATCGTCCTCTTGAATATTGGGGAGGGTTCTGAGGGCCGCAGTAGCCTTCCAAAATAGCCCAAGTGCTGCCTCCTCCAGGTTAATCCTCTTCCTGGGCATTTTTTTTGGAAGGCGGAGGGGAGGGACCTCGGATTCGGGCAGGCTACTGGGCCCGGCCACCTCCTGGCTGCCACTTACCCCCGCCACATCCTGGCTGCCACTTTCCATGGCCTCTGCCTGTCTCAGACTTTCCTGTGTATGAAAAAGGGACATAGTTTTAGTTTTTGGTTCATCAATCACACACAATTTTCAGCTTATGACTGTTGCAAATTGAATGTTAACAAATAAAAAAGACTATCATTCTGACCCCAGCATTTTTCATTCTTGTCCCAATCATTTGTGGCCACTACTGTCTATTGATATGTAAAACACTTTGTTAAATCAAAAAATCAAAAAAATAACATCTAGTTAACATCATAATTTTTTGGACAAGAAATATGTTGAACAATGCTATACCTGGCTCAAGCTGGGCTTCTCCACATCTTCCTGACAGGAAGGCCCAGGTTAGCAGTCGAAAGCCTCATCTGGGGTGGAAGGAAGTATTGATAGAAGACTGGAGAGCGCTGGCCTGGGTTCCCTCTGGTCTGCCAGAAAAAGCAGTCTGAAATAGTACCACAGCCTGGGTACATAAATGTCATCTGCTGCAACTCCTAATCCTGGACCTTCTTGCGCTCCCTATTATAAGTGCTCCTCATGCCACCAATTGTGGCCTTCAAATAGTTGATGTCTGCCGTGGGGATCTGCGGCTTCACGAATTCCAACAATTGATCCAGCGCTGCCTGTCTCTTTCTTTTATTGTTATAAAAGGGGTGGTTTACCTGCCACAGACAGGGCAGCTCCCAGTACATATCAATGAATATGGTGATAAAGTCCTGATCATTCAATAGATCCATTTTCTCTGCAAGACACAACACAAAACAAACAGATCGTACGTACGACACACGCGTGTTATGCTTTATTTACAATGCGCATGCGTATACCTCTGCCTGCCCCTGACCTTGTATCTAGTATATTCCCTGCCCCTTCTCTTTCGGCGCAGTGGGAGAGCACATGGCGGAGAAAGAGCAAGTGCCTGTACACAGCAGCAGCAATGACAAAAGCCCGGAGCCACGAACGTTCCGATCCCACAGGATATTTAAGGCCTCAGATATGGCCTTTGTAGAGGTGGTGGAGATGGTGGACATCTTCAAGAGGGCCGACTATGACGGGAAGCATGGACCTTACCCAAACCCAAATGTGAGAAAGGCCAAGATCATGACTAAAGTTGTGAAAAGTGTGCTGAAGAATTTTGGCGTATGGCGATCCAAGGAGCAATTGAGGAAACAACGGTCAGACCTCAAATTGAGGGAGCAGGATCAGTACAGAGGAATCAAGAGAGTGCTGCAAAGAAGTCAGTATTTTGTCATGTGTTCCTATTATTATTATTACTACATCCGTGCTGCTCCATGTGCTTTTCTTTACTAAAGTACAGTTTAAAATGGCAAGTTTCAGGTTCGTGGGCACAGCATTCGTTTGTAGTAAACATTGTTCGTTCACCCACTAATACAATGTTTTTGGCAGATGCAGGTTAACTACATAGGGTCATGCCTATTTGTATTAAAAGAAGTTTAGTACATTGTTGTCTAGATGGGTTTGTAAAAATGAAATGAAAACTTTATTCAGTGTAAGGAGAGGACACTCAGCAGCTGTTTACTCATCTGGACGCAGGAGCACTAGTGTGGGACACCAGAACAAACTTTTTAGGGTGTCCCACACAGATGCGCCAGTGGATACTAGGGGTGTCTACATGTGTGATACTTTATCAAAAATGGTAATTATTCCAGCTTTGCAAAGGGAAAAAATCATGTGTTCAGCTTTGAACTCTGCCAAAACAGACGATTGTACGACACTTCCAAGCAATGTTTCATATTACTATTTCTTGCCTCAAATATCTGTGTGCTAAGTATACCTTTATTTTATTCACATAGGGGAGAAAAGACTCAGGACGTCTGAGGTCACCAAGGACCCCCAACCTCCTAAAGAAGGTGAAATCCAAAAACAACAACCAGAGGATGTGGAGGAAGGATAGTTTTATGAAGTGGGCAAAATAGTGACCACAACAGGTGAGTGTCTGAGACCACAGCTTCAGGTAATAGATGGATGCCTGCATATTTCTAATACATGGTGTGTTTTTTTTTTTAGGTGATGTGGACGTTGTTGAAGAAGAAACACATTTCACAAGTGCAAGTGCACACGTCCTCATCAGGGAAATCATGGTGTGCAATCGGGATTTACAGAAGACCAAGGAAGACATCAATGATGGGGAAAAAATACTCAAAAACATCATTGATGTTTTAGGCAGAATTGAAAACACACCAACATTTATCAAAATCGTTATATTTTTCTAACTTTTTTAAAAAATGTTGAAAGCCAAATTTTGAAGATGCACACAGTGTGTCAACATGTGCTATCTGCCATCACGGGATATCAATGTATGCGTTTTGTGGGTGCAACACCTTCCTCGCAGCTCGGGTAACACGTCCATTGATCTCCCATGATGGGAGCTAGCACATGTTGACATTAGGCATGGGATCAGGAGGGAAATACCCATTTTGACTCTCAATTTGTGTGCATCTTCAAAATTTGGCTTTCACAGGGGTGACTTCACCCCATCTGATGAAGGCAATATCAACACAGTTTGGACATACTCATGTCTGATATTGCCTTCAATTTATCAAAGCTGGACTTTGTAAGTTCCTGAGTTGTGTATTGTTGTATGTTTTAAAAAACATGCCTGTTTACCACAAAAAAGGATATTTCTACTGTCAACAAAAAAATAGGATTTCTAAAATATGTTGGTTTGTGAAAAAAACTTTTCTAAAAGCACATGTGAATGTGCACAGAGTAAAAAAAATTCAAATTAACAATGTGTGGCTTCTTCTTTCAATGCGCAATAGAAGTTTTTTGCTTAAGTTGTTGTTTACAGTGACAATGGGGGTTATTTACTAAAGGCAAATCTACTTTGCACTACAAGTGCACTTTCAGTGCACTGAAAGTGCACCTGTAGTGCAAAGTGGATCTTCCTTTAGTAAATAACACCCACAGTGCTTTATAATTTGCATGAATCAGGCCATTTTCGTAACTAAAAAAATTAAATCATGGTGATGAATATTTAAAGCATTAATGCATTACATACATTAACAACAAAAACAAGGTGTGTGTGTGTAGCAGACCCACAACATAATAGTTAACTGAAGAAGAGATTGTCACCTCATGTATCAAAGAAATTACGTTTGCACTATTGCAGAAAATGGGCAACAAAAAAAAGCACATTGGATAACCTAGGAGACAGCTAAAAGAAACACAAGCAGTAAATCAACATAGTCACATAGTTCGTTGCATTTTTTCTTAGAAAATTATTCATTTTCCGCTGTGTGGATTGGTGTCAGAAAAAGGTGGTATTAAAGGTATAAAAGCATTCTAAACCACTCTTCTGGCTCTGGCCTGCCGGTAGTTAAAAACCCTCTGGTCCGGGGTGAGGGTCCTCATTGGGAATGGCCGCTTCAGGTGATCACCCAGGCCAAATGCTTCATCAGCAACAAAGACAAATGGCAGAGCAGCCACGTTGTCTTCCGGAGGTGGCAATCCCCAGCCATCACTCTGGAGCCGTCCGGTCTGGGCGATGACTCCACCATCCGACATCCGCCCATTCTTCCCCACGTCCACATAAAGAAAATCATATGTCGCCGACACCACCGTCAACATCACAATACTATTAAACCCCTTGTAGTTTTAATAGTATGACCCCGAGTTGGGGGGTGGGACTATGTGGACATGTTTCCCATCTATTGCCCCTCCGAAGTTGGGAAAGTCCAACCGCTGGGCAAATTGGGAAGTCACAGTCTGCCATTCCTGTGGTGTTGAAGGAAACTGTGGAGTGAAACTAATTAAGACTTTTGCACATAACATTGCAAGCAGATTGGACACAAACATTCTTGGCCAACATCAGTATAACATTTATTTGAAGGAGTATTTAAAGAAAAAAATCTAAGGTCCACTTATCAGATTCCTCACCCCCTCTGATGGCCCATTGTCCAAAATTTAAGGGGGGGGGGTATGTTTTGAACAGGTAACCCTCTCCACTTCATGAGAGCTGAATGCATAAATTATACGTGTTACTTTGGCCAGCCCCTCCTTACTTTACACTATTGTCAGCCCACTGGACAGGTAAGAAGTGTCATAATTAGGGTTGAGCGAACCCGAACTGTAAAGTTCGGGTCCGTACCGGACTTTTGGGTGTCCGGGACCCGGACCCGAACCCGAACTATTGGCTGTAAGTTCGGGTTCGGGTCCGGTGTTCGGCGCTGTATTGGCGCCTTTTTAACAGCTTTAGGGCAGCCAATGGATGATCGTTTCACTAGTGTGCCCTAGAAGCCATCACAGCCATGCCTACTAATGGCATGGCTGTGATTGGCCAGTGCAGCATGTGACCCAGTCTCTATAAATAGTACACACACAGCACACAGCGTCATTTTGTTAGACAGACACTGTTAGACAGGTTCCTGTGCTGCAGATAGATAGAGGATTTTAGGAGTTAGTGTGCTAAAGTCAGTCTACATTCCTTGAATTTTATTCTAATTAGTTAGATCAGTGAACGATCTAGATAGCTACAGTAGGGAGTTTCTTTATTTAGCAAAAGAAAGAGGCAGAGATAATTATTGAAGAGATTCCTAAATCAATTGTACCCTGGCTGGGGTGCAGTGCACAGTCACAGTAACAGTGCCATGAGGCCAGTGCCAGACAAAATATAAACATTTTACCTGCAAGCTCAATGCAACATTAGGACCAACACTGCATATACTAAGAGATACACCAAAGTCTGTGTGTATTCTGCTATTGAAAAAACATTGCATAAAAATTAAATTTTTCTTTTTTTTTTTTCCCCAATAGCATTTTCTGCGTGTTCATACATACACGCTGTAGACACTAACCGTGTATTCTGATATTGCAAAAAATAATAATTTTGCAGTGTTTTTTTTCTTCCCAATAGCATTTTCTGTGTTTTCATAAACGTTTTACATATTGTCCGTGTATTCTGATATTGCAAAAACATTTAAAAAAAAAAAAAAATCTTTTGCAGTGTTTTTTTTTTTTCACAATAGCATTTTCTGCGTTTTCATAAACGCTTTACATATTGTCCGTGTATTCTGATATTGCAAAAACATTGCAAAAAAAAAATCTTTTGCAGTGTTTTTTTTTTCACAATAGCATTTTCTGCGTTTTCATAAACGCTTTACATATTGTCCGTGTATTCTGATATTGCAAAAACATTGCAAAAAAAAAAAATATTTTGCGGTGTTTTTTTTTTCACAATAGCATTTTCTGCGTTTTCATAAACGCTTTACATACTGTCCGTGTATTCTGATATTGCAAGAACATTGCAAAAAAAAATAAAATTCGCTGTGTTTTTTTTCCCCAATAGCATTTTCTGTGTTTTCATAAACGCTTTACATACTGTCCGTGTATTCTGATATTGCAAGAACATTGCAAAAAAAATTAAATTTGCAGTGTTTTTTCCCCCCAATAGCATTTTCAGCGTTTTCATAAACGCTTTAGACACTGTACGTGTATTCTGCTATATTCAAAAACACCCATTTAGGGCGAGATCATAAATTTTGAAAATATGAGGAGATCATCAAAAAGGGGACGTGGCCCGGGTCGTGGTGCTGCTGGTGGCGCTCCTGTTGCAGGAAGAGGACGTGGTTGATCTGTGCCAGCTACACGCACTAGTGAAACACCTTCCTCAGGTGCGAGTTTGCGACAGAGCCTGCAGCAGTATTTTGGCGCACCTAATGAGGCTGTACGAATGTCGAGGCCAAGACAAGCACAGGCGATAGTAGATTGGGTTGCTGCTGACAGTGCCTCCGGTTCCTTCACATTGTCTCCCACCCAGTCTCCTGATGAAAGTTCAGAGTTGGCACCTGCAGCCGATGTCCATCAGTCTTTCACCTCACCCCCTTGCAAATCAGCCAATCAGTCTGAGCCCCAAATCATGCAGCAGTCTCTTCTGCTTTTTGATGATTCTGTTAGCAGGGTTTCCCAGGGCCATCCACCTAGCCCTGCCCCAGAAGTGGAAGAGATTGTGTGCACCGATGCCCAACCACTTATGTTTCATGATGAGTACATGGGAGGACCATCGCAGCACGTCTCGGATGATGACGAAACACAGGTGCCAACTGCTGCTGCTTTCGCCATTGAGCAGACCGACAAGGAGGGAAAGGGTGAATTTTGGGTGGAAGATGATGTGGAGGACGATGAGGTCCTTGACCCCACATGGAATCAACGTCATGCAGGTGACCAGTGTAGTTCAGAGGAAGAGGTGGTGGTCACACAGAGCCACCAGCACAGCAGAAGAGGGAGCAGGGTGCAAAAGCGGAGCGTCCGTCCCCTAGACAGTACGTCTGCTACTGCCCAACGCAGCAAGGGACCGAGCACACCAAAGCCAGGTGCAAGGAGTTCCCTAGCGTGGCAGTTCTTCAGACAATGTCCTGATGACAAGACACGAGTGGTTTGCACGCTGTGCAATCAGAGCTTGAAGCGAGGCATAAACGTTCTCAACCTGAGCACAACCTGCATGACCAGGCATCTAAGTGCAAAGCACGAGATGCAGTGGAGTAGACACCGCAAAAACCAAGAAAGGTCTTTGGCTCCACCTGCTTCCTCTTCTGCTGCAGTCTCGGCCTCTTCATCCACCTCTGTAGTGACAGTGACACCTGCCAACCCGCAAACAGAGGATCTGCCAGCAACACTACCACCTGGGTCACCAACCATCTCCACAATGTCCCATGGAAGCTTTCAGCTCTCTATTTCCCAAACACTGGAGCGGAAGAGAAGTACCCCCCTAGCCACCTGCGATCCCTGGCCCTGAATGCCAGCATTTCAAAATTGCTCGCCTTTGAAATGCTGTCATTCCGTCTGGTGGAGACGCAGAGTTTTCAAAGGCTGATGTCATTGGCTGTCCCACAGTACGTCGTGCCCAGCCGCCACTACTTTTCCAGACGAGCTATCCCTTCCCTGCACAACCAAGTGGGGGACAAAATCAGGTGTGCACTGTGCAACGCCATTTGTGGCAAGGTCCACCTAACTACGGATGCGTGGACCAGTAAGCACGGTCAGGGACGTTATATCTCCCTAACAGCACACTGGGTAAATGTAGTGGCGGCTGGGCCTGAGGCGGATAGCAGTTTGGCGCATGTCCTTCCACCACCGAGGATTGCAGGGCACTTCAGTTTGCCTCCTGTTGCTAACTCCTCCTACTCCGCCTCCTCATCCTCTACCGCCTCCTCATCCGGTCAGCGTAACACCTTCACCACCAACTTCAGCACAGCCAGGGCTAAACAACAGCAGGCAGTTTTAAAACTTTCCTGTTTGGGGGAAAAACCCCACACCGCACAGGAGTTGTGGAGGGACATGGAACAACAGACCGATGAGTGGTTGGTGGCAGTAAGCCTCAAGCCCAGCCTGGTGGTGTGCGATAATGGGCGAAATCTCGTAGCAGCTCTGGGCCTTGCCGGTTTGACGCACATCCCTTGCCTGGCGCATGTGCTGAACTTGGTGGTCCAGAGGTTCCTGAAGAATTACCCCTATATGCCAGAGCTGCTGCAGAAAGTGCGGGCCGTCTGTGCGCACTTTCGGCGTTCTCACCCTGCTGCTGCTCGCCTGTCAGCGCTGCAGCGTAACTTCGGCCTTCCCGCTCACCGTCTCATATGTGACGTGCCCACAAGGTGGAACTCCACCTTGCACATGCTTGCCAGACTGTGCGAGCAGCAGCAGGCGATAGTGGAGTTTCAGCTGCAGCACGCACGCGTGAGTCGCTCTGCGAAACAGCACCACTTCACCGCCAATAACTGGGCCTCCATGCGAGACCTGTGTGCCTTGTTGCGCTGTTTCTAGTACTCCACCAACATGGCCAGTGCCGATGACGCCGTTCTCAGAGTTACTATCCCAGTTCTATGCCTCCTTGAAAAAACTCTTAAGGCGATGATGGAAGAGGATGTGGCACAGTATGAGGAGGAGGAGGAGGAGGAGGAAGAGGGTTAATTTCCAAGGCTTTTAGGGCAGTCATTTACAAGTGGCTACGAGGGTGGGTTCCTGCACCAACAAGCGCCAGGTACACAATTGTCTGGCAGCAAGGGCACAGTTCTGGAGGATGACGAGGTGGAGGATGAGGAGGAGATGGAGGAGGAGGAGGAGGAGGAACCATGTTCACAGCAGGGTGGAACCCAGACCAGCTCATGTCCATCACTGGTGCGTGGCTGGGGGGATACAGAGGACACAGACGATACACCTCCCACAGAGGACAGCTTTTCCTTGCCTCTGGGCAGCCTGGCACACATGAGCGATTACATGCTGCAGTGTCTCTGCAACGACCGCCGAGCTGCCCACATTTTAACTGGTGCTGATTATTGGGTGGCCACCCTGCTGGATCCCCGTTACAAGGACAACGTGCCGTCCTTAATTACCTCACTGGAGCGTGATCGTAAGATGCGCGAGTAAAAGAGCACGCTGGTAGACGCGCTGCTGGTGGCATTTCCACTTGGAAGCGGGGGTACGGTGGAAGCACAAGGCGAAGGCAGAGGAGGAGGAAGAGGTCGCCAACGCAGCCGGGGCACCGCCAGCACCTCGCAAGGCAGGGTTAGCATAGCCGGAATGTGGAAAATCTTTGTCGGCACGCCACAACAACCAGCACCACCAGCTGAGATGGAACGTCTTAGCAGGAGGCAGCATTTCACCAACATGGTGGAGCAGTATGTGCGCACACGCGTACACGTACTGCATGACGGGTCTGCCCCCTTCAACTTCTGGGTCTTCAAATTGGGCACATGGGCTGAGCTTGCCCTTTACGCCTTGGAGGTGCTGGCCTGCCCTGCCGCCAGTGTATTATCTGAACGTGTATTTAGCACGGCAGGGGGCGTTATCACAGACAAGCGCAGCCGCCTGTCCAGAGCCAATGTGGACAAGCTCACGTTCATTAGAATGACCCAGGCATGAATCCCACAGGACTTGGCCGTACCTTGTGCAGAATAGACACATATACCTGTGTTCTGACGAAAACTGTCTTGCTATCGGATAGTGTCCGGCCACTTACTGCGCAGGTGCAGTGCTTGCGCAGTACGGAGGACAAGGAGATTCACAAAATCTCCAAAGATGAATGTCGCCTGCGCAGTGAGTGAAGGTTCAAGCCCGACCATCCAAGTGGACATACGGTAGCACATAGTTTCAGGGCCCCTCACGGGCTCGCTTGGCTAGGCTTCAACCTCGGATGATGTGGCTTGAACCTGGAGTCACCACGCATCGTCTTCGGAGAGTTTCAAAATCCCCTTGTCCTACGTACTGAGCAAGCGCAGTACAGGGCGGACGCTATGCGACGGGGGACAGAATTCGACACATTATTCACCACTAGCCTTACCCAGCCATTGTTGTATTTTTGAACCACTATCTTATCCATTAAATTGAATAATTTTTTCCAGAAAGTGCGTATTCTGGGGTATTCCCACCATATGTGCGGCATCGTGCCGTTGAGTTTCTGAGGTTCTTAATGACTTCCTGTACCTCTTCTGCTGAGAAGGGGGCCTCAGGCATTTTTTTGTATTTTTTATTTTTTTTTATGTTATTTTAAGTTAAGTTATTTTAAGTTGCATTTGTTTGCAGATCACTTGCCATGCTCTTAACAACATTTTGTTGCCATTTGCAGCCCTCTAGCCCTTTCCATGACCTTTTTACAGCCATTTTAGTGTTCAAAAGTCCGGGTCCCCATTGATTTCAATGAGGTTCGGAGTTCGGGGTCAAGTTCGGGTCAAGTTCGGTCCCGAACTCGGACTTTTTTCCGAAGTTCGGCCGAACCCGCCGAACCCGAACATCCAGGTGTCCGCTCAACTCTAGTCATAATACAAAAATATGAATACACACTGTACAAATATAATCAAATTTTTACATTCTGCAATTACCTATCAAGATAATAGGAGAACAAAACTTTATACAGTACCATTTGAAAGTATTCAGGCAGGCCCTTTCACTACATGCTTTGGTGAATTCATCCATAAATATGACCACAAAAGAGGTAGGGATAGTGTGTATGGGTTTGGCAAAGTCAGCAAATAAAGGATTGGTATCGGTTGACTTAGTAGTTGGGGCGAGGGAGGGTTCCAAATGATTTTGTGACCCCCAAAAAAAGCCTCTGGCACTCTGCCTGAATTTAAGGACACAAATAACATTTGTACACATTTTTGGGGTGTTTAGGGTAAAGCACTACTATGGAGCTGACAAAATATGTTAAGTGACTAGGCTAGGTGTGTATGGACCCAGGATAGCATGCTGGGGAGGTTAGTGAAGACAAATATGCATGAAGGACAAAAACAGAGCATTAAAAAGTTCCAGCAAGCATGAGGACAAAGAGGACATTCACAGCATATTAAAATCATGGTAATTATATATACAATATATTAGCAAACATTAAATACATAGAATGAGATGTTAAAGGATAAAACTTACCTTAATATCGTCCTTCTGCAGGACCTGAATGATGGCAGAACAGGTCTCTGGAATAATGATCCCCAGAGCTTGAGGGGAGATGCCTGTCGAGAACTTGATGTCCTGTACTGCAAGGTGGCGACTAGCCTCTGTTCAGGAGTGATGGCTTGCCGCATGCAGGTGTCCTGCTTAGTAATATAAGGGCACAGCAAAGCCAACAAATGGTGAAAAACGGGGTCCTTCATCCGGAGACAATTCCTGAAATCATCAGGATTATTCTCCAGGATTTCCCGCAACTAAGGCATGTGTGAGAATTGGTCACGCTGGAGCAACCAATTTTTCGTCCATGAACTCCTCCTCCCTCTGTTCATGGACTGGGCTTGGGTCAAAGTAAGAACCCCAACACCAAGCCTCTGCACAGCACAAACTCTACGATGAGTACGTACCCGCAAAATGGCTTGAAAATGGTCGGCTGGTCAGAACGAACTAACAGAACGCACTGAAAATCAGAAAGAACCTGAGAACAGCAAACTGAAAATCAGAAACCAGTGGACAAGAACGCACTAAAAGTCAAATACGTACTATAAATAGCACGCACTGAAACCCAGATGCAAACTGACTACACACACTGAAAACCAGATACGAACCCACAAGCACAAACTTAAGAGCAGTAACGATCTGAAAAGCATGAGGCTGAAAAGCACGAATCGTCTCTCATCAAACTTCTACTAACACAAGATTAGCCGAAGGAGCCCAAAGGGTGGCGCACTGGCTATTGAACTTCCTCTTTATAGTGCCGTCGTATGTGTTGTATGTCAGCGCATTCTTGACGATCGTAATTTCAGACAACATTTGTGCAACCGTGTGTATGCAAGACAAGCTTGAGCCAACATCAGTCGAAAAAAAAAAACCAGGATTTCGCTGTCGGAAAGTCTGATCGTGTGTACGCAGCAATAAATGTAACTGATAAGATGAATACTGTTTCAGAAATATTCCAAATAAACACAAGAAGCTGCTACTATAAATTGTACAATCATAAAATTTGTATGCTTTTAAATTTCCTAGAATCATTAAATTAAATATCCTATAGCATTAGCAGTGCTACATGGGATAAAATCTTCCACCCAGTGCGTCTCTAAAAAATCATAAGAAAATTGTCCAATGTAGGAGAACTCAGTCCATTGGAAATATATTTTCATCCTTAGGGAACTAAAGTCCTACTTCTCTATCAACATAGATTCTGTGGTCAGCGGATAAGTGCTTCATCAGAGGCATTCTAATCAAACACGGTCACGCGGCCAAACAACACTGTGCTAAAACCCTGTCTGACCTCCTGGCATAATGTCACACTTTGGAACGTCAACATAAGACTCAACCAGATAGTGCCACCGAAGTGGAACTGGTCAGTCTTCGGGAGGCTATTCGGGAATCCATGTACGAAGCGAAACACGTACTTTTGAAGGCCCGTCGCTCATTCTACGAATACGGTGACAAATGCGGTCGTCTATTGGACGATGCTTTATGTTTCAATCGCTCTCAGACATACCTTCCCGCTCTTCTCTCGGCATCGGGCTCCAAAGTTCATTTGTTCCCAGAAATAATGGAGACTTTCTGTGCTTTCTACTCCAAATGATATAATTTGGACCCACTTTCCACCACCTGGTTGAAGCCCCAAAACGCTTTAGACATCTGCAATTGTCTTCGAGAAACCAACCTTCCTAAGCTGACGACGGAAGAGTGAGAGGAACTGTCTAAACCCATTACCACGCAATAGCTGACACCCAGTCCAGTAAGGTCCCCGGACCTGATGGATTCACCCTCCCTTACTACAAAATGTATCAGGGCTCTTTGGCGCCTTCCTTTCTTGCGGCCTTCAATGCTATTATCGACGGACACAGCCTCCCTGCAGACATGCTGCGCGCCTCTATATCTGTGATCCCTAAGCCGGGTAAGGACCCACTACTATGTGCCAGTCACAGGCCCGTTTCACTTCTGAACTGTGATGTGAATCTATTCACTAAAATCCTTGCCTCTAGGATGAATGTCTTATTAACACGTCTAATTGTAACAGATCAAGTTGGTTTTATCCAGACTAGAGAAGCCAGAGACAACACTATTCGGACACTGAACATTATAGAAAAAGCAAAACAATCCCGTATACCCTGCTGCTCCTATCCACAGATGCTGAGAAGGCCTTTGACAGGGTGGACTGGTCTTTTCTCCAGGAGATACTTAAATTCGTGGGAATGCCAGACCCCTTCCTGTCATGGATATCGGCCATCTATGATAATCCCACAGCGACAGTACAAGTAAACGGCTATGATTCCAGCCCTTTCCCCATCTCGAATGGCATCAGACAGGGCTGCCCCCTGTCTCCAATGCTATTAGTCCTTTCCCTGGAACCTTTGTTACATCATATCATCATATCGACCTTTTATTCTACATTACTGAGCCCCTTACCTCTTTACCCTCCCTGTTACAGGAGCTGAAGCGCTATGGCACCCTCTCTAATTAAGTGTTCTTGCATAGCAAGATCACTTATTGTTATCTCACATATATATTATTATTATTATTATTCCAAATTTACCACCCTAACTCCTCCCACAGTTTTTACGCTACATATACCGAATATATACCAAAACGTGCGGATTGTTCCCGAATGGTGTGGTATTACTTTGTGGAACATTTTTCCGAATGGTTTACGAAATATCGTCATTTTTGCGGCGAAATTTGTCCCATAGGAATGAATGGAGAAATGTTCAAAACTAGAGTGGGAGGTGACAAAAGCTCTGAGGGGAATTATAGCTCCTCCCACACAGCCCTGAGGGCAATTATAGGTAGTCCCACACAGCTCTGAGGGGAATTATAGGTAGTCCCACACAGCTGAGGGGGATTATAGGTAGTCCCACACAGCTGAGGGGGATTATAGGTAGTCCCACACAGCTCTGAGGGGAATTATAGGTAGTCCCACACAGCTCTGAGGGGAATTATAGGTAGTCCCACACAGCTCTGAGGGGATTATAGGTAGTCCCACACAGCTCTGAGGGGAATTATAGTTAGTCCCACACAGCTCTGAGGGGGGTTATAGGTAGTCCCACACAGCTCTGAGGGGAATTATAGGTAGTCCCACACAGCTCTGAGGGGGATTATAGGTAGTCCCACACAGCTCTGAGGGGGATTATAGGTAGTCCCACACAGCTCTGAGGGGATTATAGGTAGTCCCACACAGCTCTGAGGGGAATTATAGTTAGTCCCACACAGCTCTGAGGGGGGTTATAGGTGGTCCCACACAGCTCTGAGGGGAATTATAGGTAGTCCCACACAGCTCTGAGGGGGATTATAAGGTAGTCCCACACAGCTCTGAGGGAAATTATAGGTAGTCCCACACAGCTGAGGGGAATTATAGGTAGTCCCACACAGCTGAGGGGGATTATAGTTAGTCCCACACAGCTCTGAGGGGAATTATGAAATTTGAAAAAAAAAATAATTAAAAAAAAATAATAATAATAAAAAAAATAAAAATAAAATAATTTTAGAAAAAAAATGAAAATTAGGAAATTTGAAAAAAAAAAAACATTTTTAGAAAAAAAAAATAATTTTTGAAAAAAAAAATAATAAAAAAAAAATAATAATAATAAAAAAAATAAAAATAAAATAATTTTAGAAAAAAAAAATGAAAATTAGGAAATTTGAAAAAAAAAAAAAACATTTTTAGAAAAAAAAATCATTTAAAAAAAAATAATAATAATTAAAAAAAAATTATTTTTGAAAAAAAAATTATTTTTGAAAAAAAAATTATTTTTGAAAAAAAAAATTATTTTTGAAAAAAAAAAATTATTTTTGAAAAAAAAAAATTATTTTTGAAAAAAAAAAATTTTTTATAAAAAAAATCAATCATTTTAGAAAAAAAATGAAAATTACGAAATTTGAAAAAAAAAGTGAAAAATTTTTTGAAAAAAATAATTTTGAAAAATTTATTTTTAGAAAAAATTGAATAAAAATCTAAAGAATCATTTAAAAAAAATCATTAAAAAAAAAAAAAAATATTTTTGAAAAAAATAAATAAATGTTTAGTTACTCAAGCCACTCCACCCAGTTTCTCCGCCCACTCCAGTAGGTGGAGGCAAGAACACGTCACACAATTTCCCCAGAAATTGTATTTTTTTTTTTTTTCTAGTTATTATTATTCTTATAGCCAAATTTTTTATAAAAAAAAAAAAAAAAAATCAATCATTTTAGAAAAAAAATGAAAATTTAGGAAATTTGAAGAAAAAAACATTTTTAGAAAAAAAAATCATTTAAAAAAAATAATAATAATTAAAAAAAATCATTTAAAAAAAATAATAATAATTAAAAAAAAATTATTTTTGAAAAAAAAAATATTTTTGAAAAAAAAAATATTTTTGAAAAAAAAAATATTTTTGAAAAAAAAAATATTTTTAAAAAAAAAAATTTTTATAAAAAAAAAATCAATCATTTTAGAAAAAAAATGAAAATTAGGAAATTTTAAAAAAAAAATGTGAAAATTTTTTTTTGAAAAAAATAATTTTGAAAAATTTAGAAAAAATTGAATAAAAATCTAAAAAATCATTTAAAAAAAATCATTCAAAAAAAAAAATATTTTTGAAAAAAAATAAATAAATGTTTAGTTACTCAAGCCACTCCACCCAGTTTCTCCGCCCACTCCAGTAGGTGGAGGCAAGAACACGTCACACAATTTCCCCAGAAATTGTATTTTTTCTAGTTATTAAGTGTTCTTGCATAGCAAGATCACTTATTGTTATCTCACATATATATTATTATTATTAAGTGTTCTTGCATAGCAAGATCACTTATTGTTATCTCACATATATATTATTAAGTGTTCTTGCATAGCAAGATCACTTATTGTTATCTCACATATATATTATTATTATTATTATTATTATTATTATTATAGCCAAATTTTGCACGCTAACTCCTCCCACAGTTTTTATGCTACATATACCGAATATATACCAAAACGTGCGGAAATATTTTTTGAAAAAAAAATAATTTTAGAAAAAAAAATAATAATAATTAAAAAAAATAATTTGTGAAAAAAAATTTTTTTATAAAAAAAAATCAATCATTTTAGAAAAAAAAATGAAAATTAGGAAATTTGAAAAAAAAATATTTTTAGAAAAATAAATAATTTTTGAAAAAAATATTTAAAAAAAAATAATTCCAAAAAATCATTAAAAAAAAAACAATTTTTGAAAAAAATATTTTTTTTATAAAAAAAAAATCAATCATTTTAGAAAAAAAATTAAAATTAGGAAATTTGAAAAAAAAATTTTTGGAAATTTTTTTTTTTTAGAAAAAAATAAATAAAAATCTAAAAAATCATTTAAAAATAAATCATTAAAAAAAATAATCATTTTTGAAAAATAAAAATAAAAAGTTTAGTTACTCAAGCCACTCCACCCAGTTACTCCGCCCACTCCAGTAGGTGGAGGCAAGAACACGTCACACAATTTCCCCAGAAATTGTAGATTTTCTAGTTATTATTATTATTCTTATAGCCAAATTTTGCACCCTAACTCCTCCCACAGTTTTTACGCTACATATACCGAATATATACCAAAACGTGCGGATTGTTCCCGAATGGTGTGCTATTACTTTGTGGAACATTTTTCCGAATGGTTTACGAAATATCGTCATTTTTGCGGCGAAATTTGTCCCATAGGAATGAATGGAGAAATGTTCAAAACTAGAGTGGGAGGTGACAAAAGCTCTGAGGGGAATTATAGCTCCTCCCACACAGCCCTGAGGGCAATTATAGGTAGTCCCACACAGCTCTGAGGGAATTATAGGTAGTCCCACAAAGCTGAGGGGGATTATAGGTAGTCCCACACAGCTGAGGGGGTTATAGGTAGTCCCACACAGCTCTGAGGGGAATTATAGGTAGTCCCACACAGCTCTGAGGGGAATTATAGGTAGTCCCACACAGCTCTGAGGGGATTATAGGTAGTCCCACACAGCTTAGGGGAATTATAGTTAGTCCCACACAGCTCTGAGGGGGGTTATAGGTAGTCCCACACAGCTCTGAGGGGAATTATATGTAGTCCCACACAGCTCTGAGGGGGATTATAGGTAGTCCCACACAGCTCTGAGGGGGATTATAGGTAGTCCCACACAGCTCTGAGGGGATTATAGGTAGTCCCACACAGCTCTGAGGGGAATTATAGTTAGTCCCACACAGCTCTGAGGGGGGTTATAGGTAGTCCCACACAGCTCTGAGGGGAATTATAGGTAGTCCCACACAGCTCTGAGGGGGATTATAAGGTAGTCCCACACAGCTCTGAGGGAAATTATAGTTAGTCCCACACAGCTGAGGGGAATTATAGGTAGTCCCACACAGCTGAGGGGAATTATAGGTAGTCCCACACAGCTCTGAGGGGAATTATAGGTAGTCCCACACAGCTCTGAGGGGAATAATAGGTAGTCCCACACAGCTGAGGGGGATTATAGCTAGTCCCACACAGCTCTGAGGGGAATTATAGCTCCTCCCACACAGCTCTGAGGGGAATTATAGGTAGTCCCACACAGCTCTGAGGGAAATTATAGGTAGTCCCACACAGGTCTGAGGGGAATTATAACTAATCCCACACAGCTCTGAGGGGGATTATAGCTCCTCCCACACAGCTCTGAGGGGAATTATGAAATTTGAAAAAAAAAAAATAATAATAATAAAAAAAATAAAATAATTTTTAGAAAAAAAATGAAAATTAGGAAATTTGAAAAAAAAAAATCTTTTTTGAAAAAAAAAATATTTTAGAAAAAAAATATCATTTAAAAAAAATAATAATAATTAAAAAAAAATCATTAAAAAAAAAACATTTTTGAAAAAAAAAATAATAATAATTTTAGAAAAAAAATTAGGAAATTTGAAAAAAAAAATATTTTTTGAAAAAAAAAATATTTTTTGAAAATAATTAATTTTTGAAAAAAAAAATATTTTAGAAAAAAATATCATTTAAAAAAAAAATAATAATAATTAAAAAAAATAATTAAAAATTTTTTTTTTTTTATAAAAAAAAATCAATCATTTTAGAAAAAAAATGAAAATTAGGAAATTTTTTAAATCATTAAAAAAAAAAAATAATTTTTTGAAAAAAATAAAGTTTAGTTACTCAAGCCACTCCACCCAGTTACTCTGCCCACTCCAGTAGGTGGAGGCAAGAACACGTCACACAATTTCCCCAGAAGATTAATCTACAAATATCAGAGGCCCTGAATGTCTCCTTGTCAGACTCTACCATTTCTAATCTACGCCCCTTCTTCCCATTCAAATGGGCTGCCCACTCAATTCAATACCTGGGAACAAAAGTTTCTGCAAATTTGCACGACATTTTTACCCTCAACTCCCAGCCCCTCTTATCTACGCTCCCTGCTGATCTTAAAAGGTGGGACTCTGTCAGGGAAATGGGCGTAGGAGAACTGGCAATAGTGCCAGTTGTCAGGGAACCAATAGCAGGAGAAGGGCTCCAGCAGGGCCGATCCTAGGGTCACAGACGCCTGGGTGCAGAAATATTTCTGGCGCCCCCACGTGGGCGTGGTCATCTTACCAACTCCTCTCCTCTTAAACATAGAGCTGTTCCCCTAAGAAGTCTTCGTTACCCTGGGATCCTCCCATGATCTTTTACCAATAAAGAAAATACAGGAAGAGCGTACACTAATGAGACCTGGAGGGGAGTCTCTCTGATGCACACAGAGAGGGGTTCTGTTAGAGAGTATGTTAGAAAGAGCCCCCAGACATAGTACAGGAGATGGTCAGAGACTGTAGACATGATACAAGAGACGGTCAGAGACTGCAATCATAGTACAGGAGATGGTCAGAGACTGTAGACATGATACTAGAGATGGTCATAGACTGCAATCATAGTACAGGAGATGGTCAGGCTGCACACACAATACAGAAGATGGTCAGAGACTGCAGACATGTTACAAGAGATGGTAGTAAATAATGGCCGATCGGCCCTCTCACCTGACCCAGCGATACAGCAACAACGGTTCCTCTGATCAGGAGTCAGCTCACTCTGAATTGCCCGTGGCGACTCCGCTGGGTAGAGCCCAGATCTGTATTCTGGCAAAGCCTCCATTCCTTTCTCCACCAGAGATGGCGCCAGGCTGTGTGGCTTTCTCTCTCTGATGATGTTCTCTCAGCACTGCCCTCTTCCTCTGGAGTCCTGGGTGCCCTTCCCTGAAAGCTTTCCCGGGCTCCTGGCTCTCTCTCTCCCATTCAGCTGCGCATGCTGTGTGGGCTGCAGTTTCCGTGTTACAGTGGGGCTGCCAGTCTTTGGGACCACATGTCCCACAATCCTCTTCTTTGCTCCTTTGTTTTTTCTTCCCTGGCCGATATGAAGGCGGGGGAAGAAACATAGTGCGCCGCTCACTAGTACAGCAGCAGGAGGAGAGGGGAAAAAAGAGCCCCCGGCTGTAGTGGCGTCACTAGGGTTGGTGTCACCCGGTGCAGTAAAACATGGTATCACCCCCTCCATCAACTATAGTCGTCCCTCAGTACAGACCCCACTCCATTAAGTATAGACCCCCCTCCGTCAGTGCAGACCCCCCACTAAGTATAAACACCTCCCTCAGTACAGACCCCCCCCCCATCAGTATAGACCCCCAGGACAAAACACCCCCCTTTATCAGTATAGACCCCCCTCAGGACAAACCATTCCCCCCTCCATTAGTACAGAACAGCCCCCCCCTCCATTAGTACAAACCCCCCAGAACAAACCACCCCCCCCCCCCCCCATTAGTACAGACCCCCCAGAACAAACCACCCCCATACATTAGTACAGACCCCCCAGAATAAACCACCTCCTCCATTAGTTCAGACCCCCAGGACAAACCACCCCCCTCCATTAGTACAGAACAGCCCCCCTCCATTAGTACAAACCCCCCAGAACAAACCACCCCCCTCTATTAGTACAGACCCCCCAGAACAAACCACCCCCCTCCATTAGTTTAGACCTCCCAGGACAAATCACCCCCCTCCATTAGTATAGACCCCCCAGGACAAACCACCCCCTCTACATTAGTACAGACCCCCCCAGGACAAACCACCCCCCACATTAGTATAGACCCCCCAGGACAAACCACCACCCCCTCCATTAGTACAGACCCCCCCAGGACAAACCACCCCCTCCATTAGTACAGACCCCTCCAGGACAAACCACCCCCCCTCCATTAGTACAGCCCCCCAGGACAAATCACCCCCTCCATTAGTATAGACCCCCCCAGGACAAACCACCCCCCTCCATTAATACAGACCCCCTTGGACAAACCACCCCCTCCATTAGTGCAGACCCCTCCAGGACAAACCCCCCCCTCCATTAGTACAGACCCCCCTCCATTAGTACAGACCCCCCCAGGACAAACCACCCCCCTCCATTAGTACAGACCCCTTAGGACAAATCACCCCCCTCCATTAGTATAGACTCCCCAGGACAAACCACCCCCCCCATTAATACAGACCCCCCTAGGACAAACCACCCCCTCCATTAGCCCCCCAGGACAAACCACCCCCCCCCACATTAGTATAGACCCCTGAGACAAACCACCCCACACATTAGTATAGACCCCCTAGACAAACCCCCCTACATTAGTATAGACCCCCCAGGACAAACCACCCCCCTCCATTAGTATAGACCCCCCAGACAACCCCCCCTACATTAGTACAGCCCCCCAGGACAACCCCCCCCCCCACATTAGTATAGACCCCCCAGGACAAACCCCCTCTTACATTAGTATAGACCCTCAGGACAAACCAGCCCGCCACCCATATTAGTATAGACCCCCCAGGACAAACCACCCCCCCCCCACATTAGTATATAGACCCCCCCAGGACAAACCCCCCTACATTAATATAGACCCCCCAGGACAAACCACCCCCCCCACATTAGTACATTAGTATAGATCTCCTCAGGACGAACCACCCCCCCCCACATTAGTATACACCCCCCAGGACGAACCCCCCCATATTAGTATAGACCCCCCAGGACAAACCCCCCTACATTAATATAGACCCCCCAGGACAAACCACCCCCCCCCCCACATTAGTATAGACCCCCCAGGATGAACCACCCCCCCCACATTAGTATAGACTCCCCAGGAGGAAACACCCCCCCCACATTAGTATAGACCCCCCAGGACAAACCACCCCCCCTACATTAGTATAGACCCCCCAATGACAAACCACCCCCCCCTCATTAGTATAGACCCTCCAGGACAAACCACCCCCCCCCCACATTAGTATAGACCCCCCCAGGACAAACCCCCCCCACATTAGTATAGACCCCCCAGGACAGACCACCCCCCACATTAGTATAGACCCCCCCTAGACAAACCACCCCCACCACCATTAGGCTAATTAGAAACACCCGGGTGGAAGCTGGAGAGGACAGTCTGCGCCGCCCGGATGAAGAACAGAGCAGAGGCTTGTGCTACTGGCGGGAGGAGTTAAACACAGGAGGAGTGCTGGCCTGGAACAAGTCGGGCTCGGGCTTGGATACGGAGCACCCCCCCCGTGACTGCACGGCCCGCGGCTGGTCTCAGCGGCGGCGGTAACAGGCGGAGAGAGCCACCTACGGACAAGGAGAGGAGAAGGAGGGAGGGGAGCACTGGCGCTCCAGCGCCCCCACCTCTGTGGCGCCTGGGTGCACTGCACCCCATGCACCCCTTGCCGGATCGGCCCTGGGCTCCAGGATCCAGCATCACTACTAGCACATATGGCAGGAGAAGGACTTTAGGACCCAGCATCACTGGCAGGAGAAGGACGTTAGGGCCCAGTATCTCTACCAGCAGGTCACATGGACCTATATAAGGAAGTCTGCTAGTGTCTGCAATTGCTGGTTTGTCTTCAGCTTTCCTGTGTTCCTGAGCCTCTGCACAATTGCTGTTTGAATTTCCCGTTGTGACCCGGCTTGTTCCTGACCTGTCTGATCTGCTCTCCTGGTTTGACCCCCTGGATTGCTTTACCGACTTGTCACCTTCTCCAGTACCTGATCCCGGCTTGTTTTACATTTATCTGTTCCTGCCTGCTTCCTGATACCAGACCTTTGGCTTGTTTCCGTTTCTGCAACCTGCCTCTTCCTCCTGCTGGATCTAGTGTGTTTGACCCCTGGCCCGGCTTCCACTACTGTTCCTTGTGCACACCTTGCCAAGTGTTACCTAGGATTCTTAGAGACTTCAGCCCAGTTGTGTTTCCTGTACTATCCAGTGTTCTTCAGGTATCCACCAGCTCTTCTCTCCTGGATCCATCTGGCAACCTGTGCTTCTCTGGGCACTACACCCTCTGTATCCAACTTCAGGTTGTGTACTGCACACAGCCGCAAGAGGAGCCCTCTCGGTATTTCGGCCTCCAACCAGGTACGTGACAGTACAAACCAGCCATGACTGAGGCAGACAGAGGTGCTTCCCCGCTCAAGATGTTGTGTCAACAAGTCACCACCCTTACACAAGCCATTCAGAAACTCCAGGAGGGCTACTTCTAGTTGGAAGATCGGCTGCAGCATTTGCCTGTTGCTCCAGCCTTGGTGGACTCCAGTCCATCCTCCACTAATACAGCACCAGCTTCCTTGCCTCAAGAATATGCTAATCTAACCCATACAGGGATGATGCCTCCCCCTGAACCACGAGTACCTACACCCGAACGATTCTTCAGTGACCGGAAGAAGTTCAGGACCTTCAACAATGCTTACCTACTGTACCTGGCCCACCAGCCTAGAATTTTTTCTTCTGCGTTTGTGAAAGTAGCATTTATTATTTCCCTACTATCCGAGGAACCCCAAGCTGGAACAAAAGAACTCAGCTTTGAATACTATGGACACTTTCTTTGAGGCAATGACTTTATTGTATGATGACCCCCCAGCGTACGGCCATCGCTGAATCTGCCTTAGTTGCCTTACAGCAAGGAAAATGCCCAGTGGAAGATTATACCGTGGAATTCCGCAGATGGTCCACCAATACAAGCTGGAATGAGGCAGCACTCAGGTTTCAGTACCGCCAAGGACTGTCTGAGTTTCTTAAAAATTAACTAGCCCGAGCTGCTATTCCCAACACTCTTGACAAACTTATTCACCTAGCCATTCAGCTTGACAGGCGCCTGCGGGAGTGGCGGTCGGAATATGCTCAAATCTTCCGGCCTACCTTGAGGCCACCCAAGATTCCTCCTGCTGTTGCACCTGTGTCTGTTTGCCCTGCAGTCCCGAAAAGAGGACCAAAGCAAGTTGGCCTGGCCCGTTTCTCCCTTACTTTTGATGAGAGACAGCACTGTCGGCAGGCCAATCTCTGCCTGTAGTGCGGAGGGGCTGGACATTTCTTTACGCAGCTGCCCCATAAGACCCAGTAAGGTCTATCCACCAAGTTCCACATATCTCCAAGTCTCTGGATCCTCCCATTCTTACCTTGTTCTCAAGTGGCAGAAAGAGAGATCCGACTACAAGCAATCATCGATTCCGAGGCATGCAGTTGTTTTATTGACTTATCTCTGGCTAAGTAACTTGGTGAAAAGAAGTTCTTTTGGCAGATGGTTCCCTGCCCAGTTCTGGACTTGTCACCCAGGAAACCATACCTATCTTCACTACTACAGATACCGGCCATCAAGAATTTGTCCGTTTTGACGTGTTACGCTCTCCCATGTTTCCCATCATCTTGGGAATTCCGTGGCTGCAGGCACATAACCCGCAAATCAACTGGGCCAAGAAGGAAATCTCCTTTTCTTCAGTATATTGCCTGCAACATTGCTTTACTCCCAGTTCCAGTAAGCCTGTTAGCTGTCTGGCAGTGCAACTTGCTCTTGATAACCTCCAGCATGTTCCTTCAGCCAATCATGAGTTCATAGACATTTTTGGCAAGAAAAAGGCAGATGTTCTCCCACCTCACCGGATTTATGACTGTCCCATTGAACTGCTCCCGGCGGCTGAGATCCCGTTTGGACAAATCTTCCCCGTGGCTGGGCTGAGACCTTACGTTTATATATTGACGAGAACCATAAAAAGGGGTTTATCCGACCCTCTTCTTCTCCTGCTGGGGCGGTGGAGAAGAAGGATGGCACATTGTGGCCAAGTGTAGACTACAGAGACCTCAATAAAATCACTGTAAAGAATCGATACCCACTCCCTCTTGTTCCTGAACTCTTTCAAAGGTTCCGAACTGCCCGGATTTTCACTAAATTAGATCTGAGGGGCGCCTACAACCTTGTCTGCATCCGCCAGGGAGACGAGTGGAAAACAGCATTCTGGACGCAGCTCGGCCACTTCAAATACCTTGTGATGCCGTTTTGGATTATGCAACACCCCAGCCACTTTCTAGCATCTAGTGAACAACATTTTCCGGGAATTCCTTGATTACTTTGTAATTGTATACCTTGATGATATTCTCATCTTTTCTGCCTCTTTGGAGCTTCATCGAACCCACGTAAAAAAGGTGCTCTTCACCCTGAGAAAACATGGACTATATGTCAAGGCAGACAAATGTGACTTTGAAAAAACATCTATTCAATTTCTGGGTCTCATCATCTCCACAGAAGGAATTGCAATGGACCCAAAAAAGGTGGAAGCGATACTAGACTGGCCAGCTCCCTCGGACAAGAAAGGTGTTCAGCGCTTCATATGGTTTTCCAATTTTTACAGGAGGTTTGTGAAGGACTTCACCACCAAAGCACCCATCACTCAAATGACCCACCAGAAGGTCCAGTTCCAGTGGTCCCCAGAAGCTCAGACAGCCTTTGAAAAATGTAAGAATCTGTTAACTTCTGCACCAATCCTACAGCACCCAGCAGGGGAGGGCTGGCAGCCTTAGGCCTGGGGGGGAAGTCCAGTCAAGTGGCCCATTGAGCATCGAATCAGCTCACCATCCATGCCCAGCTGTTTTTTCAATGCAGTCTCACCAGTGCCCCTCAATGCAGCCTGATCAGTGCCCATCAATGTCGCCTCATCAGTGCCCATCAATGCAGCCTCACCAGTGTCCATCCAATGCAGCCTGATCACTGGGGCAGGGTAAATGGGGTGTATGGGGGGGGTGTGGGGGTCAGCTGGGGGTGTCAGAGTCTCCTACCTGGCAGCTCAGGTTGCACGCCACCGCCAGCGCAAGCCAGCACCCAGCCCCACAGACCGAGCCAGTCACGGGCACCCTGCCTACAAGACTCTAGTCTCTGGGGGTTGTAGTTTCCTCTGCGCTGCTTGGGAGCTTGAATGTGGACTACAACTCCTGGAATGTAACAGTGGCCGACCGCTGCAGCCGTAAAATTAGCAGCGGGCGCCGGCCGTTTTCCGTGTAAGTTAGGGCGGCCTGGGGGGCAATTGCCACTCTGCCCCCCAGCCCAGCCCTCCCCTGGCACCCAGATACAACCCTGCCTTACGTGTTGGAAGTGGACACTTCTGAAGTAGCTACAGAGGCAATTCTGTCCCAACGGTAGGAACCTAAGGCTCTTCTTCACCCCCTAGCTTTCTTCTCTTAAAAAATTAGCCCACCAGAGAGAAATTATGATGTCGGAGATCGAGAACTATTAGCCAATAAATCTGCCTTAGAAGAATGGAGGTACTTATTGGAGGGTGCCGCTCATCCCATTATGATTTTTACAGACCATAAAAACCTGGAGTATTCAGGACAGCCAAACGTTTAAGACCCCGGCAAGCCCGATGGGCTCTGTTCTTCTCTAGGTTAAATTTCCATCTTGCATATCAACCAGGTTCCAAGAATGGGAAGGCGGATGCACTCTCCTGAATTTTTCCGAACACCCCTGAAACAACAGAGCCAAGTATGATCCTATCCATTCAGAATTTTTTGCTTATCCAAGCTGACTTAAAGACTTTGATCAAGCAAGCCTCAACCCAGTGCCCTGGATCAGAAGTGTCCTCATTGAGAAACCAAGATGGATTTTTGTGGCACCAGGATAACATTTTTGTTCCCCAACCAGTCAGATTCCAAGTTCTAAAGATGTCACCTGATTATAAACTTGCCGGACATTTTGGGATACAAAGAACCACTGAACTTGTTCAGCACTCATTCTGGTGGGCCAGCCTTAGACAGGACTGCAGAAAATATGTTAACTCTTGCACCATGTGCCAACGCAACAAGGGTTCCAATGCCAAGGCATGGGGACTTTTGAGGCCATTATCCATTCCTGAACAACCCTGGAAAGAAATATCCATGGATTTTATAGTAGACCTGCCCCCCTCTGGGGTATGCACCACCATCATGGTGGTGGTAGACTGCCTTTTCAAAATGGCACACTTCCTTCCGATGATTGGCACACCCTCCGCTTCGGACACTTTAAACATGTTCATTAAGGAGATTGTCAGATTACATGGATTACTAGATAATATTGTCTCCGATAGAGGGGTTCACCTCCAAGTTCTGGAGAGATCTCTGCAAGTTTCTATCAATTGAAGTGTGTCTTTCCTCAGCTTACCACCCCCAGAGCAATGGTCAAACAGAAAGGACTAACCAGACCCTAGAACAGTATCTTCAATGTTTCTGTACTTGCTCACAGGATGACTGTATCTCCCTTCTTCCCTGTGCTGAGTTTGCATATAATAACTGATTACATGCAGCCATCAACCAGTCTCCTTTCTGGGCAAATTATGGATTCCATCCCTTCTTC
The DNA here is from genome assembly GCA_028564925.1 of Lithobates sylvaticus. Lineage (NCBI taxonomy): Eukaryota > Metazoa > Chordata > Amphibia > Anura > Ranidae > Lithobates > Lithobates sylvaticus. The sequence goes on from CM053037.1 coordinate 91,390,511, forward strand.
CTTCCAAATACTATACCTGAAACTTCTGCCCCTACTGTCCAGGATCGATTAAGGTTCAGTCAATCCAACTACAAGTTACTTCAGGAGGTCATGAGAAAAGCTCAAGAGGACTATAAAAAGTTCCATGATAAAAGAATAAGAGGGAATCCCGTCTTTAGGATTGGGGACAAGGTATGGCTTTCTTCAGTAAAACCTCTATCTTATCCTCTTATCCTCCTATACCTCTTATCTGTTCCTGCCTACTTCCTGATACCAGACCTTTGGCTTGTCTCAGTTTCTGCAACCTGCCTCTTCCTCCCGCTGGATGTACTGTTTTTGACCCCTTGCCTGGCTTCCACTACTGTTGCTTGGGCACACCTTGCCAAGTGTTACCAAGGATTGCCTATCAAGATATCTCAGACGTTCTTCCATGCCGTGCGTTCAATATTTATCAGTTTCATCTGGTGCGGTAAACACCCACGTTTCTGCAGAGCATTACTACTATGACGAAGATTAAGGGCGGTCTCGTGTTTCCGGATCCAGCCCTATACTATACTGCGGCACATATGACCAGGGTCATAGACTGGTGCCGGCACAGCGACTTGAAACTCTGGGTGTCGCTAGAACAGGAGGCAGCCTAGGCCTCACTCGTGGGGCTACCTTGGGCAGGGAAAACTTCTGCCACCCACTCGACTACTCACCCACTGATTAGACCAACTCTCATGGAACTGAAAAGGTTTTTCTGTCTATCCTCACTAAGAAACTTTCCATCCCCAATGACGCCACTTGTTAGTCACCCGGATTTTATACCTGGCCTCACTGACCCCTCTTTTCTCTCACAAGCCCCACAGGGCACCGGTTGGCTAACTAGGGAGAACTTGCTCTGTGGAAAGGCCGCTCTCATTAGATCGCTGGAGGATTAATCAACTATCTCACTTCCTCAGCTCTCTGCCCAAACCAACCAATTTTGTCGGAAAGCTCCACTCTTTTGAGGAAGTATGCTTGGGTGAGTGACCGATCCGGAGGTCCTTATCAACCTCCTACAAACCCCTGCTAAACCTCCACGCTACTGAAGACCCCCCATTCTTGGCAAAATGGGAGAGGGACTTGCAAGTCACCTTCACAGAACCCCAAAAAGAATGCATACTCTTTTTCGCACAGAAATCTTCTCTATGTAGCAAATATAATGAGACCACATATAAAATAGTGATGCGCTGGTATAGAACCCCTTCCGTGCTGGCTAAGATATTTCCTCTACAAACTGATTATCATTGGCGCTGCAGCCTACGCTCAGGCATGCGCTATATATTTTCACATCACATATTATCACATATTTTCTGGGATTGCCCAGTGCTCCAAACTTTTGGCAGCCGGTGCTCAAGCTCATACAGAAACTCACAGACATCTCCCTACATTGATAACCCAGCTGCGGTCCTCCTTAACCTTACCCCCTTATCAAGGAAACGTTATCATAAATCCCTTCTTAAACATCTCCTTAATGCTGCATGGGCCAGCATCCCTCCTCTTTGATAGAAACAGTCTGCGCCAACGGTGACCCAATTGATCGCAAGAGTGAAGGACATTGAGCAAATAGAACATCTGACCTCTGCTTTGCGAGATAAGTCAGAGGAACATAAGTCCAAATGTCTCTATTGGAATCTCTTTCACTTCTCTGACGAGTTCCATGTTATGCCGTGTACACACGATTGCACATTCTGACAACAAAGTCCATGTTTTTTTTCCAACGGATGTTGGCTCAAACTTGTCTTGCATACACACAGTCACATAAATCTTGTCAGAAATTCTGATCGCCAAGAACGCGGTGAGGTGCAACACGTATGACGAGCCGAGAAAAATTAAGTTCAATAGCCAGTGCGGCTCTTCTGCTTGATTTCAAGCACGTATGGAACTTTGTGCGTCGGAATTTACAACAACAGATTTTTTTGTTGGAAAATTTGAGATCCAGATCTCAAATTTTGTTTGTCGGAAATTACGACGGAAAATGTCAGATGGAGCCTACACACGGTCGGAATTTCCGACAACTCCCATTTACCATCGGAAAATCCGACTGTGTGTACGCGGCATTAGGATCCACCGTTTGTGATCTCCCCCGTTTTTTTTTTCCTCTCCCTCTCTCTAACCCTCTCTCCCTCACTTGCTCTCTTGCTCGCATGCTCTCTCTCTCTCTCTCTCTCTCTCTCTTGTCTTCCCCTTTTCTCCTTCTACCCTGTTTCCATCTCTCCTTTCCAACTAAAAAACAAAAAGTGATGGGCACAGAAGCTTATATTTACCCTATATTAGACTTCAGCTAGTGGAGTGAGCCTGACTGAGTGTCTCCCTTCACTCACATGCAATTGTTTTGTATAATTGTTGTGCTGGATTCGCTCGTTAGAATCTATTGCAATGTGAAGTTGTCTTTTTGTTTGTATCTGTGTCACATCTTTAAAAAAGAATTAAAAAAAAATATATATTTTCTACAAATGACATCCAAATAAATCCGCAGCTTCCGTCACCACTACTTCCTTCCCTAAGGTATTTCACTCACCAGAAAGGTAATAGAATAATGCCTGTATAAGAATCGTGTCAGGAATCCAGGACCATCATTCCATCTGGATGTTACTCATAACTAGAGTTAAGCAGACACCTGGATGTTCGGGTTCGACGGGTTCGGCCGAACTTAGCAAAAAAGTTTGAGTTCGGGACCGAACTTGACCCGAACTTGACCCCAAACGCGAACACCATTGAAGTCAATGGGGACCCGAACTTTTGAGGACTAAAATTGCTCTAAAAAGGTAATGGAAAGGGCTAGAGGGCTGCAAATGGCAGCAAAATGTTGTTAAGAGCATGGCAAGTGCTCTGCAAACAAATGTGGATAGGGAAATAACTTAAAATAACATAAAATACATAAAAATAAAACATAATATGCTGGAGGCCCCCCTTCTCAGAAGAAGAGGTACAGGAAATCATTAAGAACCTCATAAACTCAACGGCACGATGCCACACATATGGTGGGAATGCCAAGGAATACGCCGTTTCTGGAAAAAAATCTTCAATTTAATGGATAAGCTAGTGGGAAAATCAAATACTTTGAAATAAAAAAAATAAAAAATAATAATCTTGACCTAGGAGGACGAGGTCCATATGGAGTAGGAGGTTGAGGTGACGGTGGATGTGGCGTGTAGGTGGAAGCAGCGGAGGACACTGGAGGTAGCCAACACTGGTTTTTGTTTTACATTTTTTTTTTTAATTAGGGTACACCCCAAAAGAGTGAGAAAGATCAAAAATACAATGGCTGGGTAAGGCCGGTGATGTGTCGAATTCTGTCCCCCGTCGGATAGTGTCCGCCTGTACTGCGCTTGCTTGCTTATGAAGCGAGGCCGTGCCCGAAGCGCGGCGAGCGAACCGAGCCCGCGAGGGGCCCTGTTACTATGTGCTACCGTATGTCCACTTGGATGGTGGGACTTGAACCTGCACTCACTGCGCAGGCACCGTTCATCTTCGGAGATTTTCGGAAACTCCTTGTCCACCGTACTGCGCAAGCACTGCACCTGCACAGTACGGGCCGGACACTATCCGATGGCCGGACAGTTTTTGTCAGAACACCGTTATACATGTCTATTCTGCACAAGGTACGGACAAGTCCTGTGGGATCCATGCCTTGGTTCATTTTAATGAACGTGAGCTTGTCCACATTCGCTCTGGACAGGCGGCTGCGCTTGTCTGTGATAACGCCCCCTGCCGTGCTAAATACACGTTCAGATAATACACTGGCTGCAGGGCAGGCCAGCACCTCCAAGGCGTAAAGGGCAAGCTCAGGCCATGTGCCCAATTTGGAGACCCAGAAGTTGAACGGGGCAGACCCGTGTGCACACATACTGCTCCACCATTTTGGTGAAATGCTGCCTCCTGCTAAGACGTTCCACCTCAGCTGGTGGTGCTGGTTGTTGTGGCGTGCAGAGAAAGCTTTTCCACATTTCGCCATGCTAACCCTGCCTTCTGAGGTGCTGGCGGTGCCCCGGCTGCATTGGCAATCTCTTCCTCCTCCTCTGCCTAACCTGGTGCTTTCACCGTACCCCCGCTGTCAGGTGGGAATGCCACCAGCAGCGCATCTACCTGCGTGCGCTTGTACTCGCGCATCTTACGATCACGCTCCAGTGAGGGAATTAAGGACGGTACGTTGTCCTTGTAACGGGGATCCAGCAGGGTGGCCACCCAGTAATCAGCACCAGTTAGAATGTGGGCAACTCAGCGGTCGTTGCGGAGACACTGCAGCATGTAATCGCTCATGTGTGCCAGGCTGCCCAGAGGCAACGAAAGGCTGTCCTCTGTGGGAGGTGTATCGTCTGTGTCCTCTGTATCCCCCCATACACGCACGAGTTCTCCTACATTGGACAATTTTCTTATGATTTTTGGAGACACACTGGGTGGAAGTTTTTTTATCACATGTAGCGCTGCTAATGCTATAGGATACATTTATTTAAAGATTCTAGGATATTTTAAAGCATTATGGGGAATTTTTTGTAGAATTTTGAGGAAAATAATACATTTTATCAATTTTGGAATAAGGCTGTAACATAACAAAATGAGGAAAAAGTGAAGCGCTGTGAATACTTTCCGGATACATTTTATGGGCTTCTACGGAGAATCATAAGTGTTTAGGCCAGGCATGTCTAAGGACAGACTACAAAGGCAGTTGTACCTTCATTTGTAGGCCGTACTTTGACAGATGTTTTTTTGGTATAGCTATTGAATATTAAACTGGGATTTTTTTTCCAGACGCTAGTGAGCAAAAATACTGTAGCTCCTATTTATCTTGGAATGCTCTTCCTTAAATCTTCCTTTTTACTTTTTGATGTTCCTGGTCTCACACTGTGTTTGGGGCCATTCAAATACACCCACATGAATGTCAGATCTGCAGCCGCTGCGTCCCAACTGACGGAAATAGGACTGCCTGCACAGGGATGCACAGAACACCTGTGCATCCCCGTGTGGGTAAACACGGCCCTCGATGGGCGTACGATTTAATCGGTTCCCGACCGGCGCACGACGATGTACGTCGGCAAAATGGCACGGACAGACAGGAGGGCGTATATATAAGTCCCTCTTTAATGCCGTCCGTGCCATTGGAAGTGCGCCGGGAGCGGCGCGCTCCCGCGCCGGTCGTGACCCCTGTGAGGCCGGTCGCGGGTCCCGCGGACTGGATCGCCGTGGGGACACCCGCGATCGTCTCACGGGAAGGCTAAACGGGTAGATGCGGAAATAAACAGCATCTCCCCATTCTGCCTAGCAAACTGTGATTGGAGCAGAGATCAGCATTCACCAGCTGACAGCCACGCCCCCCCACAGTAAGAAACACACCCCTAGGCATACTTAACCCCTACACTGCCACCTAGTGGTTAACCCCTTCACTGCCAGTGTCATTTATACAGGAATCAATGCATTTAAATAGCATTGATTGCTGTATAAATGACAATGGTCCCAAAAATGTGTAAAAAATGTCCGATGTGTCCACCATAATGTCGCAGTCACAATAAAAATCGCTGATCGCCGCCATTACTAATAAAAAAAAATTATTAATAAAAATGCTATAAAACTATCCCCTATCTTGTAAACGCTATAACTTCTGCGCAAACCAATCAATAATCGCTTATTGCGATTTTTTTTTTTTCCAAAAATATGTAGAAGAATACGTATCGGCCTAAACTGAGGGCAGGGCGCCCCCTTCCCCAAAGCACCCACCCCCCATGTTGAGGGCATGCAGCCTGGTACGGTTCAGGAGGGGGGGCGCTCGCTCGTCCCCACCCCCTTTCCTGACCTGCCAGGCTGCGTGCTCGGATAAGGGTCTGGTATGGATTTTGGGGGGACCCCCACGCCGTTTTTACGGCGTAGGGGGTACACTTAAAATTCCTACCAGACCTAAGGGCCTGGTATGCCTCTGGAGGGGGAACCCATGCCGTTTTTTTTTTTATAAAAATTTGGCGTGGATTTCCCCCTCAGAAGTAGTACAATGAGTTGGGAATTCATGTTAGCAGCTGATTCGCACCTAAAACGCGGACAATCCGCAGAACAGCCAACGTGTCACGCAGGGCCTTCAATTCGCACCGCACTAGTCTGAACCCAGGCTCAAAACAAAATTTTCTCCTTTATGCCACGTATTCTTGGGTCCTTTCGCAGGCTTTGAAGCATGAGGTTGCCCATGTGCCTCAAATTTGCCGAGGCTTGAGAAGCAGACTCCTCTGGGTCACTCAGGATGACAGCATCTGGAACTTCCTCCTCCCAGCCACGTACTACTCCCAAGGGTCCTTGGGTTGGAAAGCCATAGCTTACAGATTGACGCATGTCTTCCTCTTCTTTGAAGCCTATGAAAGTGCCAGTGTCAGAGGACCAACAGGTTACAGATCTGTCAGCGTCGGTGCTTCCCTGTGCGCCTGCGGGGTAGAATGGGGCAATGGGTGTGCGCACAGTACTGGGGGCCGGTGCCCTCGTGCATGATATGGTGCAACCGAGGGCGTGCACGGCTATGCGCACGGCTATACGCACCACGTGATTCCCTGACAGGCCAATAAAAGGCGACAGTGTGCTCGGTCTCATTGCTGGTTTGTCTCATCAGCTCCTGTATTTCTGTGCCTTGTCTGAGTTTCCTGTGCCTACTCGTTGTGACCCGGACCGTACCCGAATACTCTTGGATTTCTCCTGTAATTGACCTTGGCTTGCCTCCCGGATATCTCTCTCTCTCCTGATACCTGTGTTTGACCCTCGGCCTCCTCCTGGACTTGTCTCAGCCTACTTCCTGTGTTTGACGCCAGAACCTACTGATTGATCTCCTGTGTATGACTTCGGCTTGCTCTGAACCTATCTGGACTTCCTTGTGCTTGGCCCTTGGCCTCCTGTTGTTTCTAGCTCCAGGTGCTAGAGCTAGTGCTCTTCAATCAAGTACCAACTTGTGCCCAGTGCCCGCTGTTCCACCTTCAGGGGTACTGTGCACCTAGTTGCAAGGGAAGCCGCTCTGAGCAACTCAGCCTTGGTGAGTACCTGACAGTACAAACCAGCCATGTCAGAGGCGTACAGAGCTGGCTCACCCCCCGAGGCCCTCTGCCAGCAGGTTACAGCCCTCACCCAAGCTGTACAGCGACTCCAAGATGGCTACTTTCAGATTGAGGGCCGCCTACAGCACCTGGCTACCTCTTCCAGTCCTCCGAATTCCTCACCCTCTGCAGCTAGCAGCACTTCCGCTTCGCAAGCTCAAGGCACCCTCGCATCTGCAGTCATCATGACCCTTCCGGAGCCTAGGGTCCCTACTCCTGAGCGTTTTTTCGGCAACCGGAAAAAGTTTAGGGAATTCAAGAATGCATGCCTTCTGTACCTGGCCCTTCAGCCCAGGACCTTCCACTCCGAATCGGTGAAAGTGGGGTTCATCATTTCACTACTATCTGACGAGCCTCAGTCTTGGGCCCATAACCTCCTAGAACAGAAGAGCTTCCTTCTTGATTCTGTAGAGACTTTCTTTGAAGCCATGTCACAGTTGTACGACGATCCCCAGCGCACCACCACGGCCAAAGCCATCCTGCATTCCCTGACGCATGGGAAAGAGACCAGTGGATGACTACATTGTGGAATTTCGGAAATGGTCTGTGGACACTAACTGGAACGAGGCCGCCCTTAAATATCAATTTCGTCTGGGCCTCTCAGAGACTTTAAAGGACGAATTAGCCCGGGTAGATACCTCTGCATACCTGAAAGATCTGGTCCAGCTGATCTGGTTGGTGCTTCCCTGTGCACCTGCAGGGTAGAATAGCGTGCATGCGTGCGCAAACTAGCGGGTCCATGCGTACACAGTACTGTGGGCCGGCGCGCGCTTGTGCATGATATGTCGCAACCGAGGACACGCACGGCTATGCGCACCATTTCAGCCAACCAAGCACTGGCTGGGTATGACCACTTGAAATGGCTACAGACTCTTCTGGCCTGTTTTAGTACATCTTGCAACCCTGGGTACGTACTTAGGAAATGCTGCACCACCAAATTGAGGGCATGTGCCAGGCAGACAGGAGGTTTGAGCCATTATCAGACACCACCATTCCTGGCTCCACCTGGCGTGGTGTAAACCACCTCTGGGCCTGTCCCTGCAGAGCTGCAAGAATCTCTGCTTTGGTGTGGTTCCTGTCCCCTAAACACACCAGCTGAAGCACTGCATGGCACCCTTTAGCCTGGCTCTGGGAATAGCCCTTTGAATGCTTAGAGGGTACCTGATCTTCCTTGGACAATTCTGCAGAGGAGAGCATGGAGGTGGCGGAGGAGGAGGGGGAGGAGGGGGTAGAGCTCACAGGTCTGGCATCATCACCACCAGCTGTATGGAGATGTGGGGGCACAACAAGCTGCAGCACCAAGCCCTGTCCTGCATCCTTTCGAGTTGCAAGCAGCGTTACCCAGTGTGCTGTTAAAAAAATATATCATCCCTGCCCATGCTTGCTGGACCATGTGTCAGCAGTAAGGTGGATTTTACGGCTGAATGCCTTGCCCAATGATGCTCAGACTCTGGGCATGTGGGTGTCAGGGACTGCATTTTTTTTTTCCGCTGCAGCAGATGGGGGCAGAGAAATATGCCGGCGACAGTATAAAGCTGGTGGTGTGCTGCTGGCACATGTGCTGCTAGGACCTGGGACACCCTGTGGGTTACCATCATGACTAAGGGATGTGCCTAATTCGTGAGGCTACCTTAATGTGACAACCTATACCCTTATCTTACCTATTTACAATTGACCAGACGACACATTCCTCTTTGGAGTCGAATGGCCATAGCAGCCATTTTCTTTATTAAAACATATGAAAAAATACAAAAAATTCTTTGGAAAAACATAACTTAATGCATATAAATACATTTTTTAACCAACATTATCAACCAACTGTACAACCCGTATTACACCTTACTGATCTAGGGGTCTTTGAAGGTAAATTATAATTTTGAACCAACTCGTTGTATCGGTACACCCATGAAAAGGCCCCCCGCCGCGTATTACGAAAGCTCGTGGACAAGCAGCAACTTCCTTCCAGATACAACTTTCTAAGCACCGCCTTCAAAGACCCCATAGACCTAGCGCTGCTACGACATTAAACAATACCAACCGTTGAAGGAGACCACCAGGGGGAAAAACACCCCCATTTTACAGCCTTCAAAAAACACTGTCACTCTAAATAGGGAGGGAGGGTGGGAAAAAGCTCCTGCCTGTTGCTCACGATGGCGCCGACTGAATGACGGCGCGCCGGCTCCGCCCCCAACCTGCCGCTCACGTGGTACCGACGCTGACGCCGCTCCGCCTCACAGTCCCCCCCTTGTCATGTTGGCCCTCCCCTAATTTAGCTTCGGGCCATTGCTTACCTGTCAGTGGAGGCTGCTGAAAGGTAATGACTCTGTATCGCAGGGGCAGACTGAAGTGGGTAAGGGGGAGGAGGAGGGACATATTTGTGCTCCTTTTGTGTGGCTTTTAAGTGCTCTTGCCAATGGGCTGAGTGGTTGGATGTTAAATGCCTTGTTAGGCATGTGGTACCCAAATGGTTGGTGTTTTTGCCATGTTTGATGTGCCTGAGACACAGTTTGTGCGATTTGCTGCAGATGTGCTGAAAAAGGCCCAGACAGCTGAGATAACAGCTGCAGAATGTGATGGAATAGGGTGGCTGCTCTCTACTCTCTTGATGTTGGCCTCCTTGGGGTTGTGCTGCCTCACCTTCAGTTTCCTCCTCTGCTTTACCTGGCACCCAAGTCGCATCAGTGACCTTATCATTATCATCTCCATCTCCTCCATCTTCATCATTACCACTGGAGACAACTTGGCAATATGCTGCGGCTTGGGAATCATGAATGCCAATTTGCTACCAGTGTTCCTCCCTCTCTCTAGGCTTATGTTCCTGTCATCCTCAACCTCAGAACCAACATCTGAATCCAGTAATGGCTGGGCGCTGTGGTCAAATAACTCATCTGACTCCTCAATAGCTGATGTTGGGGCTATGGCAGGAATAGATGTGGACAAGGAGCAGGTTTATCTACTCTGGCAACTGCAGGGGACTGCACACTTGTCTCTGCACACTTGTCTCTACTTGCATGACAGAGGATGAGGAAGGTTTAGTAAGCCAGTCCACCACCTCCTCTGCATGAATAGCACAGGCAAACTCACTAAACAGAGGAAATGATGCCCTGCCGAACCGTTCGCCCATCCCTACTGACAAGACTAGGCATGGGAGCTAATCCATCCCAGAATGGTCAGTTTTCAGGCTGTGCTGGGAGCTCAGCCTGCCTGTCCGCCAATTGTCAAACTTCTGCTGACACCACCCCTCCCCACACAGCCATTTACTAGTAAGAGCAGTGTATTGCTGTTTCTCCGCCTTCTGCTAACACACAGCTGGCCAGCTCTCCAAGCTACTTATGCAGCTGAGAACAGAGACTAGTTGATCAATTATAAAAAATAAAAAAAAAGGATATTTTTTTATACATATACACAAACATTTTGCTTTTCATTTCTATTTTAAATTTAATGGGTTGTTTTAAAAAGGTAAGGGTTCACATATGCTTTAAGAGCAAAAAGCAACTAATACAGGTAAATACACCTGGTTTAATAAAAGTCACTACAAGCACGTATAAAGACACACACTGCTTCTTTTTTTATTTTTTTTGTAATTCCTTTATTTTTCCAAGTGTTGCATTTTACAGCCAAGCAGAGAAATTAACATACAGAGCATAATCAACATATAGCATTAGGAAAGAAAATCTATCAATTAAAGCGGGGTTTCACCTAAAAAAAATTTTTTTTAAAAGTCAGCAGCTAAAAAAAAGGTCGCTGCTGACTTTTAAAAGGTACACTTACCCTCCCAGGGCGCCCGCGATGTCGTTGGTGGAGGCCGAGATGTCCCTCGGCTGTCCGGATCCAGCGCCGCCATCCTGAGTAAGGGAAACGGCTTCTCGTTTTACTACTGCGCATGCGCGAGTCGGCGCGCGGCCTACTGCGCATGCGCGAGTCAGCGCGCGGCCAACTGCGCATGCGCGAGTCGTATTTGTGAATGGGGAACACAGTGTGTTGTGGGACACAGTTCCCACAACACACCGCGCCCCATTCACCTGAAGACGGAAGAAGAGAAGATCACCGCGGCGCTGGAGGAGGCAGATTAGGACGATCTGCCTAGCAACAGCCATTTCTGGTAAGTAAAAAAAAATTTTTTTTTTTTTTTTTTTTTAAATTGTTACTAACTTTCTCCCAAGTTTTTATTTTCAGGGTGTCCCACCACTTTAAAGTTGCAAGCTGTTCAACCTAGCAAAACACAGTATAGATGGTCAAATAGAACAAATCAAGTATGAGGATGGTCTACAATTATTCATAGATGAGCAACACAGAAAATAACTTGAGAGGCCAAGCACGAAAATTCATAAGACACACACCGGTTTAGTGGTAGATGCACGCAATATATTAATATGTGTTAGAATAAATTTTGGTTTGAACAAAAAGGAGCACACAACTGGCAAGTTTGGACACTATCTGCCAAACAGAGAAATAACTAATGCCGCATACACACTCTCGGAATTCTCGTAGGAAAAAGCTCTGATGGTTTTCCCGAAGGAATTCCGACAGAATTCTGCTCAAACTGTCTTGCCTACACACGGTCACACCAAATTCCGACCGTCAAGAACGCAGTGATGTACAACACTACAACGAGCCAAGAAAAAATTAAGTTCAATGCTTCCGAGCATGCGTCAAATTGTTTCCGAGCATGCATAGGAATTTTGCACGTCAGAATTGCTACAGACGATCGGAATTTCAGATAGAAACCCTTTTCGTATGAAAAATTGAGAACATGCTCTCAATTTTTGGCTGGCGGAAATTCGGCCAGCAAAATTCCGATGGAGCCTACACATGGTCGCATTTTCCAATGAAAAGGTCTCATCTGTCTTTTTCTGGCCGGAATTCCGATCGTGTGTACATAAGTGTCATAAGTGTCATAAGTGTCATAAGTGTATAAGTGGCATAAGTGGCATAAGTGGCATAGGTGTCTAAGAGTCAGGTTCTATAGCACTGAGCGGAAATTGAAACTTGAATCAGCAAATCAGCACTAAACCGTGCACTGAAATAAATTGGCTAGGGTATAGTGTAGCATCTTCTGACAGGTACCTCTTCAGCTAAGTAAAAGCATCAAAGGTCTCTGGGTAGCAACTGATAAGGGGCAGGGTTTAGTCCTGGCTAAATGCTGGGGACGCTTGTACACAAAGCCTGAAGGCAGTAATAGAGCTGGAGGGTAGCTGTTTAGGTAGCTTCTAAGGGCTCAGTCCCCAGTAGTAGCAACAAGTAGGGATGAGCCGAACACCCCCCGGTTCAGTTCGCACCAGAACATGCGAACGGACCGAAAATTTGTGCGAACTTTAGAACCCCATTAAAATCTATGGGACTCGAAATCAAAAGTGCTAATTTTAAAGGCTAATATGCAAGTTATTGTCCTAAAAAGGGTTTGGGGACCCAGGTCCTGCCCCAGGGGACGTGTATCAATGCAAAAAAAAGTTTTAAAAACTAGGGTTTTTTCTGGAGCACTGATTTTAATGATGCTTAAAGTGGAAAAAAAAGTGAAATATTCCTTCAAATATCGTGCCTGGGGGGTGTCTATAGTATGCCTGTGAAGTGGCACGTGTTATGGATATTAAGGGGAACCCCGTACCCAAAATTAAAAAAGGAAAGGTGTGGGGCCCCCAGGCCCTATATACTCAGAACAGCAGTATACAGGCGGGGCAAACAAGACAGGGACTGTGTAGGTTTGTTGTTAAGTAGAATCTGTTTGTAATTTTGAAATGGTACATTTTTAAAGTGTAGCTCCAGTCAAAAAATCTATTTTTAAGCTTTTTGGAAAACATAGGGAAGGGTTATCACCCCTGTAACATTTTTTTTGCTGCCTGTGTACCTCTTCAGAAGATTTGACCGCACTTTGTCCCAATGACAAATGTTTTTTGAAAAATTGGGGTTTTTAGTAAAACAAGGATTGGCATAAAGCATCAGTGGAGAGACATGTTTTTCCCATATCAACTCTTACAGGAGAGAATTTCCCTAGGGGTAGATTTCATCTCACTTCCTGTTGTCTCCGTCCTTTTACAAGTAGGAGACGTTTGTAAGTTGGATGTTTGAAAGTAGGGGCCTGCCCTATATGCTCTGCAGAAATTTGGGCCTAACGTGTTGGTGTTGCCACAACACTGTAAGCCCTCAAAGTGACTCTTGGTTGGCACTGGAACGCCCTGCTGTGAACTATTATATCAAGAATTGTAATTACATGCCATTGTTGAACAGTTGTAGAAAAATTGGGCCTTTGGTGGTGGTGCTGGTGCCACAACACTGCAGGTCCTCACAGTTACTCTTGGTGGGCGCTGGAACGGGCCCTGCTGTGAAATATTATATCAAGAATTGTAATTACATGCACCTGTTGAACAGGGGCAGAAAAATTGGGCCTTAGTACATGCTCCATGATGATGCCCAGCGTTTTGAAGGCTCTGATGATGATACCCAGCTAGAGGAAGGCAGTAACGTTAGCCCAGAGAGAGGGGATGCCCAAGAAGGACAGCAATCTGGCAGTCATGTTCCCCCAGCTGTAGCATACTGCCAGGTTTGTTCCAGTGATGAGGAGGGAGGGGATGATGAGGTCACTGACTCTACATGGGTGCCTGATAGGAGAGAGGAGGAGGCACATCTCCAAGAGGCAGGATGCCCTCCAGGGGCCAGCTTAAGGGCAGCACACCGACTGCATCACACCGTACAGCTGCGCATGTGCAGGGCGCTGCCTTTGCACGTTATTACAAACGCTCTTTGGTGTGGGACTTTTTTAAGACGAGTGCATCAGATTGCACCGCTGCTATTTGCAACATATGTCTCAAGTGTATCTCGCGTGGCCAAAACATCAGCCGCTTGGGCACCACATGCTTGACCAGACATATGTCGACCTGCCATGCAGTTCATTTGCAAGCGTACCTAAAAGACCCACACCAAAGAACAAAGCGGACCTCTCCTTGCTCCTCATCAGCTGGGATCTCCAACCCCACTATAACTTCAGTCCTCTCTGAAACCTGCACTGAGAGGAATGGAGGTGTAGAATTAGGTGTGTCACAGCCAAGTACTTGCGGGCAATCTGCTATTGGTACACTGACGTCCCATTGTACCAGGAAAATTTCCCTGCCCCAGCTGCTGCACCGTCAAAAGAAGTTCACTCCCAGCCATCCACATGCCCAGCGGTTGAATGCTAGCTTGGCGTTGCTTTGCTAGCACCTTCAACTGCTGCCTTTTCAGTTGGTAGACTCTGCCCCCTTCCGTGAATGGGTGGAATGTGCGGTTCCTCAGTGACAGGTTCCCAAACGCCACTTTTTCTCACGGAAGGCGATTCCTGCTCTCTACCGGCATGTGGAAGGCAATGTCTTGGCCTCGCAGGACAGGGCGGTCAGAGGTAAGGTGCATATTACCGCTGACTCATGGTCCAGCAGGCATGGACAGGGACGTTACCTATCTTTCAGGGCGCATTGGGTGACTCTTCTGGCAGCTGGGAAGGATGCAGGACAAGGTGCAGTAGTGTTGGAGGTTGTTCCGCCACCACGCCTCCAAAATGCTACTACTGGTGATTCTGCCACACCTCTCTCCTCCACCCCCTCCTCTTCTTCTTCCTTCATGGCCTCTTCCTGTTCTTTGTCCTCGAAACCAGCGGTGCTCAGTAGGCGTTCAAGGGGCTACGCAAGTATGCAGGCAAAAAGATGCCATGCGGTGCTTGCGCTGGTGTGCTTGGGGGACAGGAGCCACACTGTGGCAGAGGTTCTGTCTGCTCTGCAGGGGCAGGCTGAGAGGTGATTGAAGCCACGCCAGCTTAAGCCAGGAATGGTGGTTTGCGACAATGGCACCGACCTCCTCTCCACCCTCCGACAAGGACAACTGACCCATGTGCCCTGTGTGGCTCACGTCTTTAACTTGGTGGTGCAGCGGTTCTTGGGCAGGTACCTGGGCTTACAGGATGTACTGAGGCAGGCCAGGAAAGTCTGCTGTGCATTTCCGCCGGTCATATAATGCCAGTGCTTGGCTGGCTGACCTCCAAAAGGAATTTAACCTGAACAAGAACCGCCTAATCTGTGACATGTCCACCAGGTGGAACTCAACGTTGGCCATGCTGCAGCGGCGGCACACGCAGCAGAGGGCCATCAATGAGTACCTGTGCGACTACGGCACCAGGACAGGTTCAGGGGAGCTTTTTTTTTTCCCCACGCCAGTGGGCCATGATCAGGGATGCATGCACTGTCCTGTCACCATTTGAGGATGCCACGAGGATGGTGAGCAGTGACAGTGCATACATCAGTGACACTGTCCCTCTTGTCCTCTTGTCCACCTGTTGGAGCACACGCTGCATTGGATAATGGACAGAGCACTTGAGGCAGAACAGAGGCAGGAAGAGGAGGACTTCCTTGTCTCTCAAGGCCCCCTTTATCCAGACAGTGTTCCTGCTGGCCCGCTGATTACACAGGAAGAGGAGGAGGAGGAGGGTTGTGTCAGCAGGGAGGTGGAGCCTGGCACTCAGCATCACCAGCAGTCTTTTAGGGATCATTCACAGTCTCAAGAAACCCATGGACTTGTACATGTCTGGGAGGAGGTGGTTGCGGATCATGTCGTCCGTAGTGACCCAGAGGACTCCGGACCGAATGCCTCAGCTAACCTACACTGCATGGCCTCCCTGATCCTGCAAAACCTGCGGAAGGATCCTTGTATTCTTTGGATCAAGGAGAGGGATCATTACTGGCTGGCCACTCTCCTTGATCCACGGTACAAGGGTAAGGTTGCGGACCTTATCTTGCCGTCGCAGAGGGAGCAGAGGATGAGACATCTCCGGGAGGCCTTGCAGAAAGATCTGTGCAATGCGTTCCCAGAGACTAGAAGGTTACAAACTCCTGGTCCTGGACAACGTGTTGCTGAGGCTTCAGTCAGTCACAGAAGGAGCGGTGGAGAAGGCAGCCGTCTGACCGATGCGTTCAGACAATTTTTTAGGCTGCAGCCCCAAGGTATGATCGGTTCCAGCAACTATCGCCAGCGTTTGATTTACATGGTGCAGGAATACCTAGGGGCAAGTCAGACTTGGACACCTTTCCCACGAAAATCCTCTGGGTTACTGGGTCTTGAGGATGGATCACTGGTCAGAACTTGCACAGTATGCAATTGAGCTACTGGCCTGTCCTGCATTCAGCGTTCTTTCGGAAGGCACATTCAGTGCTGCTGGAGGCTTTGTAACCGATCACAGGGTGCGCCTGTCCACCGACTCGGTTGATTGACTGACCTTCATAAAGATGTATCAGTCTTGGATCACCACCAGCTACCAAGCACCTGAAGCTGATGTAACCGAATAATTTTTTTTGGAAATGTCACATCCCTTCAAGACTGCCTATGCTGATGCTGAGTGATAGGGATGGGCCCGGTGTTCGATTCAAACCCATGTTCGAATCAAACATCGGCGTTCGCCCGTTCGGCGAGCCCAGAACTATTTGGGCCGCTCGCATCACATTCGTGTGATGCGAGCGGCCCGCAATTCATTGCGCCAGTCGCAGTGCAATGCTGGCTGATGATTGGCCAAGCATGCACTGTGAGACCGCATTCGTGGCCAATCACAGCGCCGGCAGCGAGGAGAGCCATAATTGGCTACAGGCAGGATGCCTGTAGCCAATTATAGCTCAGGGGCTTTAGTACACGCCCAACGGTATAAGAGGCGCGGCCTCGCATATTGTGTTTCAGTGTCAGTGTGCTGCTGACTGCTGACATTATGTGCTGTATTTCTGGGGATTAGTGTGTGTGTGCTGTTAGTACAGCATTGCAGTATCACATCTGGGGGGTGTCTATAGTATGCCTGTGAAGGGGGGCATGTTTCCTGTGCTTAGAACTGTCCCTGCAATAAGTGTCATTTTTGCAGGAAAAAAAGCTATTTAAAAGCACTCGCGGCTAATGAATTGATGGCTCGCGTAACATAGAGAACTGTCATTCGTTCATAAAAAAAAAAAAAAAAAAAAAATGCGTGGGGGTCCCCCCAAATTCAATAACCAGGCCCTTCAGGTCTGGGATGGATATTAAGGGGGACCCCAGCCAAAAAAAAAAAAAATGGCGTAGGGTCCCCCTCAAAATCCATACCAGACCCTTGAGGTCTGGGATGGATTTTAAGGGGAGCCCCAGCCCAAAAAAATGGCGTGGGGTCCCCCTCAAAATCCATACCAGACCCTTACCCGAGCACGCAACCTGGCAGGCCGCAGGAAAAGAGGGGGGACGAGAGCGGCCCCCCCTCCCACCTGAACCGTACCAGGCCACATGCCCTCAACATTGGGAGGATGCTTTGGGGGTCTGAGACCCCCAAGGCACCTTGTCCCCATGTTGATGAGGACAAGGGCCTCGTCCCCACAACCCTGGCCGGTGGTTGTGGGGGTCTGCGGGCAGGGGGCTTATCGGAATCTGGAAGCCCCCTTTAACAAGGGGACCCCCAGATCCCGGCCTCCCCCCCTGTGTGAAATGGTAAGGGGGTACAAAAGTACCCCTACCATTTCACCAAAAAAGTGTCAAGAATGGTAAAAATTACAGGAGACGGTCTTTGTCAATTCCTTTATTAAAATCTTCTTTCTTCTGGTCTTCCTTTCTTAATCCTTCGGTTTCTTCATCTTCTCCTTCCGGCATCTTCTTCCATCTTCTTCTTCCACCATCTTCTTCCTCCGATCCGCTTCTTCTTGCGCTGGTCTTCTCGTCCTTCTCGTCCGGCATCTTCTTCCATGGCGTCGGCGTCGGTGTCTCTTCATGCCGCTCCTCACAATGGGAGGCTCCCGCTGTGTGAGGCTTTGCTACGTCTGACAGGTCTTTTATAACGGAGGGCACCTGGTGACCCCGCCCCCTCTGACGCATAGGGACGTCATGAGGAATTCCCTATGGCTATCCCCATGACGTCAGAGGGGGGCGGGGTCACCAGGTGCCCTCCGTTATAAAAGACCTGTCAGACGGAGCGAAGCCTCACACAGCGGGAGCCTCCCATTGCGAGGAGCGGCCCGACAGAAGAACAGACGCCGACGCCATGGAAGAAGATGCCGGACGAGAAGGACGAGAAGACCAGCGCAAGAAGAAGCGGATCGGAGGAAGAAGAAGATGGAGGAGGAAGAAGATGGAAGAAGATGCCGGAAGGAGAAGATGAAGTAACCAAAGGATGAAGAAAGGAAGACCAGAAGAAAGAAGATTTTAATAAAGGAATTGTCAAAGACCGTCTCCTGTCATTTTTACAATTTTTGACACTTTTTTGGTGAAATGGTAGGGTACCCCCTTACCATTTCACACAGGGTGGGGGGCGGGATCTGGGGGTCCCCTTGTTAAAGGGGGCTTCCAGATTCCGATAAGCCCCCCGCCCGCAGACCTCCACAACCACCGGCCAGGGTTGTGGGGACGAGGCCCTTGTCCTCATCAAATGGCATCCTCCCAATGTTGAGGGCATGTGGCCTGGTACGGTTCAGGAGGGAGGGGGCTGCTCTCGTCCCCCCCTCTTTTCCTGTGGCCTGCCAGGTTGCGTGCTCGGATAAGGGTCTGGTATGGATTTTGAGGGGGACCCCACGCCATTTTTTTTGGCTGTGGTTCCCATTAAAATCCATCCCAGACCTCAAGGGTCTGGTATGGATTTTGAGGGGGACCCTACACCGCCATTTTTTATTTCTTTTTTGGCTGGGGTCCCCCTTAATATCCATCCCAGACCTGAAGGGCCTGGTTATTGAATTTGGGGGGACCCCCACGCTTTTTTTTTTTTTATGAATGACTTTCAATGAATGACTCTTCTCTGTGTCACGGGAGCCGTCAATACATTAGCCGCGAGTGATTTTAAATAGCTTTTTTTCCTGCAAAAATTACACTTTTTGCAGGGACAGTTCTAAGCACAGGAAACATGCGCCCCTTCACAGCATACTATAGACACCCCCCAGGTACGAAATTTAAAGGAATATTACACTTTTATTGTTTCAATTTAAAGCGGGACTGTACTGAAAATTTTTTTTTTAAAAGCCAGCAGCTACAAATACTGCAGCTGATGACTTTTAAAAAATGGACACTTACCTGTCCCTGGTTCCAGCGGTGTCGGCAGCAGAGGCCGATCGCTCGCTCGGCTCTCTGCTGTAGCCGGCGCCATTCTCGGTGAGGGAATCAGGAAGTGGCTTCACTTCCCGATTCCCTACTGCGCATGCGCGAGTCGCGCGGTGCAATGATAATCTTCAGCGCTGTCTGCTGGGAAACGTGTGTGTCCCGGCAGACAGCGCGCCGGGACAGGAACTTGCGTAAACTCCCACGGGAGTTTATGCCGGAAGTGGGTGCAGATACCTGTCTTAGACAGGTATCTGCACCCCCCTCCCCCCTGAAAGGTGCCAAATGTGACACCGAAGGGGGGGAGGGTTCCGAAAAGCGGGAGTTCCACTTTAGGGTGGAATCCCGCTTTAAGCATTATTAAAATCACTGCTCCTGAAAAAACGGCCGTTTTAAAAAAAAAAATTGCATTGATACATGTCCCCTGGGGCAGGATCCAGGTCCCCAAACACTTTTTATGACAATAACATGCATATTAGCCTTTAAAATTAGCACTTTTGATTTCGAACGTTCGCATCCATTGTAACTAATAGGGTTCTAAAGCTTGCACGGACTTTAGGTCCGTTCACGGGTTCTGGTGCGAGCCGAACGAGGGGGTGTTCGGCTCATCCCTACTGAGTGACTATCCTGTTATGTTGACTGACTATCCTCTTCCTCCTCAATGATCCTGCTGATAGCTTGGAAGAACATTGTTGGTTCTGGGCGCCGCCACCAGTGGCTAAGGCCCAATTTTTCAGCCCCTGTTTAACAGGGCGTGTAATTACAATGTTTGATGCAATGCTTTGCAGCAGGGCTCATTCCTGCACTCCAACTAGAGTATCTGGGAGAGGTTGCAGTGTCGTGGCACCAGCACCAGTGCCTAAGGCCTAATTTTTCAGCCCCTGTTTAACAGGGGCATGTAATTACAATTTTTGATGCAATGCTTTGCAGCAGGGCTCATTCCTGAACTCCAACTAGAGTTTCTGTGAGGTGTTGCAGTGTTGTGGCACCAGTGCCTAAGGCTCAATTTTTCAGCCCCTGTTTAACAGGGACGTGTAATTACAATTTTTGATATAATATTTCACAGCAGGGCCCATTCCAGCGCCCACCGAGAGTAACTGTGAGGACTTACAGTGTTGTGGCACCAGCACCACCACCACCACCAACACCAAAGGCCCAATTTTTCTACCACTGTTTAACAATGGCATGTAATTACAATTCTTGATATAATAGTTCACAGCAGGGTGCTCCAGCGCCCACCAAAAGTCACTTTGAGGGCTTACAGTGTTAACTTGTGGCAACACCAACACCTTAGGGCCAAATTTCTACAGAGCATATAGCGCAGGCCCCTACTTTCCAACATCCAACTTACAAACGTCTCCTACTTGCAAACGGAAGGAGACAACAGGAAGTGAGATGAAGAAAGACGGACAGCCAAAAAAATTATACAGGGGTGATAACCCTTCCCTATGTTTTCCAAAAAGCTTAAAAATAGATTTTTTGACTGGAGCTACACTTTAAAAATGTACCAGTTCAAAATTACAAACAGATTTTACTTAACACCACAAACCTACACAGTCCCTGTCTTGTTTGTACCGCCTGTATACTGCTGTTCTGAGTATATAGGGCCTGGGGGCCCCACGCCTTTCCTTTTTTAAATTTAGGTACGGGGTTCCCCTTAATATCCGAACAAGACCCAAAGGGGCTGGTAATGGGCAGGGGGGGCTACCCATGCCATTTTTCTCAATGATTTTCATCCATATTGCCGGAACCAGACATTACATTAAAACAGCAAGCAGTTTTAAATGACTTTTTTTCAGTTAAATTTAATTTTGGGCAGGGACTGTTCTAAACACGGGAAACACGTGCCACTTCACAGGCATACTATAGACACCCCCCAGGCACGATATTTAAAGTAATATTTTACTTTTTTTTCACTTTAAGCGTCATTAAAATCAGTGCTTCAGAAAAAACTTCTGTTTTTAAAAAAATCATTTGCATTGATCCATGTCCCCTGAGGCAGGAGCCGGGTCCCCAAACCATTTTTAGGACAATTACTTGCATATTAGCCTTCAAAATTAGCACTTTTGATTTCAAACGTTTGAGTCCCATAGACTTAAATGGGGTTCTAAAGTTTGCGCAAATTTTCGGTCCGTTCACAGGTTCTGGTGCGAACCGAACCGGGGGTGTTCAGCCCATCCCTAGCCGCCGCCGTCCGGGAGTCTTCTTCTGACTTGGGGGGTCTTGTCCCGCTCTTCTGCCGGGCCTCCGCTATCTTCTTATAGCTCTTTTACTAGCGTTGGCCCGGTCTTGTCGCTGTCGCCGCTGCCTTCTTCTTCTTCCTTCCGATGTTGACACAACGCTCTCTCCAGCTGTAATGGCAGTGACAAGCTGTGCAGCGACTTATATAGGCATAAAGGGCAGGGTCACCAGGTGATGTCATATGGTGACCCAGCCCCTCATGATGTCACAGTCCCGGGGGATGCTGGGACTGTCATGGCCACACTGATCACTGCTGTGTCTTTGGAATCAGCTACTGGTAGTGCGGCCAGTGCCCAATGAAGAGGGGCCTGCTAGTGTCCAATCAGAGCACGCCTTACATCCAGCTGTGGAAGGTTTGTGAAGGATCCTTCCCGTACAGACCTCCCCGAGCTCCCGATCAGAACACAGCTGAGGATTTGGGATGAGAGGACATGCAGGGTGTGTGCAGGGCACGGGCGATGGAGGGTTAATGGTGGATCCTCCATATGAATGCTGATCATATAAGAGATTGGAATTTGACATCATACATCTCAGCTGCCGGTTGACGTACGTTCTTTTGGGTCTGAATCATCTGGTAAGCCTACATCTTCATAGGTGGTGGTGCTGTCACACTGGTGGTTGCAAGTTACACCCTTCGGTACGGTGGTCTAAGGATCGTTAAAGCCTCCGATTAAACACTTTTTGCACACTTTCTATACAATTTTATTTTTATTTCATCTTTATAGTTTTTGATGCAAAATTTTGGACACATTTCTAGTGCAATGTATGTGTGATGGTAAGTTCACTATACTAGTCACTTTGTCATCTGTTATTAGATACAGTTCATATCACAAGATCTGCTATTATATATTTGTAATTTTATATACATGTTGTTTTTGGCACTTGTTTAGCTAGGCCATTCATTTAATTGTTCTAGCGCTACACTTTATGCACCTTTGAAACAAAATTATCTATTTGTTGTGTTAGCTGCTATTAGTTATTTTGGCATCTTTATATCAGAGTAAAAGGGGGCTGAATACAAATACACGCCGCACTTTTCACATAGTTACATAGTAGGTGAGGTTGAAAAAAGTCCATCAAGTCCAACCTATGTGTGTGATTATATGTCAGTATTACATTGTATATCCATGTATGTTGTAGTCGTTCAGGTGCTTATCTAATAGTTTTTTGAAACTATCGATGCTTCTCGCTGAGACCACCGCCTGTGGAAGGGAATTCCACATCCTTGCCGCTCTTATGCCCCATACACACGGTCGGAAAATCCGACCACAAAATCCATCGGATTTTGTCCGACGGATTTAGTCCGACACTGGTGTTGCATACACACGGTCGGACTTTGTTGTCGAAAAATCCGATCATTCTGAACGTGGTGACGTTTGTTGCCTACGACGGGACTACGTAGAGGCTAGTAGCCAATAGCTTTGGTCTTGTAATGTGATCTGAGCATGCGTGGCACTTTGTCCGTCGGAATTCGATACACACGATCGGAATTGGTGTGATCGGACTTTGTTGTCGGAAAATTTTTCTAGCAGGAGATAGAACTTTGTCCGTCGGACAATCCGATGGAAACTGTCCGATGGTGCCTACACACGGTCGGAATTTCCGACAACATTGTCCGATAGGACAGAATCCATCGGAAAATCCGACCGTGTGTATGGGGCTTTACAGTAAAGAACCCTCTACGTAGTTTAAGGTTAAACCTATATTCTTCTAATTTTAATGAGTGGCAACGTGTCTTGTTAAACTCCCTTCCACAAAAAAGTTGTATCCCTATTGTGGGGTCACCAGTACGGTATTTATAAATTGAAATCAATCAGTGCTCGCAACCTTTCCTCATATCTAATATCCTTCAGACCCTTCTTTGTACTCGCTCCATTACCAGTATATCCTTCCTGAGGAATGGTGCCCAGAACTGGACAGCATACTCTAGATGTGGCCGGGCCAGAGTCTTGTAGAGCGGGAGAATTATTGTTTTATCTTAGTTGATCCCCTTTTTAATGCATGCCAATATTCTGTTTGCTTTGTTAGCAGCAGCTTGGCATTGCATGCCATTGCTAAGCTTATCATCTACTAGGACCACAAGGTCCTTTTTCATCCTAGATTCCCCCAGAGGTTCTCTCCCCCCCCCCCCCAATGTATAGATTGCATTCATATTTTTGCCACCCAAATGCATTATTTTAAATTTTTCTACATTAAACCTCATTTGCTAAGTAGTTGCCCACCCCATTAATTTGTTCAGATCTTTTTGCAAGGTTTCCACATCTTGCGCAGCAGAAGTTATTGCCCTGCATAGCTTAGTATTGTCCGCAAATACAGAGATTTACCCCATCGTAGCCGTTTATGAACAAAATAAATAGGATTGGTCCCAGCACAGAACCCTAGGGGACCCCACTACCCACCTCTGACCATCCCGGTTTCTCCCCATTTATCACCACCCTCTGAACTTGCCCTTGTAGCCAGTTTTCAATCCATGTACTCACCCTATGGTCCATGCCAACGGACCTTATTTTGTACGTTAAACGTTTAAGGGGAAACTGTGTCAAATGCTTTTGCAAAATCCAGATACACCACGTCTTCGTCCTTCCTTTATCTAGATGGCAACTCACCTCCTCATAGAAGGTTAATAGATTGGTTTGTGTTGGTCTATCACATAAAATCCCAATAAAATACATTTAAGTTTTTGGTTGTAACATGACAAAATGTAG
This sequence comes from Lithobates sylvaticus, assembly GCA_028564925.1. NCBI lineage: Eukaryota > Metazoa > Chordata > Amphibia > Anura > Ranidae > Lithobates > Lithobates sylvaticus. The sequence goes on from CM053037.1 coordinate 91,414,560, forward strand.
AAAATGTCAAGGGGTATGAACACTTTTTCAAGGCACTGTATATCTACATATTTGCTATAAGCTACTCAGGTTCTTGGCTAGTATTTTATAATGAATTACTTAGTTAGTCAGGTTGAAAAAAAAAGACAGGAGTCCATCTAGTTACATCAACCAATAGAAATAAAAAAAATAAACAAAATGAATAGAAAACATCCTTATATAAACCCCCCAGGGAAAAAAGAAAAAAAAAAAAAAAAAAAAAAAAAAAAAAGGGGAAGAGAAGCAATTCAAAAGTATCCACAAATGATGTTAAGACAAAAAGGGGACGGAGATGCAAAACATCCTTATATAGAACTCTATACCCACAGTTGATCCAGAGGTTGGCAATAAAAACCCAATAAAGCATGATGCAATTTGCTCTAGCAGGGGAAAAATCCTTTCTGATCCCCAAAGGCAATCAGATATTCCTGGATCAACATTGTCTGGGGTTAGTAACTATATATGTTTTTTGTGTAGTTTGGAATGCATTCAGCTCTTTGTTAATAAATCATTTTATTAATAAAATTAATAAATCTAGTAACCTGGCCAAAGCTAGTTCTTGAGGGAGTCCATGCTACATCACCACAGCTCTTACTGGGAAGAAACCTTTCTGTATGTAGAGGTTACATTTCTTTTCCTCCTGATTAGGGATGAGCCGAAAACCCCCCGGTTTGGTTCGCACCAGAACCTGCGAACGGACCGAAAGTTTGCGTGAACATTAGAACCCTATTAAATACAATGGACGCAAGCGTTCGAAATCTAAAGTGCTAATTATAATGGCTAATATGCATGTTATTGTCCTGAACAGGGTTTGGGGACCCGGGTCCTGCCCCAGGGGACATGTATCAATGCAAAAAGAAGTTTTGCTAGAGAAGTCATTTTAATGATGCATAAAGTGAAAAAAAATTGAAATATTCCTTTAAATATCGTATATGGGGGTGTCTAAAGTATGTCTGTGAAGTGGCACGTGTTTCCCGTGTTTAGAACTGTCCCTGCTATGGGACCACTCAGACTGCAATCCAAATGCCATCCCCTTGATCCCCTAAACATACAATTTTCCCCTACCTTATATACGCCTTTTAAGCTGTTAGCTTAGAAACGCTGGCTAGCCTACCCAAGGTCTCCATGGTACCCCCCAAAACCCCTCTCCCCCTGTCCATGCACTTTAATGAAAATTCGACAGAGTGCCCCTCCCTCAGTTATGGGCACCCTGGAAAATTTGCCTTTACTACACCCAGTGAATTACATTTTTTTTTCTTTGCATATGCCCTATGTCTATTGATTGTACAGCACTCTCACTGGATCCATCCTCCCCATTCTCTTTCTTTTTTTCCCTTACTTTCCCTTCCTCCTTCCTAACCCCCTTCTTATTATTCGACCCAACTCTTTTGCACTTTAAAATTTGAAGATGTCTGCTGGTAACACTGCAAGCATACCTAGATTGCTTTGAAGTTTGTAACATGAAACATGCAAGATTTAATGTAATGTAGGTTATTTTACAATCACCTCTACTCTCATCCATGTTGTTATTACCCCTCTGTTCTCACTGTTGTACATGTATTTTTGATCTTTACTCTAAATAAAAATACAATTTAGAACTGTCCCTGCACAAAATTACATTTGTAAAGGGAAAAAAAGCCATTTAAAACTGCTTGCGGCTTTAATGTAATGTCTTGTCCTGGCAATATGGATGAAAATCTTTGAGAAAAATGGCATGACTACCCCATCACCCCCCACTACCCCAGCCCATTACCAGCCCCTTTGGGTCTTGTATGGATATTATTCCCCTTAATAAGATTTATTAAGGGGAACCCCGCACCCAAAATATAACCCTATACGTAAAACCCTATATACTCTGAACAGCAATATACAGGCGGTGAAAACAAGACAGGGACTGTAGGTTTGTTCTTAAGTAGAATCTGTAATTTGTAACAGGTACATTTTTAAGTGTAGCTCCAGCCCAAAAAAATAAATTTTTAAGCTTTTTGGAGAACATAGGGAAGGGTTATCACCCCTGTAACATTTGGTTTGCTGTCTGTGCACCTGTTCAGAACATTTCACCTCACTTTCCGTCCCAATGACAAATGTCAAGGATTGGGGATAAAGCATCAGTAGAGAGGAGACACCTTTTTCCCATATTAATTCTTACAGGAGAGAATTTCCCTTCCTAGGGGTAGATTTCCTCTCACTTCCTGTTGTCTTCATCCGTTTGCAAGTAGGAGTCGTTTGTAAGTTGGATGTTTGAAAGTAGGGGCCTACCGTATATACTCTGCAGAAATTTGCCCCTTAGATGTTGGTGTTGCCACAACACTGTAACCCCTTACAGTTACTCTTGGTGGGTGCTGGAATACCCTGCTGTGAACTATTATATCAGGAATTGTAATTACTAGGGATGAGCCGAACACTCCCGGGTTTGTTTCGCACCAGAACCCGCGAACGGACCTAAAGTCCGTGTAAATTTAGTTACAATGGACGTGAACGTTCAAAATCAAAAGTGCTAATTTTAAAGGCTAATATGCATGTTATTGTCATAAAAAGTGTTTGGGGACCTGGGTCCTGCCCCAGGGGACATGTATCGATGCAAATTATTTTTTTAAAAAGGCCGTTTTTTCAGGAGCAGTGATTTTAATAATGCTTAAAGTGAAACAATAAAAGTGTAATATTCCTTTAAATTTCATACCTGGGGGGTGTCTATAGTATGCCTGTGAAGGGGCGCATGTTTCCCATGCTTAGAACTGTCCCTGCACAAAGTGTCATTTTTGCAGGAAAAAAAGCTATTTAAAATCACTCGTGGCTAATGAATTGTCGGCTCCCGTAACACAGAGAACAGTCATTCATTGAAAGTCATTGATAAAAATAAGACATTGATAAAAAATAAAAAAAACAAAAAATAAAAAGCGTGGGGGCCCTTCAGGTCTGCTATGGATATTAAGGGGAACCCCGGCCAAAAAAAAAAAAAATGGCATGGGGTCCCCCTCAAAATCCATACCAGACCCTTGTGGTCTGGGATGGATTTTAAGGGGAACCCCGGACAAAAAAAAAATGGCATGGGGTCCCCCTCAAAATCCATACCAGACCCTTATCCGAGCACGCAACCTGGCAGGCCACAGGAAAAGAGGGGGGACGAGAGCGCCCCCCCCTCCCTCCTGAACCGTACCAGGCCACATGCCCTCAACATTGGGAGGGTGCTTTGGGGTCCCCCCCAAAGCACCTTGTCCCCATGTTGATGAGGACAAGGGCCTCGTCACCACAACCCTGGCCATTGGTTGTGGGGGTCTGCGGGCAGGGGGCTTATCAGAATCTGGAAGCCCCTTTAACAAGGGGACCCCCAGATCCCACCCCCCCTGTGTGAAATGGTAAGGGGGTACAAAAGTACCCCTACCATTTCACCTCACACAGCGGGAGCCTCCCATTGCGTGGAGTGGCCCAGAAGAGACACCGACGCTGTGGAAGAAGATGCTGGACGAGAAGACCAGAGCAGGAAGAAGCGGATCGGAGGAAGAAGATGATGTAAGAAGAAGATGGAAGAAGATGCCGGAAGGAGAAGATGAAGAAACCGAAGGATGAAGAAAGGAAGAAGGAAGACCAGAAGAAAGAAGATTTTAATAAAGGAATTGTCAAAGACCGTCTCCTGTGATTTTTACCATTCTTGACACTTTTTTGGTGAAATGGTAGGGGTACTTTTGTACCCCCTTACCATTTCACACAGGGGGGGGGGGGGGATCTGGGGGTCCCCTTGTTAAAGGGGACTTCCAGATTCCGATAAGCCCCCCGCCCGCAGACCCCCACAACCAATGGTCAGGGTTGTGGGGAAGAGGCCCTTGTCCTCATCAACATGGGGACAAGGTGCTTTGGGGGGGACCCCAAAGCACCCTCCCAATGTTGCAGGCATGTGGCCTGGTACGGTTCAGGAGGGAGGGGGGGCCGCTCTCGTCCCCCCCTCTTTTCCTGTGGATTGCCAGGTTGCGTGCTCGGATAAGGGTCTGGTATGGATTTTGAGGGGGACCCCACGCCATTTTTTTGGCTGGGGTTCCCCTTAAAATCCATCCCAGACCTCAAGGGTCTGGTATGGATTTTGAGGGGGACCCCACGCCATTTTTTTTTTTTTTTGGCCGGGGTTCCCCTTAATATCAATAGCAGACCTGAAGGGCCTGGTTATTGAATTTGGGGGGATCCCAGCGCTTTTTTTTTTTTTTTATCAATGACTTTTTTTTTATCAAAGACTTTCAATGAATGACTGTTCTCTGTGATACAGGATCCGTCAATTCATTAGCCGCGAGTGATATTAAATAGCTTTTTTTCCTGCAAAAATGACACTTTGTGCAGGGACAGTTCTAAGCATAGGAAACATGCGCCCCTTCACAGGCATACACTAATCCCCAGAATCACAGCAGATAATGTCAGCAGTCAGCAGCACATAATAACACTGACACTGGAACACAATATACGAGACCGCCGGCGCGGCGGCCTTTTATAATGTGGGGCGTGTACTAAACCCCCTGAGTTATTATTGGCCACAGGCATCCTGCCTGTGGCCAATTATTGCTCTCCTCGCCGCTGGCTCTATGATTGGCCAAGCATGCGGGTCACAGTACATGCTTGGCCAATCATCAGCCAGCAATGCACTGCGGGCCGCTCGCATCACACAAATTTGATGCGAGCCGCCCAAATAGTTCTGGGCTCGCCGAGCGGGCGAACGCCCGATGTTTGATTCGAACATGGGTTCGAATCGAACACCAGGCCCATCCCTAGTAATTACATGCCATTGTTGAACAGTGGTAGGAAAAATTGGGCCTTTGGTGGCGGTGCTGATGCTACAACACTGTAAGCCCCCACAGTTACTCTTGGTGGGCGCAGGAATGGGCCCTGCTGTGAATTATTAGATCAAGAATTGTAATTACACGCCCCTGTTAAACAGGAAAAATTGGGCCTTAGGCACTGGTGCTGGTGCCACAACACTGCAACCCCTCACAGATACTGTACTTGGAGCACAGTAATGAGCCCTGTTGCAAAGTATTGCATCAAAAATTTTAATTACATGCCCCTGTTAAACAGGGGCTGAAAAATTGGGCCTTAGGCACTGGTGCTGGTGCCACAACACTGCAACCCCTCACAGATACTGTACTTGGAGCACAGCAATGAGCCCTGTTGCAAAGAATTGCATCAAAATTTTTAATTACACGCCCCTGTTAAACAGGGACTGAAAATTGGTGCCACGACACTGCAACCTCTCCCAGATACTCTAGTTGGAGTGCAGGAATGAGCCCTGCTGCAAAGCATTGCATAAAAAAATTAATTACAATTGGGCCTTAGCCACTGGTGGCGGCACCCAGAAACAAAAATGTTCTTCCAAGCTTTATCAGGATCATTGAGGAGGAAGAGGATAGTCAGTCAACATAAGAGGACAGTCACTCAGCATCAGCATAGGCAGTCTTGAAGGGATGTGACATTTCAAAATAAATTATTCTGTTACATCAGCTTCAGGTGCCTGGTAGCTGGTGGTGATCCAAGACTGATTCATCTTTATGAAGGTCAGTCGAGTCGGTGGACAGGCGCACCCTGTGATCGGTGACAAAGCCTCCAGCAGCACTGAATGAGCGTTCCGAAAGAACGTTGGATGCAGGACAGGCCAGTAGCTCAGTTGCATACTGTACAAGCTCTGGCCAGTGATCCATCCTCAAGACCCAGTAACCCAGAGGATTTTCGGTGGGAAAGGTGTCCAAGTCTGACCTTGCCCCTAGATATTCCTGCACCATGTATATCAGACGCTGGCGATGGTTGCTGGAACCGATCATGCCTTGGGGCTGTGGACTAAAAAAATTGTGTGAACGCATCGGTCAGATGGCCACCTTCTCCACCACTCCTTCTGCTACTGACCGAAGCCTCAGCAACTCGTTGTCCAGGACCAGGAGTTTTTAACCTCCCAGTCTCTGGGAACGCATTGCACAGACCTTTCTGCAAGGCCTCTCGGAGATGTCTCATCCTCTGCTCCCTCTACGACGGCAAGATAAGGTCCCCAACCTTACCCTTGTACCGTAGATCAAGGAGAGTGGCCAGCCAGTAATGGTCCCTCTCCTTGATCCGAAGAATACGAGGATCCTTCCGCAGGCTTTGCAGGATCAGGGAGGCCATGCAGCGTAGGTTAGCTGAGGTATTCGGTCCGGAGTCCTCTGGGTCACTAAGGACGACATGATCCGCAGCCACCTCCTGAGTGCCAGGCTCCACCTCCATGCTGACACAATCCTCCTCCTCCTCATCCTCTTCCTGTGTGATGGGTGGGACAGAAGGAACACTGTCTGGATAAAGGGGGCCTTGAGAGGCAAGGAAGTCCTCCTCTTCCTGCCTCTGTTCTGCCTCAAGTGCCCTGTCCATTATTCCACGCAGCGTATGCTCCAACAGGTGGACAAGAGGTACAGTGTTACTGATGCATGCACTGTCACTGCTCATGCATCCCGGAACATGCTCCACTGGCGTGGTGAAAAAAATCCGAGCTCCCCTGACACTGTCCTGGTGCCGTAGTCACACAGCTACTCATTGATGGACCTCTGCTGCATGTGCAGTCACTGCAGCATGGCCAACGTTGAGCTCCACCTGGTGGACATGTCACATATAAGGCGGTTCTTGGGCAGGTTTAACTCCTTTTGCAGCTCAGCCAGCCGAGCACTGGCATTATATGATCGGCGGAAATGCACAAAGACTTTCCTGTCCTGTAAGCCTGGGTACCTGCCCAAGAACCGCTGCACCACCAGGTTAAGGACATGAGCCACACAGGGCACATGGGTCAGTTGTCCCTGTCGCAGGGCGGAGAGGAGGTTGTTGCCATTGTTGCAAACCACCATTCCTGGCTTAAGCTGGCGTGGCGTCAACCACCTCTCAGCCTGCCCCTGCCGAGCAGCCAGAACCTCTGCCCCAGTGTGGTTCCTGTCCCCCAAACACACCAGCGCAAGCACGGCATGGCATCTTTTTGCCTGCGTACTTGAGTAGCCCCTTGAATGCCTACGGAGCATCGCTGGTTCCCAGGACAAAGGACAGGAAGAGGCCATGGAGGAGGAAGAAGAGGAGGGGGGAGGAGGAGAGAGGTGTGTCACAACCAGTAGTAGAATTTTGGAGGCGTGGTGGCGGAACAACCTCCAACACTACTGCACCTTGTCCTGCATCCTTCCCAGCTGCCAAAAGAGTGACCCAATGGGCCTTGAAAGATAGGTAATAGGGATGGGCCCGGTGCTCGATGCGAACCCACGTTCGCATCGAGCACCGGGCGTTCACTCGCTCGGCGAGCCCAGAACTATTTTGGCCGCTCGCATCACGTTCGTGTGATGCGAGCGGCCCCGCAATGCATTGCGGCCGGCGCGGCCGACGCAGTGCATTGCTGGCTGATGATTGGCCAAGCATGCACTGTGCCCCGCATGCTTGGCCAATCACAGCCCCGGAAACTCGAAGAGCCATAATTGGCTACAGGCAGGACGCCTGTAGCCAATTACAGCTCAGGGGCTGTAGTACACGCCCCCCCCTATAAAAGGCCGCCACGCCGTCTGCGCCGGTCACATGCTGTTCCGGCGCAGATTGAGCAGGCTGATTCTGTGACACTCTGCTCGATTTAGTTAGGTAGAGAGATTCACTTACAGAGATTGAGTTAGATAGATTCAGTTACAAAGATTGATTGAGAAAGAGGGGCTTGTAGTGTGTTCGTGGCAGGCAGGCAGAGCTCCTATATTTTGTTACCAGAAGCACCTATAGGACTTGTAGTGTGTTCGTGGCAGGCAGGCAGAGCTCCTATATTTTGTTACCAGAAGCACCTATAGGACTTGTAGTGTGTTCGTGGCAGGCAGGCAGAGCTCCTATATTTTGTTACCAGAAGCACCTATAGGACTTGTAGTGTGTTCGTGGCAGGCAGGCAGAGCTCCTATATTTTGTTCCCAGAAGCACCTATAGGACTTGTAGTGTGTTCGTGGCAGGCAGGCAGAGCTCCTATATTTTGTTCCCAGAAGAACCTATAGGACTTGAAGTGTGTTAGTCCCATCACACACACAGAGCTATATTTTCTTCCCAGAAGCACCTATAGGACTTGAAGTGTGTTAGTCCCATCACACACACAGAGCTATATTTTGTTCCCAGAGGCACCTATAGGACTTGAAGTGTGTTAGTCCCATTACACACACAGAGCTATATTTTCTTCCCAGAAGCACCTATAGGACTTGAAGTGTGTTAGTCCCATCACACACACAGAGCTATATTTTGTTCCCAGAGGCACCTATAGGACTTGAAGTGTGTTAGTCCCATTACACACACAGAGCTATATTTTCTTCCCAGAAGCACCTATAGGACTTGAAGTGTGTTAGTCCCATCACACACACAGAGCTATATATTGTTCCCAGAAGCACCTATAGGACTTGAAGTGTGTTAGTCCCATTACACACACAGAGCTATATTTTCTTCCCAGAAGCACCTATAGGACTTGAAGTGTGTTAGTCCCATCACACACACAGAGCTATATATTGTTCCCAGAAGCACCTATAGGACTTGAAGTGTGTTAGTCCCATTACACACACAGAGCTATATTTTCTTCCCAGAAGCACCTATAGGACTTGAAGTGTGTTAGTCCCATCACACACACAGAGCTATATTTTGTTCCCAGAGGCACCTATAGGACTTGAAGTGTGTTAGTCCCATTACACACACAGAGCTATATTTTCTTCCCAGAAGCACCTATAGGACTTGAAGTGTGTTAGTCCCATCACACACACAGAGCTATATATTGTTCCCAGAAGCACCTATAGGACTTGAAGTGTGTTAGTCCCATTACACACACAGAGCTATATTTTCTTCCCAGAAGCACCTATAGGACTTGAAGTGTGTTAGTCCCATCACACACACAGAGCTATATTTTGTTCCCAGAGGCACCTATAGGACTTGAAGTGTGTTAGTCCCATTACACACACAGAGCTATATTTTCTTCCCAGAAGCACCTATAGGACTTGAAGTGTGTTAGTCCCATCACACACACAAAGCTATATTTTGTTCCCAGAGGCACCTATAGGACTTGAAGTGTGTTAGTCCCATTACACACACAGAGCTATATTTTCTTCCCAGAAGCACCTATAGGACTTGAAGTGTGTTAGTCCCATCACACACACAGAGCTATATTTTGTTCCCAGAAGCACCTATAGGACTTGAAGTGTGTTAGTCCCATTACACACACAGAGCTATATTTTCTTCCCAGAAGCACCTATAGGACTTGAAGTGTGTTAGTCCCATCACACACACAGAGCTATATTTTGTTCCCAGAAGCACCTATAGGACTTGAAGTGTGTTAGTCCCATCACACACACAGAGCTATATTTTGTTCCCAGAAGCACCTATAGGACTTGAAGTGTGTTAGTCCCATTACACACACAGAGCTATATTTTCTTCCCAGAAGCACCTATAGGACTTGAAGTGTGTTAGTCCCATCACACACACACAGCTATATTTTGTTCCCAGAAGCACCTATAGGACTTGAAGTGTGTTAGTCCCATCACACACACAGAGCTATATTTTGTTCCCAGAAGCACCTATAGGACTTGAAGTGTGTTAGTCCCATCACACACACAGAGCTATATTTTGTTCCCAGAAGCACCTATAGGACTTGAAGTGTGTTAGTCCCATCACACACACAGAGCTATATTTTCTTCCCAGAAGCACCTATAGGACTTGAAGTGTGTTAGTCCCATCACACACACAGAGCTATATTTTGTTCCCAGAAGCACCTATAGGACTTGAAGTGTGTTAGTCCCATCACACACACAGAGCTATATTTTGTTCCCAGAAGCACCTATAGGACTTGAAGTGTGTTAGTCCCATTACACACACAGAGCTATATTTTCTTCCCAGAAGCACCTATAGGACTTGAAGTGTGTTAGTCCCATCACACACACAGAGCTATATTTTGTTCCCAGAAGCACCTATAGGACTTGAAGTGTGTTAGTCCCATCACACACACAGAGCTATATTTTCTTCCCAGAAGCACCTATAGGACTTGAAGTGTGTTAGTCCCATCACACACACAGAGCTATATTTTGTTCCCAGAAGCACCTATAGGACTTGAAGTGTGTTAGTCCCATCACACACACAGAGCTATATTTTGTTCCCAGAAGCACCTATAGGACTTGAAGTGTGTTAGTCCCATCACACACACAGAGCTATATTTTGTTCCCAGAAGCATCTATAGGACTTGAAGTGTGTTAGTCCCATCACACACACAGAGCTATATTTTGTTCCCAGAAGCACCTATAGGACTTGAAGTGTGTTAGTCCCATCACACACACAGAGCTATATTTTGTTCCCAGAAGCACCTATAGGACTTGAAGTGTGTTAGTCCCATTACACACACAGAGCTATATTTTCTTCCCAGAAGCACCTATAGGACTTGAAGTGTGTTAGTCCCATCACACACACAGAGCTATATTTTGTTCCCAGAAGCACCTATAGGACTTGAAGTGTGTTAGTCCCATCACACACACAGAGCTATATTTTCTTCCCAGAAGCACCTATAGGACTTGAAGTGTGTTAGTCCCATCACACACACAGAGCTATATTTTCTTCCCAGAAGCACCTATAGGACTTGAAGTGTGTTAGTCCCATCACACACACAGAGCTATATTTTGTTCCCAGAGGCACCTATAGGACTTGTAGTGTGTTAGTCCCATCACACACACAGAGCTATATTTTGTTCCCAGAAGCACCTATAGGACTTGAAGTGTGTTAGTCCCATCACACACACAGAGCTATATTTTGTTCCCAGAAGCACATATAGGACTTGAAGTGTGTTAGTCCCATCACACAGAGATCCTATATTTTGTTCCCAGAAGCACCTATAGGACTTGAAGTGTGTTAGTCCCATCACACAGACCTTTATTTTCTTCCCAGAAGCACCTATAGGACTTGAAGTGTGTTAGTCCCATCACACAGAGCTCCTCTATTTTCTTTGCAGAAGCACCCATAGGACTTCTAGTGTGTTAGTGGCATCACACAGAGCTCCTATATATTCTTCTCAGCAGCACCCACAGGACTTCTAGTGTGTTAGTGGCATCACACAGAGCTCCTCTATTTTCTTTGCATAAGCACCCACAGGACTTCTAGTGTGTTAGTGGCATCACACAGAGCTCCTCTATTTTCTTTGCATAAGCATCCACAGGACTTCTAGTGTGTTAGTGGCATCACACAGAGCTCCTCTATTTTCTTTGCAGAAGCACCCATAGGACTTCTAGTGTGTTAGTGGCATCACACAGAGCTCCTATATATTCTTCTCAGCAGCACCCACAGGACTTCTAGTGTGTTAGTGGCATCACACAGAGCTCCTCTATTTTCTTTGCAGAAGCACCCATAGGACTTCTAGTGTGTTAGTGGCATCACACAGAGCTCCTATATATTCTTCTCAGCAGCACCCACAGGACTTCTAGTGTGTTAGTGGCATCACACAGAGCTCCTCTATTTTCTTTGCAGAAGCACCCATAGGACTTCTAGTGTGTTAGTGGCATCACACAGAGCTCCTATATTGTCTTCTCAGCAGCACCCACAGGACTTCTAGTGTGTTAGTGGCATCACACAGAGCTCCTCTATTTTCTTTGCAGAAGCACCCACAGGACTTCTAGTGTGTTAGTGGCATCACACAGAGCTCCTCTATTTTCTTTGCATAAGCACCCACAGGACTTCTAGTGTGTTAGTGGCATCACACAGAGCTCCTCTATTTTCTTTGCAGAAGCACCCATAGGACTTCTAGTGTGTTAGTGGCATCACACAGAGCTCCTATATTTTCTTCTCAGCAGCACCCACAGGACTACCGACTACAATGGCTGGAAGACCGCCAAGGGGAGGCAGAGCGTGCAGAGCCAAGAACACAGGGCAGGCAGGCTCTGTTTCTAGTGGACGTGGCCGTGGACGTGGACGTGGTCGTGCATCGTCATCAGCACGTGGCCATGGGACACGCGCGTCTTTGTTTTCGGCAGCTGGACATGTGGAGCCGCATCATGCTGAAGGCTTGGTAGAATGGATGACCAAGCCCTCCTCATCCTCCTCATCCTCTCTCACCCAGGCTCAGGGTACTGACAGAGCATCATCAGCCACCCCTTCCCTAGACCCACCATGTCCTCCTGAGGAGTCCCCCGAACTCTTTGAGCACAGTGTTGGGTACATGCTCCAGGAGGATGCCCAACGATTCGAAGGCTCGGATGACGATACCCAGCTTGAGGAATCTGGCAGTACTGTTCCACCAGCTGCAGCTTACTGCCAGGTTTGCTCTAGTGGTGAAGAGGGAGGGGATGATGAGGTCACTGACTCCACGTGGGTGCCTCAAGGGAGAGAGGATGAGGAGGAGGACGAGGAGGAGGAGGATGCGGCGTCACATGTCCAACGAGGCAGGATGCCCCCTGGAGGCCAGGTAGAGGCCAGCACAGCAACTGTACAACACCGCAGAGCTCCGCCTGTGCAGGGCGCTGCCTCTGCACGTTATCAGAAAAGTTCTTTGGTGTGGGCCTTTTTTGAGACGAGTGCAGCAGATCGCACCACTGCTATTTGCAATATTTGTCTCAAGCGTATCTCGCGTGGCCAAAACATCAGCCGCTTGGGCACGACAAGCATGACCAGACATATGGCGACCTGCCATGCAGCTCGTTGGCAGGCACACATAAAAGACCCACACCAAAGAACTAAGCGGACCTCTCCTTGCTCCTCCTCAGCTGGGATCTCCATCCCCACTACACCTTCAGTCCTCTCTGAAAGCTGCTCTGAGAGGACTGAAGGTGTAGAATTCGGTGTGTCACAACCAAGTACTTGCAGTACACCGACGTCCGATTGCAGCAGGCAAATTTCCCTGCCCCAGCTGCTGGACCGTAGAAAGAAGTACACTCCCAGCCATCCACATGCCCAGCGGTTGAATGGCGGTCAGCGGTAAGGTGCATATTACCGCTGACTCATGGTCCAGCAGGCATGGACAGGGACGGTACCTTTCTTTCACGGCCCATTGGGTCACTCTATTGGCAGCTGGGAGGGATGCAGGACAAGGTGCAGTAGTGTTGGAGGTTGTTCCGCCACCACGCCTCCAAAACGCGACTACTGCTACTGGTTGTGACACACCTCTCTCCTCCACCCCCTCCTCTTCTTCTTCCTCCAGTGCTCTGTCCTTGGAACCAGCGGTGCTCCGTAGGCGTACAAGGGGCTACGCAAGTACGCAGGCAAAAAGATGCCATGCCGTGCTTGCGCTGGTGTGTTTGGGGGACAGGAGCCACACTGGGCCAGAGGTTCTGGCAGCTCTGCAGGGGCAGGCCGAGAGGTGGTTGACGCTACGTCAGCTTAAGCCAGGAATGGTCGTTTCTGACAATGGCACCAACCTCCTCTCCGCCCTGCGACAAGGGCAGCTCACCCATGTGCCCTGCATGGCTCACGTCCTCAACCTGGTGGTGCAGCGGTTCTTGGGCAGGTTCCCAGGCTTACAGGATGTCCTGAGGCAGGCCAGGAAAGTCTGTGTGCATTTCCGCCGATCTTATAATGCCAGTGCTCGGCTGACTGAGCTGCAAAAGGAGCTGAACCTGCCCAAGAACCGCCTAATATCTGACATGCCCACCAGGTGGAACTCAACGTTGGCCATGCTGCAGCGACTGCACACGCAGCAGAGGGCCATCAATGAGTACCTTTGCGACTACGGCACCAGGACAGGGTCAGGGGAGCTTGGTTTTTTTTCCCCACGTCAGTGGAGCATGATCAGGGATGCATGCACTGTCCTCTCACCATTTGAGGAGGCCACGAGGATGGTGAGCAGTGACAGTGCATGCATCAGTGACACTGTCCCTCTTGTCCACCTGTTGGAGCATACGCTGCGTGGGATAATGGACAGGGCACTTGAGGCAGAACAGAGGCAGGAAGAGGAGGACTTCCTTGCCTCTCAAGGCCCACTTTATCCGGACAGTGTTCCTTCTGTCCCACCCATCACACAGGAAGAGGATGAGGAGGAGGAGGAGGAGGAGGAGGAGGAGGATTGTGTGAGCATGGAGGTGGAGCCTGGCACTCAGCATCAGCAGCAGCAGTCTTTTAGGGATGATGTACAGTCCCAACAAGCCAGTGGACTTGTACGTGGCTGGGAGGAGGTGGCTGGCGATCATGTCATCCTCAGTGACCCAGAAGACTCCGGACCGAATGCCTCAGCTAACCTACGCTGCATGGCCTCCCTGATCCTGCAAAGCCTGCGGAAGGATCCTCGTGTTCTTCGGATCAAGGAGAGGGACCATTACTGGCTGGCCACTCTCCTTGATCCGCGGTACAAGGGTAAGGTTGCGGACCTTATCTTGCCGTCGCAGAGGGAGCAGAGGATGAGACATCTCAGGGAGGCCTTGCAGAAAGGTCTGTGCAACGCGTTCCCAGAAACTGGGAGGCTACAAACTCCTGGTCCTGGGCGACGAGTTGCTGAGGCTTCGGTCAGTGGCAGAAGGAGCGGTGGGGAAGGTGGACGTCTGACCGATGCGTTCAGACAATTTTTTAGTCCGCAGCCCCAAGGTATGATCGGTTCCAGCAACCATCGCCAGCGTCTGATATACATGGTGCAGGAATACCTTGGGGCAAGGTCAGACTTGGACACCTTTCCCACCGAAAATCCTCTGGCTTACTGGGTCCTGAGGATGGATCACTGGCCAGAGCTTGCACAGTATGCAATTGAGCTACTGGCCTGTCCTGCCTCCAGCGTTCTTTCCGAACGCACATTCAGTGCTGCTGGAGGATTTGTGACTGATCATAGGGTGCGCCTGTCCACCGCCTCGGTTGATCGACTGACATTCATCAAAATGAATCAGTCTTGGATCACCACCAGCTACCAGGCACCTGAGGCGGATATAACCGAATAATTTTTAATGTCACATCCCTTCAAGACTGCCTATGCTGATGCTGAGTGACTGTCCTCTTATGTTCACTGACTATCCTCTTCCTCCTCCTCAATGATCCATGCCACCACACCAGTGCCTAAGGCACAATTTTTCAGCCCCTGTTTAACAGGGGCGTGTACTTCCAATTTTTTAAAAAAATGCTTCGCAACACGTGTGACTGCTGTGCTCCAAGTACAGTCTCTGTGAGGGGTTGCAGTGTTGTGGCACCAGCACCAGTGCCTAAGGCACAATTTTTCAGCCCCTGTTTAACAGGGGCGGGTACTTCCAATTTTTTAAAAAAATGCTTCGCAACACGTGTGACTGCTGTGCTCCAAGTACAGTATCTGTGAGGGCCGGGTTGCAGTGTTGTGGCACCAGCACCAGTGCCTAAGGCACAATTTTTCTGCCCCTGTTTAACAGGGGCGGGTACTTACAATTTTTTAAAAAAATGCTTCGCAACACGTGTGACTGCTGTGCTCCAAGTACAGTATCTGTGAGGGCCGGGTTGCAGTGTTGTGGCACCAGCACCAGTGCCTAAGGCACAATTTTTCTGCCCCTGTTTAACAGGGGCGGGTACTTACAATTTTTTAAAAAAATGCTTCGCAACACGTGTGACTGCTGTGCTCCAAGTACAGTATCTGTGAGGGCCGGGTTGCAGTGTTGTGGCACCAGCACCAGTGCCTAAGGCACAATTTTTCTGCCCCTGTTTAACAGGGGCGGGTACTTACAATTTTTTAAAAAAATGCTTCGCAACACGTGTGACTGCTGTGCTCCAAGTACAGTATCTGTGAGGGCCGGGTTGCAGTGTTGTGGCACCAGCACCAGTGCCTAAGGCACAATTTTTCAGCCCCTGTTTAACAGGGGCGGGTACTTACAATTTTTTAAAAAAATGCTTCGCAACACGTGTGACTGCTGTGCTCCAAGTACAGTATCTGTGAGGGCCGGGTTGCAGTGTTGTGGCACCAGCACCAGTGCCTAAGGCACAATTTTTCAGCCCCTGTTTAACAGGGGCGGGTACTTACAATTTTTTAAAAACATGCTTCGCAACACGTGTGACTGCTGTGCTCCAAGTACAGTATCTGTGAGGGCCGGGTTGCAGTGTTGTGGCACCAGCACCAGTGCCTAAGGCACAATTTTTCAGCCCCTGTTTAACAGGGGAGGGTAATTACAAATCTTGATCTAATAGTTCACAGCAGGGCCCATTCCTGCGCCCACCAAGAGTAACTATGAGGGCCTGCAGTCTTGTGGCAACACCGTCCACCACCACCGCCAAAGGCCCAATTTTTCTGCCCTGTTCATCAGGTGCTTGCAATTACAAATCTTGATCTAATAACTCACAGCAGGGCCCATTCCTGCGCCCACCAACAGTAACTGTGAGAGCTTACAGTCTTGTGGCAACACCGTCCACCACCACCACCACCCCCAATTTTTCTGCCCTGTTCAACAGGTGCATGCAATTACAAATCTTGATCTATTAACTCATAGCAGGGCCCATTCCTGTGCCCACCAGTCTTGTGGCTACACCAACATCTAATAGGGCAAATTTCTGCAGAGTATATACGCCAGGCCCCTACTTTCAAACATCCAACTTACAAACGACTCCTACTTGCAAATGGAAAGAGAAAACAGGAAGTGAGAGGAAATCTACCCCTAGGAAGGGAAATTCTATCCTGTTAGATTTAATTTGGGAAAAAGGTATCTCCTCTCTACTGATACTTTATCACCAATCCTTGTTTCAATTAAAACCCCACTTTTCCAAAAACATTTGTCATTGGGACGGAAAGTGAGGTGACATGTTCTGAACAGATGTGCAAAGACAGCAAATGTTACAGGGGTGATAACCCCTCCCTATGTTCTCCAAAAAGCTTAAAAATAGATTTTTTTGGGATGGAGCTACACTTCATAATGTACCTGTTCAGATTCTACTTAAGAACAAACCTAAAGCCGCAAGTGGTTTTAAATGGCTTCTTTTTTTCCTTTACAAATGTCATTTTGTGCAAGGACAGTTCTAAACACGGGAAACACATGCCACTTCACAGGCATACTTTAGACACCCCCCAGGTACCATATTTAAAGGAAAATTTCACTTTTTTTTTTTCACTTTATGCATCATTAAAATGACTGCTCCCGAAAAAACGTTAGTTTTTAAAAGTTCTTTTTGCATTGATATATGTCCCCTGGGGCAGGACCCGGGTCCCCAAACCTGTTTTATGACATTAACATGCATATTGGCCGTTGTAATTAGCACTTTTGATTTCGAACGTTCGCGTCCATTATAACGTATAGGGTTCGAAAATTCGCGCGAACTTTCGGTCCGTTCGAAGGCTCATCCCTAATAGGTAACGTCCCTGTCCATGCCTGCTGGACCATGAGTCAGTGGTAATATGCACCTTACCGCTGCCCGCCCTGTCCAGCGAGGCATGGACTTTGCCTTCCACATGCCGGTAGGGAGCCGAAATCGCCTTCCGTGAGAAAAAGTGGCGTTTGTGAACCTGCCACTGAGGAACCGCACATTGCACAAACTCACAGAAGGGGGCTGAGTCTACCAACTGAAAAGGCAGCAGTTGAAGTGATAGCAATTTATGCATGTGGATGGCTGGTAGTGAACTTCTTTCGACGGTCCAGCAGCTGGGGCAGTTAAATTTGCCTGGTACAATCGGACGTCGGTGTACTGCTAGCAGAGTGCCCGCAAGTACTTGGCTGTGACACACCTAATTCTACACCTTCATTCCTCTCAGTGCAGCTTTCAGAGAGGACTGAAGGTATAGTGGGGTTGGAGATCCCAGCTGATGAGGAGCAAGGAGAGGTCCGCTTTGTCCTTTGGTGTGGGTCTTTAAGATACGCTTGCCAACGAGCTGCATGGCAGGTCAACATATATCTGGTCAAGCATGTGGTGCCCAAGCGGCTGATGTTTTGGCCACGCGAGATACGCTTGAGACATATGTTGCAACTAGCAGCGGTGTGGCCCACACCAAAGAACTTTTGGAATAATGCGCAGAGGCAGTGTGATTCAGTCGGTGTGCTGCCCTTAAGCTGGCCCCCGGAGGGCATCCTGCCTCATTGAAGATGTGCCTCCTCCTCCTCCTCTCTGCTATCAGGCACCCACGTGGAGTTAGTGACCTCATCATCCCCTCCCTCTTCACCACTGGAGCAAACCTGGCAATATGCTGCAGCTGGTGGAACATGACTGCCAGATTGCTGTCCTTGAGCATCCTCTCTCTCTGAGCTCACGCTACTGCCTTCCTCTAGCTGGGTATCATAATCAGAGCCTTCAAAACGCTGGGCATCCTCCTGGAGCATGTACCCAACACTGTGGTCAAACAGTTCGGGGGACTCCTCAGGAGGACATGGTGGGTCTATGGAAGGAGTGACTGATGACATTGAGACGAGGGAAGAGTACGCGTTGGCAGCTGCTTTGCCAGTACCCTGAGCCTGGGTGAGAGAGGATGAGGAGGATGAGGAGGGCTTGGTCATCCACTCTACCAAGTCTTCGGCATGATGCGGCTCAACACGTCCAGCTGCCGAAAATAAGGACAAGCGTGTCCCCTGGCCATGTGCTGATGGCGATGCACCGCGTCCACGACCAGCACTGTTGCCTCTAGACACAGAGCCTGCTTGCCCTCTTTTATTGGCTCGTGACTGTCTGCCTCTCCTTGTTGGCCTTCCAGACATACTAATGGCCTGCAGGGAGATGGGAAAACCAGCAATAAGGGGTAACTTCAGGTGTATACTGTGTATACAATGCACTCACTGAAGATTAGGCAGATGCCTTAGTGTGGCACAACTTAACTACACAACACCAGCAATGAGGGGGTAGATTCAGGTGTATACTGTGCAGGAGGCACACTACACCCACTGAAGATTACGCAGATGCCTGTGTTGCACAAATGAACTACACAACACCAGCAATGACGGGGTAGATTCAGGTGTAAGCTGTGCAGGAGGCACACTACACCCACTGAAGATTACGCAGATGCCTGTGTTGCACAAATGAACTACACAACACCAGCAATGAGAGGGTAGATTCAGGTGTAAGCTGTGCAGGAGGCACACTACACCCACTGAAGATTACGCAGATGCCTGTGTTGCACAAATGAACTACACAACACCAGCAATGAGGGGGTAGATTCAGGTGTATAATGTGCAGGAGGCACACTACACCCACTGTAACAGCGCTAGGTTAAAAAGCACAGTTGACACTGACACTGTCCCTGCCTATCCTGCTCTCTCCCAGAACGCCAACACACTACACCCACTGTAACAGCGCTATCTTAAGAAGTAAAGCACAGCTGACGCTGACACTGTCCCTGCCTAGCCTTCTCTCTATGAACGCCGCAACACACTACACAAGGCCATCGTGCTGGTGGCCTTATATAGTGTGGGGCATGTACTAAACCCCCCTGAGCTATAATATAAAGGAGGAAGTATGCCCCATAGTGTAGTAATTTCTGGTATTTTTATTGAACACTTTTAAGCATAAAAGACAGGTACTCACATATATCAGGATCTGATCCCCTGAAACCCTGATGAAGTCACGTGATTTGTGACGAACACGCGTCGGGACCGCTCTGTGCCACCGGAAGGGATGATTATCGAGCTCGCCGCTCGTTTATACACCGATCTGCTTGCTACTGATATATGTGAGTACCTGTCTTTTATGCTTAAAAGTGTTCAAAAAAAATACCAGAAATGACTACACTATGGTGCATACTTCCTCCTTTTTCTAACATATATACTGGTGAGACCTTCTACCCCGGATACCCCATCACCTACATTTAAAAGGGACACTGAAAGGCAGGATAGTTAACGCCAACAAGACCTGGGCCACCATATCTGGGATCCACAAAAGGGACGGTCACCAAGGACCACAAAGGCATATAATTTCATGCTGTAACCTTACAGCTGTAAGGTAAGGGGCCACCCACATTTTCTCCACTAGGATTGCACAGGACACAAGGACCGCACAGGATACCCACTACCTATAGCACTTTACATCAAACCTCGCAAACCTCGTTTTCCAGCACCTGCACCTTTAATATTTTGGATTTGAAGACACCACTACACATTGCACTTTATGAATTTTTATGGACTATTTTATTCATTTTATGTGTATATTATTCTGATTTCAGTTGTTGCTTTTAAAGCATGTTGCAATATCAGCACCACTTATATTTATTTACCACGTGGCTACACTACCACCATCCTTCCACAGCCACATTTAGTATTCTGCGTTTTATACACTTTATTGATTTAATAATTTTTACCTAGGATATATGCGTTTCTACTATTTATGGAATTTTGACCTGTTGAAATTGTATTATCTACTAGCATCCTTTTATTGCTCATGGTTATTAATTTTAGCTTAGTCTTTATCCTTTTACCGCACACCACTACCTCCTTTTACTTATTCCTCTTTGGGTTCAGATATTTCCCTCAATGTGAGCAGCAGTACGTTAGTTAACTCTCCTTGTGTTGGCGCAGGATTATCTCCATTTATAATGCACTGCGACTGGCGCAGTGCATTGTGGGCCGTTCATGTCACACGAATTTGGTGCGAACGGCCAACAAAGTTCTGGCTTTGACGAACGGACGAACGGACGATGTTCGATTCGAAAGTGAGTTTGAATCGAACACCGAGCTCATCCCTACTCCTGATGTAAATAGTGTCCACTTGTCCTCTGTAATGACATTAAAGGGAATAACTCTACACCAAGTTCACTATATGGACTACTTATGTATTTGTACTTCTCTGCATTTCCTCCAGTTCCCCGATATCCTTTTTGTGAACTGGTGCCCAAAACTGAACTGCAAATCTAGATGAGGTCTTACTAATTATTGGTACAGGGGAAAAATTATGTTTCTCTCTCTGCACTCCATACCTCTTCTAATACTTACCGTAAGTATAAGTATTTTGCTAACTTTAGAAACTGCAGCTAATATATACAGTATTTTATATTTTGCATCAATTTTCTTGAATGTGTGGAGCTAATATAGACATTTTATAATAAACTGTTTATAACAAGTGGAAAAACATTCTTCATGAATAGATTAGCATTTCCTCCTGACAGGATATAAATAGTACACTATCATGCCTTTTATCGGTTACTCACTAGGTTTAGTCATACTTTTTAGATTGAAAGGGGCGTTTCTTAATGTTTAAGAACTTTGTGTGTTCTCACATATCTGTTGAACTTTAGGTGTGTGCTATCACTCATGAGTAATGTTAGTGTGAAATGCATGTCTGCTGATTTTATGCATGTGTTCAATGTGGACTAAACTTTTGCAAGAGAACATTTGGGTCCCAACACTGCCTAGGAGGGGTAAAATTGAGTGGTAAGCCAGTAAAAGTCCCACTCCTCAAATGTAGAACCCCCTAAGGAGCAGCAAGTAGATTGGGATCCCCTACCGTGCACAGCCAGGCACACCAAATTTTCAGAGTCAGAAAACAGTCCAGTACTTAGTTTTTGTTATTTTATTGAGAGATTAGAGCTTGGATAGGGATTGGGAATTATGGGATGCCCACTTGACTTCAAACAAACTTCAGGGACAACTCTTCCTATATTGTGTAAAAGTCAATCAGCGCCACACAAAGTGCAATGTGCTAAATAAATTGAATTTAAAATTAAAATTATTGTGCAAGTGTACAATTATAAATTTTAAAATTATAAATTTCATTTCTGCAGCTGCTGAACACTCTCAGTGTATCACTTCGCCATCTAAAATATTTATTTTATAAATAGTGCAGTGTTGCCCACTCGTGATTATTCAAATAAATAAACCTAAATCTGAACACAGTGAGAAATATAAACATTAAATATCCATAATAGGTAAAACATAAAAAAGCTAATTGATTGATATAGATATATAGCTAGATAGATAGATAGCTAGCTAGCTAGCTAGATAGAGATTGGTATATATCTATCAACTTTTCGAATTTCTTGATTGCTGTGCATCAATATTCCACCGCTGTGTATCTATCACACTTATCTAATATTATAAAATGTGCACACCTCCACCAGCTGTTATGCCTGCTCACCTCAACACTGAGCCACACAAGCTCTGAATGGAAACTCACTCCTTTCTCCACTCCAATATCAGCTCTCCTGCTCCAGCCTGTTATATGAACAGCTCACAGACGAGACTTTTCCCCCGGGATATGGTTTGTATTCATGCAAAGAAACATAGTGTTCTCCATTTAAATCATTTATTTGGGTTTCCCACTTAAAATATTGCACTTACAAGGTTTCAAAAGATAAAGTCATTTGTCACAGTGTTACAAGACGTCCGCTCGCTCACCACTCTGATGATGTGATGTCACAGGTTAGGCTACCCCTCTACACATGCATCGCCCACATTTAGCTTTCTCAATAGATCTATTCCTATATACAGTCCTAAATACAGTCCCTCTTCCTCCTCCAGTATACTCTTGTTTGCAGAACTCAGCTATGTCACCCTGTTGTGATTTTGTAGCAAAGGCAGGAAATCGCAGCCCCTATACTTGGAGAATGGATAGGGGGACACAGCATACACTTTCCCAATACTTACTCTCTGTGGTCACTTCTCCCAGTACCAACTCTTGCCAGCCCCCTGGCTGCACCAGCCCTTTTCACTAGCACTTCAGGCTAACTTCTCTCCAGTGTCCTCCAGAATGACACACCAGTCCACCCGGCTGACTCTCAGGAGATCTCCCGGACAAGCTGACCTGCTCTGCTGTCCTCTCACTTGCTTCATTGCCTCCAGGAAACGATTCCTCCATGTGCTGGAGAAACCCAATCCCCAGGCCTGAAGTCAACCCCCTCAGACTAGGGGGTGCCCTTAAGGGCCACGACAGCCTACTCAGCACTCTATCTCCATATTCCACCCGACTGCCCCTGCTGGCCTGACTCATGGCTATTTATGAGGTGGTCTGCCCCTTTCTACTGGGGATTGGCTGGGGCCCTCAAATGTTCCAAACAGCCTCTCCTAGCCTCAACCCACTGCATATGGAAGCTTCTCCAAGGTTCCAGAAAACAGGGGGAGACACCAGAAGAGCTGTCGGATGAATCATCCAGCCTCCCTGAGTCACTCAGCCCTAACCCAGGTTCAACCCAGGCCTGACTGTCAGCCAAACCAATTTGCCTACACTAAAAACTGAACTATGTACACTTAGCACACCAGCCAAAGCGTGCTACACTCACCACCCCCCCCCCCCCCCCCCCTTTGTAAATCAGCATGTCCCCGTGGCTTGAAAAAATACAAAAATAAAGGCACCTGCTCCCAGGAGAATAACAGGACATCCCATAAAAAAATATTATCATACTCACCTACTCAATACTATCATACTCACCTGCGGCACTATGATTATATTTACACTTACCCTACTTTAATTATGATTATTGGGGTATACTGTGCACTATGGAGCTTTATACATTTAATATTCTTCACAGAAGCTCCTAAGAGATGGTTTTGCCAAAACCCCCGATCATAGAGGGATGCAAATCCTATGGATGCTTGTCCACCTTGGATGGTACTTCGGGTTGGGTTGCGGTCATGGATCACATTCCCTCAGTTCCTGTGAATAATGCCCCTGGTGGGCTCTTAGTACCACACCTCCAATACACAGCAGATTTCATTGTAAGTAATACAAGGGGGCTTGTCCAATTCAATTTCTTGCATTTTTTTTCTTTAACAGATAGCATTTTTTTATGGAATTTATGTATTATATTTCAGATCTATATCACGTGCTTGCTCCTTAAGAGTGGTAATAACAAGTCACAAAACGCGTTAAGCTAACTAGAATCCGTGTTTAAACCCAATATGTATTTACAAGAATTATGCTAATTTTCATTTTATCCATCATGTTTTTATCAGCAAAGAGGTACTCACCGAGGCCAAGATGCAGAGAGCGGTGGCTGTTGCGACTCGGCGCACACCACCCCTGGAGGTGATACAGGGAGTGGGTTGCACCAAGAGGCACAAGCCTCCAGCGGGACACCTGACTTGTGTGAAGGTCTGGAAGATGGCTCATGCAGGATGGACCGGACCAGAAGGTAAGTGGCAAGCAGGTCTGTAAAACAGGTGAGGAAAGTCCAGAAACAGGCCGAGGGTCAAACACAGGTAATCAGTCCAGGAGCCAGCAAGGCCAAGTGCTGAAGGCAGAAGGTAATCCAGAAGCAGGCTGAGGGTCAAACACAGGTAATCAGTCCAGGAGCCAGCAAGGCTAAGTGCTGAAGGCAGAAGATAATCCAGGAGCAGGCTGAGGGTCAAACACAGGTAATCAGTCCAGGAGCCAGCAAGGCTAAGTGCTGAAGGCAGAAGATAATCCAGGAGCAGGCTGAGGGTCAAACACAGGTAATCAGTCCAGGAGCCAGCAAGGCTAAGTGCTGAAGGCAGAAGATAAACCAGGAGCAGGCTGAGGGTCAAACGCAGGAGAGAGCAGGAAGTCCGTAAAGCAAGCCAGGGGTCAGGTCAGGAGAGATTCAGCGTAGTCTTCAAACTATCCGGGTCACAACAGGAAATGGCAAACAGGAACAGGAAATGGTAAACAGGAACAGGAAGCAGAGGAACACAGGTGAGCTGAGACAAACCAGCAACTTGTCTGTCTGCCAAGGCTCCTTTTATAGGCTGGTCAGGGGATTCACGTTATGCGTGCACTTGTGCGTACGCGTGCGCGCCGCTGAGTAGGGCCGCGAATGTGCGTCCGCTGGAGTGGCAATCCATGGTGCATTTGTGTGCGCCTGCGCGCAGGGAGATGGTAAGGTTGATCCAAGTTACTTCCCTGATAGTGCCCCCCCCCCGAGGGGCGGCCTCTGGACGCCCAAGCTGGCCATCAACTCCGGATGTTCCCGGTGAAAAGCTCTAATCAATCTTGGAGCATGAAAGTTACCAGACGGTTCCCAGGAGTTGTCTTCCGATGGGTACCCTTTCCATTTTACCAGGTACTGAAGTTGTCTTCCCATCTTCCTGCAGCTAAGTATGGCTTCCACTTCGAATTCGTCCTCCCCATCGATTACAACTGGAGGTGGGGGAGGCTCCTCTCTCCCGGGAAATGGACTAGGGACTACTGGTTTTAAGAGAGATACGTGAAAAACCGGATGTATTCTGTACGATCTGGGCAAGTCTAGCTCGAAGGCCACAGGATTCACCATTCGCTTGATTGTGAATGGACCTATGAAACGAGGACCTAACTTACGTGAAGGGCAGGGTAATTTGAGGTGAGTAGAGGCTAGCCAAACCTTTTCGCCAATTCCAAAAGCTGGATTCTCCTTTCTTCCCTTGTCATAGTGCTTCCTGTAGTCGTCTTGAGCTCTTTGCATGGTCTCTTGAATTTTTTGAAAATTTGATTGGATAGAGACTATCCGATCCTGAACAGCAGGGACTGAAGTTTCAGGGATGGTGTTGGGGAGGAAGGAGGGATGGAATCCAAAATTCGACCAAAACGGTGTTTGGTGAGTAGCCGTGTGTACCGAATTGTTGTATGCAAACTCTGCATAAGACAGGAGGGAAGACCAGTCATCCTGGGAGCCGGAACAGAAACAGCGGAGATACTGTTCTAGAGATTGATTTGTCCTCTCTGTCTGACCGTTGCTCTGAGGGTGGTATGCGGATGAGAGACAGACCTTGATTTCCAGGGTTTTGCAGAGTTCTCTCCAGAATTTAGAGGTAAACTGAGCGCCCCTATCTGAGACGATACTGTTAGGTACTCCGTGGAGTCTGACTATTTCCTTAATAAAGGTATTGGCAGTGTCCAAGGCAGATGGAGTACCAATCATGGGCACGAAGTGGGCCATTTTCGAGAGACGGTCAACAACGACCAGGATGGTGGTGAACCCTTCTGAGGGTGGCAGGTCAACAATAAAGTCCATGGAGATATCTGCCCATGGCCGTTCAGGGATAGGTAAGGGTCTCAGTAATCCCCAAGGTTTGGCTTTAAATCCTTTGTTGCGCTGGCACGGAACACATGAGGAGACAAATTTCTGACAGTCCCGCCTCCAACCAGGCCACCAGAAGGAACGAGAAATTAATTCTGACGTCTTCCGTATTCCGAAGTGGCCAGCCAACTTGTGGTCATGAAAAGTCTTTAAGATTGCTGGTCTTACTTCCTGAGGGACAAAGACTTTATCCTGTGCCCAAAATAGATCATTGCGTCTCTCCAAGGAAGACACTACTGGATCGGTACAGCAGCTTGAGGCTGTTTTAATGGCAGCTGCCAGATCAGATTGTGTAAGAAGAAGGAAATTTTGAGGTGACAGAATGGTGCTGGGCTCGGTTAACTGGGAGGATTCAGGGAGCATCCGAGAGAGTGCATCAGCTTTGCCATTTTTGGACCCGGGACGGTAAGAAATATGGAAGCTGAACCTAGAAAAAAAAAGTGCCCAACGGGCTTGTCGTGGTCTTAAGCGCTTGGCTGTTCTGAGGTATTCTAGGTTCTTGTGGTCCGTAAAAATTGTAATAGGATGGGTTGCGCGAACTTAATGGCCAATAGCTCTCGATCCCCGACATCATAGTTCTTTTCTGGAGGACTTAACTTTCGGGATGCAAAAGCTACTGGATGCAAAAGGGCTTTGGGGCCCCGCCTCTGAGAAAGAATGGCTCCAGTGGCGGTTTCAGAAGCGTCAACTTCTAACACGAATGGCAAAAGCGGGTCTGGGTGCTGTAGAATGGGTGCTGAGGTGAACAAAGATTTCAGTTTAGTGAAGGCTTCCTGAGCTTCTTGGGACCATTGGAAGCGACCATGTAGCCTGGTTAACTGCGTAATTGGAGAAACAATGGATGAGAAGCCGATGATGAATCTTCGATAGAAGTTAGCAAAGCCTATGAATCTTTGCACAGCTTTTTTATCCCCTGGAGCGGGCCATTCAAGAATTGCCTTGACCTTTTGGGGGTCCATGGCGATCCCCTCAGTGGAAATGACGAATCCAAGAAATTGGACAACAGTCTTCTCGAATTCGCATTTCTCTGCCTTAAGGTATAGTCTATGTTTCCTAAGAATGGTAAGGACCTTCCTTACATGGTCTCGGTGTAGTTCGATGGTGGCAGAGAAAATGAGAATGTCGTCCAAGTAGACGACTACAAAGTCATCAAGGTAGTCTCTGAAAATATCATTCACCAGGTGTTGTAAGGTGGCTGGGGCGTTGCACAGGCCGAAGGGCATCACTAAATACTCAAAGTGCCCAAACCTGGACCGGAAGGCTGTTTTCCATTCGTCATTGGCACGAATCCGGACAAGGTTATAGGCACCTTGCAGGTCAAGTTTGGAAAAGATCTTGGCAGTCCGGAGGCGCTGAAATAGTTCTTGGATGAGTGGGAGCGGGTATCGGTTTTTGATAGTTATTTTATTGAGTTCTCTATAATCAATGCAGGGTCTGAGGGAGCCATCCTTTTTCCCAACAAAGAAAATACCGCCCCGGCTGGAGATGAAGAGTGGCGAATGAAGCCTTTTTCCAGGTTTTCATCGATATAGGCTTTAAGAGCCTTTAGTTCAGTCTCGGACAGAGGGAATATGCGCCCAAAAGGAATTTCAGACCCTGGTAACAGTTCTATGGGGCAGTCGTAGGACCGGTGAGGTGGTAAACAATCTGCCTTCTTCTTATCAAAAACATCCTTAAACTCAAGATATGCTGGAGGGATATGCTGAAGATTGTCAGATGCAGGAATGACTGCCATACAAGGAGCTGGGACTGGAGGGAAACAGTGTTGAGAGCAGTAAACAGACGTAAAGGAGACCTTCTTCTTGCCCCAGTTAACTTGAGGGTCATGGGCCTGCAACCAAGGAAGCCCTAAAATAATAGGGAACATGGGAGAAGAAATTAAATCAAAGCGTAGGAATTCCTGGTGGCCTGAGTCCGTGGTGGTGAGAATCGGTTGGGTCTCCTGTGTCACTGGTCCGGAGCGGGGTAAAGACCCATCAGCCAAGTGGACAAGAAGATTTTGTTTTTTGTCATGGAGAGGGATGTGAAGATTTTGAGCCACCGAGATGTCCAGGAAACAACTGCATGCTCCAGAGTCAATTACGGCCGGTAGTTGAATTCTCTCTTCCGCCAGCGGCAGAGAAACAAAAAGAGTAACATAAGACTGGGCAAGACCTGTGGCTTGATAGTTCATAACAACTTGCAGAGGTGGCTTACAGGGTCTCACTGGGCAGTTGCGGAGGTAATGGCCAACCCCTCCGCAGTACAGACATAGGTTGGCCTGCCGTCTTCGTTGCCTCTCATCAGGGGAGAGACGAGGGCGAACAAGTCCTAGCTGCATGGGTTCCCCTTCCGAGGCCGAGGGGCCGGAAGGGACCGGAATTGGAAGGTAAGGAGTGGCTGACTTGGGGAGCATCCAGCTGGGCCGAGGGGTCTGAAGGCGCTCAGAGCGCCGCTTTCGCATGCGTCTGTCCAGCTTGGTGGCCAATTGAATCGGGTCCTCCAAAGAAGCGGGGGTCTCAACCCTAGCCAGTTCATCCTTTAAAGTGGGGTTGCAACCAAAAAACAAAAAGGGGCTTAAAAAATCATAAAAAAAATTAAAAAAAATAATTGGAAAAAAAAAATTTTTTTACTCACCTCTAAATGCCTGTTGCTAGGGGGTCCCTCGAAGTCTGCCACCTTCATTGCCCGGGCTAAAAGTCACTTCCTGTAGGCAACGCACAGTCATCTGGGACATGTCATGTGTCCCAGATGAGTGAGCGTCGAATCACGGCGCACGGCGCCGCTCGCGCATGCGCAGTGGGTGCCCGGCTGTGAAGCCCAGCCGGGTTCCCACATTAAGAATGCCGGCGTCGTGAGCGGAGCGGGGAACGAGGGGGGGGGGTCTCGTTCCCCCGCATCGCTGGACCCCGGGACAGGTAAGTGTCCGATTATTAAAAGTCAGCAGCTGCAGTATTTGTAGCTGCTGACTTTTAATTTTTTTTTTTTGCCCGGCCCTCCTCTTTAAAGTTTCGGAAAGGCCTTGTCGGTATTGGTACCTGAGGGCGGCCTCATTCCAGCCGGTGTCAGCTGACCATTTGCGGAATTCGACGGTATAGTCCTCCACTGGTCTCTTTCCTTGTGTCAAGGCGTGCAGGGTGGCTTCAGCTGTAGCAGTACGTTGTGGGTCATCGTATAACTGACCCATGGAGTTAAAGAAGGTTTCCACAGAGTTCAGGAGGGGACTTCTTTGTTCCATGAGGCTATGTGCCCATGCCTGGGGTTCGTCGGACAGTAGGGAGATGATGAATCCGACTTTCACTATTTCGGAAGAAAAAGTCCTTGGTTGCAGGGCCAGATATAAAGAGCAGGCGTTTTTAAATGCCCTGAACTTTTTCCGGTCGCCCGAAAATCGCTCGGGTGTAGGTACTCTCGGTTCAGGAACCGCCATCATCATGGCGGGTGGTGAATGGGCCTGAGGTGGTAGGTGCTGGTGCTGTGTTAACTGGTGCAGGTGTTCCGGCTAGTTGCTGCAGACGGCTGTCAATTTGGGTGTACCCTTCCTGCAATTTCTGCACAGCTTCTGCGAGGACTGTAACTTGCTGGCATAAAATCTCCAAGGGTGAACCCGCTCTGTTGGCCTCTGACATGGCTGGTTTGTACTATCAGCAAAGAGGTACTCACCGAGGCCAAGATGCAGAGAGCGGTGGCTGTTGCGACTCGGCGCACACCACCCCTGGAGGTGATACAGGGAGTGGGTTGCACCAAGAGGCACAAGCCTCCAGCGGGACACCTGACTTGTGTGAAGGTCTGGAAGATGGCTCATGCAGGATGGACCGGACCAGAAGGTAAGTGGCAAGCAGGTCTGTAAAACAGGTGAGGAAAGTCCAGAAACAGGCCGAGGGTCAAACACAGGTAATCAGTCCAGGAGCCAGCAAGGCCAAGTGCTGAAGGCAGAAGATAATCCAGAAGCAGGCTGAGGGTCAAACACAGGTAATCAGTCCAGGAGCCAGCAAGGCTAAGTGCTGAAGGCAGAAGATAATCCAGGAGCAGGCTGAGGGTCAAACACAGGTAATCAGTCCAGGAGCCAGCAAGGCTAAGTGCAGAAGGCCGAAGATAATCCAGGAGCAGGCTGAGGGTCAAACACAGGTAATCAGTCCAGGAGCCAGCAAGGCTAAGTGCTGAAGGCAGAAGATAATCCAGGAGCAGGCTGAGGGTCAAACGCAGGAGAGAGCAGGAAGTCCGTAAAGCAAGCCAGGGGTCAGGTCAGGAGAGATTCAGCGTAGTCTTCAAACTATCCGGGTCACAACAGGAAATGGCAAACAGGAACAGGAAATGGTAAACAGGAACAGGAAGCAGAGGAACACAGGTGAGCTGAGACAAACCAGCAACTTGTCTGTCTGCCAAGGCTCCTTTTATAGGCTGGTCAGGGGATTCACGTTATGCGTGCACTTGTGCGTACGCGCGCGCGCCGCTGAGTAGGGCCGCGAATGTGCGTCCGCTGGAGTGGCAATCCATGGTGCATTTGTGTGCGCCTGCGCGCAGGGAGATGGTAAGGTTGATCCAAGTTACTTCCCTGATAGTTTTAGGATCTTATATGCCATTATTATTATTATTTTTTATCTAATTGCATCTGAAGTGGATTAGAGAGCTTGAAGGTTACATATGTACACAATCATTCGAAACTGTATTGTAGCATCATTTTAATATGTGCATGCGTATATATGAATTGCAATGGGATATCAATTGCTACCATGAACTACTGTTTTTTATCTTGTTACATACAGGTTTTTTTATTAATTAATAATTATGTTTATATATTTGACGGTTGTATTCCCTGCAGCTGCGTGCTTCAATTAAAGTCCCACTTTCTGTTCTCCCCCCCCCTTTCCTCCATAGACAGGGATGGAGGCATATGACTTTATCAGGTCATTGCCTCTTATAAAGTCCCAAAACGTTTTATTTTTTATTTCAATACTTCCACATTCTCCTGGGAGTCTCCCCACTCCTATTCCTCCTCCGAGCTCTTCCACTTCTTCCTCCAAGGGCCCAAATCCCACCTGCAGTCTGGGCAACCCCCAGACTATGCACCCACCACTTGCTCACCTGAAAAGAGATGTCTTCCTACACTGGCTCCTTCCAGGTGGGGCTGACAGGCTGTACAGGTGCAGTCAGCGTTTCAGGGACACCATCTGGCTCCTGCTGAGCAGTAGGGATGGGCCCGGTGTTCGTTTCGAACCCACGTTCGAAACGAGCACCGGCATTCACCCGCTCGGCGAGCCCAGAACTATTTGGGCCGTTCGCATCACATTCGTGTGTTGCGAGCGGCCCGCAATGCATTGTGCCAGGAGCAGTGCATTGCTGGCTGATGATTGGCCAAGCATGCACTGTGACCCCGCATGCTTGGCCAATCACAGCGCCGGCAGCGAGGAGAGCAATAATTGGCTACAGGCAGGACGCTTGTAGCCAATTATAGCTCAGGGGCTTAAGTACATGCCCCACTGTATAAAAGGCCGCCACGCCGTCGGCCTAGTGCACATGTGTTCCGGCTTGATTCTGAATAGGCAGACTGCTGCTGCTGATTCATTGGCATTGCTGATCCATTACTGATTTATTGCTGTTTCATTGCTGATTCATTATCATTACTACTGAAGTGAATACTGATCATTTCTGCTGATTGCACTGCTGCTGAGTGGTGACATTGTCTAACTGCTCTGTTTCTGGGGATTAGTCTGGTGTGTGTGTGCTGTTAGTACAGCATTGCAGTAGCACCCTGTCCTATGCTGTTAGTACAGCATTGCACCAGCACCCTGTCCTATGCTGTTAGTACAGCATTGCACCATAACCTTCTGTCCTATTGTGATCTAAGGCAGGCAGGCAGGGATTTATAGGAGCTAGTGTGTGTGTCAGCACACATAAAATCACCTCAGTCACTCTATCTGCTATAAGGCCCAGTTCTTGTCATCGAAGGCAGACAGGCATCTCCAGGAGCTAGCTAGCTTGTGTGTGTGTGTGTGTGTGTGTGTGTGTGTGTGTGTGCTCTGTTAGTACATCACACCTAAAACCACATCAGCCTCTGTATTTGCTCTAAGGCCCAGTTGTTGTGTCAGTCATATAAGGCAGTCTCTATCTGCCGTAAGGCCCATTTCTTGTCATTGAAAGCAAGCAGACAGGCATCTCCAGGAGCTAGCTAGCTTGTGTGTGTGTGTGCTCTGTTAGTACATCACACCTAAAACCACATCAGCCTCTGTATTTGCTCTAAGGCCCAGTTGTTGTGTCAGTCATATAAGGCAGTCTCTATCTGCCGTAAGGCCCATTTCTTGTCATCAAAAGCAGACAGGCATCTCCAGGAGCTAGCTAGCTTGTGTGTGTGTGTGCTCTGTTAGTGCATCACACCTAAAACCACATTAGCCTCTGTATTTGCTCTAAGGCCCAGTTTTTGTGTCAGTCATATAAGGCAGTCTCTATCTGCCGTAAGGCCCATTTCTTGTCATTGAAAGCAGACAGGCATCTCCAGGAGCTAGCTAGCTTGTGTGTGTGTGTGCTCTGTTAGTACATCACACCTAAAACCACATCAGCCTCTGTATTTGCTCTAAGGCCCAGTTGTTGTGTCAGTCATATAAGGCAGTCTCTATCTGCCGTAAGGCCCATTTCTTGTCATTGAAAGCAGACAGGCATCTCCAGGAGCTAGCTAGCTTGTGTGTGTGTGTGCTCTGTTAGTGCATCACACCTAAAACCACATTAGCCTCTGTATTTGCTCTAAGGCCCAGTTTTTGTGTCAGTCATATAAGGCAGTCTCTATCTGCCGTAAGGCCCATTTCTTGTCATTGAAAGCAGACAGGCATCTCCAGGAGCTAGCTAGCTTGTGTGTGTGTGTGTGCTCTGTTAGTACATCACACCTAAAACCACATCAGCCTTTGTATTTGCTCTAAGGCCCAGTTGTTGTGTCAGTCATATAAGGCAGTCTCTATCTGCCGTAAGGCCCATTTCTTGTCATCTAAGGCAGCCTCTATCTGCCGTAAGGCCCTGTTGCTGTCATCTAAGGCAGCCATCTGCAGGAGTTAGTGTGTGTGCTGTGTGACTCCAGCACAATATACACTACCCACTACAATGCCTGGAAGACAGCCAAGGAGAGGCAGACAGTCCCGAGGCAAGAACACAGGGCAAGCAGGCTCTGTTTCTAGAGACAACAGTGCTGGTCGTGGACGTAGACGTGGTCGTGCATCGTCATCAGCACGTGGCCATGGGACACGCTTGTCCTTGTTTTCGGCAGCTGGACATGTTGAGCTGCATCATGCCGAAGGCTTGGTAGAATGGATGACCATGCCCTCCTCATCCTCCTCATCCTCTCTCACCCAGGCTCAGGGTACTGGCAGAGCAGCTGCCAATGCATACTCAATGGCATCATCAGGCACCCCTTCCCTAGACCCACCATGTCCTCCTGAGGAGTCCCCCGAACTGTTTGAGCACAGTGTTGGGTACATGCTCCAGGAGGATGCCCAACGTTTTGAAGGCTCGGATGATGATACCCAACTAGAGGAAGGCAGTAGCTTGTGCGCAGAGAGAGGAGATGCTCAAGGACAGCAATCTGGCAGTCATGTTTCACCAGCTGCAGCTTACTGCCAGGTTTGCTCCAGTGGTTAAGAGGGAGGGGATGATGAGGTCACTGACTCCACGTGGATGCCTAAAGGGAGAGAGGAGGAGGAGGAGGAAGAGGGGGCGGCACATGTCCAACGAGGCAGGATGCCCTCCGGAGCCCAGCTAGAGGCCAGCACACCAACTGAATCACACCGCAGAGCTCCGCCTGTGCAGGGCGCTGCCTCTGCACGTTATCACAAAAGTTCTTTGGTGTGGGCCTTTTTTGAGACAAGTGCATCAGATCGCACCACTGCTATTTGCAACATATGTCTCAAGCGTATCTCGCGTGGCCAAAACATCAGCTGCTTGGGCACCACAAGCATGACCAGACATATGTCGACCTGCCATGCAGCTCGTTGGCAAGCGCACATTAAAGACCCACACCAAAGAACAAAGCGGACCTCTCCTTGCTCCTCATCAGCTGGGATCTCCAACCCCACTATATCTTCAGTCCTCTTTGAAAGCTGCTCTGAGAGGAATGAAGGTGTAGAATTAGGTGTGTCACAGCCAAGTACTTGCAGTACACCGACGTCCGATTTTACTAGGCAAATTTCCCTGCCCCAGCTGCTGGACCGTCGAAAGAAGTTTACTCCCAGCCATCCACATGCCCAGCGGTTAAATGCTAGCTTGGCCAAATTGCTAGCACTTCAACTGCTGCCTTTTCAGTTGGTAGACTCTGCCCCCTTCCGTGAGTTTGTTCAATGTGCGGTTCCTCAGTGGCAGGTTCCCAAACGCCACTTTTTCTCACGGAAGGTGATTCCGTCTCTCTACCGGCATGTGGAAGGCAATGTCCATGCCTCGCTGGACAGGGCAGTCAGCGGTAAGGTGCATATTACCTCTGACTCATGATCCAGCAGGCATGGACAGGGACGTTATCTGTCTTTTACGGCCCATTGGGTCACTCTATTGGCAGCTGGGAGGGATGCCGGACAAGGTGCAGTAGTGTTGGAGGTTGTTCCGCCACCACGCCTCCAAAATGCTACTACTGGTTGTGACACACCTCGCTCCTCCACCCCCTCCTCTTCTTCTTTCTCCATGGCCTCTTCGAGTGCTCTGTCCTCGGAACCAGCAGTGCTCCGTAGGCGTACAAGGGGCTACGCGAGTACTCAGGCAAAAAGATGCCATGCCGTGCTTGCGCTGGTGTGTTTGGGGGACAGGAGCCACACTGGGGCAGAGGTTCTGGCAGTTCTGCAGGGGCAGGCCGAGAGGTGGTTGACGCCACGCCAGCTTAAGCCAGGAATGGTGGTTTCTGACAATGGCACCAACCTCTCCGCCCTGCGACAGGGGCAGCTCACCCATGTGCCCTGTATGGCTCACGTCCTCAACCTGGTGGTGCAGCGGTTCTTGGGCAGGTACCCAGGCTTACAGGATGTCCTGAGGCAGGCCAGGAAAGTCTGTGTGCATTACCGCCGATCGTATAATGCCAGTGCTCGGCTGGCTGAGCTGCAAAAGGAGTTGAACCACCTTATGTGTGACATGCCCACCAGGTGGAACTCAACGTTGGCCATGCTGCAGCGACTTCACACGCAGCAGAGGGCCATCAATGAGTACCTTTGCGTCTACGGCACCAGGACAGGGTCGGGGGAGCTTGGATTTTTTTCCCTACGCCAGTGGAGCATGATCAGGGATGCATGCACTGTCCTGTCACCATTTGAGGAGGCCACGAGGATGGTGAGCAGTGACAGTGCATGCATCAGTGACACTGTACCTCTTGTCGACCTGTTGGAGCATACGCTGCGTGGGATAATGGACAGGGCACTTGAGGCAGAACAGAGGCAGGAAGAGGAGGACTTCCTTGCCTCTCAAGGCCCCCTTTATCCAGCCAGTGTTCCTTCTGTCCCACCCCTCACACAGGAAGAGGATGAGGAGGAGGAGGAGGAGGATTGTGTGAGCATGGAGGTGGAGCCTGGCACTCAGCATCAGCAGAAGCAGTCTTTTAGGGATGATGTACAGTCCCAACAAACCAGTGGACTTGTACGTGGATGGGAGGAGGTGGCTGGCGATCATGTCGTCCTCAGTGACCCAGAAGACTCCGGACCGAATGCCTCAGCTAACCTACGTTGCATGGCCTCCCTGATTCTGCAAAGCCTGCGGAAGGATCCTCGTATTCTTCGGATCAAGGAGAGGGACCATTACTGGCTGGCCACTCTCCTTGATCAACGGTACAAGGGTAAGGTTGCGGACCTTATCTTGCCGTCGCAGAGGGAGCAGAGGATGAGACATCTCAGGGAGGCCTTGCAGAAAGGTCTGTGCAACGCGTTCCCAGAAACTGGGAGGTTACAAACTCCTGGTCCTGGACAACGAGTTGCTGAGGCTTCGGTCAGTAGCAGAAGGAGCGTTGGGGAAGGTGGATATCTGACCGATGCGTTCAGACAGTTTTTTAGTCCGCAGCCCCAAGGTATGATCGGTTCCAGCAATCATCGCCAGTGTCTGATATACATGGTGCAGGAATACCTAGGGGCAAGGTCAGACTTGGACACCTTTCCCACCGAAAATCCTCTGGCTTACTGGGTCTTGAGGATGGATCACTGGCCAGAGCTTGCACAGTATGCAATTGAGCTACTGGCCTGTCCTGCATCCAGCGTTCTTTCTGAACGCACATTCAGTGCTGCTGGAGGATTTGTCACCGATCACAGGGTGCGCCTGTCCACCGACTCGGTTGATCGACTGACCTTCATAAAGATGAATCGGTCTTGGATCACCACCAGCTACCAGGCACCTGAAGCGGATATAACTGAATAATTTATAATGTCACATCCCTTCAAGACTGCCTATGCTGATGCCGAGTGACTGTCCTGTAATGTTCACTGACTATCCTCTTCCTCCTCCTCAATGATCCATTCCTTGATAGCTTGGAAGAACATTTTTGTTTCTGGGTGCCACCACACCAGTGCCTAAGGCACAATTTATTAGCCCCTGTTTAACAGGGGCGTGTAATTACAATTTTTTATGCAATGCTTTGCAACATGTCTCATTGCTGTGCTCAGAGTACAGTATCTGTGAGGGGTTGCAGTGTTGTGGCACCAGCACTAGTGCCTAAGGCACAATTTTTCAGCCCCTGTTTAACAGGGGCATGTAATTACAATTTTTTATGCAATGCTTTGCAACAGGTCTCATTGCTGTGCTCAGAGTACAGTATCTGTGAGGGGTTGCAGTGTTGTGGCACCAGCACCAGTGCCTAAGGCACAATTTTTCAGCCCCTGTTTAACAGGGGCGTGTAATTACAAATCTTGATCTAATAGTTCACAGCAGGGCCCATTCCTGCGCCCACCAAGAGTAACTGTGAGGGCTTACAGTCTTGTGGCAACACCATCCACCACCACCACCAAAGGCCCAATTTTTCTGCCCTGTTCAACAGGTGCATGCAATTACAAATCTTGATCTAATAATTCACAGCAGGGCCCATTCCTGCGCCCACCAAGAGTAACTGTGAGGGCTTACAGTCTTGTGGCAACACCGTCCACCACCACCACCACCACCAAAGGCCCAATTTTTCTGCCCTGTTCAACAGGTGCATGCCATTACAAATCTTGATCTAATAATTCACAGCAGGGCCCATTCCTGCGCCCACCAAGAGTAACTGTGAGGGCTTACAGTCTTGTGGCAGCACCGTCCACCACCACCACCACCAAAGGCCCAATTGTTCTGCCCTGTTCAACAGGTGCATGCAATTACAAATCTTGATCTAATAATTCACAGCAGGGCCAATTCCTGTGCCCACCAAGAGTAACTGTGAGGGCTTACAGTGTTGTGGCTACACCAACATCTAATGGGGCAAATTTCTGCAGAGTATATACGGCAGGCCCCTATTTTCAAACATCCAACTTACAATCGACTCCTACTTGCAAACGGAAGGAGAAAAACAGGAAGTGAGAGGAAATCTACCCCTAGGAAGGGAAATTCTATCCTGTTAGATTTAATTTGGGAAAAGGGTATCTCCTCTCTACTGATGCTTTATCACCAATCCTTGTTTCAATTAAAACCCCACTTTTCCAAAAACATTTGTTATTGGGACGGAAAGTGAGGTGAAATGTTCTGAACAGATGTGCAAAGACAGCAAATGTTACAGGGGTGATAACCCCTCCCTATGTTCTCCTAAAAGCTTAAAAATAGATTTTTTTTGGATGGAGCTACACTTAAAAATGTACCTGTTCAGATTCTACTTAAGAACAAACCTACAGTCCCTGTCTTGTTTGCACCGCCTGTATACTGCTGTTCAGAGTATATAGGGTTGTAGGTATAGGGTTTTATTTTTGGGTGCGGGGTTCCCCTTAATATCCATACAAGACCCAAAGGGGCTGGGGTGGGGGGGGGATGGGTGATGGGGTAGCCATGCCATTTTTCTCAAGGATTTTCAGCCATATTGCCAGGACAAGACATGACATTAAAGCCGCAAGTGGTTTTAAATGGCTTCTTTTTTTTCCTTTACAAATGTCATTTTGTGCAGGGACAGTTCTAAACACGGGAAACACATGCCACTTCACAGGCATACTTTAGACACCCCCCCAGGTACCATATTTAAAGGAATATTTCACTTTTTTTTTTCACTTTATGCATCATTAAAATGACTGCTCCCGAAAAAACGTTAGTTTTTAAAAGTTCTTTTTGCATTGATATATGTCCCCTGGGGCTGGACCCGGGTCCCCAAACCTGTTTTATGACATTAACATGCATATTGACCGTTATAATTAGCACTTTTGATTTCGAATGTTCGCGTCCATTGTAACGAATAGGGTTCGAAAATTGGCACGAACTTTCGGTGCGTTCGAAGGTTCTGGTGCGAACCCAACCCGGGGGTGTTCGGCTCATCCCTACTGAGCAGTACTTGCAGGTACCAGCTCCCTGACTGGGCTGCAGGCTGAGGCAGACTTCCAGCTGATGTCACTTTTCTTTGCAGGGGAGTCACCAGCCTCAGACTCAACCCCACCTTTAGTGGATACTTCAAGGCCTGCTCCGGCCTTCCGGTACTTTCGTGGCTGTTCCGTTCAGAGACCTGACTGCAGATCCACTATATAGTTAAGTATCTCCTGTTTACTATGCATCAGATTGGTGAGCGGCTTGTCACAGTGCCCACACCGGATCCAGGCACTTACCACCGTGGTCGGTCTTCTGCAGCCAGGACACAGTAGACACAGCCTCTCTGTCCCCTCAATCATCCCGAGGGTTAATACCCTCAATGCTCCAACCGGACACCGGTGTCCACCAGTGTCACCTCCTGCATGTCAGGCATGCACCTGTTGACATCTTGCCCCGCTCTCTCTCTGCAAGCAAGGCACACTGGGACTCCTCCAGGGTGTGGCTCCGCCCCCAAGCTTCCAGCCTGGCTGGCTCATGTAGCAATGATAAGCAGGCTTGTTCCCATGTGCTCTGCAGTAACCCCTTGTTTACTGAACTGAAACTTGCAGAAGTTGTTAGAAAATGCCGCTCGGCACCGACTGTGCCAGAGAAACAGAGCAGATGGTAGCAAGCATTTACTGTGGTTGCCATGAGCAACAGCAAAATCTGTAACACAAATCACACTGTAGTTAGCAGGATAAGGATAGTCCTTAACATGAGCCGTTGTTGGGCAACTGACAGACCCCCCTGCAGACACCTGCTGGCTTACCCGATCACCATGAGCAACAGCAGACATTTTTGGTGCACATTTTACTATTCTCAGCAGGACATTGCAGTATTCAGTCACTTTTTGCAGCTTTAAGCAGACCGCTGGACATTTTGTAATCCATGGGTGGGATTGCCTGCTGTGGTTGCCACGGGTTACAGCACATAGCATAGTTCTTACTGAATAGTAGGATTTAAGCACAAGTGTGTCGCAGTTGGGGAAACTGGGTATGTGGTGTTGCACTAATTCAACAGCAGCTCCCGCTGGTTGCTATGGGCAATGGTACTTGAATTGAGCACACAAATAGGCAGCGCTCCTATGTCTGTTTCCCTGGTTTTAACCCTCAGAGTGGTCCTGAGACAAAGCACAGTCGATAAATGGTTCGCTAAATCTCCGGTTGCTAGGAGCAACAGCTGTGCAGGTTGCGGTGGGCGATATCCCAGGCGAGCCCCCAAATGTAGCACCCCCCATAAGGAGCCGCAAGTAGATTGGGATCCCCCACCCTGAACAGCCAGGCACACTAAATTTTCAGTCACTTCGGAGTCAGAAAACAGTCCAGTACTTTGTTATTTGCGGGATTAGAAATTGGATAGGGAATTATGGGATGCCCACTTGACTTCAAACAAACTTCAGGGACAACTCTTCTTATATACAGTCCTATATACAGCTCCTCTTCTTCCTCCAGCACTCTCTCGTTTGCAGAACTCAGCTATGTTGTGATTTTGTAGCAAAGGCCCATTACAGGCAGGGACTCACAGCCCCTATACTTGGAGAACGGATAGGGTGAAACAGCTTACACTTTCTCAGCACTTCCTCTCTGTGGCCACTGCTCCCAGTACCACCTCTTCAGGCCCTGCTAGCCCTTCTGGCTGCAAAAGCCCCTATCACTATCCCTCCAGGCTAACTTCTCCCACAGTCCTCCTGAGATTCAGCTGGCATGGCTGGTGAGTGTCAGTCTGGAGATCTCCCGGACGTGCTGACCTGCTCCTGCTGTCCTCTTACTTGCTCCCGTGCCTCCAGTAAAGGATGCCTCCATGTGTTTTAGAGGGTTCTACCAGCACCCGAACCCCAGGCCCAAAGTCACCCCCCCAGACTAGGGGACACCCGCAACGGCCACCTCAGCACTCCATCTCCATCTTCCACCCGACTGCCCCTGCTGGCTTGATTCATGGCTATATATGAGGTGACCTGCCTCCTTCCAGCCCCTTTCTGCTGGAGATTGGCTGGAGCCCTCATAAGTAAGGATAGGCTCAGGCATGTTCGCAACTCCACGTGCCCGTGCACACCAGGAATAGGGAAATGTCTCACTGCCTGTGATTAGCGCTGCGTAGTGTCAGCTTCCTGGTGGGCGCGGACACGTGTAGTTGCGAACGCGCCTGAGCCTATCCTTACTCATAAATATTCCAAACAGCCCCTCCTAGCCTCCACCCACTGCAACCGAAAGCTTCTCCAAGGTTCCAGAAAACAGGGGGAGGCACCAGAAGAGCTGTCAGATGAGTAATCCAGCCTCCCTGAGTCACTCAGCCCTAATCCAAATTCAACCCAGGCCCGGCGCTCAGCCAAACCAATTTGCCTACACTAATAACTGAACTATGTACACCTAGCACATCAGCCAAAGGGTGCTACACTTACATGGGATCTCTCTGCATCTAGCATTTCCTTCAAGTAGCCTTTTAAAAAAAAAAAAAAAAAGAGGACTCACCTCACCTCCTAACTGTGCATGGCCTCTTTCTCCGGCACCTCTTTCTCCTGTTGCTTTGTATTCAACTAACCCCAGACAGGATTATGGGCTCCTGGGGAGTTACCAGAGATCCTAGGCAGGCCCTCAGCCCACTCTTAATCCTCCTTTAACCTCTTCTTCTCCAGCCGTATACTGCTTCTGCTAAGGTCATCCATGCCGGTGTTTCATGTTCAGCTGCCTTTTAAAATCCTACTTCCTGTTTATCCTCTTGAGCAGGCCACTCATGGTTTAGTGCAGCAGAAACAGCAGTGAGAGCACATCATTAATGTCAGCTAGGGATGAGCCGAACACCCCTCGGTTCGGTTCACACCAGAACCTGCGAACGGACCGAAAGTTCACACGAACTTTAGAACCCTGTTAAAGTCTATGGGACTCGAACGTTCAAAATCAAAAGTGCTAATATGCAAGTTATTGTCCTAAAAAGGGTTTGGGGATCCGGGACCTGCCCCAGGGGACATGTATCAATGCAAAAAAAAGTTTTTAAAACTGCAGTTTTTTCTGGAGCATTGATTTTAATGATGCTTAAAGTGAAGAAAAAAAAGTTAAATATCGTACCTGGGGGTGTCTATAGTATGCCTGTAAAGTGGCGCGTGTTTTCCATGCTTAGAACAATCCCTGCACAAAATGAAAAATTTAAAAGATAAAAGTCATTTAAAACTGCTTGCAGCTTTAATGTAATGTCTGGTCCCGGGCAATATGGATGAAAATCAGTGAGACAAACGGCATGGGTACCCCCCCCCCCCCCCCCAGTCCATTGCCAGGCCCTTTGGGTATTCTATGGATATTAAGCGGAACCCCGCACCCAAATAAAAGACAGGGGCTGTAGGTTTGTTGTCAAGTAGAATCTGTTTGTAATTTTGAACTGGTACATTTTTAAAGTGTAATCAAATCAAAATTCTATTTTTAAGCTTTTTGGAAAACATAGGGAAGGGTTATCACCCCTGCAACATTTGTTTTGCTGTCTGTGCACCTCTTCAGAAGATTTCACCTCACTTTCTGTCCCAATGAAAAATGTTTTTTGAAAATTTGGTTTTTTTAGTGAAACAAGGATTGGTGATAAAGCATCAGTGGAGTCATTTGTCCCATATCAACTCTTACAGGAGAGAATTTCCCTTCTTAGGGGTAGATTTCATCTCACTTCCTGTTGTCTCCTTCCGTTTGCAAGTAGGAGTCATTCGTAAGTTGGATGTTTGAAAGTAGGGGCCTGCCTTATATATGCTCCGCAGAAATTTGGGCCTTAGGTGTTGGTGGTACCAGAGCACTGTAAGCCCTCACAGTTACTCTTGCTGGGCGCTGGAACACCCTGTTGTGAACTATTATATCAAGAATTGTAATTACATGCACCTGTTGAACAGGGGCAGAAAAATTGGGCCTTTGGTGGTGGTGGTGTTGCCACAACAC
The DNA here is from genome assembly GCA_028564925.1 of Lithobates sylvaticus. Taxonomy (NCBI): domain Eukaryota; kingdom Metazoa; phylum Chordata; class Amphibia; order Anura; family Ranidae; genus Lithobates; species Lithobates sylvaticus. The sequence continues at coordinate 91,456,713 of CM053037.1, forward strand.
TGTAAGCCCTCACAGTTACTCTTGGTGGGTGCAGGAATGGGCCCTGCTGCAAAGTATTGCATCAACAATTGTAATTACATGACCCTGTTAAACAGGGGCTGAAAAATTGGGCCTTAGGCACTGGTGCTGGTGCCACAACACTGCAACCCCTCACAGATACTCTAGTTGGAGCGCGGGAATGAGCCCTGCAAAGTATTGCATCAAAAATTGTAATTAGGTGGCGGTGCCCAGAACCAAAAATGTTCTTACAAGCTATCAGCATGATCATTGAGGAGGAAGAGGATAGCATAACAGGATAGTCACTCAGCATCAGCATAGGCAGTCTTGAAGGGATCTGACATTTAAAAAAATGTCAGGTCAGTCGATAAACCGAGTCGGTGGATAGGCGCACCCTGTGATCGGTTACAAAGCTTCCAGCAGCAATGAATGTGCCTTCTGAAAGAACGCTGGATGCAGGACAGGCCAGTAGCTCAATTGCATACTGTGCAAGCTCTGGCCAGTGATCCATCCTCAAGACCCAGTAACCCAGAGGATTTTCGGTGGCAAAGGTGTCCAAGTATAATCTTGCCCCTAGGTATTCCTGCACCATGTAAACCAGACGCTGCCGATGGTTGCTGGAACCGATCATACCTTGGGGCTGCGGACTAAAAAATTGTCTGAACACATCCGTCAGACGGCCACCTTCTCCACCGCTCCTTCTGTGACTGATCGAAGCCTCAGTAACACGTTGTCCAGGACCAGGAATTTGTAACCTACCAATCTCTTGCACAGACCTTTCTGCAAGGCCTCCCGAAGATGTTTCATCCCCTGCTCCCTCTGCAACGGCAAGATAAGGTCCGCAACCTTACCCTTGTAACGTGGATCAAGGAGGAATAGGAAAAAGGAGGGAGCACCCACAGTGCCACATCCGTAATATGTCAAGGGAAAACAAAGAAGATACCAAATAGATATCAACAGGTTGGACTTTTAAGGCATGGAAGCAAATAGGAAAGTAGAAAAAAAAATAGTTTATTGAAAAATATACAACATCATAACAGTGTTCAAAACAATATAAAAATCATATGAAATTATACAATTTGTACATTGAGCCCTTGTGTGTCGCGTCTACGCATTTCGCCGTAAAGGCTTCCTCAGGGCGAGGAAAGAGGTTCAAAGACGTAGCAAGAGAGAGCAAAAATAAATCTCACGATCTTCAAATGGGCTGCGCCTCGAGTACAAATATCATAGCAACCAGGACAAATCCAAATATATGGAACAGTCAACCACGCTGTGATAGGGTAGACAGCAAGTGGCACGTTCTGATGAATACAAACAAAAATTGATAGTTGCTTATAGCAGGGGCAGGAAAGAGGTCTCAATCAATATATTACCATTGATGGGGACAGCCAATAGAGGACACAATCCCAGCCACATGGAGCTTAGTAGAGGCTGGTGACACATAGTATAGCCAGGCAGCATATATAGAAGCTAAAAAGGTAAAAGTATTTTTGTAGAGACAATGAAGGCATACCCCTGGGAGACAGCCCAATGCTGTGCACAATTCCTGGGGCACTATTCCTCCAACTGACACCAACAATAGGGCACGATTCCCTCTGTTGACACCAATCATGGGGCATAATTCCTTCCATAGATACCAATGATGTGGCACTTTTCCTCCCACTGACACCAACAATTGGGCACTATATCTCCCACTGTCACCAACGGAAAGGCACAATTCCTTCCCCTGACACAAATTATGGGGCACTATTCCTCCAACTGGCACCAACAATGGGGCACTATTCCTCTCACTGTGACCAAAGATAGAGTGTGACATTTTTGCCCATTCTTCTTTGCAAAATAGCTCAAGCTCTGTCAGATTGGAAGGAGTGTGTCTGTGAACAGCAATTTTCAAGTCTTGCTACAGATACTCAATTGGATATAGGTCTGGACTTCGGCTGGGCCATTTTAACACATGAATATGCTATGTAAACCTTTCCATTGTGACTCTGGCTGTATGTTTAGGGTCATTGTCCTGCTGGAAGGTGAACCTCTGTCCCAGTCTCAGGTAGACTCTAATGCCGTGTACACACAAGCGGAATTTGTGACAGAAAAAGTCTGACGGGAGCTTTTTATGGTATATTCCGATCGTGTGTATGCTCCATCAGACTTTTTACGTCGAAAATTCTGACGGACCTAGAAAGAGAACATGTTTTACATTTTTCAGATGGAACTAATTCCCATCGGGAAAAACTCTCATCTGTATGCTGTTCTGACGTACCAAAAACTACGCATGCTCTGAAGCAAGTACGAGACAGAAGCTATTGGCTACTGGCTATTGAACTTCCTTTTAATAGTCCCGTCATACGTGTTGTATGTCACCGTGTTCTTGACGGTCGGACTGGTGTGACCGTGTGTATGCAAGACAGCTTGAGCGTAATTCCGTCGGAGAAAGCTTCAGAGTTTATTCCAACGGAAAAAACGCTTGTGTGTAGACGGCATTACAGGTTTTCTTCTAAGATTGCCCTGTATTTGGCTCCATCCATTCTCCCATCAACTCTGACCAGCTTCCCTGTCCCTGATGGGAAAAAGCATCCCCACAACAGGATGCTGCCACCACCATGTTTCATGGTGGGGATGGTGCGTTCAGGGAGATGTGCAGTGTTAGTTTTCCGCCACACATAGCATTTAACTTTTAGGCCAAAAAGTTAAACTTTGGTCTTATCTGACTAGAGCACCTTCTGCCACATGTTTGCTGTGTCCCCCACATGGCTTCTCGCAAACGGCAAACAGGACTTTTTATGGCTTTCTTTGAACAATGGCTTTCTTCCTGTCACTCTTCCATAAAGGCCAGATTTGCATGACTAATAGTTGTCCTGTGGACAGGTTCTCGCACCTGAGGTGTGGATCTCTGCAGCTCCCCAGAGTTACCATGGGGATCTTGGCTGCTTCTCTGATGAATGCTCTCCTTGCCCGGCCTGTCAGTTTAGGTGGACGGCCATGTCTAGGTAGGTTTGCAGTTATGCCATACTCTTTACATTTTCAGATGATGGACTGAACAGTGCTTCGTGAGATGTTCAAAGCTTGGGATATTTATTTTTATAACCAAACCCTGCTTTAAACTCCACCACATTTTTATCCCTGGCCTTCATGACGCAGTTTGTTCACTAAGGTTCTTTAACAAACCTCTTCACAGATTTATACTGAGATTAAATTACACACAGGTGGACTCTATTTACTAATTAGGTGACTTCTGAAGGCAATTGGTTCCTCTAGATTTTAGTTGGGGTGTCGGAGTAAAGGGGGCTGAATACAAATGCATGTCACAGTTTTCAGATATTTATTTGTTAAACATTTTGAAAGCCATTCATCATTTTCCTTTTACTACACAATTATGTGCCACTTTGTGTTGGTCTATCACATCTAGGAAGCTGAGAAATATCCGAAAATCAGCACATAATATGAAACAGACAAAAAACAAACAAAAAACCGCCCAAAAAACTAAAGTTAGGTAATCAGTCCTAAATGGCTAGCAACACCACAGGAAATCAGGTATGTCAAACACCTTAGGAGCATTTAGAACGATCTTGCAGCGCACGTTCATTACCTTTGAGGCTTTTGACAAGCTTTGCCAGTTGTCAACACCTGCCAAATGTTGCAGGTAAAATGTAACTCAATGTGAAGCTATACAACTGCTCTGTGAATTTGCTTTTGATGTAAAGAACAGACACTGGTTTTCCAGAGGAATCTGGAACTCAAAAGTGGAAGCGGAACTGAAAATTGGAATTAAATGAATATAAGAAAAATATGATCCACACTGTATATACTGTAGGTATACAAGGCTTTTTATGAAAAAAGTAATGGTAATGTATGCACGGTAATATAGTTAATATAGTTAAATTACCATGCATGCATTACTGTGACTTTTTTCAAAGCCTATGCAAAGTGATACTCTACCTATAATAAATCATAAAGAGTATAAAACATGAATTCATATCTCTCAGTATCTGAGATCTCTCAGTATTCATCAGTAATAAATTCAGATTAAATACATTTAGAGTACATTTATAAACAATGTATAAACTATTAATTCAAAAGTGTATATACAGTTCCAAATTCAATAGAAAGTGCATAACAAGCTCAATTATTTGTTATGTTATATTATATATGTGTTGAGTGGACACCTGGATGTTCGGGTTCGACGGGTTCGGCCGAACTTCGCAAAAAAGTTTGAATTCGGGACCGAACTTGAACTTGACCCCGAACCCGAAGTCCATTGAAGTCAATGGGGACCCGAACTTTTGAGGACTAAAATGGCTGTAAAAAAGTAATGGAAAGGGGTAGAGGGCTGCAAAATGTTGTTAAGAGCATGACAAGTGCTTTGCAAACAAATGTGGATAGGGAAATAACTTAAAATAACATAAAATACATAAAAATAAAAAATAATATGCTGGAGGCCCCCTTCTCAGAAGAAGAGGTACAGGAAGTCATTAAGAACCTCAGAAACTCAACAGCACGATGCCACACATATGGTGGGAATACGTCCTTTCTGGAAAAAATGATTAAATTTAATGGATAAGCTAGAGGGAAAATAAAATACTTTGAAATTAATTTTTTTTTTAATTAGGGTACACCCCAAAAGAGTGAGAAAGATCAAAAATGCAACAATGGCTGTGTAAGGCCGGTGATGTGTCGAATTATGTCCCCCGGATAGTGTCTGCCCTGTACTGCGCTTGCGCTGTACGTAGGACAAGGGGATTCGGAAAATCTCTGAAGACGAACGGCGCCTGCGCGGTGAGTCCAGGTTCAAGCCACACCATCCGAGGTTCAAGCCGAGCAAAGCAAGGCCATGCCCGAAGCGTGGCGAGCGAAGCATGGTGAGCGAAGCGTGGCGAGCGAAGCATGGTGAGCGAAGCGTGGCGAGTGAAGCGTGGCGAGCGAAGCGAGCCCGTGAGAGGCCCTTTTACTATGTGCTACCATATGTCCACTTAGATGGTGGGGCTTGAACCTGCACTCACTGCGCAGGCGCCGTTCATCTTCAGAGATTTTTAAAATCTCCTTGTCCTCCGTACTGCTCAAGCCCTGCGCCTGCGCAGTACGGGCCGAACACTATCCGATCACTGGACAGTTTTTGTCAGAACACCGGTATACATGTCTATTCTGCACAAGGTACGGACAAGTCCTTTGGGATCCATGCCTGGTTTATTTTAATGAACGTGAGCTTGTCCACATTGGCTCTGGACAGGCGGCTGCGCTTGTCTGTGATAACGCCCCCTGCCGCGCTAAATACACATTCAGATAATACACTGGCTGCAGGGCAGGCCAGCACCTCCAAGGCGTAAAGGGCAAGCTCAGGCCATGTGCCCAATTTGGAGACCCCAAAGTTGAAGGGGGCAGACCCGTCATTCAGTACGTGTAGGCATGTGCACACATACTGCTCCACCATGTTGGTGTAATGCTGCCTCCTGCTAAGACGTTCCATCTTAGCTGGTGGTGCTGGTTGTTGTGGCATGCTGACAAAGCTTTTCCACATTTTGGCCATGCTAACCCTGCCTTCTGAGGTGCTAGCGGTGCCCCGGCTGCGTTGGCGACCTCTTCCTCCTCCTCTTCCTTCGCCTTGTGCTTCCACCGTACCCCCGCTGTCAGGTGGGAATGCCACCAGCAGCGTGTCTACCAGCATGCGCTTGTACTCGCGCATCTTGCGATCACGCTCCAGTGAGGGAATTAAGGACAGTACGTTGTCCTTGTAACGGGGATCCAGCAGGGTGGCCACCCAGTAATCAGCACCAGTTAGAATGTGGGCAACTCGGCGGTCGTTGCGGAGACACTGCAGCATGTAATCGCTCATGTGTGCCAGGCTGCCCAGAGGCAACGAAAAGCTGTCCTCTGTGGGAGGTGTATCATCTGTGTCCTCTGTATCCCCCAGCCACGCACCAGTGATGGCCATGAGCTGGTCTGGGTGCCACCCTGCTGTGAACATGGTTCCTCCTCCTCCATCTCCTCCTCCTCATCCTCCACCTCGTCCTCCTCCAGAACTGTACCCTTGCTGCCGGACAATTGTGTACCTGGCATTTGTTGCCACTTGTGAATGACTGCCCTGAAAGCCTTGGAAATGATTCCTCTTCCTCCTCCTCCTCCTCCTGTGCAACATCCTCTTCCATCATCACACGAAGCGTTTTTTCAAGGAGGCATAGAACTGGGATAGTAACGGCGTCATCGGCACTGGCTATGTTGGGGGAGTACTCAAAACAGCGCAACAAGGCACACAGGTCTCGCATGGAGGCCCAGTTATTGGTGGTGAAGTAGTGCTGTTCGGCAGAGCGACTCACGCGTGCGTGCTGCAGCTGAAGCTGAAGCTCCACTATCGCCTGATGCTGCTCGCACAGTCTGGCCAGCATGTGCAAGGTGGAGTTCCACCTTGTGGGCACGTCACATATGAGGCGGTGAGCGGGAAGGCCGAAGTTACGCTGCAGCGCTGACAGGCGAGCAGCAGCAGGTTGAGCATGCCGAAAGTGCGCACAGACGGCCCGCACTTTCTGCAGCAGCTCTGGCATATGGGGGGAGTTTTTAAGGAACCTCTGGACCACCAAGTTCATTACATGCGCCAGGCAAGGCATGTGCGTCAAACCGGCTAGGCCCAGAGCTGCTATGAGATTTCGCCCATTATCGCACACCACCAGGCCAGGCTTGAGGCTCACTGCCACCAACCACTCATCGGTCTGTTGTTCCATGTCCCTCCACAACTCCTGCGCAGTGTGGATTTTTTCCCCCAAACAGGAAAGTTTTAAAACTGCCTGCTGTCATTTACCCCTGGCTGTGCGGAAGTTGGTGGTGAAGGTGTTACGATGAGGAGGCGGTAGAGGATGAGGAAGCGGAGTAGGAGGAGTTAGCAACAGGAGACAAACTGAAGCACCCTGCAATCCTCGGTGGTGGGACATGTGCCAAACTGCTATCCACCTCAGGCCCAGCCGCCACTGCATTTACCCAGTGTGCTGTTAGGGAGATATAACGTCCCTGACAGTGCTTACTGGTCCACCCATCCGTAGTTAGGTGGATCTTGTCACAGATGGCGTTGCGCAGTGCACACCTGATTTTGTCCCCCACTTGGTTGTGCAGGGAAGGGATGGCTCCCCTGGAAAAGTAGTGGTGGCTGGGCACGACGTACTGTGGGACAGCCAATGCCATCAGGCTTTTAAAACTCTGCGTCTACACCAGACGGAATGACAGCATTTCAAAGGCGAGGAATTTTGAAATGCTGGCATTCAGGGCCAGGGATCACAGGTGGGTAGGGGGGTACTTCCTCTTCCGCTCCAGTGTTTGGGAGATAGAGAGCTGAACGCTTCCATGGGACATTGTGGAGATGGTTGGTGACCCAGGTGGTAGTGTTGCTGGCAGATCCTCTGTTTGCGGGTTGGCAGGTGCCACTGTCACTACAGAGGTGGATGAAGAGGCCGAGACTGCAGCAGAAGAGGAAGCAGGAGGAGCCAGAGACCTTTCTTGGTTTTTGAGGTGTCTACTCCACTGCAGCTCGTGCTTTGCACTTAGATGCCTGGTCATGTAGGTTGTGCTCAGGTTGAGAACTTTTATGCCTCGCTTCAGGCTCTGATTGCACAGCGTGCAAACCACTCGTGTCTTGTCATCAGCACATTGTCTGAACAAGAACTGCCATGCTAGGGAACTCCTTGGACCTGGCTTTGGTGTACTAGGTCCTTTGCTGCGTTGGGCAGTAGCAGGCGTACTGTCTAGGGGACGGACGCTCCGCTTTTGCACCCTGCTCCCTCTTCTGCTGTTCTGGTGGCTCTGTGCGACCACCACCTCTTCCTCCGAACTACACTGGTCACCTGCATGACGTTGATTCCATGTGGGTACGAGGACCTCATCGTCCTCCACATTATCTTCCACCCAGTCTTCACCCCTGCCCTCCTTGTAGGTCTGCACAATTGTGAAAGCAGCAGCAGTTGGCACCTGTGTTTCGTCATCATCCAATGTGATGGTCCTCCCATGTACTCATCATGAAACATAAGTGGTTGGGCATCGGTGCACACAATCTCTTCCACTTCTGGGGTAGGGCTAGGTGGACGGCCCTGGGAAACCCTGCTAACAGAGTCATCAAAAAGCAGAAGAGACTGCTGCATGATTTGGGGCTCAGACTGCTTGGCTGATTTGCAAGGGGGTGAGGTGAAAGGCTGATGGACATCAGCTGCAGGTGCCAACTCTGATCTTTCAGCAGGAGACTGGGAGACAATGTGAAGAAACCGGAGGCACTGTCAGCAACCCAATCTACTATCGCCTGTACTTGTCCTGGCCTCAACATTTGTACAGCCGCATTAGGCCCAACCAAATACCGATGCAGGCTCTGTCACCTACTCGCACCTGAGGAAGGTGTTTCACTTGTGCGTGTAGCTGGCACAGATCGACCACGTCCTCTCCCTACAACAGGAGCTCCACCAGCAGCACCACGACCGGGGCCACGTCTCTTCTTTGACGTTCTCCTCATATTTTTTTAAATTTAAGATCTTGCTCTAAATGGGTGTTTTTTAGAATAGCAGAATAGAGCAACAGTTGTAAAGGGTGTATCTCACACCTACAGATATGCCGAAAATGCTATTCAAAAAAAAAATTTAGCCCTAAAAAATTTTTTTTGGAATAGCATAATAGAAGAACACTATATAAAGTGTGTATCACACACCTACAGATATGCAAAAACCACTGCAAAATATATTTTTTTGCCCTAAATGGGTGTTTTTGGAATAGCAGAATACTATTCCAAAGGGTGTATTCTAAAGGGTATATCTCAAAAGTTATATTTTCTCTGGCACTGGGCTCATGGCAGTGTAAAAAGACTGTGCACTGCACCCACACAACTAAATCAATGTAGATTGCTGAGTAATTAGAATAGATTTCTGAATCAGGACTCCTAGCTAATTCTCTCCCTCAAAGCAGCAGCAGCAACCTTTCCCTACACTATGTAAAGCAGAGTGACGTGCTGTGCTGTGTGTTTCTAGCTTATATAGAGGCTGGGTCACATGCTGCACTGGCCAATCACAGCCATGCCATTAGTAGGCATGGCTGTGATGGTTTCTAAGAGCACACTGGTTAAACGAATGTTGAGTGGCTGCACTGCAGCTTTTTAAAATGCGCCATTACATTGCTGAACCCCCGGACCCAAACCCGAACATACAGTAAATTGTTCGGGTTTGGGTCCGGGTACCAAAAACCCAAAAGTCTGGTACGAACCCGAACTTTACAGTTCGGGTTCGCTCAACCCTAGTTGTCACAAATCCTTCTATACAACTCTACGCTACTTTACCTTTCTGTAGAAAAACACTCATCTATATTATGGAAAGATATACTGTATATATTCTTAACCACTTCAGCCCCGGACCAATTGGCAGCCAAAGGACCAGGCCCCTTTTTGCGATTCAGCACTGCGTCGCTTTAACTGACAATTGCGCGGTCGTGCGACGTGGCTCCAAAACAAAATTGGCGTGCTTTTTTTCCCACAAATAGAGCTTTCTTTAGGTGGTATTTGATCGCCCCTGCGTTTTTTATTTTTTGCGCTATAAACAAAAATAGAGCGACAATTTTGAAAACAATGCAATATTTTTTGCTTTTTGCTATAATAAATATCCCCAAAAAATATATAAAAAAACATTTTTTTTTCCTCAGTTTCGGCCGATACGTATTCTTCTACATATTTTTGGTAAAAAAAATCGCAATTAGCGATTATTGATTGGTTTGCGCAAAAGTTATAGCGTTTACAAAATAGGGGATAGTTTTATAGCATTTTTATTAATATTTTTTTTTTTACTAGTAATGGCGGCGATCAGCGATTTTTATTGTGACTGCGACATTATGGCGGACACATCGGACATTTTTGACACATTTTTGGGACCATTGTCATTTATACAGCAATCAATGCTATTTAAATGCATTGTTTCCTGTATAAATGACAGTTGTAGTGAAGGGGTTAACCACTAGGGGGAGGGGAGGGGTTATGGGCTGTGACGTGTGTGTTTTTTTTTTTTACATTAGGGGGCGGGGCTGACGTCTGACGTCATTGATCGGCTTTCCCGATGACCGGGAACAGCCAATCAATGACAGGCAGAGTAGGAAGCGCTGGGAGAGGCTTGTTTACACATACCTCTCCCCGTTCTTCAGCTCCGTAACCCGATCACGGGACACCAGCGGCGATCGGGTCCGCTGGTCCCGCGGCCGGGCTCACGGAGCTCCCGACCGGGTCGCGAGCGCGCCGCTGGTGGCGCGCGCACGACCCACAGGCAGGCAAATGCACGATCACGTACAGGTACGTGCTTTTGCCTGCCCGTGCCATTCTGCTGACGTATATATGCAGTGGGCGGTCGGGAAGCGGTTAAAGCAGAACCAAACTGTATCTGAGCACCACAAACAAAAAATGCTATTTAATTTTTAATATTTTAATATTCAAAACAAACTCACCCATCCATCCATGTCTCCATGCTTTATTACTGTATGTTGAAAAATCACTTTGAAAAATGGCCTGTGAGCGGGTCCTACTTGTCCAGCACGTGGGGTCTCCACTAGACATGTGCACAATAGAAACATTTATTTATTTTCGTTTAGTTTCTGTTAGTTTCCGTTGATTCGTAACGATTCGTAATTTCGTAAGTCGTCGGTGTTCGTATTCGTAACGATTCGTAAATTCGTAAGTCGTTGGTGTTCGTATTCGTAACGATTCGTATTTTCGTAAAAGTAATTTTTTTGTTGATTCGTTTTTCCGTTAGTTTCATTTTCGTTTATTCGAAATTCGGACGCATTCGTATTTTCGTAGATTTAGTTACATTCGTACTTTCGTAAGATTGATTTATTCGTACTTTCGTAACATTGTTTTTGTAGATTCGTAATCGGAGCATAATTCATAATTTTATGTAATGTGTATGCTATTATTACATTTTAAGAGACACGGAAAATTACAAATCGAAAAATAAAGTTACGAATGTACGAAATTTTTTCGTTCAATCCATTTGAAGCACGTTAAGCAGCGCCATTGTAAGGGACACGGAAAATTACCAATTCAACAAAAATAAAAAGATTCGAATGTACGAATTTTTTCGTTCATTTTGATTTTCGTTGTTCCTGTTTTCGTTTTTCGGATTTTCTTCTTTCGTAGTTTCGTTGTTTCTTATTTGGTTATTTCGGATTTTCGTTGTTTTTCATATTCGTTCGATTCGAACATTCGTTAAAATTTTTTGCAAATCATTCGTTCATTCGTACGATAACGAATTAATGAATATAACGAATTTTAACGGAAAACGAAAAAAAAGGAAACGAATTGCACATGTCTAGTCTCCACTTCTTTCAGGGTATGTGCTCACTAATGCCCGGGACCAGGCATGACCACGGGGCCGTGTTCATGTAAACTCAACATTAAGCCAGCACCCTGTATTTAGAAATGAGCCATACCCCAGCTGTACTGTAGCTCGAGGCTACATAGTTATATGTTTAGTGTGGTTAAAAAAAAGACACAAGCCCACCTAGTTCATCCAATAAAAAAAAATAATAATTATACAATCCTATATAAACAATCCTATACCCACAATTGATCTAGAGGAAGGCAAAAAAAAAAACACAGCAAAGCATGATCCAATTTACTCCAGCAGGGGACAAAATTTCTTCCTGATCCCTCAAGAGGCAATCGGCCATTCCCTGGATCAACTTTACCTGTAAATGTTAGTACCCAGTCATACAGTGGTGTGAAAAAGTGTTTGCCCCCTTCCTCATTTCCTGTTCCTTTGCATGTTTGTCACACTTAAGTGTTTCGGAACATCAAACCAATTTAAACAATAGTCAAGGACAACACAAGTAAACACAAAATGCAATTTGTAAATGAAGGTGTTTATTATTAAAGGTGAAAAAAAATCCAAACCATCATGGCCCTGTGTGAAAAAGTGATTGCCGCCCTTGTTAAAACATACTATAACTGTGGTTGTCCACACCTGAGTTCAATTTCTCTAGCCACACCCAGGCCTGATTATTGCCACACCTGTTCACAATCAAGGCATCACTTAAATAGGAGCTGCTTGACACAGTAAGGTCCACCAGAAGATCCTTAAAAGCTACACATCATGCCGAGACCCAAAGAAATTCAGGAACAATTGAGAAAGAAAGTAATTGAGATCTATCAGTCTGGAAAGGGTTATAAAGCCATTTCCAAAGCTTTGGGAATCCAGCGAACCACAGTGAGAGCCATTATCCACAAATGGCGAAGACATGGAACAGTGGTGAACCTTCCCAGGAGTGGCCGGCCGCCCAAAATTACCCCAAGAGCGCAGCGACGACTCATCCAAGAGGTCACAAAAGACCCCACAACAACGTCCAAGGAACTGCAGGCCTCACTTGCCTCAGTTAAGGTCAGCGTTCATGCCTCCACCATCAGGAAAAGACTGGGCAAAAATGGCCTGCATGGCAGAGTTCCAAGGAGAAAACCACTGCTGAGCAAAAAGAACATCAAAGCTCGTCTCAATTTCTCCACAACACATCTTGATGATCCCCAAGACTTTTGGGACAACATTCTGTGGACCGATGAGACAAAAGTGGAACTCTTTGGAAGGTGTGTGTCCAAGTATATCTGGCGTAGAAGGAACACTGCATTTCAGAAAAAGAACATTATACCAACAGTAAAATATGGTGGTGGTAGTGTGATGGTCTTGGGCTGTTTTGCTGCTTCAGGACCTGGAAGACTTGCCGTGATAAAAGGAACTATGAATTCTGCTGTCTACCAAGAGATCCTGAAGGAGAATGTCCGACCATCTGTTCGTGTACTCAAGCTGAAACGAACTTGGGTTCTGCAGCAGGACAATGATCCTAAACACACCAGCAAGTCCACCACCGAATGGCTGAAGAAAAACAAAATGAAGACTTTGGAGTGGCCTAGCCAAAGTCCTGACCTGAATCCTATTGAGATGTTGTGGTATGACCTTAAAAAGGCCGTTCATGCTCGAAAACCCTCTAATGTAACTGAATTAGGACAATTCTGCAAAGATGAGTGGGCCAAAATTCCTCCAGGACGCTGTAAAAGCCTCATTGCACGTTATCGCAAACGCTTGGTTGCAGTTGTTGCTGCTAAGGGTGGCCCAACCAGTTATTAGGTTTAGGGGGCAATCACTTTTTCACACAGGGCCATGATGGTTTGGATTTTTTTTCACCTTTAATAATAAACACCTTCATTTACAAATTGCATTTTGTGTTTACTTGTGTTGTCCTTGACTATTGTTTAAATTGGTTTGATGTTCCGAAACACTTAAGTGTGACAAACATGCAAAGGAACAGGAAATGAGGAAGGGGGCAAACACTTTTTCACACCACTGTATTATGTACATTTAGGAAAGAATCCAGGTCTTTTTAAACCTTATAAACAGTTTTCCTTGGGTAAGGGGCCCTTAAGTGAAAGCAGCCCAGGAGTAAAATATTTGTGAACTGCTTTTGGCTCTGTATTTTTTTTTTTTCCTGTCACAGAACACGTGAGTCTGTATATAGTTTTGTTATCAGAAGAACTCTAAGAAATGTATAAACCATTATATGCAGACATAATGATCTGTTTTAATATTCATAGGAAAGCTGCTAATATAAGTACTTTTGGTTTAGTGCATGATTATTTGAAATAAGGGAGTTCCCCTCATAACTTTTTTACCCTGTCATAATGACTACGTATGCTTTGCAGTTCAAATAGGTGAAATCACTTTTGGCGTAGCTGCTTGGCTGAAGTATGAGATCTTAATTTCAGGAGAACTGCTCCTGAGAGGCTTGTGAGAGTACGTATTCATCTACATGATATTCCATTAAATGTATTTAAAAACCACACCAAACAAGAAAACACACATGCAGGAGATTATAAAAAAAATAAAGCTAAACAAAAAAAGGAAAAACCGATTTAACGACAAAGCTGAACTCCCGGGAATATGACAAAAACAACCACTGCAGTGAGCATATTTAGTCTAAGGGAGCCTTTCTCTGCCTTTTTTTTTTGTTGGACCTTTGAAATAATTTTCTCAGGGAACCTCTGCTAAGATTAGTCCATCAGGAGGCATTGGGATAATGCCCCTTACATTAGTGGTCAGTGGGACGAATGTGGAGAAATCCACATTCAATTCACATAGGTGTGAACCCAGCCTTACAGTCAGCTAAAAAATAGGATGGATGCCAAGTGACATTGGATCTGGAACTATGTTCCAGGTCAAGAAACCTGTGGCAACCACTGGAGGACCCCTGGTTGAAAATGGCTGGTCTAATAGGAATTGAACAGGCAATATTACTTACCTTAATCTTCGCTCCAGACGGCTCTGGTGCTATCCTCCTTTCCCTGATGCTCGGGTCTGTGGGTAGGACCTCTGCATCATAATATGCAATGCAGACCTATTACCTGCATTTTTAATGATTGGGTGAGTATGCAACCACAGCCCGAAGCACTTTAGTGAGGAGGATGCAGGGGACTGATCACGTGGATCAGGAGGTGTATGTATTTATCTGTATCTGTATACTTATAGGCTGAAAGGGCATTTAAACCCTGCAATGCGGGGAGAGGGACGCGTCACGGCCCATAATGCACTGCATCATCGCAGTGCATTGCTGGCTGATGATTGGCGAAGCATGCACTATGACCCGCATGCTTTGGCCAATCACAGCGCCATAAGCAAACAGAGCCATAATTGGCCAAAGGCAGGGTTAAGTTAAGGGGTTAAGTAAGCGCCCCACACTATATAAGGCCGCCTGCACCTCGGCCCTGTGTAGTGTGTTGCTGGCAGAGAGAGAGACAGAGAGAGAGAGAGTGTGTCATTTAATTTACTTTGAGCAGGCAGTTTATTCAGTTAGCTAGATCTCACTGCAGACCGTTCCTGCTGTACTGTTTCGAATCTACTTCAGGCAGGCAGTTGATTCAGTCAGCTAGCTCTCACTGCAGGCTGTTCCTGCTCTACTGTTTCTAATCTACTTCAGGCAGGCAGTTGATTCAGTTAGCTGCAGTGTATTTAATATATATTGTCAGAATGTTTATACTGAAATAATAAAATAGTATTGTAATTATGAAAATATGCAAATCTTTGATTTGGGAGATTTACAATTTTCTACCAATACCAAGAAGAAATTCAAGTTCGTTTATCTGTGCTATGTGACACAAATGATATTGCTTAAAAATATATATTTATTAACTAAAAAAAATACAGTGCAAAATAATATCAGGTATATTTCGTAATAAACACTACGTGATAACAAAAACTAGCCACCGCCCCCATCTACAGCTTAGTTTAGTGTAAGGACCACAGATATCAGGGTGCCTTGACGAGGCTCTGTGGCTTACGCATGCGTTTGCAAAGGCGTGCGGACTAAACCCCTGTTTTTAACGCATACTGTTAGACAGGTTAATTTGGTTGTCTGCAAGCTGGTGGTAAGTAGGCTTGGTTTTTTCCTGGGCATTCCCCAGGCTTTGTTGTAATCTGATTTAGCCTTCCAATGCCTCTTACTGCGATTGCCAGCTGTAGATGGGGGCGGTGGCGAGTTTTTGTTATCACATAGTGTTTGTATTGGTCCAGCAACGCACCAACACCTTTGCAGCCATTGTGCAATCTGCTGGGGGTTTGGTGTGCTCCTGTACCTTTAAGAAGGGGTGGCTCCCCTTCAGTTTAGTTTAGTGTTAGGACCACAGATATCAGGGTGCCTTGATGAGGCTCTGTGGCTTACGCATGCGTTTGCAAATGCGTGCGGACTAAACCCCCATTTTTATACGCATACTGTTAGACAGGTTAATTTGGTTGTCTGCAAGCTGGTGGTAAGTAGGCTTGTTTTTTTCCCTGGGCATTCCCCAGGCTTTGTTGTAATATTTCGTAATAAAACAAATAAATGGATATACTTCTACATATCAGAGATAAATTGGAAGGCCAGTATGGTGGCCTGAAGTTATGGGAGGAGCCCGGAGGGTATTTAACCAGCCCACTTCCTGCCTGTCTTTGTCAGTTTCCTGTGTGAGATACAAACACAGGCACAACGAAATCCTCTTGTCGGGTTCCTTGCTGCTGCTTCCTTGTTTTTTGCTGCTGCTTAAATTGCCTAATGGATTCTATAAGATTCAAGGGCCGACTAGTTTGAGACAAACGCTGTTTGTGTCGGTTCATGAGCTCTGGTTCGTTTGTCCATCTCTGTGTGTTTGTTGCAGTCCCGTTCCGTTTTCGTGAGTCATGTTGTTCCCTTCGTGTCGCACTCGTGTTACCGAGTCGCAGGTTCCGTACAACGAGTCTGGTTCGGCTGTCGCAGGTAGGGCTTCAGCTCCCATGTTTTTATTTCATGCACCGTTTTTCATGTCACTAAACTGTGGTATACGTAGCTCACGAACCACGCACAGCTTGTCTCGAACACCAAACATCTCACCCGCACGTTTTCGGTCATATACAAACGGAAGTTACCAGGTGTCACGCACGACTCGTAGTCACTCACCATGACACTCCGACCGATGCCGCATCCGGCACTAGGGTGTTACCTCATGCGGTCGGGTTGCGCAGTCTTTGAATCGTTCAAACATTGG
Source organism: Lithobates sylvaticus (assembly GCA_028564925.1). Taxonomy (NCBI): domain Eukaryota; kingdom Metazoa; phylum Chordata; class Amphibia; order Anura; family Ranidae; genus Lithobates; species Lithobates sylvaticus. Next base: position 91,473,238 of record CM053037.1, read on the forward strand.
CGACTCATGGGTGCCGTTCGCACACGCTGAAGCATTTCTTTGGTTAGCCAGTTCGCATTATTTCTGTCATGTCGCATCGGTTCAAGTTTTTTCTGTACCAGCATATCATGTTGAATCGCTGTTACTCCGAATCGCTGTTGGCATGTCGATCTTACGAATCACTTCGACCGTGTCGAGTCATTTCAATCATTCTAGCATGACAATCATTTCACATCGTTGCTAAACATGGCAGTCATTTCATCATTTCTAACATGCCAACATTCCAAGCCATCCAGTCATGCTAGTCATTTCGAGTCATTTCGGTCATGCTAAATAATTTCGCATCATTTCTAGCATGGCGATCATTTAATCATTTAATTTCTGTCACTAGCTGCGCTCCGATTCGAATCAAGCCGCATCCCTGATGCACTGATTCATCTCGGGGTGCCCCAGACTACGGCCTAATTTCTATACATGCTCCAGAGACTGGCTCACCGTTCGTACGGATGCGGGCCCGAGTCTAGTCTTTGTCATGGTTTCGGTCACTTATTACGTTTCGGTTCGAATCCAGTCACATCCGAGATGTTACGATTCGCACCGGTTCGCCCAGCTGCTCAGCCTCATTTAGGTACATGCTCCAGAGACAGATTCATTTAGAAGTTGCCTCGGTCGTTTTGATTCCAGTCTTTGTCATGGGTGTTGCTGTCACTTATTCCTTTCCATTTCGTTTCGGTCGTGTCCGCAGATGCACCGACCGTTTCGATCCGGGACGCCCAGCTGCTCGGCCTCATTTCAGTACATGCGCCAGAGACAGAGTACTTAAAGTTGGTTCTGCTCCCAGTCGTTGACTCTAGTCTTTGTCATGGCATCATTTCTGTCACTTATTACATTCGGTTCCGAGCGCCCAGCTGCTCGGCCTCATTTCGATACATGCGCCAGGGTCAGAATCACATCGCAGGTTTCGATCGTTCTTGATTCTTGTCCTTGGTATGGTATATCATTTCTGTGTCACCTTACCACGCTCCGGCACGAATTTAGTCACTTCCCCGCACTAATTCGCGTCGGCGTGCCCTAGGCCGGCCTCATTTCAGTACATGCTCCAGAGACGGATTCACTTGTCGTGGTAGCCTCAGCCGTTGATTCTAGTCTTTGTCATGGCATCGTTCTGTCACCTATTACGTTCCGATTCGAATCCAGTCGCATCCGCAAGATGCACCGACTGATTCGATCCGGTGCGCCCAGCTGCTCGGCCTCATTTCAATACATGAGCCAGAGACAGATTCACTTTGAAGGTTCGGTCAGTTTTGATTCTTGTCTTTGTCATGGTATATCATTTCTGTCACCTTACCACGTTCCGACACGAATCTAGTCATCTCCCCCTACTAATTCATCTCGGCGTGCCCTAGGCTGGCCTCATTTCAGTACATGCTCCAGAGTCCGATCGTGCTCAGTCGCTAGACAAGTGGCATGGCGATATGGGCTCTGTCATGGGAGTGCAATCATTTCACCTCACGCAGTTGCGCTTGGATTCGAATTCTGTGGCGTCTATGATGTCACTATTCGGCCCAGCGTGCCCCAGGACCGGCCTCATTTCAGTACATGCTCCAGAGTCCATTGTGTTCAGTCGCTAAACAAGTGGCATGGCGATTCAGGCTCTGTCATGGGAATTCATTCATTTCACCTCACCTAGTTGCGCTCTGGTTCGAATTCCATGGCATCTACGATGTTGTCAATTCGTGACGGTGTGCCCCAGGTATTGGGCCTTATTTCAACGTTGTCTCATTTCAGTACATGCTCCAGAGTCCGGTTCGCAGTCACTCGCAATGCGATATGACCGGGCCAGGCCTCTGTCATGGGAGTTTCATGTCATCAAAGGCAACAGGTCGTTTCATTTTTATTTGTTTTGTTGTCTGTCCTTTCATTCTATTTCAGTTCATTCATTTCGTTACGGACTATGTAACTATGGACTGGAATGTTGTGGACACCAAGCTGTTCTGTCAGCGTTTTGCAGGCCTACGGCCACAACGGTGCGCCATGTACCACTCAGCGACCCACGCCGCCATCTGTTGTCCCAATGCAGCCTCCGTCTACCAGGTTGACGACACGGCCACCACTAGCACGGGTCAGGGTCAGCAGGCCCCTGCACTAGGGCTGAAGATGGACAAACTAGGACGTCTAGTGCGGACAACCGGGGGCAGCAGCAGTTTGCAACATTTATAGTTATGGCTCCTACAGCTGTAGCCAGTGTCGTTTACTATGTGTATGCACCCTATGCTAGAGGGCGCACCCCAGGCTCCTATGTGAGGTCAAGCAGAGGAAGACATGACTAAGCCGGTTGAATCTTGTACGGCGCGGCATCTAATAGACCTCGCATCCCACGCCATCCCTGGCCGTCTGCCGCGTCCAGGCGTCTCGGACGGGTTCCACATCGGGCTCGTCTCCCTGCCCCACACCACCCATGAGTGCGGGTACTTACAATCAGCACCCACAGAGGGTCAAGCCATCGTCCAACTCCTCCAGACGGAATTAGACCAGGGAAGTTTTAAAAAAAAAAAAAGGGGGGGGAAGAAGACACGTCTAATTTACGACTTGTCAGCGCCCCACTCTTCCTCCAGGCTTGAACTCTCTTACTCAGACATATCAGATGCCTTCGAGTGGTGGCCCATACGGCCCTCCCTTCGGTGCTGGCAGGGTATCAAAGGAGGCATATCATTTTCGCTACCGTATCGACCTTCGGGTCCAATAGTAGCCCCTGGCTTAGATACGTTCGCCGAGACCCTCACGCGGGTCCTCCTGCGAAAGCACAGTGCCAAGAGGTTGCCCACTATCTGACGACTTCCTGCTGACAGAACCGCCCGGGACAACCCCAGGGCATCCTAACAGGCCAGGGTCGTTTTAAACAACCAGGACCCAGGTCGGGTCATCAGTCTTGATGCCACAGCAGTGGCAGACCTGGCCATGTGGGAGGAGTTTTGTCTAACTGGAAAGGCGTCGCACTCTTCATTCCCTCAGTGTCCCCCTGTCACCACAGGTGGTGACAGAGGCGGCGGCTTCCACAGGGTGTCACCATTTTTTTTTTTGGCCATTTATGTTTTACAGCCCCTGGCCTCTACAGGCACTGGCCACACCCGGCTTCGTCACAACATCTGCCTCTTTGAGCTCTACCCCATCGTGGCAGCTGCTCACTTGTTGGGCCACAGCTGCTCCGGACAGATCATAGCGTTACAACCGACAACCTAGCCATAGCAGAGATCATCAGCAGGCCGGTCCAAGTCCAGGCCCGTCAGGCCCCTCCTTCGTAGGCTTACAGGTAGAGTTGATCCAGGGTACATCCGATTGCCTCTTGGGGGATCAGGAAGGAATTTTTTCCCTGCTGTGGCAAATTGGATCATGCTTTACTGGGTTTTTCGCCTCCCTCTGGATCAACTGTGGGCGTAGGATTGTGTATGGGATTGTATCAGGGACGGATCCAGAGTCTAGTTGGGAGGGGGAAATGCCAGTTGTCCCTTCAGCATCAGTGCAACATCTACTGTTCTTCCATCCCGGGGAAGCGCAACTTAGCAGCAGAGCCGCCTCCCCCTTTAGCTGGGCGTCCTTCTTCAGACAAATGCCTGGAGCCAGTCCCCGGTCCGTCACTTCCCCAGATCGGTCACGGCTGGCCCGGGAGGAACTCGGCTCCTACCGTTAGCTACAAACCTCGTCAGCGCATCACTCTCCTACAATACCCGCAAGGCCTATCAGACCGCCTGGAGGGCATTCAACAAGTTCTAGCCTCTATATCACGAGTACCAAGCGACTTCCGATAACCGTAAAGGTCTTCAGGCACATGTCCACCAGCCTGGCCATGTCCCCGTTCAGTCTTCTCCCCAGTACGGTACTGTCAGCCTCTACGGATTTCTACGATTCAGAGAGCTTACCGGCAAACCGCCCGGCTAGTCCAGGGTTACGCAAGTAACTTAGTCCGGCTCCAGTATCATTTCATCCTATACCCCGACCGGGTCAGAGACTCAGCGGCTAGGGCGGGAACGGAAACACACCTTCTCAAAACCACAGTAACTGGTGCCCAGTCGCCACACCGAACCGGTCGGCCACACTTGTGCCCGGTCAATCGGACATCAGCCCTCTTCTGCCTTCCCTGTGGAACCACTCAACACGTCCCTGTTCATGGAACCTTCCCGGATTCTTCTCAGCAAACTACCCCTGAACCTCAGTCGGTATTCCGGACTTTTATTCGGATCGGGGCAACAGCGTCTCGGACAGGCATCCCGGACCACGTCATCTAGAGACTAGGTAGATGGGAGTCAGCCTGCCTGTCCCACGGTATACCTAATCCACAACTGGAATGGCCCAAGCGTTGGCCAAGTTTACCCAGTAACTTTCCCCGCCAATTGAGCTATTCCCTACCTGAAGGTTTTGCCCCCTTATTTGGTGTACCGTACGATAGACCAAGGCACACTTTCAGGTCCATTTCATGTTGGTAAGTTTGTTTTAATCCTGTATGTCATCTTTACTCGTATCGTCCGTAGACCATAGTCCGTAGACCATAAATTGGAAGGCCAGTATGGTGGCCTGAAGTTATGGGAGGAGCCCGGAGGGTATTTAACCAGCCCACTTCCTGCCTGTCTTTGTCAGTTTCCTGTGTGAGATACCCACCCTCCCTTCCCCTTAGGGCATTTCTCAAGTGTTCTTACTCCAAACAGAATACTCATTTCACATCATTGCATAGCTACTCTCATTCCATCACTCCTTATCTAGGGTCTGCCCCCTTATTTGGTGTACCGTACGATAGACCAAGGCACACTTTCAGGTCCATTTCATGTTGGTAAGTTTGTGTTAATCCTGTATGTCATCTTTACTCGTATCGTCCGTAGGGCTCTAGACCATAAATGATGGTTCAGATAATATTCACAGTTAAGCTCTTATTACAAAATATCACATTTCAATACTAGAATGATACTTGTACATTTTAAGACCTGGTAACTCTAATGCCCCTTACACACGGTCGGAAATTTCCGACAGAAAATGTCCGATCGGACCATGTTGTCGGAAATCCGCCCGTGTGTGGGCTCCATCTGACTTTTTCCAGTGGAATTTCCAACGGAAAAAATTTGAGATCCTGCTCTCAAATTTTCTGACTTTTTCCAATCGTGTGTAGAGAATTCCGACGGACAAAGTGCCACGCATGCTCAGATCAAATTACAAGAGAACAAAGCTATTGGCTACTAGCCTCTACGTAGTTCCGTCATACGCAACGAACGTCACCACGTTCAGAATGATCAGATTTTCCGACAACTTTGTCCAACCGTGTGTATGCAACACCAGTGTCGGACAAAATCCGTCGAAAAAAATCAGACGGATTTTGTGGTCGGAATTCTTGACCGTGTGTACGGGGCATAATGCCACGTACACACGATCAGACTTTTCGGCCGGACAATCCGCCAGACTTTCCATTTGGAGGTCCGCCAGACTTTCCAAACGTGCAGACTTGCCCAGACTTTTCGGCCCAGAGTTTTGGCGGAAGTCCGCGGGACTTTTGAAATGAACGGACTTGCCCCACACACGGAGTAAAGTCCGTTCATTTAGAACGTGACTCCAGGTAGACGGGACTAGCGAAGGAAGTCAATGCCGCCACCTCGATCGGTGACATTGCCACCTCGCTAGCTCCATCACCTGGCATGGATTTAAAGGGAATCCCTACGCCGAACAAACGGCGCAGGGGGTCCCCCCCCAAATCCATATCAGACCCTTATCCGAGCACGCAGCCCGGCCGGTCAGAAAAGGGGGTGGGGACGAGCGAGCGCCCCACCTCCTGAGCTGTACCAGGCTGTGTGCCCTCAACATGGGGGGGGGGTGCTTTGGGGAAAGGGGGCCGCAGGGCACCTTGTCCCCATGTTGATGAGGACAAGGGCCTCTTCCCGACAACCCTTGCCGTTGGTTGTCGGGGTCTGCGGGCGGGGGGCTTATCGGAATCCGGGAGGCCCCTTTAATAAGAGGGCCCCCAGATCCCGGCCCCCACAATGTACCCCTAGCCATTCACCTGGTGGAAAAAAAGTGTAAATAAAAACACAACACAAGTTTTTAAAATACTTTATTACACAGCTCCGGGGGTCTTCTTCAGTCTTGGGGGGTCTTCTTGCCAGACTCCTCCGCTATCTTCTGCTAGCTCTTTTACTAGCAGAGGAGCTCGGCTTTCGCCTTCGTCGCCGCTGCCGTCTGGGGGTCTTGTTCCGACTTCAGGGGTCTTGTCCCGCTCTTCTGTTCTTCTTGCCGGGCCTCCACTATCTTCTTATAGCTCTTTTACTAGCGGTGGCCCGGTCTTTTGTCGCCGTTGCCTTCTTCTCCTTCTTCCATTCGATGTTGACACGACGCTGTCTCTGGCCGTAATGGCAGAGACACGTTGTGCTGTGACTTATATAGGGACAATGGGCAGGGCCACCGGCTCATGTCACATGGTGACCCCGCCCCCTATGATGTCACAGTCCCAGCATCCCCGGGACTGTGACATCATAGGGAGGCGGGGTCACCATGTGACATAAGCCGTGGCCCTGCCCCTTGTCCCTATATAAGTCACAGCACAATGCGTCTGGGCCATTAGAAGAGGAGACAGCTTCGTGTCAACATCAGATGAAGAAAGAAGAACAAGAAGCAGAAGGCGGCGGCGGCGGCAGCGACGACAACAGAAGCCCGGGCAACCGCTAGTAAAAGAGCTTGAAGAAGAAAGCGGAGGCACGGCAAGAAGAACAGAAGAGCGGGACAAGACCCCCGAAGTCGGAACAAGACCCCCAGATGGCGGCGGCGACGACGAAGTAAAAAGCCGGGCTCCTCCGCTAGTAAAAGAGCTAGCAGAAGATAGCGGAGGAATCCGGCGAGAAGACCCCCAAGACGGAAGAAGACCCCGGAGCTGTGTAATAAAGTATTGGGGCGCTTGCTCGTCCCCACCCCTTTCCTGACCGGCCGGGCTGCGTGCTCGGATAAGGGTCTGATATGGATTTTAATCAGCGTAGGGATTCCCCTTTAAATCCATACCAGGTGACGGGGCTAGCAAGGTGTCATGCGACGGCATTGACTTCCTTCGCTAGTCCCGTCTACCTGGAGTCACGTTCTAAATGAACGGACTTTACTCTGTGTGTGTGTGTGTGTGTGTGTGGCAAGTCCGTTCATTTCAAAAGTCCCGCGGACTAGCACACAGGCGGCCATATTGTCCGCCGGACTGCTAAGTCCGGTGGACAATTTTGAGTCAAAACTTCTTACTAAGTCCGCCAGACTTTTGGAAGGAAAAAGTCAGCCGGAGCCCACACACTGGCGGATTGTCCGGCGGACTCTAGTCAGGTGGACAATCCCGCCGGGTAGTCCGCTCGTGTATACGCGGCATTAGTGAATAGCTTCCTGTGTCTTCACGGACTTGTGTAAACAATTATGTTTACTTTAATGACAGTGTTTCCTTCTCAAAACAAACAGATCTCATCAACAATATTGATGTAAAGAATGTTTTTTAATATACCAAGCCTTTACTGACTGCACACAAGTATTGGTGGTGTGGTTGATATGAAGAATGATTACGTATAAATAGATTATACCTAAAAAGTTTGAGTCCAGGCATAATTGGTATAGGCTCGTGGATCAGGAGAATTGTGACATATTAGCCTCCTTGAGATCCCACTCCGATCCCCCGGAGGTAAAGCCCTCCAAAAAGGGTCGGAATGAGATGGCATCATTCAGGCCTGGCTGTTTGATTGCCTGGAGGCGAAAAATCCTCTTCTGCTCTTGCTGCAAAAGGACTTTATTCCAGTCGCCTCCACGCAACCCCGAGTGAACCCGATCCAAAATGATGAAAGACACGTGTGGGAAAACACCCGAAAGGATATCTGTAACGTGTCTCCCGAGAGGTAAACCTGGGTTACAAGACTTCATTGCAGCTATATGACGATACGCCCGTCTCCAGAACTCCTGATTTGTCTTCCCTACATAATAACATGCGCAATCGCACATGAGTAGGTACACAACACCAATGGTTTTGCAATTAGCATAGTGGCGGGGGATGTATTTTTCATCATTTGGTAATGTCACATTGGAATTAGTATTCATGACAATAGGGACATCCACCACACCTAAAAGTTCTTGGTCCCGTTTCGCACCTCCACCCAAATATTTGCTGGATACTAAATTATCGCCAATCGATTTTGCCCGCTTGAATGTAAATGATGGTTGGTCCTGGACAAAAGGATCAATAGTGGGGTCCATTTTGAGAACGTGCCAATAGCGTTTCACTATGTTGTGTAAATTCCTATGTTGGTTGGAAAATTTAGTAATGATTCTAATTGGATTCGTTTGATTCTTGTTGGCCTTGGGACCATAAATAAGTTCCTGTCTGGTTTTAGAGGCTGCCCTCTTGTAGGCCTTTTTCAGGCATGTCCTCGAATACCCACGTGTCAGGAGTCTGCCCATTAACGAGTCCGCCTCTCGCTGAAAGGCAGAGTTGTCAGTGCAGTTTCTCCTGACAAGTAGGTACTGACTGCATGGAATCGAGCGAATCAACGGTTGCGGGTGAAAGCTGGTGGCATGTAAAATGGAATTACCCAAAGTGGGTTTGCGAAAGAGAGAGCTAGTCAGAGACCCATCTGGTTGCTTGTGAATAGTTAGATCCAAAAACATGATGTCGGATTCAAACGTCATGGTGAAGGTAAAGGTGAACTTAACATTAAGTTCCTTTAAGAAGGCTTTGAGACAATCTGATGTTCCATCCCACACTACAAGAATATCGTCGATATATCGACGCCGCAACACCACATTCTCCATGTATGGACGCAAATACTCAGATGTTGAGAGCATGCTTTCCCATTCCCCCAGGTACAGGTTGGCATACGATGGGGCACACAAAGTCCCCATCGCAACCCCCTGTACCTGGAGGAATTGGTCACCATGAAACAGAAAATGGTTGTGATTTAAAATAAAATCTAAGGCGTCAATTAGGAATTTGATCCTTGATTGGTCGAAAAGATTATCCTGTGAGAACACATGTTGGATACAAATAAGTCCTTTTTCGTTGGGTATGGAACTATATAGAGCCTCGACATCGAGCGATACAAGTAAAGATCTTGGAGGAATATCTAAATCATCCAAGATCTGTAAAAGATGTAGAGTGTCTTTGACGTAACCTAGGTATTTTGAATATGTAATGACGGAGATGGCCATCTACAAATTGGCTCAACTTTTCTGTAAGCGAGCCGTTACCGGAAATAATTGGTCTCCCAGTGGGGTGACGTATGTCCCGAGTTTTGGTAATGCATAGAAGGTGGGAATGCGAGGCAGCAAAGTCCTGACATAGTCATATTCATAGCGAGTAAGTATATTTGCCGCCTACGATTCATCGATGAGTGTGTAAAACATCGGATTGAATCACTCGATTTTAATAGAGGCAATCTTGCAATACCACTGTCTATTAGACAGTATTTTTTTGCAGATTGTCTCGTATTGCCCATTGTCTATCACGACAATATTCCCCCCTTTATCTGAAGATTTTATCGTGATGGAGGGATTCGCTGCCAGAGACTTCAATGCCTTGCGTTCCTGTAGATTCAGGTTAGACTGTTTGTTCGGAGTACTCGATATCTATCTTTTTCTTTTTTTTTTTTTTTTTTTTATCAATATATTTTCCTTGATCCCCTCAACCCCCCCCCCCCCCCCCCCCCCCCCCCCCCACCCCCCCCCCCCCCTCGACCCCCCCCCCCACCCCCCCCCCCACCCGTCCCTGCCTTGCAAGTTATTCCTTACAGATCTCGCATAACTAGGTCAGATTAGTCCTATATCTTCCGACCATCTTTCCCTTTTTATCAAATCGAGAAGGGGCACGAATGCATGATAAAGAAAGTCCCTCATTGTCTGGTTATCTCTTTGTAATATCTCCATGATTTTCTAAATTCGCTCCAGCAGTTCCACCTTCCCTCGCCTTCCTCTGCCCTGGATCCCTCTGCCCCATTTGGTTCTGTTTTTTCCAATCTTTGTTGTATATTCACTCGGGCTATCCATTCTCCTAATTGCGGGCCCTCAGATTCCATCTGTTTTTTTGGAATTAAGTTTTTTGCCTCATTTAATAGAGTGGGGACCAATGAACCTTGATATTGCCTCAGGGGAATATCATTCCCGTGGAACAATACCACCCATGGTTCTTCAGGTATGTTTTTGTTTGTAATAATTTTAATTAAATCTAGGATTTTGTTTCCAATATTTTTTAATAATGGGACAATTCCACCATATATTTGTCATCGTACCAATATCACCGCAGCCTCTCCAACACTCGGGAGTTTTATCCTTTTGATATTTGCTCATCTTGACTGGGGTTATGTACCAGCCCGAAATACATTTATAATTGACTTCTATAGTTTTAATATCTAATGCTGCCCCGTGGATTAACTTAAATATCTTATCGCTTCTATTTTTATTGCAAGGAATCCCTAACTCATCTTCCCATCTTTTGACACCTGGAGGGACCCCCGCAACGCCTTCCCGTATTAAGATTTTGTATATGCGTGAAATATTATTTTTAGTTGATGGGCGCATGCAAATTCTCTCCATTTTGGTATAGTCCTCCCCACTTCGGATTGGTTGGGGCAGGTTCTCTACGAAATGCTTCAATTGGGCATACCTCCAGGTGTCAATCGACAGCAATTCCTTCGCTTGACTTAATTCGTGAAAAGTGCTTATTTTCCCTTGTTTAGTGATATCCCTTAAACGTGCATCTTCTTTTTTGATCCAATTACCCCAGAGTTTACTCCTTCCTGGCTCAAAATACACATTATTTTTTAAATACATCAGCGGGGAATTATATTCCCACCTATTATTCCTATACAAATTATCCCACACTTTCAATGTGACCCGAGTAATTTCATGTGTTCCTTCACCTATTATCCTAAATGTTGGTGGATCCCATACAACGTGACCAAAGTGACTGTTGCTAAGAGTGTTTTCCAAGTTAAACCATCTCTTTTTTTCCCCCTCTTTTGTCCATTCCGTAACTCGTGAAAGTGCGATGGCGCTAAAATATTTCTCGAAGTCGGGCAGGGCGAGCCCCCCCAGTTTTTTTTTCCCTTGATAGGATTTCTGCTGCTATACGCGGCTTGTTGTTGGACCAGATAAATTTAGAAACAATACTTTTTAAAATCTTGAAAAAGACCTTGGACTGCTAGTGGGAGCATTTGGAACTTATAGTTTACTTTTGGGGCAATGTTCATCTTCACTGCGTTAATTTTCTCCATCCATTTTTTATTTCATTTTTGATCTGGTCCAACAAGGGGATATAATTTATCAAGTATGTCTTTCTTAACGTGCCTGCAAGTCTTACCCCTAGATATTTGATATTCTCCCTCCATGGAAATTGGAATTCTTTTGTCAATTGGGCTACTTCCACCTGTCTTAAATTGATATTGAGAATCTCCGATTTGGTAAGGTTAATTTTAAAATTTGACATATGGCCGTATGTTTTTAGAATTTTGAGCAGATTGGGTAAGGTGATTCGGGGATTAGTTAAGAAAAAAAGTACATCATCGGCAAATGCGACTAGCTTGTGTACCTCACCTCCCACCTCAATCCCAATTCTAATGATAACACAAACAAAAGAGGGGACAGCCCTGACGTGGGCCATTCTTCATGGCGAAGGCAGGTGAAAGTAAGCCATTCACCTTAACCCTCGCCTGAGGGAAGTCATATAGGATCGTTATCCAGCTCATCATTCTTGGTCCCAACCCCATGACCTCAAGTGTTGTAAACATATGTCCCCAGTCTATCCTGTCGAACGCCTTCTCGGCATCCATCGACAGGAATAGACTGGGGACTCTTGCCAGCAGGGGAACTCTTCAAGGCTTCAAATATTTCCTCTTCGGTAATAGGCCTGTCCATGTTGGAGCTATCTTCCGGTGTCAAAGAGGGGACCAAACTATTCCTGACAAAATTCTGGGAATCCTCTGACAGAACTTGTGTGATCTGGCCTTTTGTTTTCACGTCATAGAGGGATTCATAATAGATTTTAAACTCGTTAGCTATATCTTTAGTTAAGTTTACCATTGACCCCGCTTTGCTTTGTATTTTATCAATATAATTAGTTTCTCTTTTACTTTTAAGCATTTTTGCTAGGTATTTACTACTTTTGTTTCCCCATTTATGACGATCCCTGTCTAGTTTGTGGAACCATTTCCTTGCATCTAGGTCTATACCCATTTTTAATTCTTCTCTTTTATTTAATAATCTGTAAAGGGTATCTTGTCTTTGCGTTTTGTCATCCCTATGCTCCTGTTCAAGGTTATGGATTTCTTCTATCAGCTTCACTCTGAGCTCCCTTTTTAGTCTTTTTTTTTTTTTTTTCCAGCTCCGATTGAGATAAGAATCCCCCTTATATATGCTTTGTGTGCTTCCCACAGGGATGCTGGTGATATCTCCCCCGTGTCGTTTATTTCAAAGAAGGATAGAATTTCCCTTCTTATAATTTCTTCCGTGGCAGCTTCTGTTAATAGGCTGTCATTGAGGCACCATGAACTTGGACATTTTTCAAATTCCTGGGAGTCTAATAGACATAGATAGGGGGGCGTAATCCGATAGGGTCATTATCTCAATCTGAGACTCTGCTACTTGTTCCAGAAATTTTATGTTCAACAAAAAAATAGTCTAGGCGGGAATGTGTCCCATGGAATGGGCAAAAAAAAGTGTAGTACTTGGAGTTCGGATGTTGCGTCCTCCAGACATCTATCAGCTGATTTTTCCTAAGTTTTAGTTTTATCTTTTTTAACTGACAAGAGCTCAGGGTCCGGACCCTGGATGTAGAATCCATATTGGGGTCCCATCCAAAGTTTAGGTCGCCGGCTAGAATAACTTCACCGGAACGGAAATTCGCTAGACGGCCCAATACCTGTGATATACTCGATATCTTTCTAATCGCATTGCATGTCAATCTGACAAAAGCCAACACATTGGAATTAGTGTTTAGTGCTGGAAATTTTTCAGATTTTTCTTGAAAGATCTAACGGGGACATTGGTCCCTGATCCTGCAAAGCCTGCGAAAGGACCCTCGGATTCATGGCATCAAGGAGAGAGATCAGTACTGGCTGGCAACCCTTCTTCATCCACGTTACAAGGGTAAGGTGGCGGAACTTATCCAGGCGTCGCAGAGGGAGCAGAGGATGAAACCTCTTCGGGAGGCCTTGCAGAAAGGTTTGCGCAATGCGTTCCCAGAGCCTGGGAGGTTACAATTTCCTGGTACTCATGGACAACGTGTTGCTGAGGCTTCAGTCACAGAAGGAGTGGTGGAGAAGGAGGCCGTCTGAACGATGCGCTCAGACAATTTTTTAGTCCGCAGCCCCAAGGTCTGATCGGTTCCAGCAATCATTGCCAGTGTCTGTTGTACATGGTGCAGGAATACCTAGGGGCAAGATCAGACCTGGAGACCTTTCCAACCGAAAATCCACTGGATTACTGGGTCTTGAGGATGAATCACTGGCCAGAGCTTGCACATTATGCAATTTAGCTACTGGCCTGTCCTGCACCCAGCGTTCTTTCGGATCGCACATTCAGTGCTGCTGGAGGCTTTGTAACCGATCACAGAGTGCGCCTGTCCACCGACTCGGTTGATCGGCTCACCTTCATAAAAATGAATCAGTCTTGGATCACCAGCTACCAAGCACCTGATGCTGATGTAACCGAGAATTTTTTTTATAAATGTGAGATCCCTTCAAGACTGCTTATGCTGATGCTGAGTGACTATCCTTTTCCTCCTCAATGTTCATGTTGATAGCTTCTAAGAACATTTTTGGTTCTGGGCTCCACCACCAGTGGCTAAGGCCCAATTTTTCTGCCCCTGTTTAACCAGTTAACAACCGGCCCATAGCCGAAAAACGGCTACAGGGCGGTTGCTTAACTCTAAGAGGCCGTTAATTAACGGCCTCACAGAGTTCCCCTCTTGCGTGCCACCCGGGGGCGCGCACTCAAACATACGTGATCACCGGGTCCAGAGGACCCGGCGGATGACGGTAAACGGCCGCTCATCGCGGCCGTTTACCACGTGATCGCTCCGTCAAATGATGGAGCGATCACATGTAAGCAAACCGGCATCATTTGATGACGCCGGTTCCTCTCTCCTCCTCTCTCTGTACCGATCGGTACAGTGTGAGAGGAGAGGGGGAGGGATCGGTGGCAGCAGTGCTGTGGGCGGGATCTGTAGTGCCCACAGCCTGCTCTGCAGTCACCACCCATCCATCCATCCATGCTCAGCCATCCCTCCATACCCTGCAATAGCCTGCAGTGTATTGCTGGGTATTGCAGGGTATGGAGGGATGGCTGAGCATGGGTGGATGGATACCCAGCAGTACCCTGCGATACTCTGCCATACCCAGCGATACTCTACCATACTCTGCGATACTCTGCAATACTCTGCCATACCCTGCGATACCCATACCCTGCGATACTCTGCCATACCCTGCAATACCCTGCCATACCCTGCATACTCTGCCATACCCTGCGATACCCTGCCATACCCTGCGATACTCTGCCATACCCTGCCATACTCTGCCATACCTGCCATACTCTGCCATACTCTGCCATACCCTGCCATACCTGCCATACCCTGCCATACTCTGCCATACCCTGCCATACTCTGCCATACCCTGCCATACTCTGCCATACCCTGCCATACTCTGCCATACCCTGCCATACTCTGCCATACCCTGTGATACCCAGCAATACTCTGCCATACTCTGCGATACCCTGCCATTCCCTGCCATATTCTGCAATACCCTGCAATACCCAGCCATATTCTGCAATACCCTGCAATACCCAGCCATACCCTGCGATACTCTACCATACCCTGCCATATTCTGCAATACCCAACAATACTCTGCCATACCCTGCGATACCATGCAATACCCTGCCATACCCTGCGATATTCTGCGATACCATGCAATACTCGCTACGATCGAAGCCAGGATCGTTTTTTTATTTTATTTCAGACTTTCCAGCCTAGAGGTGAGATGTGGGGTCTTATTAACACCATATCTCACTGTAAAGAGGACCTGTCATGACATATTCCTGTTACAAGGGATGTTTACATTCCTTGTAATAGGAATAAAAGTGATCAAAAAAATTTTTGGGGGGAAAAAAAGTGTCAAACTAAAATAAATAAAGTAAAATGAACAATAAAAAAAAAAATTTAAAGCGCCCCTGTCCCCGTGTGCTCGCATGCAGAAGCGAACGCATACGTAAGTCCCGCCCACATATGAAAACGGTGTTCAAACCACACATGTGAGGTATCGCTGCGAACGTTATAGCGAGAACAATAATTTTGGCCTTAGACCTCCTCTGTAACTCAAAACATGTAACCAGTAAAAATGTTTAAAGCGCCGCCTATGGGGATTTTTAAGTAGCGAAGTTTGGCGCCATTCCACGAGTGTGTGCAATTTTGAAGGGTGACATGTTAGGTATCTATTTCCAAAAAGGGGTAATTTGGGGGGTATTTGTACTTTTCTGGCATGTTAGGGTCTCAAGAAATGAGATAGGCCGTCAGTACTTCAGATGTGATCAATTTTCAGATATTGGCACCATAGCTTGTGGACTCTATAACTTTCACAAAGACCAAATAATATACCCCAATTTGTATTTATTTTTACCAAAGATATGTAGCGGTATAAATTTTGGCCAAAATTTATCAAGAAAAATTACAAATTTGCTAAATTTTTTTACAGAAACGAAGAAATAATTTTTTTTTTACCAAATTTTCTGTCGGGTTTTTTATTTTTTGCACTATAAAAGAAAAAAAAAACGGTGATTAAATACCACCAAAAGAAATCTCTATTTGTGTGAAAAAAAGGACACAAATTTCATATGGGTACAGTGTTGTATGACTGACTGAGTAATTGTCATTCAAAATGTGAGCGCACCGAAAGCTGAAAATTGGTCTGGTTATTAAGGGTGTTTAAGTGCCCAGTGGTCAAGTGGTTAACAGGGGCGTGTAATTACAATTTTTGATCAAATATTTAACAGCAGGGCTCGTTCCTGCGCTCAACAAAAGTATCTGTGAGGCTTTATAGTGTTGTGCCACCACCACCGCCTAAGATCCAATTTCTCTGCCCTGTTTAACAGGGGCATGTAATTACAATTCTTGATACAGCAGGGCCCATTCCAGCACCCACCAAGAGTAACTGTGAGGGCTTACAGTGTTCTGGTGCCACCAACACCTAAGGCCCAAAAGAGTGTATAGGGCCGTATAGTATACAGGCAGTCCCCTATTTTTCAAAAATCCGACTTACAAACGACTCCTACTTACAAACAAAGGGAGACAAAAGGAAGTGAGAGGAAATCTACTCCTAGGGAGGGAAATTCTCTCCGTATAAGTTAATATGGGAAAAAGGTGTCTCCTCTACTAATTTTTTACCAATCCTTGTTTCCCTTAAAAACCCCAAATTTTCAAATCAATGTCATTGGGACAGAAAGTGAGGTGAAATCTTCTGAACAGGGGCACAGACAGCAAAATAAATGTTACAGTGGTGATAACCCTTCCCTATGTTTTCCAAAAATCTTGAAAATGTATTTATTTGGCTGGAGCTACACTTACAAAATGTACCTGTTCCAAATTACAGACAGATTCTACATAAGAACAAATCTACAGTCCCTGTCTTGTTTGCACCGCTTGTATACTGCTGTTCAGAGTATATAGAGCCTGGGGGCCCAACGCCTTTTCTTAATTTGGGTGCAGGGTTCCCCTTAATAGCCATACAAGACCCAAAGGGCCTGCTAATGGACTGGGGGGGGGGGGGGGGTACCCATGACATTTGTCTCACTGATTTTCATCCATATTGCCGGGACCCAACATTACATTAAAGCCTCATGTCATTTTGTGCAGGGACTGTTCTAAGCATGGGAAACACACGCCACTTTACAGGCATACTATTGACACCCCCAGGTACGATATTTAAAGGAATATTTCACGTTTATTTTTTTACTTTAAGCATCATTAAAATCACTGCTCCCGAAAAAACATCTGTTTTTAAAACTTTTTTTTCCATTGATACATGTCCCCTGGGGCAGCACCCGGGTCCCCAAGCCCTTTTTAGGACAATAACTTGCATATTAGCCTTTAAAATTCGCACTTTTGATTTCTCGTACAGTACAGTAGATACAGTACTCATTCACCAAGAATTTAGAAACACGCGCAGTTTTAATAAAAAGAAGAAAAAAATTGTTCCACGATGTGCATTCACCATCAATCACATCATCCAATGATGTAAATCCACATCAATCACGATGTGCAATGCCCACTTCCTCCTAAAAGAAAGAAAACTCCTCCCTGCAAGGTTCCCCCCAATGTTGAGAGCATGTGGCCTGGTATGGTCCAGGGGAAGAGGGACCAAAGCTAATTTCCCCCTCTTTCCTGGCCAGCCAGGCTACCTGCTCAGATATGGGTCTGGTAGGGATTTTTAAGAGGGACCCCACACTTATTCATTCTTGATTTTTGCATGCAGTTCCCCACGCTGTCAGAATGCAATCCCTGGTCCATTTCTTTACAGAATGGCCGGGGCTGTCATTTTGCATTGTGCTATTTTAACTGGTAATTGCTTAGTCATGCAACACTATACATAAAATACCCATAATTTAGAAAAAAATAAAAAATAAAAATAATATATATATATATATATATATGTGTGTGTATGTGTATGTTCTACCTTCTGTTATTTATTTATTTTAAATTCTTTATTTATTCAATTTTTTTCACATATAAAACATAAAAGAAGAATCAACAGTTTAATCTTTGCAAAGTCATCAATTTATACTTCGCTCACATCCTATTGAAACTTCTAACATTTTCTCCCCCTCCCTCCCAGGGCACCTGGTTCAGTTCCTATAACCCTTTCTTATCTCTAATTCTATCCTTAGCCCCTACTTTTGTTGGGTCATTATTTCGACATATTTCCACGTCTTTTTAAATGCTATCCAACGGTTCCACTTGTCTTCATGATCTCTCCCTTTTCCTTCTTTCCACTCTAAGTCTAATCTCTCCAATTTGTAACTATTGTTTACTCCTACTATCCAGTCTTGCATTTTAGGGCTTTCCGTTTCCTGCCATTTTTTTGGTATAAGGCTTTTAGCTGCATTTATCATGATGGAGACAACAGATTCTCTGTATTGCTTAGCCGGACTCTCTACTCCATGGAACAGGCATATCCAAGGGTCTTCTGGTATTTCTTTATTAGTGATTTCCTTTATTAGTTTTAGAACCTCTTTCCAGTATTGCTTGATTACGGGACAGTCCCACCATATGTGGGCCATTGTGCGCTACTTTTTGTTTTCTAATTTGACCCATCTTTTTTCATTTCCTACTATTGCCCATTCCACCACCCGTGAGAGTATGACTACATTATAATATTTTTTAATGTTTTAAAGTCCCCCCTGTTTCTTCCCCCTTTCTAATACGGCAGACAATATTCTTGGTTTTTTATTTTGCCAGATACATTTCATTTAAAATCGATTTTATAGTTTTGAAATCTACTTGTGAGAGTGGTATTGGTAGCATCTGGAACTTAAATAACATTTTTGGAATTGTGACCATCTTTATTGCATTGATACGCCCGATCCAGGACAGAGGTCGAGTTGCTATTTTTTTTGTCTCCATCTTGATTTCGTCCAGCAAAGGAATGTAATTTATTTGATAAGTTTTCCTCAGAGAGCTTGTTAATCTTATCCCCAAGTATTGTAAGCTATTTTTCCATGGGAATAGGAATGCCCTTTTCAAGTTCTCTTCATCTTGGCTGTTAATGTTAATCTTCATGATTTCCGATTTATTCACGTTGATTTTGAAGTTTGAGATATCCCCATATAATTTCCAAATTTTCAAGAGATTTGGCATTGTGGTCCTGGGTTCCGAGATGAAGAAGAAAACATCGTAGGCCTTCACGTCTGGGTTGTTCCGAATTGTCGCAAGTAGAGATTCTAACGTCAGGACAAACAGGAGCGGTGATAGCGGGCATCCCTGCCTTGTTCCATTCCTCATCTCGAAAGGCAGAGACATCGTGCAATTAACTTTCACACAGGCCGATGGGTTTTTATACAAAACTTGTATCCATTTAATCATCCTTGGTCTTATACCCATTGTTTCCAGCGTTTTTATCATAAGACCCCAGTCTACCCTGTTGAATGCTTTTTCAGCGTCTATCGGCAGGAGTAGCCCTGGGGTCTCGCTGATTTTGATAGCCTGGATGAGGAACGTTGCTCTCACGCCATTGTCCCTTCTTCCCTCCCTGGGATAAATCTGACCTGGTCCGGATGTACCAGGTCGGTCATCCACTCTTTCAGCCTCGTTGCCAACACCTTTGGCGTAAAGCTTGGCATCCGCGTTTAGGAGGGCTATCGGCCTGTAGTTTGAACAAAGCATGCTATATTTTCCTTCTTTTAAAATAACCGTGATTGACGCTGCCAAGGCTTCTTTTCCCATATCATAGTTAGCTCCCAACCCATTCATGTACTGACATAATCTGGGGATAAGTAGCTCTTTGAATTTTTTGAAATAAATAGTCGTGAACCCGTCCGTTCCCGGGCTTTTCCATGGGGCAGAATCATTTAAGGCTTGACGGACTTCCTCTTCAGTAGGGATGGGCCCGGTGTTCGATTCGAACCCACGTTCGAATCGAACACCGGGCATTCGTCCGCTCGGCGAGCCCAGAACTATTTGGGCCGTTCGTATCACATTCGTGTGATGCGAGTGGCCCGCAATACACTGCACCAGTCGCAGTGCATTGCTGGCTGATGATTGGCCAAGCATGCACTGTGACCCCGCATGCTTGGCCAATCACAGCGCCGACAGCGAGGAGAGCCATAATTGGCTACAGGCAGAATGCCTGTAGCCAATTATAGCTCAGGGGCTTTAGTACATGCCCCAATCTATAAAAGGCCACCGCTGTGGCGGCCTAGTGTACTGTGTTCCGGTGACTGTGTCAGTGATACAGGCAGACTGTGATCATTCTACATTGCTGATGCTGATTCTTACTGATCATTGAATTTATATTCATGATGCTGATTGCACTGATGCTGACAGTATCTGCAGTGCTGTGCTGTGTTATACATTCTGCTGTGCTGAGTGGTGACATTATCTGCTGTGATTCTGGAGATTAGTCTAGTGTGTGCGTGCTGTTAGTACAGCATTGCAGTATCACCTTTATCCTTCTGGCCTGTTGTGATCTAAGGCAGCCAGCAAGGGATATGCAGGAGCTAGCGTGTGTGTGCTGTGTTAGGACAGGGCACTTGAGGCAGAACAGAGGCAGGTAAAGGAGGACTTCCTAGCCTCTCAAGGCCCCCTTTTACCAGACAGTGTTCCTTCTCTCCCACCCATCACACAGGAAGAGGATGAGGAGGAGGATTGTGTCAGCATGGAGGTGGAGCCTGGCACTCAGCATCAGCAGCAGCAGCAGTCTTTTAGGGATGATTTACAGTCCCAACAAACCAGTGGACTTGTACGTGGCTGGGAAGAGGTGGCTGCCGATCATGTCATCCTCAGTGACCCAGAAGACTCCGGACCGAATGCCTCAGCTAACCTACTTTGCATGGCCTCCCTGATCCTGCAAAGCCTGCGGAAGGATCCTCGTGTTCTTCGGATCAAGGAGAGGGACCATTACTGGCTGGCCACTCTCCTTGATCCACGGTACAAGGGTAAGGTTGCGGACCTTATCTTGCCATCGCAGAGGGAGCAGAGGATGAGACATCTCAGGGAGGCCTTGCAGAAAGGTCTGTGCAACGCGTTCCCAGAGACTGGGAGGTTACAAACTCCTGGTCCTGGATGGCGAGTTGCTGAGGCTTCGGTCAGTAGCAGAAGGAGCGGTGGGGAAGGTGGACGTCTGACCGATGCGTTCAGACAATTTTTTAGTCCGCAGCCCCAAGGTATGATCGGTTCCAGCAACCATCGCCAGCGTCTGATATACATGGTGCAGGAATACCTAGGGGCAAGGTCAGACTTGGACACCTTTCCCACCGAAAATCCTCTGGCTTACTGGGTCTTGAGGATGGATCACTGGCCAGAGCTTGCACAGTATGCAATTGAGCTACTGGCCTGTCCTGCATCCAGCGTTCTTTCCGAACGCACATTCAGTGCTGCTGGAGGCTTTGTCACCGATCATAGGGTGCGCCTGTCCACCGACTCGGTTGATCGACTGACCTTCATAAAGATGAATCAGTCTTGGATCACCACCAGCTACCAGGCACCTGAAGCTGATATAACAGAATAATTTATTTTGAAATGTCACATCCCTTCGAGACTGCCTATGCTGATGCTGAGTGACTGTCCTGTTATGTTTACTGACTATCCTCTTCCTCCTCAATGATCCTGATGATGGCTTGGAAGAACATTTTCCAAGTACAGTATCTGTGAGGGGTTGCAGTGTTGTGGCACCAGCACCAGTGCCTAAGGCACAATTTTTCAGCCCCTGTTTAACAGGGGCGTGTAATTACAATTTTTTTAAGCAATGCTTCGCAACAGGTCTGATTGCTCTGCTCCAAGTACAGTATCTGTGAGGGGTTGCAGTGTTGTGGCACCAGCACCAGTGCCTAAGGCCCAATTTTTCTGCCCCTGTTCAACAGGTGCATGCAATTACAAATCTTGATCTAATAATTCACAGCAGGGCCCATTCCTGTGCCCACCAAGAGTAACTGTGAGGGCTTACAATGTTGTGGCAACACCAACATCTAATGGGGCAAATTTCTGCAGAGTATATACGGCAGCCCCCTACTTTCAAACATCCAACTTAGAAACGACTCCTACTTGCAAACGGAAGGAGAAAACAGTAAGTGAGAGGAAATCTACCCCTAGGAAGGAAAATTCTATCCTGTTAGATTTAATTTGGGAAAAAGGTGTCTCCTCTCTACTTATGCTTTATCACCAATCCTTGTTTCAATAAAAACCACACTTTTCCAAAAACATTTGTCATTGGGACGGAAAGTGAGGTGAAATGTTCTGAACAGGTGCACAGACAGCAAAACAAATGTTACAGGGGTGATAACCCTTCCCTATGTTCCAAAAAAATCTATTTTTAAGCTTTTTGGAACTACACTTAAAAATTTACCTGTTCAAAATTACACACAGATTCTACTTAAGAACAAACCTACAGTCCTGTATACTGCTGTTCAGAGTATATAGGGTTATAGGTATAGGGTTTTATTTTGGGTATGGGGTTCCCCTTAATATCCAACCAAGACCCAAAGGGGCTGGCAATGGGCTGGGGTGTGAGGGGGGGGGGGGGGTGATGGGGTAGCCATGCCATTTTTCTCAAAGATTTTCATCCATATTGCCAGGACAAGACATGACATTAAAGCCGCAAGCAGTTTTAAATTTTTTGCAGGGACAGTTCTAAACACGGGAAACACATGCCACTTCACAGGCATACGTTAGACACCCCCCAGGTACCATATTTAAATGAATATTTCACTTTTTTTTTTTTCACTTTATGCATCATTAAAATGACTGCTCCCGGAAAAGCATCAGTTTTTAAAACTTTTTTTTGCATTGATACATGTCCCCTGGGGCAGGACCCAGGTCCCCAAACCTCTTTTATGACATTAACATGCATATTGGCCGTTATAATTAGCACTTTAGATTTTGAACGTTCGCGTCCATTGTAACTAATAGGGTTCGAATGTTCGCGCAAACTTTCGGTCCGTTCGCAGGTTCTGGTGCGAACAGAACCCGGGGGTTTTCGGCTCATCCCTACAACTGTCCCATCGAACTCTTACCTGGTGCAGAAATCCCCTTTGGCAGGATCTACCCACTCTCGGAACTTGAACTAGAGATAGAGGAGCTGCAGAAATACATTAATGAAAACCTTGACAAGGGGTTTATCCGGCCATCTTTATCCCCTGCTGGTGCGGGAATATTCTTTGTTGAGAAGAAGGATCACTCTCTCCGGCCATGTATTGACTATCCGGACTTAAATAAGGTCACTATTAAGAACCGGTACCCCTTACCTCTTATCTCTGAGTTGTTCCAGAGACTTCGAGAAGCCTGTGTATTTTCCAAGTTAGACCTAAGGGGAGCTTATAACTTGATCAGAATAAGAGAAGGTGATGAGTGGAAGACGGCCTTTAGGTCTCGTTTTGGGCACTTTGAGTACCTGGTGATGCCCTTTGGATTTGTAATGTGCCAGCCTTTTGTAAATGATGTGTTTCGGGACTTTCTTGATCTGTTTACTATTGTTTACTTGGATGATATCCTGATCTTTTCCACTTCTCTAAAATCCCATCGGGTTCATGTAAAGAAGGTGTTAAGCAGACTGAGGAAACATCACCTTTATGCCAAGGCAGAAAAATGTGAGTTCGAGAAAAGCACCATACAGTTCTTGGGCCTCATTGCAGATGGGATTTTCATGGATCCACAAAAGGTATCAGCAGTACTTGATTGGCCTGCCCCCACTGATAAAAAATCTGTGCAGCGATTTGTGAGGTTAGCCTATTTTTACAGGAAGTTCACGGATGCTCTCTCACGCATGTTTCAAGACACCCAAGTATTCTCTGAACCTGATAACAATTTACCTGCTAAAAATGTTCTTTTGTTACAGACTGATCTCATCTCCCAAGTCAAGACAGCAGTCCTGGATCATCCTCCTCCTCTAGAACTCCACCTCCAGCTTAAAGAGGTTATCTACTTCCATGGTTAGTAGATCTTTGTTCCAGAACAGTTACAGACAGCAGTACTTTACATGTGCCATGATCATCCCCTGGCAGGGCATTTTGGAACACATAACATTTCTAAGTTAGCCCTTCGTTCTTTCTGGTGGCCAAATTTGATACAAGATTGCAGGGACTATGTGAGGTCTTGCACAACATGTCTACGGAGTAAGTCTTCTAAAAATAAGAATTGGGGGTCTGTTAGAGCCCCTTCCTGTACCAGAGAAGTTATGGAGCATGGTATCCATGGACTTTATTGTCGAAATACCCCCATCCGAGGGATTTAACACCATCTTTGTAATAGTAGACCGCTTGTCTAAGATGGCTCACTTTGTGCCCCTAAAGGGTACCCCTTCAGCTGCTGAGACCGCCTCTTCCTTTGTCAAGGAAGTGGTGCGTCTACATGGTATTCCTGCCAAGATTACTTCTGATCGCGGAGTACAGTTTACTTCCAGATTTTGGAAGTCCCTATGTGATGTCCTGGGCATTAAACACTGCTTATCACCCTCAGACCAACGTTCAAACTGAAAGAACAAACCAGACCCTGTAACAATATCTCTGTTGTTTCTCTTCATTTGCACAAGACGACTGGGTTTCTCTTCTACCATTAGCAGAATTTGCTTATAATAACTCTATACATTCCTCCATCAAACAAACACCCTTCTTTGCTAACTGTGGGTTAGATTGCAGGGACCTCACATAGTCCCTGCAATCTTGTATCAAATTTGGCCACCAGAAAGAATGAAGGGCTAACTTAGAAATTTTATGTGTTCCGAAATGCCCTGCCAGGGGATGATCATGGCACATGTAAAGTACTGCTGTCCGTAACTGTTCTGGAACAAAGATCTACTCACCATGGAAGTAGAGACCCTCTTTAAGCTGGAGGTGGAGTTCTAGAGGAGGAGGATGATCCAGGACTGCTGTCTTGACTTGGGAGATGAGATCAGTCTGTAACAAAAGAACATTTTTAGCAGGTAAATTGTTATCAGGTTCAGAGAATACTTGGGTGTTTCACCCATCCTTTTTGCCTGATGTTCCCCAAGAATCTCCGGTACCAGTAGTTCAGGATCGTCTTGAGTTCTGGAGGACTAACAATCAGCTCCTGCACGAAAGCTGTCAGAATACGTTCTGTGCGCGCAACAGGCGCACACTCACGGGCAACTGGCGCACACTCACGGGCTACTGGCGCACACTCACGGGCAACAGCGGATCCCTGCGCGCACTGATGCACATGCGCATTGCGCGAATGCACGCGCAGGAGCGTGCCTCTAGACCCAGTTGGCGCCAGACGGCCTATTTAAAGGGTGCCCTGACTCCTGAACAGTGCTGACTGGTCTTTCAGCTGTGCTCCTGATAAGACATCTTACCTCTGAGTGACATCCTAATACCCCAGATAGAATATCTCACTCCCAAGATTACTTCTTTATACAAAAGAGAATCTTAAACCCAGAGTGACCTCCTTATACCCCAGACAGACCATCTTACCACTGGAGTAACCCCTTATACCCTTACAAAATAAATATTACCCCTGAAGTGACCTCCTATTTGCCCCAGAGAGGGCATCTTCCCCCTGAAGTGACCCACTTACACCCCAAAATGGACATGTTACCCCCAGAGTGAGGTGTTATGCTCCTGAGCAAATCCAGTGGAGAAAAACACCAAGGCAATGGGGTAGACAACCCAGGAGAGGTAGCAGAGCAGCGTGTGTCCCCCCAAATCTTGCTGCAGCCAGCGGCGAGCTAATGAAGAATCAGAGGTAGGAGGTTCAGAACACAGCCCTGAAGTCATACACTTCAAATTCAGGATGGGGGAGGGCATACCTGTAGGGTGGTTCAGTACTAGCACATTATCTTCTCTTACTCAACATAATATATAGACCTATTAACTAAACCCACCATCTAGAACAACCCACACCCACCATATACAGCATCTGATACCCACCATATGGACCCAAGATGTACCATATAGAGGACCAAACACTCAATTCTGAGGACTCCAGACCCACCATACAGAGCACCCCAAAATCAGACCGGACTGTGGAAGCTGGGGGGGGGGGGGTCAGGGGTAGGAACAGAATTAGTTAAAGCGAAGTTTCACCCGAAAATGGAACTTCTGCTTTAAGGGAAGGTGACCCCCTAACATGCCACATCTGGCATGTAATTTTTTTGGGGGGGAGCAGATACCCTCTTTTTAGATGGTTCCAGCTCCCACTTCCTCCTGGCGCACTGTGGCACCGGAAGGGAGATCACCTCTCCCCCCCTCCCTCTCGGCAATCATCTGGGACGCGTCACAGGTCCCAGATGATTGCCCGACCAGTCACGGCGGGCGGCGCGGCTTGCACATGCGCAGTGGGTGCCTGGCTGTGAAGTTACCACAGTTACAATGCCGGCACCCCAGAGAGGAGGGGGAGATGAGCGGGGCTTTGTTCCCCCACATCACTGGACCGTGGGACAGGTAAGTGTCTGATTATTAAAAGTCAGCAGCTGCAGTATTTGTAGCTGCTGACTTTTTGCGGAACTCTGCTTTAATCCTTATCTGGCAGCAGTGATCCTTATGCCGCGCTCCAGACCTCCACTTCTCTATCAATCTGCGGGGAATGGAATTGCCAGAAACCACAACACACAAATGACTTCACCTGTGCCCGAAAATCATCAAATAGTCCCGGCGGAATAATCATTGTGCTGCGGTTCCCGGCAATTTTATGCCCCGGCGGATTGATATAGACAAGGGGACCGGGACTTTAGATTAATTGTTGGAAGCCGCTTCAAGTTTTACCACACTGCTGCCTGTTAAGAAATAACTAGTTCTGCTCCTTCCTTAGCCCCCAGCTGCTGCCCGATAAGCACTCATTCCTCTGTTCCTTCCCCCGATCCAGGCAAACTGAAAACTGGACACATGGTTCAAAATTATTCAAAACCTGTACTGTCCGGGTGAATCCAACCCTATGCCAGGTATTCACTAGTGCACCTTGCAAGGAATGATAGATTTTTCTGTGGACTTGGGCTTTTGGATATAACCAGACAGGCAACAGGGATTGTGGTGAACAGGTATGACAAAACAAAAACAGTCAGAGTCAAGCAGTATCAACAATGAGAATCAGAAACTGGATCAAGAGATCTGGAGCCTTGGAACCAGGTCTCAGTCCCTGGAATTCATAAAGACTGTCATAGGCACAGTTTGCGAAAGTGTCTCTCATGCATCCTAAAAGTAGAGAAAAATGCACAAAATTCATATACCTGTCTAGAAATTGGACTTGAATTTGGCTCATGCTGTGCCACTTTTAGAATGCAGTGCGATACTTTTAAAAAATCTATCTGAGACTGTTTTTTCTCTCTATGCCAAAAGAGTTTTTCTTAATTAGCTTCACTTTTACATTTGTCACATTTATGGTGACACAATGTAAAAGTGCCACATTTTAGAACTATCTGAATTTGGTGCACGAGTCGCTGTCAGAACTAAAAGTGTTGAGAATGCTTCATGAATTTGGCGCAGTACATTAATAAGAGGGATTAATGCCAGAAAAGTGGTGCAGCAGCAATATTGAATTTTTGCTCAGGTGTCTTGCTGTAGCAGAGCATTTTCCCATAAAACACTCAAGGCAACTATCTACAGTGTTACTGTAAATTTCCAAGGAAATGATAAAAATAGATAGCATGGGTGCACACCTATGGAATACACAAGGGCAGTTATAAACTTCACCACAAGGCCGCAAATGTCTGTGGATCACTTGAGATGGAATCCCACTCGAGGTTGCAGCAAGTTACTGGCTACAAGGGCAAGTTCAGAGGGTGGTGATAAATGGGGAGTACTCGGAATGGTCAGAGGTGGGTAGTGGGGTCTCCAGGGTTCTGTGCTGGGACCAGTGTTGGTCATCTTACTTTAAAAAAGTAATTAGTTAAGTTACAAATTACTTCTCCCAAAAAAGTAATTGAGTTAGTAACTCAGTTACTACATTGGAAAAGTAATTAGTTACTCAGCAAAGTAACTGACTTTTTTTTTTAAATATTCTTAGAAGCGGGTCTAGTATTACTGTAAGCAAGGGGCGCGTTCCACACACACATATATCTGTTCCCCCTCTGTACCCCACTACACGTCTGTTCCCCCCCACACACATATATCTGTTCCCCCTCTGTAAATCTGTCCCCCCAAACTCACGGATCGGATCGTTGCTCGGATCAGAGTCACGGATCGGTTCATTTTTCGTGTCAGCAAATAATAATTGAATTTGCAAAAACCTTTGAAAATTCCACCACCATAAAGCCCCCACTGTAATATCCACGTCATCTCCCCAACTGTAATATTGGCTGAGTATAGCTGGGTACGGCTGAGCATGGCTGGGTACGGCTGGGTATCACAGAGTATGGCAGAGTATGGCAGAGTATGGCAGAGTATGGCAGAGTATGGCAGAGTATGGCAGAGTATGGCAGAGTATGGCAGAGTATGGCAGAGTATGGCAGGGTATGGCAGGGTATGGGCTAGGTATTGGCAGAGTACTGGCTGGGTATTGGCTGGGTACTGGCTGGGTACTGGCTGGGTACTGGCTGGGTACTGGCTGGGTATTGCAGAGTATTGGCTGGGTATTGCAGAGTATTGGCTGGGTATTGCAGAGTATTGGCTGGGTATTGCAGAGTATTGCAGAGTATTGGCTGGGTATTGCAGAGTATTGGCTGGGTATTGCAGAGTATTGGCTGGGTATTGCAGAGTATTGGCTGGGTATTGCAGAGTATTGGCTGGGTATTGCAGAGTATTGGCTGGGTATTGCAGAGTATTGGCTGGGTATTGCAGAGTATTGGCTGGGTACTGGCTGGGTATTGCGGGGTACTGGCTGGGTATTGCGGGGTATGGCTGGTTATTGCGGGGTATGGCTGGGTATTGCGGGGTATGGCTGGGTATTGCGGGGTATGGCTGGGTATGGCTGGGTATGGCTGGGTATGGCTGGGTATGGCTGGGTATGGCTGGGTATGGCTGGGTATGGCTGGGTATGGCTGGGTATTGCGGGGTATGGCTGGGTATTGCGGGGTATGGCTGGGTATTGCGGGGTATGGCTGGGTATTGCGGGGTATGGCTGGGTATTGCGGGGTATGGCTGGGTATTGCGGGGTATGGCGGGGTACTGGCTGGGTATTGGCAGGGTACTGGCTGGGTATTGGCAGGGTACTGGCTGGGTATTGGCAGGGTACTGGCTGGGTATTGGCAGGGTACTGGCTGGGTATTGGCAGGGTACTGGCTGGGTATTGCAGAGTATTGGCAGGGTACTGGCTGGGTATTGGCAGGGTACTGGCTGGGTATTGCTGGGTATTGCTGGGTATTGGCAGGGTACTGGCTGGGTATTGCTGGGTATTGGCAGGGTACTGGCTGGGTATTGGCAGGGTACTGGCTGGGTATTGGCAGGGTACTGGCTGGGTATTGCAGAGTATTGGCAGGGTACTGGCTGAGTATTGGCAGGGTACTGGCTGGGTATTGGCAGGGTACTGGCTGGGTATTGCTGGGTATTGGCAGGGTACTGGCTGGGTATTGCTGGGTATTGGCAGGGTACTGGCTGGGTATTGCTGGGTATTGGCAGGGTACTGGCTGGGTATTGCTGGGTATTGGCAGGGTACTGGCTGGGTATTGCTGGGTATTGGCAGGGTACTGGCTGGGTATTGCTGGGTATTGGCAGGGTACTGGCTGGGTATTGCTGGGTATTGGCAGGGTACTGGCTGGGTATTGCTGGGTATTGGCAGGGTACTGGCTGGGTATTGGCAGAGTATTGCAGGGTGTTTCAGAGTATTGGCAGAGTGTTGGCAAGGTATTGGCTGGGTATTGCAGAGTAGTGGAAGGGTATGGAGGGATGGCTGCTGCCATCCGATCTCTCCCCTCCACTGTACAGATCTGTACACAGAGGGGAGACTGGCGTCATCTTGACGCCGGTTTGTTTACACGTGATCGCTCCGTCATTTGACGGAGCAATCACATTGTAAACGGCCGACGGGTGCACCAAGATGGCCGCCGCTCCGGAGCTAGGCCGAAGCCACGGCCTTTCCTAAGGCCGAGGCCGCGGACGGCTCCGCAGATCACGGCGGGTAAGTGCGGTAACGCCGCCCCAGTAATGGGAACGGCGTTACCGTGAGGGGACGAGTAATCAGTTAGATTACTCGTTACCCTCTAAAGTAACGCCGTTTACTTTAGCGGTGTTAGTTACATCACTGGCTGGGACCAATCCTATTTATTTTGTTCATAAACAAGCTGGAGGATGGGGTAAACAGTTCAATCTCTGTATTTGCGGACAATACTAAGCTAAGCAGGGCAATAATTTCTCTGCGGGATGTGGAAACCTGCATTTGGGTGGCAAAAATATGAATGCAATCTATACACTGGGGGGGAGAACCTCTGGGGGAATCAAGGATGGAAAAGGACCTGGGGGGTCCTAGTAGATGATAAGCTCAGCAATGGCATGCAATGCCAGGCTACTTATAACAAAGCAAACAGAATATTGGCATGCTTTAAAAAGGGAATCAACTCCATAGATAAAACGATAATCCTCCCGCTCTCCCACTCCCAAGCTAATAAAGGGTCTGGAGCAGAGCCGATCCGCCCTATACGCGGACTACGCAAGCTGCGTAGGGTCCCGCCGCCGTGCGGGGGCCCCAAGGGCGGATCGGCTCTGCTCGGGGGCCCCTGGGGCCGCTGCCGCCTGAAAAAAAGATGGCCGCGGGGCCGACATGCAACTGCGCATGCGCCCGCCTTTCCGAAAATTGCCGAGCAGCGGCAACAGCGCTGGCGCATGCGCAGTTGCATGTCGGCCCCGCGGCCATCTTTTTTTCAGGCGCCGCTGCCCCCACAGCGGCGGCAGCGGCCCCATGCGCAGTGACACAATGGCGCAGAGTGGCGCCATTTTTTAAAAATAAAACGTCCCCCTCCGCAGCCTCTGACCTCCTGGGCCCCCTCCCAGCCTCTGACCTTCTGTCCCCCCTGCCCCCCCTCGCAGCCTCTGACCTCCTGCCCCCCCTCGCAGCCTCTGACCTCCTGCCCTCCCCCCTGCAGCCTCTGACCTCCTGTCCCTCCCCTTGCAGCCTCTGACCTCCTGTCCCCCCCTTGCAGCCTCTGACCTCCTGCCCCCCCTCTTGCAGCCTCTGACCTCCTGTCCCCCCCCTTGCAGCCTCTGACCTCCTGCCCCCCCCCTCGCAGCCTCGGACCTCCTGCCCCCCCCCCCCCTCGCAGCCTCGGACCTCCTTTCCCCCCCCCTCGCAGCCTCGGACCTCCTTTCCCCCCCCCCCTCGCAGCCTCGGACCTCCTTTCCCCCCCCCTCGCAGCCTCGGACCTCCTGTCCCCCCCTCGCAGCCTCGGACCTCCTGTCCCCCCCTCGCAGCCTCGGACCTCCTGTCCCCCCCTCGCAGCCTCGGACCTCCTGTCCCCCCTCGCAGCCTCGGACCTCCTGTCCCCCCCTCGCAGCCTCGGACCTCCTGTCCCCCCCTCGCAGCCTCGGACCTCCTGCCCCCCCCTCGCAGCCTCGGACCTCCTGCCCCCCCCTCGCAGCCTCGGACCTCCTGCCCCCCCCTCGCAGCCTCGGACCTCCTGTCCCCCCCCCTCGCAGCCTCGGACCTCCTGCCCCCCCCTCGCAGCCTCTGACCTCCTGCCCCCCCTTGCAGCCTCTGACCTCCTGT
The DNA here is from genome assembly GCA_028564925.1 of Lithobates sylvaticus. Classification (NCBI taxonomy): domain Eukaryota; kingdom Metazoa; phylum Chordata; class Amphibia; order Anura; family Ranidae; genus Lithobates; species Lithobates sylvaticus. Next base: position 91,504,535 of record CM053037.1, read on the forward strand.
CTCCCCCCCTCGCAGCCTCGGACCTCCTGTCCCCCCCCTTGCAGCCTCTGACCTCCTGCCCCCCCCCTGCAGCCTCTGACCTCCTGTCCCCCCCCCTTGCAGCCTCGGAACTCCTGTCCCCCCCTTCGCAGCCTCTGACCTCTCCTGTTGCCCCCCCCCCCCCCCCACAGCCTCTGACCTCTCCTGTTGCCCCCCCCCCCCACAGCCTCTGACCTCTCCTGTTGTCCCATCTGCAGCCTCTGACCTCCCCTGTCCCATCCGCAGCCTCTGACCTCCCCTGAGTCAAGAGAGGGAGCGCAGCCAGGATGGGGATCATGGTAGAAGTCAGACATGTATGGACTGTGGAGAGGAAACTATGGGGTAAAACCAGAGCCACCAAGCTGGAGCCGACTGACTGAGCCCTGTATGATGCACCTGAGAGGAGGTCAGTGACAGCACCGCCAGGCCAGTCTAGGGGGGGTCAATAAAATATTGTAAGGGGGCACTGATATAAAGGTTTCCCCCTTATATCAGTAAACCCCCTTATCTTAGTGTTTTTTCTTTCTCTGGTCACCAGAGTCCTCCCCACATTCCCAGAGTTCCCCTTTACATTATAGTATGCAGGATTCCACCTTACAGTGCAAGGGGGAACTCTGATGTAAAGGGCAATGCTGCAGACCCTGATGTAAGTAGGGAGGCTCTCTGAGGACACTGATGTATGGGGGGCTCTCTGGGGACCCCGATGTAAGGAGGGGCTTTATAGGGATGCTCTCTGGGGACCCTGATGTAAGGGGGGTGCTCTCTGGGGACCCTAATGTAAGGGGGGGGGGTGGCTCTCTGGGGATCCTGATGTAAGGGGTGGCTCTCTGGGGACCCTGATGTAAGTGGGGGATCCACACTCAGATATGTAAAGATTAATATATGTTTGTTCTATATTGTTGTACTTATTCTTTGACTGTTTTGTTTAAAGGAGGGAGGATTGTATTGGGAGCGCTGAAATGTCAAGTGTGACTGTGTGGCAATGGCAAATGGTTTACATAGCTCACAGCATCACGGTCAGGTAGAGGGCCCCTTAGCAGAATTTTGCTTAGGGCCCCAGGGAGGTCAGGATCGGCACTGGTCTGGAGGATATTAGTTGCGAGGAAAGGTTGCGAGCACTGAACTTATTCTCTCGGGAGAAGAGACGATTGAGAGGGGATATGATTTCAATTTATACATACCGTACTGGCAGGGGCGTAACTAGAAATCACAGGGCCCCATAGGAAAATGTTGTATGGGCCCCCCGCCCCCTGCAAACAGCCCCCCCCCCCCCTTACACACACATACACAAAAAATTAACTAATGCCATTGAACAACAGATTACCACACCATGTGGCACAGTACCCAGGCAACAGCTTATATTAATTTTGAACAACAAAGTATGCGATATACTGAACACACATTGCTGACCTCCATGCCTTTTAACCAATTTCTGTTCTGTTATATAAAATTAAATAGTTCAACTCACCATAATGGAGAATCAGTGGGAGCACAGAGAGTGTGACTTGCCACCCTCGCCTGCCCCCAGATGAAAATTGTCACTTGTCACACGTTGCGGAATGTCCACTTGCCACATCCCGGATTGTCACTTGCCACACATTACGGATTGTCACTTGCCACATCACATGCCACGTCGCCTGCCACCAGATGCAGATTGTCACTTGTCACACGTTGCAGAATGTCACCTGCCACATGTTGCGGATTGTCCACTTGCCACGTCCCGGATTGTCACTTGCCACATCACATGCCACGTCGCCTGCCGCCAGATGCAGATTGTCCCTTGTCACACGTTTCAGAATGTCACCTGCCACACATTATGGATTGTCACTTGCCACGTCCCAGATTGTCACTTGCCACACATTACGGATTGTCACCTGCCACGTCATGGATTTTCACTTGCCACGTCACCTGCCACACATTACGGATTGTCACTTGCCACGTCACCTGCCACACATTACGGATTGTCACTTGCCATGTCTCGGGTTGTCACTTGCCACGTCATTTGCCACACATTATGGATTGTCACTTGCCACGTCACGGGTTGTCACTTGCCACGTCACTTGCCACACATTACGGATTGTCACTTGCCACGTCCTGGGTTGTCACTTGCCACACATTTTGGATTGTCACTTGCCACACATTTTGGATTGTCACCTGCCACAGGTTGCATATTGTCCACTTGCCACATCCTGGATTGTCACTTGCCACGTCACCTGCCACACATTATGGATTGTCACTTGCCACGTCCCGGGTTGTCACTTGCCACGTCACCTGCCACATTACAGATTGTCACGTCACGGATTGTCACTTGCCACACATTACGGATTGTCACTTGCCACGTCCCGGGTTGTCACTTGCCACATCACCTGCCACATTACAGATTGTGACATCACAGATTGTCACTTGCCACGTCGCCTGCCACACATTACGGATTGTCACTTGTCACGTCACGGGTTGTCACTTGCCACGTCACCTGCGATATTACAGATTGTCACGTCACGGGTTGTCACTTGCCATGTCGCCTGCCACACATTACGGATTGTCACTTGCCACATCACGGGTTGTCACTTGCCATGTGGCCTGCCACACATTACGGATTGTCACTTGCCGCGTCACGGGTTGTCACTTGCCACGTCACCTTCCACATTAGATTGTCATGTCACGGGTTGTCACTTGCCACGTCACCTGCCACATTACAGATTGTCACGTCACGGGTTGTCACTTGCCACGTCGCCTGCCACACATTATGGATTGTAACTTGCTGTGTCACTGAGCCAGCTGATTATCAGTCAGGCAGCAGAGAGATAATGTCATCTCTCTGCTTCCCGGCTGCCTGCACAGTGAGGGGGAACAGCACTGCAGGGATGCAGGGCAGGCACCGGGCAGTGAGAGATGATGTCATCTCTCTGCTCCCCCGCCCGCCAGCTCCCTGATTGGCCAGCCCGCTCTCACCCGGAGCCAGCCGCGGAGCCGCCCGCGGAGCCATCCGCGAACACCCGCGGTGCCACCCACGAACACAGCCGCGGAGCCACCCACGGGCCCACGGAGCTACCTGCTGAGCCGCCTGTTCTCACCCGCGGAGCCGCCCGCGGACCCGCCGCGCCTGTCCTCAAGGGGCCCCACTTGGCTTCGGGCCCCATAGCACCTGCATGTGCCACTATGGCGGTAGTTCCACCACTGCGTACTGGTGACCCCACAATGGGGATAAAAGGGAGGTTAACAAGACGCGTGGCCACTTATTAAAATTAGAAGAAAAGAGGTTTAACCTTAAACTGCATTGAGGGTTCTTTACTGTAAGAGCGGCAAGGATGTGGAATTCCCTTCCACAGGTCGTGGTCTCAGCGGGGGGCATCGATAGTTTCAAAAAATTATTAGATAAGCACCTGAACGAACGCAACATACAGGGATATATAATGTAATACTGACATATAATCACACACATAGGTTGGACTTGATGGACTTTTTTCAACCTCACCTACTATGTAACTATGTAAGATTGGAAATGTCAACAAAAGCTGTGACAGTGTGTAACCCACCCTATATCCAGGACTGGATTAACATAGGGGCTATTGGAGCTGCAGCTCCAGGCCCCTTTCTCAAGATAGGCCCATTTGCCCCAAAAAAAGGAAAAAAAAAAAAACAAAAAAAAAAAAAGATCGACTTTGAGGGTTGTAGCTCAGCAATCAGGAGTCAGAGACCCCGCATTTGAGGGGTAGGTAGCTAAAGACATACTCCAGCACTGGTTAAAATATGGGGCTGCTATCATCTATGGTTCCGGAGATACAGGGCTGGTTGCGCAGTTGGTCAGAATCTACATACAGAGCGGCCAGTTTAAATACAAGCTGGCACACTCTGCAGCAGACTGAGAGGGTGAACTCACAGGGCTTATAATAATTATTTGTATATTACTAATAAAAAATTAACCCCTTGCCACCCAGGCCAATTCTGATACTTCTCTCCTACATGTAAAAGTCATAATTTTTTTTTGATAGAAAATTACTTAGAACCCTCAAGCATTATATATGTTGTTTTAGCAGACACCCTATGGAATAAGATTGTGGTCTTTGCAACTTTTTATGTTACACGATATTTGCGCGATATTTGACTTGTGTAAAACCAGGTAGCCGATACATAGATCGACTATGGCTGGTCTCTGCTTAATTGGTGTCATTTCAATCATGTATGGCCCGCTTAACCACTACGCAGTCCCTAAACATCCTTCCTCAAACCTTTACAATTTTCCTTCATCCTCCTCTCCTATACATAGTTGCCCACTGTCATATTCTCCACACTTCTCTCCTGTACATACTGCTCACTGTCATACCCTCCACAGTCCTCTCCTGTACATAGTGCCCGCTGTCATATCCTACACACTCCTCTCCTGTAGTGCCCGCTGTCATACACTTCTCTCCTGTACATACTGCTCACTGTCATACCCTCCACACTCCTCTGCTGTGCATACTGCCCACTGTCATACTCTTCACACTCCTCTCCTGTACATAGTGCCTTCTGTCATACCCTCTGCACTCCTTTTAATGAACATAGTGCCCACTGTTAGACCCTCCACATTCCTCTCCCTCACTTGCACATACTTTCCACTTTTATACCATCTATACTCCTCCTCTATGCCTCTTACCCACAAAAACAGTTCTTTAAAATTATACTGAATATCCTCAATGTTACCAGCTCTATAATGGGCACACTTTTGTTAGTTCAACTAAAGGAAATCTCAGTCCTCATATTTGTTCTGCCCCATTATTAGTACTTATTTAATTTTGTAATTACTATTGTGATGTATAGAGGAACATTGGGGATGTCAGCTACTCTAAATCTAGCACTTGCAAAAAAAGTGTCCCTGAAAATATTTTTGAAATGTTGACAACTATGCGGGTCAGTAGGGGGCTCCTGGGTTCCAATGATATTAAAGCGCTAGTAAACTTTTCTAACATTACTATTTTTTAGAGGCCCTTAGCTAGGTTATGCCATAATGTACAAGTATGCACGGCCTATTAGCACATTAGGGTACACCTAAATTGTCAGACTGAGCCCTCCAGTGCTGTGCTGTGATCAATCCGGCCCCGGCGCTTCCATCTTCACCCGGTCTTCCTTCTGGGTTCTGTGCCTTAGGTCACTAGCCTTGGCCAGGCTGCATTGATGTTATTCCCACGCATGCTCATGTGCATCCTCTTTCTCTCATCCCCCCTTTCTCTCTCATCCTCTTTCCCTTACCCCTAACACCTCTTTCATCCCCTCTCTCTCTCTCTCTCTCTCTTTTTAATTTAATATGTTATAACAAAAAAAATGTGCATATTTATTTATTTATTGTTTATAAAAGGCCCCACCAAAATCCTCAGCACCAGGCCCATGATGTTCTTAATCTGGCCCTGCCTATATCAAACAATTTATATACTATACCATAGTCTATCCTATCAGTATTAAAAACTGAAAAAGATAAGATTTTTTTTTTTTTTTTTCTCTTTTTTTTTTTTTTTAACTCTGAGCATTTTGCCAGTGTTTTCTGTGAGTGTTTAGAGCAAAATGCATGTGTTTAGCCTTTATAAAGCTGCCTACAACGCATACAATGCATGGTAGCTCACATCCATAACCAGCTTTTTACAGAACAGGGGAGTTTCAGTCCTTTTAACGTGTGTTAAAATAAGAGATTGCAACTTTCACTTCTGCAGAATTTTGCTATTGGGAGTGACTGTTACATGAAATCACATGAGCCTCTCAGAGTTTTGTACTGCAGCACTGGCAGGTCTTTTGCACACTCCATGGTATGGCATTTTTATTTTTTTTAACATAAGTGTCTGTGTCTGCACCACATTGCTCCCTCGGCACATTGCAAAACATTAAATTGTACCTCTACCTCAGTGGCTGTATAACTTTTCCCACAATGTCCATTGTTTCTTTTTTTTTTTTTTTTAACCCCCTACCCCTTTCTGCCATGCAAATTACACTGACTGGCACCTTTCCTCCTATTGTTGACACTACCTGCCCCTCCTACACCATTTTTTCTAGTAGAACCATGCCCTACACCAGTGGCGGCTGGTGAAGTTTTAGGATGGGGGTTGTCAGACCTGCCCTTCCTTTTTGACCCCTCCCACTTCTCATAAACCCCACCCCTTGTATAATCTACTCACTCCATCCCCTGTATTCCACTTACTTCCACCCATAGTGTCAGCAGTATACAGCCGCAGCATCACAGATCAGGGTATATAGGGCAGCCTCAGTCACAGATATATTACCTCCCCTCCCTGTACATATTACCCTCTCCTGTACATATTACCCCCCCCCCCCCATGTACATATTACCCCCCCATGTACATATTGCACCCTCCTGTACATATTACACCCTCCCGGGACATATTACACCCACCTGTACATATTAATTACCCCCTGTACATATTAACCCCCCCGTACATATTAACCCCCCTCCCTGTATATATTACCCTCTTCTGTACATATTACCCCCCTGTACATATTACACCCACCTGTACATATTAACAACCCCTCTTGTACATATTACCACCCCCTCCTGTACATATAAACCCCCCTCCCTGTACATATTACCCCCCCTGTACATATTACACCCACCTGTACATATTAACGACCCCTCCCTGTACATATTACACTCCCCTGTACATATTACACTCCCCTGTACATATTACACTCCCCTGTACATATTACCCCCCTGTACATATTACACTCTCCTGTACATATTACCCCCCTGTACATATTACACCCACCTGTACATATTACCCCACTCCCCTGTACATATTAACCCCCTCTCTGTAGCATACCCTCTCTGGCCAACATTTACCCCCCTTTCATTTACATCCCCCCCATGTATTGCATCCTCCATGTACACATTGTCCCCCATCCCCCTACAAATTGCCTTTTTGCACTTGTCCACCATCTCCAAAAATATGGCTGATGTTGATGTTGCAGTAATTACTGCTCAGCCTGGCAGGGATTAAAGCTGATGCTGTTCAGTCACATTCTCTCCTCACAATATTGAGATCCCTAATCTGCCGTTCCTGGAGTACACAGCAAGGACGGCAGAGCTGAGAAAAGTCCCATAACAAGTCACTGGACTGAAGCCAGAGTACTGCAGGCTTCCCAGAGAGAGGTCTGTTTCTTACCTGGGGGCAGTCACAGCGCAAGAGATGTCTACCTGGAGCACACCTGTAGGAGCTGGAGGACAGGCAGGAGGTAAGCCAGGAGGAGGAAGAGCTGCTCAGTACCGCCATAGCGAGTGACGCCACTGCTCTCCACACAGCAGTGAGCCTGGAAAGCGGAAGTGACGCAACGGTGGCTGCAAGAAGTCTTCCTCCGTCCCCGCCAATTAAAAATGGGAAAGAAGGCCATGTATAAATCAGTGAGAAGTGGGAGTGTTTGCAGGCGCAGTGCTTGCGCCCCGAACCCACCCTTAACATGGACAAATCAGCTTCCCAGCTTGCAATCAGCTGATTGCAAGCTGGGTAGCTTCCCATAGACTGCCGTGTTTTTTTTTTTAGCTTGTGGGGGCAGCGCCCCCAATGCGCCCCCTATGGATGGGTCGCCACAGCCCTACACCCATCCAAAATACCCACATTCTCTGGTACCTCTCCACCTATTGGCCACACATACATTGTCTGGCAATCCCCCCTTCCCCCCTCCATCCTATGTTCTGTGGCAGCTTCCCTTTCCCCCATCCATGCCACAGTCACTGGCAGCTTCTCTGTTCTGCTTCACTTTCATGTACTTTTTCTGTGTTGTATTGAACTGCATGAGGTTAATAGTTTTCGATAGCATGCTGGCATCTAGTGGCAGTTTTAGGCCATTGCAACTTGTTTACTGATATGATTTTGGTATCTTCCTCTGTCCTCCTCTCCTATTTAGGGCTAGTTAGTTTAGTCCTAAGATAGACACTCCCTGCTTCTTCAATGTTCCCTCATTCAGTGTTAGTTATTCACAGAAGCAGAGTTAGGAAAGTCATTGTCTTATGCTTTAAAAAGCTGGAAAAATAACCACTGTACTGCAATTAACTGAAGTAAAATTGCATTGGATTTAACCTCTGTGTCTTATTCAAGAGTTAAGTTGCCTGTAGATGGTGCCCAGTCAGCAGGTGACAATGCTGTTTGGACAGACTGGGTATAAGGAGGTACGTTGATGCATAAAAGTGGCATTTGAAACAACATTCCGCCCTCTATGCTATATTTTCTGTCAGCACCCCACCCCATCAATGCTATGTTCTCTGGCAGTACCCTTTTCCTATTAATATAACATTTTCTGGGATGTCTTAACCTATTGCCTGCACTTCATCCTCTGGCAGCTATCCTCTCACCTTATGTTCTTTGGCACCTCTGTTATCCACACTACATTCCCTGGCAGCTTTCTTGCATCTTGTTTTCTGATAGTGATTCCATATCCTCATACGACCTTTGGCCTCATGCACACTGCAGTTTAAAGAAGCTGCTCCTACAGGCATTTGAGCGGTTTTATGTTCATTGATTTTTATTGAATTATATTAGATGATACAGAGTGATAACAGTTTCTGTCATAGGTTAACAATACAAGAGGCAAAACACTTAGTCAAGTAGAAATGACAGAAGATAATAATATCATTTGAGCTGTTTTGATCTTTTACTTTTCTCTGCCTGTTAACTCCCCTCCATGTAAACCTATGTGTCCATGTTCACTATAGGCATTTTCAGGAGTTTAGTGGTAGGGGAGTTTACAGGCAGAAAAAAACCCAAAGGGGTTCTCCTGAAAACGCCTATAGTGTCAATGGACACATGGCGTACACTACATCCTAGGGATAAGGACTTTTTTCTCACCACCACTCAATAAATATTCGAGACTCGACCACTTCTTTATTACCCAAAATGATCTTTCATACCTTACTAAAGCAACTATCGAGCTGATGATTCTGTCGGACCACAATCCCATCACCATGACTCAAATTCACCACTATGGTTCGATCATATGGGCATCCAAAACACCAAGATTGAGTTGGGATAGATTGACGCTCCCCAAATTACAGGGTGGTTTTCAATTGTGCAAACACACATCTCACTCAAAGTCCCAACCCCTCTCTTCTTATTAATCAACAGGGATGGAGGCGTCTGCTTGTTTGACCATATGCCTCATTCAAAGTCCCAAACCCACCCTCTTTTTATATTACGATATTGTCAGGGCTGGGCTCAGCCGTTCCTTCTCTGAGCTGGCTGCTCAGCTGTCGGCTAATTACCAGCTCCTATCTCTCCACAGTTACTCAGCTGTTGATGATATCCTGCTAGTCAGTCCTGCCTACTAAAGCTGAACAGCTCAGAGGATCTCTACCTTCGCCTTGGTCAACATCACAGAGACTATCCCCTGTGTTCCTGTTTAAAGACTTGCTTTGCTGACATCCCTTCTGGCTCCAGATCCTGCTTGCTGTTCCACTACATTGATCCCTGACTTTTGGCTTGGCTGACTATCCGCTCCGGTTACTGAAGTTTGGCTAGGTTTTGACTATGTTTGTTCTTTTTACTTTTATTATTAAATAAGTGTGATTTGATTGTACTTCTGTCTCAGTCTGATTCATGGTTTCTGACAAATATAGGGATGGAGATGTGTGACTAGAGTGGAAAAAGTTGCCTATTCATATTTATTATTGACAGTCAATATTACATTGTTATTATTGATAGCTGACCTTGTTTGATGTTGGTCCGTGTTTATCCCAATGATAAATTTATATGGAAGGCATGAATATTTCCACTCTTCCATTTATCATTATTTGTAAATACTGGTGGCCACCTTTTCACTTTCTGGATTCCATCGAGAGAGGATTGGATTTCCCAAGGACACCGTGGATCGTTCCATATCGATCGAGCGATCATCTGTGACGTGTCGCATTTTTCCTGTATGATCGTGGTTCCATCCCTTTATGCTCGTTTGACCTGGTGTCGCTGACACGCAGGCCCATTGGCTCTGGTAAGATTATCCACCTTTAACACAATATTTGATGTCGTTACCTTCAGATGTCCATCCAACCATCCTTTGTTTCTTATTATGAACCATTGTGTTTGTGGTAGACCTACCAATTATTGGGACGGACTCCTTTTGGGACTTATTTCCATTCTTTCACATTTCCTTTTACGGACTTATGTTCACATCCGACCTGTTTATTCAGGTTGATGGTTATTTTGTACTTCATTTGTTATGAGCACATGCCATTCATGTTATTTACAGTATACTAGTACTGTCCAAATCACTAGCACTACGTTTTTATTTTCCTTTATGTATGAATTTTGTCACATTCGTATGTAGCAGCTTCTTTTTATTTCCACACAGGTTAGCGCAATAATTCTTTACACTTTACATAGCCTATTGTGTTTCACTAGCACGATTTGTGTTTATAGTTCTTTAATATTATCCACATTACCCCATCTTTTGTGTATAGAACCATTAACATTTTTTATGAGGTTTGGCCTTTTATATCACCAGTACTTGCATTTGTGTGCACATGATTTTTTGGTCACTTGATTATATGTTTTCACTCATATGCTTATACTTTTAAGCGCTACACATATTTTTGTATATTCCTGAGAATACTACCTCGAAAGTCCTTTTCCTCAATCTAGCTTCCAAGTTCCTGAAATTGTTCTTTAGGACACTCCATCTGCCTCTGACTTTGTTATTAGTGCCAATGTGCACCATGACAGCCAGGTCTTCCCCAGCCTCTCCCAGTAATCTGTCCACAAGATCCATGATGTGCCGAACCCGAAAGCCCGGTAGACAACATACAGTTCGGCGCTGAACAAAAGGAGTACTCACCACTTTTAAAGACACAGTAGCTTTTAAGCTGACCACCTCTACTGCTGACCCACAAGGAAGATATGTCCTAGTTTGCGAAATCAACAATGCTATTTACAAAATTGTGAACACTTATGCCCCCAATACAGGTCAACTACGTTTTCTTCGCAAGTTGTAGAAAAAAGTAAGCAAAATCAAACAGGGTCGCACAATTATCTGCGGAGACTTCAACCTAGCTCCAGATGCTTCCAATGACACCAAAGGCCCTACACCCAAAAAACCCTGACAGGCTAATCTATTGTTCTTTCTTCATGCCAATGACCTGCTCAACTGTTGGAGATGTCAACATTCTACAGAAAGAGACTTTGCCTTCTTTTCTAAACACCATTGCACTTACTCCAGAATACACCATAACTTGGTCGGATCACGCACCCATATCCCTGACTTTGGGCGACAAAATGAGAAACTCCTTTGCCTCCAATTGGAGGAACCACCCACATCTGATGTCAGATCCCACTAACTTTGCTGTTATACAAAAAAGTCTGCATGATTATTTTGACCTTAACTTATCATCAGTCAGTAATCCTGCCACCCTATGTACTGCACACAAGGCATATATCCGAGGTATACTCCTTAAACTTAGCTCTCAAGCTAAACGCCAAAGAACACAGCGGCTCACAAAGCTTCTGCCCACTATAACCGAACTAGAGCAGCTTAACAAAAACAACCCCACATCATCAACTAGTGACAACATTTTTAAGACCAGGGATGACCTCAGGTCATTTCTAAATGCTAAACACACCAAATTCCTATTGAAATTGCGTGCTAACTTTTACATAGCTGGCAACAAAGCCAGCAAACTACTAGCGACCCAAATCAAACAAAGAAGAATCAAACAAAAAATTCCATACATCCATCCATCATCCTACCAAAGGAGCTAAAATGTACCAACCCAAAGACATAGCCAATGCATTTCGAACGTATTACAGCGCATTATACAACTTAAAAGATGACCCCTCAACGACACAACCAACTGACTTGGGAATCTCGGGCTTCCTAGAAACCCTGAACCTCCCCAAAGAAATATCACAAGCTATTTCAGCCCTCCCCAATGGGAAAGCCCCTGGACCAGATGGCCTTTTCAGCTGAATATTATAAACTTTTTGACAAAACTCTAGTTCCACATATGTGTCAGGTGTTCAACGCTGCTGTGTCCTCTGGTGAACTCCCAAGTAAAATGCTGTCTGCAATATTTTAACCCTACCAAAACCAGGAAAGGAGTTGGTTACCCATTTAAACTTCCGCCCCGTTTCCTTTTTAAACACGGACATTAAATGATATGCAAAACTAGTAGCTCAAAGGCTAGCCCCTATCATGCCCCATCTCATACAGAGAGATCCTGAGAAGGCATTATACAGAGTCAAAAAATATTCTGACCCTAGTTGTAACGCTAGATGCCGAAATAGCATTCGACAGGATCCATTGGGGATACCTGAAGCATACTCTTAGAAAATTTGGCTTCCAAGGCAATATTGTGTCAGCTATCCTTACCCTATACTCCAACCCTACCACCAGAGTCTTCACAGATGGAGTCTTTTCAGATTAATTTGCTATCACCAATGGCACGAGGCAAGGGTGCCCCCTCTCCCCCCTTAATCTTCACATTAATGATGGAACCCCTAGCTCAAAGAATTCTTACATCCACCTGTATCTCTGGAGTTAAGATCAAAGACCAAGAATTCAAAATTACTATTTGCGGATGACATAATCCTCACCTTAACGTTACAGGCTCCATCCCTAGCAAATATATGCAAAATATTTTTTAACTCATGTTCCTTTTACAAAATTAATGACTCTAAATCGAATGCTTTTAGCATAAAAGTACCGCATTCTGTTAAGTCCCTCCTAAAGCCAAATTCCCTTTTCAATGGGTGTCCAATTCTATGCCATACCTAGGCATCTCATTAACATCTCCGCCTTCCAACCTTTATTCATGTAACTACTTACCATTCATTCATACGTGCAAACATGACCTCCAACAGATAAGTAAACAACATCTCTCATGGGCTGGCAGAACTGCAGCCTTCAAAATGATCACGTGTCCAAAACTTTTATACATATATAGGGCTTATCCTATAGCAATCCCTGACTCCTTCTTTAACATCTTAAAACAAACTCTTTTGTATGGCTAAGACGGAAACCACGGTGTCCATATGCAGCTATCATAAAACAAAAATCTGCAGGAGGTATGAGCTTCCCCGACATCAAAGACTACTATGTAGCAGTGATTCTGGACCAAATTAGACATTGGTTCACGCCTTCATTTAACAAACAATGGTGGTTTATTGAACACATTTTTATACAGGAAGGTACCCTAAGTTCTCTCCTAACACGATCGATATCCACATAATTTAAGAAAATAAACCATCCCACAATCTCAGCTGCTCTAGCAGCATGGAAATATTTTTCCACAAACATATCTCCTATGGAGGATGACCAAATCATTTCTGTTCCTATAGAACAGGGGTCTCAAACTGGCGGCCCTCCAGCTGTTGCGAAACTACAAGTCCCATGAGACATTGCAAGGCTGACAGTTACAAAGCCTGACTCCCACAGGTAGAAGCATGATGGGACTTGTAGTTTCGCAACAGCTGGAGGGCCACCAGTTTGAGACCCCTGCTATAGAAGCACTTAATTTCATCCTCCCGCAGTATCTCTTAAATATTGGTCACATATCAGATTCCAACTGTTAACTTCACTAGTGCAACACAATCAAGCCATTACATTCGCAAACATACAAACTAGATATTATGTACCTCCACAAGGTTTACAGTATGTCACAAAAGTGAGTATACCCCTCACATTTTTGTAAATAGTTTATTATATTTTTTCATGTGACAACCCTGAAGAAATTACACTTTGCTACAATGTAAAGTAGTGAGTATACAGCTTGTATAATAGTTACAATTTTCTGTCCCCTCAAAATAACTCAACACACAGCCATTAACGTCTAAACTGCTGGCAAAAGTGAATACATCCCTAAGTGAAAATGTCCAAATTGCGCCCAAAGTTTCAATATTTTGTGTGGTCACCATTATTTTCCAGCACTGCCTTAACCCTCTTGGGCATGGAGTTCACCAGAGCTTCACAGATTGCCACTGGAGTCCTCTTCCACTCTTCCACGGAGCTGTTGAATGTTAGAGACCACCTTCCATTTGAGGATGCCCAGTGTTGGTCATCTTACTTTAAAAAAGTAATTAGTTACATTACAAATTACTTCTCCCAAAAAAGTAATTGAGTTAGTAACTCAGTTACTACATTGGAAAAGTAATTAGTTACTCAGAAAAGTAACTGTGATTTTTTTTTTTTTATATTCTTAGGGGCGGGTCTAGTATTACTGTAAGCAAGGGGTGCGTTCCCCCCTGCACATCTATTTCCCCTCTGTACCCCCTGCACGTCTGTTCCCCCCCCAACACATATATCTGTTTCCCCTCTGTACCCCACTACACATCTGTCCCCCCCACACATGTATATCTGTTCCCCCTCTGTACCCCACTACACATCTGTCCCCCCCACACACGTATATCTGTTCCCCCTCTGTACCCCACTACACGTCTGCCCCCCCCCACACAGATATATCTGTTCCCCCTCTGTACATCTGTCCCCCCCAAACTCACGGATCGGATCGTTGCTCGGATCAGAGTCACGGATCGGATCATTTTTCGGATCAGCAAATAATTGAATTTGCAAAAACCTGTAAAAATTCCACCACCATAAAGCCCCCACTGTAATATCCATAATCTCACCCACTGTAATATCCACGTAATCTCCTCAACTGTAATATTGGCTGAGTATGGCTGGGTACGGCTGAGCATGGCTGGGTACGGCTGGGTATCGCCGAGTATGGCTGGGTATTACCGTGTATTGCAGAGTATGGCTGGGTATTACCGAGTATTGCAGAGTATGGCTGGGTATGGCAGGGTGTTGCAGAGTATTGGCAGGGTGTTGCAGAGTATTGGCAGGGTGTTGCAGAGTATTGGCAGGGTGTTGCAGAGTATTGGCAGGGTGTTGCAGAGTATTGGCTGGGTATCGCAGAGTATTGGCTGGGTATTACCGAGTATTGCAGAGTATGGCTGGGTATTACCGAGTATTGCAGAGTATGGCTGGGTATTACCGAGTATTGCAGAGTATGGCTGGGTATTACCGAGTATTGCAGAGTATGGCTGGGTATTACCGAATATTGCAGAGTATGGCTGGGTATTACCGAGTATTGCAGAGTATGGCTGGGTATTACCGAGTATTGCAGAGTATGGATGGGTATTACTGGGTATGGCAGGGTGTTGCAGAGTATTGGCGGGGTATTGCAGAGTATGGCTGGGTATGGCAGAGTATGGATGGGTATTACGGGGTATTGCGGGGTATTGCAGAGTATGGCAGAGCATGGCTGGGTATGGCAGGGTGTTGCAGAGTATTGGCAGGGTGTTGCAGAGTATTGGCAGGGTGTTGCAGAGTATTGGCAGAGTGCAGAGTATTGGCAGGGTATTGGCAGAGTATTGCAGAGTATTACCTGGGTATTGGCTAGTATTGCAGAGTATTACCTGGGTATTGGCTAGTATTGCAGAGTATTACCTGGGTATTGGCTAGTATTGCAGAGTATTGGCAGGGTCTTGTGCTGGCATCCGATCCGATCTCTCCCCTCCACTGTACAGATCTGTACACAGAGGGGAGAGAGGAACCGGTGTCATCTTGACGCCGGTTTGTTTACAAGTGATCGCTCCGTCATTTGACGGAGCAATCACATTGTAAACGGCCGACGGGTGCACCAAGATGGCCGCCGCTCCGGAGCTAGGCCGAAGCCGCGGCCTTTCCTAAGGCCGAGGCCGCGGCCTTTCCTAAGGCCGAGGCCGCGGACGGCTCCGTGGATCGCGGCGAGTAATTGCGGTAACGCCGCCCCAGTAATGGGAACGGCGTTATCGCAAGGGGAAGAGTAATCAGTTAGATTACTCGTTAGAGTATGGCTGGGTATTACCGAGTATTGCAGAGTATGGCTGGGTATTACCGAGTATTGCAGAGTATGGCTGGGTATTACCGAGTATTGCAGAGTATGGCTGGGTATTACCGAGTATTGCAGAGTATGGCTGGGTATTACCGAATATTGCAGAGTATGGCTGGGTATTACCGAGTATTGCAGAGTATGGCTGGGTATTACCGAGTATTGCAGAGTATGGCTGGGTATTACAGAGTATTGCAGAGTATGGCTGGGTATTACGGGGTATTGCAGAGTATGGCTGGGTATGGCAGAGTATTGCAGAGTATAGCTAGGTATTACGGGGTATTGCAGAGTATGGCTGGGTATGGCAGAGTATGGATGGGTATTACGGGGTATTGCGGGGTATTGCAGAGTATGGCAGAGTATGGCTGGGTATGGCAGGGTGTTGCAGAGTATTGGCAGGGTGTTGCAGAGTATTGGCAGGGTGTTGCAGAGTATTGGCAGAGTGCAGAGTATTGGCAGGGTATTGGCAGAGTATTGCAGAGTATTACCTGGGTATTGGCTAGTATTGCAGAGTATTACCTGGGTATTGGCTAGTATTGCAGAGTATTACCTGGGTATTGGCAGAGTATTGCAGAGTATTACCTGGGTATTGGCTAGTATTGCAGAGTATTACCTGGGTATTGGCTAGTATTGCAGAGTATTACCTGGGTATTGGCTAGTATTGCAGAGTATTACCTGGGTATTGGCTAGTATTGCAGAGTATTGGCAGGGTCTTGTGCTGGCATCCGATCCGATCTCTCCCCTCCACTGTACAGATCTGTACACAGAGGGGAGAGAGGAACCGGTGTCATCTTGACGCCGGTTTGTTTACAAGTGATCGCTCCGTCATTTGACGGAGCAATCACATTGTAAACGGCCGACGGGTGCACCAAGATGGCCGCCGCTCCGGAGCTAGGCCGAAGCCGCGGCCTTTCCTAAGGCCGAGGCCGCGGACGGCTCCGTGGATCGCGGCGAGTAATTGCGGTAACGCCGCCCCAGTAATGGGAACGGCGTTACCGCAAGGGGAAGAGTAATCAGTTAGATTACTCGTTACCCTTTAAAGTAACGGCGTTACGTAACGCCGTTTACTTTAATCGCGTTCCTTACAACACTGAGGATGCCCCAAAAAGGGTTTAGGTCTGGAGACATTCTTGGCCAGTCCATCACGTTTACCCTCAGCTTCTTTAGCAAGGCAGTGGTCATCTTGGAGGTGTGTTTGGGGTCGTTATGTTGGAATACTGCCCTGCAGCCCAGTCTCCAAAGGGGATCATGCTCTGCTTCAGTACGTCACAGTACATGTTGGCATTAATGGTTCCCTCAATGAACTGTAGCTCCCCAGTGCCGGCAGCACTCATGCAGCCGCAGACCATGACACTCCCACCATCATGCTTGACTGTAGGCAAGACACACTTGTCTTTGCACCTGGTTGTCGCCACACACACTTGACACCATCTGAACCAAATAAGTTTATCTTTGTCTCATCAGACCACAGGACAAGGTTCCAGTAATCCATGTCCTTAGTCTGCTTGTCTTCAGCAAACTGTTTGCAGGCTCTCTTGTACATCATCTTTAGAAGAGGCTTCCTTCTGGAACGGCATAAATGCGGACCAATTTGATGCAGTGTGCGGTGTATGGTCTGAGCACTGACAGGCTGACCCCCCACCCATTTAACCTCTGCAGCAATGCTGGCAGCACTCATACGTCTAGACCCCCGGAGCTGTGTAATGAAGTATTTTAAAAAATCGTGTCGTTTTCACATAGGGTGGGGGGCCGGGATCCAGGGGCCCTCTTATTAAAGTGGGCTCCCGGATTCGGATAAGCCCCCCGCAGACCCTGACAACCAACGGCCAGGGTTGTTGGGAAGAGGCCCTTGTCCTCATCAACATGGGGACAAGGTGCTTTGGGGTGGGGCCCCCTTTCCCCAGGGCACCCCCCATGTTGAGGGCACGTGGCCTGGTACGGCTCATCCCCACCCCCTTTCCTGACCGGCCGGGCTGCGTGCTCGGATAAGGGTCTGATATGGATTTGGGGGGAACCCCCACGCCGTTTTTTCAGCGTAGGGATTCCCCTTTAAATCCATACCAGGTGACGGGGCTAGCGCGGCGGCATTGACTGCCTTCGCTAGTCCCGTCTACCTGGAGTGTGTGGGTAAGTCCGTTCATTTCAAAAGTCCCGCAGACTTTGGGCAAAACTCCGGCGGATTGTCCGCCGGAAAAGTCCGGGCATGTGTGGGCAAGTCCACACGTTCGGAAAGTATGCATGGATATGCGCGCGTATGCGTGCGCCAGTTCAATGCGCCGGTTAGCACCTCTATGCGCCAGTTCACACGCTCAATTAATGCTTTATCAGGCGCACTAATTAAGGTGTGAACCGGCGCAGCGCATTAGCCTTAGTAAATCAGCCCCATAGCGTATCTGGATTTTGCAAAGGCATTTGATACAGTTCCCCACAAACGTTTGCTATACAAGCTAAGGTCTGTTGGCATGGACCAAAGGGTTAGTACCTGGATTGAAAACTGGCTACAAGGGCGAGTTCAGAGGGTAGTGATAAATAGGGAGTACTCGGAATGGTCCAATGTGGAAAATGGGGTCCCTCAGGGTTCTGTCCTGGGACCAGTCCTATTTAATCTACTCATAAATGACCTGGAGGATGGGGATAAACAGCTCAATCTTAGTATTTGCGGACAATACTAAGCTAAGCAGGGCAATAACTTCTCCGCAGGATGTGGAAACCTTGCAAGAAGATCTGAACAAATGAATGGGCAACTACATGGCAAATGAGGTTTAATGTGGAAAAATTTTAAATAATGCATTTAGGTGGCAAAAACATGACTGTAATCTACTAACTAGGGGAGAACCTCTGGGTTGAATCTAGGATGGAAAAGGACCTGGGGGTCCTAGTAGATGACAGTCTCAGCAACGGCATGCAATGCCAAGCTGCTGCAAGCAAAGCCAATAGAATACTGGCATGCATTAAAAAGGGAATTAACTCCAGAGATAAAATTAAAATTCTCCCACTCTACAAGACTCTGGTCCAGCTGCATATGGAGTATGCAGTCCAGTTCTGGCCGCCAATCCTCAGGATGGATGTGCTGGAAATGGAGAGAGTACGGAGAAGAGCAACAAAGCTAGTAAAGGGTCTGGAGGATCTTAGTTATGAGGAAAGATTACAAGCACTGAACTTATTCTCTCTGGAGAGGAGACGCTTGAGAGGGGATATGATCTCAATGTACAAATACCGTACTGGTGACCCCACAATAGGGATAAAACTTTCCCGCGAAAGGGCATTTACAAGACTCGCGGCTATTCACTAAAATTAGAGAAATGGCGATTTAACCGGAAACAGCGTAAAGGGTTCTTTACGGTAAGAATGTGGAATTCTCTTCTACAAGCTGTGGTTTCAGCAGGGAGCATATATAATTAAAAAAAACTATTAGTTAGGCACCTAAACGACCACAACATACAGGTACAATGACAATGTAATATTGACATAAAAGCACACACACACACACAGATTGGACTTGATTGACTTGTGTCTTTTTTTAACCTATGTAACCAACTATGTAAAAAAAAAAGGAAACTTTGATATGATTTAAACATGCATCACACTTTCCCTTACCACTAGCTCACTCCAGCTGAAACGGACAGATGCCCGCACACTAAACTGCTTTGGTTTAGCTTGCAGTCAGTGTGAACAGGCTCTTAAAGAAATTAACTAGCAAAGCCCTAATAAAAAGCAAGGACAGCATGAAGAGAACTTAGCAAAATATAATAAAACAGATGTCATTGTAAAAATATAAACTTAGCCTACCTTAAAAGTTAGCTTCAGTGAACGAGGGCAGTTGAATGTATTGCAGTGTACAGGGGTCAGTAGTATGTAAGGCAGTGTACAGGGGTCAGTAGTATGTGAGGCAGTGTACAGGGTTCAGTAGTCTGTGAGGCAGAGTACAGGAGTCATCAGTTTGCAGGGCAGATTACAGGGGTCAGTAGGGCAAATGATGATGTCAGTAGAGCAGAGGACAGTGTCAGTAGGACAGTGGATGGTGACAGTGGGGCAGAGGACAGTGTCAGTGGGGCAGAGGACAGTGTCAGTAGGGCAGTGAATGGTGTCGGTAGAGCAGTGGACAGTGTCCGTAGGGCAGGGGATGATATCAGTGGGGCAGAGGACGGTGTAAGTAGGGCAGTGAATGGTGTCAGCTCCCCTCTCCTCATACAGAGACTGCCCATGAAATCCTGTGTATAACCGGGGGATTGCTTTTATTATTAGTAATTATATAATTTGGGCAGAAATTTCACAATCAGACTTTCCAGGAGGAGATTATAGCAACTGAAACAGTTTTACTTAACCGCTTCCCGACCGCCTCACGCAGATATACTGCGGCAGAATGCCACGGGCAGGCAAAATCACGTATATAAACGTGGCCCTTTAATTGCCTGCCCGTGGGTCGTGCGCGCGCCGCCAGCAGCGCGCTCGCGACCCGGTCGGGAGCTCCGTGACCCCGGCCGCGGGACCAGCGGACCCGATCGCCGCTGGTGTCCCGCGATCGGGTCACAGAGCTGAAGAACGGGGAGAGGTCTGTGTAAACAAACCTCTCCCCGCGCTTCCTACTCTGCCTGTCATTGATCGGCTGTTCCCGGTCATCGATCAATGACATCAGACGTCAGCCCCACCCCCTAATGTAAAAAAACACACACACGTCACAGCCCATAACCCCTCCCCTCCCCCTAGTGGTTAACTCTTTCACTGCATGTGTCATTTATACAGGAATCAATGCATTTAAATAGCATTGATTGCTGTATAAATGACAATGGTCCCAAAAATGTCCGATGTGTCCATAATGTCGCAGTTACAATAAAAATCGCTGATCGCCGCCATTACTAAAAAAAAAAATATTAATAAAAATGCTATAAAACTATCCCCTATTTTGTAAACGCTATAACTTTTGCGCAAACCAATCAATAATTGTGATTTTTGTTTACCAAAAATATGTAGAAGAATACGTATCGGCCTAAACTGAGGAAAAAAATTATTTTTATATATTTTTTGGGGATATTTATTATAGCAAAAAGCAAAAAATATTGCATTGTTTTCAAAATTGTCGCTCTATTTTTGTTTATAGCGCAAAAAATGAAAACCACCAAAAGAAAGCTCTATTTGTGGGAAAAAAAGGACGCCAATTTTGTTTGGGAGCCATATAACATAGCATATAACACGCACCCCAAGTTTAAGAGGGCATTTTAAAGGAAAAAAAGTTTTAGGAGGGAAGTTTAGGAAAAAAAAAAAACTTACATTTAAGCGTCATTTGCAGCTTGCCCAGCACCATTTTCAGCCTTGCCCAGCGCCATTTGCAGCCTTGCCCAGCGCCATTTGCAGCCTTGCCCAGCGCCATTTGCAGCCTTGCCCAGCGCCATTTGCAGCCTTGCCCAGCGTCATTTGCAGCCTTGCCCAGCGTCATTTGCAGCTTGTCAGCGTCATTTGCAGCTTGCCCACGTTTAAATTTCCTGCCGCTGAGACAGACCGCCCGAGCGCCGCTGAAAAAGACAGAGCGCAGACGAAAAAGACCGAGCGCCGACTGTTCGGCTCCGCTCGCAGTCCCGCCTTCCTGCTGTTTCGGGAGCACTCGTTTTTTTTTGGGCGGCGCTCACAATTTTTCGGGTTTTTTTGGTGGCGCTCAATTTTTTTTTGTCACTTTTTTTGTGGGGGTGGGGGGGGGGGGGGGGGTCGGCATATAACACGCACCCACGACTTTCCCGCGATTTTAAGGGGGAAAAAGTGTTATACGCCGATTAAATACGGTAACTCTCTTTTTTTTTTTTTTTACACAAACTTTTCATGATATATTGCTTAAACACAGGACCGCCATCAGGGGGTACCGGCATTACACCTGTAAGGGGCCCGCACAGCTGGGCAAAACTTTTCTTGGGGGGCCCCCCCCCATACAGTTCCGCTCTCCACCTGCTCTGAGACATACAATAGACTAGATATCATAATATAACATACAATAAATAGCTAGACTCAAAATCAGTTTACTGAATCAGATCAGGCAGCGATTGCGATTGGTTGCCAGACGTTACAGTGTTGCTGGTTGCTTGAGGTTACAGGACACATTATGGCTCACTCATTAGTTGCTAGAGGTTACAACACATGATTTCTGCTTGTTGATTGGTTGCTAGGGATTACTGTGGATATGACCTCAGGGGGGCATGATATACATATCAATGCCGCCAGCCCCCACTATTTACATATCAATGCCGGTAATTTACAGATAAACACAGGGTCTGCAGGTGAGTAATCTCTACACGACAAAAGGGCAGAGCTGGGCAGCATTCGTAGCAGCACTTTACACTGAGATATTGGGACACAGCACAGGACTTAAACCTCAAGGGACGCAGGAATTTAAACCAGGATAGTTGGCAAGTATGAGGCAGCTGCTTTGGGCCCCACAACAATTGCAGGGCCCAGGGCAGCTGCCCCTTTTGCCCTGCCTTAAAAACGGCCCTGGGCCCGCACGTCCCCAGGGGCCTGCCCCCCCTGATAATCAGCGCGTTGCTGGTAAGAGGAGGAGAGTGACACTATCTTTTTGACCTAGACCTGGCTGCTGGAGAGAGGAGGAGAGAACTTGAAGGGATGACACTTTCACCACGGCCAGTGCACTCTGCTCATCCATTCCCTTCGGTGGCAGAGCATGATGGTGGCTGCTGCAGGGTTTGCTCGGACTGTGATTGTGCAGGACAGGGACAGGGGGAGTGGCCAGTTAGTCGACAGTGCACATGGACACAGACACCAATAACAGATTGGAGAGTGCAGCATGGAGGGTAAATCGGAAATATTTCATGTGTGCTGCAGACTGTGCCCCCTGTGCTGCCTGTACATTTTAGTGGGACTTTATTTTCTCCTTCTTCTTGGATGGGACACCCTTAGGCTGACTAGCTGCCTATAATTGATTTGAATTGTGAAAATGGATGACTCTGGGTGCATGCGAGTTACATATTGGAGAGCCCACTGCCCACCTCTTCACTATGTAACTCTCATCCCCATCCACAGTCATCCTCATCCATTTTCACAATGCAACTCAATCATCTTCATCCACACCCAGCATCTACTCCATCCTTCCAGTCTCCACAACGCACGCATCCCCACCTACGCCAGGCACCATCCATCCCTCCAGTCTCCACAACACTTGCATCCCCACCCACACCGAGCACCATCCATCCCTCCAGTTTCCACAACACATGCATTCCCCACCCACGCCAGGCACCATCCATTCCTCCAGTCTCCACAACGCACACATCCTCACCCACGCGGAGCACAATCCATCCCTCCAGTTTCCACAACGCACGCATCCCCACCCACACCGAGCACCAGTCTTCCCTCCAGTTTTCACAACACACGCATCCCCACCCACGCCGAGCACCATCCATCCCTCCAGTCTCCACAACACATGGAATGTTGGGGGTCGGTCCCTGGGGGGCCCAAGCCTAAAGTTGTGTAAGGGGCCCCAAAATTTCTGATGTCTGCCCTGCTTACACATGTTATTGGTATATGTGGAATTACATCCCAAAAGACATTCTGCTGCTTCTCCTGTGTATGGGGATAGCACATGTGACTGCCCCGTTTTTTTTTTGGCACCTCGAAATATGATGTCTTTTTACCAAAGACATGTAGCTGAATCTACAGTCTCGGCAGCACTGCTGAGGAACGAACACGGAAGTGTGTGGAGCCTGGAAAGAGAAATGAGGAACTTCTTTGCAGTTAGTGATCAAGAGATTCTGTATAAGCGATCTGTGGATACCATTGTACCTGCTCCAATGTACCTGAGAGAATCTGTATAGCGATTTGTGGATACCATTGTACCTGCTCCAGAGACCCGTGGCTGGGAGAATAGGCCAAAAAGTTTCCTTGATCTCTATAACAGGAGATCTTGCCTTCTGGTAAGGGACAGTGTGTTTGGTGGTGGAGGTCTTATCTGATTGACCACTCTTTTCTACGGGTGCAATACGTGTGTTGTCACCAACGGGACTCCTGTGTTTGCATGGACACTTTATGATCCTTCTGTTTCTATGGACATTTATGATTATGCAATTGTTTTATGTTACACATTTGTATGATTCACTTGCACGCCTCAATGTATATTAATTTCAATATTTTAACACTTTTTGGGTGTGTATATAATTGATTACACCTTTAACGAATTAATTAATTTCTGTTTTGGTGGACCTTTATATATTTTTTCACTGTTAGCCGCGCAATCATTTGGTTTTATTTTGTAGTTTTTATGTGGGTATCTCACATTTATGATTTGCAGCAGCACTATTTTTACACTATTTTCGATATTTAATTTCATATCAATTTAAGGGCAGCGCAGTATTTTTCCTAATTTGAATGTAGCTGAATACATTTTGGCCTAAATTTATGACATTTGAGTTTATTGAATAAAAAAAGTAGAAAATAGTTTTTTCAAAATTGTCGTTTATAGCGCAAAAAATAAAAATCCCAGTGGTGATCAAGTACCACCAAAAGAAATATCTTTTTGTGTAAAAAAATTACATACATTTAGTTTGGGTACAGTGTTGCATGACCACACAATTACCAGTTAAAGTAGTGCAGTGCCAAATAGCAAAAAAATGCTCTGGTCAGGAAAGGGGTAAAACCTTTCGGAGGTCAAGTGGTTAAATGGGGAATGTAGGTAGGGCAGTGTACGGAGGTCAGTAGGATGTAGGGCAGTGTACAGAGGCCAGTAGGATGTAGGACCATTTGCGCCAAATTTGAGTGCAGCATAACATCCCATAATGCACTGCGGGAGCGCAGTACATTGCTGTATGATGATTGGCCAAAGCATGCACCATGACCTGCATGCTTTGGCCAAACTCAGCGCCCTGAGCTAAGAGAGTCATAATTGGCCAAAGGCAGGGTGCTTTTTGCCAATCATGGCTCAGGGGGACTAAGTCCACGCTACACACTATATAAGGCTGCCTGTACGTCGACCCCATGTAGTGTGTTGTTGGCGTGGACGGAGAGAGTGTCATTTAGATTGAGCAGGCAGGCAGGTTATTCAGTTATATTATATATTGTGACGGACCCCGTACTCGATGTCCGCCGTAAATGCTTCCTCTGCCCGGTACTACACAATCCAAGACCCCTTAGCTCACCCAGTCACCAGACAACACCAGTGTAGGGTAAAAACCAACAGACTCCTTTATTTCAAGCACATGTTATACACTTCCAAACACTTCCCCCCCCCCCCCCACCCTTGGAACACAGGGCAGGTTAAACTGTCCAATGACAATGAACACATAGGTCAGGTGTGTTTAACTTCTCATCAGTAAACAGTCTTAGCGGGGGGGGCTGCTGGAGGAATCCCCCCTCCCTCCATAGAGATACACATCCCATAATGTCTAAGGCAGACAAACACAATAGAACATTGGAATACAGCCACACCCCAAACGAATCACAGAAAATAGTCCAACAGCATGAGACAGCACACATTATATATACATATATACAGCATTGAATCTGACTAGCACAAATTATGGGGGGTTCTCATTCACCCTGTGCCCTAGAGACACAGGGTGATTTACACATAAGAGGGCCTGGGGAAGCTGGACAAGGAGCCTCCAGAACTCTCCAGGGCAAGCTGAGTTCCACAAACTCCCAACCCAAAGTCATTCGTGTCACATATTATATATATATATATATATATATATACACACATACACACACACACACACACACACACACACACACACACACACACACACACACAGTCTCGTATATATATTAAGGAAAATTGTTATCCATACTTACTGTAAAATTTCCTTTCCTGGATCCTCCCCATGTCAGCCTACTA
Organism: Lithobates sylvaticus; assembly: GCA_028564925.1. Classification (NCBI taxonomy): domain Eukaryota; kingdom Metazoa; phylum Chordata; class Amphibia; order Anura; family Ranidae; genus Lithobates; species Lithobates sylvaticus. The sequence goes on from CM053037.1 coordinate 91,530,213, forward strand.
TGGGTCATCTCCGCCCCCTCTGACCCCTCCAGGACCACCTTTTTCTTAGCCCATAAAGGGTGACTGTCTGCCCACACCGTTGTTTTAAAAAATACCCGCCTCGCGACGGATAAACTGGGTGGGAATCCTCTGGCTGACAAGTATGGATAACAATTTTCCTTATTCCTGGACCTCCCCATGTCAGCCTACTATGCAAGCAACATTAAAAAGGGAGGGAAGACAAAAAAATAAGCCAAACCCTCAATGCAATGCTACTCAAATTTTTAATGGGCAACAGCCGCCGTAGTAACCATAGAGCCAAATGTTTCCTCAGACGGACAAGCCAAATTAAGCCTGTAATGCCTAATAAAAAGGTGTTGGGCACGCTCCAGCTTGCTGCTCTGCAAACTACCTCAGGGGCGACCTTTACGTATGCTGCCCAGGATGCTGCCATACCCCTCATCGAATGTGCTTTGATCTCTGAAGGAGGAGGAAGGCCCAGCGTTTTGTATGCAATATGTATGGTCTTTGACAAATCAGGAAGACACAAATCTGGATGTTGCCTGCATACCCTTTTAGGCCCCATTGGGAAAAACTACAGCTGATCTGCTTTTAGTCCATTCCAGGTAGGTTGAAACCACAGAGACCAGGTCTAACCTACTCCCCTCATCAGCTGTATCTGCCAGAAAGGCTGGGAGAATGACCTCCCAGTTCATACGAAGTTATATGGCAACCTTAGGTAGTAAGCTTGGTATCGGCCTAAGGACTATCTTGTCTGGGAGCACCAAACAATATGGTTCTTTAGATGAGAAGGCGCTCTGAGACTCGTCTGGCCAAGGCAACGGCTAGTAAAAAACAAAAAACTGTTAAAAGAAATAATGAAGAGAAAGCTTGATCAAAACGGAGGAATCAGCGATGTTCCCAAGACTAGTGTTAAGTCCTCTTTTGTTAAAAATGATTTCAATGGAGGTCTAATTTCTATGGCTGCCCCTAAAAATTTAGATCACCAACGGATGTAGAGCATATCTTGTACACGACATAGCCGACAAAGAGGGGATTTGACCCTTCAGGGAATTATAAGCTAACCCTTAGAGACCACTCTGAAGAAACTCCAAAATGTTAGATACTGAAGGAGATCCAAGGTCCCAAACAATTTCTGTAGTATTCCAGATCTGGTGATAGGTTACATTCGTAGACCTCTTACGAGCCTGTAATAATGTCTCCACTACACCGCCCGAGAGACCCAAGCCAGTTAAAGCCTCCCTCTCACTTCCAAGTTATTAACTTCATCCTCCTGCGGTTCGGGTGTCAGGCCCCACTCTGCAGAAGGAGATTTTGACAAGGAGGCAGTGGGATTGGTGAGCCCAACTTTATCCTCCAAGCCAGAGGGAACCATGGCTCCCTGAGCCAGTAAGGTAAGACTACTATTGCTGTGATCCTTTTTGCTGAATCTTTAGCAGGATTTTGAGAGCCAATGGAAGTGGCAGGAACACATACACCAAGGGGAAGTTCAAAGACCTGAACAAAGCACCCTGACCCAACGCCTGTGGATGCCAGGTGCGGGAGAAGAAGCAAGGCAGTTGACAATTCTCCTCCAATGCCATAAGATCTATCAATTGAGGCCCCATTCGTTGTGATCCTCAAAGCCTCGACTCAAGTGATCTGCTAAAACATTCCCAGGCCCTGGGAGATAAGATGAAGTAAGAGAGCCGAGATTCTTCTCTGCACATAGGAAGATTGACATGCCACCTGAAGGAGAGGGCGACTTCTTGTGCCCCCTTGATGAGACACATAAGCCACCGTAGTTGTTGTCCAAAGAATCTTGACAGCTCGACCTCGCAACATAGGTTGGAACGCTAAGAGAGCGCGTCTGACAGCATCCAATCCCAGGAAATTTTAACTCTTCGCCCCACAAAAAGTTCCATTGGCCTTGAACCTGCTGTCCCAGGCAGTGTGCCCCACAGCCTGCCAGACTGGCATTGGTCGTCACCACTATTGGTTCTGAGGCCTTCAACGGAACTCCGCGGGAAAGATTGCGAGCTACTGACCATCAAACCAGGGACCAGATTATCGGAATTGGCAGCTAGATTTTCTGGAACAAGGAGTGACGATCCCACTGAAAAAGAAAGTTGCATTGAAACCTCCTTCTGTCCCACTTGACCCATGGGACTACTGGAACTGTGGCTGATAGAACCCCCAGATACTGCATGCATTCCTTCACCATCATAGAAGGTCTGGCTATCACTGCTTTTGTCTAATGCCCCGTACACGTCGGAAATTCTGACGGAAAATGTCCGATCGGACCATGTTGTTGGAAAATCCGCCCGTGTGTGGGCTCCATCTGACTTTTTCCGACAACAAAATCCTATCGGACTTTTTTTCGATCGTGTGTCGAGAATTCCGACGGACAAAGTGCCACGCATGTTCAGATCAAATTATGAGACCAAAGCTATTGGCTACTAACGCGAACGTAGTCCCGTCGTAACAGACGAACGTCATCACGTTCGGAATGATCGGATTTTCCAATAACTTTGTCCGACTGTGTGTATGCAACACCAGTTTCGGACAAAGTCCATCGGAAAAAATCCGACAGATTTTGTGGTCGGATTTTCCGACCATGTGTACGGGGCATTAGACTGGATCTCCTGGACCTTCCTCTGAGGAAGAGAAACACCAACCCGTGTGGAATTGTACTCCTAAATACTCCAATATTTGGGTCAGATGCATCTGGCTCTTCCGAAAGTTGAACAACCAACCGAAACGAGCTAGTGTTTTACAGGTGAAATTCACATGAAGTAGAAGGAGCTCATTTGACGGACCCAGTAGTAGCATGTCTTCTAGATAATGGAATATTTGCACTCCCTTGACCCTGAGAGTCGCAACGACAGCAGACAGTAGCTTTGAGAACATTCTCAGAGTCGTGCAGAGATCGAATGGGAGACATTAAAATTGAAAATGAGAGCCTTCCACGGAAACCCTGAGAAAGCGATGGTGAGATGCGTCTATAGAAACAAGAAGATATGCACCCGCCAGATGGATGGAAACCATCCAGTCTCCTGAGTCCACAACTGAAATGATCGTTTCCAATGACTCCATTTTGAATAGTGGTACCTTCATATAAGAATTCCAGACTTTGAGCTCAAAAACTGGTCCAAAACCCCCTGAAGCCTCTGGGACCAAAAACAGAGGGGAACATACTCTTTGCCCCAATTCGTGCCTTGGAACCAGAAGGATGGCCCTTGCTGCCAACAGCTCCCCTATATATCCTCACAAACAACTGTAGGAAGCCCAGTTTCTACGAACAAGGTCTGAGGAGGCCTTGTTCTGAACTTGAGACGATAACGTGATCAAATGATGGTTACAATCCAGGCATCCTGTAATTTGTCCACCCAAACCCCCCCGAATTGGGCTAGTCTTGCTCCTACTTGAGAGGGATAAGTGGAGGCACCTTCAGAAGGACTTATTTGAAGCCTTAGGAGCTTTGTTGGCCCTGGGCTTGGAAGGTTTCTGGAAGGTTGAACCGGCTCCCTTCCACTGTCTGAAAAACTGTCTGCAAGCACTGGCCTCTGAATCCTTCTTTGGATTTCTTGTTAAACCGAAAGGGCTGCTGTTGTCTTTTTCTCTTCTGCAGGATTAGGATAGATCTGCCACTGGAAACCTGCTGAATTGCTGATTCTAATGCCCCGTACACACGGTCGGAAAATCCGACCACAAAATCCATCAGATTTTTTTTTCCGACGGATTTTGTTCGACACTGGTGTTGCATACACACGATCCGATCATTCTGAACGTGGTGACGTTTTTTTGCCTACGACGGGACTACGTAGAGGCTAGTAGCCAATAGCTTTGGTCTTGTAATGTGATCTGAGCATGCGTGGCACTTTGTCCGTCGGAATTCGCTACACACGATCGGAAAAAGTCCGATAGGACTTTGTTGTCGGAAAATTTGAGAGCAGGAAATAAAACTTTGTCCGTCGGAGCCTACACATGGTCGGAATTTCCGACAACATTGTCCGATAGGACATTTTCCGTCGGAAAATCCAACCGTGTGTACGGGGCATAAGTCTCCTGGAAGAGTAGCTTCCCATCAAATGGAACTGAACATAGACTGTGCTTAGAAGCCTTATCGGCTGACCAATGCTTCAACCATAAGGCTATTTTCACACCGAGACGCTGGGTGCGCTGGCGGTAAAGCGGCGCTATATTTAGCGCCGTTTTAGCGGCGCATTTTGGCCGCTAACGGGGCGCTTTTATCCCCCGCGAACGGCCGAAAAAGGGTTAATACCGCCCGCAAAGCGCCGCTCCAGCGGTGCTTTGCGGGCGGGTTCGGAGCGCTGCCCCATTGTTTTCAATGGGAGGGGGCGCTTTAGGAGTGGTAAATACACCGCTCCTACAGCGCACCAAAGATGCGGCTTGCAGGACATTTTTCAGCGTCCTGCAAGTGCACCGCTTCAGTGTGAAAGCCCTCGGGCTTTCACACTGAAGACACAGCAACGGCTGTTTCAGGTCGGTTTGCAGGCCCTATTTTTAGGCCAATAGCGCCTGCAAACCGCCCCAGTGTGAAAGGGGCCTTAGGCTCTGTGGGCTGGGACGGAATGGGCCATTATCTTTGCTGTCATCTTTTGAAGTAGCTCCCTGACCTGGTCAACAGCCAACTCTAAAGCTTGAAAACTGCAAAAGAGAAGAACTGACACTTCCAAGACTTTCATCTGAACATCCATCCACCAGTTCCACTACTCACAGTCTAATGCCCCGTACACGCGGTCGGAAAATCCGACCACAAAATCCATCGGATTTTTTACGACGGATTTTGTCCGACACTGGTGTTGCATACACACGGTCGGACAAAGTTGTCGAAAAATTCGATCATTCTGAACGTGGTGACGTTTGTTGCCTACAACGGGACTACGTAGAGGCTAGTAGCCAATAGCTTTGGTCTTGTAATGTGATCTGAGCATGCATGGCACTTTGTCCGTCGGAATTCGCTACACACGATCGGAAAAAGTCCGATAGGACTTTGTTGTCGGAAAATTTGAGAGCAGGAGATAAAACTTTGTCCGTCGCAAAACTGCAAAAAGCACCATAAAAAAAAAAAAAAAGCACAGGTGCAAATCCACCCCAAGTGCTGCTGCCACAGAAGTGAGCACTACCGCCGGCCTGCAGGCTGCTACGGCCATACTATACAACCTTTTTTAGGTCTGCATTTATCCTGCGATTCATAGGATCCCTAAAGGAGACCAAATCCTCCAGCGGAAGCCGAATGTGGCAGGCGAATCTACGTAATGAAGCATTCACCTTAGGCATATTGTCCCAAGGGTTACAGTTTCGATACTGTATTATGCACATTGAGCCTCTTCTCAAGCCCTGCCCACTCATCGTGAAATACTTCTTTCATTTCAGAAATGAATGGGAAGGAAGGTAACAATTTCTTTAAATACGGGTAGTATCTCTGCTGTTTCTTTGGAGGTGACAATTCTTCCTGCCACTTCATCGCATCCTTAACAGCCTCCACCAAGGGGGGAACCAGTGCAAAAATCAAACGTATGCGATTCCGAGACCATCTCAGCCTCAGATGGATCCGAAACGATATCGACTTCAGAGTTAAAACGCACTGAAAACACATGATCTGAATCTGATGCTAAAGTTACAGCAGGACGAGCAGGATTCCTTGAAACACATTTAACCCTTCCTTGACTGTGTGCTTAATGTAGGATTTAACCTGGCGTGCATTTGCAGCATTGTCCTGAGCCGCCTCATTGAAGCAAGATGCACATACCCACTTTCCTCTGATGACCTCAGCTGAGCAGGCCCAACAGGATCCTTCTTCTGCCTGGGCTGGCGATGAAGACCTATCCAAAGAAGAGGATCTTCTTCTCTGTCTGTGCCCGGATTTGCTCTTTCTAGAGGCTTTCTGATGTCTTGGCTCGGGTCCGAGCGACTAAAGTGAGGTAAGAGTGAGGGAGATCTGGAATGCAGTGACAACAGGCATCTATCCAGCTGCATGCGACTCTGCGATTTGTCATGTCTAGTCTCCTTTTTACTCCTTTGAGGCTGGAGTGCTGATTAGGAACCTCTTTGCGGGCGTTTAGCTCACATTGGGCCCTTCTCTCTGTAAAACAGAGGATGTGCTCTCTTTTTTTTTTTTTTTTTTTTTAATAAAAATATATAAATAAATAAAATAAACCTCTCCATTTGAATTTTCAGTGCTAAGGCAGCTAGGCAGGCAGGCAAAACTCCCCAGATCTATAAAGGCACAGGATAATAAAAACACTCTGACAGACAAGTAACACAGCAGTAAGTAATGAGAGTCCTGGAAGTCAGGCTTACCAGAGCAGAGTAGCAGATTGATCAGCTGGAGGCTGAGATTAGCCTAGAGGGCAGAGCCTGCTGCAAATCAGCAGTGAGCATTCTGGTGTTTGCTAGGTAACCCAAGAGGAAGCTACCTCTGACCTCACCTGCTCAACTGAGCTTCCTGAAAGGAATACATGTGGAGGTGGTGAACTACAAGTCCCAGCGAGCCAAACCACTGCATGAACACACAAAAACATGGAAGGAGAGAGTGCCAGCACCTGCCTAACGAAGGTGTATACAGTCATTTATACTGCTAGTGACCTTTGCCAGTAATATACAGTAATTTATACTGTACCATACAATCTTAGCACCACGGGAACCCACACTCCTCAGGAGATTTACAGCCTATATGGGGGGGGGGGGGGGGGTCTTCTGATCCGGGAGAGGCTTAACCTGGACAGGATGGATGGTGGATGGAGAAAAAATAAAAATTAATAAAAATAAACTTTTAAAAGGCGTCCGGAGCGAGGACGAAAAAAGAACACTGGTGTGGGCAGACAGCCGCCCTTTATGGCTAAGAAAAAGGTGGTCCTGGAGGGGTAGGAGGGGGCGGAGCTGACCCATAGTAGGCTGACATCGGGAGGTCCAGGAAATATATATATCCACTATATCCAATTTAGCTATATCTGACTGCAGGCCATTCCTGGTGTACTGTTTCTAATATACTTCAGGCAGGCAGGTTATTCAGTTAGCTGCAGTGTATTTAATATATATATATATATGTAGCAGCGACACTTTTACAAGGTGTCCGCTATGTGTGAAATTTAGTTTTTCTCCTTAGAACAGTAATGAGGTTATGAGTAGGGTTGAGCGAACCCGAACTGTAAAGTTCGGGTCCGTACCGGACTTTTGGGTGTTCGGGATCCGGACCCGAACCCGAACTATTGGCTGTAAGTTCGGGTTCGGGTCCGGTGTTCGGCGTTGTATTGGCGCCTTTTTAACAGCTGCAGGGCAGCCAATCGACGATCGTTTCACTAGTGTGCCCTTATAAGCCATCACAGCCATGCCTACTAATGGCATGGCTGTGATTGGGCAGTGCAGCATGTGACCCAGCCTCTATATACAGTGGTGTGAAAAAGTGTTTGCCCCCTTCCTCATTTCCTGTTCCTTTGCATGTTTGTCACACTTAAGTGTTTCGGAACATCAAACCAATTTAAACAATAGTCAAGGACAACACAAGTAAACACAAAATGCAATTTGTAAATGAAGGTGTTTATTATTAAAGGTGAAAAAAAATCCAAACCATCATGGCCCTGTGTGAAAAAGTGATTGCCCCCTAAACCTAATAACTGGTTGGGCCACCCTTAGCAGCAACAACTGCAACCAAGCGTTTGCGATAACGTGCAATGAGGCTTTTACAGCGTCCTGGAGGAATTTTGGCCCACTCATCTTTGCAGAATTGTCCTAATTCAGTTACATTAGAGGGTTTTCGAGCATGAACGGCCTTTTTAAGGTCATACCACAACATCTCAAAAGGATTCAGGTCAGGACTTTAGCTAGGCCACTCCAAAGTCTTCATTTTGTTTTTCTTTAGCCATTCGGTGGTGGACTTGCTGGTGTGTTTAGGATCATTGTCCTGCTGCAGAACCCAAGTTCGTTTCAGCTTGAGTACACGAACAGATGGTCGGACATTCTCCTTCAGGATCTCTTGGTAGACAGCAGAATTCATAGTTCCTTTTATCACGGCAAGTCTTCCAGGTCCTGAAGCAGCAAAACAGCCCCAGACCATCACACTACCACCACCATATTTTACTGTTGGTATAATGTTCTTTTTCTGAAATGCAGTGTTCCTTCTACGCCAGATATACTTGGACACACACCTTCCAAAGAGTTCCACTTTTGTCTCATCGGTCCACAGAATGTTGTCCCAAAAGTCTTGGGGATCATCAAGATGTGTTGTGGAGAAATTGAGACGAGCTTTGATGTTCTTTTTGCTCAGCAGTGGTTTTCTCCTTGGAACTCTGCCATGCAGGCCATTTTTGCCCAGTCTTTTCTTGATGGTGGAGGCATGAACGCTGACCTTAACTGAGGCAAGTGAGGCCTGCAGTTCCTTGGACGTTGTTGTGGGGTCTTTTGTGACCTCTTGGATGAGTCGTCGCTGCGCTCTTGGGGTAATTTTGGGCGGCCGGCCACTCCTGGGAAGGTTCACCACTGTTCCATGTCTTTTGTGGATAATGGCTCTCACTGTGGTTCGCTGGATTCCCAAAGCTTTGGAAATGGCTTTATAACCCTTTCCAGACTGATAGATCTCAATTACTTTCTTTCTCAATTGTTCCTGAATTTCTTTGGGTCTCGGCATGATGTGTAGCTTTTAAGGATCTTCTGGTGGACCTTACTGTGTCAAGCAGCTCCTATTTAAGTGATGCCTTGATTGTGAACAGGTGTGGCAATAATCAGGCCTGGGTGTGGCTAGAGAAATTGAACTCAGGTGTGGACAACCACAGTTATAGTATGTTTTAACAAGGGGGGCAATCACTTTTTCACACAGGGCCATGATGGTTTGGATTTTTTTTCACCTTTAATAATAAACACCTTCATTTACAAATTGCATTTTGTGTTTACTTGTGTTGTCCTTGACTATTGTTTAAATTGGTTTGATGTTCCGAAACACTTAAGTGTGACAAACATGCAAAGGAACAGGAAATGAGGAAGGGGGCAAACACTTTTTCACACCACTGTATAGTACACACACACAGCACACAGCGTCATTCTGCTATAGACAGGGCTATAGACAGGTTCCTGTGCTGCTGAGAGGATTTCAGGAGTTAGTGTGATTCAGTCAGTCAGCATTCCTTAACTTTACTAATTAGTTAGATCAGTGAGCGATCTACATAGCTAGAGTAGAGTAGGGAGTTTCTTTATTAAGCAAAAGAAAAAGGCAGAGAGAATTATTGAAGAGATTCCTAAATCAATTGTACCTGTAACAGTGCCATGAGGCCAGTGCCAGACAAAATATAAAAGTTTTACCTGCAAGCTCAGTGCACCATTAGGACCAACACTGCATATACTAAGAGATACACCATAGTCTGTGTGTATTCTGATATTTGAAAAACATTGCAAAAAAATTTAATTTTGCTGTGTTTTTTTTTTTTCCCAATAGCATTTTCTGCGTTTTCATACATACGCGCTGTAGACACTATCCGTGTATTCTGATATTGCAAAAAAATTTAATTTTGCTGTGTTTTTTTTCCCAATAGCATTTTCTGCGTGTTCATACATACACGCTGTAGACACTATCCGTGTATTCTGATATTGGAAAAACATTGCAAAAAAATTTAATTTTGCGGTGTTTTTTTTTCCCCAATAGCATTTTCTGCGTTTTCATAAACGCTTTACATACTGTCCGTGTATTCTGATATTGGAAAAATATTGCAAAAAAAATAATTTTGCAGTGTTTTTTTTCTTCCCAATAGCATTTTCTGCGTGTTCATAAACGCTTTAGACACTGTACGTGTATTCTGCTATATACAAAAACACCCATTTAGGGCGAGATCATAAATTTTGAAAATATGAGGAGATCATCAAAAAGGGGACGTGGCCCGGGTCGTGGTGCTGCTGGTGGCGCTCTTGTTGCAGTGAGAGGACGTGGTCGATCTGTGCCAGCTACACGCACTAGTGAAACACCTTCATCAGGTGCGAGTAGGCGACAGAGCCTGCAGCAGTATTTTGGAGCGCATAATGAGGCTGTACGAATGTTGAGGCCAGGACAAGTACAGGCGATAGTAGATTGGGTTGCTGCTGACAGTGCCTCCGGTTCCTTCACATTGTCTCCCACCCAGTCTCCTGATAAAAGTTCAGAGTTGGCACCTGCAGCTGATGTCCATCAGTCTTTCACCTCACCCCCTTGCAAATCAGCCAATCAGTCTGAGCCCCAAATCATGCAACAGTCTCTTCCCAGGGCCATCCACCTAGCCCTGCCCCAGAAGTGGAAGAGATTGTGTGCACCGATGCCCAACCACTTATGTTTCATGATGAGTACATGGGAGGACCATCGCAGCACGTCTCGGATGATGACGAAACACAGGTGCCAACTGCTGCTGCTTTCGCCATTGTGCAGACCGACAAGGAGGGCAGGGGTGAATTTTGGGTGGAAGATGATGTGGAGGACGATGAGGTCCTTGACCCCACATGGAATCAACGTCATGCAGGTGACCAGTGTAGTTCAGAGGAAGAGGTGGTGGTTGCACAGAGCCACCAGCACAGCAGAAGAGGGAGCAGGGTGCAAAAGCGGAGCGTCCGTCCCCTAGACACTATGTCTGCTACTGCCCAACGCAGCAAGGGACCGAGCACACCAAAGCCAGGTGCAAGGAGTTCCCTAGCGGGGCAGTTCTTCGGACAATGTCCTGATGACAAGACACGAGTGGTTTGCACGCTGTGCAATCAGAGCTTGAAGCGAGGCATAAACGTTCTCAACCTGAGCACAACCTGCATGACCAGGCATCTAAGTGCAAAGCACGAGATGCAGTGGAGTAGACACCTCAAAAACCAAGAAAGGTCTCTGGCTCCTCCTGCTTCCTCTTCTGCTGCAGTCTTGACCACTTCATCCACCTCTGTAGTGACAGTGACACCTGCCAACCCACAAACAGAGGCTCTGCCAGCAACACTACCACCTGGGTCACCAACCATCTCCACAATGTCCCATGGAAGCTTTCAGCTCTCTATTTCCCAAACACTGGAACGGAAGAGGAAGTACCCCCCTAGCCACCCGCGATCCCTGGCCCTGAATGCCAGCATTTCAAAATTGGCTTTGAAATGCTGTCATTCCATCTGGTGGAGACGCAGAGTTTTAAAAGGCTGATGTCATTGGCTGTCCCACAGTACGTCGTGCCCAGCCGCCACTACTTTTCCAGACGAGCTATCCCTTCCCTGCACAACAAAGTGGGGGACAAAATCAGGTGTGCACTGCGCAACGCCATCTGTGGCAAGGTCCACATAACTACGGATGCGTGGACCAGTAAGCACCGTCAGGGACGTTATATCTCCCTAACAGCACACTGGGTAAATGTAGTGGCGGCTGGGCCTGAGGCGGATAGCAGTTTGGCGCATGTCCTTCCACCACCGAGGATTGCAGGGCACTTCAGTTTGCCTCCTGTTGCTAACTCCTCCTACTCCGCCTCCTCATCCTCTACCGCCTCCTCATCCGGTCAGCGTAACACCTTCACCACCAACTTCAGCACAGCCAGGGCTAAACGACAGCAGGCAGTTTTAAAAATTTCCTGTTTGGGGGAAAAACCCCACACCGCCCAGAAGTTGTGGAGGGACATGGAACAACAGACCTATGAGTGGTTGGTGGCAGTGAGCCTCAAGCCCGGCCTGGTGGTGTGCGATAATGGGCGAAATCTCGTAGCAGCTCTGGGCCTTGCCGGTTTGACGCACATCCCTTGCCTGGCGCATGTGCTGAACTTGGTGGTCCAGAGGTTCCTTAAGAATTACCCCGATATGCCAGAGCTGCTGCAGAAAGTGCGGGCCGTCTGTGCGCACTTTTGGCGTTCTCACCCTGCTGCTGCTCGCCTGTCAGCGCTGCAGCGTAACTTCGGCCTTCCCGCTCACCGTCTCATATGTGACGTGCCCACCGACGTCCACCAACATGGCCAGTGCCGATGACGCTGTTCTCAGCGTTACTATCCCAGTTCTATGCCTCCTTGAAAAAACTCTTCAGGCGATGATTGAAGAGGATGTGGTACAGGATGAGGAGGAGGAGGAGGAGGAAGAGGAAGAGGGTTCATTTCCAAGGCTTTCAGGGCAGTCATTTACAAGTGGCTACGATGGTGGGTTCCTGCACCAACAAGCGCCAGGTACACAATTGTCTGGCAGCAAGGGCACAGTTCTGGAGGATGACGAGGTGGAGGATGAGGAGGAGATGGAGGAGGAGGAACCATGTTCACAGCAGGGTGGCACCCAGACCAGCTCATGTCCATCACTGGTGCATGGCTGGGGGGATACAGAGGACACAGACGATACACCTCCCAAAGAGGACAGCTTTTCCTTGCCTCTGGGCAGCCTGGCACACATGAGCGATTACATGCTGCAGTGTCTCCGCAACGACCGCCGAGTTGCCCACATTTTAACTGGTGCTGATTATTGGGTGGCCACCCTGCTGGATCCCCATTACAAGGACAACGTGCCGTCCTTAATTACCTCACTGGAGCGTGATCGTAAGATGCGCTAGTACAAGCGCACGCTGGTAGACGAGCTGCTGGTGGCATTCCCACTTGGAAGCGGGGGTACGGTGGAATCACAAGGCAAAGGCAGAGGAGGAGGAAGAGGTCGCCAATGCAGCGGGGGCACCGCCAGCACCTTTCAAGGCAGGGTTAGCATAGACGGAATGTGGAAAAGCTTTGTCAGCACGCCACAACAACCAGCACCACCAGCTGAGATGGAACGTCTTAGCAGGAGGCAGCATTTCACCAACATGGTGGAGCAGTATGTGTGCACACGCCTACACGTACTGCATGACGGGTCTGCCCCCTTCAACTTCTGGGTCTCCAAATTGGGCACATGGCCTGAGCTTGCCCTTTACTTCTTGGAGGTACTGGCCTGCCCTGCCACCAGTGTATTATCTGAACATGTATTTAGCACGGCAGGGGGCGTTATCACAGACAAGCGCAGCCGCCTGTCCAGAGCCAATGTGGACAAGCTCACGTTCATTAAAATGAACCAGCCATGGATCCCACAGGACTTGGCCGTACCTTGTGCAGAATAGACACATATACCGGTGTTCTGACGAAAACTGTCTTGCTATCGGATAGTGTCGGGCCACTTACTGCGCAGGTGCAGTGCTTGCGCAGTACGGAGGACAAGGAGATTCACAAAATCTCCGAAGATGAACGTCGCCTGCGCAGTGAGTGCAGGTTCAAGCCCGACCATCCAAGTGGACATACGGTAGCACATAGTAACAGGGCCCCTCACGGGCTCGCTTGGCTAGGCTTCAACCTCGGATGATGTGGCTTGAACCTGGAGTCACCGCGCATCGTCTTCGGAGAGTTTCGAAAGCCCCTTGTCCTACGTACTGAGCAAGCGCAGTACAGGGCGCACAATATGCGACGGGGGACAGAATTCGACACATCATTCACCACTAGCCTTACCCAGCCATTGTTGTATTTTTGAACCAGTGTTGGCTACTTCGTCCTCCTCCACCGCCGCTTCCACCTACACCGCCACATCCACCGCCACCTCAACCTCCTACTCCATTTGAATTTCGTCCTCCTAGGTCAAGATTATAATTTTTTCATTTTTTTTAATTTCCAAGTATTTTATTTTCCCACTATCTTATCCATTAAATTGAATAATTTTTTCCAGAAAGTGCGTATTCTGGGGTATTCCCACCATATGTGCGGAATCGTGCCGTTGAGTTTCTGAGGTTCTTAATGACTTCCTGTACCTCTTCTGCTGAGAAGGGGGCCTCCAGCATTTTTTTTTTTTTTTTTTATTGTTATTTTAAGTTATTTCCCTATCCACATTTGTTTGCAGATCACTTGCCATGCTCTTAACAACATTTTGTTGCAATTTGCAGCCCTCTAGCCCTTTCCATGACCTTTTTACAGCCATTTTAGTGTTCAAAAGTCCGGGTCCCCATTGACTTCAATGGGGTTCGGAGTTCGGGGTCAAGTTCGGGTCAAGTTCGGTCCCGAACCCGGACTTTTTTCCGAAGTTCGGCCCAACCCGCCGAACCCGAACATCCAGGTGTCCGCTCAACTCTAGTTATGAGGGTTCATTGTGTAGGTTCACTTTGGCATCAGTTTGGCTGGGCTGTACTAGGGTTCTGCCTGGTCATGTGTGTGGTTAGGTACACATGACAGGCCCAGAACCAGGCCTGGTCGGACGTTTTGAGTATCAGCATTCCCTGGAGCCAATCAGTGGGTGCATCTGGCCTTGCTGAGGAGTCTGGGGAAGGGTACTTAAGGTGCTGAAGTCATGTGTTTGGGGTTCGGCCATAGCTGCCTGTTCCTGAATCTGGACCGGGGGTAGCCCCGCGAGGGGTCCTGGTCCCGGGAGCGTTTGCTGTCCCGCAACATGGTTATTCTGACTAGCCCCCCCACTTGGTCTGGGGCAAAGGATCCATCTGTTCCCGAGTTTCGGAACCGGCTGGTCCGAGGCACAGTAACTGAGGGAGGATTCAAGACGTCTGGGTGTGCTCTCAACTTGGAAGGGCACCGCAGCTCGTGTAAGCGACCGGGGGAGGACTCTTCGGAGGAGGTCCAACAAGATGCCATCCCAAGAAGTGCCTGGTTGCTGGGTTGTCAAGGACACTAAATAATCCACAGTTTCACAGTACTGCCAAGGAGATAGGAACCTTTTCTCAGTACCTAAAACGTTTTCTATTTCATTCTTGGTTGAGACTTTATTCAAGGTCAGAGACTTTGCAAGTTTCCGGATCAAAGTGCTGACTGCCATAATCTCTGGCTAGAGATTTGTTCAGCTTTGAAGCGCCCAGCTGCGAGTGGCTACTCTCTGGGTTTGTGTTAGAGAATTTTCAATCGCCAGCAGTTCAAGGTGCCTGAGTTTCTTCACCTTTTGTTCCCATACGAGACTGTGTTTGTTGGATGTTACCCCCTGCAAATAAAAACTTTCTAAAAGGACTTTTATGGTGTCAGCGTCCGAAGTTGTTGGGTACTAACCCTGGGAACCCCTAGACATGGAAGAACAAGCCAAGCGGAGGTAACCGGTAAGCCCAAAAGTCAAGGCCGCCCCATCGAGGGTTATGGCCGCTACACATATACACATATAGTCTCGTGTGTGTGTATGTATATATATATATATATATATATATATATATATATATATATATATATATATATATATATATATATATATATATATATATATATATATATATATACAGGGGGTCCCCGGGTTACAAACAAGATAGGGACTGTAGGTTTGTTCTTAAGTTGAATCTGTTTGTAAGTCGGAACAGGTACATTTTGTAAGTGTAGCTCCAGCCAAAAAAAACAATTTTTAAGCTTTTTGGATAGCATAGGGAAGGGTTATCACCCCTGTAACATTTGTTTTGCTGTCTGTGCCCCTGTGCAGAAGATTTCACCTCACCTTCTGTCCCAATGACAATTGGATTTTGAAAATTTTGGATTGTTAGGGAAACATGGACTGGTGATAAAGCATCAGTGGAGACACCTTTTTCCCATACTAACTCTTACAGGAGTGAATTTCTCTTCCTAGGGGTAGATTTCCTCTCACTTCCTGTTGTCTCCCTCCGTTTGTAAGTAGGAGTCGTTTGTAAGTCGGATGTTTGTAAGTCGGGGACCCCCTGTATATATATATCCACTGTATCCAGTTTAGCTATATCTGACTGCAGTGCGTTCCTGGTGTACTGTTTCTAATATACTTCAGGCAGGCAGGTTATTCAGTTAGCTGCAGTGTATTTAATATATATATATATACAGACAGTCTTGTGTGTGTGTGTGTGTGTGTGTATATATATATATATATATATATATATATATATATATATATATATATAAATACACTGCAGCTAACAGAATAACCTGCCTGACAGAAGTTTATTAGAAAACGTACACCAGGAACAGTGTCAGGAAGGGAATGCCAGCACCCAAGATGGCTGCCGAAGAAGACGACCTGTTACCTCTGCCTGTCAGGAAGGGCATGCCAGCAACCAAGATGGCTGCAGAAGAAGATGACCTGTTACCTCTGCCCCTGTCAGGATGCCATTGGTGAGCACGCACCATGTGACAGCTTTTGCCGCCCAAACAGGCTATTTAAACTCAGACAGTTTCCAGACTCAGTGCTGTCTGCTCTACAACATTCCCTGTAATTACTTACCTGCCTTCTGTTCCTGTTGTGACCCGGCTTGCTTCCTGAGCTTGTCCTCCACTCCGCACCTGCCTGCTCCTTCTGCCACTCTGCTGCCAGCCTGTTAACGACCCGGCCTGTAATTTTCTGTAATCTGATGGCGCTTCTGCTTCAGCCTCTGATCCTGACGTGTCCGTTTGTGTATGACCCGGCCTGCCTGTACCTGCCTTCTCTTCAGCCTTGAGGGTGCCACCATCCCGTTGTCTACTTGCTCCGCATACCTGCCTACCACTGCTCTGGGATTCCTACAGACACCTCTACAGCCCGGCCGAGTGCTCCGATCCAGCTCCAGGTTCAGCGATTCCCGCCAGCTCTATCAGGGGCTCCAAGTCAGAGTTGTAAGAGAGGCCGTCCTCTGCATATCAGGCTACATCACCAGGTACGTGACAAATGGCCTTCAGTCAGATATAGCTAAACTGTATGCAGTAGAGATATATATCTATATATCCAGTGCATAGAGTTTAGCTATATCTGACTGCAGGCCGTTCCTGGTCTACTTTTTCTAATATACTTCAGGCATACTGCAGTAGCTACTACTTTTCTGGTGGTGTACACAATACAGTACACCCATAGTTATTACACTTCTGTTGGTGTACACAGTACCGTGCACCCATAGTGCAGTTGCTACTACTTTTTTGGTGGTGTACACAATACAAACAGTGCACCCATAGTTGCTATTAGACTTCTGTTGGTGTACACAGTACTGTGCACCCCTAGGGCAGTTGCTACTACTTTTCTGGTGGTGTACACGATACAGTACACCCATAGTTATACTTCTGTTGGTGTACACAGTACCGTGCACCCATAGTGCAGTTGCTACTATTCTGGTGGTGTACACAGTACACAATACAGTGTAGTGTGGTGTTGCAAAACAAAATACCCATCATGTTCGGAAGGCCACCAAGGAGAGGCTCTGTGTCTACAGTCCACAGTGTTGGTCATGGACATGGTGCATCTTCTGCAGGTGGCCGTGGGGCACGCTTGTCCGTCTTTTTTTTTTTCTGCCGCTGGGACAGGGGCAGAAAAACTGGGCCTTTGGTGGTGATGGTGCCACAACACTATACCCCTCACAGATACTCTTGTTGGGCACAGGAATGGGCCCTGCTGTGAAATATTAGATCAAAAATTGTAATTACATGCCCCTGTTAAACAGGGACAGAAAAATTGGGCCTAAGAGCCCTTTCACACCGAGGGCGTTTTGTAGGCGCTATAGCGTTAGAAATAGCGTCTGCAATCTGCCCTCAAACTGCTGCACCATTGTCTGCAGTGTTAAAGCCCGGGGGCTTTCACACTGCAGCGGTGCGCTGGCAGGGCATCACAAAAAGTCCTGCCAGCAGCTTCTTTGGAGCGGTGAACTCACCGCTGCTCCCCATTGAAATCAATGTGGCATCATTGTAATACCGCCGGAAAAACGCCGCTAATGCAGCGTTTTGCTGGGGGTTTTAACCCTTTCTCGGCCGCCAGCGGGGGGTAAAACCATAGCAGCGTTTTACCGCTGACGCTATGGGCGATGTGGTGTGAAAAGGGTCTTAGGCCGTGGTGGTGGAGCCCTAAACCAAAAATATTGTTAGAAGCTAGCATCATCAAGATTGAGGAGCAATAGGATAGTCACTCAGCATAGGCAGTCTTTAAGGGATCCCACATCCATAGAAACATCAGTTACATCAGCATCAGGTGCTTGATAGCTGCTGCTGATCCAAGACTGATTGATTTTTATGAATGTGAGCCTATCAACAACGGAGTCTGTAGACAGGCGCACTCTATGATCCGTTACAAATCCTCCAGCAGCACTGAATGTGCGTTCAGAAAGAACGCTAAATGCAGGACAGGCCAGTAGCTCAATTGCATGTTGAGCTAGCTCTGGCCAGTGGTCCATCCTCAAGACCCAGTAACCCAGTGGATGCTCTGTTGGAAAGGTCTCCAAGTCTGCTCTTGCCCCTAGCTATTCCTGCACCATGTAATGCAGACGCTGGCGATGGTTGCTTGAACCGATCAGACCTTGGCGCTGAGGACTGAAATTGTCTAAAGGCACCGGTCAGCCGGCCACCTTCTCCACTGCTCTTCCTCTGACTGAACAAAGCCTCAGCAACACATTGTCCAGCACCAGGAAATGGTACCCTCACAGGGTCTGGAAATGCATTGCACAAACCTTTCTTCAAGGCCTCCTGAATAGGGATGAGCCCGGTGTTCGAATCGAACATCAGTCTTTCGTCCGTTCGAGTCCAGAACACTGCGGGCCGTTTGCATCAAATTCGTGTCATACGAACGGCCCACAGTGCACTGCGCCAGTCACAGTGCATTGCTGGCTGATGATTGGCCAAGCATGCACTGTGACCCCGCATGCTTGGCAAATCACAGCGCCGGCAGCGAGAAGTGCCATAATTATAGCTCAGGGGATTTAGTACACGTCCCACACTATATAAGGCTGCCGGCATGGCGGCCTTTCGTAGTGTGTTCCGGCGTGCAGGGAAAGAGCATTGATAGGCAGGTACAGTGTGTCCTTTATTACCAGCCATTTGCAGGATTTATAGTGTGTGCTGTGCCTCCAGCACAGTATACACCTGTATCTACCCTTTAGTGCTGCTGTTCTCCATTAATACAGCCATCTGCAGGAGTTGGTGTGTGTTGTGTGAGTCCAGCACAGTATACACCTGCACCTGCCCTTTGCTGGTGTCATCTAATCCAGCCATCTGCAGGAGTTAGTGTGTGTGTTGTGTGACTCCAGCACAATATACACTACCCAATTGCTGTTTTTCCCATCTCCCTGCAGGCCATTACAATGTCTGGAAGGCCAACAAGGAGAGGCAGACAGTCACGAGCCAATAAAAGAGGGCAAGCAGGCTCTGTGTCTAGAGACAACAGTGCTGGTCGTGGACGCGGTGCATCGTCATCAGCACGTGGCCATGTGACGCGTATGTCCTTATTTTCGGCAGCTGGACATGTTGAGCCGCATCATGCCGAAGGCTTGGTAGAGTGGATGACCAAGCCCTCCTCATCCTCCTCATCCTCTCTCACCCAGGCTCAGGGTACTGGCAAAGCAGCTGCCAATGCGTACTCTTCCCTCGTCTCAATGTCATCAGTCACTCCTTCCCTAGACCCACCATGTCCTCCTGAGGAGTCACCTGAACTCTATGACCACAGTGTTGGGTACATGCTCCAGGAGGATGCCCAGCGTTTTGAAGGCTCTGATGATGATACCCAGCTAGAGGTAGGCAGTAGCGTGAGCGCAGAGAGAGGGTATGCTCAAGGACAGCAATCTGGCAGTCATGTTCCACCAGCTGCAGCATACTGCCAGGTTTGCTCCAGTGGTGAAGAGGGAGGGGATGATGAGGTCACTGACTACATGTGGCACCCTGATCGGAGAGAGGAGGAGGAGGCGGCACATCTCCGAGGCAGGATGCCCCCCGGGGGCCAGCTTAAGGGCAGCAAACCAACTGAATCACACCGCAGAGCTCCGCCTGTGCAGGGCGCTGCCTCTGCGCGTTATTACAAAAGTTCTTTGGTTTGGGCCTTTTTTGAGATGAGTGTATCAGATCGCACCGCTGCTATTTGCAACATATGTCTCAAGCGTATCTCGCATGGCCAAAACATCAGCCGCTTGGGCACCGTAAGCATGACCAGACATATGTTGACCTGCCATGCAGCTCGTTGGCAAGCGTACCTTAATGACCCACACCAAAGAACAAAGCGGACCTCTCCTTGCTCCTCATCAGCTGGGATCTCCAACCCCACTATACTTCAGTCCTCTCTGAAAGCTGCACTGCGAGGAATGAAGGTGTAGAATTAGGTGTGTCACAGCCAAGTACTTGCGGGCACTCTGCTAGCAGTACACCGACGTCCGATTGTACCAGGCAGATTTCCCTGCCCCAGCTGCTGGACTGTTGAAAGAAGTTCACTCCCTGCCATCCACATGCCCAGCGGTTGAATGCTAGCTTGGCTAAATTGCTAGCACTTCAACTGCTGCCTTTTCAGTTGGTAGACTAAACCCTTGCGTGAGTTTGTGCAATGTGCTGTTCCTCAGTGGCAGGTTCCAAAACGCCACTTTTTCTCACGGAAGGCAGGGCGGTCAGCGGTAAGGTACCTTACCGCTGACTCATGGTCCAGCAGGCATGGACAGGGACGTTGCCTATCTTTCACGGCCCATTGGGTCACTCTTTTGGCAGCTGGGAAGGATGCAGGAAAAGGTGCAGTAGTGTTGGAGGTTGTTCCGCCACCACGCCTCCAAAATGCTACTGCTGGTTGTGACACACCTCTCTTCTTCGTTCACCTCTGGACAGGAGCCACACTGGGGCAGAGGTTCTGTCAGCTCTGCAGGGGCAGGCCGAGAGGTGGTTGACACCACGCCAGCTTAAGCCAGGAAGGGTGGTTTGCGACAATGGCACCAACCTCCTCTCTGCCCTGCGACAGGGACAACTGACCCATGTGCCCTGTAGGCTCACGTCCTTAACCTGGTGGTGTAGTGGTTCTTGGGCAGGTACCCAGGCTTACAGGATGTCCTGAGGCAGGCCAGGAAAGTCTGTGTGTATTTCCGCCGATCAAATAATGCCAGTGCTCGGCTTGCTAAGCTGCAAAAGGAGTTGAACCTGCCCAAGAACCACCTTATATGTGACATGCCCACCAGGTGGAACTCAACGTTGGCCATGCTGCAGCGACTGCACACGCAGCAGAGGGCCATCAATGAGTACCTGTACGACTACAGCACCAGGACAGGGTCAGGGGAGCTCGGATTTTTTTCACCACGCCAGTGGAGCATGATCGGGGATGCATGCACTGTCCTGTCACCATTTGAGGAGGCCACGAGGATGGTGAGCAGTGACAGTGTATGCATCAGTGACCTCTTGTCCACCTCTTGGAGCATACGCTGCGTGGCATAATGGACAGGGCACTTGCGGCAGAACAGAGGCAGGAAGAGGAGGACTTCCTTGCCTCTCAAGGCCCCCTTTATCCAGACATTGTTCCTTCTCTCCCACCCATCACACAGGAAGAGGATTAGGAGGAGGATTGTCAGCATGAAGGTGGAGCCTGGCACTCAGCATCAGCAGCAGCAGTCTTTTAGGGATGATTTACAGTCCCAAGAAACCGGTGGACTTGTACGTGGCTGGGAGGAGGTGGCTGCGGATCATGTCGTCCTTAGTGACCCAGAAGACTCCGGACCGAATGCCTCAGCTAACCTACGTTGCTTGGCCTCCCTGATCCTGCAAAGCCTGCGGAAGGATCCTCGTATTCTTTGGATCAAGGAGAGGGACCATTACTGACTGGCCACTCTCCTTGATCTACGGTACAAGGGTAAGGTTGCGGACCTTATCTTACCGTCGCAGAGGGAGCAGAGGATGAGACATCTCCGGGAGGCCTTGCAGAAAGGTCTGTGCAATGTGTTCCCAGAGACTGGGAGGTTACAAACTCCTGGTCCTGGACAACGAGTTGCTGAGGCTTCGGTCAGTAGCAGAAGGAGCGGTGGAGAAGGTGGCCGTCTAGCAACCATCGCCAGCGTCTGATATACATGGTGCAGGAATACCTAGGGGCAAGGTCAGACTTGGACACCTTTCCCATCGAAAATCCTCTGGCTTACTGGGTCTTGAGGATGGATCACTGGCCAGAGCTTGCACAGTATGCAATTGAGCTACTGGCCTGTCCTGCATCCAGCATTCTTTCGGAACGCACATTCAGTGCTGCTGGAGGATTTGTCACCGATCACAGGGTGCGCCTGTCCACCGACTCGGTTGATCGACTGACCTTCATAAAGATGAATCAGTCTTGGATCACCACCAGATACCAGGCACCTGAAGCTGATGTAACAGAATAATTTATTTTGAAATGTCACATCCCTTCAAGACTGCCTATGCTGATGCTGAGTGACTGTCCTGTTATGTTGACTGACTATCCTCTTCCTCCTCAATGATCCTGATGATAGCTTGGAAGAACATTTTTGTTTCTGGGTGCCACCACCAGTAGCTAAGGCCCAATTTTTGAGCCCCTGTTTAACAGAGGCGTGTAATTACAATTTTTTTATGCAATGCTTTGCAACTGGTCTCAATGCTGTGCTCCAAGTACAGTATATGTGAGTGGTTGCAGTGTTGATGGCACCAGTGCCTAAGGCCCAATTTTTCAGCCCCTGTTTAACAGGGGCATGTAATTACAATTATTGATCTAATAATTTGCAGCAGGGCCCATTCCTGTGCCCACCAAGAGTAACTGTGAGGGCTTACAGTGTTGTGGCAACACCGTCCACCACCAAAGGCCCAATTTTTCTGCCCCTGTTCAACAGGGGCATGCAATTACAGTTCCTGATATAATAGTTCACAGCAGGGCGTTCCAGCGCCCACCAAGAGTAACTGTGAGGGCTTATGGCCCATACACACGGTCGGATTCAGTTCCGTCGGATCATGTCCGTCGGACTTTGTCCGATGTTGGTGTTGCGTACACACGGTCGGACAACGTTGTCGGAATTTCCGGTCTGCAAGAACGTCGTGACGTAAGTCGTCTTCCACGAGACTAGAAAAGGGAAGTTCAGCACCACGTCCTGCACCCGTTGGGCTACTTCTGCTGATCCCGTGTTTATCGCGAGTTAGTTGAAGTTTGGGGACTTACGATTCGCGCTTCTCAGTTTTGTGACTCGAGATTGTTACTGCTCTTCAGTTTGTGCTTGTCGTGCGTATCTGTTTATTAGTGCGTGTAGTCAGTTCGCATTTGTCGGTCATTGCGGCCTATATCTTGATGTACTCCTGATGTTTGTATTGTACACGCACATACTTATGTGTTTGTGAAACAGTTTTTTATGTTCACTACAGTGTCTTTCTCTATATGGTCTTTATTCTTGACATTGACATGTATTTCGTTTGATCTATTAAACATGCACTTTGATTAATTACTTTCACGCTGTCCATGGCCTCATTCAAAGTCCCAAATCTCCCATTATAAATTCTGTGTTAGGGATGGGGGCATACTTGCTATATGCCTCATTTAAAGTCCCAATCCCCCCTTTCTTGCTCGCCATATCGGGATGGAGGCTCATGGTCTGGGTAGGCAGTTTTCCCCTGCCACCCTTGTGTTTGTTTTTTAGAACTTGGATCAACATGTTCCAGGTCCTGCATACTCAGGACACCGTTCGGTACCTATATGTTTATGCAGCATAGCCACACCACACTTCAGGTAAGGGATTGAGGGTTGTGGCTAAGTCACTCCCTGTGTCCTTGGTTGTATCTGACACCCGGGAGCTGCGATGCGGTTTGTATGCCCCCTCCCCTTCCCCTCCCTCCCGCCCGTATGGAGACGGGGGGAGTGCACTTCGGTGTTTGGGAGGGCGCGCGGGCGTCCACAGCGCATCGGCGTCACCCCTCTGTCCTAGCGTATGACGTCATGTTTGGCGTCATGACGCTTTGGTCGAGTTTCCATCGCAGCCGTTCAGGTGGGGAACATGGGTGTTCCTCACAGTCGGTGTCCGCCGTCTGTGTTGGAGGCCCCTCCCCTCTCCTGCCGTGCTCAGGTGACGCTGGTTAGGGGATAGCGTGCTTATATACGGGCTAAGCATTCATTTGCTCCCACTGACACACTTGGGGAGTCACTCTATCTCTTACAGCGGCCTATTGACCTTACCAGGATTGATGTAAGATACCCCACATACTATTGCAGCTGCCAGCTCTCCTTGCTCTGATCGGTCTGGTGGAATTGTTTGTGTTTTTTGTTATTTATTTTATCAACACCCTTTTGTTAACTACACTCCACTAGGTGTAGCCTGTGTTTATATCAATTTTTCTCTATTCATCTTTTTATTGTATGAACTCCTGTATTCCACCATTCCTATAAGAGAGCTGTCTTCTGGCCGTTTTGCTGCTGCTTCTTTGTATCAATTCATTTTGATACATTGTTCATCTTAATTCCCTGTAGGTATTGAACTTTGGCGCTGCACTTTGTCCTGACTATACCATACTTACCATCCAGACCCCTGTGTCTCAGGGGGGCTCCTGTTTGTCCGCCCCGTCAGTGCGTACCCCAATGTACCTCAGCTCCCGGCACAGATGCCTTTCCGTGGACCAGGCTGTGTACTGGTCACACCTTACTGCACGAACTCCATGTAAGTAATTAGGGTGTTACTACCCTCTACAATATGTCATGACCAGTTACCAGTAGGTTCATTATACATTTTATTATATTTCCATAGATGTCCCCCTACACCTGCCCCTGATGAGTGTTCCTTACACGAAACGCGTCGGGTATCTGGGATATAGATCTATGTGCACAATATACCATCAACTTGGAATATCATCTATTTATTTTATACACTCCTTATCATGTATTTACTGTTTTTATCATCTTTACCAATTTACTTATTCTCCCTTTACAAGTGTCGCTACATTGTTGCATGTATGTAGACAAATGTTTAAATGTACAGTTGATTTTATGAGACCATTAAGTGGCACCGGGTTTGCTATACCTTTATGTACTCCTGATGTTTGTATTGTACACGCACATACTTATGTGTTTGTGAAACAGTTTTTTATGTTCACTACAGTGTCTTTCTCTATATGGTCTTTATTCTTGACATTGACATGTATTTCGTTTGATCTATTAAACATGCACTTTGATTAATTACTTTCACGCTGTCCATGGCCTCATTCAAAGTCCCAAATCTCCCATTATAAAATATATCTTGATATAGGACGCTTTGCTTTTTACTGCTTATTGTCTGCTCGTTTCTGGTATTCATTTCGTTCTTTCAGGTCTTGCTGTTTATCGGTGCTTTCTGTTTGTCCGTTCTGACCAGCCGACCGTTTGTGAGCGATGTTTCCTGTACGTACTCGTCGCCGAGTTCATGCTGTACGCGGAATTGGTGTCGGGCTTTTAGCTTTGAGCCAAGACCCGTCCATGAACAGAGTGACGAGGAGTATGTGGACCAAGAATTGGTTGCTTCAGCGCGATCAGTTCTCGCACATGCCTTTGCTTCGTGAGATCCGGGAGAATAATCCTGATGATTTTTTTTTTTTTTTTTTTTTTTTTTTTTCACCGTCTTTTGGCTTTGCTGACCCCTTTTATCAGCCGGCAGGATACCTGCATGAGACAAGCCATCACTCCGGAGCAGAGGCTTGTTGCCACGTTGAGGTACTTGGCGACAGGGAGAAGCCTTCAGGATTTGAAGTTCTCCTCAGGTATCTCTCCCCAGGCCCTGGGAATCACTATTCCAGAGACCTGTTCTGCCATCATCCAGGTCCTGCAGGAGGACTATATTAAGGTAACATTTCTCCTTTACTATTCCCTTCTATGTATGCTCTGTTTGCTAATGTCTTGTATTTTTGACCTCCTTCCCTAATTACCATGATTGCAATATGCTCTAATATGCTGTGCCCCTTTTCTCCTTCATGCATTTTTCCCTTCACTCACCTCCCCAGCATGCTCTTCTGGCCCAATAGACACCTATGGCCTAGTCCCTTAAGCAATGTATTTTGTCTGCTGCATAGTATTGTTTTCCTCCAAACACCCCCTAAAATATGCACAAATGTTTGCTGTGTGTTTTACTTCATGCAGAGCCCTTTTTGTTTCCCTTTTTTTTGGGGGGGGGGGGCAAACTCATTAGGAACCCCCTCCCCCTACTGCTCTGTCAGATGCTACCAATCCTCTATCTGCTGGCTTTCCCAAGGTCAATACACACTATATACCTACCTCTTTATAGTGGGCATCTTTAGGGATGAATTCAGCAAAGCATGTAGTGCAAGGGGCTGGCTCACAACTTTCCATTTCATAATTTTTCGTGTTCTTTCCCTCCTATTAGCTTGCTAGGTAATTGCAGAATGTCAAAATGTGCTTCCATAATTTTTTGGGGTGGGGGGTGTTATTTGGAATGTTCTTTTAGGTTTCCTGTGGGCTGCCAATAGTGTTTCGTTAAGGAGGGTCTGGCCAAACTAGCACACATTATTGAGCCATCTGGCAATCAATGAAGTGGAGAGGGTTACCTGTCCAAAGCCCCCCCCCCCCCCCCCAAACCCCTAGTTATTGTCAATGGCCCATCAGAAGTGGGTGGATTGATGGGGGGTGAGTAATCTGCTAGGGGGACCCTCTACTTTTGGGTGCAAATACTTTCCAGCTTACAATTTAAAAGTCTGATCTTGTTCCAAGATGTTATTGTCTAATCTGCTTGCAATGTTTATGAGCAAAGTGACTAATTTTTTTTTCTTGTTTCACTCCACAGTTCCCTTCCACGCCACAGGAATGGCAGACTGTGGCCTCCCACTTTGCCAGCCGTTGGGACTTTCCTAACTGCGGAGGTGCAATTGATGAGAAACACGTCCGCATCGTCCCACCCCCCAACTCGGGGTCCTACTATTATAATTACAAGGGGTTTAATAGTGTAGTGATGTTGGCGATGGTGTCGGCGACATACGAGTTTTTGTATGTGGACGTGGGGATGAACGGCCGGATCTCGGATGGTGGTGCCATTGCGCACACGGAGTTCTACTGGCGTCTCCAGAGTGGCAGTCTGTGTTTTCCACCTCCAGAGGAGAATGCTGAAGGACTCCCCTTTGTCTTTGTCACAGATGAAGCGTTTGCGCTGACTCCCCATCTGATGAGGCCCTTCCCGATGAGGACCCTCACCCCAGACCAGAGGGTCTTCAATTACAGGCTGTCGAGAGCCCGCAGAGTGGTGGAGAACACCTTCGGGATCCTGGCCAGCCGCTTCCGCCTGTTTTTGACGGCTATTAACTTGGCGGAATACAAACTGAACCACATAGTTCTTGCCTGCTGCATATTGCACAACTTTTTGAAAAGGCACAACAGCAACTATGTGGTGGTCATTGGCCCAGATGTGGACGGGCCTTCCAATGCCGACCTCACAGCCCTTCAAGCGGCACGTCCAGGCTTGCCCCCTCTAAATGCCCGCGAGGTCCTCGAGCAATATATGGACTACTTTGTGGGTAGGGGGGCCATTGCTCTGCCTGACGATGTGTGAGAGGCATTTTTTAATAAATATATTTTTTAAATATACCTATGATTTCTTGTCATTTCCTGCTTGTGTTTGTTGTAGGTGTATTCTAGCTTATTTGTGTTGGATATTTTTGCCCTTTAGCTTCAACAGTGGGAATGCACTTTCTGGGCAAAAGGAGGTAAGTCTCCTCTTCCCAAAAAGAATCTTCTCATATTGTGTGTGTGTGATACCTAATCTTTTGTCTAGAGTAGGTTTGTAGTGCATAACTGACACCCAAAATACTCCTTTTCATCACCATGACAGAAATGTGTGTATTCTCAAAAATGCTGGGCTACGTGTTTTCGTAGAAACCACTGTGGGTGTCATTTACATAAGCCAAATCCACTATGCACTGCAAAAGTGCCCTGGAAAATACACTTGCAGTGCAAACTGGAAAAGCCTTTAGTAAATAACACCCAATTGCCCCCAAAATCATTAACTTTTGACATAAATAATGCTTTGGTGTTTTTAAAGAAGGAAGCCACACATTTTTTGGATTAAAAAAGTTTACTTACAACACATTCACAAGTGCCTTTCTAAACTTTGTGGCAAAACTGACAAGATCTTGGTTCTTTCAAACATTGTTTACTAACATTCCGCATTTGTTAAAACCAGGCATGGAGCAAAACAGAACATAGGAACTTGCAAAGTTCAACTTTCTAAAGTGAAGACAAGATCAGACATGACTATGTGTTGAAAGTGTGTTTGATCTTGCCTTCATCATGGGGGGGCACCCCTTGAAAAATGTAATTTAGAACATGCACACAATTTGGGTGTCAAAATGGACATTAGATGGTAAAACACATGACTAGAATGGTCAAAAGTGCAATTTGCCATCATGGGGATCAATGGACGTGTTTTGGGGGTGCAACCCCTTCTCCACACCTACTTTAGTAGTTAGTAAAGTGGTTGCACCCCCAAAACGTTGTCATTCATCCACCATGATGGGAGCTAGCACATGTGGACACAATGTGTGCATGTTCCAAATTTGCCACAGTTCTTAAGTTGCAAATGTTGTCACAAACAGCCACAAATGTGTGTTAATTACTTGGTGCGTTTTCAGATTTTACCTAAAACATCAAGGATGTTCTTCAATTTTTGTTGAACATCATTGATGTTTTTCTTTATCTCATCTAGATCTCGATTGCAGACCATTATCTTCCCGATGAGTACGTGTGCACTTTCAGTCGTAAAGTGCGATTCTTCTTCTACAACATCCACGTCACCTAAAAACACCAAAAAAAAATGTCTCTTGGAAATGAGGCAGGCATACATTGATTAGCTTACCAGTAGCTGTGTTCTCCCACACTCACCTGTTGTGGTGACAAGTTCTCCAAGTTCGATGATCTCTCCTTCCTCCTCCTCCTCCTCCTCCTCCTCCTCTGCTTCTGGTCTTTCCCCTTCTTTGGGAGGTGTGTGTTTTCTGGTTTCCTCAGACGTCCCGAGTCTTCGCTCCCCTATGAGAATTTACAAAAGGAAGATTTAGCACAACAATCTATTGAGGGCAGAAATAGGAAATATCAAACATTGTTTGAAAGTGAGGGACAATATTTTTGGTTGGCCAGTTTCAAATGACAACAACATGAATGTAGTCACTTTGTAAAGGTGCTAAACTTACTACCTTTTTGGTACACCCCTCTAGTATCCACTGGAGCACATGTGTGGAACAGTATAAAAAAAAGGGCGTTTGGGTATCCCAGCACTAGTGCTCTAGAGTCCAGATGGGTAAACAGCTACTGAGTGACCTCTCCTTTACATTGATTAAATTTTCTTTACATTCTTGATGACATCTCTATTGAAAACAAACTTCCTTTCCCTCCAAACTTCACCAAACCTCGTATTATAAGTGGCCGAACGATCGAGATTGAGTACGATCGAATGGACACACAAGAACATGACAGTGGCAGAAAGATCGAGGTTGAGTACAATCGAATGCACAGACGAACATGAAAGTGGCCATTTTCAAAGGTACAACATTGGAAAAAAAAAAACACATGGAGCAGTATGCAAGCAAGAAATCATACACAAAACACAACTACTTACTTTTTTGAAGAACTCGCTTGATCTTTCTGTACTGATCGGGCTCCCTCAGTTTCAGGTCTGACCAGCGTTTCCTCAGTTGTTCCTTGGATCGTTGTACCCCAAAATTATTGTACAGCCTCCTCACAACTTTAGACATGATCTTGCCCTTTCTGACATTTGGGTTGCGTTAAGGCCCATACTTCCCATCATGATATAATGTAGGTCCCTGGCGCTACTGTGAGTAATTGGGGTCAATAAGTGGTTATATAATAATGGCGGGTAGGTAATTTGCAGCAAAATGAGTAGTGTTCACAAAATACACAAATAAGCAATAGAATAGGTAAGGAATTTCGCGCAAATAGAGATAAATAACAGTAAAGTGCACCAGTGCAATGATTGCTAGCTGATTGTAACACTAATTGAGGTTAATGATCTGGAGGTAATAAATAAATACAGTCCTAAATAGGTGTAAAGATAAATACTATCCTAAATAGATGTAAAGATCAGAAATGCATGTAAATATCACAAAATGGATGTAAAAATCGCATAAAAATATAAAAATCGCATAGAAAAATTAGTGGATGTTGAATCGCAAGTAAATCGCATAAAAGATAAAAATCACATGGGTAAAATCAACAATGGTGACAATTGGCTAAAATTGTGAGTGCCCAGTGCTAAAAGTAGCTACAAAGTGAATCGCATGAGTAGCATAATTAATAAGCAAATTATCAAATAAAGTATCTAAAAGTGCATAAAGTGCATCAAAGTTATAATGCTATTGATAATAGTGAATAATGTGATAAAGAAGAGTGATAAATCAATGAATAGATGGTGTGATAAATAAATGAGTAAAAAAGTAAATAAATAGATGAATCAATGGTGTGATGAAAATAAATAAATAAATAAATAGATGAATCCACTAGGGGCATAAAAATAGATAATATTAATATCAATATTAGTCCAATATTGCTCCAGAGTGCTGTCAGATATTTCCGAGCATAAATTCTATGCGTTTGGCTGTGTGGATAAAGCAATTAGGTTTCATCTATTTGTGGGGTATCCTTGACTGGTCTCTCTAGCCTCTCACCTCAGGTCTGATTAACATACGCCTTTCTGGGGTGTCCTGTATCCCCAATATAGCGGTATCTGGAGATTTGCAGAGCCTCAAGCGTGTTGGGTATGTGCCTTTAAGGGGTATCTCCTGTCCGCACTGCTGGGGTATCCAAAGTCTGCAGAGTCTAGTGAATGCTCCAGTCAGGTCCTTCTCCCTTTAATGCCTCTGTGCTAAGTACCTACAGTGCTTAATGTCACTGGCTCAAAAATGACAAAACACCAGGGGAGGTAGAAAGGGGAACAGAGAAGCCTCCACTAGTGTAGTAAGTTTGTAAACAATTGGTTGAATTTATTTAAATAGTAAGATGTACTCGTACATTAAAGAAATTAAAACATGGCATGAAGAGTTAACATTTTTTGAACATCACCGGCGTTCTCAGCGCCTCCTCGTGTCCTGTTCACTGTTGGTTTGCCTACGGCCACTCCCTATGCATTACGACACGTCACGTGTCTTCATCTGGGGAACCCAGATGAAGACACTGTAGGTACTTAGCAGAGAGGGAACTTAGATGAAGACACGTGACGTGTCGTAATGCATAGGGAGTGGCCGTAGGCAAACCAACAGTGAACAGGACGCGAGGAGGCGCTGAGAACGCCGGTGATGTTCAAAAAATTTTAACTCTTCATGCCATGTTTTATTTTCTTTAATGTACCAGTACATCTTACTATTTAAATAAATTCAACTAATTGTCAACACACTATATACCTACCTCTTTATAGTGGGCATCTTTAGGGATGAATTCAGCAAAGCATGTAGTGCAAGGGGCTGGCTCACAACTTTCCATTTCATAATTTTTCGTGTTCTTTCCCTCCTATTAGCTTGCTAGGTAATTGCAGAATGTCAAAATGTGCTTCCATAATTTTTTGGGGTGGGGGGTGTTATTTGGAATGTTCTTTTAGGTTTCCTGTGGGCTGCCAATAGTGTTTCGTTAAGGAGGGTCTGGCCAAACTAGCACACATTATTGAGCCATCTGGCAATCAATGAAGTGGAGAGGGTTACCTGTCCAAAGCCCCCCCCCCCCCCCAAACCCCTAGTTATTGTCAATGGCCCATCAGAAGTGGGTGGATTGATGGGGGGTGAGTAATCTGCTAGGGGGACCCTCTACTTTTGGGTGCAAATACTTTCCAGCTTACAATTTAAAAGTCTGATCTTGTTCCAAGATGTTATTGTCTAATCTGCTTGCAATGTTTATGAGCAAAGTGACTAATTTTTTTTTCTTGTTTCACTCCACAGTTCCCTTCCACGCCACAGGAATGGCAGACTGTGGCCTCCCACTTTGCCAGCCGTTGGGACTTTCCTAACTGCGGAGGTGCAATTGATGAGAAACACGTCCGCATCGTCCCACCCCCCAACTCGGGGTCCTACTATTATAATTACAAGGGGTTTAATAGTGTAGTGATGTTGGCGATGGTGTCGGCGACATACGAGTTTTTGTATGTGGACGTGGGGATGAACGGCCGGATCTCGGATGGTGGTGCCATTGCGCACACGGAGTTCTACTGGCGTCTCCAGAGTGGCAGTCTGTGTTTTCCACCTCCAGAGGAGAATGCTGAAGGACTCCCCTTTGTCTTTGTCACAGATGAAGCGTTTGCGCTGACTCCCCATCTGATGAGGCCCTTCCCGATGAGGACCCTCACCCCAGACCAGAGGGTCTTCAATTACAGGCTGTCGAGAGCCCGCAGAGTGGTGGAGAACACCTTCGGGATCCTGGCCAGCCGCTTCCGCCTGTTTTTGACGGCTATTAACTTGGCGGAATACAAACTGAACCACATAGTTCTTGCCTGCTGCATATTGCACAACTTTTTGAAAAGGCACAACAGCAACTATGTGGTGGTCATTGGCCCAGATGTGGACGGGCCTTCCAATGCCGACCTCACAGCCCTTCAAGCGGCACGTCCAGGCTTGCCCCCTCTAAATGCCCGCGAGGTCCTCGAGCAATATATGGACTACTTTGTGGGTAGGGGGGCCATTGCTCTGCCTGACGATGTGTGAGAGGCATTTTTTAATAAATATATTTTTTAAATATACCTATGATTTCTTGTCATTTCCTGCTTGTGTTTGTTGTAGGTGTATTCTAGCTTATTTGTGTTGGATATTTTTGCCCTTTAGCTTCAACAGTGGGAATGCACTTTCTGGGCAAAAGGAGGTAAGTCTCCTCTTCCCAAAAAGAATCTTCTCATATTGTGTGTGTGTGATACCTAATCTTTTGTCTAGAGTAGGTTTGTAGTGCATAACTGACACCCAAAATACTCCTTTTCATCACCATGACAGAAATGTGTGTATTCTCAAAAATGCTGGGCTACGTGTTTTCGTAGAAACCACTGTGGGTGTCATTTACATAAGCCAAATCCACTATGCACTGCAAAAGTGCCCTGGAAAATACACTTGCAGTGCAAACTGGAAAAGCCTTTAGTAAATAACACCCAATTGCCCCCAAAATCATTAACTTTTGACATAAATAATGCTTTGGTGTTTTTAAAGAAGGAAGCCACACATTTTTTGGATTAAAAAAGTTTACTTACAACACATTCACAAGTGCCTTTCTAAACTTTGTGGCAAAACTGACAAGATCTTGGTTCTTTCAAACATTGTTTACTAACATTCCGCATTTGTTAAAACCAGGCATGGAGCAAAACAGAACATAGGAACTTGCAAAGTTCAACTTTCTAAAGTGAAGACAAGATCAGACATGACTATGTGTTGAAAGTGTGTTTGATCTTGCCTTCATCATGGGGGGGCACCCCTTGAAAAATGTAATTTAGAACATGCACACAATTTGGGTGTCAAAATGGACATTAGATGGTAAAACACATGACTAGAATGGTCAAAAGTGCAATTTGCCATCATGGGGATCAATGGACGTGTTTTGGGGGTGCAACCCCTTCTCCACACCTACTTTAGTAGTTAGTAAAGTGGTTGCACCCCCAAAACGTTGTCATTCATCCACCATGATGGGAGCTAGCACATGTGGACACAATGTGTGCATGTTCCAAATTTGCCACAGTTCTTAAGTTGCAAATGTTGTCACAAACAGCCACAAATGTGTGTTAATTACTTGGTGCGTTTTCAGATTTTACCTAAAACATCAAGGATGTTCTTCAATTTTTGTTGAACATCATTGATGTTTTTCTTTATCTCATCTAGATCTCGATTGCAGACCATTATCTTCCCGATGAGTACGTGTGCACTTTCAGTCGTAAAGTGCGATTCTTCTTCTACAACATCCACGTCACCTAAAAACACCAAAAAAAAATGTCTCTTGGAAATGAGGCAGGCATACATTGATTAGCTTACCAGTAGCTGTGTTCTCCCACACTCACCTGTTGTGGTGACAAGTTCTCCAAGTTCGATGATCTCTCCTTCCTCCTCCTCCTCCTCCTCCTCCTCCTCTGCTTCTGGTCTTTCCCCTTCTTTGGGAGGTGTGTGTTTTCTGGTTTCCTCAGACGTCCCGAGTCTTCGCTCCCCTATGAGAATTTACAAAAGGAAGATTTAGCACAACAATCTATTGAGGGCAGAAATAGGAAATATCAAACATTGTTTGAAAGTGAGGGACAATATTTTTGGTTGGCCAGTTTCAAATGACAACAACATGAATGTAGTCACTTTGTAAAGGTGCTAAACTTACTACCTTTTTGGTACACCCCTCTAGTATCCACTGGAGCACATGTGTGGAACAGTATAAAAAAAAGGGCGTTTGGGTATCCCAGCACTAGTGCTCTAGAGTCCAGATGGGTAAACAGCTACTGAGTGACCTCTCCTTTACATTGATTAAATTTTCTTTACATTCTTGATGACATCTCTATTGAAAACAAACTTCCTTTCCCTCCAAACTTCACCAAACCTCGTATTATAAGTGGCCGAACGATCGAGATTGAGTACGATCGAATGGACACACAAGAACATGACAGTGGCAGAAAGATCGAGGTTGAGTACAATCGAATGCACAGACGAACATGAAAGTGGCCATTTTCAAAGGTACAACATTGGAAAAAAAAAAACACATGGAGCAGTATGCAAGCAAGAAATCATACACAAAACACAACTACTTACTTTTTTGAAGAACTCGCTTGATCTTTCTGTACTGATCGGGCTCCCTCAGTTTCAGGTCTGACCAGCGTTTCCTCAGTTGTTCCTTGGATCGTTGTACCCCAAAATTATTGTACAGCCTCCTCACAACTTTAGACATGATCTTGCCCTTTCTGACATTTGGGTTGCGTTAAGGCCCATACTTCCCATCATGATATAATGTAGGTCCCTGGCGCTACTGTGAGTAATTGGGGTCAATAAGTGGTTATATAATAATGGCGGGTAGGTAATTTGCAGCAAAATGAGTAGTGTTCACAAAATACACAAATAAGCAATAGAATAGGTAAGGAATTTCGCGCAAATAGAGATAAATAACAGTAAAGTGCACCAGTGCAATGATTGCTAGCTGATTGTAACACTAATTGAGGTTAATGATCTGGAGGTAATAAATAAATACAGTCCTAAATAGGTGTAAAGATAAATACTATCCTAAATAGATGTAAAGATCAGAAATGCATGTAAATATCACAAAATGGATGTAAAAATCGCATAAAAAATATAAAAATCGCATAGAAAAATTAGTGGATGTTGAATCGCAAGTAAATCGCATAAAAGATAAAAATCACATGGGTAAAATCAACAATGGTGACAATTGGCTAAAATTGTGAGTGCCCAGTGCTAAAAGTAGCTACAAAGTGAATCGCATGAGTAGCATAATTAATAAGCAAATTATCAAATAAAGTATCTAAAAGTGCATAAAGTGCATCAAAGTTATAATGCTATTGATAATAGTGAATAATGTGATAAAGAAGAGTGATAAATCAATGAATAGATGGTGTGATAAATAAATGAGTAAAAAAGTAAATAAATAGATGAATCAATGGTGTGATGAAAATAAATAAATAAATAAATAGATGAATCCACTAGGGGCATAAAAATAGATAATATTAATATCAATATTAGTCCAATATTGCTCCAGAGTGCTGTCAGATATTTCCGAGCATAAATTCTATGCGTTTGGCTGTGTGGATAAAGCAATTAGGTTTCATCTATTTGTGGGGTATCCTTGACTGGTCTCTCTAGCCTCTCACCTCAGGTCTGATTAACATACGCCTTTCTGGGGTGTCCTGTATCCCCA
Organism: Lithobates sylvaticus; assembly: GCA_028564925.1. Taxonomy (NCBI): domain Eukaryota; kingdom Metazoa; phylum Chordata; class Amphibia; order Anura; family Ranidae; genus Lithobates; species Lithobates sylvaticus. The sequence continues at coordinate 91,565,625 of CM053037.1, forward strand.
ATATAGCGGTATCTGGAGATTTGCAGAGCCTCAAGCGTGTTGGGTATGTGCCTTTAAGGGGTATCTCCTGTCCGCACTGCTGGGGTATCCAAAGTCTGCAGAGTCTAGTGAATGCTCCAGTCAGGTCCTTCTCCCTTTAATGCCTCTGTGCTAAGTACCTACAGTGCTTAATGTCACTGGCTCAAAAATGACAAAACACCAGGGGAGGTAGAAAGGGGAACAGAGAAGCCTCCACTAGTGTAGTAAGTTTGTAAACAATTGGTTGAATTTATTTAAATAGTAAGATGTACTCGTACATTAAAGAAATTAAAACATGGCATGAAGAGTTAACATTTTTTGAACATCACCGGCGTTCTCAGCGCCTCCTCGTGTCCTGTTCACTGTTGGTTTGCCTACGGCCACTCCCTATGCATTACGACACGTCACGTGTCTTCATCTGGGGAACCCAGATGAAGACACTGTAGGTACTTAGCAGAGAGGGAACTTAGATGAAGACACGTGACGTGTCGTAATGCATAGGGAGTGGCCGTAGGCAAACCAACAGTGAACAGGACGCGAGGAGGCGCTGAGAACGCCGGTGATGTTCAAAAAATTTTAACTCTTCATGCCATGTTTTATTTTCTTTAATGTACCAGTACATCTTACTATTTAAATAAATTCAACTAATTGTTTACAAACTTACTACACTAGTGGAGGCTTCTCTGTTCCCCTTTCTACCTCCCCTGGTGTTATGTCATTTTTGAGCCAGTGACATTAAGCACTGTAGGTACTTAGCACAGAGGCATTAAAGGGAGAAGGACCTGACCGGAGCATTCACTAGACTCTGCAGACTTTGGATACCCCAGCAGTGCGGACAGGAGATACCCCTTAAAGGCACATACCCAACACGCTTGAGGCTCTGCAAATCTCCAGATACCGCTATATTGGGGATACAGGACACCCCAGAAAGGCGTATGTTAATCAGACCTGAGGTGAGAGGCTAGAGAGACCAGTCAAGGATACCCCACAAATAGATGAAACCTAATTGCTTTATCCACACAGCCAAACGCATAGAATTTATGCTTGGAAATATCTGACAGCACTCTGGAGCAATATTGGACTAATATTGATATTAATATTATCTATTTTTATGCCCCTAGTGGATTCATCTATTTATTTATTTATTTATTTTCATCACACCATTGATTCATCTATTTATTTACTGTTTTACTCATTTATTTATCACACCATCTATTCATTGATTTATCACTCTTCTTTATCACATTATTCACTATTATCAATAGCATTATAACTTTGATGCACTTTATGCACTTTTAGATACTTTATTTGATAATTTGCTTATTAATTATGCTACTCATGCGATTCACTTTGTAGCTACTTTTAGCACTGGGCACTCACAATTTTAGCCAATTGTCACCATTGTTGATTTTACCCATGTGATTTTTATCTTTTATGCGATTTACTTGCGATTCAACATCCACTAATTTTTCTATGCGATTTTTATATTTTTATGCGATTTTTATATCCATTTTGTGATATTTATATGCATTTCTGATCTTTACATCTATTTAGGATTGTATTTATCTTTACACCTATTTAGGACTGTATTTATTTATTACCTCCAGATCATTAACCTCAATTAGTGTTACAATCAGCTAGCAATCATTGCACTAGTGCACCATACTTCCCATCATAGTCGCTCCTCTTCAATATGTCCACCATCTCCAACATTTCTTCAAATGACATATTGGACGCCTTAAATTTCAGCCTCCGGGATTGGGACGTTTCTGCCTCCGGCCTTACCTCGTCCTCCTCCTCGTTGCTGCAATATTTGGGGCGCACCTGCTGTGTCCCCGCCATGTGCTCTCCACACTGCGCCGTAAAGAGAAGGGGTGGGGAATAGACGAGAAAGATCGTCAGGGACGGGCGGAGTTTGACGCATGCGCACTGTATATAAAACGTCACACGCATGTGTCGTAGCGACGATCTGTGAGACGAGGGGAGAGAAAGCTCACGCACGAGACGAACGCTAGAACGAAGGTACAATTTGAACTTGGTACAATTTGAACTTGGTACATAACTAGCCTAGACTGATTAGACCTTGAGGCTTATTTATGGATAAGATTAGGAGAGTTTAGCCTGACATTATGTAGCGCTACCCCCAGTTAAGAGAGCCGCTGGTTTGTTTTGGGTCCCTGAGTACAGCTCCACCAACCCCTGGCAATTTGGCTCTACCCGTTCTGGCACAGTTAGTAAAGGGGTACGTCCCTATGCACATAAAACTTAGCTTATACTCTAAGTGTAATTGGTATGAACTCACAAGCAGACTGCTGAGATAAGAATAACTGGCTTTACTTTTGTCAGTAAGGAAAAAGAATAGCAACATGCATTTAAACATATATCTTACAATACTTTAGCAGGTCCCTGCAATATGCACTTTAACATGTACACAGGTATATCAATCTAACAATGGGGAAACGGAGCGCCAAGTGTGGCGACCGTCTGCTATACACCCCTGAGGTGCAATAAATCTATCTGCGCCTACCTAATGGACCAGGCCTGATCCCTAGCAATAGAGCTCAGTCCTTGTACTAGTACAGTGTTCTTCACCGGCAATAAATCTGTAGAGGTGGTGCACATGTAGCTTTAAATGGTGTCATTTGTAATCCACAAAAGTAACATTGCTGCTCTGAGGTAAATTGCGCCTAGGCAGTTCAGTAGGCATAAAACGTGTGTGTCAATGCAGGATGAGCCTTCCGGCTCTCTCACCAATCCTTGGGGTACCGTCCTCCGATCCGGTCCCTCCAATGGCGGCTCTGGTCTCTTCAATGGCGGCGTCCGGTCTCCTCAGTCACAGCCCTGAACTCCGGTCATCAGCTCCGTCCGACCGACAGTAAGGGGAAGTCTCCGCTCCGCTGCTGTGGACTCTGAGGGGTGAGAGTCTCACTCCATCGGCTGCAAGGCCCAGGCTTCAGGCCTTCAGCTCCGGTCCGCACAGGTGTCTCTGCTGGCTGCAGTCTCCGCGTCACACGCTCTGTCAGCAGAGGCAGGCCAGTCCTGTCAGGCCTCAGAAGAGAAAGTGTCCCAAGAGAAAGAGGCGGTCTCCGCTCTTCCCTTTTATAATCTCCCCCAGCAGCCTCCCGGGCGGAAGTCAGCAGCCCTGGGGCCTGGGGAATCATGGGAGATGTAGTCTCTAAGCCTAAAAGGGGTAGAACCCCGCTACACACTCCCCCCACTTTGAATCTTTGGTCCCCAAAGACAGTGTTCAAACTACAAACTTTCTCGGGAACAACATTTTCACATAATTTGGACAGAGGAGCTTCCCACCAATTGGCATGAGATGGGGAGCTGTCCTGTCTACAGGTCACTTCAGTGTGGGCGACCTGTTTAACTGTGCCAGAGAGTGAGCTGGGGTTGCCCTCCACTAAATGAACAGCGGAAGGGTCAGGGCTTTCAGCACTTCTCCTTGCTGTAGTAACAGAGTCCTCTGAACTTTCTCCCATCTTGGGGTAAGTTAACTTCTTGGGAGGCCTCACAACTCTGCGAGCTCTCTGTTCTCTTGGAACTTCTTCAGGTTGGGGGTCCTGTCCACCCCTAACTTGGGATGTCTGAGACCTAGTGTTAGGCCTGGGGGTATCCAGAATGGAAACAGATTCAGGTACGTCTCTTAATGGAGGCATTCTGACTGCTTCAGTGAGTGGGAGCAAATGATTCCTATGCCAGGTCTTCAAAGGCCCCACTCTTCCTTCTGGCTTCAACTTGTAGACAGGCAATCCTGGAAGTTTCCTACAGATGATATATGGTTCTGGTCTCCATCTATCAGCAATCTTGTGTTTCCCAGGGATTCCTAGATTCCGTAACAGTACACGGTCCCCAGGCTGTAGGTCCTGTACTCTAACTTTCAAATCAAAGTTCCTCTTATTTCGGGCCCCCACTCTGGTCGGAGGCCGCTTGAGCTTTCTCATAAGCTATCTTCAGACTGTGCCTCAGTCTGTCCACATATCCTTTGTGGGAGGCAGCAGAGGCATGGTCTAAGGAAATGCCGAAGGCCAAATCCACTGGCAATCTTGCTTCTCTCCCAAACATAAGCCGGTAAGGGGAAAAACCTGTCACATCACTTGTGGTGCAATTGTAGGCATGCACCAGAGCTGATATGTGTTGACTCCAATGTTGCTTCTTCTCTGTTTCCAAAGTTCCCAACATGTTCAATAGGGTCCCGTTGAACCTTTCAGGCTGGGCATCACCTTGAGGGTGATATGGTGTGGTCCTAGTCTTCTCTACTCCCAGAGAATCTAGTAGCTTCCTGATCAGGCGACTCTCAAAGTCCCTTCCTTGGTCTGAATGGATTCTCTGTGGCAGTCCATAGTGAACAAAGTACTTCTCCAAAAGTACCTTGGCTACTGTAGAGGCCTTCTGGTCCTTGGTTGGGAAAGCCTGAGCATAACGAGTGAAATGGTCGGTTACCACCAGAACATTTCCCAATCCGCTCAAATCGGGTTCAAGGCAGAGAAAATCAATGCATACCAGATCCATTGGGCCTTGACTCTGTAGGTGGCCCATTGGGGCAGCTTGATGGGGTAAAGTCTTTCTCTGAATGCACCTTGCACAGGAATGGCAATACTCCTCCACTTCGGCCCTCATGCAGGGCCAATAAAACCGGTCTCTGACAAGTTGGAAGGTTCTCTCTGCTCCCAAGTGACCATGCTGGTCGTGTAGGGCAATCAGCACAGTCTCTCGATGCTTCTCTGGGAGAAACAACTGCCACTTGTCTTCTGGGCCATCAGAGGGGCCCCTTCGGTAGACTACCCCCTGATGCACCTGTAACTTGTCCAACTCTCTCCTCAGTAGGCGAGCTTCTTTAGAAGGGTGAAGGCGGAGTCCCTCTGGACTCTTGTCTTCCAGGGCTTCCAGGACCAATCTCCCCATGGGATCTTCCAATTGGTCACACCTTAGCTCCTTCTTGGACAGCTTCGGCAGACACTCTTCTGCCAGTTGAGTTACCCCACAGTAACACTTTGGGACTCCCACTGTGGTAACTCCTATCTCTTCAGCTCTGGATCCTCCTCTGGCTTGGAGTTCAGCTCCTTGACAAAGGGCTCGCACTCCTTCTGGTGCCACTTGAGTCCAGTCTTCCCAGTCATCGACCATGACATGGGATCTTCGGGACAGGGCATCTGCATCCCTATTTCCAGCCCCTGGTCTGTACTTGAGGCTGAAATTGAATCCAGACAACGCCGCCAACCATCTGTGTCCAGTTGCATCCAGCTTGGCGGTGGTGAATAGATAAGTCAAGGGGTTGTTATCTGTCTTTACAGTAAACTCGGCCCCATACAAGTAGTCTCTCAACTTGTCAACAACTGCCCACTTGAGGGCTAAGAACTCCAACTTGTGGGTGGGATAGTTCTTCTCGGAGGGGGTCAGGCTCCGGCTCACATAAGCCACTGGTCGTAGCTGGTCTTCATACTCCTGGTAGAGTACTCTACCTAGGCCCTCATGGCTGGCATCAACGTGTAGCTCATATGGTCTAGTGGGATCAGCGTAGGCCAAAACTGGGGCTGTGGTGAGACTTCTCTTCAAGGTCCTGAAAGCCTCTTCACACCTTGAGTTCCACTGGTCTTGGACCGACTCACTGGACCTCCTAGGCCCCATTCCATCCTCCTCTCCTTCTGTCTTCAGCAGCTCGTTGAGGGGCTTGGCAATGCGGGCAAATCCATCCACAAACCTGCGGTAGTAGGAGCAGAACCCCAAGAAAGACCGAAGTTCTGTAACTGTTGTGGGCCTTGGCCACGAAGTAACTGCCTCCAACTTCTCAGGGTCTGTAGCCACTCCTTTTTCAGACACTATGTGTCCCAGATAGTTCACAGAAGACTGATAGAACCGACACTTCTCTGGAGAAAGTTTAAGTCCCTCTTCACTGAGCCTCTTCAGTACTTTCTCCAACCTGGCTTCATGTTCTTCCAAAGTCTTTCCAAAGACAATGACATCGTCCAGATACACAAGGACTTCTATGAGGTTCATGTCTCCAACTGTCCTTTCCATTAGGCGTTGAAACGTAGCAGGAGCTCCAGATAGGCCCTGGGGCATCCTGTTGAACTCAAAGAATCCCACTGGGGTTATGAAGGCAGTCTTTTCTCTATCTTCTGGATGCATGGGGATTTGGTAATACCCACTCTTGAGGTCCATCACACTGAACCACTTAGCTCCAGATAAACTCTGCAAGGCATCTTCTATCCTTGGCGTGGTGTACTGGTCAGGAATGGTCCTCCTGTTGAGAGTTCTGTAGTCAATGCAGAGTCTCAATGACCCATTCTTCTTCCTGACTACCACAATTGGGGAGGCGTAGGGACTTCTGGACTCCCTAATCACTCCCGTCTTCTTCAGTTCCGCAAGCTGCTCCCTCAGATCCTCCAGATCTGCTAGCGGGACTCGCCTCACTCTCTCTCTGAATGGCTTGTCCTCTTGCATGCGGATACGATGGGTGGCACTCTTCGCACACCCCACATCAAACTCATCTTTAGAGAAAATCTTCTCCCATCTGGTCAGCTGGGCCTTGGCTCTCTCTTTCCAAGCTCCAGGTAGGTTTGGGTTTTCCATGGAGAGTTTCTTCCAAACATCTTCTCCTTCACCCGTCCCCTTCACTTCTGACCAGCCAACTGGGACAGCAGGACTCACCTGTCCCAGAAGCATCCTGGCAGGGATCTCCACGGGCCGCTCCGTGGGGTTCCTCACACTGACGGGGACTCTTCCTCTAGCCTTCTTCAGGTCCTTCAATGAGATTACTTCTGGTATCACCTCCAGACCTGAGTGACCCTCCATTGGGTCGGGCTCCAGCATTACAAAGGGGCCAGGCTGCTCCCAAGTAAGTTTCACCGTGGCTCTCATGCAGGTCACCTCTCCAGGCTGTAACACTGCTCCTTCTTTTCCAAGCCTCCATACCCTTCCTATCCCCTCACTTGGGGTCTTCTGCTCTAGGACCAACCGCTGATAGGCTGCCTTCAGCATGGGATGGATCTTGGGAGGTGAAAGATTCTCTTTCTTCACCAGGGGAGTCAGGAGTCTTCTGACTAGGTCCGTGTTTGTCCCTATGATCAGGGACGTCTTGCTGGTTCCTGGTGGGCGGGGACACACCACTGCTAAGGTGTCAAACACTTCAGACTTCCCAGCTACGGATGGGTCAAACGTCAATCTGATGGGTAAGTATCCATCATAGGGGAAACTCTGGGTTCCCAATCCCCTTATCTCCAACTCTTCTATCTTCTGTATTGGCAGATGGCTCAGGTATCTGTCATAGAAGTCCCTGTACAACAGGGTCACTTGTGCTCCAGTGTCTAGGAGGGCCTTCGTGTACACTCCTTCCACTTGGATGGGTACAGTAGGAGATGGACCAACTAGCTCCTCTGGGTAGGGCCTAGTTGATGCTGTCCTCTTCTTTGGACTCTTTGCTTTACCAGCACTTGATTTGCACTTGCTCCTTTCTTGAGCCTGGTATGCATTGATTCTCTCCCTCTTAGTGGGAGTGTGAACCCGTTGAGGGATATTGTTATCTCTCACTTTGAAGAGTTCACGCTTGGGGGTGCTGTGTCTCTCCGGAGGGGTCTTGCCCCCTTTCTCTGGAGTGCACCTTGGTTGAGGATCCCTGGGCCCCTTCTGAGGGGTTTGGTCTCCTCGCTTTCTCTTCCTGTTGTGCTTCTTGGAGCTCACTGAAGGTGATGGGCACCCGGTTGACTCCTTCACCGGGGCCCTTTGGCGTTTCCCGCCGGCTGGCGGCTTTCTGCCTTCTTCTTCTTGGGACTGGCACATACAGCTGCAATATGACCAATTCCTCCACAATTAAAACAAATCATCTCACCGTAGTCGGGTGAGGGTGCTGGTGCTGAAACAGCTGGAAACAACTCCTTCCTGCTTGTTTCTTTCTTGGGACTGGGCGTCTCTTTCGCCACTAGAGACGTCAGTATCTCCATCATCTGGGACATCTGCAACTTCAGGGCATCTACCTCTGTGTCTCTTTCAGGGGTTAAGGCCGACCTGACCGTGGCCACTGGAAACTTTGTAGACCCCATCACCTGCTTCTCCCTTTTCTCTTCCAACATGGCCTCTTCTTCTCTGACCATTCGGATGAGGTCAGGGTAGTCCAGGCTCTTCCCATCCTGCCGGGTGCGTAGAATTAGTGCGACAGGGTCCAAGGGTTGGGCTCCCCTCATCACCTGCTGGGCACGGGCTTCATCTACCTTCCCTGGATCTATCCCCTTCTTCAGGATAATCCTATGCAGGATCTTGTCTATGCGTCCCATGTACTCTGACAGCTTCTCCCCTGTCTTCTGGTAACAGTGTTCCAGTTGATAGGTAAGTTCTGTGACTTTTTCTGTCCCACCAAACACACCTTCCAGGATGTCTATGTAGTCCTGGGCAGTGCAATCCTTTTTACTCGTCTTCAGATTGCGTATGGCCTCTAAGGCAGGTCCTTTTAGGCTTTCAACAATCCTTTGTTTCTTTCTGCCTTCTGAGACCTCCCATTCTTCTAGGGCCTGCGTGGCACCATCTAACCACTCTTCAAATCCCTCTTCTCCCGAGGGTACAGGTGTCCTCCCTGAAAACATCCGGAGTTTCCTGTATCCCGACATTGGGTAATCCCCGGGGTCTCTTCTGCACTGGGTCACAATTTCCCCTAGGACAGCACACAGTTCTGCACTAAGAGTAGTGTGTGCGGGTGCGGGACTTTCCGCGCCCTTCTGCTCCTCCTTCTTTGGGGATAGAATGGCTTTCATAGGAGAAACTTCTCCCTTGCGCGGCAGCGCATGAAGCAATTGGTAGGCCTGACCATTCGGTGCCTGTATGCTGTGGCTCCTGAACTGCTCTGGAGTCTCTTCCTTCCACTCTATTAAGGCGTATGTGTACCCAGCATCATTTCTCATGTCCATTATCCATGACTTCTGGCATGGGGATAATGACATTATGAGCTGCTTGACTGCCTCTCTCTGCCACATCCCTGGCAGTTCAATGACTGCTGCTGCGGCTGGGTCAGCGGCCCATGTTGCGGACCACCGTCCCACTTCTATTGGGTCCATGCCGGCACCTTCTGGCGGCTTTTCCCGCTGACTCAGGATCCCGGAATACGAGCCCCCACGTGTAGCGCTACCCCCAGTTAAGAGAGCCGCTGGTTTGTTTTGGGTCCCTGAGTACAGCTCCACCAACCCCCGGCAATTTGGCTCTACCCGCTCTGGCACAGTTAGTAAAGGGGTACGTCCCTATGCACATAAAACTTAGCTTATACTCTAAGTGTAATTGGTATGAACTCACAAGCAGACTGCTGAGATAAGAATAACTGGCTTTACTTTTGTCAGTAAGGAAAAAGAATAGCAACATGCATTTAAACATATATCTTACAATACTTTAGCAGGTCCCTGCAATATGCACTTTAACATGTACACAGGTATATCAATCTAACAATGGGGAAACGGAGCGCCAAGTGTGGCGACCGTCTGCTATACACCCCTGAGGTGCAATAAATCTATCTGCGCCTACCTAATGGACCAGGCCTGATCCCTAGCAATAGAGCTCAGTCCTTGTACTAGTACAGTGTTCTTCACCGGCAATAAATCTGTAGAGGTGGTGCACATGTAGCTTTAAATGGTGTCATTTGTAATCCACAAAAGTAACATTGCTGCTCTGAGGTAAATTGCGCCTAGGCAGTTCAGTAGGCATAAAACGTGTGTGTCAATGCAGGATGAGCCTTCCGGCTCTCTCACCAATCCTTGGGGTACCGTCCTCCGATCCGGTCCCTCCAATGGCGGCTCTGGTCTCTTCAATGGCGGCGTCCGGTCTCCTCAGTCACAGCCCTGAACTCCGGTCATCAGCTCCGTCCGACCGACAGTAAGGGGAAGTCTCCGCTCCGCTGCTGTGGACTCTGAGGGGTGAGAGTCTCACTCCATCGGCTGCAAGGCCCAGGCTTCAGGCCTTCAGCTCCGGTCCGCACAGGTGTCTCTGCTGGCTGCAGTCTCCGCGTCACACGCTCTGTCAGCAGAGGCAGGCCAGTCCTGTCAGGCCTCAGAAGAGGAAGTGTCCCAAGAGAAAGAGGCGGTCTCCGCTCTTCCCTTTTATAATCTTGTGTCTTGCAGAGATTATGGAGGGCTTCAACCATGTGAGTTTTCTCTCCCTCTTCATTGATAAGTACAGGGAAATGCCCCTATTATGGCAGGCGAAACACAGAGATTACAGCAACAAACCAAAGAGGTACGCAGCCATGAAGAAACTTCTGGAATTTGTAACGCCAAGGATGCCCACGGCAACCGTTCAGAAGTTAAGACTCAAAATTGGCAGCCCGAGGAGTACCTATTTCAGGGAGCGCAATAAGGTCCTGAAGTCCCAAGCATCTGGAGCTGCAGCAGATCAGGTCCATGTCCCCACGCTCTGGTACTATGACAGGCTCCATTTTCTCACAGACCAGGCTAATTTCAGGGAGTCACTCTCCACTCTTCCTTGCACGCGTCCTTCCATGCACGCCACCCCTGATGAGGCTTCCGAGGAGCAACCTGGGCCTTCCAGTCTGGAAGAGGTGGAGGAGCCCAGCTTGAGCCAGGTATAGTAGTTTTGGAACCAATTTTGTGATTAATGAATCATGTTCACTTAATTCCGGATCCCCAATTGCTTAGTTCCTAACGTGTTTGACATATCAACAGACAGTAGTGTTGGAGACATTTGGGGCAAAAATCTAAACTGCAGGGCTGAGACTTGTATGGTTTTCTATTTGTAAACATTTTGCAACAGACAATAGATGAAAATTGTGTGTGTTTGATGAACAAATAACTCAAACTACAAACAATGTCTATTTTTCATACACAGGAAGACCTCAGCCAGGAGGTGGCTGTGGAATGTGGCAGTCAGGAGGAGGAAGGGGTTAGTGGCAGCCAAGAGGTGGGTAGTGGCAGCCAAGAGGGGGGTAGGCGTAGGAGCCTGACTGTCTCCCAAGTCCCTCCCCTCCGCCTTCCCTACAAAAGGGCGAGAAGGGGGGGTGAGGTGGGAGAGTCAGCACTCCGGCTGATCAGAGATGCTTCAGCCTCCCTACATGCCACACCCACCTACGAGGAGGCCTTTGGCTCCTTGGTTGCCACTAAAATGAAGGAGATAGAGGCGGGGCAACGCAGCATGTGTGAGGGGGTCATCCTCAAGGTCCTAAATAAGGGGATGGCTGGGGGGATGACCCCACTCACACATGTTTGCGATAGTGACCATGCTCCGCCTCCTCCTCCTCCTTCTGCCACCCCACCAGCACCACAGCGTGGAAGGGAGCGTACAAGGAAGACAAGAGAGTGACGACCAGGATTCAGTTTGGTCTGAGAGAAGATGGAGCCTCTCGTAGTACCAGAGCCTGGGGACCTAGATGGCATCTGCTGCAGTTCCGGATGTTTTGGACTTCAGGACCAGATAGCACTTCCTTATTATTTAAGATAGGTACTCCTCAGGCCACCAAGTTTTGAAGCTTAAAAAATGATGTTTGCCGTGGGTGTCCAAGGCTTTGCAAATTCCCCAAGTTTCTCCATCGCTGCATTCCTCTTTGGTTTTTTGCTGAGACCTAAATAAAGGTATTTTTGAGTTCAAAAAATAATTGCCTATGTGTTTTACTTTTCAACAATGACAGTTTATTTTGTGAGTAGGCAGGTACATTTCACAAATCATAAAGTCCAATTAACAAGGGGCACCAACAACAAACAACCTCCTAGGGAATTTAAGCAACAAATACAAATGATAAGAATGTTGTTTTGCTAAGTTGAGACCCACAACCCCCCTCAAAAATCTAAATAAATTATCCTGAAAATATGTATTCCAAACCAAAAATAAAAAATGACAAATCATCCCAAAAATATAACAAACATTCTTTTACGATCTGACGAAAAAAAAACATCTAGCCAAGAAATCCTGAAAAAGAATAAATCAATACGTTTGTGAGAAGTGAGGGTGAATAGGAGCAGCTAAAACACGTCAATCTTCTTGCATTGTAAAGAAAAAGAGAATGCGCTGCATTAAAGACATTTTAACATTGCAGCGTGACGAATGTGCCGTGTCGATTAGGAACGGTAGTTTTACCTGACCGAGCGCTTCCGTCACAGAATTTCTTCTGAGCATGCGTAGCACTTTGTCCGTCGGACTACGCTACACACGATCGGAATTGGTAGGATCGGACTTTGTTGTCGGAATATTTATAGAGCAGGAGATAGAACTTTGTCCATCGGACAATCCGATGGAAACTGTCCGATGGTGCCTACACACGGTCGGAATTTCCGACAACATTGTCCGATAGGACAGAATCCATCGGAAAATCCGACCGTGTGTATGGGGCTTTACAGTGTTGTGGCAACACCAACATCTAAGGGGCAAATTTCTGCAGAGTATATACGGCAGGCCCCTACTTTCAAACATCCAACTTAGAAACGACTCCTACTTGCAAACGGAAGGAGACAACAGGAAGTGAGAGGAAATCTACCCCTAGGAAGGGAAATTCTATCCTGTTGGATTTAATATGGGAAAAAGGTGTCTCCTCTCTACTGATCCTTTATCACCAATCCTTGTTTCAATAAAAACCCCACTTTTCCAAAAACATTTGTCATTGGGACGGAAAGTGAGGTGAAATGTTCTGAACAGGTGCACAGACAGCAAAACAAATTTTACAGGGGTGATAACCCTTCCCTATGTTCTCCAAAAAGCTTAAAAATTGATTTTTGTGGCTGCAGATACACTTAAAAATTTACCTGTTCCAAATTACAAACAGATTCTACTTAAGAACAAACCTACAGTCCCTGTCTTGTTTGCACCGCCTGTATAATGCTGTTCAGAGTGTATAGGGTTTTAGGTATAGGGTTTTATTTTGGGTGCAGGGTTCCCCTTAATATCCATACAAGACCCAAAGGGGCTGGTAATGGGGTGGGGGGGGGGTGATGGGGTGGCCATGCCATTTTTCTCAAAGATTTTCATCCATATTGCCAGGACAAGACATGACATTAAAGCTGCAAGCAGTTTTAAATGGCTTTTTTTCCTTTACAAATGTCATTTTGTGCAGGGACAGTTCTTAACACGGGAAACACATGCCACTTCACAGGCATACTTTAGACACCCCCCAGGTACAATATTTAAAGGAATATTTCACTTTTTTCACTTTATTCATCATTAAAATGACTGCTTCAGATAAAACGTCTGTTTTTAAAACTTCTTTTTGCAGTGATACATGTTCCCTGGGGCAGGACCCGGGTCACCAAACCTTTTTTAGGACAATAACATGCATATTGGCCCTTATAATTAGCACTTTAGATTTTGAACGTTCGCGTCCATTGTAATTAATGGGGTTCTAACGTTCGTGCGAACTTTCGGTCCGTTCACAGGTTCTGGTGCGAACCGAACCGGGGGGTGTTCGGCTCATCCCTACTCCTGAAGATGTTTCATCCTCTGCTCCCTCTGTGAAGGCAGGATGAGTTCTGCAACCTTACCTTGTACGTGGATCAAGAAGGGTTGCCAGCCAGTAACAATCCCTCTCTTTGATACCACAAATCCTAGGGTCCTTACGCTGCATGGCCTCCCTGATTCTGCAAAGCCTGCGAAAGTTTGCAGAGGCATTCGATTCTCTGGGTCACTAAGGATCACATGATCCATAACAACCTCCTCCCAGCCACTTACAACTCCTTGGGTTACTGGGGACTGAAAACCATCCCTTGACGACTGTTGCTGAGTGTTATCCTCCATGTCCATGCTGACACAATCCTCCTCCTTCTTCATGTGTGTTTGGTGGGCCTGCAGGAATAATATCTGGATAAAGGGGGCCTTGAGAGGTAAGGAAATCCTCCTCTTCCTCCCGTTCTGCCTCAAGTGCCCTGTCCATTATTCCATGAAGCTTGTGCTCCAACAGGAAGACAAGAGGGACAGTATCACTGATGCATGCATTGTCGCTGCTCACTATCCTCATGGCCTCATCAAATGGTGACAGGACATGCATCCTTGATCAGCAGCCACTGGCGTGGCAAAAAGAAGCCAAGCTCCCCTGACCCTGTCCTGGTGCCATACTCACACAGGTACTTATTGATGGCCCTCTGATGCGTGTGCAGCCGCTGCAAAATTGCCAACGTTGAGTTCCATTTCTATGCTGCCTGTACAACACCAACGTTGAGTTCCACCTGGTGGACATGTCACAAATGAGGCAGTGGGTAGGCAGGTTGCATTCCCTTTCAATGTCAGACAGCCAAGCACCGTTGGAAATGACCACAGACTTTTTGCTTCAGGAGATTTTGTAAGCCTGGGTACCTGCTCAAGAACCGCTGCACCACCAAATTCAGGATGTGTGCCGAACATGGGTCAAGTTTCCCTGTCGGAGGGTGGCGAGAAGGTTGGTGCCATTGTCACATACAACCATTCCTGGCTGAAGCTGGCGTGGCATCAACCACCTCTGAGCCTGCCCCTGCAGACCTGACAGAATCTCTGCCCCAGTGTGGCTCCTGTCCCCTAAGCAGTGGTTTAACCTTAAACTACGTAGAGGGTTCTTTACTGTAAGAGCGGCAAGGATGTGGAATTACCTTCCACAGGCGGTGGTCTCAGCGGGGGGCATCGATAGTTTCAAAAAACTATTAGATATGCACCTGAACGATCGCAACATATAATATATAATGTAATACTGACATATAATCACACACGTAGGTTGGACTTGATGGACTTGTGTCTTTTTTTTCAACCTCACCTACTATGTAACTATGTAACTCGTGCACCACATGGCATCTTTTTGCCTGAGTGCTTGCGTAGCCCCTTGAACACTTACCGAGCTCCGCCGTAGAGGAAGAAGAAGAGTAGGGGGTGGAGGAGAGAGCTGTGGCAGAATCATCGCTAGCATTTTGGAGGCATGGTGGCGGAACAAGCTCCAACAATACTGAACCCTGTCCTGCATCCATCCCAACTGCCAGCAGAGTTACCCAGTGTGCTGTGAAGGAAAGGTAACATCCCTGCCCATGCCTGCTAGACTATGAGTCTGCGGTAATACCCTGTCCAACAAAACAAAAACCTTGCCTTCCCCATGCCGGTAGAGAGCAGGAATGGCCTTCCGTGAAAATAAATGGCATTTTGGAACCTGCAACTGAGGTACAGCACATTCCACAAATTCACAAAAGGGGGCAGATTGCAGTGCTAGCAATTTGGCCAAGCTAGTATTCAGGCGCTGAGCATGTGGATGGCTGGGACCGAATTTCTTTTTAAGGTTTAGCAACTGGGGTAGGGAAATGTGCCTGCTAAAATCACATGGTGGTGTACTGCTAGCAGATTGGCTGCAAGTACTTGGGATACCTATTGCTATATCCAGTGTTGGTCATCTTACTTTAAAAAAGTAATTAGTTAAGTTACAAATTACTTCTCCCAAAAAGTAATTGCGTTAGTAACTCAGTTACTGCATTGGAAAAGTAATTAGTTACGCAGCAAAGTAACTGTGACTTTTTTTTAAAATATTCTATACGTGTAACTAAGGGGCGGGTCTAGTATTACTGTAAGCAAGGGGCGCATTTATTATTATTGTTATATATTGTGTAACCAAGGGGCTGCTCTATTATTACTCTAACCAAGGGGCAGATCTGTTATATCGTGTAAGCAAGTGGCGGGTCTATTATTATTATATCGTGTAAGGGGCGGGTCTATGATTATTATATCGTGTAAGGGGCAGATGGCTACAGAAGAGGGCGAATGTTAAATTAATTGGCAGAGCTCGATATATAACAATAATAATAAATGCGCCCCTTGGTTACAGTAATACTAGACCCGCCCCTTACTTACAAGATAGACGCCCCTTGCAGAGTAGCACGAGCATCAGGAGCGTGCGGCATCGCCTCGTACAATTACATGTTAACTGCGCCTGCGCGGTGTAGAGTTCACTC
Source organism: Lithobates sylvaticus (assembly GCA_028564925.1). Classification (NCBI taxonomy): domain Eukaryota; kingdom Metazoa; phylum Chordata; class Amphibia; order Anura; family Ranidae; genus Lithobates; species Lithobates sylvaticus. The sequence continues at coordinate 91,581,515 of CM053037.1, forward strand.
AGAGCTGTTTAGGTTCGGCAATTTTCGGAAGCTCCGTAGTCCTTCGTACTGCGCAAGCCATGCGCCTGCGCAGTACAGGGGGTCCTTATCTGGCGGGGGAACTTTTTTCGCAGGACACCGGAATTGCACTACTGCCATCTAGTGGCGGTAGATGTAATTGGGGTAACTAAGCCAAAGTAATGGGAACTGAGTTACCATGAGGGGAAAAGTAATCAGTTAGATTACTCGTTACCCTCTAAAGTAACTGCGTTAGGTAACTCAGTTTATTTTAACTCAGTTACTTGCAACACTGGCTATATCTTCATTCCTCTCAGTGCAGGTTTTTGAGAGGACTGGAGGTATAGTAGGGTTGGAGATCCCAGATGAGGAGCAAGGAGAAGTCCGCCTTTTTCTTTGATGTGGGTCTTTCAAGTTAAGCTCCTGCTCAGAATAGTCACAAGGATTTGCATTAAGGGGGCTGACTTATGCAAAGTATAGGGATTGGAGATGTAGCCAGTCCTTAACTGATTTTTATCTATTTTGGGCAGCAAATGCCAAGTTCCTTCCCCGTTCCATATGAGTTTTTTCTGCTAAAACGAAATACTTAATTTATATCAAATTTTTTCATAGGTGATTTTAAAAAATCGCTGACTGACTTACATGTAGAATTTCCAGTATTCTTTTGAAGAGAGATGTTTTTTTTGGAGACCTTTCTCTCTCTTTTTTTCTAAATTTCTATCTAAAACTTTTTGTATTTTGTATTTTTGTGTTTTGTGTTTTTGATCTGTGATGGCAATGGCAAACTTTAAAGGCAAGGACTGGGATACTCGCATGTCTAAGTATTTGACAAATTTTGATTCAGACGGAACGCCGAATCTGATCTTACTACTTTGTTCTTCCGGCTAAATAGATTGTTGGGGAAAAAAAAGTCATCACTCCATTGGCATATAGACTCCTTTGAAAATTATATACGTGAGGACATCAATCCGTTTGGACTTCGGGTTCAGATCTTCCCCACTTTTGAGATCAAGGATTCTGATTTCAAAGTATAGTGGGAGAAGATTCTGAACAGATGTTCCAGGGAAATGATGCAACACCTTTATAGAGAGATGTGGAAAAGCTCAGGGGGGGTACCTCGTCCTTGAAATATGTATAAAAAACGAGAGTATAAAAAAAATGATTGAAAAATTGAATGCCAAATTCTATGAACTTGTAGATTCTGCAGGTCAAAAAGGTATCATTAATGCAACTACATGGAAATATATACGTACAGACCACCCACAAATTCCAACTTTCTATTCGCTCCCGAAGGTCCATAAGGACCAAAAAGACCCACCAGGCCGCCCAATCATTTCGGGGCAATGGATCCATCTCGGAAAGATTGAGCCGCCTGATTGATGAACACCTTAGACCCTTTGTAGTCAGTTTGCCCTCCTATGTGAAAGACACAATCCATTTCCTAAAGATATTAGATGCTTTGGTCATCCCAGAACACTCCATATTGGTCACCATAGATGTAGAAGCGCTATATAGCTCCATTCCCCACTCTTTAGGTCTAGCTGCCATTCAGCATATCTTATCACAACATATTGATGATGAATGGCCCTACAGTGATTTTATTGTACAATCGTTAATTTTTTTTTTTAAATCACAATATTTTTTCCTTCAACGGCTCCCACTACCTCCAGGTACAGGGCGTTGCGATGGACTTGCTGTGCCCCATCGTACGCCAACCTGTACCTGGGGGAGTGGGAGCGCTCATTGATGGCGGACGAGCAGATGTCGATGTACACGGACCACATCTGGATACATTGATGTTTTTTTGATTTGGGATGGACCAGTGGACATGTTGTCGAACTTTCTAATCAGGCTTAATAAAAATCAATTTAACCTTACGTTTACTATGCTTCCCCATTCTGAAGAGGTGACATTTTTGGATGTCACAGTCCTCCGTGGTGAGGGCGGTGCCATCCAAACTCACCTCTTCAGAAAGACAGTGGGAAATTCTATCCTTCATGCATCAAGTTTTCACCCTCGTCCCCTTATAACTTCACAAACCGACCTTGTTCTTATTCCCATAAGCCAGTACTACTTTGAATGATGCTGGCTAAAGTGACAGTATCTGTCTGGTAAGGGCTTTACATCCTCAATACTGTCCTACCCTGGTTGGATCGGGAATCACCCCTGTTCCCCTACTGCGCATGCGCATACTTTCTACTGCGCATGCGCGCACTTTCGTTTTCGGCCGCGGCGGACGAGCCGCTGCATATGCGGACTCTATCCCCTCGGCCCGATCTGGCGCATGCGCACAGCAGCGCCAGTACTAGTGCACTTTGGAATTCCTTCTTGCGGCCCCTCCAGCTGATCGGAATGATCTCTGATCAGCCCTATGGGGCGGTCTCCTTCCTCCTCCCTCCAATTTGGCGCCAAAATACACTATTTAACCAGCACTCCATCAGATGGTTGTCTGAGATGGAGTGCTGGGAAGCTGCCTCTGCCAAACTGGATTCAGGTACACTCACTGTAAATATTTATTGATTACTAGGCTGTTTCCCTTGCTTTAGGTGTTGCCTTGGGGACCAAATAGCCCCGGGCACACACATAATCAAAAATGAGCTCCGTTATTAGCCATTATTATTTTTCCTTTACATAGAGTCTGCTACTGATGGATTCAGCCACTAAATAGTTGTACTTTAAAGAGCTGGTGATCTTCTCTAGTTTTGGCAGTTCCTTCTTCCCATATGGCTACCAGGTACGCTTCTGGACTAACCAGGCCGTGGTCTACCACATTGATATATATTATTAAATACTGTTGGAATTTAGTGGACATATATATTTATATGTCCCTCTCTTCTTTTGTTCCCTCTCAGTTCACTTGTGTGATGTTATATCCGCTATAGTGTTGAGGCCATCGATTTGAAACTATTATCCTTCACGGGGATTCTTAATTAGAACTCCGTGGGATCCTCAAGGTACATATACAGAGTGGTTCTGAAAGTGGAAGCCAGTTTATTTATATCTATCTCTGATATTATTATTATCAATTTCAGGATACCGGCACGTTAGATCTATCCGCAAATACAACGATGCTACTGGCCAAATCTGGCACATCTTTGGTTTACTACCACTAATTCCCTTTCTTTCTGACTTTTATGTGAGTATTTTCCCCATATACTTGTCTATATGGGATGTAATATCCACATATGGGACTGACCATCGGTCGATCATTTCTTAGAATCTTCACTGAAAATATTCTTCCCCCCTCCTTTTTTTTTTTTTTTTTTTCCCCTTCTCCATTTGCAGATTGTGCCCTGTTTGCTGGTTTCAGACCCCAAACTCGGCGAGTCCTTGTTGGTGATCCCGAGAGACTCACTTTTAGGTAACTAACTTGGGTGCGGCAGACATATACTAGCTTCTACCTTGTCAACACAAATTGGAAGGTAGGCAATGTCTAAGTTTTCTTGAGTACACACACCCACTGTAAATTAACTGCACCTATATTATTGAGTATTGATTTAAATACATATAATCTGTCAATCCATTCATGAATAACCCCCCTGTCTTCTTGATATATACAACAGATATACGAACTGCTATACTCTGGTTCTGAAGAAGCTTTAAGCGAAACGCGTCAACCAGCATTCTGCGAGTTTGTTTCAGCATTCTGATTCACTAATAGCTATATGTATATGTACATTCTTGGACTGCAATGACCCCCCCTTTTTTATATGTGACATATTTTATGTATATTATGTGCTAATAAAAGTATTTAGAATTATTCTTTTGTATTGAGACATATGTCCGTTCAGGTACCGTGATAGTCCGTTAGGTTGGCTAAAAACCCCCCTTCTCTCGTTTTTTATACATATTTCAAGGACGAGGTACCCCCCCTGAGCTTTTCCACATCTCTCTATAAATTTACTCGAGCCGAAAAGGCTCACCTTTAGCTTTGGGAGCAGTCCACTTTGAGCAATATGGTTCAGTGGACAAGAACAATTGTGACCTATTAATCTATATATTAGATATTATACATTTAATCTTTTATATGATTTCTTTCATTGTTTCAATCTCTGTTTTTGCTTCATCTTTCTTGCCCATAGATATAAAATATTGGCTTTTACTATAGAAAAATCAACAATGACGGACTATACTGGTTCTGAATGGGATGGGCTTATGTCGAGGATACACAAAGAATGCGGGGACGATCATGGAATTGAACTGGAAATCGAGGTACTAATAACAAAATTGAGACAGGCTCTCGAAAGGAAATCTAACCTGTTCTGGCAGGTAAAATTTCTGGAGAGATACCTCAAGGAAGGCCTGAATCCTCAAGGCTTGAGAATTCAGGTCTTCCCAAATCTTTGGGAGACCAGTTTGGACTTCAAACAAAAATGGGAATTGAACTTACAGGAATGTACATCCAAAATGATGTTAGCGTTAATTGATCACTATAATAAGGATATAAAGGACCTCGATACTGAAATCATAGAGTTTCAGAAACAAAATGTATCTCTATGTGCTCACCCCAAATTTTTAGAAAAGGACAAATCCTTAAAAGAATACCTAGAGAAATATAATAAGGATCTTATATATAAAAAGGATGTGAAGTTTATTAGAGACAAAATGGCGTTCAATGGAAAGTATGCCTATAGATGGCCCCAAAGGGGAGGGAAATTAGGAAAAAAGAACCAAAGAAAGCAGGAACGAAATGCAGACAAAACACAGTCACAAAGTGATGGGGATTTTAGAGACGGTACTGACTCTGATTCGTCGAATTTTTCCTACTCAGCCCGTTCAAACCAATCCTCTTTCCCTACACGTGGTAGAGGAAGACAGAGAGGATCAAGGAAGAGGCAAACGACAGGCGATAATGCAAATAAAGGGGGAAAAGACAAAAAACCAAAAGACTACCCCAATGACGGACATGAAAACTATGATATGAGAGGGGGTGGCCTAACGGGGATAGACCCCCGCACTCCCACCTTAGGTGAATCCCCTGACCTAGAACATCTGACAGGGGCCAATAGAGCCCCCCTACTCCTACCATCAACCCCCCTCCCAGGCTTCAATACTGCAAGGAACGGAGGAGTGATTTCTAAAAATATAAAAGAAAAGGATTTTCAATTGTTTCCCCCCACACAAGACCCTCCAAACCGCTCTACAGCCTCGCAAAATCTGGAGAGATTTGCGTACAAAGACCGATAGAGGAGCAGTTACAAGTCATTAATCTATCTTCAAAATCTCTATCACACATGGAACTAGAGGTTTTGGGCCTAGGCCTAAGCTTCTGTCCCTCATCTTATACTAACAGTTTTGAGGTCGTTAAAGACCTTAATTTATTTGCTAGAAGACTTACCTATAAATTTATGTTTGATGATGAAAGGAAAAAGAAAAAACAAGAATATATTGAGCGTGAGAAATGGAAGGGATTCACAGTCAGGGACTTCCTTGCCCTAAAAGATCTGATGGACCTCTTGGATGAAAGTGAAGAGTCCCAGGGTGGTCCTGCGGAGGGGGCTCCCCCGCCTGATCCGGGGGACCCCCCTCAGGCAATTCCACCCAGGGAAATACCCAAATTTTTAAATAAATCCACCAACTTCCCCTCTCTAAAAACCAACCCTGGGGGGCGTGGTCAAGATGGCGACCTGAGAAGACGTGTGTGAGGGGAGCTCCGCATGATACTTGCTTTTTTATCCGTTTTTAATAGCTGACACTTAACCTCCGACACCCACAAGTGTGCTGACTGACTCCGGGCATGAGAAGAGGGAACTCCAGCTCGCAGAAGAAGCGGCAACAGCCTCAAAAATCTCCGCCACCGCCCGCTCCAGGCCCACGTGCAGCTCCCAGCTTAAACATGGCGTCTCAGACGGACCAGCAGGAGACGGCCTCGCTGGGGACGGATCAGTTCACGGCCCTCATGCAAGCCATTACAGGCTGCCAATCTACTCTGACTGCCAAAATAGAACAAATGCAGTCGGAAATGGGCTTGATAAGGAGAGACATGGACAAGTACCGGGACAGGCTGTCGGAGGCGGAGAGGAGAGTGGGAGATACTGAGGACACGGTCCGGGCACATGGGGACTCCATCCGAACTCTCCAAGTCAAGATGAAGGCTGTGGAGGCCCGCGCGGAAGACCAGGAGAACCGGAACCGGAGGAATAACCTCCGCCTCGTGGGCCTACCGGAGGGCGCGGAGGGCCGGGACCCGGCAACATTTACTGAGCACCTGCTGCGGTCTCTCCTGCCGCAGGCAGTCTTCTCCCCCTACTTCACGGTCGAAAGGGCCCACAGGATGCCGTCGGTCAGGGGCCCACCTGGGACCCCGCCAAGGACCTTCATTTTTCGTTTATTGAACTTCCGGGACCGGGACCTGATACTGCGAGAGGCCAGGAAGGTGGGAGAACTGCGGCACGAAAATACTAAAATAATGCTGTTCCCCGACTACTCCATGGAAACACAGCGCCAGCGACGAACCTTCGATCAAGTCAAAGTACAACTCCGAGCAAAAGGCCTGAAATACAACATGGTGTTCCCGGCCAGACTGCGGGTGGTGGACGGCGAGACTACCAAGTTCTTTACCTCTCCAGATGAAGCCTTACGCTGGGTGGACTCGCTACCTCGGGACCGCTAACAATACCTGCTACCACCCAAGGTCAGTACTGCTCTTAATGTGCCCCGTTGCCAAATAATTCTCCCAAGAATGAAATTCAGATGTCCCTCCGTACCATGCTGACTCTGTTATGCTCATTAGTTTTATGCTTGAAGCCCTGACTGTTTGCTGAGGGGAGAAATGGCTCAATCAAACCCTGCTTACTTTTGAGGTGAGAAAGAACTGTGGGCCGTGACGTTCTGGCGCCCTCTCACCGCCGTGCACCACAGGAAAGCGGGTTGAGCCTCCCCCCCTTCTAAAACCCCCCTGCTGCTTTACCACTCTTCTTTCCCTCGCTGCCCGCTAAGACTACCAGAACCTCTCCCACCATACTGAGGACACCCCGCAGGAGGGCGGGTCTGGGAGGAGGTGGAACGCGGCACTATCCAATGCACTGGCGACCGTTGGGGGCATCTTACCCCCGCTATTGTCTAAGCCTTCCCCCCCCCCCGCAAGCCCTCCGCAATGTCGCTGGTCACCTACCCGGGGGTGCCGGGATCACCTGGTCCAGGAACACGGCTGGCGGGGAAGAGTTTAGTGACTATCTCGGGGACATATTGTTAATGAGCAGGACGCCTCGGCTTGACATCCGGTTGTTGCGGTGGATCTGACAGCCGCAGGCTGGAGCCCTTAACCCCGGATAGGGGACATCTTATAGTTAAACACACAAAGTTTTCTCTATTCAGTGGAATTACATGCAAGTTGAGATGTGGGGAACCCTTGGATACTCCCCCCTTGGATAGGAACTCTGTCTCAGGAGTGCTGCCGCACAGCACTGCCCCCATAGGAGACCTTCCTATCTAGGAACTGTTTAGTTCTGATTGTTTGGGGATCCAGGCACCCAATGCTATGTTTGGCAGGGTGCGGGGAGGGATGGGACGGGTGTTTAAGTTTTGTTTTGTTTTTTTCCTTTTCTCTTTTTTTTTTCTGTTCTAATGCAAAGGAGGTACATTTTAGACAGGCATGTGACAAGAGCTGCATATGGATACGGTGGTTAATGTTGGCCTACTGGCTATTTACATGGTGGGGTGGCAGGCCTGAGAGGTCACTAGGCAGACCGGGTAGCCTCTCCCCCAGGGTCCAGTGTACTCGGGGAATGTTCCCCTGGGGCTATACTTACCTCAGAAAATGGCTGGCTTAACACTCCTGACATGGAACGTCCGTGGCCTTAACAATAAAATCAAACGCTCCCTGGTATTTGACTATATCAAACGGTATAATCCCCACATATGCATCTTACAGGAAACGCATTTGGTAGGAAGTAAAATCCTTAGCTTAAAACGCCCTTGGGTGGGCAGACATTTCCATGCCACTCACACAGGTTACTCCCGGGGAGTGAGTATTTTAGTGCGCAAAACTCTTAACTTTGAGCTACACGACGTTAAGCTAGATCCTGGGGGCCGGTACGTTATACTGCACGCATGTATAGATACTGTTGATATGGTACTGGTGGGAATGTACTTGCCCCCCCCGGCTGACCTTTCCGTACTACACGCCATTATCCCTCTACTGACACAATACCACACTGACAACGTGCTGTTCCTAGGGGACTTTAATACTGCCCCGAACCCCTCAATGGATAGGCTGGCATCTGGAATGGCTACTGGGTCTACCCTGTCTAGGTGGGCGGGTCTCTTCGGGTTGGAAGATGTTTGGAGGTGGAAGTACCCCCTGGATAGGGAATATACATGCCACTCGCACTCATATAACTCGCTATCGCGAATTGACCTTGTCTACGCCAGCGTTACTATGCTCCCTAGGGTACGGGACATTAAGATCTTACCTAGAGGCATCTCAGATCACTCACCCATACTCTGTAGTCTGAAAACAGTGATTGCCCCCTCTGACAGAATCTGGCGTCTCTCTCGATTCTGGATAAACAACCCCACTATAGAATTCGAGATTGCCACTCTGATTAACCAGTACTGGCGGTCCAACGCTGGGACCACTTCACCGGGTAACGACTGGGATGCCTTTAAGGCTTACATAAGGGGATGCTACCTTTCCTCCATAGCGAGGGAACGACGAAATGACCAGATTGTCCTAGAGGAACTGGAGAGTAGGGCACAGTCCCTTGAAGAGAGATTTACCCAGACAGCCAACCCGGTTATTGGCCAAGATATGAAGGTGGCATATAGGGAGGTACTGCTCTTTAGAACAGCCAAGGTACAAAAAAGACAGCTAGCCCAAACACAGAGGATATTTGAACAGGGGGACAAAACGGGGAGACTACTGGCATGGTTGGCAAGGGAACAGGCCCCGACCTCGACTATAGCCAGGATACAGGACGAAGTTGGTAATGTCAAGACAGACCCAGTAGATATAAATAAATGCTTTGCTGACTTTTATACCAGACTATACTCCTCCAAAGTGGACTACTCGGCTGAGGAGCTGAGTGGTTTTCTAGACGAGGTCACATTCCCGACTTTGACGCTCGGGGACAGGGAGACCCTGGACAGCCCGATTACAGAGGAGGAGGTGAAGGCGGCGCTATGCTCTCTTCAATCGGGCAAGACCCCCGGGACGGATGGGTTTCCACCCGAATTTTACCAACAATATGTAGACAGCCTACTACCTAGATTGCATAGTATGTTCACAAAGACGTTGACTGAAAGCACACTCCCCATCTCTATGGCACAGGCTATAATAGTGGTGATACCCAAACCAGGGAAGGATCCCCAGCTCTGCTCATCTTACAGGCCCATCTCCCTTCTAAACTCGGACGCCAAAATACTGACTAAAATCCTTGCTAGACGTCTTAACGAGGTAATACTCAAATTGGTCCACGAAGACCAATCCGGGTTCATGCCGGGGAAGGGAACAGATATTAATCTGCGGAGACTGTATGCGGTCTTGTCCTCGGGGGTCGGAGACACGGAAGAAGCGGTAGTGGCCTCCCTGGATGCAGAAAAAGCCTTCGACTCTGTGGAATGGGGGTATCTATGGGAGGTCCTCCGCAGATTCGGCTTTGGCCCTGTCTTCGTCTCCTGGGTCGAGGCTGTGTACGGTTCTCCGTCGGCCAGGGTCCGTACGGGGGCTGTTCTGTCTCCGCCCTTCCCACTTGGGAGAGGGACGAGGCAGGGCTGTCCCCTGTCACCGGGGCTCTTTGCACTGGCAATTGAACCTATGGCCATTCTTCTTAGAACTGAAGCCCAGGTGAAGGGCATTAATATAGGCCAGCGGCAGGAGAAAGTGTCGCTATACGCAGATGACACTCTCCTGTATCTCCGAGACGACGGGGTATCCCTGCGCCGAGCCCTGGGTATTATTGATAGATATGGCCGTTACTCTGGGGTGCGTGTGAACTGGGGGAAATCCGTCCTGTTCCCTCTACACTCCGGGATAGACCCACGGGAATCTGATCTGCCACTACAAAGGGTTTCACAGTTCAAGTATCTAGGTGTGGAGATCCACAGGGATCTCCGACAATTCATCCCCCTCAATCTTACCCCAGTAGTCTCCCAAATAACCCAGAAGTGTGCGGGGTGGAGGTCCTTACCCCTATCTCCTGTCGGTAGGGTTAACTTAATAAAAATGTCAATCCTTCCAAAACTAAACTATCTATTTAGACAGACCCCAGTATCAATACCTATGTCCTTCTTCAGGAAGCTAGACAGCCTCGTAATCTCCTTCATTTGGAATGGGAAGGTTCCCAGGGTGGCAAAGGCTACTCTACAGCTTCCGGTTGCGCTGGGGGGCCTTGCCCTCCCGTGTTTCCTGAAGTATTACTGGGCAGCGGTCCTAGTGACACTAAAGTGGTGGCTTGCGGCTGAACCAGCCAACCCAGCGGTGGCTACAGAGGCTTCACTACTAGGTTCACACTCTGAACTGAGGAATCTTATCCACAGGGGTCCCAAATCAAACGTAAGAGTGACGACCCCCATGAAAGTCACGATCAAAGTGTGGGACACAGTCAGGAAGAAACTGGGACGACCCAACACCTTATCCCCAGAGACGCCTCTGTGGGGCAACCCGAGACTTCCCCACTTCCACTCAATCCCAGATCCGATTCTTTGGGCGAGGTTCCAGATAGTAACGGTGGGAGACATAGTAAATGGGGGACAACTGAGGACATTTGACGACTTAAAGGATAGTAAAGGCCTCCCCAATCGGATGTTCTTTAGATTTCTTCAACTTAGGCACGCATTTAGATCCCAGTTTCCAGAACCGATTACCCTACACATGACAGACCTAGAGACAGAGCTCCGATCCCCAGAGAAGACGAAAACACTCTCCATTGTTTACAATATGCTCGCCCTAGTGGACACATCTAAGGTTTCCCAACTATTTGAGATTTGGCACAGAGATATCCCCGAACTGGCGGACGACGATTGGGAGGAGGGGATTCAGCAATTCCTGACTCTGACCATTTCAGCTAGAGACAGATTTGCCCAATTAAAGTTCCTGCACCGGGCTTACTACTCCCCGCGGCGTTTGTCAAAAATTTATCCATCCAGAGCAGCGACCTGCCCCAGGTGCGGGGAGGGGGACGCGGATTTTTTCCACATGGTTTGGGCCTGTCCACGGATAAAAGAGTTCTGGTCATCGGTCTTGGAAGACATTAATTCCATCGGGAAAATAAGAGTCCCCAACAGCCCTATTCCCCTTTTACTAGGGGTGTGCGATTTTCTGGAAGCCCCTCAAGGGAAAAAACTATTTATCTTTTATGCCTCAATGTATGCTAGGAAGGCTATATTTCTCACTTGGAACCAGGCGTCGCCGCCCACGAAACAACTATGGCTAGCACTTGTTAATAAAGTTCTTCCGCTATACAAGTTAACATATCTCAACAGAAACTGCCCACAGAAATTTGACAGGATATGGGCAGCCTGGGTGAAAGCCAAACATCTGACCCTAGAGTAAATGGGAGATACCCTGGGAAGCTTAGGTCAATGGGATGACCCACGCAGCTAATGGCCACCCGAGAGGTACAGTGGAGAGAGGGAGAGAAATGCAGTGATCCATTCGGTATTGTATTAGGCCCGGCCATTCCCCCCCCCCCGTCCCCTCATGGGACAACACCCAACCACTTAGGTTTCATATGCATTTTTGGGCGCCTGGTTGGCGCTGAGGTCTCACGAACACTCTCCGATATGCTGTAACCTATTGTGAGAAACTACTGTACTTTTGTTCTTGTGTCTACTAACTGTCTAACTGTACTGTATTACGCATAAGTTATGTTCTGTTTTGTTACGAATAAATAAACTTTATGTTAAAAAAAAAAAACAACCCTAGCATCTGGACCTTTTTACAACAAGTAACTAATGAAGTCAAAAAATTAGACTTTAGGTCACAGCAGACAAAAAACCTAACGTCAGAACAACAACTTGTGATCTCCCAACTTCAAGACAATAAGGAAATTACAATAAAAATGGCTGATAAAGGAGGAAATGTAGTAATAATGGACACCATAAACTATAGACAAATGTGCTTGGACATCCTCTCCAATGAAGATTGGTATTGCCTCATTCCTTATGAAAAGATACTAACATTCAATGGAGATTATGAGATCCTTATCACTCGAGCATTCAATGAGGGGATTATCGACAAAGATATATTTGAGGCCCTTAAAACCACCTATCCAAGAGTCCCATCCTTCTACTCACTTCCGAAGACACACAAAAACATGCAAAAACCACCGGGACGCCCAATTATATCGGGCATAGGGGCTAAAAGTGAAAAGGGCAGTAGACTAGTGGACGCTTTTCTGCGTCCTTATGTGACACAACTCCCCTCATATCTACAGGATACTTTAGCACTATTACGAGTCCTGCACAACAAAAAGGTCTCTCCAACCAGCCTTCTAGTTGCAATTGATGTAGAGGCTCTGTACTGCAGCATCCCTCATTCTTTGGGATTGGAAGTTGTGGAAGGCTTCTTTAGGGATAGTGATCCGATACGGAGACCATACAATACATTCATATTGGAGTTACTAAAGCATATCTTAACAAAGAATGTCTTTTCTTTTGACGACTCCCACTACCTCCAGGTACAGGGAGTAGCGATGGGGACATGTTGTGCCCCATCCTACGCTAACTTGTACCTGGGGGGGTGGGAGCGTTCCATACTAACCAATCCCAATTTATCGATGTATCAGGCCAGCATATCATGCTGGTACAGATACATCGACGACATTTTTTTAGTATGGGAGTCAAGTGTGGAAAATCTGAGGGAATTTATGAGAGCGCTCTCCATTAATGACTTTAACCTTAGGTTTACGATGGAATCTAGTCCGGAGTCACTACCGTTTCTAGATCTTACCATACAAAAACAATCAGATGGAACAATTTCCACATCCCTATATAGAAAGAAAACGGCAGGTAACACCATCCTCCATGCAAGTAGTTCACATCCCCAAGCTTTGATTAGAAGCATCCCCTATTCCCAGTATTTACGTCTGAGGAGAAATTGCTCAACAGAGGAAGCCTTCAGATTAGAGGCCAACCTGTTACAAGCACGGCTACGGATACGGGGCTATAGCAACACCATCCTAAAAAAGGCATTTAAAAAGGCCCTTGACAGAGATAGAGCTGATCTGCTCTTTGGGGATAGACGTAACAAACAAGAAGGAAACATTACTCGAGTTATAACAACATATTCAAGTAATCATGAAGATATACGAAACATAATTGGGAAACATTGGCATCTCCTTACAGGAGATAGGATTGTAGGAAAATATATTGGGGCTAAGCCCCAAATTACCTGTAAGAAATGCCAATCTTTGAAAGATAAGTTGGTACATACCCATTTTCAAGGGCACATCGAACATCAAGTAGATATCCCAGGAATGTTTAAATGTTATGACTGCGATTACTGTGACTGGATATTGGAGGGATCATCTTATACACTCCCCAATGGAGAAATACATACCATTAAATTTTCAGCTAATTGTCAAACAAAAGGAATAGTCTATATAGCTTTCTGTAAATGTGGAGCGTTTTACGTAGGTAAAACCTTCAGAAACTTCTGGAGGAGAATTTATGACCACATCTATTATATACGAAAAAATCTGTTATATACACCAATAGGACGCCATGTAGCGCTGTACCATAGGAATGACACCTCTATGGTTTGCTTCACGGCCCTGGAACATGTGGTAGAGGATCCCAGAGGGGGCAATATAGACAAAAAATGATTGCAGCGTGAAGCCAGATGGATCTTCAAGCTAAATGCCACAAGGGCCCCTGGCTTGAACGATTCCCTCAGTTTCCGCCCTTTCTTATGATTATTACCATTATCTCCCCCTTTTTCTATTTCTCCACATGTATTTATATATCAATGCATTTTTTTCGTTCCCCCTCCCCAGGGACTAAATTGTTCAAATCAGGGGCCCCCGATCAATATGATCAATCTTATCCTCTGACCCTACCCATAATCAGGACATACCCATCTCCCTTGGGAAACCTCCCTCTCTCCATCCTTATGAATTGGGACAAGTTTAAACCCCCCCCCCCCCCCTTCTTTTAATAGATTAGAAGGTTTCATTGGTACAGTATGGCCTGCCTGTCTATGGACTCTTTATAATGAAGCAGACAATTTGAAGCATTATTAACCCTTTTCTGTAAATAATTTATAAAATAGGATTTCCTCGATTTGTACATTTGTTGTCACTATATGTGATATATAACGCTATTTGTTTTTGTTTTTGATCTTAATGTTGTTTATTTATAGAGGACACGGGGAAACTGTCTTGAGTGGAGTGTCAAGAAAAATTATATTGTTCTGGCTACCTCATATGGGACCCAAAAGGAACTCTAACCCTGTATATTGGTATAATGATTCCAGCATAACATTAAGGCTAATGAGCTATTTTTTGATCTCCCTCTGGCTTGGATTTCAACAGGCATTGTGGAGGGGAATTTTACCCAACCATAGTTGCCTCGGTGGAGGCGTTGCGGTGGTGGCGTCGGAGGAGGCTCATTTCCCATTTTTTTCATCTTGGACATGGTCTGCAAATGTTGAAGGGGAAAAAATTACCAATTTTAATTTATCTTGATTTTTACCCTTATTATTTTATTTTCCTAAACCCTTATTTTTTTTTTTTTTGTTTTATGGTCTTTTTTATTATGATTATAAAAAATTTTCATTTTTTCATTCTTATTTTTATTTTTATTTTTATTTTATACATTAATATTTTTTAACTTTCCCCTATTTTTCTTCCTTTTTTCTTATTTTTATTTTCACCTTTATTCTAAATTGTCATTGTTTATTTTTTTTTTTTTATTTTTATTTATATTTAATATTTATTTATTATCAACCTTGTTTATTTTCACCTACATTTTTACAAATACGTTTCTATTCTATCTTTGATATTGGATCGATCTCACAAACCGACCTTGTTCTTATTCCCATAAGCCAGTACTACTTTGAATGATGCTGGCTAAAGTGACAGTATCTGTCTGGTAAGGGCTTTACATCCTCAATACTGTCCTACCCTGGTTGGATCGGGAATCACCCCTGTTCCCCTACTGCGCATGCGCATACTTTCTACTGCGCATGCGCGCACTTTCGTTTTCGGCCGCGGCGGACGAGCCACTGCATATGCGGACTCTATCCCCTCGGCCCGATCTGGCGCATGCGCACAGCAGCGCCAGTACTAGTGCACTTTGGAATTCCTTCTTGCGGCCCCTCCAGCTGATCGGAATGATCTCTGATCAGCCCTATGGGGCGGTCTCCTTCCTCCTCCCTTCAATTTGGCGCCAAAATACACTATTTAACCAGCACTCCATCAGATGGTTGTCTGAGATGGAGTGCTGGGAAGCTGCCTCTGCCAAACTGGATTCAGGTACACTCACTGTAAATATTTATTGATTACTAGGCTGTTTCCCTTGCTTTAGGTGTTGCCTTGGGGACCAAATAGCCCCGGGCACACACATAATCAAAAATGAGCTCCGTTATTAGCCATTATTATTTTTCCTTTACATAGAGTCTGCTACTGATGGATTCAGCCACTAAATAGTTGTACTTTAAAGAGCTGGTGATCTTCTCTAGTTTTGGCAGTTCCTTCTTCCCATATGGCTACCAGGTACGCTTCTGGACTAACCAGGCCGTGGTCTACCACATTGATATATATTATTAAATACTGTTGGAATTTAGTGGACATATATATTTATATGTCCCTCTCTTCTTTTGTTCCCTCTCAGTTCACTTGTGTGATGTTATATCCGCTATAGTGTTGAGGCCATCGATTTGAAACTATTATCCTTCACGGGGATTCTTAATTAGAACTCCGTGGGATCCTCAAGGTACATATACAGAGTGGTTCTGAAAGTGGAAGCCAGTTTATTTATATCTATCTCTGATATTATTATTATCAATTTCAGGATACCGGCACGTTAGATCTATCCGCAAATACAACGATGCTACTGGCCAAATCTGGCACATCTTTGGTTTACTACTACTAATTCCCTTTCTTTCTGACTTTTATGTGAGTATTTTCCCCATATACTTGTCTATATGGGATGTAATATCCACATATGGGACTGACCATCGGTCGATCATTTCTTAGAATCTTCACTGAAAATATTCTTCCCCCCTCCTTTTTTTTTTTTTTTTTTTCCCCTTCTCCATTTGCAGATTGTGCCCTGTTTGCTGGTTTCAGACCCCAAACTCGGCGAGTCCTTGTTGGTGATCCCGAGAGACTCACTTTTAGGTAACTAACTTGGGTGCGGCAGACATATACTAGCTTCTACCTTGTCAACACAAATTGGAAGGTAGGCAATGTCTAAGTTTTCTTGAGTACACACACCCACTGTAAATTAACTGCACCTATATTATTGAGTATTGATTTAAATACATATAATCTGTCAATCCATTCATGAATAACCCCCCTGTCTTCTTGATATATACAACAGATATACGAACTGCTATACTCTGGTTCTGAAGAAGCTTTAAGCGAAACGCGTCAACCAGCATTCTGCGAGTTTGTTTCAGCATTCTGATTCACTAATAGCTATATGTATATGTACATTCTTGGACTGCAATGACCCCCCCTTTTTTTATATGTGACATATTTTATGTATATTATGTGCTAATAAAAGTATTTAGAATTATTCTTTTGTATTGAGACATATGTCCGTTCAGGTACCGTGATAGTCCGTTAGGTTGGCTAAAAACCCCCCTTCTCTCGTTTTTTATACAACTTCAATACCCTTCAGTCAGTACCTACGTACTAGGAGAAACTGCTCGGATGAGAAAAGTTTCCAAATTGAGGCCAGAAAACTACAAAGTCGCTTACTTGAGAGAGGATATTCAAAAACCTCACTCAAAAAAGCATATAAAAAATCTTTGGAGAGAACACGGCATGATTTGCTATACTCCAAAAAACAAAAAAAAAAAAATGATGGCCAAAAAGAAAGTCACAAGGATTATAGTATCATATTCTAATCAACACAATCAAATTCGTAATATTGTGCAAAAATACTGGCACCTTCTATCCATGGACAGCAGTCTGGGTAGATTTGTGCAAGCCAAACCCCCATTACCTTTAGACGAGCAACATCAGTAAGAGATCTTATCATCCAGAGTGAGTTCAAAGGGGAAAATCGAGGCGATCCCTGCATAATTAAAGGTACCTACAACTGTGGGGGATGTACTTTTTGTCAGTATATCCAAGTGGGATCTTCTTCTATATTGCCTAATGGAAAACTTTTTAAAGCAACTCACTATGCAAATTGTAAAACTAAAGGAGTTGTATATCTACTAATATGTGATTGCAACTCCTTTTACGCAGGTTGAATTAAGATCTCGCATGTCCAAACACATTTGGAGCATGAAGAAAGCTACTCCTGATCTTCCAATGGGAAAGCATGTGCATGTGGCATGTGTTATCTTTGCACAACAGGGTTTTCCCCAAAGTTAAATTTATTGTCCTTGACAGGGTACACCCCAGTACTAGAGGGGGTGACTGGAATAAGGTCCTATTGCAAAAAGAATTAAAATGGATCTTCCAGTTACAGGCTACAATCTTTCTGGGTCTAAATGAGGCAGTAAATTGCAAACCCTTTTTGGAGGGATTTGTATCAGGAGGGATGGAAAAATAACTGTCCATATACAAAACTGGCCCACCTTTTCCATAGAGCTATGAGAACCGTCAATATTTGCATTATGGGGGTCTGTGACATGGTGATGTGGATACATCATGTGAGGGTAAATGTTATCCTCTATGTTCTTTCAAAAATATCCTGCCTTTAGGAACTTCTCTAGCCATCTACACATACTGTCAATGTATATGTGTTGAAATGTTCTTCTTTATAATTTTTGAAACGTTATGTAAATGTATATATTTGACTCATGTATATTTGGAGCGCCCAAGATGTGTAATTAAATCACCTATGTGTAATGATACAATCTGTATATATGAGTATTTTGCAAAATGGAGCTCCTGGCGCTTATAGGGGACTTGTGGTGCAATCCCGGCACACATAGGCCGTCCTGGTTGCATATATATGGATGTGAGAATGGGGGGGATTTGGGACTTTAAATGAAGCACAATTCAGTGCCTCCATCCCGATAATAGGTAAGTACAAAAAGGAAGTTGGGACTTTAAATGAAACACTTGGATAGTGGAGGTAACTTTTAACCATGGTTAAAAGTTACCTCCACTATCCAAGTGTTTCATTTAAAGTCCCAACTTCCTTTTTGTACTTACATATATATGGATGTGATCACTATGTGATCCATCCAACAAGCTTAATGCCCGTTCGGCCTTTCTTTAGCAGTTTCAGCATTCCCCCTTTACTGACAGTCATACAAGCGGTAATGCTATGTATTATGGGAGTTGTGGTTTCTTTTCCAGCTTTCCATCTCCCTCTCCAGCGCTGTGGGGATGTGATCTTACTGTGCGCGCGTGTCGGTGGGAGCATGACGTCACGCCTCCCATGGCGTCATTTTCGTTGTGGGTGGCGGCGTGCGCCGCGCACCCGGGGGACCGTCGGATTTAACCATATGCAGCATAATTGAGTGGCTTTAATCACTCACACCTGATAGCAGGTAAAACAATTAATTACTGGGTGGCTATAAGGAACACTTTTGCCAGTATTATGCAGGGCTGTGGTGGGGTATGAGGCAAACATCAGTTACTCTGTACTAAGGTAAGAAACCAACAATGCTATCCCTCTTTTTAACTTCCATGTGCAGCAGACTAAATAGAAATTTAGTCTGAGGGCTCTCTTTAATAATTTTGCATCTGAATTGATCTGTTTGTTACAGACGGAGGGTCCGGTTGGAGGACGGTGCCTATAGTGCCCCATCTATCCGTTTTGGAGGTGTACTTTACCCCCATCTCTTATGCAATCTCTGCTGAACCAGGTCATAAACAAATACCTGGATAAAGATCTCCTATTAAGAGAGGCTCCAAACTATACGCCTTCCAATATGTGGACCTCATCCCCATGATACACAGTACTGCTATAAAAGGTATTTATAAACAAACCAGTTATGAGCTTTTTTGAGAGAATCCCTGTAATGGACATATTGGCAAGTTTGGTGCAGGTGAGGATGCAACTGCATACCCCTGCGTTTTCATTGTCCCTTTTCCACTTTTGGTGGGAATGAAGGTAGACATTGTTGTTCCAATATAATGTGCTATAACTATAAATTTGTGATATACTTCCTCCTTTTTCTGCAGTCACTGGCCACCATGGTCCTGGTTTGCATCCGCATGTCCCCTCGTGATCTATCAGCTCCAACAAGCAGACAGTGCTATTTGTCTATATGCGCTGTGAATTTTTGTGCGTCTTCACTTCTGAATCATTACCACATAATCCGTTCAGGTATTGCCCGACATATTATATAGGATCATATCCAGAGCTCCATATTGTGCATGCAAGTCTATGATATATGCATAGTTTGTTTTATGTATTTTTATTTTTTTCCATTGTAATATTTTGGCATGTTTCTTTACTGGAAATATATATACATGAACTTCTGTCTTTGTATTTTAGATTGCCTTTTCAAAAGACATACACGTGCATATTGAATCAACCCTGAAGGAGTATAAGACTCTGTAACGCGTAGGCATTTTGAATGCACATAAATGATCTTATTGTTGAACGTGCATACGTACTTTGACTTAGTCAGTAGGATTGCACGTTTGAAGAGACAAAATGCATATATATTGTGTGTAATGCATGTTTGCATAAAGCTATTATTGCAATATTTCCCCGTTTTATATCTACTTCTCTTTTTTGATACATTGTCTAAATAAAGATACTCAACATACCTTTACAAATCTTGTTGTAAGTCTCATAGTTCATGCCTATAAAGTCCCGCCCACTTGAGGGAAAAATTTACATATATTAACCGGGAATAGGGAAGCTCACCAATCAGAGCCACGCTATGCCAACCAATGAGGCATCAGCATGTAATGATATACACAGACTAGATGGGAGGGAAACGCACACTTTTATGGGAGAGCAACCATCAGAATGGAACCTTGGTGCAAAGGGTAATTATGGGAAAGAGTCTACATTTTACTTGTAACTAAATATGTTTGTAGATTAATGTTTTCAGGAATATACTCTGTATTCCTTGATGTAATTCTCTTTTAACCTAATATTTTTTTCCTTGGTGTAGACTATAGATAGACTTTTAACTACTCACCAATAAATGTTATTGTGTTAAAGCTTTCGCTCATGGTCAAAGAACTCTCATTTAACCCAAATCCTATCTGAGAGATATTAAATCTCAAATATAGTATACGGGAAAGACTGTATGGGAGGTCGTCATATGTCTGGTCAAGCATGTGGTGCCCAAGCGGTTGCTGTTGTGGCCACACTTGATCCGCTTCAGACATAGGTTGCAAACAGCAACGGTGCGATCTGCTGCACACATGTAAAAAAAGGCCCACACCAAGGAACTTTTCAAAATCAGCAGGGAGTCAGCAGCGCCCTGCACCTGCGAAGCTCTGCGGTGTGATGCAGTAGGGTGGCTGCCCTTAAGCTGCCCCCTAGAGGACATCCTGCCTCGTTGGAGTTGTGCCAACAACAGGAAGTGAGAGGAAATCTACCCCTAGGAAGGAAAATTCTCTCCTGTAAGAGTTAATATGGGAAAAGGGTGTCTCCACTGATGCTTTATCATCAATCCTTGTTTCCCTAATAACCCAACATTTTCAAAATTCAATTGTCATTGGGACAGAATGTAAAGGTGAAATCAGGGGCACAGACAGCAAAACAAATGTTACAGGGCTGCTAACCCTTCCCTATATTATCCAAAAAGCTTAAAAATAATTTATTTTTGGGCTGGGGCTACACTTAAAAAATGCACCTGTTCCAAATTACAAACAGATTTAACTTAACAAATCTGCAGTCCCTATCTTGTTTGTAACCCGGGGACCGCCTGTATACTGCTGTTCAGAGTATATAGGGCCTGGGTGCCCCACGCCTTTTTTTATGTGCGGGGTTCCCCTCTATATCCATACCAGACCCAAAGGGCCCAGTAATGGGCTGGGGGGGGGGGGCAAAATTACATTACAGCTGCAATCAGTTTTAAATTACTTTTTTCCTTTTAGAAATTTCATTTTGTGCAGGGACTGTTCTAAACACGGGAAAATGCACCACTTTACAGGCATACTATAGATAACCCCCCCCCCCCCCCCCCCGCCCCCCCCCCCCCCCCAGGTACGATATTTAAAGGAAGGACTTTATTGTTTCACTTTAAGCATTCTTAAAATCACTCCTCCGGAAAAAAATAGCTGTTTTTTAAAACTTTTTTTTGCATATATACATGTCCCCTGGGGCAGGACCCAGGTCCCAAACACTTTTTTTATGACAATAACTTTCATATTAGCCTTTAAAATTAGCACTTTTGATTTTTCACGTTAGCGTCCCATTTAACGGTGTTCACACAAATTTTTTGTCTGTTCGCATGTTCTGCCGCAAACCGAACCGAGGGTTGTTCGGCTTATCCCTACTTATCCCTACCCCATACACTGATTCTCTTTTTTTGGGGGGTTCACCTCCTCTACCACCCCTCAACAACACTCAGCTCTTGCTCTGTCTCTTCTCTTCCCAAACATGCTCTGCTCCAAAGGTCCATGTATAGATTATGTTGTCTCTGCCCTAACCCTATACATGATTATCTACTTTTTGCCTTTTCTCTCTCTTAGTCTCTTTGGTACTTATTAAATCGGATTCCTTTATCTTCTCAGCTACTACTTTGCCTTCTCTGTTTCTCACAATGTTCTATGGTAGGCTGTCACTCTTTTCTCCCTTACATCCCCTGTAAGGAACAACTTCCTCTCTACTCATCCAGGTTCATCCACCATTCTGCCCCTGTTTTATATCCATATGTTCCATTTTCAGCTCCAACTATAACATCATACATTGAATAATCCCACCCCCTCTGCCCCATGATCAGCTTACACTTTGTCCCCGTCATGATCAGTTCTAATGAGATGGCAAACTTGACTAAATAAATAGTTTTTTGATTGGAGAGTAATTGATACAATGGCCTTTATAATTCAAAACAGTGTTTGAATCATTCATAGGCCAGAAACCATTCAGCCAAAAATGAACGTGCACACATAATATAAATGCAATAAAATATAATTGATCATAATAGAGACTGAACAACAAAAATAAACCCTTTAGATTCCAAATGACTAAAGCTGTAGATTGCAGCATCCAGTATAGCATGTACTCATGTGAACACATTTTCTTCATTATACAGTGTAATTGCCAGCAGTATATAATAAGAAGCAGCAGAATTAATAGATCAAGAAGAACTGTGACGGTTATAATCAAGGCTGGAACTATAGTCATTACAGCATAAAAGAGAGCATGGCTGCAACCAGGCTCAGCAGCTGAAGCACCTAGTTAAAGGATTTATCTATTGCCTTACATAATTAGACATGTTGCATACAAATGTATTTTAAGAACTGAAAATGTACAGTATTTCAGTTAAATGGCATTTGACATATGAAAAGTGAATTGATTCTCCCTTTTTGGGTTCTTTCTGGTTCTTTTTGTGTAGCTTGTGTGTGTGTGTGTGTGTGTGTGTGTGTGTGTGTGTGTATATATATGCAATTATGTTCTGATTCACAAATGCATTTGTACACATACATCAATTGTAACAATGCAAATGTAAATGTGCTTGGTATTCTGTGAAATAAAATATGTTGCACTAAAAAGAATTATCTCAACCATCTACATGCTCTGTATAGTGCAGTGTAGCAGGCTGGTTAAATTAGCTGGTCACTCATTATTTGCCATGACAGTAACGTTGGGATGTGCCAGCTGTCTCCGTGGTAACACAGCATCACAAGCAGGGACAACGCCTGCGGCCTTGATAAAGGAGGCTTCCAAAGGAGCAACCCGGCAGGGGACATTTGTCAGAAGCTAAACAGCAGGGAAGCTCTCATCTGACTCATGCTGCTGACAATACTAAAGAATACATTAAAATATGGGTACAAATAAAGGACCCATCAGAGGCCACTTTATACTACAAGCTGTCGCCTCCTTTGACCCTTTCAATGCTGAATTCTGCTGAATGACCTACTGTACAAACAAGTTATTTTTGATTTATGTGCAGGAAAAACCCATCATACTAAAACTAAATTTAGTGGCAGAACAATTTCTATAACTGGTCCTCTTATTAGATTTGGATTTTTTTATTGAGGCCATTCCCAGAATAAAACAATGCACCATTCTCAAAACAAAGGACTTTTTTTTAAGAGTAAAAACATAGAATGCTTATATATTGTGACCCTATGAATGTATCCTTTATAAGGAAAACTGGAATGTACAAAACATGTTAATCATTAATATTTTATTTCTATATCATGAAATGATAAACAAGAAATCTAAATACAATAGCTGTCTTTATGCTATAGTTTTTCCCAAAAATTAAACAAAACATTATTGGCCTAAATTCATTACAAATGTAGCATGGTCCCCTTGAGGACTGCTTGGATTTACCTGCTCATCTGCATCACCATGACACTGTAAACCTTCCAACCCACCTGACACTCTGGGTTCAGACATCTTTTTACAAGCACCTTTAAATGACACGTCACACAGATCAATATGTTTATATTAACTCAGCTTTTACTGGAGTAGCAAAGTAGCAATAATTTACAGAGGAGGGCAATAGATCAACCGAGTTCTGAATAACAGCCCAGACTCGGTAGAGGAATTCCCCAGAAAACAGCTTAAGAACAGTTTAACAGTATGAAGATACAATATACATATATGTACAGTGAGATACCACCTGAAGCATGACCTGTAGGACAATAAAGGGTTAAGTGTTTAGTGCCGGTAGTTACACTTTAAAGGGGAACCCCAGGCCAGCCTATTCAACCTTTAAATCTTAATGAGAGATCAGACAGTTTAAGGATAATGTAGGGCCCTTTAAATAGTAACAACAGCAATGTCCGAGGTGCATGCCTGATAGTCTTCACCGGAAGTTGGAGCTCATTTGTTTATATCCAAAAAGGCACAGTGTTGTATTAACAGACTGACTGGCTTAAACAGGCTAATGGTACTCCTTGAAATGTTTGTAGGTAAAGGTGTCTATGTACAGTTTTCAAATGGAAGTGCAGTAAAGTGTTCCCAAGGTAAAGGTGTCTGTACACAGTGTTCCAATAAAGTAACCAGGGAAAGATTGCAGAAGATGGGCTTTTGCCCTCTTACCAACGACTGGACCGAACAAGATGCCTTGCAGACAGTGACCCGGCAAGAGACATCCGTCAAAGAAGCTGCTAGCGATGACCCACAGGCACGGAGTGTGGAAGAACATGGTGTTAACCTGCTGAGTTGCCGTGTAGATGTCTGATGAGCAGCAAGCAGACTTATGCTCTCCGAGGCCAGGCTGAAATCACTTGAACACCGCTTGGTAGGCCGATACCTCTCTCTCCCCATCATGGAGAGGTGTGCATTACGCAAGGCCCAGGAAGAAGAGAGCATGGGGCGGATCTCCGGGCTCTCTCCCAGAAGTCCCCTGCATGGTAGCAAGGAACCCTGGGATGTAAGGAAAAAAGGGGGGAAAAAGCCTTTATAGGCCCCCCCTTTACTCATGTGATCTGAGGCAGCGGCAGTTTCTTTTTAAATAATTGTTAAATTAAAAGTTTTGAAATTGTCACATTTCAATTGGTCAAAAATTGATAGCCAATTACAATTAAAATGTTTGAAAATCAGAGTAGGATAGGTCATTTTAGGTAAAAGATTACCCTCCAATAAATGCTCTAGAATAACAAGGTACCCCTATAAGTAAGGGTCATTACCAATGGACGTTTGACAGTTGCTAAGAAGAAACTGAAGAAAACAGCTCCCCACCCCCCCCACTTCCTTGTCACGGCTTTTTATGGGGTACTTTATCTTTTGTATGGGGTAATTTGTTTCTTGTTTGTTAGAATAATGGAAAATTGTATACTCACCTTTCTGTAATTTTCCTTTCCTTTCCTTTCCTTTCCTTTCCTCATCTTCATGGCAGCACACACTGGGTTGTGGCTCCGCCCCCACAACCTGACAGGATTGGTCTAACTATAAATTTGAAGGGGAGACCCCCCGCTGCATTCTCTGTGTATATCATCGCAAAAAACAGGGTGGGAACCTGTGTTCTGCCATGAAGATGCGTCAGGAAAGGAAAATTACGGAAAGATGAGTATACAATTTTCCATTTTCCTGATTCCTTCATGGCAGCACACACTGGGCAATAACTCGCCATTTGGGTGGGTGCAAGAAAATAATATTTATTTCTTATAATGCGGAAGAATTGGCTCTAACAACGGATCTACCGAAGTCTGCCATGGCTAAGTGAGCAGAATCCACTCTATAGTGGGAAATGAAAGTGTGTCTGGAAGACCACGTTGCCGCCCCGCAAATCGTCTCTGGTGAGACTCTGCAATATGCTGCCCAGGAGGTAGCCACTGCCCTGGTCGAATGAGCCCTGATGTTCTCGGGAATCGCCAGATGTTGAATGGAATAAGCCTTCTTAATGGATCTTACTAACCATGCGGCAATAGTACGTGAAGTAGCCGATTGCCCGCGTCTGCTTCCATGTGGAATGACCATGAGGGAATCCGTCTTCCTAAAAGAATTTGTAGCTGTCAGGTAGCTAATGATGGTTGTTTTAACATCCAGTGGGTGAAGTTCACCTTGATCATTATTGAAGGATGGAAGGACGATGTCCTAGTTATAATGGAAGGAAGTTGCTACTTTTGGTATGGAGCGGTCTGAAGGTCTTAGAACCACTTTATCAGGAAAGAATACCAAGTAGGGCTCTGATGACATTAGTGCTTGGATCTCAGATACTCTCCTCGCCGATGTTATCGCGATGAGGAAGGATAGTTTCAGAGTTAGATCCCACAGTGAGATAGATTCCGGTTGAATAAAAGGAGGATTGGAGAAGGTGTTGAGGACTACTGAGAGATCCCATGATGGGAAGATTGGTTTCTTGGGAGGCTTAATCTTAAGACAGGCTCTCAGGAACTGAATTACCAGAGGGTTGAATGCCCATCTGGTGCTTGTTTTGGCAGACAGGGCGGATACATGTACCTTTTAGGGTATTTGAGCTTAGGCCCCTATCAACTCCTGACTGGAGGAACTCTAGAATCTGAGGAGGCTCTGGAGAAACGGGATTCCATCCCTTCTGCTGGGCCATGGAGAGGAACTTCCTCCAAATTCTTGTATAAATGGCGTTGGTAGTGGTTTTCCTGGCTTGCATCAGGGTTGATATTACTTCCTGAGAACAACCCTGTTCCCTTAGCCTAGTCCTTTCAATTTCCAGGCCTTCAAATGCAACTTCTCTGGAGCTGGGTGTAAGAACTGGCCTTGGGATAGCAAATCCGGGGCTATTGGAAGAGGAATTGGAGGTTGAAGGCTGAGCTGTAATAGGGTCGTGAACCATGGTCTTCTCGGCCAAAGTGGAATTACCACGATTACTGTAACTGAAAAACTCCGAAGCCTGGACAGGAACCTCGCGATTAGCGGAGTTGGAGGGAATATGTACCCCAACCTGAATTTCCACGGGTGAATTACAGTCCACCCCCTCGGCTGATGGAAACGAAGCTCTCGACAGGAACCTTTGACATTTGGCATTCGCTGGTGTGGCTGCTAAGTCGACTTCCGGCATTCCCCAAGCCTTTGTAAGAAGGGAGAAGGCCTGGGGACTCAAGGACCACTCGTTGTTCGATAGAGTCTCTCGACTCAGTCGGCTAACATGTTCTGTGCCGCCAGGACATATACTGCCTGCAAGTCTGCTAGGTGTATCTGTGCCCATTCCAAGATAGGATGGACTTACTCCATCAGTGTGACACTCCTGGTACCTCCCTGCTTCTGAACATAGGATACTGCCACCCTGTTGTCCATCCGGATAAGCACATTCTTCCCCCTCAGGATTGGTGTAAATGCCATGAGAGCATGAAATGCCGCCCTGAGCTCTTGTATATTTGATACTACACCCTGAGCCTGGAAGTGCCATTGACCCTGAGCTGCTTGATCTTGAAAGTGGGCTCCCCAACCGCTCTGGCAGGCATCCAAGGTGACTACTTTGGGGTTTGGGGGGACTATTGGTCTGTATCTTCTGAGATTGCTCGGTCGTGTCCACCACCATACAGATTGTTTCACTGACCTGGAGATGGCAATGGTCTGATGCATTGATACTCCATCCCACTGCTTTAGAAAGGAGTTCTGCAGGACTCTTATGTGCCATTGTGACCATTGTACTATGGGTATGGTTGCGGACATGGACCCCAGCACACTCAAACAGGCTCTGGCTGGTAGATGTCTTGCTGCCAAAAATCTCTGCATTTTCTGTATTAGGGGCTGAACTTTCTCTAGGGGATGTTGTACCCTGTTCGATTTCGTGTTCAGATCTGCTCTCATAAATACCATATTTTGAGTGGGTTGCAAACTTCTCTTTTTCCAGTTCACCAGCCACCCAAAGTTTTGGAGAGTTGCAAGTAAAATTTTTCGATGATGGATCAGCGTTTCCCGACTTTCTGCTAAAAGTAGGATATCGTCCAGATAATGGTGGATTCATAGACCTTTCTCTCTGTGGAATGCAACCAAAGGTAACAGGACCTTGGTGAATGTCCTGGGGGCTGAAGAGATGCCGAATGGGAGGCATCGAAACTGGAAGCGACACTGGTTGATGGCGAATCTGGGAAACTTTTGAAAGGCAGCATGAATTGGGATATGAAGATATGCGTCCGATAAACAGAGGCCTCTGCTACGAAGAAACAAGGGGGAGTAGAATCCTCTCCCCTTTTTGATCTGATGGGACTTCCAGAATTGCTCCCTTTTGTCTCAACTCTGCTACGCATTTTATTAGTAGTCTTCTTCTGGTTAGCGAGGATGGCAGTCTGGTTGACTGGAAGTGATTGTTTGGGATTCTGTCCATGAATTTCCATTTGTGTCCAAATTTGATTGTGGATAGTGTCCATAGATCTTTTATATGATTTGACCAGATTTGTATGAAATTTTTGAGCCTGGCGCCCACCTGCCTCCCTGCTGCCGGGTGGGCGGGCAAATTCTCAAAAGGACTTCTGCTGTTCTGCTGTTCCCCAGTCTTTAGTCTTGGACTTCCGCATCCTCAGGAAGGAAGGTCTTGCGTTTTTCCAGTCCCTTCTAAATTCCCTACCAGGACGGTAGGATTTAGATTCCCTGTATTTATCAGGGAGGTTGTGTCTGTAGGATGGCCCTTTCTGGACCTTGGGTCTCCTTTCGGAGGGAATCAGTCTTGACTTCCCTCCCGTTACCTTGGAGATGGCGGAGTCTAATTTAGCCCCGAACAGATTTGAGCCATCGTATGGAATTCTGCACCAGTTTGTTTTGGATGCAGTGTTAGCCATCCACGGTTTAAGCCATAAGGCCCTTCTTGCTGTGACTGAGGCTAGCATTGCTCTAGCCGAGGATCTTATAATATCAACTGAGGCCTCTGCTACGAAGTCACCAGCCAGTTTAATTTCCTGAAGAGAGGAAGTTATCTTTTCCAATTCAATGCCGCCTTGAAGGTCTTTTTCTATCCTGGTTGCCCACCCTGAGATGGCTTTAGCTACTGCCGCCGTGGTAATTGCTGGACTACAGGCGCCTCCGGCCGTGGAATATGCTTTTCTTCAGCTCTAGGTAATTTTTTCGATCAAGAACATCCCGGAAAGGAGACGGCGTCCTCAATTGGCAGAGTGACATGCCGGGCAAGGCGCATCAAGGAGGAATCGACGATGGGGGCATTAATCAGAGATTTGACTTTTGCCTCTTTTAAAGGGTACATTTTGGCCAGTCTGGTAAGGCTGGACCGCTTATCGGATCTCTCCCATTCGTCCTTAACCTCAAGTTCCCCTATAAAAGGGAAGTATTCAGGGTCCCTCTTTAAATTCGGGAAATATTTACGAACTTTCTGTGGCTCCCTCTTATCTTCTTCCCAGCCGAATGCTTCCTTAACCGATTTTGCAAAAGGCTCAACTAGAGAAAAATCTAACCCTGCAGACATTTCCTGATCCTCATTTTCGGAGGGGGATTCTGACGCTTGGGTGTGATGGAGGTCTGCCGATGATGTACTGGGTGCCGATCTATCCATTATCGGTGCTGTTGATTCCAGTATGGTTTCCCGCCCTGATTCTCTTATGAGATCTGTAGCCATCCTTGCGTCTGATTCTTTCTCTTTCGTAGCTTCATTGAAGCATGAGTGGCAGGCTAGTTTATCTGGCAGGGCTGGTGCGCCGCATACCCAGCAATCGTTGGCTGCAGGTCGGGTATGGCATCTCTGGCGATGTGGTGAAGGAGACCGCCTGCGACAGGAGCCGCTGTGGCGAGAATGGCTGTGACGTGAGTGGCTATGTCTTCGGTGGCGAGAGGGAGACCTTGAGCGGCTTCTGTGGGACCTCCTGCTTGAAGCATGACTGGATCTTCTCCCATGCCTAGAACTTGCGGCTCTTGACCTGATAGGGCTGCCAAAAAATGCCGCATTTAGTGGTCTGGCTCTCTTTTTTTTCTCCCCTTCTTCGATACTTACCTATGACGGTACGGCCTCTTACCTAGTTTGCTGATGGTGGTCTGCGTGGGCAGTGGACTCCATAGGAAAAAAAGGCAGCCTGAAGCAACTTATATGAAAGAAAATGGGATAGATTGTTTCCCATTTTTTTAATCTATTTATTTAATATTATTTACATAATTAAATATATATATATATATATATATACTATATATATATATCCACTATATATATATATATATATATATTTTACTCATTTTTTTTTTTTTAAGGCTGTAAGAGAGATCTTGAGAGGGAGACTGGCTTACCTTTGCCTTTTGAACCGATTCTGATGTGCAGGAGCGAATACAACTTCTTCTTGTGCAGATTCAGCAATACAGAGAGAATATTTTAAAATGGCGCCATTACGGCGGCCGTTTCCGGCTCTAGTGGGGGGATGGTGAGGCTCCCTCTCCTGATTACTGGGGCACAGGGCTCCTGCACGTCCCGATCCAGATGCCGCTACTCGCCCCATTTTCAGGGTCCGGTCGGGATCGGAGCACCACCAGTTTCCCAGTGTCAATTCTGACATCAGTGGCTCGGGGCTGAGGCCGTTACTGCGTGTATCTCTGATACACGCATGCGGTTCCTTAGGAGCTGTCACATCACTCACACCAGGCTGTTATCTGGCTGCACTCTGGCTGGCTCTGCCATCACCTGCAGGGCTGGGGGGTCTCCGGAGTCAGGAGACGGGGACAGGAGCTGACTGGACTGAGGACACTCATAGCTGCATAGTAAACTTGTGGTTAGGTCTGCTGTCACCACTGACTAGTCACAAACTTATGGGGATGCACGGGGATGCCTTATTCATGTTACAGCATAGCTCTATTAAGTTGCTTTATCCAGCTCACGTCAGGCTGTGTCATTTGGTGGTCATGTGGCCGCACAGCCTTGTTCAGTTTTCCTTATGTCGGGGTCATGTCTGTGTTAATAGGTGGCTGCTGTTTTAGTTCACCCAGAGCAGAGAAGCATGTTCTCCATCTGTGTGCATCTGTTGGCAACTGCTGTTTAATCGGCAGGGAGGCTGCCCCTTCTCATCACCTCGATCCTGGAGCCGTCTCCATGAGGGTGCCGCTTCTCCCGGGTTCCGCCGGGAGAGGGGGGGAATCAGCCGCCTGACAGCTTCTCGGGCTACAGGGGGGGGCACGCTTCTCCTACCCGCTCGCTTCTCCCGGTGTTCCGCCGGGGGGGTGTGGCCGCCTGTTGGCCCCTCTGTCCCCACGAGAGTGCCGCTTCTCCCGCCTGCCCACTTCTCCCTGTGTTCCCCTGGGAATGGGGGGGATTCAGCCGCCTGACAGCTCATCTGTCTCCTCGAGGGGGCCCCCCCCCTGCTTCTTCCTGTTTTTCTGCTGGGGGAGGGGGGGATTCGGCCGCTTGATGGCTCCTCTAGCCACACAGATCGATCTCCTCTAGGGGGCCACCCGTCCGCTCCTCCCGGTGTTCCGTGCGGGGGGGGATTCGGTCACCCGCCAGCTCCTCTCCTGTCACAGCTCTGGGCACCCGCTTCTCCTGCCCTGTTACCACATACTAGGCACTCAGGATTAGCATGGGTTTCAGGGGTCAAATCAGGCTGTGGAGTTGACATGACACTTGCTTGTCACCTGTCATCTCACAGTTTGTGGGGGTCCTTAGAGGGGCTGCATGGCTGTAATACACTTCTCATGCAATTTATGTTTCTAGGCAATTTACATTTCTCATGCGACTTGCGTTTCTCATGCGACTTGCGTTTCTCATGCGACTTAAGTTCCTCAGGTAAGTTTTTGTTCCTCATGCAATTTGTGGTGCTCTTGCAAGTTTTGGTTCTTGTGCAAATTTTCAAATGTCTATTCACGTTTTTCTCACATTTATTACGTTTCTCACGTTTCCCATGTTCTTACGTTTCCCATTCATGTTCTTACGTTTCCCAGTCATGTTCTCTCGTTGCCTTTCGTTCGCTGCATTTCCGTTAGCTGGTGCTTACATCCAGGATCTGTCACGTCTACAGATCCATATGGGCTGAGGTTTCGTTTTTAATTGATTGTCGTCCCACAATCTTCTCGCCTGTAGTCCATACGTCATACATGCACGTTCACCATTACTACTACCCACCACGGTGGACAGCACAGTCATGGTTGTGGAGAGAAAAAGTTGTCCCCTTTAAGAAAAGGGGAGGGGCCGAAGCAGGGGAGGCGCTTGGTTAGGAAGTTAGGAAGAAGAAATGTGAGTGAGGTCATCAGTGAGCGACAGAGGAGAAGATTCCCACCCACCCTCCCAAGTATGGTCAATTATGATAGGGGCTGTAAGGACAGCCCGGGCAGTGGTTGGGTCTTTGGAGGAAGAGAATATGGTAGTTATATGCATATATAACATGGTTGGTACCCATCTGTGGGATGGGGGTTAACATGGTTGGTACCCATCTGTGGGATGGGGGTTAACATGGTTGGTACCCATCTGTGGGATGGGGGTTAACATGGTTGGTACCCATCTGTGGGATGGGGGTTAACATGGTTGGTACCCATCTGTGCGATGGGGGTTAACATGGATGGTACCCATCTGTGGGATGGGGGTTAACATGGTGGGTACCCATCTGTGGGATGGGGTTAACATGGTTGGTACCCATCTGTGGGATGGGGTTAACATGGTTGGTACCCATCTGTGGATGGGGGTTATCAGGTACCTTCCGGTTAACGAGGGGTTAACCAGGAAGGGGTTAAAGGTAGGTCACTGCGAAAGTTGAGTACTGTCTCCGGGTCTGGGGGCTTGCGACCGGAGGCCTAAAGTTTGAAGAAGTTTGGCGCAGTGACCAGTGGGATGGGGTTCCCCGAGAAGACCCCAAAAGTACATAAAGTTGGTTAAGAGTTATTTAAAATGTTTTTTATTAAATTTTAAGGTAATTGTTAATAAAAGGCCGTCAAGGCCATTTACTCCAAAATCTTGTCATGTCATTTGTGAGGGGATTTGGAGGGGTTAGATATTATGTTTAATGGATGGCTTAAGGGACTGTGGGTTAGGTCCTTCACATGTCATGTCATTTCTGCACCCACATCCTTATACTTGTCAGGTACCAGGGGTATTGGTTGTCTGTCATGTTCTCTGGTCTTTTTTACACAGCTGGGTTGTCCATATTCTTTCCACTGCAGGTTACCCATCACGTCTATGGGTTTAACAGATTGAGGTGATCGTTTTTAATTGGCTTGTTTCGGTGGCAAGTCTCCTCATCTGTTCTCGCGCTGCTCACACATTTCGTACAAACCCACTTTTCTCAGGCAATTTATGTTTCTCAGGCAATTTACGTTTCTCATGCACCTTACGTTTCTCGTGCACCTTATGTTTCTCGTGCACCTTACGTTTCTCGTGCACCTTACGTTTCTCATGCACCTTACGTTTCTCATGCACCTTACGTTCTCATGCACCTTACGTTTCTCATGCACCTTACGTTTCTCATGCACCTTACGTTCTCATGCACTTTACGTTTCTCATGCACTTTACGTTTCTCATGCACCTTACGTTTCTCATGCACCTTATGTTTCTCATGCACCTTACGTTCTCATGCACTTTACATTTCTCATGCACTTTACATTTCTCATGCACTTTACATTTCTCATGCACCTTACATTTCTCATGCACCTTACGTTTCTCATGCACCTTATGTTCTCATGCACTTTACGTTTCTCATGCACTTTACGTTTCTCATGCACCTCACGTTTCTCATGCACCTCACGTTTCTCATGCACCTCACGTTTCTCATGCACTTTATGTTTTTCATGCACTTTACGTTTCTCATGCACTTTACTTTTCTCATGCACCTTACGTTTCTCATGCACTTTACGTTTCTCATGCACATTACGTTTCTCATGCACTTTACGTTTCTCATGCACTTCATGTTTCTCATACAATTGTTTTGTTTCTGTGCCAACTCACGTTTCTTGTTTTCCCAGGTTTCTCTCGTTTTCCCAGGTTTCTCTCGTTTTCCCAGGTTTTTCTTTCGTTTTCCCAGGTTTTTCTTTCGTTTTCCCAGGTTTATCTTTCGTTTTCCCAGGTTTTCTTTAGTTTTCCCAGGTTTTCTTTAGTTTTCCAGGTTTTTCTTTAGTTTTCTCTCGTTTTCTCACGTTCTCGTGCAACCGGTGTTTCTTTTGCAGGTTGCTTTTTTCTTGCTGCCTCGGTTCTTATGCTGCTCAAGTTTTCGTCAGATCGCGCTACTCGTCCAGTCATGTTCCTTCACGCAGTTTACGTTCCTGTCACAGGTTCTCAGTCAGCTCACGTTTCTCTCGCAATTTATGTTCCTGACCCAGTTGTGTGTCATTTTCACGCTACCTTCAATTTCCCAGCTCTGTCCGGCCAGGAGTTGCGCATAATATGGAACTATTGGTAAGTCAGCCTATTGCAGCTCTAGCAGCTTCTACTGGCTTAGGGGCTTCAGTTGTATTCCGGAACCCTCTCTGTGCCGGGGCCGGTATCAGTAGGCTCAGGTCTCGGTCACAGATGTCGGCGTCACGCCTTCTCTTTGGTTTCCAGCATTTGTGATGTATTAAGTTTCCTTGATCGATAAAATCGCATCAGCCTTGATCGATAAAATCTTTGTTTTGTATTCTAGGTAGGCTCGTGACATGGCTTGAGATGTTTTCCAGGCTTTCCGGTCTAGGTTTCTTAGTCCTGATGGTGGACATCCAGTTCCTATTAACACTTTTTCGTACTGTCCCTGATCACTGCCACACCAGTTATATGATGACGCTGTACTGCATTGGTGACAGTATGTAAAAAATATTGTGACATTTCTTAATTTTCCAAAATATTATGACCAAAAAATTACAACTTCAGGAAACTTGCCATGCCTCTTAATAAATACCTTGGGCTTTCTAGTTTCCAAAAAGGGGTCATTTGGGGATATTTGTACTGTCCTGACATTTTTCGGGCCTCAAGAAATGAAGGCTGTCAGTACAGGATTGATCAATTTTCAGATATATATCATAGTTTGTGGACTCTATAACTTTCCTATAGACTAATATACTGTAATATATAATGTAATATACTGTACACTGACTTGGGTTATTTTCACCAAAGAAATGTAGCAGATTACATTTTGGCCTAAATTTATGAAGAAATAATATTTATTTGCAAAAGTTTATAACAGAAAACAAAGAAAAACACGTTTGTTTGTTTTTTCAAATATTTCAGTCTTTTTTTGTTTATCTAGTAAAAAAAAATACCACCAAAAGAAAGCTCTAGTTGTGTGAACAAAATGGTAAAAAGGGGTCTGGGGGGGGGGAGCGTGACCAATATGGAGACCAGGCCAGTTGCATAGGCACCGAGCTCTGCTGCAAAACGGGGATAAATCCTGTTTAATATCCTTCCAAGCCTAGCTGATGCCCATGGTTCTCTTACCTACCTGCTAGCAGATGTTGACATGAAGGCAGAACTCATCGGAGCTGCATAAATCGAGAGGAACACCCGTTAAATCCAGCGGAGTGCCGACACATGTGGCGCGGGCCTCTGACATAGGGACTGTGACGAAATGTCCCTACACTCGACTTGAGTGCTTTCGTCCTATGCCACTTCCTCCCAGTCTGAATATAGATATCAGATATTCCAACCACTCCCAAGCATAAAACAAGACGACACTTGCACAAGAACCAAAATGACAAGTATTTATAATACAGTAGAAGAGGAGGTCCCCCCTCCTGCTCATTTATTCTAACAATACAACTGTAGCCAGAAACAGAATTAACCTGAGCTAATTATCTAAATCAACACTCAGACTAGTTGACTGAGAGATAAGACTTTTCAGGGTAAGACTTTATGGCTCCTAGCTCACTAACTGTTCAATACACATTACCATAAACATCAACACAGGGTTAAGTAGCACAAACAACAATGTGTGGAATATTCTTACAAGCCAGACTAGACTCATTTACATACAAGACAACAGACAGGTGGCTGGAGTTCATGACATTAGCATCTGACAGTGTGTGTCCCAACAGTATGAGACAGCACACATTATATATACATATATACAGAATTGAATCTGACTAGCACAGATTATAGTGGGGTTCTCATTCACCCTGTGCCCCTTAAAATCCAGGGCCCATAATCAGTCGGCAAGAGGCTCGCATTCAGTCTTCTCCAAAAGCCTGTGTCCCGGCTAGGTCTGTCACACATCTCCCCTTTCGGCAGGGACTAACACAGGAGGGGACCCCAGACGGGTTGACTCCAAAGTTAGCCAGGGGTTCCAGTCCTCTAATGCTGGTATCCACACAGTACCCCAAACAGAGTATTCCTCACCCAGCCAACGTCTGCCTCTCTCAGAGAACATATCCGCCGCTGGGGAGAGGCCTGGACTGGCCCTTCTCCCTGGAGTCTTTTCAGCCGCTGGAGAGAAGACAGGGTGACTGGGCTCACTCCATCATGCTGTTGGGGATCTGGGCCAACCGCTCCGGAATCCCTGGGGTATACAAGTGGAGACTGAAGTCCCATCCACCAATATCAGCTCAAGCTGCAGTTGTGAAGTCCAGATTGCATTCTCTCATTGGGTCCTGATCTGCTGCTCAGGAGTGACCACTACCTCCTCACCCTGGGCCTCCAGAACTGCCACAGGTGTGGGGCAGAGGTCTTGGACCCTCTGTCCAGCTGCCAGCACTTTAGCTGGGTTGGTGTCATCATTCTGGGGTGCCATCTGCTGCTGGACAGTGTGACCGATTGCCCCAGCTTCCTGAAGCTGTAGAGACATTGTAGGTGCTAGGCAGAGGCCGGCGGCACTCTGCCCTGTTGCCAGTGATTCGGCTGGGAGTAGCAGCTCTACTACCTCAGCTTGTCGCTGGAGAGAGGGGCCGACTACCACGGCTCCCTGGAACTCCACAGTTGTTGCCAGTGCTAGGCAGAGGTTGGTAGCACTCTGCCCCGGTGGCAGCACTTCTGCTGGGGCCTCCACATCCTCTGCTCCGGTTAACCATTGTGGCAGGAGGCTGGCTTCCTCCACTCCCAAACTGTCTAGCTGCCATTGGGGAGGTGAGCTGGCTGCTTACTTTTCCATTCCCTCATCTGGCTGTTGGGACAACATGTCTCTGGTACTGTCTCCCAGGTGCACAAATCTTTGCTGGGGAGGAAAGACCGCTTTCTCCACCCTGGCCAACTGTTGGGGAGGGACGACAAATAGAGATGGCCTTGTGCTTTGCCCGGCGGTCGGTTTGTGGTGAACTTTGCTCGTTCGCGATTCGCCAAACCGGCGGACATAAGGCGCGGTTTGCGGTAGCCATATTCTTTTACATTGTGAAGAACTTTGACCCGTGACACATCCATCATGGGGTACAGGACAGATAATTGAGACATTTCAGCACATGGACATACCCCCTACCTTATAAATAGACCTGATCTGGCTGCCATTTTACATTCTGTCTTTTGTCAGTGTAGGGAGAGAGGTTGCTGTTTGGAGGAGGGACAGTCTGTAATCACTAGCTATTAGGTCCACAAAAGTCATTTTAAGGACTGGTATAAGTGTAGGGGTGTAATACACTTATAATATACTTTCAAATATAGAAAGCATATTATAGTTCATTTCTATTGTGCAGCATTGTGACTGTAGTGCTGAGCGATTCTGCAGCTGTCTTTTGTCAGTGTAGGGAGAGAGGTTGCTATGTCGAGCAGGGACAGTCTGTAATCACTAGCTATTAGGTCCACAAAAGTCCTTTTAAGGACTGGTATAGGTGTACTATTTGGTGTGCAGTATATAGGGGTGTAATACATGTATAAAATACTTTCAAATATAAAAAGGATAGTATAGTAAGTGCATTCCGACTGTGCAGCATTGTGACTGCTGAGCAGTTCTTCAGCTCTTTTGTCAGTGTAGGGAGAGGTTGCTGTGTGTCGCAGGGACAGATTGTAGCGACACAAATCGCTAACGAATATAGGTCCACAAAAGTCCTTTCAAGGACTGGTATAGGTGTACTATTTGGTGTGCAGTATATAGGGGTGTAATACACGTATAAAATACTTTCAAGTATAGAAAGCATAGTATAGTGCATTTCTACTGTGCAGCATTGTGACTGCTGAGCGGTTCTGCAGCGATACTACAAAGAGTGAAAAACGCAATTAGAAAAAGTATTATAACTGGTGTGATAGACCAGTGGCCCCCCAAAATGACAGATTGAAGCGGGGTGTTATATACCTTCTTCCACATATACTGCACTTCTCTAGAGACTTTTGTCACAGGGTCATTTAAAAAATGACAGGCAGAGGAAGAGGCAGGCCCTTCCGCAGGGGTGGTAGGGGTAGGGCAGGAGCTCCAGGCTTGAGCCAAAGTGGGAAGTTGCAGAAGGTGCGTTCGATTACGTCAAAGGACGCACCAGACTTGGTTGAGTGGCTCACTCAGCCTTACTCTTCTGCACCCTCCTCATCCTCTCTATCTGCACACTCTTCACTCTCTGCTGTGTGCACCCCCAAAGACACTACCACCAACACCACCATATACCCTCCGCTTGAGTCACAGGAATTATTTTCTGATCCATCACAAGACATTTCCGATGCGCAGCCATTCTTGGCATTGGATCAGGAAGAGGAGGTAGCAACAACCGCCACTCAGCAGTCTGACGACAGTACCCAGATCAGCCCAAGGAGGTTGGTCCCCGCTGTTGCTGCCTACTCCGAGATCTCTAATTATAGTGGTGGGGAAGGTGACGTTGATGATGACGTGTCTAGGGACGTCACGTGGGTGCCCACAAGAGAGGAAGAGGAGGGGAGTTCAGAGGGAGAGATGGACCAGCAGATAGGGAGGAGAAGCAGGCGGAACTTACATTGCACAGGAGGGACAAACCAGACTGCTAATGTATCAGGAGCGAGCCATCAACCATGTACGGTCACATCTGGTGCTCCCAGGACGCCAGCACATGGCTCCGCAGTATGGGCTTTTTTTAACGTGTCCGCTGCTGACAATAGTGTTGCCATCTGCAGGCTTTGCAGTCAACACATAAATCGCGGTAAGCCCAACACTCACCTAGGGACGACCGCCTTAAGAAGGCACATGAGCTGCCATCACCGAACCCAGTGGGAGCAACGACGTCAGAACCCACAAAGCCACACTCCAGGCACTCACCGTCCAGCCTCTTCTATTTCTCCTTCTCCTCTCTCCTCAGAATTGTCCTCCGGAGTGGAGGACCTTCCATCATGCCGTCCTCACGTTTTTCTGGAAAAAGGCAGGCTTCCTTGGGCCAAATGTTCGAGCTTAAAAAAAATGATGACGCCGGATAACCCTCTTGCCCAATGGTTGACCACTGGCTTGTCAGAACTGATAGCCCGCCAACTACTGCCATATAAACCGGTGGACTCTGAGGCCTTTTGAAAATTTGTGGCCATTGGAACACCACAATGGAAGGTCCCAGGAAGGAAGTATTTCTCACAGAAGGGCATCCCAGAGCTATATGGCCATGTTAGCATCCCCAATTCCTTTTTTAATAAGCTGGACAAAGCCATCGGTACATTTGCGTGGCTGGGTAAGGTCCCCAGAGTAGCTAGATCCACGCTCCAGCTCTCGCTGTCGGAGGGAGGTTTAGGTCTACTTAAACTCAAAAAAATATTATTGGGCTGCGGTTTTGGTATCGGTAAGGTGGTGGTTCTCACAAGATCAGTCCAACCCTGCGGTAAATTTTGAGGCGGCAATATTAGGGTCATATGCAGAACTCAGTAACTTAGTATATCGAGGGCCTCGTTCCAATATACACATTACCACCCCTATGAGAACCACTGTTGGGGTGTGGAGACAAGTCTCGGGATCTCTGATGAGGCCCCAGACCTATTCCCCCTATACTCCCCTGTGGGGTAACCCAGAGCTACCCCATCTACGGACAGTGCCCGATCCGCACATATGGGCCAGACACGAAGTCAAGACTCTCCGGGATATAATGCCTGGGGGCCGTCTCCTTTCCTTTAGCGAACTAAAGAATACATTTTCACTCCCTTCGTGGATGTACTTCCAATTTCTGCAGCTTTGGCATGTGATCGGGGCACAGTTTCTGGACCCGATCGCCCTAGCTCCCCGCACTCAGTTGAACAACTCCTCATGGCACGCAATATCGACAGAATGCTATCCTCCATATACTTTAGACTCACTTGTGCGGGCAGTAACGGGACTGACAGAGCATTCACAGCTTGGCAGAGAGACATACCTAGCCTGACAGAGGATGACTGGTCCGAGAGCCTCCAACAATACATCATCCTAATGATAGCAGCCAAAGACCGTTACATTCAGATAAAATGTCTCCATAGGGTGTACTATACGCCCCAAAGGCTGTCAGTCATATACCACAATGTTGAAGAAAAATGCCAGCGATGCAAGGGAATAGGAAATTACATACACATGGTGTGGGAATGTCCCCTAATACAGATTTGTTGGCAGGCAGTGGCTGCTGACATTAGTTCAATTAGTAGAATACCAATCAAACTTGTTCCCCTGATCCTTCTCCAGTGATAATATACCTACTAACACAGCCCTCAAATTTTCCACTCGCCTACTCGCATTTTGCGAGTGGAAAATTAGGTCTGGCGAGGAGCTGGGCTGCCTGGGAGCGGGGGGGGGGGGGCGAGCACCGCCATCAGTGGGGGATGAATGGGAGAAAAAGTGTTGAGGAACAGAGGGTGGCGGCCGGTTTCTTATAGAGGAAGAAAGCGTGTATGAAGAGGAGATCTGGCTTCATCACAGAGCGGGGTTTCTCTGCTGTAACCCGCACCTGTGACAGACAGAACGCGCCCTGGCATTGGACCCACGTTCTGTCTGTCACAGGTGCGGGTTCAGGAGGGTGGGGCTGTGTGTGACGGCGCGTGGACGCCAATTGTAATGTAAAGCTGTTACAGCGGGTAAACCCCGCTCTGTGATGAAGCCAGATCTCCTCTTCCTACACACTCTCTTCTGCTATAATAAACCGGCCGCCCCCTCTGCACAGGTAAAGCTGCACTGGTAACCCTGCAATAATGGACACAGGAGAGGCTGCATGATG
Organism: Lithobates sylvaticus; assembly: GCA_028564925.1. Classification (NCBI taxonomy): domain Eukaryota; kingdom Metazoa; phylum Chordata; class Amphibia; order Anura; family Ranidae; genus Lithobates; species Lithobates sylvaticus. The sequence goes on from CM053037.1 coordinate 91,622,069, forward strand.
GACACAGGGGAGGCTGCATGATGGGCACAGGTGAGGCTGCACTGATGAGGCTGTAATGATGGACACAGGTGAGGCTGCACAGGTGGGGCTGCACGGGTGAGGCTGCAATGATGGACACAGGTGAGGCTGCACTGGTGAGGCTGCAATGATGTACACAGATGAGGCTGCATGTGTGAGGCTGCAATGATGGACACGGGTAAGGCTGCATGGGTGAGGCTGCAATGATGGACACAGGTGAGGCTGCACGTGTGAGGCTGCAATGATCGACACGGGTGAGGCTGCACATGTGAGGCTGCAATGATGCACACGGGTGAGGCTGCACTGGTGAGGCTGCAATGATGGACACTGGTGAAGCTGCATGATGGACACAGGTGAGGCTGCACAGGTGAGGCTGCAATGATGGACACAGGTGAGGCTGCAATGGTGGACACAGGTGAGGCTGCAATGATGGACACAGGTGAGCCTGCAATGATGGACACAGGTGAGTCTGCAGGGGTGAGGCTTCACAGGTGAGGCTGTAATGATGGACACAGGGGAGGCTGCATGGGTGAGGCTGCAATGATCTAAAAAGGTGAGGCTGCACGGGTGAGGCTGCAATGATGGACAAAGGTGAGGCTGCAATGACGGACAAAGGTGAGGCTGCAATGATGGACACAGGTGAGGCTGCACTGGTGAATCTGCAATGAAGTGCACAGATGAGGCTGCAATGATGGACTCAGGTGAGGCTGCAATGATGTGGACAGGTGAGGCTGCAATGATGTGCACAGGTGAGGCTGCAATGATGTGCACAGGTGAGGCTGCAATGATGTGCACAGGTGAGGCTGCAATGATGTGCACAGGTGAGGCTGCAATGATGGACACAGGTGTTGGGTGGGACAACTGGTGGCTAGTAACCCTTAAGGCCTGGCTAGTAGCTCAAGACTTGAAATTTTGAGCCCTGCTTTAAGGTATCACTTTACTGGCTGCAACACTGGTTAAAGCACCACCATCCAGAACAGGATGATAACCACTGGGGCTGTATGGTATGAATTCTCACAAACTGGAACCAGAAAGATCAAGCAAGCAATGCCCAGTTAAAAGTGCTACTGATAACTGCCTTTGCACCAAGCACTGCACCTTGGCAAGATGCAACAAAGCTTTGTTGTAGTGTTCTGGGCATTGAGTAACCTTGTGAAATGAACAACCTTGCGCCAATAAAACCAGTGAAATTACTATATAGCTGCTCCCCAAAGTAGGAATCCTACCGTGCAATCTGGAATAGTGGTGATAGGGGGTTCTGTAAGATATATATTAGCAATTAAGTGTATATATGACCATAAATCATGGAATAAAAATTGTGACAATTTTAATCTTAGTGTCTTTAAATGTCTATTAATCTTCAGTGAAAGCTATACGTTGTAGTATTCGTGCAAAAAATCCTCCACCGCTGCATGTAAAATCAATTCACACCCAATGTGCTCAAGTATAAATGCCTGCTCACCAGATGTCTATGACCTCTTTAATTAAAAAGAAGGTCTGTAATTGTTAGATAGACACTTCTGGAGTCAATGGATGGATCAGGAACCTCCTATGCTGTGTTCTCCTCTCCATCACGGTTACCCATAGGGATAAAGTACAAAGGGGGACCAATAGCGTAATTCTGCTTTTTATTAAAAAATTTAAAAAATAAAACATTTTGCTTACATTTATTAGTGCCTATGTCCCAGCACTAAGGATCACTTGCATGTGTGCTGATAGGAACCAAAAGCTGCTCAGTCCACACTGAAGATCAGCGCGCGTTCCACCGCTACTCAGAGAACAGGATGCTGGGACCCGGATCTGACGTGAACGGAAAAGCGCATCGACGTAGGTTTCGTATTTCTACTAGAGTTGAGCGGACACCTGGATGTTCGGGTTCGACGGGCTCGGCCGAACTTCGCAAAAAAAAGTTCGAGTTCGGGACCCGAACTTGACCCCGAAACCGAACCCCATTGAAGTCAATGGTGACCCAAACTTTTGAGGACTAAAATGGCTCTAAAAAAGTAATGGAAAGAGCTAGAGGGCTGCAAATGGCAGCAAAATGTTGTTAAGAGCATGGCAAGTGCTCTGCAAACAAATGTGGATAAGGAAATAACTTAAAATAACATAAAATTCATAAAAACAAAATATAATATGCTGGAGGCCCCCTTCTCAAATCAGGTTCTGCTCCAGGCACCGATGGTCTCCCTAACCACTATTACAAGACATTTACTACCACCCTGACTCCACATTTGACAAAAAATGTTAACGCAAAGACACAGGGAACCCCACTTGATCCTCGCCTAAACACAGCCTACATTGCAGTAATACCGAAACCGGATAAAAACCCGGAAGAAGTCAGTAATTATAGAGTAATAGTAATAGCGACTTAAAAATCCTTACCAAACTCCTTGCAAATCGCCTAGCTTCCTTCATTAACCGATATGTTCATAAGGATCAAGTGGGGTTCATCCCAGGCAGACAGGGCCCTGATCAGATCAGAAGAGCCATAGACATAGGGGCTGATTTACTAAGATAAATGCGCCGGTTCATACCATAATTGGTGCGCCAGATAAATTATTAAGTGAGCGTATGAACCGGCGCACACATAAGCGCAACACATAATATAGCGGCGCACGACGATAATAGTATGCCATTGATAATAGCGCATGCTAACAGTCCATTCACATAGGGGCAACACAACTTCCAGCGTGACTTGGGGCGACTTACAACACGACTTGGGGCGACTTTACAACACGACTTGGGGCGACTTACAACACGACTTTAAGTCGCCCCCAGGCCAGGCGACTTTAATTTAAAAAAAAAAACGGCATGGGTTCGCCTCCAAGAGCGTACCAGGCCCTTCAGGTCTGGTATGGATATTAGGTGGAACCCTGCGCAAAAAAAAAATGGCGTGGGGGCCCCCCTCAAAATCCATACCAGGCCCTTCAGGTCTGGCATGGACTTTAAGGGGAACCCCGCTCCAAAAAAAATGTCGTGGGGGTCCCCCTCAAAATACATACCAGACCCTTATCCGAGCACGCAACCTGTCAGGCTGCAGGAAAAGAGGGGGATGAGAGAGTGCCCCCCCTCCTGAACCATACCAGGCCACATGCCCTCAACATTGGGAGGATGCTTTGGGGTCCCCCCCAAAGCACCTTGTCCCCATGTTGATGAGGACAAGGGCCTCATCTCCACAACACTTGCCCGGTGGTTTGGGTGTCTGCGGGCGGGGGGCTTATCGGAATCTGGAAGCCCCCTTTAACAAGGGGACCCCCAGATCCCGGCCTCCCCCCATGTGTGAAATGGTAAGGGGGTACCTACCATTTCACCAAAAAAGTGACAAAAGTGTTAAAAATGACAGGAGATGGTCTTTGACAATTCCTTTATTAAAGTCTTCTTTCTTCTGTTCTTCTTCCTTTCTCCATCTTCTTCTTCCTCCATTTTCTTCTTCCTCCGATCCGCTTCTTCTTGCTCCGGTGTTCTCGTTCGGCATCTTCCTCCCTGGCGTCTCTTCTTCGTTATCGGGCCGCTCCACGCAATGGGAGGCTCGGTTCCATGCATCAGAGGGGGGCGGCATCACCGGGTGGCCCCGGCCTCCTTTATATAAGACCTGTCAGAAGAAGAGAAGCAACACACAGCGGGAGCCTCCCATTGCGCGGAGCGGCCCGATAACGAAGAAGAGACGCCGTGGAGGAAGATGCCGGACAAGAACACCGGAGCAAGAAGAAGCGTGTGCGCACAGCCCTCAATCTTCGTGGTGGCATGTCACGGGGACACTGCTCGCCACCTAGGGGGGTGAACAGCCATTGGGCACTGCCGATCACAGATGGTACCGCCCCACTTTGCACGGACCATTCGCGCAATCGCGAGTGTGCTGCGCGTGCACGTCAGTGGCGGAGCGTTCCCGGGAACACTGCTCATCACCGACGCTGGTAAACAGCCATTGGCCAGCGGCTGTTTACCACATGATCGGCTGTGATCCTTTCAGTCGATCACTAAATGTAAACATAGTGCGGTAACGAGATGTTACCTTGTTCTCCTCCTCACACACTGATCGTGTGTGAAAAGGAGATTGCGGTAACATCTTGTTACTGCTTACAGTGTACACCAACACACACTGATTGCCCCCCCAATAAAGAGGACCTGTCACCACCCATAAAAGTACCTGTCACCACCCATCAAAGTACCTGTCACAGTTCATCTGAGTACCCAAGTACCTGTAACAGTCCATCTGAGTACCTATCACAGTTCATCTGAGTGCACGAGTACCTGAGTACCTGTCACAGTCCATATGAGTACCTGAGTACCTGTCACAGTTCATCTGAGTACCTGTTACAGTCCATCTGAGTACCCAAGTACCTGTCACAGTTCATCTCAGTACCCGAGAACCTGAGTACCTGTCACAGTCCATATGAGTACCTGAGTACCTGTCACAGTCCATATGAGTACCAGAGTACCTGAGTACCTGTCACAGTCCATCTGAGTACCTGAGTACCTGTCACAGTCCATCTGATTACCTGAGTACTTGTCACAGTTTTTCTGAGTACCCGAGTACCTGTCACAGTTCATCTGAGTACCCGAGTACCTGTCACAGTTCATCTGAGTACCTGAGTACCTGTCACAGTTCATCTGAGTACCCGAGTACCTGTCACAGTCCATCTGAGCACCTGAGTACCTGTCACAGTTCACATGAGTACTGAGTACCTGAGTACCTGTCACCGTACCCGAATACCAGTCACCAGCCTGTAAGAGTACCCTGAGTACCTATCTGTAGCCCATCAGAGTACCCAAGTACCTGTCACCAGGCCATCAGAGTACCCAAGTACCTGTCACCAGCCCATCAGAGTAACTGATTACCTGTCACCAGCCCATCAGAGTACCCGAGTACCTATCTGCAGCTCATCAAGTTACCCAAGTACCTGTCTCCAGACCATCAGAATACCCGAGTACCTATCTGCAGCCCATCAGAGTACCCAAATACCTGTCACCAGCCCATCAGAGTACCCGAGTACCTGTCTGCAGCTCATCAAGTTACCCGAGTACCTGTCTGCAGACCATCAGAATACCTGAGTACCTATTTGCAGCCCATCAGAGTACCCAAGTACCTATCTGCAGCCCATGCCTCATAGAATATAAGTTGGGGTGTTTTCTTTCCAAAATGGGGTCACTCCACTGTTCTGGTGCTCAAGGACCTTCAAAAGTGTGATAGGTAGAAACTAAATTAGATGTGTAATTTATGCTCCTAGAACGCCTGAAGGTACTACTTCAATGTTGGGCCTTTGTATGTGGCCAGGCTGTGTAAAAGTCTCACACATGTGGTATCGCCATACTCAGAAAGAGTAGCAGAATGTATTTTGGGGTGTAATTTGTTGTATGCATATGCTGTGTGTGAGAAACAACCTCATAATATGACAATTTTGTAAAAAAAAAAAAAATCTTAATTTTCCAAAGAATTGTGGGAAAAAATTACAACTTAAAAAAACTCACCTTGCTACTTACTTAATACCTTGGAATGTCTATTTTCTAAAAGAGGTAATTTGGGGGGTATTTGTACTTTCCTGACTTGTTATGCCCTGTACACACGATCGGACATTCCGACAACAAAATCCATCAGATTTTTTCCAACGGATGTTGGCTCAAACTTGTCTTGCATACACACGGTCGCACAATGTTGTTGGAATTTCCAATCGTCAAAAACAGGGTGACGTACACCACGTACAACGGCACTATGGAGGGGAAGTTCAGTAGCACGTGCGCCACCCTTTGGGCTCCTTTTGCTGATCTCATGTTTATCGCGTGTTAGTAGAAGTTTGGTTAGAGACGATTCACGCTTTTCATTCTTTTCAGTGTGTATAGTCAGTTTGCATTTGTTTGCCAGGGCATGCTATTTATAGTACCGTATTTGATCTCCAGTGCGTTCTTGTCCACTCGTTGCTGATTTTCAGTTCGTTCTTTCAGGCCTTGCTGCTTTTCAGTGCTTTCTGTTAGTTCGTTCTGACCAGCCGACCGTTTGGAAGCCATGTTGCCTGTACGTATCGTCATAGAGTTCGTGCTGTGCAGGGGCTTGGTGTTGGGCTTCTAGCTTTGACACAAGCCCAGTCCATAAACAGGGTGGGGAGGAGTTCATGGATAAGGAATTGGTTGCTCCAGCGTGACCAATTTTCGCACATGCCTTTGCAGCATGAGATCCGGGAGAATAATCCTGATTTCAGGAATTATCTCAGGATGATGGACCCCGTTTTTCACCAACTGTTGGCTTTGCTGTCCCCTTATATCAGCAGGCAGGATACCTACATGAGGCAAGCCATCACTCCGGAGCAGAGGCTAGTCGCCACTTTGCGGTACTTGGCGACTGGGAGAAGCCTACAGGACCTCAAGTTCTCTACAGGCATCTCCCCCAGGCTCTGGGGATCATTATCCCAGAGACCTGTTCTGCCATTATTCAGGTCCTGCAGAAGGACTATATTAAGGTAAGATTTCTCCTTTAACATCACATTCTATGTATTTAATGTTTGCTAATGTATTGTATTTCTTTCATCATTCCCTAATTAACATGATTGGAATATGCTGTAATATGCTGTGCCCCTTTGTCCTCATGCATGCTGGAAGCTTTTAAAGTTCCTTTTTTGTCCTTCATGCATATTTGCCTTCACTAACCTCCCCAGAATGTTCTCTTGGGCCCATATATACCTATAGCCTAGTCACTTAGCAATGTATTTTGTCAGCTTCATAGTAGTGCTTACACTAAACACCTAAAATGTGTAAAAATTTTATTTGTGTCCTTTCAATTCATGCAGAGTGCCAGAGGCTTTTTTTTGGTGGCCCATTTGCAAACTTGGAACCCTCCCTCCCCCCCCCCAAACGCTAAGTCAACCAATACCAATCCTCTGCTAACTTTGGCAACCCATACAAACTATAACTACCTCTTTTGTGGTCAGATTTATGGATGAATTCACCAAAGCATGTAGTGCAAGGGCCTGCCTGAATACTTTCAAATGGTACTGTTTAAAGTTTGTTTCTCTTATTATTATCTTGATAGGTAATAGCAGAATGTAAAAATGTGCTTCCATTTGTACAGTGTGTATTTTTATTTTGGAATTATGACACTTCTTACCTGTCCAGTGGGCTGTCAATAGTGTAAGTAAGAAGGGGCTGACCAAAGTTAAAACACATTATTTATGCATTCAGCTCTCAATGAAGTGGAGAGTGTTACCTGTCCAAAACATCTCCCCCCCTTCAATTTTTGCAATGGGCCATCAGATGGGGTGAGGAATCTGATAAGTGGACCTTATACTTTTGTCTTTAAATACTAATTTCAATAAATTTTATACTTATGTTGGCAAAAAAAAAATTGTGTCTAATCTGCCTGCAATGTTTATGTGCAAAATGACACATTTTTATTTCTTGTTTGACTCCACAGTTTTCTTCAATGCCATAGGAATGGCAGACTGTGGCCTCCCACTTTGCCACCCGTTGGGACTTTCCCAATTGTGGAAGTGCAATTGATGGGAAACATGTCCACATAGTCCCACCCCCAACTCAGGGTCAAACTATTAAAATTACAAGGGGTATAATAGTATTGTGATGTTGGCAGTGGTGTCAGCTACTTACGAGTTCCTCTATGTGGACGTGGGGGAAAATGGCTGGATGTCAGATGGTGGAGTGATTGTCCAGACGGCGTTCTACTGGCCTCTCCAGAATGGCAGCTTGGGCTTGCCACCTCCAGAAGACAATGTGGAAGGACTCCCCTTCGTGTTCTTCGTGGATAAAGCCTTTGCGCTGGGGGACCATCTTATGTGACCTTTCCCTATGAGGACCCTCACCCCGGACCAGAGGGTTTGTAATTACCGGCTGGCCAGAGCCCGAAGAGTGGTGGAGAACACTTTCGGGATAATGACCAGCCGGTTCCGCCTATTTTTGACACTGATCCACATGGCGGAATATAAACTGAATCATATTGTGAAAAATTGTAAAGAGGTGGGGGGAAGATGTGAGACCACAAGTCTCAGGGATTTTTTATATATGGTATCTGGGGTAGATGGGAGTAGATATAAACAACGTCAATGTATATAAAATAGTTGAATTTTATTTCCCCATAGGGATAGAAAAAGACAAAGGACACAAGTAATACATCCAATATTTTACAGACATATATGTTAATTCAGAAAAAATTTTGTGCAGAGCTTCACCATACTCGACATGTTTCACTCTGTGGAGTTTCTTCAGGAGATTCACAGGTTAAGCTCTAAGGTATACTGAAATAACAGGATTACATGAAAATGCGTCCTTTTAAAGTTTGTTTACACAGATATAATGTGCAGGGTTATAAAAATATAAGCATTGGCTCTACAACATATACATCTACACAATTGAGCAGCTTGATACATAGTTTGAGTTGCTTGGTATTTAATAATGTAGGGCATGGAAAGCAGATGGGGACAAGAAAGTGGAGAAGAGAGAAGCTTACCACAAATACTTGGATAAATCTGAACAGGAATTGCTCATAATGATGTCAGTATTCTGATATAAAAACAGACTTCTGAAGAGAAGGTAGTTCGCCACCAGGATGCCAAAGTGAAACACATGGGGCGCTTGCAGAGAGACGCACTAAAAGGATTGAAATACAGGGGATTTTTTAATTATATAGTGGATAAGAAAATAGGGCTCAGCAGTAGCTGGTTCACATATGACCAGAGGGTTAATTCAATAAAGTTTACCTGAGGGTAAAGTTGAGTGTGTGTATAGGTTGCTGAACCTATTGTATTAACAGATTCAGATAGGTGTATACACAATTTAAACCTGGTCCAAAAATTGGTGTGAGGTAATAAGTTATCTAAAAAATAAAACAAAAGAAATATCGAAAATCTCTCAGTTTGTTTGGATGAATAGTAGATGTTGATAATGAACAAGGGCAGAAAAGTGCCGGAAAACATATTAAAGACAAAAATGATGTCTTACCCCATTAAATAGTGAATGGTGGTTCCGGGCTAGGCGCAGGAGGAAGGGCGGATAAACCACCTCGCTTCCTCTTGTTCAAAAGGCTCCTGACAGGGAAAGAATGGCTGGGGCGAGTGCCTTAAATAGAGGCTCTCCGGCCCGGCGGCGTCTGACATCACCGCCGGGTCGCAGGCGCTTTAGCGGCAACGTCCGATGCTCAGTGTCCTGTGTAGCGTATTGCGCATGCGCGGGCGGCGAGCCCGTCGCCCGCGCATGACGTCTGACGGCGCACCGCTGTGAGGCGCACCGGTGGCCATCTTGGAAAGTCCAATTGCCCTTAGATTAAACACAGGGACAAACAAGGACACCTATCCCTAATAGGGAATGTGTTCTGTGAGTGAAGTTCTCATCAGGTCACATCCAAAGAAGGGGGCCAGTCATTTGGTCGTGGACAAACTGAGTCCAGGCGAGCCATAAGTAAGGGGAGGCGGGGAGGAGCAGCAACAAGGGATCAGTGTCACCGCTAACTACCCAACAACCCCGGGGCGCCCGTACAAGCGACTACATGTGCAGAATAGGCATCCTGTGGGGAACACCTGGGAATTGTTTAGGTCAGGCATGTAAAATGCTGATAAAGAGGAAATAGTTCCAAGTAAGTTACTTATTGGCAAGTCTCTCCATCCATTCAGCTCCCGATCTGCTTTAACTAAAAAAGGAAAAAAATATTTTTTTAAAAATATTTTTTTAAAAATATTTTTTTAAAAATTTTTTTTAAAAATATTTTTTTAAAAATATTTTTTTAAAAATATTTTTTTAAAAATATTTTTTTAAATAACAATGAGTAAACTTATATATCATGTACATTAACATAATAAGTGGGTCCATTTAAAAAAATTTTTTAGCAAAGAGATAAGGGAAATGGGAAAAATCAGGGAAAAAGGAAAAAGAGAAAAAATGGGGGGGGGGGGGGGGAGAAGGTAGGGGGGGGGGGGGTTTGATTTCCTGCAAGGATCAAAAAATGCATTCATTTACTAGAGAAATTATTTAAAACTTAGGGCATCATTTAACCCTGGGGGGGTGGTGGCTTTCAAATCAAAGATCCAGCGAGCCTCACGCTGAAGTAAGGTGCGATCGTAGTTTCCCCCCCTTTCCCCCGGGGGTACATGCTCTAGTGCGTAAAAGTGCATTTTCTGGTCATCATGGGCATGGAAAAGTCCCATGTGGCGGCTGATTGGCGTTTCCATCTTCTTTCCACGCACAAGTGTTACATGATCCCTTATGCGGTGAAAGAATGGACGTTTAGTTTTTCCTATATAGAAGGCTGTGCATTCACATAGCATAATATATACTATGCCAACTGATTGACAGTTTACCAAAAATGTTGGTTTGTAAATCCGTTTATTCGGTAGGGTAATTTGTTTAGATGCATATATATAGCGACAAAAATTGCATTTGTGACATGGTTTTGTTCCTGAGTTTTTTTTAATGGAATTTGAGCAACTCTCTGGTGCAGAGACATGATGACTACGCACAAGAGAGTCTCTGAGGTAGTCGGTAGTATTAGGGATAGGTGTCCCTGTTTGTCCCTGTGTTTAATCTAAGGGCAATTGGACTTTCCAAGATGGCCACCGGCGCGCCTCACAGCGGTGCGCCATCAGACGTCATGCGCGGGTGACGGGCTCGCCGCACGCGCATGCGCAATACGCTACACAGGACACTGAGCACCGGACGTTGCCGCTAAAGTGCCCGCGACCCGGCGGTGATGTCAGACGCCGCCGGGCCGGAGAGCCTCTATTTAAGGCACTCGCCCCAGCCATTCTTTCCCTGTCAGGAGCCTTTTGAACAAGAGGAAGCGAGGTGGTTTATCCGCCCTTCCTCCTGCGCCTAGCCCGGAACCACCATTCACTATTTAATGGGGTAAGACATCATTTTTGTCTTTAATATGTTTTCCGGCACTTTTCTGCCCTTGTTCATTATCAACATCTACTATTTATTGTCCAAACAAACTGAGAGATTTTCGATATTTCTTTTGTTTTATTTTTTAGATAACTTATTACCTCACACCAATTTTTGGACCAGGTTTAAATTGTGTATACACCTATCTGAATCTGTTAATACAATAGGTTCAGCAACCTATACACACACTCAACTTTACCCTCAGGTAAACTTTATTGAATTAACCCTCTGGTCATATGTGAACCAGCTACTGCTGAGCCCTATTTTCTAATCCACTATATAATTAAAAAATCCCATGTATTTCAATCCTTTTAGTGTGTCTCTCATGTGTTTCACTTTGGCATCCTGGTGGCGAACTACCTTCTCTTCAGAAGTCTGTTTTTATATCAGAATACTGACATCATTATGAGCAATTCCTGTTCAGATTTATCCAAGTATTTGTGGTAAGCTTCTCTCTTCTCCACTTTCTTGTCCCCATCTGCTTTCCATGCCCTACATTATTAAATACCAAGCAACTCAAACTATGTATCAAGCTGCTCAATTTTGGAGATGTATATGTTGTAGAGCCAATGCTTATATTTTTATAACCCTGCACATTATATCTGTGTAAACAAACTTTAAAAGGACGCATTTTCATGTAATCCTGTTATTTCAGTATACCTTAGAGCTTAACCTGTGAATCTCCTGAAGAAACTCCACAGAGTGAAACATGTCGAGTATGGTGAAGCTCTGCACAAAATTTTTTCTGAATTAACATATATGTCTGTAAAATATTGGATGTATTACTTGTGTCCTTTGTCTTTTTCTATCCCTATGGGGAAATAAAATTCAACTACTTTATATACATTGACGTTGTTTATATCTACTCCCATCTACCCCAGATACCATATATAAAAAATCCCTGAGACTTGTGGTCTCACTTCTTCCCCCCACCTCTTTACAATTTATTATTATTTTGGGATTTTGGTATCACCCCTGTTCAATGACCTCATCTAGTCTTCTCTGAATCATATTGTGCACAATTTTCTAAGACAACATTCCACAAACTATCTGGCCTCAGTTGGGCCTGAGGCCAACTTTCCAGATGCTAAATCCCTGACGGCACTTGAAGCTTTCCCCCCAAAGCGCCCGCAAGGTCAGAAGAAGATACATGGAGTACTTTGTGGGTAGGGGCCATTGATATGCCAGACAATGTCTGACACATTTTTAAAATAAATTTATATTTGAAACTGGAATAATATTTCATTTACTGCTTGGGTTTCTTTTAGCTGTCTCCTAGGTTTTTTTGGGGGGTTTTTTTTGGGCCTTTTTCTTCAACAGTGCAAACCAAATTTCTTTGAGACATGAGGTGACAGTCTCTTCTTCAGCTAATATACTTATTATGTTGTGGGTCTGCTACACACACACACCAACCTTGTTTTTGTTGTTAATGTATGTAGTGCATTACTGACAAAAATATTTATAATTTTCAGCAAGAAATTTGTGGAGTCATGAAAATGGCGTGATTGGGGCAAATTGTGGCACTGTGGGTGTTATTTACTAAAGGCAAATCTACTATGCACTACAAGTGCACTGCAAAAGTGCACTTGAAACTGCACTTGTAATGCAAAGTGGATTTGCCTTTAGTAAATGACCCCCAATGTCACTGAAAACACCAACTTTACTACAAAAACTGCTTTTAAGCATTGAAAGAAGAAGCCACACATTGTTGATGATAATAAAACTTTTTACTCAAAGCACATTCATGTGTGTTTATAAAAGGGTTTTTCAACAAACTCAGGAACTTACAAAGTTCAACTTTGAAAAGTGAAGACAATATCAGACATGAGTATGTCCAGACTGTGTTGATATTGCCTTCATCAGATGGGGTAGTCACCCCTGTAAAAGACACATTTTGAAGATGCACACAAATTGTGATTCAAACTGGGCATTTTCCTCCTGATCCCATGCCTAATGTCAACATGTGCTATCTCCCATCATGGGGGATCAATGGACGTGTTTTGGGGGTGCAACCCCTTCATCTCAGCCACTTTAGTAGCGAGGAAGGGGATGCACCCACAAAACGTGTACATAGATCTCCCGTGATGGCAGATAGCACATGTTGACACGCTGTGTGCATCTTCAAAATTTGGCTTTTCTAAAAATGTAAAACTGGATTTTTAAATCTAGATCAATGCTAGTTAGTTTTGTGTGTTTTAGATTCTCCCTAAAACATCAGTGATGTTCTTCATTTTTTGTTGAACATCATTGATGTTTTTCTTTAGATTTTCTAAATCGCGATTGCACCCCATTATCTCCCCGATGAGGATCTGGGGACTTTCACTGGTAAAAGGAAATTCTTCTTCCACAACATCCACATCACCTAAAAATAAAGAAAAAAACACACCATGTATTATAAATATGCAGGCATACATCTATTACCTGAAGCTGTGGTCTCAGACACTCACCTGTTGTGGTGACAATTTTGCCAATTTCAACAACCTCTCCTTCCTCCTCCTCCTCTGCTTTTGGTTTTGGGATTTCCCCTTCTTTCGGAGGTGTGGGGTTCCTGGTGTCCTCAGACGTCCCGAGTCTTCTCTCCCCTATGAGAATCTAAAAAAGGTATACTTAGCACACTGATATTTAAGGGCAGGAATAGGAATATAAAGCATTGCTTGGAAGTGTCGTACAATTGTATTTTTTGGCAGTTCCAAGCTGAAAACATTATTTTTTACATTTTCTAAAGTTGGAATACTTACCTGTTTTGTGCAAGTTTCACAGATGGGGACACCCCTATAGTATCCACTGGAGCACGTGTGTGTGATACCCTATTAAAAAGGGTGTTCTGGTGTCCCACACTAGTGCTCCTGAGTCCAGATGTGTAAACAGCTGCTGAGCGTCCCCTCCTTTACACTGAATCAAGTTTGCATTTCATTCTAGTACAAACCCATCTAGACAACAATCTTCTTTGAATAAAAAATAGGCCTGAAGAAATGTAGTTAACTACAACTGCAACTTCCCAAAACATCGTATTTTAGTGGGCGAACGAACAATGTTTCCTACGACCAACCCATGAAAGTTGCCATTTTAAACTGTACAACAGTAAAGAAAAGCACATGGAGCAGTATGCAAGTAATAATAATAATAATAATATGAACACAGGACAACTACTTACTTTTTTGAAGAACTCGCTTCATCTTTCTGTAGTGATAGTGTTCCCTCAGTTTCAGGTCTGACCAGCGTTTCCTCAGTTGATCCTTGGATTGTCGTACCCCAAAATTCTTCTGCAGATTCTTCACAACTTTAGCCATGATCTTGGCCTTTCTAACATTTGGGTTTGGGTAAGGTCCACACTTCCTATCATAGTCGTTCCTCTTCAATATGTCCACCATCTCTGCCATCTCTACAAAGGACATATTTGGGGCCTTAAATCTCCTGCGGGATCAAGACGTTTCTGGCTCCGGGCTTTCGTCGTTGCTGCTACTCTCATGCACCTGCTGTGTCTCCGCCATGTGCTCTCCCCACTACGCTGAAAGAAAAGGGGCGGGGAATAGACTAGAAAGAACGTCAGGGCTGGGCGGAGTTTCACGCATGCGCATTATTTATAAAATGTAACACGCGTGCAACGTACGTGCGATCTGTGAACGGAGGACGGAGTATCGGAAGCGACGATCGTTATAACAAAGGTACAATTTAAACTTGGTGCATCACTGGCCTATACTGCTTATAGATTGAGGCCTATATTGGGTCAAGATTAGGAGAGTTTAGCCTGACAGGCTAAAGGTTAGGGTTTGTCTTGTGTTGCAGAGATAATGGATGGGTTTAAAGACCACAGCTTTCTACCAATTTTCATTGACAAGTACAGGGAGCTGCCCTGTCTGTGGCAGGTCAAACACCCCCATTACAATAACAAAATAAAGGGGCAGGCTGCGCTGGAGATACTGCTGGAGTTAGTGTAGCCGGTGGTCCCCATGGCACATTAGCTATTTAAAAGCCAAAATTGGTGGCCTGAGGAGTACATATCTGAGGGAGCGCAAGAAGGTCCAGGATTCCCAGAGATCCGGAGCTGCAGCAGATGAAATTTATGTCCCGAGGCTGTGGTACTATAAGAGACTGCATTTTCTGTTAGACCAGACTGAGGTCAGGGAATCCCTCTCAACCCTTCCTTCCACGCTTCCTTCCACCCCAGCTGAGGCTTCCGACGCCCACCCTGGGACTTCAAGCCAGGAAGAAGTGGAGGAGCCCAGCTTGAGCCAGGTATAGTATTGTTCTACATATTTTTTTTGTAAAAATTAATGACGTTAACTAGATGTGATCATTGATCACTAATTGTTGATTTAATAAAGTGTTTTACATATCAATAGACAATAGTAGCCAAAAATAATTGGGACGAGAATGAAAAATGCTGGGGTCAGAATGATAGTCTTTTCTGTTTGTTAACATTCAATTTGCAACAGTCATGAGCTGAAAATTGTGTGTGATTGATGAACTAAAAACTAAAACTATGTCCCTTTTTCATACACAGGAAGACCTCAGCCAGGAGGAGGCCGTGGAATGTGGCAGCGAGGAGGTGGCTGTGGAATGTGGCAGCCAGGAGGCAGGGGTAAGTGGCAGCCAGGAGGTGGGCAGGCCTAGGAGCCTCACAGAATCCCAGGTCCCTCCCCTCCGCCTTGCAACCAAAAGGCCCAGGAAGGGGAGGAACGTTGAGGAGTCAGCACAGGCTGATTAGGGAGGCTTCTGCGGCCTCAAAACCACCCCCACTCTTCAAGAGGCCTTTACCTCCATGGCTGCATGCAAAATGCAGAAAATGGAGGAGGGGCAATGCCTCATGTGTGAAGAACTCATTTATCACACACTAAATAAGGGGTTGAGGGGACAACTCACCAACAAAACCCACCTGTGTGAGTTGAACCATCCTCCTCCTCCTCCTTCTGCCACACCTCCAACACCACAGCCACATCCTGGAAGGAAGCATGGAAGGAAGACCAGAGAGTGATGGCCTGGGTTCAGTCTGGTCTGACAAAACATGCAGGCTCTTGTATGACCACAGCCTGGGGACCAAAGGCTTCACTAATTTCAGCAGTTTCTCCAGTCAGCGTTGCCTTCCTGTTTATTTGGTTATGACCCCTAATAAAGGTTTCTTTTTTTTTTGGTTAAAGAAATACTTGCCTATGTGTTTTATTTCAAAAAGGACAGTTTATTTGTGAGTAGGCAGGTACATTTCAAAAATACGAAGTCAAACTAACAAGGGACACCAACACCAAACAACCTCCTTGAGATTTAAAAAAATAAAAATAAAATAAAAAGATAATAATGGTGTTGTGGTAAGTTGACACACAAAACACACAAAAAAAATCATGGAGATCACCCAAAAAAAAAACAGGAGATCTTGATTAAAAAAAACAACCACAACATTTAAAAAAAATATTAAAACATAAAAATAAAAAAATATTATATTTGTGAAATCATGAGAAATAATAAAGAAAGACGTTTCTGAGAACTGTGTGAATATGAGCAGAAAAACAACTTCATTCTTCTAGCATTATAAAGAAAAAGAGAATGCGCTGCATTAAACAATTTTTAACATTGCAGCGTGACGAATGTGCTAAATCCATTTTAGATCCAGCTCTCAAACTTTGTATCAGAAATTCCGATGGAAAAAGTCAGATGGAGCTACACACAGCCGGAATTTGCGACAACAAGCTCCGATCGCACATTTTTCGTCAGAAAGTCCAACCGTGTGTACAGGGCATTAGTGTCTCAAGAAATGAGATACACCTGATGTACTGAAGTTTTTTTCACAAAATTTACGGTCTTTTTTTTATTTATAGCACAAAACATAAAAACCCACTAGTGATTAAATACGGTAAATACCACCAAAATAAAGCTCTGTGTGAAACAAAGGACGCACATTTCATATGGGTATAGTGTTGCATGACTGAGTAATTGTCATTCAAAGTGTGAGAGCGCTGAAAGCTGAAAATTGGTCTGGGCAGGAAGGGAGTGTAAGTGCCCTGTATTGAGGTGGTTAAATATGCAGGGTCAGCCCAACTGGGGGGGAGTTGTTCAGGTGGAAGAATGGATATGGAGTGTTAGGCTATCGGGGCCTTTGAGGGAGCTCCCCAGTCTGGGGGGCCCTCCAAGAAAATGTGGAGGTGTCCTGGACAGGTGGCACAGGAGGAGCAAGAGAGGACAGCGGGAGAACACTGCTGGGCAACTCTCCAGGAGTTCCACAGAGGCAGCCAGGAAGGCTGGTGAGTGAGCACTGGGAGGCACGCCTGAGAGGACTGAGCATCAGTCTGGATGCAGAGCCAGTCTGGAGGGTGATGGTGTCATAGGCAGTGGAGCGAAGCAGCTGCAGCCAGGAGGACTGGCAGTGCCTGAAGAGGGGGTACTTTGCAACTGGCCCTGTTGTACCGGGCTCTGTGTTCTCAGCTCAGCAAGGGGGCCCGGGCAACCTCAAAGACAATTAGTGCAGAATAAAAAAAAACTGTCTTGTTGAATTACACCCCTGCTTGGCTTCTAGTACCTTAGGGGGGGTGTATTATTTCCATTTTCTGGGCCCCTCTCTAATGATGTGCTGGTGGGAGTGGAGAGACTTTTTTTTTTCATTTTCGGGCACATTTCTATTCTGCGCCATGCCTGCTCAGCATGTTCTGGTGGCTTGCTTGGCTCAAGTCCCGGCCGTCTGCCTATCGCCTTCCCTGGCGGAGTGATCTTCCGCCACTCAGCTCCACTCCCCACTTAGTAGTGAGGCTCGAGACAGAGAGTGAGAGGCTGAGGCATGGGTTGCGGCAGCAGCAGGCAGAGACAGCTGACACAGGGTCCAGGAGCAGAGGGGAAGCGGATCGTGGCAGCTTCAGCACAGGGGTGATTCAGGTGAATATTAAATATACTGCATTGCACTGTCTGCAGTACATTAATATGGATGGCACATGGATGGCATCTACTGTATATCATATAACACATAGGCAGCACAGCAGTCAGCAGGCTCTCTGTCACAGTATGTCACATGACATGGCTGTTGGGTGCTGATTTTATTAACTTATTGGTCATAAGTTAAAGCGGATGTTCCACCCATTTAAAAGTCAGTAGCTACAAAAAGTGTAGCTGCTGACTTTTAATAATCAGACACTCCCCTGTCCCAGGGTCCAGCGATGCAGGCTCACGAAGCCCCACTCCTCTCCGCAGCATTGACATTCTGTGGGCGTCTGGCTGTGAATTGGCGGGCAATCTTCTGGGACCTGTGACGTGTCCCATAAGATTGCAGGGAGGGATGGGGAGAGGTGAACTTCCTTTCTGCGTCACTGAGCCCGGGGAGGAAGTGGGACCTGGGTGCCCATAAACACTGGGTATCTGCCCCCCCCCCCCCCCCACACACACACAAAAAAATGACATGCCAAATTTGGCATGTCAGGGGGTCACCATCACTTAAAGCGGAAGTTACATTTTTGAGTGGAACTACAGTTTAACAAGGTCAGCACCCAACAGCCATGTCATGTGTGACAGAGCCATGATAAGAGTGCCTGCTGCCTGTGTGTTATAATACTGATGATCTTAGCCTGTCTGTGTTGCTTTGTGTTATCAAGGCTTCTTTTACACATAGTGGAATCCGCTTGTTCAGCGGGGGGGGGGTGCGGCTTGACATGCCAAATTTGGCATGTCAGGGGGTCACCATCACTTAAGAGTGCCTGCTGCATGTGTGTTATAATACTGATGATCTTAGCCTGTCTGTGTTGCTTTGTGTTATCAAGGCTTCTTTTACACATAGTGGAATCCGCTTGTTCAGCGGGGGATCTGTTCACTGATTTCCCACCTAGCGGAGTGGGCAGATGATAGGTCCTGTTTGCTCCGCTTATGCAGAGCGGGCATGGACACAGCCCCCTCTGCTTTAGGGATGGCTGGTGTAAACAAAACAGCTGTTCATTTACACCTGACTGCCCTCCAATCCAATCCGCTAGACGGAGGGGAACGGATCCCTTTTCGGTTTTGTTTGGCAGATTGGATTGAGACTGGGTTCACACTATTGCGAACACAGACATCGCAACAATGCAATAACCCTTTTTTGCCCACACGGGAATCAAATGGGTGTTTTCCCCTTAACTGCTTGCCACCTGCCTTCAGTACATTTACTGCGTAGGGTGACATGCGCAGGCCAGTGGTGGGGTTGAGGGTGGGGCTGAAGGGGGCCCTGTCAAGTAGGCTGTACGGGTCCCATGATTTCTATCTCCTTTGTATTCTCCCAGAGGCCAGAAACGCCTAGCAATTCATTTGCAATTACCAAAGCGTTATCCAGAATGTATGGGATGCATTTGAAATGAAAGTGTACGTGTGAGTGATGGAATGCATGGGTAGGAACTGTCCATGTGTAAACAAAGATTTTTTTGATAGGGGTGCGTACTCAACAATGTTTTATGGCCATCAATAAGTGTGATCACACTAATGCGCATGCGTTGTACTGTTTATGATTATTTTATTAATATTTGTTTTTTTGCGGTTTATAATGAGCTCAATACTGGTACCAGTTTAAATTTATAACTTTTTTTTACAAGTTTAAATGTATTCGCGAATAAATAACCTGTGCACAGATATAAGATTTTTTTTTTGTTAGTTTTTAATTGCCTTTCCGGTGGCTTAGAGTGAAGGTTCATTCACTCTGACACTTGGAAACTATATGATACATTACTTTGCACCTTGTGGCATCTTATGGATTCAGTAGGTCTTGTGCGTTGTTTTTCCTTCCAAATTCACTCATGTGAAGGTTATAGGTCTACATGTTGTATTCTTAGAATGTAAGTATTTACAAACCCTCCAGGTTTTCCTATAATATTTGTCTGTCAGAGTATAGATATGGGGATGTGTCCTGTACATTTTTGCCTGTACTTACGGTTGATGGACTCATTACCTCTGCTGGAAGTCGGTTCCAAGCATCCACTACTAGTTAGGCCAGTTTGAACCTCTCAGAGAGGTACAGTGAGATGTTATTAATGATTTTTAAGTTTTGTATTTTAGGATAAATGCACAAACAAGGACGGATGATTGGACCCAGACTGGGCAAAATACTGTGAAACACACATGACTCGTGTAGCCTAGTAATAACCCCCCCGTGTTGTGACCCCTTATTTCTCAACCCCCTTCCACTTACCCTCTTAAATAATGGACCACACTGTGCTTTTGTGGAGTAAATGGCCACAACAGTCTTTATTAAAATTAACTCCAATGTATTCCAAAATATAAATAACCATATAAAACCGTATAAATAACCATATATTAATAACCATAAACATCTGACTGTAAACACAAATAACCATCGGTTATACCCTCTTTTTGTTGGTCAGTGACGGGGCAAACACTTATAACATAACCAGTTAAATTACCGTATATATATATAACTATATATATATATAACACCAGGGGGCACTGCGGGATTTAACCGAACCAAGTAGGCCTCCACTTAAACCGCCCGGAGACAAAACCCTATCCCGCAGTGCACACAGAGTAATCATCAAATAACTTCGATGTACTACACCGGAGGGGCCATCTCATGATGAGCCCCCCACACACTCACCAACTACATAACTGCCACCGTCACTGACCAACACTAAAAACACCGCCATAGACTGAAAGGGTGACCCCTCGCCCTTGAAGGCACCTCCACACCCGCAGGGCCGTCTGTATCCCCTCCTGCAAACCCAACGACCACAGGTCGATCCCGACATCCGTCAAATGGACCCCATCCCTCCTCAAATAGAGGCCCACATTCTTTTCAAGTTCCCTATGGCGAACCACTAACCCGCCTTGCCATGCCAGAAACCTCCCCACCACCTTATTCACTCGAATCCTCGCCTTGTTAAGGCGGTATACAGATCGAGCCATCCTCCAGGAAGTTCTAGCCACCATATCTGACCACACCAGCAGCGTGTCTGGATACGTCTCGTGCAGGTAAGTCAGATCCTTCTTTATATCCGCAATGAGATCCCTCACTGTCCGCACCCCCAGGTCGTTCCCACCCGCGTGTATGACCAGGACCGCAGGTGGCCTGTCCAACCACGCGAACCGTTCTACTTCGGGGACCACCCTACCCCACATCATTCCCGGCCTGCCCAGCCAACGTATGGTGGCTTCCCTCCTAGACACCCCCAACTGCCTCCCACCTGGTCTGGCATCCCCTCTCCGTGCTCCCCAACACACATATGAATGCCCGAGGATCCAGACGAGGCGCGGAAGCCCTCCATCTGAAATGACAAACATAGTGTAATTGACAAGCACCATAACTCAAACCACTAGAGCCACCAAAACTAACCATTACAACTATAACAACTTAGTGAAACCCCTTTTAATCCCCCCTTTTTTTTTTTTATTATATACACCCCATCATTCTCGAATCAATTGCAGCCTAACGTAGGTCCGAAATCGCCTCGATTCCCACCGTCCCATCCTTCGCACATCCGCCTCATCCAACCCACATCTGGCAGCCTCAGTAGCCGCCCCAATGCGGAAGGAGTGGGAGGCGTAGGCAGACCCCTCTAAACCCATACCGTTTAAACATTTCCGAAGAACCTCCCCAAATTGAAATCGTGACAGGTACGATCCATCACTATGCACCAACAAGGGGCCCCCCACTCCTGGTCTCACCCCCATAAATTCACCTACCGCCTTTACCGGGCACATGGCGCAACCCTGCAACCTATGCAGCGAGATCAGCACTCCAACACCCTTCTGATCCGTCTTGGATTTTTTCAACCGCACCAACACCCTGTCAACCAAAACTTCCACGTCCCCCAACATTAACCCCCCCATCTCTTTTTTAGACGAGCTAACCAATTCTCCAATACGAAATGCCCCAAAAAACGCTAAGGAAAAAGCCGCTGCAAACAATAACCCCTCGTACCCGTCCCTGCACACCCCAACTAACTGCTCTCTTAAGACTAAAACATTGGCAAAGGTAATAGGCCGCCTCGCGTTCTTCGTCCTGTTTTCTTTGCGATATCCCTTCACCGCCTGCTTTACCCAAAAATCTTTTGTCCAATCCACAGCGCCCTGTAACTTGAACAAAAAGGCCAAACCTGCCAACCGTTTTTCTATAGCAGACACCGACCTGCCTTCCTCCATATTCCTGGACACGTAATACAGCACTAACAGCCTAACTTGTGACCCATCTTGACCCACTCCTGATTCCAGCAGCAACTCACCCCACTCCTTCCACACCTTCTGGTATGCCAACCAAGACGACATACTCACCGATCGCTGAATCCATCCTGCGGCTATCCTAGTGCCAAATCCCATATCCAGCCCGGGCAAGGAACGCCCTCTTGCTGTGCCTCCGGTGCCAGAGCCCTGAATCTGTCCCACTGGAACCGAGACAAAGAATCAGCCAGCGTATTCTCCAGACATGGGAGTAAGTCACACATGTGCAAGTCATAAGCAAGTCTCAAGTCTTAACCTTCAAGTCACAAGCAAGTCTCAAGTTACAGTGGCGAAAAGCAAGCAAGTCAAGTCGAGTCCCTGCTAGAAGTCAAGCAAGTCAAGTCAAGTCATTTATTTTGGTCAAGTCACAAATCAAGTCAAAATACTGATTTACCACCTTTAAATGAGTTAAAAGTCAGTGTTGTTCAGGAAAGGTTTTATTTTAAAAATAATATTTTCAACATTAAACTTCAAAATAATAAAGTATATCTAGACACTTGAATGGTGATGAGCCACTTACAAATAGTTTTTTTTTTGCTGTTTGTTAAATTTTTTTTTTTGCAAATGCAATGCATTGTAAAGCTGGCCATACACCTATAGATTATCTGCAGATTTTCTATGGTTAGATGGAAAAAGGGCAACAGATTTCTCTATGTTCGCTAAACTGTGTGGATGGAGGAATCTCCCACTTTTTCCATCTAACCATAGAACATCTGCAGATAATCTATAGGTGTATGGCCATTGGCCAGCTTAAGTTACAATGCATTAAACATTAAACTTCAAACTAATAAAGTATATGTAGACACTTGAATGGTGATGAGCCACTTACTTACAAATTGTTTTTTTTTTGCTGTTTGTTTAATTTTTTTCAAATGCAAAGCATTGTAAAGCTTGCCATACACCTATAGATTATCTGCAGATTTTCTATGGTTAGATGGAAAAAGGGCAACAGATTTCTCTATGTTCGCTAAACTGTGTGGATGGAGGAATCTCCCACTTTTTCCATCTAACCATAGAACATCTGCAGATAATCTATAGGTGCATGGCCAGCTAAAGTTACAATGCATTGCATTTGCAAAAAATTAAATTCGATAGTACTTTCTCGCTCAGTTGTGAGCGATGGGGTCGCATTATCACCCCACCATGGCTGAACACACGTTCAACAGGTGCGCTTGATGCAGGGACTGACATAACTCTTACCGCTACCCTGAACAAAGAGGGGAACATGTGCCTGTTCATGGCCCAAAACTGAAGGCAACTCTGTCCATCACAAATGTCTAAATACTGGTTCAGCTGAATTTGGGGAGTAGAACATGAATCTTTCTTTTGTTTTTTGTGGTATGCTGAGAACAGCCCAGACTGACTCTCTGGCTCTGCCACTGGCATTTGCTCGTCTTCATCGGTGGTTGGTGGGGTGGGCTTGCAGTCCTCTTCTTTGAGAATCAAGTCTGAAGAACACAAGCATAAATGGTCACAACACAACTGAAATATCAAAAGCAACCAGATCATGACAATCTAGTGCATAGGTCTTCAACCCTCTCCTTGGGGTCCCCCAAACAGGCCATATTTTAGTTTTTCCCCATGAAATAACACACCTGATTTGATTAATCAAAGGCTTAATGTGTAGTAGTTGACTAATTGAAACAGGTGTGTTATTTTAGGGTGAAAACAAAAACATGGCCTGTCTGGGGATCCCTGAGGAGAGGGTTGAAGACCTCTGAGTAGAGTATATCAACATACTGACATTCTTTTATAGCCTACAATCTGGCATTACATTGGATTATTACAAAAACATAACATACTTTTTGTCATCGCAGACACAGCCTCCTTGATCTTTTCGGGAGCCAAAACATCATGGGTCAACCACATGGTGCCAAATGAAGGATCCAGCAGAGCAGCTTTTAAGTATAGAGGGTCAGAGAAGGGTAAGGTTGCTACATCATTGTGTTCATCTGCCATCCTCACATTGACAAAGATCCCAAAGATCGTCTTTTGAGTGATTCTTGCAGGCTACGGATCAAGCCACCAAGGTAGCGCACGCTCTCTTTATGATTTTCCAAGTGGTGATTCAGAGAAAGGATACAGGGTACAACAGCACTTATTGTCACAATTTTTTCTCCCTGTGAGAGGTCTGTGGCTTCTCCAAAAGGTTGAAGGACATCCACGAGTTCCTTAATCTGATTCCACTCTCTAGCTGTGAATACAGTCTCTCTGTGTCCCCCATCTTCAAGAATTCTAGTCAGTTTCACCTGGTCACAGCTGACCACTGATTTCAATTGCCTCAGTGTGGAATTCCAGCGTGTGGTAACAGCGGCAGGGATTCCACGCTGTCCAAACTCCTCTTCGAATTTTTCCTTGAAAGAGGTGCTTGTATGTAACAAGGAGCTCAACCTGGAAGCTTTGGCGAGAGCTGCATTGACTAATTTAGTCTCTTTAAGTCCATCACCTATTACCAATTGAAGCGTGTGTGCAAAACATTGAAGTCTAGTCTGGGTTTTTTTCTAACTCAAATAATTGTCAAGCATCTCCTGTTCTTCCATTGACAAGTCATTCCAAATGTCCGAATCATCAAGGTCATCGTCTTCTTCTCCCTGTCCTGGAAAACATGTAGTGAATGCTTTTTTCATGTTTGCGGCGTTGTCACAGATGATGTGGTCTACCTTTTTTTTAATCTTGTACTCTTCACATACACGCTCAAATTCCTCACAAATTCTTTCCCCTGTATGGGGACCTTTGAAGCGGTTGCACGCAAGCAACTGTGATTTCAACTGAAGACGGTCTTCCTCAATGTTGATCCAGTGCACTGTGACTCCAAGAAAGCCTCTCATCCTGCGGTCTGACCATATATCTACAGTCACTGACAGATGATCTACCGCTGCGAGTTCATTTTTCAGCTTCATTTGTCTATCTGCCACCAGATTGTCAAGCTTGCCAGTAATTGTTCTTCTACTTACTGGAGAGTACTTGTTGTCTACTATTGACAAAAAGCGACGAAAGCTTTGATGTTCAATGATGGACAGTGGCATGTTGCAGTTTATAATGAGGTCTGACAGGATTGAGTTTGTAATTGCCTTCTGCTGCTGGTGGTTGCAGTGGTATAGCTGCACATTCCCCTGTGCGATGAATTGTGAGATTTGAGGCTGGCTAGCATCAAAAGTCCCTTTGGTATGGATGTACTCTTCATATCTATAGAGTAAACAGAAGAGAGATGGAAAATAAATATTATCTAGCTATGTGATTTATTGATTTTAACAACAATACACTCTGCTCCCACCCATACACGTTACTGTACCTACCTTTCTTTGTGGGTTTTGTAGTGACGGATGAAGTTGGATGTTGTGGTTGACGTGTCTCTTATTTTTGAGCTGCAGACCTTGCACATCGCCGTTCTCTTCTTTTCGCCAACATCTAAAACATAATCCTTAAATCCAAATTTAATTATTTTTGGAATCGCTCCCTCCATTATAGCTGTCTTGTGCGTTGGTCTCTCAGGGGCGGATCCAGAGTTTACTGTGTCGGGAGGGGCACTGCCAGAAAATAAGGTGTTGCTTACTTACAAAACTATTTATTGGCACCAGTGACACCAATCCAATACAGTGACTAGTGCTAAAGAAAATGCACTGTTACTGTATAAATGACACTGGCAGGGGAGGGGTTAACACTAGGGGTGATCAAGGGGTTAGGTATGCTCCTAGGGACTGCTTTCTAACTGTGGCAGGGATGGATGTGTTAGAAGAAAAGAGATCTGCGTTTCAGCTTAGACACAAGATCTCTCTCTTCCTCTGTGACAGAACAGCCACACGTGACACCCAAAATGTACTGGCACAGGCAAGTTTTTACTGGCATTTCCAAAAGTTAAAAAAAAACGACAGTTTTAAGTGCAAATTTTAGTATTTAGGCAACAAACAAGTAACATGTTCAATTATTAATGAACTCACCATTCAGTTGCTAGGGGTTGCTATACATTACTGCCCACCATTTGGTTGTCTAGGGTTTGCTATACATTACCGTTCTTATAGTACACTCTCAGGACCAGCCTCTGCCAGCTACTCTCTCACCGAGCCCTGCCTGGCATGCAGATCACGCCTGCAGTCAGACGGGCAAATACTTCAGTCTCCTGTGCCAGTTTTGCCCCGGCTGTCTGTGACTCTCTGGAGGGGGGCACACCGGACCCTGCCACTGTCATTGTTCCCCCAGCTGCTGCTGATCAGTAATGGCAAAGCAGCTGGGCAGACAAATGGGTGGCACAGGCCGGCAAAAAAAAGACTGGTGGGAATGGAAGCACAATGGGCCGTTCTGAGAAGCTGCCATTTAAATAGGGCAAGGGTGGCCAGTTTACCACTGCTGTTTTAAGAATGGGCCAGGGGTCCTCGTGATCAGTTTAAAACCAGCTATGGGGTGTGTGCAATTAATCAGTTTGACTTGGGAGGTGTGCAATGGATCCGTGTATAACCAAGTATGGGGGTGTGCAACGGACCAATTTTTTATAATCCGCTATGGGGGTGTGCAATTGATCAATTTATAATCCGCTATGGGGGTGTGCAATTGATCAGTTTGACCTGGGAGGTGTGCAATTGACCAGTTTATAACAAGCTGTGGGGGTGTGCAATGCCAGTTAATAACCAGTGGATCCATTGCACACCTCCCAAGTCAAACTGTCTGATTAATTGCACACACACCATAGCTGGTTTTAAACTGATCAATTGCATACCTTCCAAGTCAAAATTAATATTTGCACAACCCTATATCTGGTTATAAATGAATTGCACACCCCCATAGCTTATTATAAGCAAATGAATTGCATGCCCCCACAGCTTGTTATAAACTGGTTAATAATTGCGCACCTCCATATAAACTTAAACTGATCTATCGGACAGCTTCCAACTCATTAATTGCACAACCCCATAGCTGGTTATAAGCAAATTGCACACCTACAGCAACTGGTCATAAATATATAGTACTAAACATAAGGACCTCACACAGGATCAATGTAAATCAATGAACTGACAATCATAGGAAATAGTCATATTGGAGACAATAGGGGCAATTATTCACAATGGCCCCTATTGTCTCCAATATGTGTATTTCTTTCCTATGATTGTCAGTTCATTAGTGCCAATGTTTTTTTTTTATATGAGTCAGACCCCTTGGACTTAGACAATAATGCTGTAAAAAAAAAAAAATAATAATTTGCACAACACCGACCGTATACTGTCAGCGCCGGTGTACCTGGTCGGCGGCGTCCCATCGGCGTCCCGGCGGCCATTCCACGTTTCCAGTATTGCAAAATCGCGCCTCTTCATCGTCTGTGATAGGCGGAACACTCAATTTATTTCCCAGCATTCAGTGTTCCGCCTATCACGGCCATCCGCTCATCCTCATAACACAGACGAGGATGAGAGGATGTCCGTGATAGGCGGAACACTGCCTGCTGTGAAATTGAGTGTTCCGCCTATCACAGACAAGGAGGCGCGGTTCCGCCTATCACAGACAAGGAGGCGCGGCTTTTACACTGCAATGGTTAGTTAGTGGTAGTAATGACTTGCCAAGTCATAGGGCCCAAGTCAAAGTCAAGTCACAAGTCATTAGTGTCAAGTCAAAGTCAAGCCGAGTCATTTGTTTAATTTTGTCAAGCAAGTCGCAAGTCCTCAAATAGCCGACTCGAGTCTGACTCGAGTCAAGTCATGCGACTCGAGTCCCCCACCTCTGCTGGTTTGGGGCGGTCTGTTTCAATAAACAGAGGTCCTACCCTCTCTAAAAAAACTTTTTGTGGCCTTTTTGACTTGCAAATGGGTTTGCACTGAGAGTCAATTAATATGTTAATCACCACCGGTAGAGGGTGTTGCCTGTTGTATAGCTGCAATGCTAAAGGCAGTTTTTCAATTTTTATTTTTTGGTTTAACAAAATACAGATTTAAGGCTCTTTAACAAAGTTAAAGGTTGGGGCAGCATTCAAGAGAAAAGATTTTTTTTTTTTCTTTATTTCCTATATCACCTTATTTTTATTATTTTTTTGGAGATTCTTCAGTTTTGCTTGGCTATGGTCAAATAAAATAAAAAATAAAAAGAAGAAGAGGGGACTATGGGGAACATTACATGGAGAACATTTAAAGCGATTAGAAATGTTGATATAGAATATTAAAGCTTCCCTGTAGCATTTTGGGGATGGGCCAAGTTCCAACAGTTTTTAGTTTTGTCTTATTGATAGTAAAAGTGATTCAGCGCTAAAAATAAAATAAAAACACACAGTAAGAATATCACATCTAATAAAACCCAGTAAAGGATCAATAATTGGTAAAAATAAATATAAGCACGTAATAAACACCACAAATAAACTGGTTAATAAAGAAGGTGGTCTGTGAGTCTAATATAACTAAAAAGGTCCGATGAATAAAGGAGTTAAAAAAGTTCAAATCGGGGGATAGCTCTTGTTGACATCACTGGGAGATAAGTCTTGATAGCATCAGTAGTATAAGTGGTTAAAAGACAACTATTTAGAATTCATCCACACATATATATGCTGAATGCTTTTCCAAAAAGCAAGGTGTTTCACAACTGTCAGCAGGGTAGGTTGGTACAATCCTTAAACGGTTCCCCTAACCTCCCACCTGGTATCCAAAGAGTAAGGTGTTTCACAACTGTCAGCAGGGTAGGTTGGTGCAATCCTTAAACAGTTTCCCTAACCTCTCACCTCATATATTCTTTGGTAGCGCGTGTGATAAGGAACGTTGTAGCCCTTCTCTACCATCCGAGCGCTTCTCCTCCCTTTCAGCGGTTATTCACTGTGCACTGGAAACAGGGATGTGCCTTCGCGTTGGGACCACTGTCCTTTCCACGCCGTTAGGCCAGCATATGTCTAAATGCGGGTCAATAGCCAAGTCTCCGATCCAATATAATCACCGGGGGAAAAGGGGGGGAAAAAATGCTTCCAAAGGGGAAGTATATCAAAACATGGGGACTTTATTCAAAACAAAAATAAAAATTGGACTCTTACAAGATAAAAATTTTCAAGTAGGCAAACATTAAAATGGCATCCAAACGCCGATCTCACATCACTTCCGGTTCACTGCTTCCGATCCCTCCCTACATGTTACGTCATGTGACTTCATCAGATTTTTTATCTAGTTTTGTCTTATGACATGGGATAATAGTTTTATATGAATTTAGGTCATTGTAGCTATTTATCATGACACTAGTAATATTAGGGTTTAACAACAGTCATGTGACTATTTTCTGTGTAAATGTGACATACAATCCTCTCTACAGTTCTAATATTGGGCAGTCATCAGATGTGGTCATTGATTTTTTTTTTTTTTATGTTGGTCCGGTTTTCCTTTTTGTGCCATAATAAGTTCAAAGAGCATTGCCTGAATATCATATAGATATACTGGGACTGGTGAGACTCATAGTGATTGGCAAATAGCAGGGAGTATAGTACAATTGTACTTAAAAGTATTTTAGTTTGATTGTTCCTGAAGCCACTAGTGACTGGTGACATCACACTTATCCATATTCTGAAATCAAGTTATTTTTGTCTGCGTAGATGACACTGCCTAATCTGCACATAGAACTCTCAAAGTGGTGACCTCTTCTGTAGCCTGCTAAAGGCAGGACGGTACAGTAGCTACCCATAGTAGCCAAGGACGGAGCTATATGCCCAAATGTTTGGCACCAGCACTGAAACATAGCTTCAGTAAAAGGAGTTAGTGGGGAGTTGCGATGGCAACAAGATCCCCCTGGACACTTAAAGTGTCACACACACAGTGGTATTCAGCAGAAGGTGGAGCAGAGTTAGGCATATGACAATGGAGGAAGAAAGATGAGGGGTGAAAATCAGACACCTGGCTGAAGAACGTAAACTTTCAAAGTATTACACATGTCACTGGGAAAGGGGTCTCACTTTAGGATGCAGTATATCTATGGCAATTCAAAGGTCCTTACTGCTCAGACTTACCAGACAAGCATTCATTTGAATGCATATGCCTCAAATGTACTTGTGTTTTCCTTTCTCTACCTCCTCTGTCCACATTAATAAAGTATAATCTTAGAAAGCCCGGATAGCTGTTCCAAAGGCCATTACTGTATGCTGTATCCAACTGGAATCACCATGGAAGGCTGTCCCAGAAGCAAGGGCATCATGACCAGATTGACATTATGGACTCCCGCACTATTATTATTGGACAGTTGAGAACAAGGATCCTCATGTTTTTTTTTCCCCTTCGTTTTTTTTTTTTTTGGGGTGTGATTTTTTCTGTTTTATTTATCGTATGATTTTTCTTTTATTCTTATGGACTTATTACACCCAGAACAAGTGATGACTACCGATACTGGGATCCAGAAATGTGATTTGTAGAGATGGAGAGTTTAAAAGTTTTTTTTTTTTTCCTTCTCAAAGAAGTTTTATTTCAATTCAGAGGGCAAAGCCGAAAGTTCCAAATATTAAAGAAGATCGCACATAAACCATTATTCTATGTGTGGCCGAGTCTCATATTCTCAACTGGCCACAAGGGGCCATCTGTTGCCTTATGAGTTTATGTGAAATATCCATTAATAGCTGAGAAATATTATAATTATGAATATATCTCTTTTGGCTTGCAGCTATGATAGTGGGGGCAACCACCTTCCTCCCAAGCTCTTGTTAATTGCAAACAATGCGGGGTCAAGACTTGTATACACAAACAATGGAGAGACAATTCCATTGTTTGTCACCTATTCACTATAAAAGACCCCATGCTGGGATATGTAATGAAGTAAGTCCCACCCCAGGTTTCATACTTAAACTTCCCAGAACCATTCAAGTGTATTTGCATCACTAGGATTTTCATTAAAGGGGGCTGGCTTAGGAAAGCTAACCAATCAGAAGTCACGCTAGGCCAGCCTATGGGGCATCAGTATTAAGGGGATATACTCAGAGAAAAAGGCGGCAACTTGCTCTTTTCGGGGAAACCAGCAAGCAGAATGGAGCCAAGGTAATGGCAGTAGCAGGGGAAGGCATGCCCTGCTACTTGTAACTAAACATGCTTGTAGATCACGGTCTAAAGGAATATAATCTATATTCCTTCATGTATATATTTTATTTCAACCTAGCCTTTTATGCCTGGATGTAAGACCATAGCTAGAGATTTGTGTATTAGCTAGACTTTTAACTACCTTTAATAAATGCTATTATATTTAAAGCTTTTCCTCCTGGTCCATAGAACTCTTATTTAATCCATATCATATTTTGTGATTAATAAATCAGAAATAGAGATTTTAGAGGTTAACAGAGTAGTAGCCACAGGCACATCTAGCACTGGGACTTTTCTATTTGATACACCATAGGGGCCCGCAATCCCTGCCTGTAAAGGGCATTTACTTTAGGCCTGGCTGAGCCAGTGTCAGGCCTTCAGTACTAGTTAGTCTGGAGAAGGAAAGAGAGGAAGCGATGTACAGGAGGAGTAAGGAGTGATGTATATACAGGATGTCCCAATCGCTGATGTTTTGATTCCATAGGCATCTCATAAATCCCCATCCCTATCCAAGTTCAATCTCCCTCAATAAAACACAAAAACAAAGCACGAGGACTGCTTTCATGTCGTTGGATGCATGACAAGTATGTGCCTTGCTGGGGCAGGGTGACAGATCGAACCACAATACTCAACAGCTCCTATGGGGGTACCGCTACATCACTATATGGTGCCTTAGGAATTACCAACAATTAGATGCCTGCAGTCTCTTTTGGAGAAGTTGGCATTGAGCAATGACCCTAATGCATTCTTAAATACAATGTGGGGCCTTAGCAAACTATTATAAAGGAGACCTACCTTGCATTATGGGTTGTAATTGAGAGGTTCCTTTGACAATAATGTTTCTAAAACCTGGAAACTGCAGGCAGCCATGAGTTTGGGGGCTCCCAAAGTGCCTGCATCCTCAGTTTAGTGGTACTTATCGGCACATAGAGATGCCAAGTATTTCTTTACATGCTTTGTAAATTAGTTTGATGTAGTGACAGGTCTGCTTAAAAGTACACGGTCCATAGGGAGCACAGCGCGCTGGAGACTCACTATATGCGATATCAGCAGGCTCCAGGAGTGCTGAACAGGGAGGGGATATGAATCTATATCATCTTCTATATCACTGCAGACATTGCCTCCACTAAATTAGGGATACCCCCACATAATAATTACACGCCAATATGGCACAATAAAGACCTGGAGGAATTTCTACATATCGAGAGATCCGACCTATGGGCACAGGATGTACACTATCTACATCACCTGTTCTCAGATGAAAACCCTCAAATCTTTCAACGTGCTTAAAGAAGAGTTCTCACTCCACAATCGCATGTTTTTTTAGATACCTACAGGTGCAACATGCAGCCCAAGTGCAATTCTCACGCACCCCTCTACAGCCCACACCCCACCCTATCATGGCTATAGCTAGACCCACGCGGACTGATATCCACCTTCTACAACATGCTTTCTACCCCCACATCTACCGAAATAGTATTTGATTTGAAGCCTCGCTGGGAGAGAGAGGTGGGACCGATGGAGAAATGAGGAATGGGAGGAGGCACTAGAGTCCTGTAAAGCAGTATCCCCTAGACTATCAGACAGGCTGTCCCAGATCTACATAACTCACAGGGCGTAACTCACCCCTATTCGAGTGGCTAGATACAAACGTAACCAGTCTACCCTATGCCTACTATGTGGACAGGAGACTGGCACGTTTTTTCACCTACTCTGGACCTGTCCAAGAGTCCAGGGGTTCTGGCAACAAATCGTAAACTTTCTGCATGACACCATGGGCTCTCCCATAACACTTGACCCAAAACAATGTTTACTAGGGATATTTCCTGATACTATAGACAAATTCACTAAGATATTTCTCCACGAAACCTTATTTTTAGCTAGGAAAATAATCACCAGGAAGTGGATGAGATCACCCCCCCCCCCCCCCCCCTCCTAGTTTTTCAGAATGGAAGAAGGAAGTAAATACAACTTTACCTTTTAAAAAATGCATATACATCAATAGAGGCTGCACAGCCAAATACAACAAAATCTGGGACCGCTGGCTACAGGAATCAGAGACTTGCAATTAAACCTAGACCTAGGACACAAATGATCGTACACACAGTTGGTATTTTTACCCTCTATTTTGAAGTATTTCCTGCATGTATTTGTAGCACTAACCCCCGAAGGAGCTTCTGGTTTGATTTGGGCTTACCGTTACCTTCTTGACCTTGTGTGAGTCTAGGGGTTTCCCGAGGTAGATGGCCCAAAGAACTGTAGAAAACAAAAACACAGTCTCTCAATAAAGG
This sequence comes from Lithobates sylvaticus, assembly GCA_028564925.1. NCBI lineage: Eukaryota > Metazoa > Chordata > Amphibia > Anura > Ranidae > Lithobates > Lithobates sylvaticus. The sequence continues at coordinate 91,655,427 of CM053037.1, forward strand.
ATAGTGGGTATAGGTAGGAAGTTCAGGTACTATTGGAACTGCTTGAAACTGTATGTCTCTCACTATAGAATACAGGGAATAGCCATTCGCAACTGGATATTACAGCTATTGGATAAATCTCCTCTCAGTAGATCTAGCAGCCGATAACTTATTCAGATAAAGCAAAGTCTCTGCCACAGACTTGGTTGTAGAACTTGTAAATGAAAAGTCTCTGCCACAGACTTGGTTGTAACTGAAGGCTAAATGAACTTAGAGAACCCTCATACGGTACCAGTATCTTGCAGCTGGTCCAGCGATACCGTACGAGTGTGGATTCACTTGGTGTCTTTCAACTTGGCTTCCAGGCTCTTACCGAGGCACCACACTTTTTGCATGGCTCTCTTCTGAAGAGTCCTCCCCTGGTCGCGTTCTCAGTTGCTGGGCCTCTCCAAAGACGAGACAGCACCGGACCACCTTGGAATCCTCCTTCCAGTTACTGTGTCTCGGGCTAGCCAGCCCCGAGACTCGGAATTGGATGGATCCGCACCCCAGGCCATGAGGGCCCCTGAGGGCTGGTCAGGAGGATCAGGACCAGACAGACAGAATGCTCTCCTCGACCGGAACCCCAAATCACGTGATCTCAGCACCTTAAGTACCCACTCCCAGAATTCACAGCGAGTACAATACCCTTACTGGTTAGTTCCGAGAGAGATTGGCACCCAATGCGTCCAACCGGACCGCATTCTTGTGCTTGCCAGAGGTGACACCGACACCTATAGTCAAGCAGAACACAGTGCAATCCAGCCAAACTGGTACTGAGACCATAATTTAGAATTAAATTATGCCAACTGTGAACCCAACTGTGGTTTTAGGAACATTAAATTTCCAGAACATATAGCGCATGCTCATTAGGAGCCCGGCGCTACATATTTATATAGAATATCTACCTGCATACACTAATACAATATTCAATTTACCTGTATTGAATATACCATTTGATTGATATAAATCACCCTTTGACTTATATATATAAGTTCCATGTTGAATATGTATGCATCCTTCTTTACTCAATAAAAACCTTTGCTCAACTGAAAAAAAAAGTAAACCAGTCATGAGAGATGAAATGTATGGTTGTCATTGATGATCTCCTTCTAAAATGCTTTTTGCCCACCTGTTACGTTGATCCACCTCAACATAACTTTCCCCCTATTCTAAAAAGTACAGGCGCATGTATAACATAGCTCTGCATGCTGAAATGTAAATTTGTTTCATTCATATGTCAAACGTAATTTGTGTTAGGTCGCAGTTCAATTGCTTTCATTTCCAGCTTTCTCTGAAGCACTGGCAATGGAGCCAGTGACATAGTATAAACTACTTGAGAAAAAAGGATACATTTTTTCTCTGCAAAGATGACAATCCAGCATGGTTTGTCATTGTTTATATCTTGCCTTGGCTTTCACACAAGGGTGTCGGCTGGCACAACAATGTTTGTGTTCTTAAAGCCATGGCAATCTATTAACAATCATAAATTGTGCAAGACGCCATCAGTGGGATAGCATAGAGCAGAACTCTCCAAACTTTCCAAACAAAGGGCCAGTTTGCTGTGCTTCAGACTTGAGGAGGGCCAGACTGTGCTCAGTGAAAGTAGAAAATGTCAGTGAGAGTAAACAATGCCCCATACATGGTGGTCAGTGGGAGGAGGAACAGAGCCCCATCTTTGGTGTGATTGGGAGGGGCCCAAAGCAGCTACCTCATACTTGAAAACTATTCAGGTTTAAATTCCCTTGAAGTTTTAGTTCCGTGCTGTGTCCCGTTATCTCAGTGTGAAGTGATGCTACTAATGCTGCCCAGCTCTGCCCTATTGTTGTGCACAGATGACTCACCTGCAGACCCTGTGTTTACATGTAAATAATCTGCACTGATATGTAAATAGCGACCAGAGGCGTATCTAGTGAAAATGGCGCCCATGGCAAGCACTTAAACTGCGCCCCTGTCAAAACATTTGAAACCCATCTTTCAGATATACAGAAGTCAAGCTATTTAATCTTCCAATTAACAAATTATGGATTGGCACTGATGAGCTACACTAATGGGCACTGATAGGTGGCACTGATGAGCTACACTGATAGGTGGCACTGATGAGCTACACTAATAGGTGGCACTGATGAGCTGCACTGATAAGCTACACTGATAGGTGGCACTGATGAGCTGCACTGATTTGCGGCATTTATGGGCACTGATAGGTGGCACTGATGAGCTGCACTGATAGGTAGCACTGATGAGCTGCACTGATAGGTGGCACTGAGAGGTAACACTGGTACTGATGGGTGGCACTGAGCACTGGTAGTGCTAGGCCTAGGAGACCCCTTCATATGGTACCCATGGCACTTGCCATATGTGCCATACCCTGGATACGCCACTGATAGCGACGGCATTAGGGTTGCCACCTTTTCTTCAAGCCAAACCCGAACATTTTCATGGCGCACAGCAATTTTTTTGTAGTACACACTATAGGATTGTAAAATACCTTGGGTTACCCAAAAAGAGTAGTAATGAGGTGTGCTACGGTGGCTGTGGCCAAATTGCAATAACAGTGGGGGGGGGGACTTAAAGGGGCATGGTTAAATAAAACAAAAGCATTACCCATAAAATATGATTCGATTAATAAAAGAAATGTCAGTGAAAATAGCCTACCTTAAAAGTGGACACTGTCAGCCAGTAGGGCAGTCGACGGTGTCAGTAGGGCAGTCGAGCAGTGGACGGTGTCAGTAGGGCAGGGGACGGTGTCAGTAGGGCAGGGGACGGAGTCAGTAGGGCAGGGGACGGAGTCAGTAGGGCAGGGGACGGAGTCAGTAGATCAGGGGACGGAGTCAGTAGAGCAGGGGACGGAGTCAATAGAGCAGGGGACGGAGTCAGTAGAGCAGGGGACGGAGTCAGTAGGGCAGTGGACGGAGTCAGTAGGGCAGTGGACGGTGTCAGTAGGGCAGTGGACAGTGTCAGTAGAGCAGAGGACGGTGTCAGTAGAACAGAGGACGGTGTCAGTAGAACAGAGGACGGTGTCAGTAGAGCAGAGGACGGTGTCAGTAGGGCAGTGGACGGTGTCAGTAGGGCAGTGGACGGAGTCAGTAGGGCAGTGGACGGAGTCAGTAGAGTAGGGGGCGGAGTCAGTAGAGCAGGGGGCGGAGTCAGTAGAGCAGGGGACGGAGTCAGTAGAGCAGGGGACGGAGTCAGTAGGGCAGGGGACGGAGTCAGTAGGGCAGTGGACGGTGTCAGTAGGGCAGTGGACGGTGTCAGTAGGGCAGTGGACGGAGTCAGTAGGGCAGTGGACGGAGTCAGTAGAGTAGGGGGCGGAGTCAGTAGAGCAGGGGACGGAGTCAGTAGGGCAGGGGACGGAGTCAGTAGGGCAGGGGACGGAGTCAGTAGGGCAGTGGACGGTGTCAGTAGGGCAGTGGACGGTGTCAGTAGAGCAGAGGACGTGTCAGTAGAGCAGTGGACGGTGTCAGTAGAGCAGTGGACGGTGTCAGTAGAGCAGTAGAGCAGGGGATGGAGTCAATAGAGCAGGGGACGGAGTCAGTAGAGCAGGGGAAGGAGTCAGTAGGGCAGTGGACAGAGTCAGTAGAGTAGGGGGCGGAGTCAGTAGAGCAGGGGACGGAGTCAGTAGAGCAGGGGATGGAGTCAGTAGGGCAGGGGACGAAGTCAGAAGGGCAGTGGACGGTGTCAGTAGGGCAGTGGACGGTGTCAGTAGAGCAGTGGACGGTGTCAGTAGAGCAGTGTCAGTATGGCAGGGGACGGTGTCAGTAGGGAAGTGGACGGTGTCAGTAGGGAAGTGGACGGTGTCAGAAGAACAGAGGACAGTGTCGGTAGAACAGAGGACGGTGTCGGTAGAGCAGAGGACGGTGTCGGTAGAGCAGAGGACGGTGTCGGTAGAGCAGTGGACAGTGTCAGTAGGGAAGTGGACGGTGTCAGTAGGGCAGTGGACGGTGTCAGTAGGGCAGTGGACGGTGTCAGTAGGGCAGTGGACGGAGTCAGTAGGGCAGTGGACAGAGTCAGAGCAGGGGATGGAGTCAGTAGGGCAGGGGACGTAGTCAGTAGGGCAGTGTCAGTTAGGCAGTGGACGGTGTCAGTAGGGCAGTGGACGGTGTCAGTAGGGAAGTGGACGGTGTCAGTAGAGCAGGGGACGGAGTCAGTAGAGCAGGGGACGGAATCAGTAGGGCAGGGGACAGAGTCAGTTGGGCAGTGGACGGTGTCAGTAAGGCAGTGGACGGTGTCAGTAGGGCAGTGGACGGTGTCAGTAGAGCAGAGGACGTGTCAGTAGGGCAGTGGACGGTGTCAGTAGAGCAGTGTCAGTAGAGCGGTGTCAGTAGAGCAGTGGACGGTGTCAGTAGAGCAGTGTCAGTATGGCAGGGGACGGTGTCAGTAGGGAAGTGGACGGTGTCAATAGGGAAGTGGACAGTGTCAGTAGGGAAGTGGACGGTGTCAGTAGGGAAGTGGACGGTGTCAGTAGAGCAGAGGACGGTGTCAGTAGAGCAGAGGACGGTGTCAGTAGAGCAGTGACAGTAGGGCAGTGGACGGTGTCAGTAGGGCAGTGGACGGTTTCAGTAGGGAAGTGGACGGTGTCAGTAGGGAAGTGGGAAGTGGACGGTGTCAGTAGGGAAGTGGACGGTGTCAGTAGGGAAGTGGACGGAGTCAGTAGGGCAGTGGACCGAGTCAGTAGAGCAGTGGACGGTGTCAGTAGGGCAGTGGACGGTGTCAGTAGGGAAGTGGACGGTGTCAGTAGGGCAGTGGACGGTGTCAGTAGGGCAGAGGACGGTGTCAGTAAGGCAGTGGACGGTGTCAGTAGAGCAGAGGACGGTGTCAGTAGAGCAGAGGACAGTGTCAGTAGGGAAGTGGACGGTGTCAGTAGAGAAGTGGACGGTGTCAGTAGGGAAGTGGACGGTGTCAGTGGTCAGTGGACGGTGTCAGTAGAGCCGTGGACAGTGTCAGTAGAGAAAGCAGTGTCACGGTGTCAGTAGGGCAGCAGTGGATGGGTCAGTAGGGCAGTGGACGGTGTGTCAGTAGAGTGTCCGTAGAGTGGTGACGGTGTCAGTAGAGCAGTGAACGTGTGTCAGTAGAGCTCAGTGGACGTGTCAGTAGAGCAGTGGACGGTGTCAGTAGAGCAGTGGACGGTGTCAGTAGAGCAGTGGACGAGTAGAGCAGTGGACGGTGTTCAGTAGGGCAGTGGACAGTGTCAGTAGGGAAGTGGACGGTGTCAGTAGGGCAGTGGACGGTGTCAGTAGGGCAGTGGACGGAGTCAGTAGGGCAGTGGACGGAGTCAGTAGAGCAGTGGACGGTGTCAGTAGGGCAGTGGACGTGTCAGTAGGGCAGTGGACGGTGTCAGTAGGGCAGTGGACGGTGTCAGTAGAGTGCAGTAGGACAGTGTCAGTAGAGCAGGACGGTGTCAGTAGAACAGAGGACGGTGTCAGTAGAGCAGAGGACGGTGTCAGTAGGGCAGTGGACGGTGTCAGTAGGTAAGTGGACCGTGTCAGTAGGGCAGTGGACGGTGTCAGTAGAGCAGTGGACGGTGTCAGTAGAGCAGTGGACAGTGTCAGTAGAGCAGTGTGTCAGCAGGTAGGGGACGGTGTCAGTAGGGCAATGGACGGTGTCAGTAGAGCAGGGGACGGTGTCAGTAGAGCAGTGGACGGTGTCAGTAGAGCAGTGGACGGTGTCAGTAGAGTGGACGGTGTCAGTTAGGGCAGTGGACGTGTCAGTAGGCAGTGGACGGTGTCAGTAGAGCAGTGGACGGTGTCAGTAGAGCAGTGGGTGTCAGTAGAGCAGTGGGACGGTGTCAGTAGAGCAGGGGACGGTGTCAGTAGAGCAGTGGACGGTGTCAGTAGAGCAGTGGACGGTGTCAGTAGAGCAGTGGACGGTCAGTAGAGCAGTGGACGGAGCAGTGTCAGTAGAGCAGTGGACGGTGTCAGTAGGCAGTGGGGTGTCAGTAGGGCAGTGGACGGTGTCAGTAGGGCAGAGGACGGTGTCAGTAGAGCAGAGACGGTGTCAGTAGGGCAGTGGACGGTGTCAGTAGAGCAGTGGACGTGTCAGTAGAGCAGTGGACGGAGTCAGTAGAGCAGTGGACGGTGTCAGTAGGGCAGTGAACGGTGTCAGTAGGGCAGTGGACGGTGTCAGTAGAGCAGTGGACGTGTCAGTAGGGCAGTGGACGGTGTCAGTAGAGCAGGGGACGGTGTCAGTAGGGCAGTGGACGTTGTCAGTAGGGCAGTGGACGGTGTCAGTAGAGCAGTGGACGGTGTCAGTAGGGCAGTGGACGGTGTCAGTAGGCAGTGGACGGTGTCAGTAGGGCAGTGTCAGAATGGCAGGGGACGGTGTCAGTAGGGAAGTGGACGGTGTCAGTAGGGAAGTGGACGGTGTCAGTAGGGAAGTGGACGGTGTCAGTGGGGGAAGTGGACGGTGTCAGTAGAACAGTGGACGGTGTCAGTAGAGCAGAGGACGGTGTCAGTAGGGCAGTGGACGGTGTCAGTAGAGCAGTGGACGGTGTCAGTAGAGCAGTGGACGTGTGTCAGTAGGGCAGTGGACGGTGTCAGTAGGGCAGTGGACGGTGTCAGTAGGGCAGTGGACAGGTGGACGGTGTCAGTAGAAGCAGTGGACGGTCGGTACAGAAGTGGACGGTGTCAGTGACGGTGTCAGTAGGGCAGTGGACGGTGTCAGTAGGCAGTGGACGGTGTCAGTAGAGCAGTGGACGGTGTCAGTAGAGCAGTGGACGGTGTCAGTAGAGCAGTGGACGGTGTCAGTAGAGCAGTGGACGTGTCAGTAGGGCAGTGGACGGTGTCAGTAGAGCAGTGGACGGTGTCAGTAGAGCAGTGGACGGTGTCAGTGAGCAGTGGACGGTGTCAGTAGGGCAGTGGACGGTGTCAGTAGGGCAGTGGACGGTGTCAGTAGGGCAGTGGACGGTGTCAGTAGAGCAGTGGACGGTGTCAGTAGAGCAGTGGACGGTGTCAGTAGAGCAGTGGACGGTGTCAGTAGGGCAGTGGACGGTGTCAGTAGGCAGTGGACGGTGTCAGTAGGGCAGTGGACGTGTCAGTAGGGCAGTGGACGGTGTCAGTAGAGCAGTGGACGGTGTCAGTAGGCAGTGGACGGTTGTCAGTGGGCAGTGGACGTCAGTAGAGCAGTGGACGGTGTCAGTAGAGCAGTGGACGGTGTCAGTAGAGCAGTGGACGGTGTCAGTAGAGCAGTGGACGGTGTCAGTAGGGAAGTGGACAGTGTCAGTAGGGCAGTGGACGGTGTCAGTAGGGCAGTGGACGGTGTCAGTAGAGCAGAGAGTGTCAGTAGGGCAGTGGACGGTGTCAGGACGGTGTCAGTAGAGCAGTGGACGGTGTCAGTAGAGAGCAGTGGACGGTGTCAGTAGAGCAGTGGACGGTGTCAGTAGGCAGTGGACGGTGTCAGTAGGCAGTAGGGCAGTGGACGGTGTCAGTAGAGCAGTGGACGGTGTCAGTAGAGCAGTGGACGGTGTCAGTAGAGCAGTGGACGGTGTCAGTAGGGCAGTGGACGGTGTCAGTAGAGCAGTGGACGGTGTCAGTAGAGCAGTGGACGGTGTCAGTAGGGCAGTGGACGGTGTCAGTAGGGCAGTGGACGGTGTCAGTAGGGCAGTGGACGGTGTCAGTAGGGCAGTGGACGGTGTCAGTAGGCAGTGGGCAGTGGACGTGTCAGTAGGGCAGTGGACGGTGTCAGTAGAGCAGTGGACGGTGTCAGTAGAGCAGTGGACGGTGTCAGTAGAGCAGTGGACGGTGTCAGTAGAGCAGTGGACGGTGTCAGTAGAGCAGTGGACGGTGTCAGTAGAGCAGTGGACAGTGTCAGTAGGGCAGTGGACGGTGTCAGTAGGGCAGTGGACGGTGTCAGTAGGGCAGTGGACGGTGTCAGTAGGGCAGTGGACGGTGTCAGTAGAGCAGTGGACGGTGTCAGTAGGGCAGTGGACGGTGTCAGTAGGGCAGTGGACGGTGTCAGTAGGTGTCAGTAGGGCAGTGGACGGTGTCAGTAGAGCAGTGGACGGTGTCAGTAGAGCAGTGACGGTGTCAGTAGGCAGTGGACGGTGTCAGTAGAGCAGTGGACGGTGTCAGTAGGGAAGTGGACGGTGTCAGTAGGGAAGTGGACGGTGTCAGTAGGGAGCAGTGGACGGTGTCAGTAGAGCAGTGGACGGTGTCAGTAGAGCAGTGGACAGTGTGTCAGAGGGCAGTGGACGGTGTCAGTAGGCAGTGGACGGTGTCAGTAGGCAGTGGACGGTGTCAGTAGGGCAGTGGACGGTGTCAGTAGTAGGCAGTGGGACGGTGTCAGTAGGGCAGTGGACGGTGTCAGTAGAGCAGTGGACGGTGTCAGTAGGGCAGTGGACGGTGTCAGTAGAGCAGTGGACGTGTCAGTAGGGCAGTGGACGGTGTCAGTAGGCAGTGGACGGTGTCAGTGGGCAGTGGGACGGTGTCAGTAGAGCAGTGGACGTGTCAGTAGGGCAGTGGACGGTGTCAGTAGGGCAGTGGACGGTGTCAGTAGAGCAGTGGTCGAGCAGTGGACGTGTCAGTAGAGCAGTGGACGTGTCAGTAGAGCAGTGGAACGGTGTCAGTAGTAGTGGAGCAGGGCAGTGGACGGTGTCAGTAGAGCAGTGGACGGTGTCAGTAGGGCAGTGGACGGTGTCAGTAGGGCAGTGGACGGTGTCAGTAGAGCAGTGGACGGTGTCAGTAGAGCAGTGGAGTAGGGCAGTGGACGGTGTCAGTAGGGCAGTGGACGTGTCAGTAGGGCAGTGGACGGTGTCAGTAGGGCAGTGGACGGTGTCAGTAGGCAGTGGACGGTGTCAGTAGAGCAGTGGACGGTGTCAGTAGAGCAGTGGACGGTGTCAGTAGAGCAGTGGACGGTGTCAGTAGAGCAGTGGACGGTGTCAGTAGAGCAGTGGACGGTGTCAGTAGGCAGGGGACGGTGTCAGTAGGGCAGTGGACGGTGTCAGTAGAGCAGTGGACGGTGTCAGTAGAGCAGGGGACGGTGTCAGTAGGGCAGTGGACGGTGTCAGTAGGCAGGGGACGGTGTCAGTAGGGCAGGGGACGGTGTCAGTAGAGCAGGACGGACGGGACGGTCAGTAGAGCAGTGGACGGTGTCAGTAGAGCAGTGGCGGTGTCAGTAGACGGTGTCAGTAGGGCAGTGGACGGTGTCAGTAGGTGGACGGTGTCAGTAGGGCACGGACGGTGTCAGTAGGGCAGTGGACGGTGTCAGTAGAGCAGAGGACGTGTCAGTAGGGCAGTGGACGGTGTCAGTAGAGCAGTGGACGGTGTCAGTAGAGCAGTGGACGGTGTCAGTAGAGCAGTGGACGGTGTCAGTAGGGCAGTGAACGGTGTCAGTAGGGCAGTGGACGGTGTCAGTAGAGCAGTGGACGGTGTCAGTAGGGCAGTGGACGGTGTCAGTAGAGCAGTGGACGGTGTCAGTAGGGCAGTGGACGGTGTCAGTAGGGCAGTGGACGGTGTCAGTAGGGCAGAGGACGGTGTCAGTAGGGCAGAGGACGGTGTCAGTAGAGCAGTGGACGGTGTCAGTAGAGCAGTGTCAGTATGGCAGGGGACGGTGTCAGTAGGGCAGTGGACGGTGTCAGTAGGGCAGTGGACGGTGTCAGTAGAGCAGGGGACGGTGTCAGTAGAGCAGGGGACGGAGTCAGTAGGGCAGTGGACGGTGTCAGTAGGACAGTGGACGGTGTCAGTAGAGCAGGGGACGGTGTCAGTAGAGCAGGGGACGGTGTCAGTAGGGCAGTGGGCGGTGTCAGTAGGGCAGTGGACGGTGTCAGTAGGGCAGTGAACGGAGTCAGTAGGGCAGTGGACGGTGTCAGTAGAGCAGTGGACGGTGTCAGTAGGGCAGTGGTAGGTGTCAGTAGAGCAGGGGACGGTGTCAGTAGGGCAGTGGACGGTGTCAGTAGGGCAGTGGACGGTGTCAGTAGAGCAGAGGACGTGTCAGTAGGGCAGTGGACGGTGTCAGTAGAGCAGTGGACGGTGTCAATAGAGCAGTGTCAGAATGGCAGGGGACGGTGTCAGTAGAGAAGTGGACGGTGTCAGTAGGGAAGTGGACAGTGTCAGTAGGGAAGTGGACGGTGTCAGTAGGGCAGTGGACGGTGTCAGTAGAGCAGTGGACGTGTCAGTAGGGCAGGGGACGGTGTCAGTAGAGCAGTGGACGGTGTCAGTAGAGCAGTGGACGGTGTCAGTAGGGCAGTGGACGGTGTCAGTAGAGCAGAGGACGTGTCAGTAGGGCAGGGGACGGTGTCAGTAGAGCAGTGGACGGTGTCAGTAGAGCAGTGGACGGTGTCAGTAGAGCAGTGTCAGTATGGCAGGGGACGGTGTCAGTAGGGAAGTGGACGGTGTCAATAGGGAAGTGGACAGTGTCAGTAGGGAAGTGGACGGTGTCAGTAGGGAAGTGGACGGTGTCAGTAGAACAGAGGACGGTGTCAGTAGAACAGAGGACGGTGTCAGTAGAGCAGTGGACGGTGTCAGTAGAGCAGAGGACGGTGTCAGTAGAGCAGTGGACGGTTTCAGGAGGGAAGTGGACGGTGTCAGTAGGGCAGTGGACGGTGTCAGTAGGGCAGTGGACGGTGTCAGTAGGGCAGTGGACGGTGTCAGTATGGGCAGTGGACGGTGTCAGTAGGGCAGTGGACGGTGTCAGGAGGGCAGTGGACGGTGTCAGTATGGCAGTGGACGGTGTCAGTAGGGCAGTGGACGGTGTCAGTAGAGCAGGGGACGGTGTCAGTAGAGCAGGGGACGGTGTCAGTAGAACAGAGGACGGTGTCAGAAGAGCAGTGGACGGTGTCAGTAGGGCAGAGGACGGTGTCAGTAGGAAAGAGGACCGTGTCAGTAGGGCAGTGGACGGTGTCAGTAGAGAAGTGGACGGTGTCAGTAGGCAGTGGACGGTGTCAGTAGGCAGTGGACGGTGTCAGTAGAGCAGTGGACAGGTGTGTAGGTAGGGGACGGTGTCAGTAGGGCAGTGGGACGGTGTCAGTAGGCAGTGGACGGTGTCAGTAGGCAGTGGACGGTGTCAGTAGAGCAGTGGACGGTGTCAGTAGAGCAGTGGACGGTGTCAGTAGAGCAGTGGACGGTGTCAGTAGGGCAGTGGACAGTGTCAGTAGGGTGGACGGTGTCAGTAGGGCAGTGGACGGTGTCAGTAGGGGGACGTGTGGAGGGCATGGACGGTGTCAGTAGGGCAGAGGACGTGTCAGTAGGCAGTGGACGGTGTCAGTAGAGCAGTGGACGTGTCAGTAGAGCAGTGGACGTGTCAGTAGGGCACGGTGTCAGTAGGCAGTGGACGGTGTCAGTAGAGCAGTGGACGGTGTCAGTAGGGCAGTGGACGGTGTCAGTAGAGCAGTGGACGGTGTCAGTAGGGCAGTGGACGGTGTCAGTAGTAGGTGTCAGTAGGCAGTGGACGGTGTCAGTAGGGCAGTGGACGGTGTCAGTAGGCAGTGGAGGTGTCAGCAGTGGACGGTGTCAGTAGAGCAGTGGACGGTGTCAGTAGAGCAGTGGACTGTGTCAGTAGAGCAGTGGACGGTGTCCGTAGGGCAGAGGACGGTGTCAGTAGAGCAGTGGCCGGTGTCAGTAGAGCAGAGGACGGTGTCAGTAGGGCAGAGGACGGTGTCAGTATGGCAGAGGACGGTGTCAGTAGGGCAGTGGACGGTGTCAGTAGGCAGTGGACGGTGTCAGTAGAGCAGGGGACGGTGTCAGTATGGCAGTGGACGGTGTCAGTATGGCAGTGGACGGTGTCAGTAGGGCAGTGGAAGGAGTCAGTAGAGCAGGGGACGGAGTCAGTAGAGCAGTGGACGGAGTCAGTAGAGCAGTGGACGTGTCAGTAGAGCAGTGGACGGTGTCAGTAGAGCAGTGTCAGTGGACGGTGTCAGTAGTGCAGTGGACGGTGTCTGTAGGGCAGTGGACGGTGTCAGTAGAGCAGTGGACGGTGTCAGTAGGGCAGTGGACGGTGTCAGTAGGGCAGTGGACGGTCAGTAGAGCAGTGGACGTGTCAGTAGGGCAGTGGACGGTGTGTCAGTAGAGCAGTGGACGGTGTCAGTAGGCAGTGGACGGTGTCAGTAGGCAGTGGACGGTGTCAGTAGGGCAGTGGACGGTGTCAGTAGGGCAGTGGACAGTGTCAGTAGGGCAGTGGACGGTGTCAGTAGAGCAGTGGACGGTGTCAGTAGAGCAGTGGACGGTGTCAGTAGTGGAGAGCAGTGACGGTGTCAGTAGGGCAGTGGACGGTGTCAGTAGAGCAGTGGACGGTGTCAGTAGAGCAGTGGGACGGTGTCAGTAGGGCAGTGGACGGTGTCAGTAGAGCAGTGGACGTGTCAGTAGGGCAGTGGAGTGGTGTCGGTGTCAGTAGAGCAGTGGACGGTGTCAGTAGGACGGTGTCAGTAGAGCAGTGGACGGTGTCAGTAGGCAGTGGACGGTGTCAGTAGGGCAGTGGACGGTGTCAGTAGGCAGTGAACGTGTGTCAGTAGTAGGCAGTGGACGGTGTCAGTAGGCAGTGGACGGTGTCAGTAGAGCAGTGGACGGTGTCAGTAGGGCAGTGGACGGTGTCAGTAGAGCAGTGGACGGTGTCAGTAGAGCAGTGGACGGTGTCAGTAGGGCAGTGGACGGTGTCAGTAGAGCAGTGGACGGTGTCAGTAGGCAGTGGAACGGTGTCAGTAGTCAGTAGGCAGTGGACGGTGTCAGTACGTGACGGTGTCAGTAGGGCAGTGACGGTGTCAGTAGAGGCAGTCAGTAGGCAGTGACGGTGTCAGTAGGCAGTGACGGTGTCAGTAGGGCAGTGGACGGTGTCAGTAGAGCAGTGGACGGTGTCAGTAGAGCAGTGGACGTGTCAGTAGAGCAGTGGACGGTGTCAGCAGGGCAGTGGACGTGTCAGTAGGCAGTGGACGGTGTCAGTAGAGCAGTGGACGGTGTCAGTAGAGCAGTGGACGGTGTCAGTAGAGCAGTGGACGGTGTCAGTAGAGCAGGGACGGTGTCAGTAGGGAGGTGTCAGTAGGGACGGTGTCAGTAGGGCAGCAGTGGACGGTGTCAGTAGAGCAGTGGACGGTGTCAGTAGTCAGTGGACGGTGTCAGTAGGGCAGTGGACGGTGTCAGTAGAGCAGTAGTAGCAGTGGACGGTGTCAGTAGAGCAGTGGACGGTGTCAGTAGGGCAGTGGACGGTGTCAGTAGGCAGCAGTGGACGGTCAGTAGGGCAGTGGACGGTGTCAGTAGGGCAGGGACGGTGTCAGTAGAGCAGTGGACGGTGTCAGTAGAGCAGTGGACGGTGTCAGTAGGGCAGAGGACGGTGTCAGTAGAGCAGTGGACGGTGTCAGTAGAGCAGTGGACGGTGTCAGTAGAGCAGTGGACGGTGTCAGTAGGGCAGTGGACGGTGTCAGTAGAGCAGTGGACGGTGTCAGTAGAGCAGTGGACGGTGTCAGTAGAGCAGTAGGTCAGTGTCAGTAGGGCAGTGGACGGTGTCAGTAGAGCAGTGGACGGTGTCAGTAGGCAGTGGACGGTGTCAGTAGGGCAGTGGACGGTGTCAGTAGCAGGACACGGTGTCAGTAGGCAGTGGACGTGTCAGTAGGTGTCAGTAGGGCAGTGGACGGTGTCAGTAGAGCAGTAGGCAGTGGACGGTGTCAGTAGAGCAGTGGACGGTGTCAGTAGAGCAGTGACGGTGTCAGTAGAGCAGTGGACGGTGTCAGTAGAGCAGTGGACGGTGTCAGTAGGGCAGTGGACGGTGTCAGTAGGGCAGTGGACGGTGTCAGTAGAGCAGTGGACGGTGTCAGTAGGCAGTGGACGGTGTCAGTAGAGCAGTGGACGGTGTCAGTAGAGCAGTGGACGGTGTCAGTAGGCAGTGGACGGTGTCAGTAGAGCAGTGGACGGTGTCAGTAGGGCAGTGGACGGTGTCAGTAGGGCAGTGGACGGTGTCAGTAGAAAGCAGTGGGACGGTGTCAGTAGGGCAGAGGACGGTGTCAGTAGGGCAGTGGACGTGTCAGTAGGCAGTGGACGGTGTCAGTAGGGCAGTGGACGGTGTCAGTAGAGCAGTGGACAGTGTCAGTAGAGCAGTGGACGGTGTCAGTAGGGCAGTGGACGGTGTCAGTAGAGGTCAGTGGGACGGTGTCAGTAGAGGCAGTGGACGGTGTCAGTAGAGCAGTGGACGGTGTCAGTAGAGCAGTGGACGGTGTCAGTAGGGCAGTGGAACGGTGTCAGTAGGGCAGTGGACGGTGTCAGTAGGCAGTGGACGGTGTCAGTAGGGCAGTGGACGGTGTCAGTAGAGCAGTGGACGGTGTCAGTAGGGCAGTGGACGGTGTCAGTAGGGCAGTGGACGGTGTCAGTAGAGCAGTGGACGTGTCAGTAGGCAGTGGACGGTGTCAGTAGGGCAGTGGACGGTGTCAGTAGGGCAGTGGACGGTGTCAGTAGGGCAGTGGACGGTGTCAGTAGGCAGTGGACGGTGTCAGTAGAGCAGTGGACGGTGTCAGTAGAGCAGTAGGGCAGTAGGCAGTGGACGGTGTCAGTAGGGCAGTGGACGGTGTCAGTAGAGCAGTGGAGTGTCAGTAGGGCAGTGGACGGTGTCAGTAGGGACGGTGTCAGTAGGCAGTGGACGGTGTCAGTAGAGCAGTGGACGGTGTCAGTAGAGCAGTGGACGGTGTCAGTAGAGCAGTGGACGGTGTCAGTAGAGCAGTGGACGGTGTCAGTAGGGCAGTGGACGGTGTCAGTAGGGCAGTGGACGGTGTCAGTAGGGCAGTGGACGGTGTCAGTAGGCAGGACGGTGTCAGTAGGCAGTGGACGGTGTCAGTAGGGCAGTGGACGGTGTCAGTAGAGCAGTGGACGGTGTCAGTAGACAGTGGACGTCAGTAGAGGAGTGGACGTGTCAGTAGGGCAGTGGACGGTGTCAGTAGAGCAGTGGACGGTGTCAGTAGTGGACGGTGTCAGTAGAGCAGTGGACGGTGTCAGTAGAGCAGTGGACGTGTCAGTAGAGCAGTGGACGGTGTCAGTAGGGCAGGACGGTGTCAGTAAGCAGTGACGAGTAGGGCAGTGGACGGTGTCAGTAGAGCAGTGGACGGTGTCAGTAGGGCAGTGGACGTGTCAGTATGGCAGTGGACGGTGTCAGTAGGGCAGTGGACGGTGTCAGTAGAGCAGGGGGTGTCAGTAGAGCAGTGGTGTCAGTAGAGCAGTGGACGGTGTCAGTAGTAGGCAGTGGACGGTGTCAGTAGAGCAGTGGACGGTCAGTAGGGCAGTGGACGGTGTCAGTAGGGCAGTGGACGGTGTCAGTAGGCAGTGGACGGTGTCAGTAGAGCAGTGTCAGTGTCAGGGGACAGTGGTCAGTAGGGCAATGGACGGTGTCAGTAGGGCAGGGGACGGTGTCAGTAGGGCAGTGGACGGTGTCAGTAGAGCAGTGGACGGTGTCAGTAGAGCAGAGGACGTGTCAGTAGAGCAGTGGACGGTGTCAGTAGAGCAGTGGACGTGTCAGTAGGGGTGGACGGTGTCAGTAGGGCAGTGGACGGTGTCAGTAGGGCAGTGGACGTGTCAGTAGGCAGTGGACGGTGTCAGTAGAGCAGTGGACGGTGTCAGTAGGGCAGTGGACGGTGTCAGTAGGGCAGTGGGCAGTGGACGGTGTCAGTAGGCAGTGGACGGTGTCAGTAGGGCAGTGGACGTGTCAGTAGGGCAGTGGGACGGTGTCAGTAGGGCAGTGGAGCAGTAGGGCAGTGGACGGTGTCAGTAGGGCAGTGGACGGTGTCAGTAGGGCAGTGGACGGTGTCAGTAGGGCAGTGGACGGTGTCAGTAGGCAGTGGACGGTGTCAGTAGGGCAGTGGACGGTGTCAGTAGGGCAGGACGGTGTCAGTAGAGCAGTGGGACGGTGTCAGTAGGCAGTGGACGGTGTCAGTAGGGCAGTGGACGGTGTCAGTAGGGCAGTGGACGGTGTCAGTAGAGCAGTGGACGGTGTCAGTAGGGCAGTGGACGGTGTCAGTAGGGCAGTGGACGGTGTCAGTAGAGCAGTGGACGGTGTCAGTAGGCAGTGGAGGACGGTGTCAAGTAGGGCAGTGGACGTGTCAGTAGAGCAGTGGACGGTGTCAGTAGAGCAGTGGACGGTGTCAGTAGAGCAGTGGACGGGACGGTCAGTAGAGCAGTGGACGTGTCAGTAGGCAGTGGACGGTGTCAGTAGGGCAGTGGACGGTGTCAGTAGGGCAGTGGACGGTGTCAGTAGAGCAGTGGACGGTGTCAGTAGAGCAGTGGACGGTGTCAGTAGGCAGCAGTGTCAGTAGACGGTGTCAGTAGAGCAGGGCAGTGGACGGTGTCAGTAGGGCAGTGGACGGTGTCAGTAGGGCAGTGGACGGTGTCAGTAGGGCAGTGGACGTGTCAGTAGGGCAGTGGACGGTGTCAGTAGAGCAGTGGACGGTGTCAGTAGGGCAGTGGCAGGTGTCAGTAGGGCAGTGGACGGTGTCAGTAGGGCAGTGGACGGTGTCAGTAGGGCAGTGTCAGGACGGTGTCAGTAGGGCAGTGGACGGTGTCAGTAGGGCAGAGGACGGTGTCAGTAGAGCAGAGGAAGGTGTCAGTAGAGCAGAGGAAGGTCTCAGTAGGGCAGAGGACGGTGTCAGTAGGGCAGAGGACGGTGTCAGTAGAGCAGTGGACGGTTTCAGTAGGGAAGTGGACGGTGTCAGTAGGGAAGTGGACGGTGTCAGTAGGGAAGTGGACGGTGTCAGTAGGGCAGTGGACGGTGTCAGTAGAGCAGTGGACGGTGTCAGTAGAGCAGTGTTAGTATGGCAGGGGACGGTGTCAGTAGGGCAGTGGACGGTGTCAGTAGGGCAGTGGACGGTGTCAGTAGAGCAGGGGACGGTGTCAGTAGAGCAGGGGACGGTGTCAGTAGGGCAGTGGACGGTGTCAGTAGGGCAGGGGACGGTGTCAGTAGGGCAGTGGACGGAGTCAGTAGAGCAGGGGACGGAGTCAGTAGAGCAGTGGGCAGTGTCAGTAGAGCAGTGTCAGTGTCAGTAGGGCAGTGGACGGTGTCAGTAGGCAGTGGACGGTGTCAGTAGGCAGTGGACGGTGTCAGTAGGCAGTGGACGGTGTCAGTAGAGCAGTGGACGGTGTCAGTAGGGCAGTGGACGGTGTCAGTAGGCAGTGGACGGTGTCAGTAGGGCAGTGGACGGTGTCAGTAGAGCAGTGGACGGTGTCAGTAGAGCAGTGGACGGTGTCAGTAGGGTGTCAGTAGGGCAGTGGACGGTGTCAGTAGGGCAGTGGACGGTGTCAGTAGGCAGTGGACGGTGTCAGTAGGGCAGGGGACGGTGTCAGTAGGGCAGTGGACGGTGTCAGTAGGGCAGTGGACGGTGTCAGTAAGCAGTGGACGGTGTCAGTAGGGCAAGTGGACGGTGTCAGTAGAGCAGTGGACGGTGTCAGTAGGGCAGTGGGACGGTGTCAGTAGGCAGTGGACGGTGTCAGTAGGGCAGTGGACGGTGTCAGTAGGGCAGTGGACGGTGTCAGTAGAGCAGTGGACGGTGTCAGTAGGGCAGTGGACGGTGTCAGTACAGTGGACGTGTCAGTAGGGCAGTGGACGGTGTCAGTAGAGCAGTGGACGGTGTCAGTAGAGCAGTGGACGGTGTCAGTAGGCAGTGGACGGTGTCAGTAGGCAGTGGACGGTGTCAGTAGGCAGTGGACGGTGTCAGTAGGGCAGTGGACGGTGTCAGTAGGGCAGTGGACGGTGTCAGTAGGGCAGTGGACGGTGTCAGTAGGGCAGGGGACGGTGTCAGTAGGGCAGTGGACGGTGTCAGTAGAGCAGTGGACGGTGTCAGTAGAGCAGTGGGGCGGTGTCAGTAGGCAGTGGACGGTGGTGTCAGTAGGCAGTGGACGGTGTCAGTAGAGCAGTGGACGTGTCAGTAGGGCAGTGGGCAGTGGACGGTGTCAGTAGGCAGTGGGACGGTGTCAGTAGGGCAGTGGACGGTGTCAGTAGAGCAGTGGACGGTGTCAGTAGAGCAGTGGAGTGGCAGCAGTAGGGCAGTGGCAGGGGACGGTGTCAGTAGGGAAGTGGACGGTGTCAGTAGGGAAGTGGACGGTGTCAGTAGGGAAGTGGACGGTGTCAGTAGGGAGTGGACGGTGTCAGTAGAACAGAGGACGGTGTCAGTAGAGCAGAGGACGGTGTCAGTAGTAGCAGAGGACGGTGTCAGTAGAGCAGTGGACGGTTTCAGTAGGGCAGTGGACGGTGTCAGTAGGGAAGTGGACGGTGTCAGTAGGGAAGTGGACGGTGTCAGTAGGGAAGTGGACGGTGTCAGTAGGGCAGTGGACGGAGTCAGTAGAGCAGTGGACGGAGTCAGTAGGGCAGTGGACGGTGTCAGTAGGGCAGTGGACGGTGTCAGTAGGGCAGTGGACTGTGTCAGTAGGGCAGTGGACGGTGTCAGTAGAGCAGTGGACGGTGTCAGTAGAACAGTGGACGGTGTCAGTAGGGCAGAGGACGGTGTCAGTAGGGAAGTGGACGGTGTCAGTAGGGCAGTGGACGGTGTCAGTAGAGCAGGGGACGGTGTCAGTAGAGCAGGGGACGGTGTCAGTAGAGCAGGGGACGGTGTCAGTAGAGCAGGGGACGGTGTCAGTAGGGCAGAGGACGGTGTCAGTAGGGAAGTGGACGGTGTCAGTAGGGAAGTGGACGGTGTCAGTAGAGCAGGGGACGGTGTCAGTAGAGCAGGGGACGGTGTCAGTAGAGCAGTGTCAGTATGGCAGGGGACGGTGTCAGTAGGGCAGTGGACGGTGTCAGTAGAGCAGGGGACGGTGTCAGTAGGGCAGTGGACGGTGTCAGTAGGGCAGGGGACGGTGTCAGTAGGGCAGGGGACGGAGTCAGTAGAGCAGGGGACGGAGTCAGTAGAGCAGTGGGCAGTGTCAGTAGAGCAGTGGACGGTGTCAGTAGGGCAGTGAACGGTGTCAGTAGGGCAGTGGACGGTGTCAGTAGAGCAGTGGACGTGTCAGTAGGGCAGTGGACGGTGTCAGTAGAGCAGGGGACGGTGTCAGTAGGGCAGTGGACGGTTGTCAGTAGGGCAGTGGACGGTGTCAGTAGAGCAGAGGACGTGTCAGTAGGGCAGTGGACGGTGTCAGTAGAGCAGTGGACGGTGTCAATAGAGCAGTGTCAGAATGGCAGGGGGCGGTGTCAGTAGGGAAGTGGACGGTGTCAGTAGGGAAGTGGACGGTGTCAGTAGGGAAGTGGACGGTGTCAGTAGAACAGTGGACGGTGTCAGTAGAGCAGAGGACGGTGTCAGTAGAGCAGTGGACGGTTTCAGTGGACGGTGTCAGTAGGGAAGTGGACGGTGTCAGTAGGGAAGTGGACGGTGTCAGTAGGGAAGTGGACGGAGTCAGTAGGGCAGTGGACGGAGTCAGTAGAGCAGTGGACGGTGTCAGTAGAGCAGTGTTAGTATGGCAGGGGACGGTGTCAGTAGGGCAATGGATGGTGTCAGTAGGGCAGGGGACGGTGTCAGTAGAGCAGGGGACGGAGTCAGTAGGGCAATGGACGGAGTCAGTAGGGCAGGGGACGGTGCCAGTAGGGCAGGGGACGGAGTCAGTAGAGCAGGGGACGGAGTCAGTAGAGCAGTGGGCAGTGTCAGTAGAGCAGTGGACGGTGTCAGTAGGGCAGTGAACGGTGTCAGTAGGGCAGTGGACGTTGTCAGTAGAGCAGAGGACGGTGTCAGTAGGGCAGTGGACGGTGTCAGTAGAGCAGGGGACGGTGTCAGTAGGGCAGTGGACGGTTGTCAGTAGGGCAGTGGACGGTGTCAGTAGAGCAGAGGACGTGTCAGTAGGGCAGTGGACGGTGTCAGTAGAGCAGTGGACGGTGTCAATAGAGCAGTGTCAGAATGGCAGGGGACGGTGTCAGTAGGGAAGTGGACGGTGTCAGTAGGGAAGTGGACGGTGTCAGTAGGGCAGTGGACGGTGTCAGTAGAACAGAGGACGGTGTCAGTAGAGCAGTGGACGGTGTCAGTAGAGCAGAGGACGGTGTCAGTAGAGCAGTGGATGGTTTCAGTAGGATAGTGGACGGTGTCAGTAGGGAAGTGGACGGTGTCAGTAGGGAAGTGGACGGTGTCAGTAGGGAAGTGGACGGAGTCAGTAGGGCAGTGGACGGAGTCAGTAGAGTAGTGGACGGAGTCAGTAGGGCAGTGGACGGTGTCAGTAGGGCAGTGGACGGTGTCAGTAGGGCAGTGGACTGTGTCAGTAGAGCAGAGGACGGTGTCAGTAGAGCAGTGGACGGTGTCAGTAGGCAGAGGACGGTGTCAGTAGAGCAGTGGACGGTGTCAGTAGGGAAGTGGACGGTGTCAGTAGGGCAGTGGACGGTGTCAGACGGTGTCAGTAGAGCAGGGGACGGTGTCAGTAGAGCAGGGGACGGAGTCAGTAGAGCAGGGGACGGTGTCAGTAGAGCAGGGGACGGTGTCAGTAGAGCAGAGGACGGTGTCAGTAGGGAAGTGGACGGTGTCAGTAGGGAAGTGGACTGTGTCAGTAGAGCAGGGGACGGTGTCAGTAGAGCAGGGGACGGTGTCAGTAGAGCAGTGTCAGTAGGGCAGTGGACGGTGTCAGGGGAGTGGACGGTGTCAGTAGGGCAGTGGACGGTGTCAGTAGAGCAGGGGACGGTGTCAGTAGAGCAGTGGACGGTGTCAGTAGAGCAGGGGACGGTGTCAGTAGAGCAGGGGACGGTGTCAGTAGGGAAGTGGACGGTGTCAGTAGGGAACTGGACGGTGTCAGTAGAGCAGTGTCAGCATGGCAGGGGACGGTGTCAGTAGGGCAATAGACGGTGTCAGTAGGGCAGTGGACGGTGTCAGTAGAGCAGTGGACGGTGTCAGTAGGGCAGTGGACGGTGTCAGTAGAGCAGAGGACGTCAGTAGGGTAGGGCAGTGGACGGTGTCAGTAGGGCAGTGGGCGGTGTCAGTAGGGCAGAGGACGGTGTCAGTAGGGCAGTGGACGGTGTCAGTAGAGCAGGGGACGGTGTCAGTAGAGCAGGGGACGGTGTCAGTAGGGCAGTGGACGGTGTCAGTAGGGCAGAGGACGGTGTCAGTAGGGCAGAGGACGGTGTCAGTAGGCAGAGGACGGTCTCAGTAGGGCAGTGGACGGTGTCAGTAGGGCAGAGGACGGTGTCAGTAGGGCAGTGGACGGTGTCAGTAGGGCAGTGGACGGTGTCAGTAGAGCAGTGGACGTGTCAGTAGGGCAGTGGACGGTGTCAGTAGAGCAGTGGACGGTGTCAGTAGAGCAGTGTCAGTATGGCAGGGGACGGTGTCAGTAGGGCAGAGGACGGTGTCAGTAGGGCAGTGGAAGGTGTCAGTAGAGCAGGGGACGGAGTCAGTAGGGCAATGGACGGTGTCAGTAGGGCAGGGGGCGGTGTCAGTAGGGCAGGGGACGGTGTCAGTAGGGCAGTTGACGGTGTCAGTAGGGCAGTGGACGGTGTCAGTAGAGCAGTGGACGGTGACAGTAGAGCAGTGGACGGAGTCAGTAGGGCAGTGGACGGAGTCAGTAGGGCAGAGGACGTGTCAGTAGGGCAAAGGACGGTGTCAGTAGAGCAGGGGACGGTGTCAGTAGAGCAGGGGACGGTGTCAGTAGAGCAGGGGACGGTGTCAGTAGAGCAGTGGACGGTGTCAGTAGGGCAGTGGACGGTGTCAGTAGGGCAGTGGACGGTGTCAGTAGAGCAGAGGCACGTGTCAGTAGGGAAGTGGACGGTGTCAGTAGAGCAGGGGACGGTGTCAGTAGAGCAGGGGACGGTGTCAGTAGGGCAGTGGACGGTGTCAGTAGGGCAGTGGACGGTGTCAGTAGAGCAGTGGACGGTGTCAGTAGAGCAGTGGACGGTGTCAGTAGAGCAGTGGACGGTGTCAGTAGGGCAGTGGACGGTGTCAGTAGAGCAGTGTCAGTATGGCAGGGGACGGTGTCAGTAGGGCAGTGGACGGTGTCAGTAGGGCAGTGGACGGTGTCAGTAGAGCAGGGGACGGTGTCAGTAGGGCAGTGGACGGTGTCAGTAGGGCAGTGGACTGTGTCAGTAGAGCAGAGGACGGTGTCAGTAGAGCAGGACGGTGTCAGTAGAACAGAGGACGGTGTCAGTAGAGCAGAGGACGGTGTCAGTAGGGAAGTGGACGGTGTCAGTAGGGCAATGGACGGTGTCAGTAGAGCAGGGGACGGTGTCAGTAGAGCAGGGGACGGAGTCAGTAGAGCAGGGGACGGTGTCAGTAGAGCAGAGGACGGTGTCAGTAGAGCAGAGGACGGTGTCAGTAGGGAAGTGGACGGTGTCAGTAGGGAAGTGGACAGTGTCAGTAGAGCAGGGGACGGTGTCAGTAGAGCAGGGGACGGTGTCAGTAGAGCAGTGTCAGCATGGTAGGGGACGGTGTCAGTAGGGCAATGGACGGTGTCAGTAGAGCAGGGGACGGTGTCAGTAGAGCAGTGGACGGTGTCAGTAGAGCAGGGGACGGTGTCAGTAGAGCAGGGGACGGTGTCAGTAGGGAAGTGGACGGTGTCAGTAGGGAACTGGACAGTGTCAGTAGAGCAGTGTCAGCATGGCAGGGGACGGTGTCAGTAGGGCAATAGACGGTGTCAGTAGGGCAGGGGACGGTGTCAGTAGAGCAGAGGACGATTCAGTAGGGCAGTGGACGGTGTCAGTAGAGCAGAGGACGTGTCAGTAGGGCAGTGGACGGTGTCAGTAGGGCAGTGGACGGTGTCAGTAGAGCAGAGGACGTGTCAGTAGGGCAGTGGACGGTGTCAGTAGAGCAGGGGACGGTGTCAGTAGAGCAGGGGACGGAGTCAGTAGGGCAATGGACAGTGTCAGTAGGGCAGGGGACGGTGTCAGTAGGGCAGTGGACGGTGTCAGTAGAGCAGAGGACGTCTCAATAGGGCAGTGGACGGTGTCAGTAGAGCAGGGGACGGTGTCAGTAGGGCAGTGGACGGTTGTCAGTAGGGCAGTGGACGGTGTCAGTAGAGCAGAGGACGTGTCAGTAGGGCAGTGGACGGTGTCAGTAGAGCAGTGGACGGTGTCAGTAGAGCAGTGTCAGTATGGCAGGGGACGGTGTCAGTAGGGCAATGGATGGTATCAGTAGGGCAGTGGAAGGTGTCAGTAGAGCAGGGGACGGAGTCAGTAGGGCAATGGACGGTGTCAGTAGGGCAGGGGGCGGTGTCAGTAGGGCAGGGGACAGTGTCAGTAGGGCAGTTGACGGTGTCAGTAGGGCAGTGGACGGTGTTAGTAGAGCAGAGGACGGTGCCAGTAGAGCAGTGGACGGAGTCAGTAGAGCAGTGGACGGAGTCAGTAGGGCAGAGGACGTGTCAGTAGAGCAAAGGACGTGTCAGTAGAGCAGGGGCGGAGTCAGTAGAGCAGGGGACGGAGTCAGTAGAGCAGGGGACGGTGTCAGTAGAGCAGTGGACGGTGTCAGTAGGGCAGTGGACGGTGTCAGTAGGGCAGTGGACGGTGTCAGTAGAGCAGAGGACGTGTCAGTGGACGGTGTCAGTAGAGCAGGGGACGGTGTCAGTAGAGCAGGGGACGGTGTCAGTAGGGCAGTGGACGGTGTCAGTAGGGCAGTGGACGGTGTCAGTAGAGCAGAGGACGTGTCAGTAGGGCAGTGGACGGTGTCAGTAGAGCAGTGGACGGTGTCAGTAGAGCAGTGGACGGTGTCAGTAGAGCAGTGTCAGTATGGCTGGGGACGGTGTCAGTAGGGCAATGGATGGTGTCAGTAGGGCAGTGGACGGTGTCAGTAGAGCAGGGGACGGTGTCAGTAGAGCAGTGGACGGAGTCAGTAGGGCAGAGGATGTGTCAGTAGAGCAAAGGACGTGTCAGTAGAGCAGGGGCGGAGTCAGTAGAGCAGGGGACAGAGTCAGTAGAGCAGGGGACAGTGTCAGTAGAGCAGTGGACGGTGTCAGTAGGGCAGGGGACGGTGTCAGTAGAGCAGGGGACGGTGTCAGTAGAGCAGGGACGGTGTCAGTAGGGCAATGGACGGTGTCAGTAGGGCAATGGACGGTGTCAGTAGGGCAATGGACGGTGTCAGTAGAGCAGGGGACGGTGTCAGTAGGGCAGGGGACGGTGTCAGTAGGGCAGGGGATATTGTCAGTAGAGCAGAGGACAGTGTCAGTAGAGCAGAGGACGGTGTCAGTAGGGAAGTGGACGTGTCAGTAGAGCAGTGGACGGTGTCAGTAGAGCAGTGTCAGCATGGCAGGGGACGGTGTCAGTAGGGCAATGGACGGTGTCAGTAGAGCAGGGGACTGTTTCAGTAGGGCAGTGGACGGTGTCAGTAGAGCGGTGGACGGTGTCAGTAGAGCGGTGGACGGTGTCAGTAGGGCAATGGATGGTGTCAGTAGGGCAGTGGACGGTGTCAGTAGAGCAGAGGACATGTCAGTAGGGCAGTGGACGGTGTCAGTAGAGCAGGGGACGGTGTCAGTAGGGCAGTGGACGGTGTCAGTAGGGCAGTGGAAGGTGTCGGTAGAGCAGAGGACGTGTCTGTAGGGCAGTGGACGGTGTCAGTAGAGCAGTGGACGGTGTCAGTAGAGCAGTGTTAGTATGGCAGGGGACGGTGTCAGTAGGGCAATGGATGGTGTCAGTAGGGCAGTGGATGGTGTCAGTAGAGCAGGGGACGGTGTCAGTAGAGCAGGGGACGGAGTCAGTAGGGCAATGGACGGTGTCAGTAGGGCAGGGGATGGTGTCAGTAGGGCAGGGGACGGTGTCAGTAGGGCAGTGGACGGTGTCAGTAGAGCAGAGGACGTGTCAGTAGGGCAGTGGACGTGTCAGTAGAGCAGGGGACGGTGTCAGTAGGGCAGTGGACGGTGTCAGTAGAGCAGTGGACGGTGTCAGTAGAGCCGGGGACGGTGTCAGTAGGGCAGTGGACGGTGTCAGTAGAGCAGAGGACGTGTCAGTAGGGCAGTGGACGGTGTCAGTAGAGCAGTGGACGGTGTCAGTAGAGCAGTGTCAGTATGGCATGGGACGGTGTCAGTATGG
Source organism: Lithobates sylvaticus (assembly GCA_028564925.1). NCBI lineage: Eukaryota > Metazoa > Chordata > Amphibia > Anura > Ranidae > Lithobates > Lithobates sylvaticus. The sequence continues at coordinate 91,680,303 of CM053037.1, forward strand.
CAATGGATGGTGTCAGTAGGGCAGTGGACGGTGTCAGTAGAGCAGGGGACGGAGTCAGTAGAGCAGGGGACGGAGTCAGTAGAGCAGGACGGTGTCAGTAGAACAGAGGACGGTGTCAGTAGAGCAGAGGACGGTGTCAGTAGGGAAGTGGACGGTGTCAGTAGGGCAATGGACGGTGTCAGTAGAGCAGGGGACGGTGTCAGTAGAGCAGGGGACGGAGTCAGTAGAGCAGAGGACGGTGTCAGTAGAGCAGAGGACGGTGTCAGTAGAGCAGAGGATGGTGTCAGTAGGGAAGTGGACGGTGTCAGTAGGGAAGTGGACAGTGTCAGTAGAGCAGGGGACGGTGTCAGTAGAGCAGGGGACGGTGTCAGTAGAGCAGTGTCAGCATGGTAGGGGACGGTGTCAGTAGGGCAATGGACGGTGTCAGTAGAGCAGGGGACGGAGTCAGTAGAGCAGTGGACGGAGTCAGTAGGGCAGGTGACGGTGTCAGTAGGGCAGGGGACGTTGTCAGTAGGGCAGGGGACGTTGTCAGTAGAGCAATGGACGTTGTCAGTAGAGCAGTGGACGGTGTCAGTAGGGCAGTGGACGGTGTCAGTAGAGCAGAGGATGTGTCAGTAGAGCAGAGGACGTGTCAGTAGGGCAGTGGACGTGTCAGTAGAGCAGGGGACGGTGTCAGTAGGGCAGTGGACGGTGTCAGTAGGGCAGTTTACGGTGCCAGTAGGGCAGTGAACGGAGTCAGTAGAGCAGGGGACGGGGTCAGTAGAGCAGGGGACGGAGTCAGTAGAGCAGGGGAGCAGGGGACGGAGTCAGTAGAGCAGTGGACAGTGTCAGTAGGGCAGTGGACGGTGTCAGTGGGGCAGTGGACAGTGTCAGTATGGCAGTGGACGGTGTCAGTATGGCAGTGGACGGTGTCACCCGGTGAGAACTGTATATATGGATGGTGTATGGGGGAGGGGGGCTGTATGTATGTATAGTGTATGGTGGGGGCGGGGGGTTGTATATTGTATGGTGGGGGGGCGGGGGGTGAGAGTACTTTGAAATCCTGACATGGAAAAAAATAATAAAATTACCTTACAAGCTTGGCTGCAGTCCCAGCGCGATCTCTGCACACATTCCAAAGCAGCAGGGAATGGGGAGGCTCCGCCCACCTCCTTGTCCCTGCTGCAGCCAGCCAGAGCATTCGAGGAGAGTACCATGGAGGCTCCGCCTCTGCCTCTTTGTCCCGACTCCCATCTCGCACTGACAGCTAAATAGGAGCAGAAATGCGCCGCTGCGGACACGAAATCGAGGCGACACAGCCGCACTAATGACACAGGGAGCCACTGGCGGGTCTGAAGTGAATAATGTGCCCGGGTCTCAGTTGGTCAGAGACCTGGGCACATGTTTCAAAACCCGTACTGTCCGGGTGAATCCCGGACAGGTGGCAACCCTAGACGGCATTCATATATAAATGGACATGGACCAGCGGCATTCAGATGTTATTTTTATTATTATCATACAGGATTTAAATAGCGCCAACAGTTTGCGCAGTGCTTTACAACATGAGGGCAGGCAGTACACTTACAATACAAATCAATACAGGAGGGATCAGAGGGCCCTGTTCGTTAGAGGGGGCATTCATATGTATATCATGCCCCCTGAGGTCATATCTACCATCACCTATACTGAATGCTGCCCACTGGAGAGGTAAAGGGGCATGCTTGAAAGCCCTGCCTACAACTGTGTTAATTAAGCCTAACATCAGCCTGTTCTGCAAAAGGTAAGCAAATTGGTGTGGGGGGGGGGGGGGGTAGTGTGGGGTGTGCAGAGGTAGGTAGAGAAGGAATTACAGTTTGGGCGCACAGGTAAGCAAGGAGGGGGATGTATAGAAGTAAGGAAGGTGGGTGCAAAGATGAGCAGGGGAGGCATGTAGCGTTAAAGGGGTGGAGGGTTGGAGTGGAGAGGATGGGGAGGTATAGGGTGCAGAGTTTAGCAGGGGTTTTAGGATGCAAAGGTGCAATTATGCAATTATTTAATAGAAATGAGGAAGAAAGTCCCTAACGTTTTTTTCAAAATCACATGGTTGCACAGCACATGTCAGCAGATGTGAGTGTAAAACTTCTCATTACATTGGGGCTTGGGGTACAATCCTTTTATTCACACTAGTGGCTGGTGTGAAGGTTCCTCTTACATTAGTGGTCACTGTAAATCCCTATTATATTGGTGGCCGGTAAAACAATCCCAAAGCACTGCCACTGATCCCAGGAGTTCTAGGATCCCTATGAGTTTTCTGTCTATTTATGGGTCCCCTCACCACCCCAGTCCATGGTGTGCAAGCAGGTGGAAAGCAAAATTGCATGGAGGAGGGGCCAAGAAAATGTTTGCCCAGGGTCCAATCAATATTACAGACGGCCCTGCCAAGCACCAGATAAATGCAAGCAAAGTGCCACAGTTTGGAGAACTTTGACATAGAGAATCAGGAAGAAAAAAATGGCCACGGATAATGTATTTTTTTTTAAATGTTGGTGTGAGTTTCCAAGCAAGGGGTGGATGGAGCGAAGAGATTGGGGAAAGCAGCTGGACCTCCTGTATTCCCTGGTAAGCTATCCTATTGCCTCAGTGATCCCAGTGTTCCCTAGTGCCACGTGCATTTCCAGTGATCCTTGTGTATTTCAGCCTGCATCCAGCCTTTTGATCCCCGTGCCCAACCTGTACTTGTGACTGTGTCCCCAAGTCTACTCCTGTGATCTTTATATTGCCCTTTGTATTGTCTGCATTCTGTGCTAATGACTTTGTGCACCCCTTCCAGCATACACCCACTCCTCTGCACCAGTGTGATTCCCTGTGTGTTCCAGCCAGCCTCTCATTACTAAGCACAGTTGTACTGTGTCAAACGCATCTGCAAGACTTGTGTGTTGGTGTCCTTTGATCTCATTTTGGTGATCAATAAACAGCATTTGGATTTCCATCGATGTGCAGTCAGTTATCCTTCTACTCTCAGTACTATCACCTATACATTTCTAGTCTGTTTTCCTACTCTGTACCTTTGGTTCATTCTTACCAGTTTGGACTGTGGGGCTGCATGAGTGTATCTGGTGTTGTGGAGCTACATTTCATTGATGGTATCATGAATTCACAGATGTACTGCTCTATATTGAAAGAGAAGATGCTACCATCACTCTGCATCCTTAGTTGTCGTGCACTTTTTCAACATGACAATGATCCAAATTACACAGCTAAGGCCACTGTTGCATTTCTGAAGAAGAACAGGGTGAAAGTGATTCAGTGGCCAAGTACTATATGTCTCCTGATCTGAAGCCAAGACGGCCCAACATGACAATGATCCAAATTACACAGCTAAGGCCACTGTTGCATTTCTGAAGAAGAACAGGGTGAAAGTGATTCAGTGGCCAAGTACTATATGTCTCCTGATCTGAACCCAATCGAACACCTATGGGAAATTCTGAAGAGACAAGTTGAGCATCTCTCTCCATCCAGAATCCAGATTCTAAAAGAGGTCGTTCTTAAAGAATGGTAAAAGATAGATTTTGCAATATGTCAACTTGTTCATTCCATGCTTAGAAGACTTGGTGCTGTCCTTACAAATCATGGGGATCATACAAAATACTAGATTGGGTGTATTCATTTTTGCATCAACTAATTTGAGTAAATCTGATAATTTAATTAAGCTTACTTGGAGGAAGATTAACTTGAGAATTTGATAGATGTGTTATCGCTACCAGCATCCTAATAATATTATACAAAAGCATGCACAAAAGTGCATTAGGGGATGCCCCTTTGGACTTTGTATGGTAGCAATATGATGTGGAGATCAAAATACAATTGACAAGGTGTAAATAAAAAGGGGGCACAATAGTGCCAGCTTTATTTATATATAGTTGTGAAAAAAGGAAATATGTATCATGTAAACATGAATAAGTAAAAAAATCCTAATATTGTACATTTTATGAACATTACAGATATACAGAATATACTCTACAGTAACCCAGACTCATTTGTCAGGAAGAAGCGTAGATCAGACTGGTTGCAGCCTGGTAGGCTAGTTCAAGTGATATAAACCCGACATGTTTCGGAATTTGATTTTACATCATAATATTCCTTCTTCAGGGGTAATATGAGGTTGGGTAATTATATTCAATCTGTGAGAAATATAAAGATACATAGTGAGATTCATCTCACAACATCAAAGAGAGAAAAACATATACTGTCAGTAATTTTTGTTTTAACTTGTGCGTAGAACCAGTATATAAGCGGAGCCAAAATATACTTACATATCATAGATTCAAAGTAAATTCGAAAAAGACAATACAGGAAAACAATACACGCTGGCTGCGCATAGGTCCATACATGGGGCTGGTAGTTGGTAACTTCTGTCTGCGACTCAGCCGCTGGTGATTTGCATACAAAAGATGCCTGGATACCCCATGCTAGTGAGGTCCCCCATGCTAGTGAGGCACACATTTAAATTCAATGTAATAGAAGGTTTTGTGTGTTATATTGATAAGCTGAATGAGGATCGAAACAGCAGATATCGTAGAGCTAGTCCACGCCCCACTCATATACAGAGTCCAAAGGGGGAAATGGTATATACACACTATATCAATAAAATCAGAGTAAAAGTTGCATGGGTATTTTTACCTTATCTGCAGGATCAGTCTGTGTATGCCGTATGAGACACAGCCGGTGTGCTAACTAACTCTTAGAGATGTCAGCACCTAAATACCGTGCTGTGTCTCAGGTTGACCAATCAAAATGCGCCTGATCTCATTAGATCAGCTGTGTATTACCGCTGACTATAAGAGCCAGGCGTCTACCTGATGCAGTGGTGAGCGGCGCGGCCCCGCCCATATGAGCGGGGCGGCGTCACGAATCGCCGTATCACCGGCAGGGAGGATTCTGGTCCCACGGCGCTAGGCAACGGGGGAATACAGAGTTTGCCCTCCCCAGTGGGAAGGCCGATGGACAGAATGGTATCCCACTGCCCAAATCGGCCTGAACTGGCGGGGCTTACCCGCCGGGTATGCGTGCACCGGCATCTACGAGCGGAGACAGAACAGCCCTGAGGATGGGGTCAAGATGCACAGCCAGGATGCTAACAATAAAATAAATAAAATAAAAAATAATAAATAAGTAAAAAATGAAAAAATAAAGAGTTTGGGCACAGAAAAAAGCTAACTTATAAACAGATGACAGACAATATATACGGGCAATTATGAATAGAGGGAAAAATAAAAGATAATAATAATAATTTAAAAAAAAACTTTGGGATTATGGATGGGCCCGGTGCTCGATGCAAACCCACGTTCGCATCGAGCACCGGGCGTTCGCTTGCTCGGCGAGCCCAGAACTATTTGGGCCGTTCGCATCACATTCGTGTGATGCGAGCGGCCCCGCAATGCATTGCGGCCGGCGCGGCCGGCGCGGCCGGCGCAGTGCATTGCTGGCTGATGATTGGCCAAGCATGCACTGTGACCCCGCATGCTTGGCCAATCACAGCGCCGGAAACTCGGAGAGCAAAAATTGGCTACAGGCAGGACGCCTGTAGCCAATTAAAGCTCAGGGGCTTTAGTACACGCCCCACCATTTAAAAGGCCGCCACGCCGTCGGCGCCGGTCACATGAGTTCCGGCTTTAGGGGAGATCAGTCTGCTGATTCTGTGTCTTTGCTTGATTCATTGCTACAGAAAGATTTGCTCTTCTTTGCTAAACCATTGGCTATTTATTTGCTAAACCATTGCTACCTGTCATTGATCGTCCATTGCTGCTTTTTAGTGTGTTATTAGCTGCTGCTGGGGATTAGTCTGGTGCGTGTTTTACTGTTAGTACAGTATTTCAGTAGTACCAACCGCAGTGCTGTTAGCACAGCATTGCACCCCAAAAGCACCTATAGGACTTCTAGTGTGTTAGTGGCAGCAAACAGAGCTCCTATATTTTCTTCCCAGAAGCACCCATAGGACTTCAATTGTGTGTTAGTGGCATCACACAGAGCTCCCATATTTTCTTCCCAGAAGCACCCATAGGACTTCTAGTGTGTTAGTGGCATCACACAGAGCTCCCATATTTTCTTCCCAGAAGCACCCATAGGACTTCTAGTGTGTTAGTGGCATCACACAGAGCTCCCATATTTTCTTCCCAGAAGCACCCATAGGACTTCTAGTGTGTTAGTGGCATCACACAGAGCTCCCATATTTTCTTCCCAGAAGCACCCATAGGACTTCTAGTGTGTTAGTGGCATCACACAGAGCTCCCATATTTTCTTCCCAGAAGCACCCATAGGACTTCTAGTGTGTTAGTGGCATTACACAGAGCTTCCATATTTTCTTCCCAGAAGCACCCATAGGACTTCAATTGTGTGTTAGTGGCATCACACAGAGCTCCCATACTTTCTTCCCAGAAGCACCCATAGGACTTCTAGTGTGTTAGTGGCATCACACAGAGCTCCCATATTTTCTTCCCAGAAGCACCCATAGGACTTCTAGTGTGTTAGTGGCATCACACAGAGCTCCCATATTTTCTTCCCAGAAGCACCCATAGGACTTCAATTGTGTGTTAGTGGCATCACACAGAGCTCCTATATTTTCTTCCCAGAAGCACCCATAGGACTTCAATTGTGTGTTAGTGGCATCTCACAGAGCTCCTATATTTTCTTCCCAGAAGCACCCATAGTACTTCTAGTGTGTTAGTGGCATCACACAGAGCTCCCATATTTTCTTCCCAGAAGCACCCATAGGACTTCAATTGTGTGTTAGTGGCATCACACAGAGCTCCTATATTTTCTTCCCAGAAGCACCCATAGGTCTTCAATTGTGTGTTAGTGGCATCACACAGAGCTCCTATATTTTCTTCCCAGAAGCACCCATAGGACTTCTAGTGTGTTAGTGGCATCACACAGAGCTCCCATATTTTCTTCCCAGAAGCACCCATAGGACTTTTAGTGTGTTAGTGGCATCACACAGAGCTCCCATATTTTCTTCCCAGAAGCACCCATAGTACTTCTAGTGTGTTAGTGGCATCACACAGAGCTCCCATATTTTCTTCCCAGAAGCACCCATAGGACTTCAATTGTGTGTTAGTGGCATCACACAGAGCTCCTATATTTTCTTCCCAGAAGCACCCATAGGACTTCAATTGTGTGTTAGTGGCATCACACAGAGCTCCTATATTTTCTTCCCAGAAGCACCCATAGGACTTCTAGTGTGTTAGTGGCATCACACAGAGCTCCTATATTTTCTTCTCAGCAGCACCCATAGGACTTCTAGTGTGTTAGTGGCATCACACAGAGCTCCTATATTTTCCTATATTTTCTTCCCAGAAGCACCCATAGGACTTCAATTGTGTGTTAGTGGCATCACACAGAGCTCCTATATTTTCTTCCCAGAAGCACCCATAGGACTTCAATTGTGTGTTAGTGGCATCACACAGAGCTCCTATATATTTTCTTCCCAGAAGCACCCATAGGTCTTCTAGTGTGTTAGTGGCATCACACAGAGCTCCCATATTTTCTTCCCAGAAGCACCCATAGGACTTCAATTGTGTGTTAGTGGCATCACACAGAGCTCCCATATTTTCTTCCCAGAAGCACCCATAGGACTTCTAGTATGTTAGTGGCATCACACAGAGCTCCTATATTTTCTTCCAGAAGCACCCATAGGACTTCAATTGTGTGTTAGTGGCATCACACAGAGCTCCTATATTTTCTTCCCAGAAGCACCCATAGGACTTCTAGTGTGTTAGTGGCATCACACAGAGCTCCTATATTTTCTTCTCAGCAGCACCCATAGGACTTCTAGTGTGTTAGTGGCATCACACAGAGCTCCTATATTTTCTTCCCAGAAGCACCCATAGGACTTCAATTGTGTGTTAGTGGCATCACACAGAGCTCCTATATTTTCTTCCCAGAAGCACCCATAGGACTTCAATTGTGTGTTAGTGGCATCACACAGAGCTCCTATATTTTCTTCCCAGAAGCACCCATAGGACTTCTAGTGTGTTAGTGGCATCACACAGAGCTCCTATATTGTCTTCCCAGAAGCACCCATAGGACTTCTAGTGTGTTAGTGGCATCACACAGAGCTCCCATATTTTCTTCCCAGAAGCACCCATAGGACTTCAATTGTGTGTTAGTGGCATCACACAGAGCTCCCATATTTTCTTCCCAGAAGCACCCATAGGACTTCTAGTGTGTTAGTGGCATCACACAGAGCTCCCATATTTTCTTCCCAGAAGCACCCATAGGACTTCAATTGTGTTTTAGTGGCATCACACAGAGCTCCCATATTTTCTTCCCAGAAGCACCCATAGGACTTCTAGTGTGTTAGTGGCATCACACAGAGCTCCTATATTTTCTTCCAGAAGCACCCATAGGACTTCTAGTGTGTTAGTGGCATCACACAGAGCTCCTATATTTTCTTCCCAGAAGCACCCATAGGACTTCAATTGTGTGTTAGTGGCATCACACAGAGCTCCTATATTTTCTTCCCAGAAGCACCCATAGGACTTCAATTGTGTGTTAGTGGCATCACACAGAGCTCCTATATTTTCTTCCCAGAAGCACCCATAGGACTTCTAGTGTGTTAGTGGCATCACACAGAGCTCCCATATTTTCTTCCCAGAAGCACCCATAGGACTTCTAGTGTGTTAGTGGCATCACATAGAGCTCCCATATTTTCTTCCCAGAAGCACCCATAGGACTTCTAGTGTGTTAGTGGCATCACACAGAGCTCCCATATTTTCTTCCCAGAAGCACCCATAGGACTTCTAGTGTGTTAGTGGCATCACACAGAGCTCCCATATTTTCTTCCCAGAAGCACCCATAGGACTTCAATTGTGTGTTAGTGGCATCACACAGAGCTCCCATATTTTCTTCCCAGAAGCACCCATAGGACTTCTAGTGTGTTAGTGGCATCACACAGAGCTCCTATATTTTCTTCCCAGAAGCACCCATAGGACTTCAATTGTGTGTTAGTGGCATCACACAGAGCTCCTATATTTTCTTCCCAGAAGCACCCATAGGACTTCAATTGTGTGTTAGTGGCATCACACAGAGCTCCTATATTTTCTTCCCAGAAGCACCCATAAGACTTCTAGTGTGTTAGTGGCATCACACAGAGATCCCATATTTTCTTCCCAGAAGCACCCATAGGACTTCTAGTGTGTTAGTGGCATCACACAGAGCTCCCATATTTTCTTCCCAGAAGCACCCATAGGACTTCTAGTGTGTTAGTGGCATCACACAGAGCTCCCATATTTTCTTCCCAGAAGCACCCATAGGACTTCTAGTGTGTTAGTGGCATCACACAGAGCTCCCATATTTTCTTCCCAGAAGCACCCATAGGACTTCTAGTGTGTTAGTGGCATCACACAGAGCTCCCATATTTTCTTCCCAGAAGCACCCATAGGACTTCTAGTGTGTTAGTGGCATCACACAGAGCTCCCATATTTTCTTCCCAGAAGCACCCATAGGACTTCTAGTGTGTTAGTGGCATCACACAGAGCTCCCATATTTTCTTCCCAGAAGCACCCATAGGACTTCTAGTGTGTTAGTGGCATCACACAGAGCTCCCATATTTTCTTCCCAGAAGCACCCATAGGACTTCAATTGTGTGTTAGTGGCATCACACAGAGCTCCCATATTTTCTTCCCAGAAGCACCCATAGGACTTCTAGTGTGTTAGTGGCATCACACAGAGCTCCTATATTTTCTTCCCAGAAGCACCCATAGGACTTCAATTGTGTGTTAGTGGCATCACACAGAGCTCCCATTTTTTCTTCCCAGAAGCACCCATAGGACTTCTAGTGTGTTAGTGGCATCACACAGAGCTCCCATATTTTCTTCCCAGAAGCACCCATAGGACTTCAATTGTGTGTTAGTGGCATCACACAGAGCTCCCATATTTTCTTCCCAGAAGCACCCATAGGACTTCTGTGTGTTAGTGGCATCACACAGAGCTCCCATATTTTCTTCCCAGAAGCACCCATAGGACTTCTAGTGTGTTAGTGGCATCACACAGAGCTCCTATATTTTCTTTCCCAGAAGCACCCATAGGACTTCAATTGTGTGTTAGTGGCATCACACAGAGCTCCTATATTTTCTTCCCAGAAGCACCCATAGGACTTCTAGTGTGTTTAGTGGCATCACACAGAGCTCATATATTTTCTTCCCAGCAGCACCCATAGGACTTCTAGTGTGTTAGTGGCATCACACAGAGCTCCTATATTTTCTTCCCAGAAGCACCCATAGGACTTCAATTGTGTGTTAGTGGCATCACACAGAGCTCCTATATTTTCTTCCCAGAAGCACCCATAGGACTTCAATTGTGTGTTAGTGGCATCACACAGAGCTCCTATATTTTCTTCCCAGAAGCACCCATAGGACTTCTAGTGTGTTAGTGGCATCACACAGAGCTCCTATATTTTCTTCCCAGAAGCACCCATAGGACTTCTAGTGTGTTTAGTGGCATCACACAGAGCTCCCATATTTTCTTCCCAGAAGCACCCATAGGACTTCTAGTGTGTTAGTGGCATCACACAGAGCTCCCATATTTTCTTCCCAGAAGCACCCATAGGACTTCTAGTGTGTTAGTGGCATCACACAGAGCTCCCATATTTTCTTCCCAGAAGCACCCATAGGACTTCAATTGTGTGTTAGTGGCATCACACAGAGCTCCCATATTTTCTTCCCAGAAGCACCCATAGGACTTCTAGTGTGTTAGTGGCATCACACAGAGCTCCCATATTTTCTTCCCAGAAGCACCCATAGGAATTCTAGTTGTGTTAGTGGCATCACACAGAGCTCCTATATTTTCTTCCCAGAAGCACCCATAGGACTTCTAGTGTGTTAGTGGCATCACACAGAGCTCCCATATTTTCTTCCCAGAAGCACCCATAGGACTTCTAGTGTGTTAGTGGCATCACACAGAGCTCCCATATTTTCTTCCCAGAAGCACCCATAGGACTTCTAGTGTGTTAGTGGCATCACACAGAGCTCCCATATTTTCTTCCCAGAAGCACCCATAGGACTTCTAGTGTGTTAGTGGCATCACACAGAGCTCCCATATTTTCTTCCCAGAAGCACCCATAGGACTTCTAGTGTGTTAGTGGCATCACACAGAGCTCCCATATTTTCTTCCCAGAAGCACCCATAGGACTTCTAGTGTGTTAGTGGCATCACACAGAGCTCCCATATTTTCTTCCCAGAAGCACCCATAGGACTTCTAGTGTGTTAGTGGCATCACACAGAGCTCCCATATTTTCTTCCCAGAAGCACCCATAGGACTTCTAGTGTGTTAGTGGCATCACACAGAGCTCCTATATTTTCTTCCCAGAAGCACCCATAGGACTTCAATTGTGTGTTAGTGGCATCACACAGAGCTCCTATATTTTCTTCCCAGAAGCACCCATAGGACTTCTAGTGTGTTAGTGGCATCACACAGAGCTCCTATATTTTCTTCCCAGAAGCACCCATAGGACTTCTAGTGTGTTAGTGGCATCACACAGAGCTCCCATATTTTCTTCCCAGAAGCACCCATAGGACTTCTAGTGTGTTAGTGGCATCACACAGAGCTCCCATATTTTCTTCCCAGAAGCACCCATAGGACTTCTAGTGTGTTAGTGGCATCACACAGAGCTCCCATATTTTCTTCCCAGAAGCACCCCATAGGACTTCTAGTGTGTTAGTGGCATCACACAGAGCTCCCATATTTTCTTCCCAGAAGCACCCATAGGACTTCATTTGTGTGTTAGTGGCATCACACAGAGCTCCCATATTTTCTTCCCAGAAGCACCCATAGGACTTCTAGTGTGTTAGTGGCATCACACAGAGCTCCCATATTTTCTTCCCAGAAGCACCCATAGGACTTCTAGTGTGTTAGTGGCATCACACAGAGCTCCCATATTTTCTTCCCAGAAGCACCCATAGGACTTCAATTGTGTGTTAGTGGCATCACACAGAGCTCCCATATTTTCTTCCCAGAAGCACCCATAGGACTTCTAGTGTGTTAGTGGCATCACACAGAGCTCCCATATTTTCTTCCCAGAAGCACCCATAGGACTTCTAGTGTGTTAGTGGCATCACACAGAGCTCCCATATTTTCTTCCCAGAAGCACCCATAGGACTTCTAGTGTGTTAGTGGCATCACACAGAGCTCCCATATTTTCTTCCCAGAAGCACCCATAGGACTTCTAGTGTGTTAGTGGCATCACACACAGAGCTCCTATATTTTCTTCCCAGAAGCACCCATAGGACTTCTAGTGTGTGTTAGTGGCATCACACAGAGCTCCCATATTTTCTTCCCAGAAGCACCCATAGGACTTCTAGTGTGTTAGTGGCATCACACAGAGCTCCTATATTTTCTTCCCAGAAGCACCCATAGGACTTCAATTGTGTGTTAGTGGCATCACACAGAGCTCCTATATTTTCTTCCCAGAAGCACCCATAGGACTTCTAGTGTGTTAGTGGCATCACACAGAGCTCCAATATTTTCTTCACAGAAGCACCCATAGGACTTCTAGTGTGTTTAGTGGCATCACACAGAGCTCCCATATTTTCTTCCCAGAAGCACCCATAGGACTTCAATTGTGTGTTAGTGGCATCACACAGAGCTCCCATATTTTCTTTTCAGAAGCACCCATAGGACTTCTAGTGTGTTAGTGGCATCACACAGAGCTCCCATATTTTCTTCCCAGAAGCACCCATAGGACTTCTAGTGTGTTAGTGGCATCACACAGAGCTCCTATATTTTCTTCCAGAAGCACCCATAGGACTTCAATTGTGTGTTAGTGGCATCACACAGAGCTCCTATATTTTCTTCCCAGAAGCACCCATAGGACTTCTAGTGTGTTAGTGGCATCACACAGAGCTCCTATATTTTCTTCCCAGAAGCACCCATAGGACTTCTAGTGTGTTAGTGGCATCACACAGAGCTCCTATATTTTCTTCCCAGAGCACCCATAGGACTTCTAGTGTGTTAGTGGCATCACACAGAGCTCCTATATTTTCTTCCCAGAAGCACCCATAGGACTTCTAGTGTGTTAGTGGCATCACACAGAGCTCCTATATTTTCTTCCCAGAAGCACCCATAGGACTTCTAGTGTGTTTAGTGGCATCACACAGAGCTCCTATATTTTGTTCCCAGAAGCACCCATAGGACTTCTAGTGTGTTAGTGGCATCACACAGAGCTCCCATATTTTCTTCCCAGAAGCACCCATAGGACTTCTAGTGTGTTAGTGGCATCACACAGAGCTCCCATATTTTCTTCCCAGAAGCACCCATAGGACTTCTAGTGTGTTAGTGGCATCACACAGAGCTCCCATATTTTCTTCCCAGAAGCACCCATAGGACTTCTAGTGTGTTAGTGGCATCACACAGAGCTCCCATATTTTCTTCCCAGAAGCACCCATAGGACTTCTAGTGTGTTAGTGGCATCACACAGAGCTCCCATATTTTCTTCCCAGAAGCACCCATAGGACTTCTTGTGTGTTAGTGGCATCACACAGAGCTCCTATATTTTCTTCCCAGAGCACCCATAGGACTTCTAGTGTGTGTTAGTGGCATCACACAGAGCTCCTATATTTTCTTCCCAGAAGCACCCATAGGACTTCTAGTGTGTTAGTGGCATCACACAGAGCTCCTATATTTTCTTCCAGAAGCACCCATAGGACTTCTAGTGTGTTAGTGGCATCACACAGAGCTCCTATATTTTCTTCCCAGAAGCACCCATAGGACTTCAATTGTGTGTTAGTGGCATCACACAGAGCTCCTATATTTCTTCCCAGAAGCACCCATAGGACTTCAAGTGTGTTAGTGGCATCACACAGAGCTCCTATATTTTCTTCTTCCCAGAAGCACCCATAGGACTTCTAGTGTGTTAGTGGCATCACACAGAGCTCCTATATTTTCTTTCCAGAAGCACCCATAGGACTTCTAGTGTGTTAGTGGCATCACACAGAGCTCCTATATTTTCTTCCAGAAGCACCCATAGGACTTCTAGTGTGTTAGTGGCATCACACAGAGCTCCCATATTTTCTTCCCAGAAGCACCCATAGGACTTCTAGTGTGTTAGTGGCATCACACAGAGCTCCTATATTTTCTTCGCAGAAGCACCCATAGGACTTCAAGTGTGTTAGTGGCATCACACAGAGCTCCTATATTTTCTTCACAGAAGCACCCATAGGACTTCTAGTGTGTTAGTGGCATCACACAGAGCTCCTATATTTTCTTCCAGAAGCACCCATAGGACTTCAATTGTGTGTTAGTGGCATCACACAGAGCTCCTATATTTTCTTCCCAGAAGCACCCATAGGACTTCAATTGTGTGTTAGTGGCATCACACAGAGCTCCTATATTTTCTTCCCAGAAGCACCCATAGGACTTCTAGTGTGTTAGTGGCATCACACAGAGCTCCCATATTTTCTTCCCAGAAGCACCCATAGGACTTCTAGTGTGTTAGTGGCATCACACAGAGCTCCCATATTTTCTTCCCAGAAGCACCCATAGGACTTCTAGTGTGTTAGTGGCATCACACAGAGCTCCCATATTTTCTTCCCAGAAGCACCCATAGGACTTCTAGTGTGTTAGTGGCATCACACAGAGCTCCCATATTTTCTTCCCAGAAGCACCCATAGGACTTCTAGTGTGTTAGTGGCATCACACAGAGCTCCCATATTTTCTTCCCAGAAGCACCCATAGGACTTCTTGTGTGTTAGTGGCATCACACAGAGCTCCTATATTTTCTTCCCAGAAGCACCCATAGGACTTCAATTGTGTGTTAGTGGCATCACACAGAGCTCCTATATTTTCTTCCCAGAAGCACCCATAGGACTTCTAGTGTGTTAGTGGCATCACACAGAGCTCCCATATTTTCTTCCCAGCAGCACCCATAGGACTTCTAGTGTGTTAGTGGCATCACACAGAGCTCCTATATTTTCTTCCCAGAAGCACCCATAGGACTTCAAGTGTGTTAGTGGCATCACACAGAGCTCCTATATTTTCTTCCCAGAAGCACCCATAGGACTTCAATTGTGTGTTAGTGGCATCACACAGAGCTCCTATATTTTCTTCCCAGAAGCACACATAGGACTTCAAGTGTGTTAGTGGCATCACACAGAGCTCCTATATTTTCTTCCCAGCAGCACCCATAGGACTTCTAGTGTGTTAGTGGCATCACACAGAGCTCCTATATTTTCTTCCCAGAAGCACCCATAGGACTTCAATTGTGTGTTAGTGGCATCACACAGAGCTCCTATATTTTCTTCCCAGAAGCACTCATAGGACTTCAATTGTGTGTTAGTGGCATCACACAGAGCTCCTATATTTTCTTCCCAGAAGCACCCATAGGACTTCTATTGTGTGTTAGTGGCATCACACAGAGCTCCCATATTTTCTTCCCAGAAGCACCCATAGGACTTCTAGTGTGTTAGTGGCATCACACAGAGCTCCCATATTTTCTTCCCAGAAGCACCCATAGGACTTCTAGTGTGTTAGTGGCATCACACAGAGCTCCCATATTTTCTTCCCAGAAGCACCCATAGGACTTCTAGTGTGTTAGTGGCATCACACAGAGCTCCCATATTTTCTTCCCAGAAGCACCCATAGGACTTCTAGTGTGTTAGTGGCATCACACAGAGCTCCCATATTTTCTTCCCAGAAGCACCCATAGGACTTCTAGTGTGTTAGTGGCATCACACAGAGCTCCCATATTTTCTTCCCAGAAGCACCCATAGGACTTCTAGTGTGTTAGTGGCATCACACAGAGCTTCCATATTTTCTTCCCAGAAGCACCCATAGGACTTCTAGTGTGTTAGTGGCATCACACAGAGCTCCTATATTTTCTTCCAGAAGCACCCATAGGACTTCAATTGTGTGTTAGTGGCATCACACAGAGCTCCTATATTTTCTTCCCAGAAGCACCCATAGGACTTCAATTGTGTGTTAGTGGCATCACACAGAGCTCCTATATTTTCTTCCCAGAAGCACCCATAGGACTTCAATTGTGTGTTAGTGGCATCACACAGAGCTCCTATATTTTCTTCCCAGAAGCACCCATGGGACTTCTAGTGTGTTAGTGGCATCACACAGAGCTCCCATATTTTCTTCCCAGAAGCACCCATAGGACTTCTAGTGTGTTAGTGGCATCACACAGAGCTCCCATATTTTCTTCCCAGAAGCACCCATAGGACTTCTAGTGTGTTAGTGGCATCACACAGAGCTCCCATATTTTCTTCCCAGAAGCACCCATAGGACTTCAATTGTGTGTTAGTGGCATCACACAGAGCTCCCATATTTTCTTCCCAGAAGCACCCATAGGACTTCTAGTGTGTTAGTGGCATCACACAGAGCTCCTATATTTTCTTCCAGAAGCACCCATAGGACTTCAATTGTGTGTTAGTGGCATCACACAGAGCTCCTATATTTTCTTCCCAGAAGCACCCATAGGACTTCAATTGTGTGTTTGTGGCATCACACAGAGCTCCTATATTTTCTTCCCAGAAGCACCCATAGTACTTCTAGTGTGTTAGTGGCATCACACAGAGCTCCCATATTTTCTTCCCAGAAGCACCCATAGGACTTCTAGTGTGTTAGTGGCATCACACAGAGCTCCCATATTTTCTTCCCAGAAGCACCCATAGGACTTCAATTGTGTGTTAGTGGCATCACACAGAGCTCCTATAATTTCTTCCCAGAAGCACCCATAGGACTTCTAGTGTGTTAGTGGCATCACACAGAGCTCCTATATTTTCTTCTCAGCAGCACCCATTGGACTTCTAGTCATCCCATAGGACTTCAATTGTGTGTTAGTGGCATCACACAGAGCTCCTATATTTTCTTCCCAGAAGCACCCATAGGACTTCTAGTGTGTTAGTGGCATCACACAGAGCTCCTGTATTTTCTTCCCAGAAGCACCCGTAGGACTTCAATTGTGTGTTAGTGGCATCACACAGAGCTCCCATATTTTCTTCCCAGAAGCACCCATAGGACTTCTAGTGTGTTAGTGGCATCACACAGAGCTCCTATATTTTCTTCTCAGCAGCACCCACAGGGCTTCTAGTGTGTTAGTGGCATCACACAGAGCTCCTATATTTTCTTCGCAGAAGCACCCATTGGACTTCTAGTGTGTTAGTGGCATCACACAGAGCTCCTATATTTTCTTCCCAGAAGCACCCATAGGACTTCTAGTGTGTTAGTGGCATCACACAGAGCTCCTATATTTTCTTCTCAGCAGCACCCACAGGACTTCTAGTGTGTTAGTGGCATCACGCAGAGCTCCTATATTTTCTTCCAGAAGCACCCATAGGACTTCTAGTGTGTTAGTGGCATCACACAGAGCTCCTATATTTTCTTCTCATCAGCACCCACAGGACTTCTAGTGTGTTAGTGGCATCACACAGAGCTCCTATATTTTCTTCGCAGAAGCACCCATAGGACTTCTAGTGTGTTAGTGGCATCACACAGAGCTATATTTTCTTCTCAGCAGCACCCATAGGACTTCTAGTGTGTTAGTGGCAGCAAACAGAGCTCCTATATTTTCTTGTCAGCAGCACACATAGTACCTATAGTGTGTTAGTGTCAGCACCCATAGGACCTACAGTGTGTTGTGAGCACACATAGGAGCTCTATTTTTTATACTATATACACTACCGACTACAATGGCTGGAAGACCGCCAAGGAGAGGCAGAGCGTGCACAGGCAAGAACACAGGGCAGGCAGGCTCTGTTTCTAGAGACAACAGTGCTGGCCGTGGACGTGGTCGTGCATCGTCATCAGCACGTGGCCATGGGACACGCTTGTCTTTGTTTTCGGCAGCTGGACATGTGGAGCCGCATCATGCTGAAGGCTTGGTAGAATGGATGACCAAGCCCTC
The DNA here is from genome assembly GCA_028564925.1 of Lithobates sylvaticus. Classification (NCBI taxonomy): domain Eukaryota; kingdom Metazoa; phylum Chordata; class Amphibia; order Anura; family Ranidae; genus Lithobates; species Lithobates sylvaticus. The sequence continues at coordinate 91,698,160 of CM053037.1, forward strand.
CTCATCCTCCTCATCCTCTCTCACCCAGGCTCAGGGTACTGGCAGAGCAGCTGCCAACGCGTACTCAATGGCATCATCAGCCACCCCTTCCCTAGACCCACCATGTCCTCCTGAGGAGTCCCCCGAACTCTTTGAGCACAGTGTTGGGTACATGCTCCAGGAGGATGTCCAACGATTCGAAGGCTCGGATGATGATACCCAGCTTGAGGAAGTCAGTAGTGTGCGCGCAGAGAGAGGGGATGCTGAAGGACAGCAATCTGGCAGTACTGTTCCACCAGCTGCAGCTTACTGCCAGGTTTGCTCTAGTGGTGAAGAGGGAGGGGATGATGAGGTCACTGACTCCACGTGGGTGCCTGAAGGGAGAGAGGATGAGGAGGAGGACGAGGAGGAGGAGGATGCGGCGTCACATGTCCAACGAGGCAGGATGCCCCCTGGAGGCCAGCTAGAGGCCAGCACAGCAACTGTACCACACCGCAGAGCTCCGCCTGTGCAGGGCGCTGCCTCTGCACGTTATCAGAAAAGTTCTTTGGTGTGGGCCTTTTTTGAGACGAGTGCATCAGATCGCACCACTGCTATTTGCAATATTTGTCTCAAGCGTATCTCGCGTGGCCAAAACATCAGCCGCTTGGGCACCACAAGCATGAGCAGACATATGTCGACCTGCCATGCAGCTCGTTGGCAAGCCCACATAAAAGACCCACACCAAAGAACAAAGCGGACCTCTCCTTGCTCCTCATCAGCTGGGATCTCCATCCCCACTGTATCTTCAGTCCTCTCTGAAAGCTGCTCTGAGAGGACTGAAGGTGTAGAATTAGGTGTGTCACAACCAAGTACTTGCAGTACACCGACGTCCGATTGTAGCAGGCAAATTTCCCTGCTCCAGCTGCTGGACCGTCGAAAGAAGTACACTCCCAGCCATCCACATGCCCAGCGGTTGAATGCTAGCTTGGCTAAATTGCTAGCACTTCAACTGCTGCCTTTTCAGTTGGTAGACTCGACCCCCTTCCGTGAGTTTGTTCAATGTGCGGTTCCTCAGTGGCAGGTTCCCAAACGCCACTTTTTCTCACGGAAGGCGATTCCGTCTCTCTACCGGCATGTGGAAGGCAATGTCCATGCCTCGCTGGACAGGGCAGTCAGCGGTAAGGTGCATATTACCGCTGACTCATGGTCCAGCAGGCATGGACAGGGACGTTATCGTTCTTTCACGGCCCATTGGGTCACTCTATTGGCAGCTGGGAGGGATGCAGGACAAGGTGCAGTAGTGTTGGAGGTTGTTCGGCCACCACGCCTCCAAAATGGTACTACTGCTACTGGTTGTGACACACCTCTCTCCTCCACCCCCTCCTCTTCTTCTTCCTCCAGTGCTCTGTCCTCGGAACCAGCGGTGCTCCGTAGGCGTACAAGGGGCTACGCAAGTACGCAGGCAAAAAGATGCCATGCCGTGCTTGCGCTGGTGTGTTTGGGGGACAGGAGCCACACTGGGCCAGAGGTTCTGGCAGCTCTGCAGGGGCAGGCCAAGAGGTGGTTGACGCCACGCCAGCTTAAGCCAGGAATGGTCGTTTCTGACGATGGCACCAACCTCCTCTCCGCCCCGGCGACAGGGGCAGCTCACCCATGTGCCCTGTATGGCTCACGTCCTCAACCTGGTGGTGCAGCGGTTCTTGGGCAGGTTCCCAGGCTTACAGGATGTCCTGAGGCAGGCCAGGAAAGTCTGTGTGCATTTCCGCCGATCTTATAATGCCAGTGCTCGGCTGACTGAGCTGCAAAAGGAGCTGAACCTGCCCAAGAACCGCCTAATATGTGACATGCCCACCAGGTGGAACTCAACGTTGGCCATGCTGCAGCGACTGCACACGCAGCAGAGGGCCATCAATGAGTACCTTTGCGACTACGGCACCAGGACAGGGTCAGGGGAGCTTGGCTTTTTTTCCCCACGCCAGTGGAGCATGATCAGGGATGCATGCACTGTCCTCTCACCATTTGAGGAGGCCACGAGGATGGTGAGCAGTGACAGTGCATGCATCAGTGACACTGTACCTCTTGTCCACCTGTTGGAGCATACGCTGCGTGGGCTAATGGACAGGGCACTTGAGGCAGAACAGAGGCAGGAAGAGGAGGACTTCCTTGCCTCTCAAGGCCCCCTTTATCCGGACAGTGTTCCTTCTGTCCCACCCATCACAGGAGGATGAGGAGGAGGAGGAGGAGGAGGATTGTGTGAGCATGGAGGTGGAGCCTGGCACTCAGCATCAGCAGCAGCAGTCTTTTAGGGATGATGTACAGTCCCAACAAACCAGTGGACTTGTACGTGGCTGGGAGGAGGTGGCTGGCGATCATGTCATCCTCAGTGACCCAGAAGACTCCGGACCGAATGCCTCAGCTAACCTACGCTGCATGGCCTCCCTGATCCTGCAAAGCCTGCGGAAGGATCCTCGTGTTCTTCGGGTTTCGAGGAGAGGGACCATTACTGGCTGGCCACTCTCCTTGATCCACGGTACAAGGGTAAGGTTGCGGACCTTATCTTGCCGTCGCAGAGGGAGCAGAGGATGAGACATCTCAGGGAGGCCTTGCAGAATGGTCTGTGAAACGCGTTCCCAGAAACTGGGAGGTTACAAACTCCTGGTCCTGGACGACGAGTTGCTGAGGCTTCGGTCAGTAGCAGAAGGAGCGGTGGGGAAGGTGGATGTCTGACCGATGCGTTCAGACAATTTTTTAGTCCGCAGCCCCAAGGTATGATCGGTTCCAGCAACCATCGCCAGCGTCTGATATACATGGTGCAGGAATACCTAGGGGCAAGGTCAGACTTGGACACCTTTCCCACCGAAAATCCTCTGGCTTACTGGGTCCTGAGGATGGATCACTGGCCAGAGCTTGCACAGTATGCAATTGAGCTACTGGCCTGTCCTGCCTCCAGCGTTCTTTCCGAACGCACATTCAGTGCTGCTGGAGGATTTGTCACCGATCATAGGGTGCGCCTGTCCACTGACTCGGTTGATCGACTGACCTTCATAAAAATGAATCAGTCTTGGATCACCACCAGCTACCAGGCACCTGAAGCGGATATAACAGAATAATTTATAATGTCACATCCCTTCAAGACTGCCTATGCTGATGCTGAGTGACTGTCCTGTTATGTTCACTGACTATCCTCTTCCTCCTCCTCAATGATCCATGCCACCACACCAGTGCCTAAGGCACAATTTTTCAGCCCCTGTATAACAGGGGCGTGTACTTACAATTTTTTTAAAAAAATGCTTCGCAACACGTGTGACTGCTGTGCTCCAAGTACAGTATCTGTGAGGGGTTGCAGTGTTGTGGCACCAGCACCAGTGCCTAAGGCACAATTTTTCAGCCCCTGTCGGGGCGTGTAATTACAAATTTTAGGCAATGCTTTGCAACAGGTCTCATTGCTGTGCTAAGAGTACAGTATCTATGAGGGGTTGCAGTGTTGTGGCACCAGCACCAATGCCTAAGGCACAATTTTTCAGCCCCTGTTTAACAGGGGCGTGTAATTACAATTTTTTTAAAAGATGCTTCGCAACAGGTGTGACTGCTGTGCTCCAAGTACAGTATCTGTGAGGGGTTGCAGTGTTGTGGCACCAGCACCAGTGCCTAAGGCACAATTTTTCAGCCCCTGTTGGGGTGTGTAATTACAATTTTTAGGCAATGCTTTGCAACAGGTCTCATTGCTGTGCTAAGAGTACAGTATCTGTGAGGGGTTGCAGTGTTGTGGCACCAGCACCAATGCCTAAGGCACAATTTTTCAGCCCCTGTTTAACAGGGGCGTGTAATTACAATTTTTTAAAAAGATGCTTCGTAACAGGTGTGACTGCTGTGCTCCAAGTACAGTATCTGTGAGGGGTTGCAGTGTTGTGGCACCAGTGCCTAAGGCACAATTTTTCAGCCCCTGTTGGGGCGTGTAATTACAATTTTTAGGCAATGCTTTGCAACAGGTCTCATTGCTGTGCTAAGAGTACAGTGTCTGTGAGGGGTTGCAGTGTTGTGGCACCAGCACCAATGCCTAAGGCACAATTTTTCAGCCCCTGTTTAACAGGGGCGTGTAATTACAAATCTTGATCTAATAGTTCACAGCAGGGCCCATTCCTGCGCCCACCAAGAGTAACTATGAGGGCCTACAGTCTTGTGGCAACACCGTCCACCACCACCACCGCCAAAGGCCCAATTTTTCTGCCCTGTTCAACGGGTGCATGCAATTACAAATCTTGATCTAATAACTCACAGCAGGGCCCATTCCTGCGCCCACCAAGAGTAACTGTGAGGGCTTACAGTCTTGTGGCAACACCGTCCACCACCACCACCACCACCAAGGCCCAATTTTTCTGCCCGGTTCAACAGGTGCATGCAAGTACAAATCTTGATCTATTAACTCACAGCAGGGCCCATTCCTGTGCCCACCAGTCTTGTGGCTACACCAACATCTAATAGGGCAAATTTCTGCAGAGTATATACGGCAGGCCCCTACTTTCAAACATCCAACTTACAAACGACTCCTACTTGCAAACGGAAAGAGAAAACAGGAAGTGAGAGGAAATCTACCCCTAGGAAGGGAAATTCTATCATGTTAGATTTAATTTGGGAAAAAGGTATCTCCTCTCTACTGATGCTTTATCACCAATCCTTGTTTCAATTAAAACCCCACTTTTCCAAAAACATTTGTCATTGGGACGGAAAGTGAGGTGACATGTTCTGAACAGATGTGCAAAGACAGCAAATGTTACAGGGGTGATAACCCCTCCCTATGTTCTCCAAAAAGCTTAAAAATAGATTTTTTTTTTTTTTTTTTTTAAACCTTTGTGAAACAAAAAAAAAATAGATTTTTTTGGGATGGAGCTACACTTCATAATGTACCTGTTCAGATTCTACTTAAGAACAAACCTACAGTCCGTGTCTTGTTTGCACCACCTATATACTGCTGTTCAGAGTATATAGGGTTGTAGGTATAGGGTTTTATTTTGGGTGCAGGGTCCCCCTTAATATCCATACAAGACCCAAAGGGGGGGGGGGTGATGGGGTAGCCATGCCATTTTTCTCAAGGATTTTCAGCCATATGGCGGCCAGGACAAGACATGACATTAAAGCCGCAAGTGGTTTTAAATGGCTTCTTTTTTTCCTTTACAAATGTCATTTTGTGCAAGGACAGTTCTAAACACGGGAAACACATGCCACTTCACAGGCATACTTTAGACACCCCCAGGTACCATATTTAAAGGAAAATTTCACTTTTTTTTTTTCACTTTATGCATCATTAAAATGACTGCTCCCGAAAAAACGTTAGTTTTTAAAAGTTCTTTTTGCATTGATATATGTCCCCTGGGGCAGGACCCGGGTCCCCAAACCTGTTTTATGACATTAACATGCATATTGGCCGTTGTAATTAGCAATTTTGATTTCGAACGTTCGCGTCCATTATAATGAATAGGGTTCGAAAATTTGCGCGAACTTTCGGTCCGTTCGAAGGTTCTGGTGCGAACCGAACCCGGGGGTGTTCGGCTCATCCCTATTTGGGATGTGTGAAATGAATTCAATGAGAAAGGAAATAAAATGGATGTGAAGGTGCAGAAAGGGACATAGAAAATATAATAGATGAAAACGTGTAATAAAGAATGAGAATGGATGAATAGGAAAATAAGAAAGTAGTGATGAAAAAAATGTGTGAAAAATTAAGAAGTGTTGGATAGATGTCCAAATAATGTGTGTGAATAGAGTAAAAATGGAATTATGTGAGGTGAAAAAAAGTGTGAAAAGAAAATAAATAAATAAATAAATAAATGTGTGAATAAATATAATATAAATATAAAATTGAAAATAAATGAATAAATACATAAATAAATGTGAAAAAATAATAATGATAAATAATAATAAATAAAAAAAAAATTTAGAGTGATAGAAGCACACAAAACACAATCAAAAATTGATGATAACGGAAAATTTATATCAAATACTTACCGTAATTTTCCTTTCCTGATGGACTCCATGGCAGCCTACGTATGGGTTAATCCCACCTCTCATACCTCATAGGACCCCACTCCCATAAATCTTTGCTCCTAATCAGAGACCATGTTCCATAACTTAGCCTACTCCAGCAAATGGGAGGGAGACTCCGGCTGCCATGGAGTCCATCAGGAAAGGAAAATTACGGTAAGTATTTGATATAAATTTTCCGTTTTCCTGACTGACTCCATGGCAGCCTACGTATGGGAAATAACTAGCCATACAGACTTGGGTGGGCACAAATTGCTGGTTCAACAGAGAAAGGTTTAATTGGCCCCGTTAAAACAGATAAAACATTTAAACCAAAATTCACAAAGGAAAGAGCCGATGGAAGTATTTATTGACGACCATGAGGCTGCTTTGCAGATCACCTCCGCCGATACGTGTCGGGAGGCCGCCCATGATGTTGACATACTCCTGGTAGAATGAGCAGTCACTGTTTCTGGAGGAACCAGTCCTTTAGCCGCATATGCCCTTTGGATAGCTTGGACAATCCAACTTGCAATGGTTCTAGAGGAAGCAGGCAAACCCCTGTTCTTTCCATAAAAGTAGACAAACAGATGATCTGATCTTCTGAAAGGTGCAGTAGCTTTCTAAGTAGCATTTCAAGACCTCACCGACATCCAAAGGATGGTTAGTTGAAGAATCCTCTGACTGAAAGGTTGGGAGAACAATTTCCTGGTTCTCATGAAACACTAATGATACCTTAGGATTTGATCCTAGCATTGGAACCAAAACTACCCGATCAGGGAAGAAGGTAAGGAAAGGATCTTTAGAACCTAGAGCACTGATTTCCAACACTCTTTTAGCCGATGTTCTGGCTACTAGAAAGGCTGTTTTAAGGGAAATGTCCTTCATGGATAGTTCATCCATCCGTTGGAAAGAATCTTCTGAGAAAAAATCTAGCACAAGAGGAAGATCCCATATAGAGAACCTTGGTTTCCTCTGGGGCCTAAGCCTTGATGTTCCTCTGAAAAATTGTCTGGTAAGGGGATTCCTCGCCCAGGAAATACCAGTAAAAGCAGACATTGCCAAAACTTGAACTCGCCGGGAGTTTACAGACAAAGGGAGATCCAACCCTGTCTTGAGAAATCCTAGTACATCCTTTATTTCTGGATTACTACAGGAACCCCCGGAAGGGGAGACGTAGTCCATAAACTTAGACCAGATTCTCTGGTAAACTTTATTTGTACCTTGCCTTCTAGCGTTCAGCAGGGCAGCAATTGCTGAACTTGGGCAACCTAATGCTTCCAGCCTCTTCCTCTCAACCACCAGACCATCAGATGGAGATGGGACGGACACGGATGAAGGGATGTTCCCTGTAGAAGAAGATCCGATCTGGAGGGAGGCGGAACTGGGTCCCGGTAAGTCAACTGCAACAGGAGCGGAAACCATGGCCTGTTGGGCCAGTATGGGATGATCGCCACTATCTCTGCTGTCTCCTGTCTGAGTCTCGAAAGGAACCGAAGAATGATCAGGACTGGTGGAAAGGCATAGGCCTTGTGGAAATTCCACTGATCTGTGAGAGAATCCACTCCCATGGCTTGGGGACAGCGATACCTGGTATAATAATTCCTCATCCTGGCATTGTAAGGAGATGCAAACAGGTCCACTTCCGGAACCATTCCCAATGACAGGATCCAGTCGAAGACTTCCGAGTGGAGAGACCACTCGTTGTTGTCCAAGGACGTTCTTGACAGAAAATCCGCCTGGACATTTTGGACTCCAGGAACAGTAGCGGAATTATAAGGGTCGCAACAGTCGCAAGTGCGACTGGGCCCTGTAGTTCTCCGCCACTTCAGGGGGCCCATCGGCTGTCCGCCTGCCCGCCCGCCCAGTGAGGGGCCCACCTGACTGTCCGGGGTGTGTGGCGTGGATCACTGTCGGCTACATGCCATGGGGAGGGGGGCTTTCACCCGCTACGAGGGGGGAGGAGAGACCGTGAGTAAGAGAAGGCTGAAGCGCTTGGAAACTGTTTGTGTCCGCCCCCGCCTATCCAGAGCCAGAGAGACTGTAAGGGAGGCGGGGCAGACACTAAAACAAAAACACACTGACCAATTCAGCCAAGGCGGGGGAGGAGCTCTGAGGCAAGGCATTGCTGGAGGAGGCATGCTTCGTGAGGAACTTTGCGACCGCGACGTGAGGAGCGGTAATCGATTGATTGTCGGTAAGTCACTGTTTTGCAATCGATCGATCCCAACCTCCACCACCTCTGCGGCTCTGCCTCTTACTGATCCCACCCCCCCCTCCAGTGCCACCACCCCCCCCCTCCAGACTGTGCCACCCCCCCCTCCAGTGCCACCAGCCCCCCTCCAGACTGTGCCACCCCCCCCCTCCAGTGCCACCAGCCCCCCCTCCAGACTGTGCCACCCCCCCCCCCCTCCAGTGTGCCACCAGCCCCCCTCCAGACTGTGCCACCCCCCCCCCTCCAGTGCCACCACCCCCCCTCCAGACTGTGCCACCCCCCTCCAGTGCCACCACCCCCCCTCCAGTGCCACCATCCCCCCTCCAGACTGTGCCACCCCCCCTCCAGTGCCACCACCCCCCTCCAGTGCCACCACCCCCCCCTCCAGACTGTGCCACCCCCCCCAGTGCCACCACCCCCCCTCCAGACTGTGCCACCACCCCCCCTCCAGACTGTGTCACCACCCCCCCTCCAGTGCCACCACCCCCCTCCAGACTGTGTCACCACCCCCCCTCCAGTGCCACCACCCCCCTCCAGTGCCACCACCCCCCTCCAGACTGTGTCACCACCCCCCCTCCAAACTGTGCCACCACCCCCCCTCCAGACTGTGCCACCACCCCCCCTCCAGACTGTGCCACCACCCCCCCTCCAGTGCCACCACCCCCCCTCCAGTGCCACCACCCCCCTCCAGACTGTGTCACCACCCCCCCTCCAGACTGTGTCACCACCCCCCCCTCCAGACTGTGTCACCACCCCCCTCCAGACTGTGTCACCACCCCCCCTCCAAACTGTGCCACCACCCCCCTCCAGACTGTGCCACCACCCCCCCTCCAGACTGTGCCACCACCCCCCCCTCCCGACTGTGCCACCACCCCCCCCCTCCAGTGCCACCACCCCCCTCCAGACTGTGTCACCACCCCCCCTATAGACTGTGCCACCACCCCCCTATAGACTGTGTCACCGCCCCCCCCCTCCAGACTGTGACCGCCCCCCTCCAATGACGCCATCACCCCCCTCCAGACTGTGCCACCACCCCCCTCCAGACTGTGCTACCCCCCCCCCTCCAGTACCACCACCCCCCCTCCAATGACGCCACCCCCCTCCAATGACGCCACCACCCCCCTCCAGACTGTGCCACCACCCCCCCCTCCAATGATGCCACCACCCCCCCTCCAGTGCCACCACCCCCCATCCAGACTGTGTCACCACCCCCTCCAATGACGCCACCACCCCACCTCCAGTGCCACCACCCCCCATCCAGACTGTGTCACCACCCCCTCCAAACTGTGCCACCACCCCTCTCCAGACTGTGCCACCAACCCCCCTCCAGTACCACCACCCCCCCTTCAGTGCCACCGTTCTCCAGTACCACCCCCTCCAGTGCCACCACCCCCCCTCCAGTACCACCGCCACCGCCCTCCAGTACCACCGCCCTCCAGTACCACCGCCCTCTCCAGTGCCACCACCCTCTCCAGTGCCACCACCACCGCCCTCCAGTACCACCACCCCCCCTTCAGTGCCACCGTTCTCCAGTACCACCCCCCTCCAGTACCACCACCCCCCTCCAATGACACCACCCCCCCCTCCAGTACCACCACTGCATTGGTGACACAGGCTGCACTGGGGACACAGGCTGCACTGGGGACACCGGCTGCATTGGGGACACAGGTATCAAAATCATGCTTTTTTTGGGGGGGGGCCCTTCCTGATTTCTTGCACCGGGGCCCTGAGGTTTCTAGTTACGCCTCTGTCCAGGAAGATATACTGCCGTCAGGTCCTTCAAGTTCGCCTGAACCCAGGACATAATTGGATTCACTTCCTTCAAAAGGGAGAGACTGCGAGTGCCCCCTGTCTTTTGATGTACGACACTGCCGTCGTGTTATCCAATCTCATGAGGACTGAGGCTCCCAAAGTTAGATGGAGAAAAAACTCGAAAGGCCTGGAAGGCAGCTCCAATCTCCAATACGTTCTAAACCACCCCCTGAGGTGGGAAAACCCACCTGCCCTGGGCTACCTCCGACAGACACAGAGCGCCCCAGCCTCTGCTGCTGGCATCTGTTGTTACTGTTATCCAGGAAACTGGAGCTATTGAATGGTAGTTGAAAAGATTCCTTCGTTGCAGCCACCAAGGGAGACTATCCCGCATGGAGGGAGTTATCCGGATCCAGAGATCCTGTGAACTTGGATTCCATTGTTGGAGGAAGCCTTTCTAAAAGGGACGCATCCTCCATTGTGCCCATTTTACCATGGGGGATGTTGCTACCATGGTGCCTATTATCTTGAGGCACTGGGAGGCCCTGAGAAGAGGAGCTGACATTGCCCGATGAATCCTGTCACGAACTACTGGGATCTTCTCTAGAGGAAGAGAGATAGTGCTCTTCACTGTGTCGAACTGTGCCCCTAGGAAAACTAGAGACTGGATTGGCTCCAGATGACTCTTTTCTTGGTTCAATAGCCAGCCGAATTCTGTAAGGGTAGATATGACTTGTGTGACGGACCTCGTACCCAAGATGTCCGCCGAAAAATGCTTCCTCTGTCCGGTACCATACAATCCAAGACCCCTTAGCTCACCCAGTCACCAGACAACACCAGTGTGGGGTACATCAGGAATAACTCTTTATTTGAAATGTCACACATATATACAGCCAGATGACTAAAGCCTAACCTAATTAGCATGAGCTAATTATCTTAATCAACACTGGACTCCTTCATTCAATTGCAGGGTTAATTAGCACATACAACAATAGGTGAAATACTCTTACAAGCCAGACAATATTCATTAACACAACAGACAGGTGGCTGGAGTTCATGAGTCATGACATTAGCGTCTCTTGCTAATATGCCAAATACACATACAGATTCTATGTCTATTGGGGGCCAGCATGGACCTGAATCCAAGTACCACCAGCTCAGGGGTCCCAGGCTTGCAGCTCAAAGAGCACTGTTCCCCCAAATGCCAGGGCCCATAATCGCAAGGTAATAGGCTCGCATTCAGTCCCCTCCAACAGCCTGTGTCCCAGCCAGGTCTGTCACATTTCTCCCCTTTCGGCAGGAGACTAACACAGGAGGAGACCCCAGACGGGTTGACTCCGAAGTTAGTCAGTGGTTCCAGTCCTCTAATGCCTGTACCCACACAGTACCCCAAACAAATTGTTCCAAACAGAGCACAACTCACCCAGCCAACTTCTGCCTCTCTCATAGAACATATCCGCCGCTGGGGAGAGGCCTGGACTGGCCCTTCTCCCTGGAGTCTTTTCAGCCGCTGGAGAGAAGACAGGGTGACTGGGCTCACTCCATCATGCTGTTGGGGATCTGGGCCGACAGCCCAGCATCCCTGGGGTATACAGGTGGGGACTGCAGTCCCATCCCCCTTTACAGGAAATCTGCCCTCTGTTAGTTGTGGGCAGAGGCCAGCAGCACTTTGTTCCGTTGCCAGCAGTTCAGCTGGGTGTAGGAGCTTCCCTACATCATCTCCTCCAGCTAACTGTTGGGGAGAGAGGCCGACTGCCCCAGCTCCCTGGAACTCCGCAGCTGTTGCTGGTGCTGGACAGGGGTGGGCAGCACTCTGCCCTGTTGTCAGCACTTCTGCTGGGGACTCCACATCCTCCGCTCTGGTTAACCGTTGGGGCAGGAGGCTGGCTTCCTCCACTCCCAAATTGTGTAGCTGCCATTGGGAAGGGGAGCCGGCTGCTTCCTTTTCCATTCCCTCATCTGGCTGCTGGGATGACATGTCTGTGGTATTGTCTCCCAGGTGCACGGATCTTTGCTGGGGAGGAAAGACCGCTTTCTCCCCCCTGGCCGATTGTTGAGGAGGGACAACAAACACCTCCTCTCCCTTCTCCCCCTGTATCTGCTGCTGGGAAGTGATCGCCACCTTCTCACCCTGAGCCTCCAAAACTGACACAGGTGTGGGGCAGAGGTCTTGGACCCTCTGTCCGGTGACCAGCGCTTCAGCTGGGGAAGTTCCTTGTAACTCCCCAGATACTGCTGTAGATGCTGGGCAGAAGTTAGCAGAGCTCTGCCCTGTTGTCAGCACTTCAGGTTTGGGGACGGCAATCTCCAGAGTTTCCACTGCCGATTCTCTTGCATGCTGCTGGACAGGCATATTCCTCCATCCAACCTCGTTTTGTGCAGTAACAGGTTTGTCAAGGTCAGTCAGCACTTGCTGCATCCGCCATAAGACCTCTGCATCCATAGCTGCGGGGGCAGGTGGGCAAAGCACTCTGTTACTATGCCACATTGCTGACTCTTCAGCCAGGATTTCAGAGCTGTCTGCTGGTATTTCCTGATAGTCCCAGGCAAAGGGAGCCCCACCCTGCTGCTGAGCAGTGTCTAGCAGCTGTATGTAGGCAATCTCCAGCACCCATTCCTGAGCGGCCAGGAACTCCAAATCTTCCTGTGCCCAGAGCACTTCCGAGATGTTCAATCTTTGCTCTCTGTGCTCCATTATTTCCTCCAAACGCCACTCCAGATCACTCCCAAAGTCGGGGTCCTCGGACAGCCTCCAGTACAACAATCCCAGGCCATTATAATCAAAGCCTTCCGTGGGCCTGTCATCCGCTGTCCATGGGCACACTTGGGCTACATACCACCGGAGGGCTCTGTAGCTCTCGTCCAAACGCATTTCTGGCCGGATCAGCCTGCTTAACTCAGCTGTCCACTCCTGCTTCGGTTGTTCCCCCAATAACAACATTCGTACTTCATACTGCGACCAGTACCTTACATGGATGGAGGGGAGAACTTTTCCCTGGTGTCGCTGCTCACAGGCTAGCGCTTCTTTCCAGAGTTGTAGGCGAACAGAATCATACCATCCCAGCAGGACCTGCACCGATACTGGTCCTCTGTGCTGTATCCGCATCTCTCGCAACCTCCTTCCGAATTCCTCTTCCCTGACGTATCTGTACCTCTGCTATCCGGGCCTTGGATCCAGGTGATGGTTTGGATGTGTTCACGACAAGGAAGCACGATCCCACCGCTGCCAGCCAATTGTGACGGACCTCGTACCCAAGATGTCCACCGTAAATGCTTCCTCTGTCCGGTACCATACAATCCAAGACCCCTTAGCTCACCCAGTCACCAGACAACACCAGTGTGGGGTACATCAGGAATAACTCTTTATTTGAAATGTCACACATATATACAGCCAGATGACTAAAGCCTAACCTAATTAGCATGAGATAATTATCTTAATCAACACTGGACTCCTTCATTCAATTGCAGGGTTAATTAGCACATACAACAATAGGTGAAATACTCTTACAAGCCAGACAATATTCATTAACACAACAGACAGGTGGCTGGAGTTCATGAGTCCTGACATTAGCGTCTCTTGCTAATATGCCAAATACACATACATATTCTATGTGTATTGGGGGGCCAGCATGGACCTGAATCCAAGTACCACCAGCTCAGGGGTCCCAGGCTTGCAGCTCAAAGAGCACTGTTCCCCCAAATGCCAGGGCCCATAATCGCAAGGTAATAGGCTCGCATTCAGTCCCCTCCAACAGCCTGTGTCCCAGCCAGGTCTGTCACAACTTGCTCCCAGTGTAACAGTAGTTCTCTGTCCTGAGACAGTAGGAGTAGGTCGTCGAGGTAGTGATGTAACCGAATACCTCTGACTCTGATCAAGGCGACCACGGCCAGTAAGAGCTTGGAAAACACCCGTGGCGATGTCATAAGCCCGAACGGGAGACATATGAATTGGAGGTGTTTTTGACCCACCGAGAATCGGAGATATTTTTGGAAGCCCTTCGCTATTGGCACATAGAAGTACGCATATTTTAGGTCTATTGACGCTAGCCAATCGCCTAGTTGGATTGTCTGGTGAAAGGTCAACAATGTCTCCATCTTGAACTTTCCCTTTTTTTATAAAGGAGTTCAGGTAAGTCAGGTCGATAACCGGCCTCCAGGAACCGCTCTTTTTGAGAATCATAAAGAGGGAGGAGTAAATCCCTTAAAACTTTTCCTCGGACGGGACTGGAATAGCGGCACCTTGGGTGATAAGGGAGTCCGTGTAGGTCAATAGAACCTCTCTCTTCTCTCCCGACAAAGGAAGGCTTGAGGGAACGAACCGATGTATGGGTGGATTGTTGAACACCCAGGCATGTCCTAGAGAGACTGTCTTTATGACCCAGTAGTCTTGTATCGAAGGCTGCCCAGACGTGGCAGAAGCGTAGTAAACAAGCCCCTACTTGCTCCGCCTGGACAGGCACTATATCCAAAAGATTTCGCCGCTTCGCAGCCCCCAGAAGATGTAGATTTTGAAGGCTTCTGGCCAGAAGGCTGGTTTATCCTCCAGTTTTTCCTAAATTCCCGACCCAGTCTGTAATGGCGTGCATCCCTAGCACATTCCGGGTCTGACCTGGACTGGACTCTCTTCTGGGCAAACAGACGGAGGTCCTGGGGTAAGAACCCAGACTTCCCGCCGGTAGCATGAGTGATGGCTGAATCGAGCTTATTCCCAAAGAGAGAAGAACCCTCAAAGGGAATTTTGCACCAGGCCTGTTTAGAGGCCGGATCCGCCACCCAAGGGCGTAGCCATAAAGCTTGTTTAGCTGTAATGGAAGACAGCATGACACGTGCCCTTTTCATCTTGCATATTGGAGAGTTCTTGAGGGCTTCTTCGGACATACTTCCCAAGGTTGCAACACTCCATTGCTTTCGATAATGCTGCCAAGGCCAATGCTGGCTTACAGGCCATCCCAGCCGTGATGTATATACGCTTCAAATCCGTATCAATTTTCTTCTCAAGACCATCCTTGAAAGAGATGGTGTCTTCCAGTGGGAGCGTGACATGTCTTACCAGCCTCATCAAGGCGGCATCAATAAGAGGAGCAGACTCCAGGTGTTTAACCTCCTCACCTTTAAATGGATACATTCTGGCCACTTTAGAGATAAGAGAATTCTTTCTCTCCACTTTGCTCCATAATCCGAGATAATTTCTCCCAGTTCACCCAGGAAAGGAAATTTGAGCACTCTTTTTTAAGATGCTTAACGTATGTCCTCTGTTTAGAGGGTGCTTCCACAGGCTCCTCCCACCTCAGTGCATCCTTCACTGCCCTCACCAGATGAGGGACCTGGGAAAGTCAAATCCTGCACTGGGATCCTCCACTTCAGCTTCGCTGTCTGAAGATCCGCTGAAAGAAATTGTCACCGGAGGGACCTGGAGCTTCAAGGTCATCCACCTCAACCACTGAAGTTGGTGCAGAGGGAGGTATAGCTGCATGGGCAGAATCTGATTTATTCAAGGATTCCTGAACACCCTTCCTGACCAAGGCCTCCACTTGCCGGTCTTTAGCATCCCTTTCTTTTGCAGCTTGGGAAAACATAAATCGCATAGCGATTTATCTCCTGGCACTTTCGCTCTACATCCCCAACAGGATTTTTCATCCGAGCGACCAGAATGGTAGTGGGAATAGTGCCGAGACCCAGACCTTAATTTTTCAGAGCGGTGTCTGGAAGAAGACTTAGGACGTCCAAAACTTGATTTTGAATGGTCACGTCGTGACCCAAATTGTACATTATCTATGCGTGCTGACGAACAAAGATCCGGTACGGAAGGGCTAAAAATAATGATAAAGGAAAAAAATTCGCTAACCAACACCAACAAACAGGCAGAAAGGAATGGCAAAAAAATTCTGTCCTACCTGCGGCGCAAGGGCTGGCCACAAGGGGGCAGCGAAACATCCATAATAACAAATTCGGACAGGCTTCAACAACACCCATAAAAAAATAATTAAATAATTAATTCAATTAAATTAAATTAAATAATTAAAACATAATCACATTCCCAATGCATTAAATCCAGTAAAAAGTAATAGGGAATAAGGCATTAAAGCCTCTTACCTCTGTAAAGCACAGCAACATTGTAAATTTGTTTTGAAATGAAATACAGCAGCAAGCCTGTCCAAATCTAACAGGCATTCAAATCTGCCGCCTGGATGATGTCACAACGCTGTCAGCGTCACCCCCACGGCGCTCGTGCGCATGCGCGAACGCCGCCATTTGTCCGCACTGCGCATGCGCCGACCAAGCCTCGATTTCAATCGAGACTGTGCGGCTGCGCAGTACAGGGAAAGCGGCGATTTGGAACGCAGATGCGCTCCAGCCGCCATACACCCAGAAATGGTACATACAACAAACACAAACAGGCTGCCATACGTTACCGCTCCAGCACGCCGACCACCCGACCTGGCTCCCATCCACAGGCACGTCACTGGGGGATTATTAAGGGAAAAGGCCTCCCGCTAGTAGCTAGGACGAATGGCCATACTGCCGCTTTCCAGCCAGTGGCTAGATAGTAAGCTCTTCATGGCAACGCTCTTCATCCCCATGTCCACCCTGCTAGTAGCCGGGCTATTGGACTCCAGACACCAAAATCCATCATGCGTGCAAACGGCAACAGGAACCAGACCCGGATTCACGACTCCTTGAGGTAAGAACTACTACTTCAGTCCTTAAGGAGGAGGACAAAAAAGGAAAACGGTCTCTGATTAGGAGCAAAGATTTATGGGAGTGGGGTCCTATGAGGTATGAGAGGCGGGATTAACCCATACGTAGGCTGCCATAGAGTCAGTCAGGAAATAGGGGTTATGTGTGTGTGACCATATAGAGGGAGGGAAGTAAGAAGTGAATTGTTCCATATACAAAGAGAGTGTATATGTGTAATATATATTACATCTACTCTGAAAAGGAGTTATTAGAGAGGTGATGGCGTGTGAACATGCACATAAGCAAACAAGCAACATAAACCAAATTAATCTGAGGGAGAGATCTGATTATATATGAGTGTATATGAAAAAATAAGTGTTGAGGGCGAGTGCTGTCAAGAAAAAAGTATGAAAAAAAGTGCATGTGAAAAAAATTGGGGGAAAAGAAATAGGGGTGAATAATTGAGTAAAAGTAATGAGAGTGTAAGTGAAAAAGATGTGGTGTGATAGAATGAAGTTGTGGTGAAAATGCAGAATTTGTGTGAGGGGGAATAATTACCTGTATTTTTGCATTATTTTAACCACTACGCGCCCGCGCTATAGCCGAAAGACGGCTGCAGCGCGGAGTGAAAAAATATGATGTCAGCTGACAGCGTGTGAGAAGAGAGAGAGATGTGAAAAAAAATAGAAACATATGAGATCATCTGTCAGCTCCGCTCTCTCTCCTCACACTGACAGCGTGTGAGAAGATGCAGAATAAAAAAAATTAAAAAAAAATGTGCGATCTGTGCCCGCTGCCTGCTGCCCCCATCTGTCCCCATCTGTCCTGTACCCCCCTGCCCGCTGCCTGCTGCCATCTGTCCCCCCCTGCCATCTGTCCCCGCTGCCATCTGTCCCCCCCCTGCCCGCTGCCATCTGCCCCCCCCTGCCTGCTGCCATCTGTCCCCCCGCTGCCTGCTGCCCCCCATCTGTCCCCCCCCTGCCTGCTGCCTGCTGCCCCCATCTGTCCCCCCGCTGCCATCTGTCCCCCCCTGCCCGCTGCCATCTGTCCCCATCTGTCCCCCCCCGCTGCCATCTGTCCCCTTCTGTCCCCCCCCTGCCCGCTGCCATCTGTCCCCCCCCTGTCCGCTGCCATCTGTCCCCCCCCCCCCTCTGCCCGCTGCCATCTGTCTTCATCTGTCCCCCCCCTGCCCGCTGCCATCTGTCCTCATCTGTCCCCGCTGACATCTGTCCTCATCTGTCCCCCCTGCCCGCTGCCATCTGTCCCCAGTGCACCTGTCCCCAGTGCCATGTATAAGTGCCACGTGTCATCAGTGCCATGGTGCCATCTGTCATCAGTGTCACGTGTCATCAATGCCACGTATCATCAGTGTCACGTGTCATGGTGGTGCCATCTGTCATCAGTGTCACATAACTCCACACATCAGTGCCACGTATTAGTGCCACATGATCTCAGTGCCACATATAAGCCATCTGTCAGTGTCACGTGTCATCAGTGCCCCGTACTAGTGCCATCTGTCATCAGTAAAATCAGTGCCACGTATCAGTGCCATGTCTCAGTGCCACGTATCAGTGCCATCTGTCATCAGTGCCACGTCAGTGTCACGTGTCATTGTCCTGTTGCTCCAGGGCCTTCAAAAGTGTAATAGTAGTCAACAAGTTAGATGTGTAATTTATGCTCCTAGAACATGTGATGGCGCTCCCTGCATGTTGGGCCTCTCTATGTGGCCAGGCTGTGTAAAAGTCCCACATATGTGGTATCGTAATACTCAGGAGGAGTAGCAGAATTTATTTTGGGGTGTCATTTGTGGTATACACATGCCATGTGAGAGAAAACCTATTACAATGACAATTTTGTGGAAAAAAATAAAAAATAAAAAATAAATTCATCAAAAAAAAAAAATGACTCAAAAAGCTCACCATGCCTCTTACTAAATACCTCAAAAAAGGGGTCATTTGGGGGGTATTTGTACTTTCCTGGCTTGTTCGGGTCACAAGAAATGAGATCGGTCACCAGTGCATCAGATGTGATCAATTTTGTATAATTCGCACCACAGTTTGTAGAGTCTGTAACTTTCACAAAGACCAAATAATATCCACTAATTTGGGTTATTTTTATGTGGCAGTATAAATTGTGGCCAAAATTTATGAAGAAAAATTAATAATTTGCAAAATTTTATCACAGAAACAAAGAAAAAATGCTTTTTTTTTTCAAAATTTTCGGTCTTTTTTCATTTATAGCGCAAAAAATAAAAAAACCCAGAGGTGATCAAATACCACCAAAAGAAAGCTCTATTTGTGGGAAAAAAAGGACAAAAAATTAATTTGGGTACAGTGTTGCATGAATAATTGTCATTCAAAGTGTGAGAGCTGAAAATTGGTCTGGGCAGGAAGGGTGTTTAAGTGCAACTGTTTGTGTACGTGCATATGCACATACTGGAGATAGAGTTTAGAATATATGTATTGGGCCTCTACAGATCTAACTCACACACCCCAGATGTAAAGCCCGGGAGGAATGATCTAAAATTTGATGCTTCGTTTAGCCCCGGTGGTTGGGTAGCTCGGAGATTAAAAATCCACCGAGATTCGCACTGCGGAAGGCGTTTGTTGAAATTAACTTTTGGAAGTGAATTGGGGTGCCTCATGGCCATGTGTCTGCCAATAACTGTATCCGAATCGCGTTTGCGAATGGTTACACTGTGTTGATAGATTCTCTTCCAAAATTCATTCTTGGTTTTCCCTATATAGTAGCAGCCCCATTCACAGGTAAACATATATACTATGCCAGAGGTTTGACAATTGACGTAGTGTTTGGGATGAAAATGTTGTCTATTAGGTAGGCTGATATTGTGTCGTCTATCCATGTACTGGCAATATGCACAACTGCCACAGGGGAAAGTACCTAGCATTTTACATGCATCCCCTCTGTGCGGTTGGTATTCACTGGAGACCACTTTATCGCCTATAGATGGTGCTCTTCTGAATGTGACAGCTGGTCTACTGGGTACAAACTGAGATAGTGTAGGGTCCATAACCAATAGATGCCAGTATCTATTGAGGATGCGCCTGAACTGTTTTTGTTGTGTGGAGTACGTAGTAATGATTCTAGTAGTATCATTTGTGGGTGTTTCTTTTTGTTTGTTTAGTAGTTGGTTGCGAGACAGCTTACTAACTTTGTTGTATGCCTTTTTGAGGCATGCATGGGAGTAACCTCTTTCGAGGAATCTTCTCCTTAGGCTGTCTGCTTCGCTTTTAAATATACTCTCATCGGAACAGTTCCTGCGCACCCTCATATACTGGCTATAGGGGATAGACATAATTAGGGGCTTTGGGTGAGAGCTTGATGCGTGCAATAGTGAGTTGCCCACTGTGGGTTTCCGATAGATTTGGCTAGATAGACTGCCATCATTTTGTTTCTTGACGAGTACGTCTAGAAATGTGATTTCACTGGTACTATGTGACATGGTAAAACTGAGGTTGAACTCGTTCGAATTGATGGAGGCTAGAAATTCATGTAGTAATTTAGTTGTGCCATCCCATATCATGAAGACATCGTCGATGTATCGTTTCCATGTCAATACATGGTCCATATACACCGACAGAGATTCGTTGGTAAGCAGTGAGTGTTCCCACTCCCCCAGGTACAGATTGGCGTACGATGGGGCACAGCATGTCCCCATCGCAACACCCTGTACCTGGATGTAGTGGGAACCGTCAAAGCAAAAGGCATTGTGGTGAAGTATAAATTCAAGAGAATTTATAACAAACTCTGTATAGATAGGTTCGCCGTCGTCAAATTGCGACAGCACACAACATATAATGGCAAGGCCTTTTTCATGAGGGATGGTGCAGTAAAGTGCCTCAACATCTATCGTAACTAGTTGCATACCCTCCTCAATATGCAGATCCTGGAGAGTCTGCAAGAAATGAGTTGTGTCACATATATAGGATGATAAATTAGTAACCAGGGGTTTGAGGTGACTGTCCATTAGCCGGCTAAGATTTTTTATTTTTTTTTCCATAAAGATTTTTATTGAAAAATTTTCAACATAACAAAGCCAATACAGCAACATATCAAAGATGACTACAAATACATGTATCACATGACGTGTCTGATATAAAACAGTAAGGTCACAGTGGTATCCACCAACATAAGTTGTCAATTCAAAAACATCCTAACATGTGGTTTGGCAGTAGCAGTCCCTGAGTGGATCTGTTACTCGGCCCTTCTCAGTAGTGTAACTTGGCGGAGGCCCTTCCGCTATCAGTTCCACACTGCCTGTTTCGGGGGGGCAAAATGGTTCCAATTTACTGGACATAAGAAAGGCATGCCTTCGTAGTGGTTGTCGCATAAGTGGCTCCTGGGCCTAGTTGTAAAAATACTCATGCACGGGACCTATATGCTTAGTGACCTATGTCGCTTCCAGATGTAGCGTCTAGTATGCAAAACATGGGAGCAATTAGGAAAAAGGCTGACACTCTGATCTGTAGCGTCTAGTGTTCATGGATAAGGCTGAAGATAAAGAAGATGAGAATAGGAAAGAGAAAGAGAGGAAAAGAGGGGGGGGGGGGTAAGAGTGGGTAAGGGAAGTGAGGGGGGGGGAGGGACTGGAGGAGGCACTATTTCAGCTACATCCTAGGAGGGGGTGGGGCCACTACCAACTACCCTCCTCAGGGGTTGTTCTGAATCAAGTCTTGACAGCTTTGCGACTGGCGATAGTCAAGCCAGGGTGTCCAGATTGCAGAATACATATCAATCCTGTCATGAGCTGTGCTAATTAGCTCCTCCATTGTTTCTATCTGGTTCATCCTAATTACCCATTCTTTTAAGGACGGGGGTGTCTTAGACCTCCAGTGTACTGGGATACATAATCTTGCCGCGTTGATCATTTGCAACGCAATTGACTTAAGATACTTTCTACGAGGGATTTTGGAGATATGTAGGAGATATTGGGCTGGGGAAAATTCTAGCGGCAGGGAGGAGACTTCCAGCGCAATTTCGTCAATTTTACGCCAAAACGGGAGAATTAGCGGGCAGGACCACCAGATATGGAGGAGCGAGCCGAGGTTATGCTCACACCTCCAGCACCGGTCGGAAACAGTCCGCATGTATTTATGGATAATTTCCGGTGTCCTGTACCACCGCGCTTTGATTTTGTACCTGTTTTCTTGTATGTGAGTGTTCATAGAACCTTTGTGGATGAAAAGGTGTACCCGGTCCCATGTTTTGTTGTCAATCTCTATGCCCAGCTCCGACTCCCAGCACGTATGGTCCGACTCTAGAGAGGTATATGACTCCCCGAACATTGTAGCATATAACCCAGAAATCAAATGGTTCTGGGGGGCGGAGCTAGAGCACAAGGATTCCAGTATTGTGGGAGCTCTGGCAAAGCTCTCTCTGTTGGTAGGGTTGTCTAAAAAGTGCTTTAGCTGCAAGTACGCCCAAAATGGGAAAGTTTTTGTATTTGAACGTGACGCCAATTCCCCCTGTCTAAGGAATCTACCCCTGAAGAAAAAGTGTTTTGCCATCATCTCTGTGCGTGGCCATTCTGCTTGAAGGAATCCGCTCTCTAGTCCCGGAGGAAAGGCAGGATTGCCTTTCACTGGAGTAATCGGGCAGAGTGGATTGGAGAGTGCGTGCACTTTACATGCCCTGTTAAATTCATATAGAGTCGCACCAATCAACGGGTGGGACTGGGCCTCCTGCGTCACGTGCTGTTTGGATAGCCATGGGGAATGCTGTAGTTCCGAACCCGCAATCCGCTTTTCAAAAGGCACCCAACCTTTACATTTAGCATGCAGGTTCCAGTCTACTACCTGGCTTAAGTGTACCGCCCAGTAGTACCTCTGTAGATCTGGAAGCCCAATCCCTCCCCCCGCCTTCGGGAGTACCAATTTTGCACATCCTATGCGTGCCGCTTTAGCCCCCCAAATTAATTTTCTGCACATGCGTTTGTATGTGGTAAAGAAGGAGGGTGGGAGGCGTATTGAGATTGTCTGTAGCTTATACAATAGGCGGGGTAGTACCGTCATTTTTAAGATAGAGGCCCGACCAAACCAGGATATGGTGGGGGTATCCCCCTTGAGCAAGTCTTGTTGTATGTGCTTTAACTCCTTGAGGAAATTGCTATCATAAAGGTCTTTGAGATTGCTCGGAAGTTGGATTCCCAGGTATGTTATTGCATCGGGTCTCCAGGCAAAAGGGAAGTTCTCCTGACAACTTTTGACTGTTTTGGAAGGTAGGGATATGTTTAAAGCGTACCACTTTGAGAAAATTATTTTCAGGTTCGAAATGGTCCTAAAGTGTTCTAGCACTGGCAATAAGTTGGGCAGTGACGTCAGTGGGGATGAGAGGAAGAGCAAAATGTCATCCGCGAATGCGGCAATTTTATATTCCCTCTGGTGCACCTCTATTCCCTTTATGTCCGGGTGTGCCCGAATGCACCGGAGGAGAGGCTCCAGAGTGAGGATGTACAGTAGGGGGGACAGGGGGCAGCCCTGTCTAGTCCCATTATGGATGGGGAAGGCGTCCGACAGGTGGCCGTTAACACGGACTCTAGCTCCGGGCTCAGTGTACAGAGCTTTAATAAGGGCGGCACAGTGGTGTAGTGGTTAGCACTCTCACCTAGCAGTAAGAAGGGTCGCTGGTTCGAATCCCAACCACGACACTTCCTGCCTGGAGTTTGCATGTTCTCCCTGTGCCTGCGTGGGTTTCCTCCGGGTACTCTGGTTTCCTCCCACAATCCAAAGACATGCAGGTAGGTTAATTGGCTTCTGTCCAAAAAATTGGCCCTAGTATATGAATGGGGACCTTGGATTGTGGGCTCCTTGAGGGTAGGGACTGATGTGAGTGTGCAATGTACAGGGATGGGGACAATTGTAGACACTCGCTCAGGTTGAACTGGATGGACTGATGTCTTTATTCAACCTTACTAACTATGAAACCATGAAACTATGAAGTGCTCGCATTCTGCTTCCCAAGCCGAGGGTTTCCAGGACCGCTTCCATGTAGTCCCAAGCCACCCTGTCGAAGGCCTTCTCCGCATCCATAGCTAGAAAACATCCCTCTCTTCCTGTGGACGTGAGCCAGTGGTGTAGGTTAAGGGCCTTGGTGGTGTTATCCCTGGCTTCACGTCCAGGGACAAAGCCCACCTGATCTAATCCCACCCATGCCGGAACATGAAAGGATAATCGAGTGGCCAGGATTTTAGCAAATAATTTGACGTCAACATTCAGGAGGGATATGGGTCGATAGTTAGCTACGTCAGTCGGGTCCTTGTTGTCTTTGGGAATTACTGTGATATAAGCTTCCAGCAGGCTCTTGGATTTAGCTGGAGTGTGCGCCAGGGTGTTAAACGCCTTCAAGAATCTGGGTGCCAGTATTTCCGCGAAGCACTTATAGTATTGGGCGGAGAAGCCGTCAGGGCCCGGGCTTTTACCTGGCTTCATGGCTTTCAAGGCCTTCCCCCATTCCTCCATAGAGAGGGGTTCCTCTAGGGCTTGCCAGTCAGTGGTGGAAAGTGGTCGGGGGCTATACTTGCGGAGGAAATCTCTCATGAGCTCTCGTCTGGTCTCTGTCGGAATGGGCCTATGTTCGTTCTGCTCTATATTGTAAAGGTTGCTATAGAATGTGCTAAATTGCTTGGCAATCTCCTCATTTTTAGAGTGGGCAACACCTCGTGAGTCAACGACATGGTGAACTGTGTTGGCTAGGGTACGTCTTTGTGTGAATCTGGCTAGCAGCCTACCGGGTTTGTTACCCTGTTCATAAAAGAGTTTCTGTGACAGGACCTGCCTCTTCCGTGCCCGTTTGAAAAGTTCCTCTAGAAGCATCGCCCTTGTGTCCGCAAGTTCCCTGGCTACACTAATTGCCAGAGAGCGTTTATGTTGGGCTTCAAGGGGGGCTATTTTACAAGTCAGTTCCTTCAACAGGGCCTGGTGTGCCTTTTTTTTCCTAGCCGCGATGGCTAAGAGCCTACCCCTGATGACACATTTATGTGCTTCCCACTGGGTCATAGGGGATACGTCTGGGGTGTCGTTCTGTTGGAAGTATTCTGTCATGGCTTCCGTAATGGTCGCCAAGTCTCCTGGGTCTGTAAGAATTAACGCGTCCAGTCTCCAGGTCCTGGTCTTTGCTTCTCGTTGCGGGAACTGTAAGGTCAGGGTCACTGGGTGATGGTCCGAAATGTACATGTTCTCTATGGTAGCGTCATTTAGATAAGTCAGGTCCGTCTGGTGTATGAATAAGTAGTCAAGCCTAGAGTATCTGTTGTGCGGGGGTGAAAAGAATGTAAAGACTTTCTCCTGAGGATGGAGCGTTCTCCAAGAGTCGTGTAGTGCAAGGAATGCCAGCGCCATCTTAGCTTGACGTAAGGCTGCAAAGGGTATAGATGATGTGCCTGAGGATGTATCAAGGAGTGGGTTAAGCGCCATATTGAAGTCCCCCCCAGGATCAAAAGGCCCGTCGTGAACAGAGTTAATTGGACCAGGATCTCTTTTAGGAAGGACACCTGTCTGGTGTTTGGGCAGTAAATGTTTGCCAATGTGATCGGCTTGTCTTTCCATGTCCCTTTCAGAAAAATAAATCTGCCTTCTGGGTCCAATACTTGGTCCGTGAGCTGGAATGGGAATGATTTGGCCATAACAACAGAGACCCCTCTGGTTTTGGAGTCGGCGCAAGTCGCATGGTGGGCTACCGGGAATCTACTATTAGTTAAGTGGGGGACCGAACCCGATTTAAAGTGTGTTTCTTGCAGGAACAGTATTTGGGCCCTAAGACGATGTGCCTCAGCTAGAACACTGCTTCGTTTCTCCGGGATGTTGAGGCCTTTCGCATTTAGGGAATATACCTTAAGGGAGAGGGGAGTGGTCAACTGCTTCGCTGAGGACATGATTACTGGGATGTCCTTGTTCGTCCGTGCCTCCCCCAATCCGTTCAGGGGTAAAGAGCACAAGTTTTAAGGTCGGGGGGGAGGAAGAGAGGGTAAGAGGAGTCAAGGCGGGAAGGTGGGCAAGGTATGAAGGGAGAAGGGGTAAGGGTGCAGGCAGATAGGCTGCTAGATAAGGGAAAAGAAAAAAGAAAAGGGGGGGGGGGGAAAAGGAAAAGGAAAGAGAGGGTAGAGATGAGACTAGTCTCTACTGAGTAGGAGTAAGTAACAGCAATACTACCCCTTAATGGGGGTCACAGAAAATTTACCGGAGGTAGAAACAGACCAGCTGGTCTACCTGATGGGGTTCCTAGTAAAGTATAGGAACAGGGTAAGGACCTGCCGGCTGAGAACAAGGTGGGTGCCTGCCACCTTGTGGTGGGAGGGTAACTAACACCGGTACCAAGGAAATATCCATTTCCAACCATCCAGGGATCCAGGCTCAGACGCCTGCACATAAATGTAAAACCTGTACTCGATTGTGTGGGGAGTCACCCCTGTCCACCATCCCCCTACTGCCTAACATACAATAGGATAGGGACATGCTGAACTTTGCTTTAACTGACTCCTTGTTCCAACTCACCCGTAATCTAAACATACAAATCAAGTTAAATTAAGATAGTATAGAGCCTTCTGACCAGGCAACGAAGGCCATGCAGGGATAGTGGAGATAACCATAACATCTGGTGCTGTAGCGCATTAAGAAGCAATGCTTTGGGTAGGCGGAGATCCCGATGCCCAGACGCGCCCCCAGTGGCGACGCCTCCGGGAATCGGACCCCCCAGCATCCAACTTGCTTCCAATACCCAGAGCCTCCCGCTCCTCAATTACCCGAAGGGGCGACCCGCGCGGGGCTCCCCCCTTTCATGGGCCCCGGGACATCGTCTCCCCCTGCTCCACTTTTCCAGTGGGGCAGCGGTGAGAGGAAGCCCGCCAAAGAGTGCCTCGCCTCTATGTAGCAGGTCATAACTAGACTCAGATAACAGAAGTTAACACATAACAGACTTTACCATAGGTGCAATATAACATTATACTGAGACATTTCCCGTTCCCTCCCTATCCCTAGTGCATAGTCACCATGTTGTGAGGGGAGATCATCCGCTAGACCCCAGACCGCCCCTGCAGGATTTCTAGTCCAAGCTCACCCACTCCCCCCGCCTTCCCAGTAACATTACGTAGGCATGGGGAGTCGCCGCGGGGCACCGCATAGGCGCAGAGCTCCGTGGGGAAGCTAACCGCTGGTGCCCTGTCTTCATCAGTCAGTTGTAGTGCGTGTGAACTCATGCGTGAGGTGTACCCCGTAACAGACCTGATAAGCCTCCTCAGACGGCACATGGAGACCGACCCGCTAGGTGACCAGCTCTCGGTGGGGCAGCAAGCCACAGAACACGTTCCTGTAGAATGGGGAACACAAAATGGCAGAGATAAAACTGAGGCCCCCAAGTGGGGGTGGGAAGCAAGTGCCTCTGCCCAAGTGGCTGAGGAGTCATGGCCTGCCTCATTATGTCAGTAGTTTGGTTCCTAGTCAGTG
Source organism: Lithobates sylvaticus (assembly GCA_028564925.1). Taxonomy (NCBI): domain Eukaryota; kingdom Metazoa; phylum Chordata; class Amphibia; order Anura; family Ranidae; genus Lithobates; species Lithobates sylvaticus. The sequence continues at coordinate 91,725,241 of CM053037.1, forward strand.
CAGATCCTGGTGGGGAGGAAGATACCTAGAGGCCTTCTCCTGCCTCTGTTTAGTTCCACTGCAATGGGCCATCTTGGGTCACCTGTCTCTTTTTTTTTTTTTTTATCAGCAGGGTCTCTCGTCTGAGGAGGGTAGAGATCCAGCCCTAGGGAAATTAGGGGTGCCCCCACAGGCACGAGACAATGAGTGACGTTCAGCACAGTTTGCGGGTGTCTGTGTGGGGTCCCCAAAGTATTCCCCAGTGGACAAGCGTAAGGTAGGTCTCCGCCAGCGGGTGGTCTCCAGCTTACCTCACATGGTATGTTGTGGCTTGCGCATAGGGATAGGTGTCTTCAGTGTCTCCGTCTCAAGCCTTTCAGCTGTGTTGTATCAATGGTCGGTCTTGCGTCGTGCATATGATGGCGAAGCTCGTGGGCTCTCGTCCGTTTCCATGTCGCCTCTGCGTCTTGGGGATGAGTCGGCCGAAGGCCTGCGCCTGCGTTGTCTGCTCCTCTGAGATCTCGGAGTTTCGCCCGGCTGTGTTGGGATCCAGGGCTCCGGCTGCATAAAAGCACCGTACTATTCGGGCAAATGAACCAGCGGAATACCCAGGCTCTCGCTGAAGGGTCTTAGGTCTGCTGGAGTCCTCAGTTGGGCCGTGCGGTTGCCATTTGTCACCTGCAGGCAGAACGGAAACTTCCATCTGTAGGGGATGTGTCTGTCTCTCAGTGCCTGCAGCAAGGGCCGGAGGTCTCTTCTATGCTGCAGCGTAATGGCGGACAGGTCCTGGTACAGTTGTATACAAGCCCCCTCATGCTCTAGGCTGCTGTGATTGCGGGCCAGACGCAGTATCTCCTCTTTCAACGTAAAGCTTACTAAGCAACATACTGCGTCCCTGGGTGGGTCAGTGTCTCTACCCCTAGGCCGCAGGGCTCTATGGCAGCGCTCCATCTCCACAGGGGTATCAGGTGGTCTGCCCAGGAGAGTATTAAATATAGCCCATATGACCGCTTGGAGTTGGGGTCCCTCCACTGTCTCCGGGATCCCCCTGACCCGCAGGTTCCGCCTACGCCCCCTATTGTCCAAGTCCTCCATATGCCTGTGCATTTCTATCAGGTGCTGGCTGTGTACATTAATAACTTGCTGTACCTGATGCAGTGCTGCTCCGTGTGTCATGGCCGCCGCCTCCACGTGCTCAACCCTTGCTGCCACTCCCTTTATGTCACTTCTGAGGTCCGAAATGGCTGCTGTCAGCGTGCTTTTGGTGTCTGCAGCCACACTCTGCAGGTCCGCCAGGCATAGGAAGGGCGATTGGTGTGAGGGAGATGCACTCGCCTGTGAGAGCGGCGGTGGAGCCGGCGCGGCCGCACCTCCTGAGAAACTACAGTCCCCGGCTTGAGTTGCGGCCTGTGTCTCCGTCTGGTAGGTCCGGAACATGGCCGGAATATTCCTGCTCAGCTGTGTCGAGGGGTCCATCTGCGAGCGGGTAGCCGAGTGACTCCTGGCAGTCATCGCGTGGGGCAGATGAGGGGTTTTAGGCTGCTGTTAGGGCTTCTTTGTCTCCCTGGATGGTGGAGCTCTCTCTCTAAGCGGCCATCTCGCTCCGGTGCTAGGCCACGCCCCAGCCGGCTAAGATTTTCGGTTAAGTTGGTCAGAACACCGGCTGTGTCTCATACGGATGGCATACACAGACTGATCCTGCAGATAAGGTAAAAATACCCATGCAACTTTTACTCTGATTTTATTGATATAGTGTGTATATACCATTTCCCCCTTTGGACTCTGTATATGAGTGGGGCGTGGACTAGCTCCACGATATCTGCTGTTTCGATCCTCATTCAGCTTATCAATATAACACACAAAACCCTCTATTAGATTGAATTTAAATGTGTTCCTTACTAGCATGGGGGATTCACCTGCTTCCTCTTTGCTACTACTTCCACGGCACATAGCTCTGTTGCTGTGGGAGGGGTATTTAGGCTCTCATAGTCAGCTGTGATACACAGCTGATTTAATGAGACCAGGCGCATTCTGATTGGTCAACCTGAGACACAGCACAGTATTTAGGTGCTGACATTTCTATACCCATGCAACTTTTACTTTGATTTTACTGGTATAGTGTGTATATACTTTTTCCCCTTTTGGACTCTGTATATCAGTGGGGCGTGGACTAGCTCCATGATATCTGCTGTTTTGATTTTCATTCAGCTTATCAATATAACACACAAAACCTTCTATTACATTAAATTTACATGTGTGCCTCACTAGCATGGGGGACTCACCTGCTTCCTCGTTGCCATTACTTCCACAGCACATAGTTCTGTTGCTGTGGTAGCAGTATCCAGGCGTCTTTTGTATGCAAATCACCGGCGGCTGAGTCGCAGACAGAAGTTACCAACTACCAGCCCCATGTATGGACCTATGTGCAGCCAGCGTGTATTGTTTTCCTGTATTGTCTTTTTCGAATTACTTTGAATCTATGATATGTAAGTATATTTTGGCTCCGCTTATATACTGATTCTACGCACAAGTTAAAACAAAAATTACTGACAGTATATGTTTTTCTCTCTTTGATGTTGTGAGATGAATCTCACTATGTACCTTTATATTTCTCACAGATTGAATATAATTACCCAACATCATATTACCCCTGAAGAAGGAATATTATGATGTAAAATCTAATTCCGAAACATGTCGGGTTTATGTCACTTGAACTAGCCTACCAGGCTGCAACCAGTCTGATCTACGCTTCTTCCTGACAAATGAGTCTGGGTTACTGTAGAGTATATTCTGTATATCTGTAATGTTCATAAAATGCACAATATTGGGATTTTTTTTACTTATTCATGTTTACATGATACATATTTCCTTTTTTCACAACTATATATAAATAAAGCTGGCACTATTGTGCCCCCTTTTTATTTACACCTTGTCAATTGTATTTTGATCTCCACATCATATTGCTACCATACAAAGTCCAAAGGGGCGTCCCCTAATGCACTTTTGTGCATGCTTTTGTATAATTAAGCTTACTTTCATGTAATGGAGCTAAACAAATGTTCTATTAAACTCAGTTTTGTTAAAATGTTGGAAATTGTTCTTGTGTTCATTGAGATATTGATTAAAATCTTACTTTCAAAAGGGGTGTACTCATTTATGCTGAGCACTGTATATAAGTAAAAAATTTAGAAAATCAGATTTCGTCATAAATTTTGGTAATGTATTCTGCTACATGTCTTTGGTAAAATAAAATTCTAGTAAGTGTATATTGATTGGTTTGCATGAGTTATTGCATTTACAAACTATAATATATACATTGGAATTTTTTTTTATACTACTAATGGTGGTGATCAGCGACTTATAATGGCACTGCATTAGTGTGGTGGGAAATCTGTCAATAACTGACGCTAGGGGGAACTGACTACCTGCCACTGACATCACCAGTGACACTAATACAGTGATCAGCACTAATAATATGCACTCCAAATCTGAATGAAATAGTAACGAATGGTAACGAAGTTCGTAAAATTTAGTTTTGTTTATTCGTATTCTAACGAATTCCAACTTTGCAGAAAGATTAGAATTTAGATCGGTTGAAAAACGATGGGCCAATTTGAATTCTGTGTGAAGAAAATAGCTGGTTGTTAAGCAGTGGGCCGGTGTTCTATCACGAACAGTCCGGCTATCACCAGGTGTCCGAAGTGTACTGCGCATGCGCGGCGCATGCGCAGTACGGAGCATGAAGATTTTTGAAAATTGTCGGAAGATGAACGGCGCCTGCGCCGTGAGTCGAGGTGAAGCCCCCACCATCCAAGCGGACATAGGGTTAGTCAAACTTAGAGGGCCCCTCGCGTGCTTGCTTCGCTCGCCACGCTTCGGGCACGGCCTCGCTGCGCTCGGCTCTTTTATATTATAACTCTATGTCCACTTGGATGGAATTTTCGGATTTCTGAATTTCAGAATTTTCGGATTTCAGAATTTCGTATTTTCGTATTTCAGAATTTCAGAATTTCGAATTTTCGTATTTCCAAATTTCCGTATTTCGTATTTTCGTATTTCCGAATTTCCGAATTTTTGGATTTCCGAATTTCCGAATTTTCGAATTTCCGAATTTTCGTATTTCCGAATTTCCGAATTTCTGAATTTTCGGATTTCCGAATTTTCGGATTTCCGAATTTTCGGATTTCCGAATTTCCGAATTTCGTATTTTCGTATCTCCGAATTTCCGAATTTCCGAATTTCCGAATTTCTGAATTTTCGAATTTCTGAATTTCGTATTTTTGAATTTTCGAATTTTTGAATTTTCAAATTACCGCATCTAAACAAATGTAACGGAACAAATTATTATTATTGTTATTTATTATTATTAATTTGTTCCGTTCCATTTGGCATTCGTTATTTCAGATAATTCGTAACTTCGGATAAATTCGTATTCGTTACGTTCACTAACAGACAAATTTGAAAGGGAATTCCAATACCTATAATTTAATAGTTAGTTATTATTTCGTTTTTAACAGATTCTTTTTTTCTGATTTTCGATTTTTCTAATTTTTGAATTTACAAATTCCGAAAATTCGGAATTCCGAAATTCGGAATTAGGAAATCCGAAAATTAGGAAATCCGAAAATCAGAAATTCGGAATTAGGAAATCCGAAAAATTAGGAAATGCGAAAATCAGAAATTCGGAAATTCGGAATTAGGAAATCCGAAAATTAGGAAATCCGAAAATCAGAAATTCGGAATTAGGAAATCCGAAAAATTAGGAAATCCGAAAATCAGAAATTCGGAAATTAAAAATTCGGAAATTCTCAAATCCGAAAATGCGAAATTCGTAAATTCGTAAATTCGAAAATTCGGTAATTCGAAAATTCGAAATTCGGAAATTCGGAATCTCTTAATTTCGGGAAATTCGAAAATTCGGAAATTCGGAAATTCGAAATTCGGAAATTCTTAATTTCGGAAATCCGAAAATTCGAAATTCGGAAATTCTTAATTTCGGAAATCCGAAAATCCAAAAATTCGAAATTCGGAAATTCGGAAATTCGAAAATTCGAAAATTCGGAAATTCGGAAATCTGAAATTCGAAATTCTGAAATCCAAAAATGCGAAATTCGTAAATTCATAAATTCGAAAATTCGAAAATTCTTAATTTCGGGAAATTCGAAAATTCGGATTCGAAATTCGGAAATTCGGAAATTCTTAATTTCGGAAATCCGAAAATCCGAAAATTCGAAATTCGGAAATTCGGAAATTCGAAAATTCGGAAATTCGGAAATCTGAAAATTCGAAATTCGGAAATCCAAAAATTCGAAATTCGGAAATTTGTAATTTCGGAAATTCGGATATTCGGAAATTTCGGAAATTCCTCATTTTGCAAATTTCGGAAATTACTCATTTTGCAAATTTTGAAATTCGGAAATTTTCGGAAATTGAAAGATTCGGAAATTCGGAATAAACGAATTTGTCAAAATACATGTCTAGTATGTAGGATTGTACCTGAGTCCGAGCAAAGATCCTCTAGTACCGTGTATGACTGGGTCGTGTCGTTGGGCGGTGTCAAGGGGTGTCAAGGTGTTAAGGAAGTGGTTCAATTGTCTGGCTCTAAAGAAGTCAAGTCGGAAATGTCCTGCTGGGTTCATGAGGTCTGTTATTTTTTCCAACGCCCTACAGAGCTGAAATATTTCGTATTTTCGTATTTCCGCATCTAAACAAATGTAACGGAACAAATTAATAATAAATAATTAATAATAATAAAAAGGTTTTATTATTATTATTGTTATTTATTATTATTAATTAGTTCCGTTCCATTTGGTTAGATGCGGCATTCGTTATTTCAGATAATTCGTAACTTCGGATAAATTCGTATTCGTTACGTTCACTAACAGACAAATTTGAAAGGGAATTCCAATACCTATAATTTAATAGGAAAAATCCGAAAATGCGAAATTCGGAAATTCGGAAATCCGGAAATTCGAAATTCGGAAATCCGGAAATTCGAAATTCGGAAATTCTAATATAATTACCCAACCTCATATTACCCCTGAAGAAGGAATATTATGATGTAAAATCTAATTCCGAAACATGTCGGGTTTATGTCACTTGAACTAGCCTACCAGGCTGCAACCAGTCTGATCTACGCTTCTTCCTGACAAATGAGTCTGGGTTACTGTAGAGTATATTCTGTATATCTGTAATGTTCATAAAATGCACAATATTGGGATTTTTTTTACTTATTCATGTTTACATGATACATATTTCCTTTTTTCACAACTATATATAAATAAAGCTGGCACTATTGTGCCCCCTTTTTATTTACACCTTGTCAATTGTATTTTGATCTCCACATCATATTGCTACCATACAAAGTCCAAAGGGGCGTCCCCTAATGCACTTTTGTGCATGCTTTTGTATAATTAAGCTTACTTTCATGTAATGGAGCTAAACAAATGTTCTATTAAACTCAGTTTTGTTAAAATGTTGGAAATTGTTCTTGTGTTCATTGAGATATTGATTAAAATCTTACTTTCAAAAGGGGTGTACTCATTTATGCTGAGCACTGTATATAAGTAAAAAATTTAGAAAATCAGATTTCGTCATAAATTTTGGTAATGTATTCTGCTACATGTCTTTGGTAAAATAAAATTCTAGTAAGTGTATATTGATTGGTTTGCATGAGTTATTGCATTTACAAACTATAATATATACATTGGAATTTTTTTTTATACTACTAATGGTGGTGATCAGCGACTTATAATGGCACTGCATTAGTGTGGTGGGAAATCTGTCAATAACTGACGCTAGGGGGAACTGACTACCTGCCACTGACATCACCAGTGACACTAATACAGTGATCAGCACTAATAATATGCACTCCAAATCTGAATGAAATAGTAACGAATGGTAACGAAGTTCGTAAAATTTAGTTTTGTTTATTCGTATTCTAACGAATTCCAACTTTGCAGAAAGATTAGAATTTAGATCGGTTGAAAAACGATGGGCCAATTTGAATTCTGTGTGAAGAAAATAGCTGGTTGTTAAGCAGTGGGCCGGTGTTCTATCACGAACAGTCCGGCTATCACCAGGTGTCCGAAGTGTACTGCGCATGCGCGGCGCATGCGCAGTACGGAGCATGAAGATTTTTGAAAATTGTCGGAAGATGAACGGCGCCTGCGCCGTGAGTCGAGGTGAAGCCCCCACCATCCAAGCGGACATAGGGTTAGTCAAACTTAGAGGGCCCCTCGCGTGCTCGCTTCGCTCGCCACGCTTCTGGCACGGCCTCGCTGCGCTCGGCTCTTTTATATTATAACTCTATGTCCACTTGGATGGAATTTTCGGATTTCCGAATTTCAGAATTTTCGGATTTCAGAATTTCGTATTTTCGTATTTCAGAATTTCAGAATTTCGAATTTTCGTATTTCCAAATTTCCGTATTTCGTATTTTCGTATTTCCGAATTTCCGAATTTTCGGATTTTCCGAATTTCCGAATTTTCGTATTTCCGAATTTCCGAATTTCTGAATATTCGGATTTCCGAATTTTCGGATTTCCGAATTTCCGAATTTCGTATTTTCGTATCTCCGAATTTCCGAATTTCCGAATTTCTGAATTTTCGAATTTCTGAATTTCGTATTTTTGAATTTTCGAATTTTTGAATTTTCAAATTACCGCATCTAAACAAATGTAACGGAACAAATTATTATTATTGTTATTTATTATTATTAATTTGTTCCGTTCCATTTGGCATTCGTTATTTCAGATAATTCGTAACTTCGGATAAATTCGTATTCGTTACGTTCACTAACAGACAAATTTGAAAGGGAATTCCAATACCTATAATTTAATAGTTAGTTATTATTTCGTTTTTAACAGATTCTTTTTTTCTGATTTTCGATTTTTCTAATTTTTGAATTTACAAATTCCGAAAATTCGGAATTCCGAAATTCGGAATTAGGAAATCCGAAAATTAGGAAATCCGAAAATCAGAAATTCGGAATTAGGAAATCCGAAAAATTAGGAAATGCGAAAATCAGAAATTCGGAAATTCGGAATTAGGAAATCCGAAAATTAGGAAATCCGAAAATCAGAAATTCGGAATTAGGAAATCCGAAAAATTAGGAAATGCGAAAATCAGAAATTCGGAAATTAAAAATTCGGAAATTCTCAAATCCGAAAATGCGAAATTCGTAAATTCGAAAATTCGGTAATTCGAAAATTCGAAATTCGGAAATTCGGAAATTCTTAATTTCGGGAAATTCGAAAATTCGGAAATTCTTAATTTCGGAAGTCCGAAAATTCGAAATTCGGAAATTCTTAATTTCGGAAATCCGAAAATCCAAAAATTCGAAATTCGGAAATTCGAAAATTCGGAAATCCGTAAATTCGGAAATTCGGAAATCGGAAAATTCGAAATTCGGAAATCCGAAAATGCGAAATTCGTAAATTCGTAAATTCGAAAATTCGGTAATTCGAAAATTCGGAAATTCGGAAATCCGAAAATTCGAAATTCGGAAATTCGGAAATCCGAAAATAAAAAATTCGGAAATTCTTAATTTCGGGAAATTCGAAAATTCGGATTCGAAATTCGGAAATTCGGAAATTCTTAATTTCGGAAATCCGAAAATCCGAAAATTCGAAATTCGGAAATTCGGAAATTCGAAAATTCGGAAATTCGGAAATCTGAAAATTCGAAATTCGGAAATCCAAAAATTCGAAATTTGTAATTTCGGAAATTTGTAATTTCGGAAATTCGGATATTCGGAAATTTCGGAAATTCCTCATTTTGCAAATTTCGGAAATTACTCATTTTGCAAATTTTGAAATTCGGAAATTTTCGGAAATTGAAAGATTCGGAAATTCGGAATAAACAAATTTGTCAAAATACATGTCTAGTATGTAGGATTGTACCTGAGTCCGAGCAAAGATCATCTAGTACCGTGTATGACTGGGTCGTGTCGTTGGGCGGTGTCAAGGGGTGTCAAGGTGTTAAGGAAGTGGTTCAATTGTCTGGCTCTAAAGAAGTCAAGTCGGAAATGTCCTGCTGGGTTCATGAGGTCTGTTATTTTTTCCAACGCCCTACAGATCTGAAATATTTCGTATTTTCGTATTTCCGCATCTAAACAAATGTAACGGAACAAATTAATAATAAATAATTAATAATAATAAAAAGGTTTTATTATTATTATTGTTATTTATTATTATTAATTAGTTCCGTTCCATTTGGTTAGATGCGGCATTCGTTATTTCAGATAATTCGTAACTTCGGATAAATTCGTATTCGTTACGTTCACTAACAGACAAATTTGAAAGGGAATTCCAATACCTATAATTTAATAGGAAAAATCCGAAAATGCGAAATTCGGAAATTCGGAAATCTGGAAATTCGAAATTCGGAAATCCGGAAATACGAAATTCGGAAATTCGAAAATTCGAAATTCGGAAACCTGAAAATCCGAAAACTCGAAATTCAGAAATTCGGAAATCCGAAAATTAAAAATTCGGAAATTCGAAAATTCAAAATTCGGAAATTCATAATTCGGAAATTCGAAATTCGGAAAATCGGAAATTCGTAATTTCGGAAATCCGAAAATTCGAAATTAGGAAATTCTTAATTTCCGAAATCCGAAAATTCGAAATTCGGAAATCCGAAAATTCGAAATTCGGAAATCCGAAAAAATTCGGAAATCCGAAAATTCGAAAATCCGAAAATTCAAAATTCGGAAATTTGTCATTTCGGAAATTCGGATATTCGGAAATTTCGGAAATTCATCATTTTGCAAATTTTGAAATTCGGAAATTTTCGGAAATTGAAAAATTCCGAAATTCGGAATGATGAATTTGAATCTAAATACTAACGTTTTTTCAACAGGTTAATGTTGGAGAATGATGGAGTTTTTAGGCGTATGATCTATATAAAAGTTTTTATTAAAAACATAAAATATAAATGCAAAAATAATAAATCAAAAATCTAAAACAGATTGTTTGGAAAAACAGTCTAGCATAATATAGAAGTATTTAACAAGCTGATGTACAAATATGCTCAGGTAATATCGATGTGGTTCCAACAGAGTCACTATATTTAAATGCAATCATTCAAATTTCCTTGGAAAATTGTGACATCAAAGTAAACGAACAGAAGGAAACCATGAGTGAGCAGTTCAGTCATACAGAAAGACAGCTTGTTTGCAGTTGCTCTACATGTTACGCGTCCTAAGACGCTTCTTCAGGAGATTTATTCCCTATGGAGGGGAAGGGTTTAGTGGAGCGGGTAGCCAAAACTCGTTTCCTTACAGCGGCATCAGTGCTCTTGAAGTATACGTCTATCTCTGATTGGGAGTATTCTTATTAAAAGAGATTTGCCAGTTTCTCAAAATGTTGATCCCATAGACTGGGATTGTTATTGAGTTAGTAGGTAAAGTGGAATAGAGTATGCAGGGAGAGCCAGCCTTCAGATCGTCTAGTTAGAAGGTATTTGTATGGGGAGGTGGAGGAAAACTCCCCAATTATTGCAAACACGTCCTGATAGTGGTCGAGTTATGTTGGGGTTCCCCGCTCTGGCAGCTAGTTGAGAGGCTGCTTTTTTCCTCCACCTCCCCATACAAATACCTTCTAACTAGACGATCTGAAGGCTTGCTCTCCCTGCATACTCTATTCCACTTTACCTACTAACTCAATAACAATCCCAGTCTATGGGATCAACGTTTTGAGAAACTGGCAAATCCCTTTTTTTTATAGGAATACTCCCAATCAGAGATAGACGTATACTTCAAGAGCACTGATGCCGCTGTAAGGAAACAAGTTTTGGCTCCCCGCTCCACTAAACCCTTCCCCTCCATAGGGAATAAAGCTCCTGAAGAAGCGTCTTAGGACGCGTAACATGTAGAGCAACTGCAAACAAGCTGTCTTTCTGTATGACTGAACTGCTCACTCATGGTTTCCTTCTGTTCGTTTACTTTGATGTCACAATTTTCCAAGGAAATTTGAATGATTGCATTTAAATATAGTGACTCTGTTGGAACCACATCGATATTACCTGAGCATATTTGTACATCAGCTTGTTAAATACTTCTATATTATGCTAGACTGTTTTTCCAAACAATCTGTTTTAGATTTTTGATTTATTTTTTGCATTTATATTTTATGTTTTTAATAAAAAAACTTTTATATAGATCATACGCCTAAAAAGTCCATCATTCTCCAACATTAACCTGTTGAAAAAACTTTAGTATTTAGATTCAAATTTTCGGGACGTGGCAACTATTTTCTATACTTTGTACCGTATCCACAACACCATTACGTGATGATACGGGGATAAATTCAATTTTTCAAAAGGAATGATGAATTTGTCAAAATTCGTTAAAAAACAAATTAGGAACTAAACGAATTGCACATGTCTAGTATGTAGGATTGTACCTGAGTCCGAGCAAAGATCCTCTAGTACCGTGTATGACTGGGTCGTGTCGTTGGGCGGTGTCAAGGTGTTAAGGAAGTGGTTCAATTGTCTGGCTCTAAAGAAGTCAAGTCGGAAATGTCCTGCTGGGTTCATGAGGTCTGTTATTTTTTCCAACGCCCTACAGAGCTGAAATGGGAGGCTTGGTGTAAGCCTGTTTCCCTCAGGGATCGGAACTTCGCGTCTCGTATCCCCGGCGTAAATCCACCAATGGCACCATAGGGCTCTGGATAGTGGGATCTCGCTTTGCTTTTGCTCTATTTGCGTCCAGAGTTTGGTCTCTTTATGTCTGCACCAGTCTATCAGTCAGCTTAGATGTATCGCGTTATAGTAGGATTTGATATCCGGCATTGCCAGGCCACCATGTTGTTTTGGGAGGGTCAGTATTTTTTATGTATCCTGGATTTTTTCCCCGCCCACAGAAAGGTGGTGAACGCTGAGTGAACCTGTTTAAAATAGGTCGCTGGTACATGGATGGGCAGGGCCTGTAGCATATATAGAAATTTGGGGAGAACCGTCATTTTGATAATGTTGCAGCATCCAAACCAGGAATGGAGGCCGCTATCCCATTGGCGTAGAAGGGTTTGGACTTTCATCAGAAGGGGTGGGAAGTTAAGTTTGAACAGATTGGACAATTTCGTGGGGATATATGTGCCTAGTTTAATTTTCCATAGTGATCGAATTCACGCATAAGGTTGGGGAAGGGCGTGGTGGGGTTTGTTATGGAGAACATCAGGTCGTCCGCGTAGGCGGATACCTTGTACTGAGAGTTTGCTACTTCTATACCTGTGATATCGGAGTTTAAACGTATGTGACAGAGGAAGGGTTCAAGTGAAAGGGCAAAGAGAAGAGGGGAAAGTGGGCATCCCTGTCTAGTCCCATTGGTGATTGGGAATGGGTCTGAAATTATGCCATTCGCCCTGACTCTAGCAGACGGTTTTGAGTAAGCTGCTGTTATCCAGTTTAACATTTTGCACCCGAGCCCTAAGTGTTTTAGGGTAGTGAACATGAAATGCCAGTTCACGTGGTCGAAAGCCTTCTCGGCGTCTGTACCAAGCAGGGTGCATGGTGTTTTATTGTGGTTTGCAATGTGTAGTAGGTTAAGGACCTTTGTAGTGTTATCCCTTGCCTCTCTGGTGGGGACAAAGCCAACCTGATCAAGATGTATGAGATAGGGGAGATGTTGTTGTAGTCTAGTGGCTATGACTTTGGTAAAAAGCTTGAGATCTGTGTTTAATAGGGATATGGGGCGATAGCTCCCGCACTGCGAGGGGTCTTTCCCTTCCTTGGGTATCACCGCGATCTGAGCTTGCAGTGTGGAGCTTTCCCTGGTTTGGCCGAACTCAGTGTGCCTTGTAGCTCTAGTAGTGTAATGGGTTCTTCTAGTGACTCTTTGACATCGGATGGTAGGGTTGGCATTAGGGATGAGGTTATGTAATCTAGGGTTGTTTCTGGGGCGGGTGGCTGTGTATTGAGATTGTATAGGGTGTTGTAGAAGGATCTGAATTCTTGTGATATTTGTTGGGGGAGGGAAATCTTTTGGCCATTGGGAGGTATTACTGTATGTGGGGGATGTAAGAGGCTGTTTTTTGTGATCTCAACATCTGGGCTAGCATCCGTCCGCATTTATTCCCGGATTCATATACTTTCCTCCAGCATATCTGGATTGCCGCTTTGGCTTTATAGTGTAGTAGGTCAGTGACCTGCTTGCGGATGGTGTCCATCTCAGCGCGTAGTAGGGTCGTGGGGTTTTGTTTATGTTCAGTCTCAAGGGTTTGTAGTTTATGGAGTAATGTGTTCAGTTGTGCCATCCTTTGTTTCTTAAGTTATGCTTGATTAGTACTAGGGATGAGCCGAACACCCCCGGGTTCGGTTCGAACCAGAACCTTCGAACGGACCGAAAGTTTGCGGGAATTTTCGAACCCTATACGTTATAATGGACGCGAACGTTCGAAATCAAAAGTGCTAATTACAACGGCCAATATGCATGTTAATGTCATAAAACAGGTTTGGGGACCCGGGTCCTGCCCCAGGGGACATATATCAATGCAAAAAGAACTTTTAAAAACTAACGTTTTTTCGGGAGCAGTCATTTTAATGATGCATAAAGTGAAAAAAAAAAAGTGAAATTTTCCTTTAAATATGGTACCTGGGGGGTGTCTAAAGTATGCCTGTGAAGTGGCATGTGTTTCCCGTGTTTAGAACTGTCCTTGCACAAAATGACATTTGTAAAGGAAAAAAAAGAAGCCATTTAAAACCACTAGCGGCTTTAATGTCATGTCTTGTCCTGGCCGCCATATGGCTGAAAATCCTTGAGAAAAATGGCATGGCTACCCCATCACCCCCCCCCCCCCCACCCCAGCCCCTTTGGGTCTTGTATGGATATTAAGGGGGACCCCGCACCCAAAATAAAACCCTATACCTACAACCCTATATACTCTGAACAGCAGTATATAGGTGGTGCAAACAAGACACGGACTGTAGGTTTGTTCTTAAGTATAATCTGAACAGGTACATTATGAAGTGTAGCTCCATCCCAAAAAAATCTATTTTTAAGCTTTTTGGAGAACATAGGGAGGGGTTATCACCCCTGTAACATTTGCTGTCTTTGCACATCTGTTCAGAACATGTCACCTCACTTTCCGTCCCAATGACAAATGTTTTTGGAAAAGTGGGGTTTTAATTGAAACAAGGATTGGTGATAAAGTATCAGTAGAGAGGAGATACCTTTTTCCCAAATTAAATCTAACAGGATAGAATTGACCTTCCTAGGGGTAGATTTCATCTCACTTCCTGTTTTCTCTTTCCATTTGCAAGTAGGAGTCGTTTGTAAGTTGGATGTTTGAAAGTAGGGGCCTGGCGTATATACTCTGCAGAAATTTGCCCTATTAGATGTTGGTGTAGCCACAAGACTGGTGGGCACAGGAATGGGCCCTGCTGTGAGTTAATAGATCAAGATTTGTACTTGCATGCACCTGTTGAACCGGGCAGAAAAATTGGGCCTTTGGCAGTGGTGGTGGTGGTGGTGGTGGTGGTGGTGGACGGTGTTGCCACAAGACTGTAAGCTCTCACAGTTACTCTTGGTGGGCGCAGGAATGGGCCCTGCTGTGAGTTATTAGATCAAGATTTGTAATTGCAAGCACCTGATGAACAGGGCAGAAAAATTGGGCCTTTGGCGGTGGTGGTGGACGGTGTTGCCACAAGACTGTAGGCCCTCATAGTTACTCTTGGTGGGCGCAGGAATGGGCCCTGCTGTGAACTATTAGATCAAGATTTGTAATTACACGCCCCTGTTAAACAGGGGCTGAAAAATTGTGCCTTAGACATTGGTGCTGGTGCCACAACACTGCAACCCCTCACAGATACTGTACTCTTAGCACAGCAATGAGACCTGTTGCAAAGCATTGCCTAAAAATTGTAATTACACGCCCCAACAGGGGCTGAAAAATTGTGCCTTAGGCACTGGTGCTGGTGCCACAACATTGCAACCCCTCACAGATACTGTACTTGGAGCACAGCAGTCACACGTGTTGCGAAGCATTTTTTAAAAAAATTGTAATTACACGCCCCTGTTAAACAGGGGCTGAAAAATTGTGCCTTAGGCACTGTTGTTGGTGCCACAACACTGCAACCCCTCACAGATACTGTACTTGGAGCACAGCAGTCACACGTGTTGCGAAGCATTTTTTTTAAAAATTGTAATTACACGCCCCTGTTAAACAGGGGCTGAAAAATTGTGCCTTAGGCACTGGTGCTGGTGCCACAACACTGCAACCCCTCACAGATACTGTACTTGGAGCACAGCAGTCACACGTGTTGCAAAGCATTTTTTTTTTAAAATTGTAATTACACGCCCCTGTTAAACAGGGGCTGAAAAATTGTGCCTTAGGCACTGTTGCTGGTGCCACAACACTGCAACCCCTCACAGATACTGTACTTGGAGCACAGCAGTCACACGTGTTGTGAAGCATTTTTTTAAAAAATTGTAATTACACGCCCCTGTTAAACAGGGGCTGAAAAATTGTGCCTTAGGCACTGGTGCTGGTGCCACAACACTGCAACCCCTCACAGATACTGTACTTGGAGCACAGCAGTCACACGTGTGCGAAGCATTTTTTTAAAAAATTGTACTTACACGCCCCTGTTAAACAGGGGCTGAAAAATTGTGCCTTAGGCACTGGTGCTGGTGCCACAACACTGCAACCCCTCACAGATACTGTACTTGGAGCAAAGCAGTCACACGTGTTGCAAAGCATTTTTTTTTAAAAAATTGTAATTACACGCCCCTGTTAAACAGGGGCTGAAAAATTGTGCCTTAGGCACTGGTGCTGGTGCCACAACACTGCAACCCCTCACAGATACTGTACTTGGAGCACAGCAGTCACACGTGTTGCGAAGCATTTTTTTAAAAAATTGTAAGTACACGCCCCTGTTATACAGGGGCTGAAAAATTGTGCCTTAGGCACTGGTGTGGTGGCATGGATCATTGAGGAGGAGGAAGAGGATAGTCAGTGAACATAACAGGACAGTCACTCAGCATCAGCATAGGCAGTCTTGAAGGGATGTGACATTATAAATTATTCCGTTATATCCGCTTCAGGTGCCTGGTAGCTGGTGGTGATCCAAGACTGATTCATTTTGATGAAGGTCAGTCGATCAACCGAGTCGGTGGACAGGCGCACCCTATGATCGGTGACAAATCCTCCAGCAGCACTGAATGTGCGTTCGGAAAGAACGCTGGAGGCAGGACAGGCCAGTAGCTCAATTGCATACTGTGCAAGCTCTGGCCAGTGATCCATCCTCAGGACCCAGTAAGCCAGAGGATTTTCGGTGGGAAAGGTGTCCAAGTCTGACCTTGCCCCAAGGTGTTCCTGCACCATGTATATCAGACGCTGGCGATGGTTGCTGGAACCGATCATACCTTGGGGCTGCGGACTAAAAAATGTCGGTCAGACGTCCACCTTCCCCACCGCTCCTTCTGCTACTGACCGAAGCCTCAGCAACTCGTCGCCCAGGACCAGGAGTTTGTAACCTCCCAGTTTCTGGGAACGCGTTGCACAGACCTTTCTGCAAGGCCTCCCTGAGATGTCTCATCCTCTGCTCCCTCTGCGATGGCAAGATAAGTTCCGCAACCTTACCCTTGTACCGTGGATCAAGGAGAGTGGCCAGCCAGTAATGGTCCTTCTCCTTGATCCGAAGAACACGAGGATCCTTCCGCAGGCTTTGCAGGATCAGGGAGGCCATGCAGTGTAGGTTAGCTGAGGCATTCGGTCCGGAGTCTTCTGGGTCACTGAGGATGACATGATCGCCAGCCACCTCCTCCCAGCCACGTACAAGTCCACTGGTTTGTTGGGACTGTACATCATCCCTAAAAGACTGCTGCTGATGCTGAGTGCCAGGCTCCACCTCCATGCTCACACAATCCTCCTCCTCCTCCTCCTCCTCCTCCTCCTCATCCTCTTCCTGTGTGATGGGTGGGACAGAAGGAACACTGTCCGGATAAAGGGGGCCTTGAGAGGCAAGGAAGTCCTCCTCTTCCTGCCTCTGTTCTGCCTCAAGTGCCCTGTCCATTATCCCACGCAGCGTATGCTCCAACAGGTGGACAAGAGGTACAGTGTCACTGATGCATGCACTGTCACTGCTCACCATCCTCGTGGCCTCCTCAAATGGTGAGAGGACAGTGCATGCATCCCTGATCATGCTCCACTGACGTGGGGAAAAAAAACCAAGCTCCCCTGACCCTGTCCTGGTGCCGTAGTCGCAAAGGTACTCATTGATGGCCCTCTGCTGCGTGTGCAGTCGCTGCAGCATGGCCAACGTTGAGTTCCACCTGGTGGGCATGTCACATATTAGGCTGTTCTTGGGCAGGTTCAGCTCCTTTTGCAGCTCAGTCAGCCGAGCACTGGCATTATAAGATCGGCGGAAATGCACACAGACTTTCCTGGCCTGCCTCAGGACATCCTGTAAGCCTGGGAACCTGCCCAAGAACCGCTGCACCACCAGGTTGAGGACGTGAGCCATACAGGGCACATAGGTGAGCTGCCCCTGTCGCAGGGCGGAGAGGAGGTTGGTGCCATTGTCAGAAACGACCATTACTGGCTTAAGCTGACGTGGCGTCAACCACCTCTCGGCCTGCCCCTGCAGAGCTGCCAGAACCTCTGGCCCAGTGTGGCTCCTGTCCCCCAAACACACCAGCGCAAGCACGGCATGGCATCTTTTTGCCTGCGTACTTGCGTAGCCCCTTGTACGCCTACGGAGCACCGCTGGTTCCGAGGACAGAGCACTGGAGGAAGAAGAAGAGGAGGGGGTGGAGGAGAGAGGTGTGTCACAACCAGTAGCAGTAGTAGCGTTTTGGAGGCGTGGTGGCGGAACAACCTCCAACACTACTGCACCTTGTCCTGCATCCCTCCCAGCTGCCAATAGAGTGACCCAATGGGCCGTGAAAGAAAGGTAACGTCCCTGTCCATGCCTGCTGGACCATGAGTCAGCGGTAATATGCACCTTACCACTGACCGCCCTGTCCAGCGAGGCATGGACATTGCCTTCCACATGCCGGTAGAGAGACGGAATCGCCTTCCGTGAGAAAAAAGTGGCGTTTGGGAATCTGCCACTGAGGAACCGCACATTGAACAAACTCACGGAAGGGGGCCGAGTCTACCAACTGAAAAGGCAGCAGTTGAAGTGCTAGCAATTTAGCCAAGCTAGCATTCAACTGCTGGGCATGTGGATGGCTGGGAGTGTACTTCTTTCGACGGTCCAGCAGCTGGGGCAGGGAAATTTGCCTGCTACAATCGGACGTCGGTGTACTGCAAGTACTTGGTTGTGACACACCTAATTCTACACCTTCAGTCCTCTCACAGCAGCTTTCAGAGAGGACTGAAGATGTAGTGGGGATGGAGATCCCAGCTGATGAGGAGCAAGGAGAGGTCCGCTTAGTTCTTTGGTGTGGGTCTTTTATGTGTGCCTGCCAACGAGCTGCATGGCAGGTCGACATATGTCTGCTCATGCTTGTGGTGCCCAAGCGGCTGATGTTTTGGCCACGCGAGATACGCTTGAGACAAATATTGCAAATAGCAGTGGTGCGATCTGATGCACTCGTCTCAAAAAAGGCCCACACCAAAGAACTTTTCTGATAACGTGCAGAGGCAGCGCCCTGCACAGGCGGAGCTCTGCGGTGTTGTACAGTTGCTGTGCTGGCCTCTAGCTGGCCTCCAGGGGGCATCCTGCCTCGTTGGACATGTGACGCGGCATCATCCCCCTCCTCCTCCTCCTCATCCTCTCTCCCTCCAGGCACCCACGTGGCGTCAGTGACCTCATCATCCCCTCCCTCTTCACCACTAGAGCAAACCTGGCAGTAAGCTGCAGCTGGTGGAACAGTACTGCCAGATTGCTGTCCTTCAGCATCCCCTCTCTCTGCGCACACACTACTGACTTCCTCAAGCTGGGTATCATCATCCGAGCCTTCGAATCGTTGGGCATCCTCCTGGAGCATGTACCCAACACTGTGCTCAAAGAGTTCGGGGGACTCCTCAGGAGGACATGGTGGGTCTAGGGAAGGGGTGGCTGATGATGCCATTGAGTACGCGTTGGCAGCTGCTCTGCCAGTACCCTGAGCCTGGGTGAGAGAGGATGAGGAGGATGAGGAGGGCTTGGTCATCCATTCTACCAAGCCTTCAGCATGATGCGGCTCCACATGTCCAGCTGCCGAAAACAAAGACGCGCGTGTCCCATGGCCACGTGCTGATGACGATGCACGACCACGGCCACGTCCACTAGAAACAGAGCCTGCCTGCCCTGTGTTCTTGGCTCTGCACGCTCTGCCTCCCCTTGGCGGTCTTCCAGCCATTGTAGTCGGTAGTCCTGTGGGTGCTGCTGAGAAGAAAATATAGGAGCTCTGTGTGATGCCACTAACACACTAGAAAGTCCTATAGGTGATTCTGCAAAGAAAATATAGGAGCTCTGTGTGATGCCACTAACACACTAGAAGTCCTGTGGGTGCTGCTGAGAAGAAAATATAGGAGCTCTGTGTGATGCCACTAACACACTAGAAGTCCTATAGGTGCTTCTGCAAAGAAAATATAGGAGCTCTGTGTGATGCCACTAACACACTAGAAGTCCTGTGGGTGCTGCTGAGAAGAAAATATAGGAGCTCTGTGTGATGCCACTAACACACTAGAAGTCCTATGGGTGCTTCTGCAAAGAAAATATAGGAGCTCTGTGTGATGCCACTAACACACTAGAAGTCCTGTGGGTGCTGCTGAGAAGAAAATATAGGAGCTCTGTGTGATGCCACTAACACACTTGAAGTCCTATGGGTGCTTCTGCAAAGAAAATATAGGAGCTCTGTGTGATGCCACTAACACACTAGAAGTCCTGTGGGTGCTGCTGAGAAGAAAATATAGGAGGTCTGTGTGATGCCACTAACACACTAGAAGTCCTATGGGTGCTTCTGCAAAGAAAATATAGGAGCTCTGTGTGATGCCACTAACACACTAGAAGTCCTGTGGGTGCTTCTGGGAAGAAAATATAGGAGCTCTGTGTGATGGGACTAACACACTACAAGTCCTATAGGTGCTTCTGGGAACAAAATATAGGAGCTCTGTGTGATGGGACTAACACACTACAAGTCCTATAGGTGCTTCTGGGAAGAAAATATAGCTCTGTGTGATGGGACTAACACACTACAAGTCCTATAGGTGCTTCAGGGACCAAAATATAGGAGCTCTGTGTGATGGGACTAACACACTACAAGTCCTATAGGTGCTTCTGGGAACAAAATATAGGAGCTCTGTGTGATGGGACTAACACACTACAAGTCCTATAGGTGCTTCTGGGAACAAAATATAGGAGCTCTGTGTGATGGGACTAACACACTACAAGTCCTATAGGTGCTTCTGGGAAGAAAATATAGGAGCTCTGTGTGATGCCACTAACACACTAGAAGTCCTATGGGTGCTTCTGCAAAGAAAATATGGGAGCTCTGTGTGATGCCACTAACACACTAGAAGTCCTGTGGGTGCTGCTGAGAAGAAAATATAGGAGATCTGTGTGATGCCACTAACACACTAGAAGTCCTATGGGTGCTTCTGCAAAGAAAATATAGGAGCTCTGTGTGATGCCACTAACACACTAGAAGTCCTGTGGGTGCTGCTGAGAAGAAAATATAGGAGCTCTGTGTGATGCCACTAACACACTAGAAGTCCTATGGGTGCTTCTGCAAAGAAAATATAGGAGCTCTGTGTGATGCCACTAACACACTAGAAGTCCTGTGGGTGCTGCTGAGAAGAAAATATAGGAGGTCTGTGTGATGCCACTAACACACTAGAAGTCCTATGGGTGCTTCTGAAAAGAAAATATAGGAGCTCTGTGTGATGCCACTAACACACTAGAAGTCCTGTGGGTGCTTCTGGGAAGAAAATATAGGAGCTCTGTGTGATGGGACTAACACACTACAAGTCCTATAGGTGCTTCTGGGAACAAAATATAGGAGCTCTGTGTGATGGGACTAACACACTACAAGTCCTATAGGTGCTTCTGGGAAGAAAATATAGCTCTGTGTGATGGGACTAACACACTACAAGTCCTATAGGTGCTTCAGGGAACAAAATATAGGAGCTCTGTGTGATGGGACTAACACACTACAAGTCCTATAGGTGCTTCTGGGAACAAAATATAGGAGCTCTGTGTGATGGGACTAACACACTACAAGTCCTATAGGTGCTTCTGGGAACAAAATATAGGAGCTCTGTGTGATGGGACTAACACACTACAAGTCCTATAGGTGCTTCTGGGAAGAAAAATATAGGAGCTCTGTGTGATGCCACTAACACACTAGAAGTCCTATGGGTGCTTCTGCAAAGAAAATATAGGAGCTCTGTGTGATGCCACTAACACACTAGAAGTCCTGTGGGTGCTGCTGAGAAGAAAATATAGGAGATCTGTGTGATGCCACTAACACACTAGAAGTCCTATGGGTGCTTCTGCAAAGAAAATATAGGAGCTCTGTGTGATGCCACTAACACACTAGAAGTCCTGTGGGTGCTGCTGAGAAGAAAATATAGGAGCTCTGTGTGATGCCACTAACACACTAGAAGTCCTATGGCCTGACAGCTCTCCGGGAGGGGATGACGTGAGCACGTCGTCCGTCATGGTGGGAGGAGCCCATGTGTGATCGCTGCGGCGGGAGTCTGCGAGGGAGACGCTGCATGGAGGACACTGTGAGCTTCCGACCAGCGCTGCGGCTGCTCCCGACCCCGCCGCGGATCCCGCACCTCTAGGAATCGGCAGTGGATGGAGGATTGGGACACGCCACCGCCGGGAGCGCGCCGCCGTATGCGGCACACCTTCACTCTCAGGAGGGTCCGGTCGACCAGCTGACCGCGTCCCCGCTGTCCCATCCCCCTTCCCCCCCCCCTCCTTGACCCGGATCCTGCACGGCATTCGGCCCCTTGTTCTCTCTCCCCTCGCTATAACAGCAGAGCGTCAGACCGCAAGATTGAAAACCAGGTAACTGTTATAACATTTACATATGGAAAGACACCCGAGAGACAGATGAGCAGAACATGGAGGTAAAAGTTTAAAATATATAGGTTGAAGGTACTGCGTTTTAGATCTGGGTCTTGCTTTAGACGGACAGAACAAAGCATGATACAAATTTAAATCTGACATAAGTTAAAATATCTGTTCCACGTATTAACGTCATACAATGTCATACAATGTACAATGTCATATATAAATATCTGAAATATCTGACTTATGCCTGACCAATAGGAGGAGATTGGGCTTATTACTAAGGTGCTGTGTTGGGGAGAGAAGGAGAGGAGAAGGACTTTTTTTTTTTTTTTTTTTCTTTTTTTTTTTTTGGGGTGGCCCCTCTTATTTATCCTTGTCCCCCTGGTACCCCATCACCCCCCCCCCATCACCCCCCCGCCTTATCCTCCCTCCCTATCAGGTCTCAACGCTGTAACATCTATATACTAAAAGACTTTTGGGAAAGGAGGAGTAGAATACGAGTAAAAATACACTGACTAAGGGCGGAAGTACCGTGTCCCGGACTGGGAAATAACTTGCTTTCCGACATATGGGCACAGGGGAGAGGGGTAAAATATGGAACATAAAAGTAAACCTAATATAAATTAATAGCATCTGCCCCCCGGAATATTCCTCATGTGTAAGTGTTTGAAACGGCTGACCGAGGCCTGATCAATAAGAAAAGACTGCGGGTAAATTATTTGGGGTGCTTCCATTTTCTTCCCCTCCCGGATCCGCTGTACGGCCAGTACGGGCCCCCCATTACCCCACCGGTACACCCTCCCCCCCCTAAGAAGTCCCCAGGAAATACACGGATCTAAGGAGAAACGAGTACCCCGGCTGAAGATTTAGACCTCTAAGGGACACTCAATACGCGGACCTGAGGGAACTCGGGCCCTTACAATAGAAGGTGCCACAACGGGGTCTAAATAGAAGGAGACTAGCCCAAACGGAGGTCCCTAGCAAGCTGGTATTATTGCACCAGAAATTCAGAGACTGGGCAGGGTAGGAGGGGTCAAGACAACTGAGTTGATGAACTGAATCCTGATACTAAAGTAACATCATCCAGAGGTAGGAGAGGAATATAGGAAGAAATCCTAGACATATATATCATAGCGTGCCGGAGACAGAAAGCTGGGGAAGCGAATAAGGAAACGGGTAGAGGCCAACATGAGTAAGTCAACCAGCAAAACAACAAAAGGGGGCCCACCTAAAACCCCAAAAGAGAAGATCCCGGACAGCTCAATTAAACACTATATGACTCAGGGCGTAAGCCCGAGGACCTCGGAAGGGACAAGCCAACAGCAACTTAAAACCACAAAAAAGAGGGGCCTAGACAAAAAATCAGAGGAGACCCCAGAAGCGCCCAGAGAAGATTTAACTTCTGAAAGTGAACGGGAAGTTAGCAACATGGAGGACTCTAGATCAGAAGATCATCTACCCTCTAAAAGAGAAATGACGGGGATGTTAGAACGACTGGAAAATGCGATAAAAGCAGATATTGGTATGCTCAGGACAGTCCTGGAGCATCTGTTAAGCAGAGTCGAAGTGGTTGAGGAAAAAAATGAAAAATTGACCCAAGAGGTTGACCAACTCAAAGAACAGATTAAACAAATCCATTTTCACCAGCGGGGTCTGCAATATAAAATAGAAGACCAAGAAAATCGCAATAGAAGGCAGAATTTAAGGATTAGAGCAGTGCCTGAGACCAGGGGAGAAGATCTGAAAAACACCATCCAAAAAATATTTGGCCCCCTCCTTGGAAAAGGAGAAGGGGACTTCCCCAGAATTGACAGAGCCCACAGGATTGGGAAAATCAATGAGACAAATTCAGAGCGACCCAGAGATATAATAGTACGTTTCAACCTATATGAAGATAAAGCGGAGATTTGGACAAAAATAAGGGGCCTGACACCGCTACAATTTGAAGGCCGGGAGATACAGGTGTTTGCGGACCTCGCTCCGGAAACTCTAACTAGAAGAAGACTTCTGAAACCACTACTAGAGAGCTTGAAAAACAAGAATATCCGATATAACTGGAGATTCCCTGCTTGTTTGGTGGGTTTTGGGGACGGGATTACTGCCAGACTGACATTTCCAGAGGACCTTGAAGAATTTTGTAAAAAACTAGATATACAAATCCCGGAGCTTCCGGGATGGTCCGACGGATAGAGGTTGGAGGGAGGGGGGACGATCTGCCCCTACCCCCCCCCGACCCGGCCGTAGATTGGCCTGGTCTGGGGGAGGGGGGACGGGGGACCACATGGGCTGTCCTCGAAAATGCGACTCGGGATGGCCAAGGAAACCGGGCTTATCATTGAGTCGAGGGCCGATATAGGGCCACGGGGGGGGGTTGGGGGGAAGGGAGGGGGGGGTTGTGGGGGGGGGGATGGTGGGGGGGAGGGAGGGGCTCGGGGGAGATGGGAAGGGGAGGGGAGAGGAGGGCGGGGGAAGGGTGAGAGGAGGGAGGGAGGGGGGGAGGGAAGGGAGGGGGGAAGGGAGGGACCACAGGACTTGACCAAAGAATAGAATATCAAGAGATCAGGAAAATGACAAGTAAAGGATCTACAAACCCATTATGACAAAAAACATAAATTTCATGTCTTATAACGTTAAGGGGCTGAACACTCCCAATAAACGGCACAAAATCATGAAAGAGCTCAAACAATACAGAGCAGAAGTTGTCTTTTTACAGGAGACACATATAGCTATAGACTCAAATATAAAATTATATTCAAGGGACTTTCCCGAATGGTATCATGGGGATACTATTATAAAAAGAGCTAGGGGGGTAGCAATCGGTTTTTCAAAGAAAATACGGTTTGAATTATTAGATAGAGTAACTGACCCCGATGGAAGGTTCCTCTTCCTGAAAGGGAAAGTGGGAGACGTAGAATATACCCTTGCGAATATTTATTCTCCCAATACCAATCCTGGAACATATCTAGGAAAGATATTGGGCAAATTAATGGATTTTAAAAGTGGAACTCTAATATTGATGGGAGATTTAAATTTCTGCCTTGACCCCTCGAATGACAGCACGTCCCGTGTACAGGGGATTAGTAATGTACAACTAAAGAAAATAAAACAAAAATTGTACACATCCCAATTGATAGATGTCTGGAGAAGTCAACACCCACAAGATAAAGACTATTCATTCTTCTCCCCTGTACACGGGACGTATTCTAGGATAGACTACATTTTTTTTGGAGCACAATACACTAGACAGAGTAGTAGATACTAGAATAGGAATAATTTCACTCTCAGACCACGCCCCGGTGATGTTAGAAATACAGACGGGGGAACCTCAAATGAAATTCCAACGGTGGCGGCTAAACGAAAGTATTATTCAGGGGGTAGAAGAGGAAAATAAAATAAGGGAGGAAGTGGAACAATATTTTATAAGAAACGATACAGAGGGAATCTCGAGGCAGACCCTGTGGGAGGCCCATAAGGCCTACATTAGGGGCGTGTTAATTTCAATAGGAGCAGGGATAAAAAGGAAGAAAGCCCAAAAAATCAAAGATACAATTGCAGAAATATATCGTTTGGAACAACAACACAAAAGAGACTCAACCCACGATGGGAAGAGACCCCAAGATTTAGTAATAAAAAGAGAGGAGCTTAAACGACTGATGGAATATGATACTAACAGGACTTTCTATCTGCTTGCGAGGGAAAGATATTATGGAAGCAATAAATCACCTAAATATTTAGCAAAAATGCTCCAGAAGAAGAAAGCCCAAAATTATATAGAGAAAATTCAAACGAAGAAGGGAGACATAGAATACACCACAAAGGGGATAGCACAAGTATTGAAAAAATTCTACGCTGACCTATACACAGTCGAGCAAAGTGGGAGAGGAGAAGATACAACGAAAAATGGGAAAATGAATAATTTTTTAAGCAGGGCCGGCCTAACAAAAATAACTGACAGTGAAAGAGAGGTATTAGAAGGGAAGATAACAGAAGCCGAGATAACCAGAGCTCTAAAGGGGACCAAATTAGGCAAAAGTCCGGGACCTGATGGTTTTACAACTTATTATTATAAAAAATTTCAGGATATCCTGATCCCCAAACTGTGTACTTATTTTAATGGGCTCAGTGTAGATTTCGAAATGAGTAAGGAAGCTTTAATGGCCTCTATAACGGTAATCAAAAAGGAAGGCAAGGATGGGACAAAATGTGACAATTACCGCCCAATCGCACTTATGAACGCGGACACTAAACTGTACTCGAAGATACTAGCAGACAGGCTGAAAACTTTAATAAATAAACTGGTCCACTCCGACCAAGCGGGGTTCGTGCCCGGCAGAGAAAGTAGAGACAACGGGGTGAGAACCCTGCTGCTGCTACTACAGGAGAAAAAGAAGAAAGGCCCAAGTCTGCTCTTGTCGACAGATGCCCAGAAGGCTTTTGACCGAGTTGACTGGAGCTTTATGTTTAGAACGTTAGAAGAAATGGGCCTAGGCCCAAAAATGATCCAGCGCATTAGAACCCTGTATTACCACCCGACGGCGATTGTGAAAATAAATGGATCTGAATCTGCACATTTTGAAATGAAGAACGGAACAAGACAGGGGTGCCCTCTTTCCCCTATTCTTTTTATCCTGTCCCTGGAACCTTTACTTTCTTCAATTAGAAGAGAACCAGAAATAAGAGGATTTGAAGTAGGAGAAGATACCCACAAAATAGCGGCGTACGCGGACGATATTTTGTTTTATTTAAAAAATCCTGAGAGCTCCCTCCCCCGACTTATGCAGATATTTAAAGAGTATGGAGATTTAACTAATTTTAAAATAAACCAAGACAAGTCGGAAATCTTAAATATTAATACAAATCCCATCTTAAAAAAAAAGCTCCAAGAAACATACAAATTCCCCTGGCGTAGAGAATTAAAATATTTAGGTATTAAATTAGCCCCCTCACTTAAAAAGATATACAATTTAAACTATATCCCATTATTAAATGAAATTAAAACAGAAAGCAATAGACTGACACACAGACCATTATCATGGTTTGGCAGAATACAGGCGCTCAAAATGTTTATTTTACCTAAAATACTCTACAAGTTCCAGATGATGCCTATCGCCTTACCTGGGTTTTATCTAGCTAAACTTAGAACTTTGGTAACGACCTTAATCTGGAACGGAAAAAAACCAAGAGTAGCATATTCGACACTCAAACAAGGAAAAAATTGTGGAGGATTGGCAGCCCCAGATATACTCTATTACTATAAAGCCATCGTACTATCAAGAATACTAGAATGGACAAAAGAAAACAAAGAAGAAAAAAGATGGGTAAACCTAGAATTTAATTTGAGTAAAGCACATTTAAGTAAAATAATATGGAACCCCCCGAAGTATAGGAATATAGATGGAGACAGTAGTGAACTCACGGTAACTGCACTGAGGATTTGGGATGAAATATACAAAAAAATAAATGGTCACTATAATTCACCACTTATTATTTTAAAGGAGAATATTTATTTTGCACCAGGATTAAAAATTTACGGGGGAAATTGGTTGAAACTAGAAAGAGCACAAGTTGGGGATATTATAAAAAATGGAAAGATTAGACCACTTCAAGAAATAAAGATGAAAGAGGGTTTTGCAGAAATAGACGGGTGGAGATACCACCAGCTCTCCCACTTCATTGAGAGTCTGCCCCACCCTATACGAGAGCTAACGGACCTAACGCCCTTAGAGTCACTAATTGTGACCGGGGATAGTAGGGGTGCTGTTACACGGTGGTACAGGCTCCTGTTGGACTGGGAGAGATGGGAGGTCCCCATATACATTCACAAATGGGAAAGGGAAATTGGGACACAATGTGAGATGCACACAGTTAAAAAAATTCTTAAATTAACCCATAACTCTTCGAAAGACAGCAAGTCAGCTGAAATTAATTACAAAATCCTGTCCAGATGGTATGCTACCCCGGACAAAACCAGCAAATTCCAGCAAGATAAATCTGGGAAATGTTGGAGGGGCTGTGAGGAAATAGGCAATATGTTACACATCTGGTGGAGTTGCCCCAAAATTAAAACCTTCTGGGGAGAAGTTAGGTCCCATATAAAAGACATAACAAATGTAGAAATCCCAGACGACCCATGGATTATTTTATTACATGGTACAAAAGAAAACATCAAAAAATATCAAAGGTCATTGCTGCCGGTCCTCCTAAATGCCGCAAAAAAAACGATCCCCAAGAAATGGAAAGAATTAGAGGCCCCTTCAATCTGGGATTGGATTGACGAGATTGAGGACATATATAAGATGGAAAGGTTAAGAGGCAAGAACGGAAATAAGGAGGAAGACAAAATAGACAAATGGGGAGGGTGGAATAGTTTTAAAAAAACATGGAGTTACGCTGAACAACTAAGGATATAAATGATCTGAGAACTAGATATGGAGAATTTTGGTCAAGTCCTGGGGGGGAGGGTTGTGGGGTGGGCACTAGGGGAGATAAGGAATAAAGAGCACAATATATTTGTACAATTTCAGAGAGTGTGACACCTGAAGAACGCCACAATGATGTGACATGAGTAAAAGACAGATATGACTGAAAAGTTGATTATATGTCTATCTCGAGAAACCCGCTGAAGTGGCAAAAAAAAAGAAAAAAAAAAAAAAAAAGAAGTCCTATGGGTGCTTCTGCAAAGAAAATATAGGAGCTCTGTGTGATGCCACTAACACACTAGAAGTCCTGTGGGTGCTTCTGGGAAGAAAATATAGGAGCTCTGTGTGATGGGACTAACACACTACAATTCCTATAGGTGCTTCTGGGAACAAAATATAGGAGCTCTGTGTGATGGGACTAACACACTACAAGTCCTATAGGTGCTTCTGGGAAGAAAATATAGCTCTGTGTGATGGGACTAACACACTACAAGTCCTATAGGTGCTTCTGGGAACAAAATATAGGAGCTCTGTGTGATGGGACTAACACACTACAAGTCCTATAGGTGCTTCTGGGAACAAAATATAGGAGCTCTGTGTGATGGGACTAACACACTACAAGTCCTATAGGTGCTTCTGGGAAGAAAATATAGCTCTGTGTGATGGGACTAACACACTACAAGTCCTATAGGTGCTTCTGGGAAGAAAATATAGCTCTGTGTGATGGGACTAACACACTACAAGTCCTATAGGTGCTTCTGGGAACAAAATATAGGAGCTCTGTGTGATGGGACTAACACACTACAAGTCCTATAGGTGCTTCTGGGAAGAAAATATAGCTCTGTGTGATGGGTAGACATGTGCATTTCGTTATGTTCCGAATCGAAATTCGGACGAATTTTTCATTATTCGGACATTCGGATGCATCCGAATGACCGAATTACAATACTAACGAATTTAACCGAATCCGAATTTTTTTCGAATCGAAAAATCGCGGACAAAATTCGAAATATCTCAGGGTCACTTAGTGATAGAAACTCCAAATGGGGATATGTTATAGTGCTAGTTCTACTGTGTTTGCATTCCAAATTTGGGGTTTCTAGCTACAAGTGGCCCCGAGATATGTGGCCCCAAAGTCGGGTCGAAAAATGTCATTCTCTGCTGCAGAAAAAAGTGCTTGACATTTTGTGACCCGACTTTGGGGCCACGTATCTCGGGGCCACTTATAGCTAGAAACCCCAAATTTGGTATGCAAACACAGTAGAACTAGCACTACACCAAATTTGGTGTTTCTATCACCAAGTAACCCCGAGATACGTGGACCCAAAGTCGGGTCGCAAAATATTTTCGAATTCGGTTGAAAAAATTTCAAATGCAGTTGAAAAAATTTCATATGCAGTTGAAATAATTTCAAATCATGTTGATACTATTTCAAGCGGATTCGAAAATATTTTGCGACCCGACTTTGAAAAAAAAAAATGAAATTGATTCTAACAGTCTGCAGAAGATCTGCAAAAAAAAAAAGAAGTGAAATGGCTGTTAATAGTCTACAGGAGATCTGCTATTAAATTATATATTTTTTTCTATTCTGTTCTAATCTTTTCTATTTGAATTATAAATTTTGGAAGATGGTTATTTACTTATATACATCTGTCACATAAAAAAAAAGATGTGAAATGGCTGTCACGGATGTCGATCGCAAGGCAAGTACATATGCTGTATGTCATTGTCCACTTGCCACAACACCTGCCACAAGTGCCAAGACACCTGCCATGAGTGCCACGTGACTGACCACAAGTGCCACGTGACCTGCCACGTGACCAAGTTGTGGATTGTCCACTTGCCATGTCACCTGCCACAAGTTATGGGGTTCCTAGAACCAAGTGACCCCGAGATACGTGGACCCAAAGTCGGGTCGCAAAATATTTTCGAATTCGGTAGAAATAATTTCAAATGCAGTTGAAATAATTTCAAATGCAGTTGAAATAATTTCAAATGCAGTTGAAATAATTTCAAATGCAGTTGAAATATTTTCAAATCTGGTTGAAATTATTTCAACTGCATTAGAAACTATTTCAACCAGATTTGAAAATATTTCATCTGCATTAGAAACTATTTCTATCACCAAGTAACCCCGAGATACGTGGACCCAAAGTCGGGTTGAAAAAATTTCAAATGCAGTTGAAAAAATTTCAAATGCAGTTGAAAAAATTTCAAATGCAGTTGAAAAATGTCAAATGCAGTTGAAAAAATTTCAAATCATGTTGATACTATTTCAAGCGGATTCGAAAATATTTTGCGACCCGACTTTGAAAAAAAAAATGAAATTGATTCTAACAGTCTGCAGAAGATCTGCAAAAAAAAAAAAGAAGTGAAATGGCTGTTAATAGTCTACAGGAGATCTGCTATTAAATTATATATTTTTTTCTATTCTGTTCTAATCTTTTCTATTTGAATTATAAATTTTGGAAGATGGTTATTTACTTATATACATCTGTCACATAAAAAAAAAGATGTGAAATGGCTGTCACGGATGTCGATCGCAAGGCAAGTACATATGCTGTATGTCATTGTCCACTTGCCACAACACCTGCCACAAGTGCCAAGACACCTGCCATGAGTGCCACGTGACCGACCACAAGTGCCACGTGACCTGCCATGTGACCAAGTTGTGGATTGTCCACTTGCCATGTCACCTGCCAAAAGTTATGGGGTTCCTAGCACCAAGTGACCCCCAGATACGTGGACCCAAAGTCGGGTCGCAAAATATTTTCGAATTCGGTTGAAATAATTTCAAATGCAGTTGAAATATTTTCAAATCTGGTTGAAATTATTTCAACTGCATTAGAAACTATTTCAACCAGATTTGAAAATATTTCATCTGCATTAGAAACTATTTCAACTGCATTAGAAACTATTTCAACCAGATTTGAAAATATTTCTTCTGCATTAGAAACTATTTCTATCACCAAGTAACCCCGAGATACGTGGACCCAAAGTCGGGTCGCAAAATATTTTCGAATTCGGTTGAAAAAATTTCAAATGCAGTTGAAAAAATTTCAAATGCAGTTGAAAAAATTTCAAATGCAGTTGAAAAAATTTCAAATGCAGTTGAAAAAATTTCAAATGCAGTTGAAAAAATTTCAAATGCAGTTGAAAAAATTTCAAATGCAGTTGAAAAAATTTCAAATGCAGTTGAAAAAATTTCAAATGCAGTTGAAAAAATTTCAAATGCAGTTGAAAAAATGTCAAATGCAGTTGAAAAAATGTCAAATGCAGTTGAAAAAATGTCAAATGCAGTTGAAAAAATTTCAAATGCAGTTGAAATAATTTCAAATCATGTTGATACTATTTCAAGCGGATTCGAAAATATTTTGCGACCCGACTTTGAAAAAAAAAATGAAATTGATTCTAACAGTCTGCAGAAGATCTGCAAAAAAAAAAAAGAAGTGAAATGGCTGTTAATAGTCTACAGGAGATCTGCTATTAAATTATATATTTTTTTCTATTCTGTTCTAATCTTTTCTATTTGAATTATAAATTTTGGAAGATGGTTATTTACTTATATACATCTGTCACATAAAAAAAAGATGTGAAATGGCTGTCACGGATGTCGATCGCAAGGCAAGTACATATGCTGTATGTCATTGTCCACTTGCCACAACACCTGCCACAAGTGCCAAGACACCTGCCATGAGTGCCACGTGACCGACCACAAGTGCCACGTGACCTGCCATGTGACCAAGTTGTGGATTGTCCACTTGCCATGTCACCTGCCAAAAGTTATGGGGTCCCTAGCACCAAGTGACCCCCAGATATGGGGGATATGTCAAGTACTTTTCTACAGCAGAGAATTACATTTTGTGACCCGACTTTGCGGCCACATATCTCGGGGCCACTTATAGCTAGAAACCCCAAATTTGGTATGCAAACACAGTAGAACTAGCACTACAACCTCTCTATGTTTCTATCACCAAGTAACCCCGAGATACGTGGACCCAAAGTCGGGTCGCAAAATATATTCGAATTCGGTTGAAATATTTTCAAATATGGTTGAAATTATTTCAACTGCATTAGAAAGTATTTCAACTGCATTAGAAACTATTTCAACCAGATTTGAAAATATTTCATCTGCATTAGAAACTATTTCAACTGCATTAGAAACTATTTCAACCAGATTTGAAAATATTTCAACTGCATTAGAAACTATTTCAACCAGATTTGAAAATATTTCATCTGGATTTGAAAATATTTCAACCAGATTTGAAAATATTTCATCTGCATTAGAAACTATTTTTATCACCAAGTAACCCCGAGATACGTGGACCCAAAGTCGGGTCGCAAAATATTTTCGAATTCAGTTGAAAAAATTTCAAATGCAGTTGAAATAATTTCAAATGCAGTTGAAATATTTTCAAATGCAGTTGAAATATTTTCAAATGCAGTTGAAAATTTTCAAATGCAGTTGAAATATTTTCAAATGCAGTTGAAATATTTTCAAATCTGGTTGAAATTATTTCAACTGCATTAGAAAGTATTTCAACTGCATTAGAAAGTATTTCAACCAGATTTGAAAATATTTCATCTGCATTAGAAACTATTTCAACTGCAAAATATTTCAACTGCATTAGAAACTATTTCAACCAGATTTGAAAATATTTCATCTGCATTAGAAACTATTTCAACTGCATTAGAAACTATTTCAACCAGATTTGAAAATATTTCATCTGCAAACTATTTCTATCACCAAGTACCCCGAGATACGTGGACCCAAAGTCGGGTCGCAAAATATTTTCGAATTCGGTTGAAAAAATTTCAAATGCAGTTGAAAAAATTTCAAATGCAGTTGAAAAAATTTCAAATGCAGTTGAAAAAATTTCAAATGCAGTTGAAAAAATGTCAAATGCAGTTGAAAAAAAAAATTGAAAAAATTTCAAATCATGTTGATACTATTTCAAGCGGATTCGAAAATATTTTGCGACCCGACTTTGAAAAAAAAAAATGAAATTGATTCTAACAGTCTGCAGAAGATCTGCAAAAAAAAAAAGAAGTGAAATGGCTGTTAATAGTCTACAGGAGATCTGCTATTAAATTATATATTTTTTTCTATTCTGTTCTAATCTTTTCTATTTGAATTATAAATTTTGGAAGATGGTTATTTACTTATATACATCTGTCACATAAAAAAAAAGATGTGAAATGGCTGTCACGGATGTCGATCGCAAGGCAAGTACATATGCTGTATGTCATTGTCCACTTGCCACAACACCTGCCACAAGTGCCAAGACACCTGCCATGAGTGCCACGTGACCGACCACAAGTGCCACGTGACCTGCCATGTGACCAAGTTGTGGATTGTCCACTTGCCATGTCACCTGCCAAAAGTTATGGGGTTCCTAGCACCAAGTGACCCCCAGATACGTGGACCCAAAGTCGGGTCGCAAAATATTTTCGAATTCGGTTGAAATAATTTCAAATGCAGTTGAAATATTTTCAAATCTGGTTGAAATTATTTCAACTGCATTAGAAACTATTTCAACCAGATTTGAAAATATTTCATCTGCATTAGAAACTATTTCAACTGCATTAGAAACTATTTCAACCAGATTTGAAAATATTTCTTCTGCATTAGAAACTATTTCTATCACCAAGTAACCCCGAGATACGTGGACCCAAAGTCGGGTCGCAAAATATTTTCGAATTCGGTTGAAAAAATTTCAAATGCAGTTGAAAAAATTTCAAATGCAGTTGAAAAAATTTCAAATGCAGTTGAAAAAATTTCAAATGCAGTTGAAAAAATTTCAAATGCAGTTGAAAAAATTTCAAATGCAGTTGAAAAAATTTAGAATGCAGTTGAAAAAATGTCAAATGCAGTTGAAAAAATGTCAAATGCAGTTGAAAAAATGTCAAATGCAGTTGAAAAAATGTCAAATGCAGTTGAAAAAATTTCAAATTTCAAATGCAGTTGAAATAATTTCAAATCATGTTGATACTATTTCAAGCGGATTCGAAAATATTTTGCGACCCGACTTTGAAAAAAAAAATGAAATTGATTCTAACAGTCTGCAGAAGATCTGCAAAAAAAAAAAAAAGTGAAATGGCTGTTAATAGTCTACAGGAGATCTGCTATTAAATTATATATTTTTTTCTATTCTGTTCTAATCTTTTCTATTTGAATTATAAATTTTGGAAGATGGTTATTTACTTATATACATCTGTCACATAAAAAAAAGATGTGAAATGGCTGTCACGGATGTCGATCGCAAGGCAAGTACATATGCTGTATGTCATTGTCCACTTGCCACAACACCTGCCACAAGTGCCAAGACACCTGCCATGAGTGCCACGTGACCGACCACAAGTGCCACGTGACCTGCCATGTGACCAAGTTGTGGATTGTCCACTTGCCATGTCACCTGCCAAAAGTTATGGGGTCCCTAGCACCAAGTGACCCCCAGATATGGGGGATATGTCAAGTACTTTTCTACAGCAGAGAATTACATTTTGTGACCCGACTTTGCGGCCACATATCTCGGGGCCACTTATAGCTAGAAACCCCAAATTTGGTATGCAAACACAGTAGAACTAGCACTACAACCTCTCTATGTTTCTATCACCAAGTAACCCCGAGATACGTGGACCCAAAGTCGGGTCGCAAAATATTTTCGAATTCGGTTGAAATATTTTCAAATATGGTTGAAATTATTTCAACTGCATTAGAAAGTATTTCAACTGCATTAGAAACTATTTCAACCAGATTTGAAAATATTTCATCTGCATTAGAAACTATTTCAACTGCATTAGAAACTATTTCAACCAGATTTGAAAATATTTCAACTGCATTAGAAACTATTTCAACCAGATTTGAAAATATTTCATCTGCATTAGAAACTATTTCAACTGCATTAGAAACTATTTCAACCAGATTTGAAAATATTTCATCTGCATTAGAAACTATTTCAACTGCATTAGAAACTATTTCAACCAGATTTGAAAATATTTCATCTGCATTAGAAACTATTTTTATCACCAAGTAACCCCGAGATACGTGGACCCAAAGTCGGGTCGCAAAATATTTTCGAATTCGGTTGAAAAAATTTCAAATGCAGTTGAAATATTTTCAAATGCAGTTGAAATATTTTCAAATGCAGTTGAAATATTTTCAAATGCAGTTGAAATATTTTCAAATGCAGTTGAAATATTTTCAAATGCAGTTGAAATATTTTCAAATGCAGTTGAAATATTTTCAAATCTGGTTGAAATTATTTCAACTGCATTAGAAAGTATTTCAACTGCATTAGAAAGTATTTCAACCAGATTTGAAAATATTTCAACTGCATTAGAAACTATTTCAACTGCATTAGAAACTATTTCAACTGCATTAGAAACTATTTCAACTGCATTAGAAACTATTTCAACCAGATTTGAAAATATTTCATCTGCATTAGAAACTATTTCAACTGCATTAGAAACTATTTCAACCAGATTTGAAAATATTTCATCTGCATTAGAAACTATTTCTATCACCAAGTAACCCCGAGATACGTGGACCCAAAGTCGGGTCGCAAAATATTTTCGAATTTGGGTGAAAAAATTTCAAATGCAGTTGAAAAAATTTCAAATGCAGTTGAAAAAATTTCAAATGCAGTTGAAAAAATTTCAAATGCAATTGAAAAAAAAAATTTCAAATGCAGTTGAAAAAATTTCAAATGCAGTTGAAAAAATTTCAAATGCAGTTGAAAAAATTTCAAATGCAGTTGAAAAAATTTCAAATGCAGTTGAAAAAATTTCAAATGCAGTTGAAAAAATGTCAAATGCAGTTGAAAAAATGTCAAATGCAGTTGAAAAAATTTCAAATCATGTTGATACTATTTCAAGCGGATTCGAAAATATTTTGCGACCCGACTTTGAAAAAAAAAATG
The DNA here is from genome assembly GCA_028564925.1 of Lithobates sylvaticus. Classification (NCBI taxonomy): domain Eukaryota; kingdom Metazoa; phylum Chordata; class Amphibia; order Anura; family Ranidae; genus Lithobates; species Lithobates sylvaticus. The sequence continues at coordinate 91,761,518 of CM053037.1, forward strand.
AAATTGATTCTAACAGTCTGCAGAAGATCTGCAAAAAAAAAAGAAGTGAAATGGCTGTTAATAGTCTACAGGAGATCTGCTATTAAATTATATATTTTTTTTCTATTCTGTTCTAATCTTTTCTATTTGAATTATAAATTTTGGAAGATGGTTATTTACTTATATACATCTGTCACATAAAAAAAAAGATGTGAAATGGCTGTCACGGATGTCGATCGCAAGGCAAGTACATATGCTGTATGTCATTGTCCACTTGCCACAACACCTGCCACAAGTGCCAAGACACCTGCCATGAGTGCCACGTGACCGACCACAAGTGCCACGTGACCTGCCATGTGACCAAGTTGTGGATTGTCCACTTGCCATGTCACCTGCCAAAAGTTATGGGGTTCCTAGCACCAAGTGACCCCCAGATACGTGGACCCAAAGTCGGGTCGCAAAATATTTTCGAATTCGGTTGAAATAATTTCAAATGCAGTTGAAATATTTTCAAATCTGGTTGAAATTATTTCAACTGCATTAGAAACTATTTCAACCAGATTTGAAAATATTTCATCTGCATTAGAAACTATTTCAACTGCATTAGAAACTATTTCAACCAGATTTGAAAATATTTCTTCTGCATTAGAAACTATTTCTATCACCAAGTAACCCCGAGATACGTGGACCCAAAGTCGGGTCGCAAAATATTTTCGAATTTGGTTGAAAAAATTTCAAATGCAGTTGAAAAAATTTCAAATGCAGTTGAAAAAATTTCAAATGCAGTTGAAAAAATTTCAAATGCAGTTGAAAAAATTTCAAATGCAGTTGAAAAAATTTCAAATGCAGTTGAAAAAATTTAGAATGCAGTTGAAAAAATTTCAAATGCAGTTGAAAAAATGTCAAATGCAGTTGAAAAAATGTCAAATGCAGTTGAAAAAATGTCAAATGCAGTTGAAAAAATGTCAAATGCAGTTGAAATAATTTCAAATGCAGTTGAAATAATTTCAAATCATGTTGATACTATTTCAAGCGGATTCGAAAATATTTTGCGACCCGACTTTGAAAAAAAAAAAATGAAATTGATTCTAACAGTCTGCAGAAGATCTGCAAAAAAAAAAAAGAAGTGAATGGCTGTTAATAGTCTACAGGAGATCTGCTATTAAATTATATATTTTTTTCTATTCTGTTCTAATCTTTTCTATTTGAATTATAAATTTTGGAAGATGGTTATTTACTTATATACATCTGTCACATAAAAAAAAGATGTGAAATGGCTGTCACGGATGTCGATCGCAAGGCAAGTACATATGCTGTATGTCATTGTCCACTTGCCACAACACCTGCCACAAGTGCCAAGACACCTGCCATGAGTGCCACGTGACCGACCACAAGTGCCACGTGACCTGCCATGTGACCAAGTTGTGGATTGTCCACTTGCCATGTCACCTGCCAAAAGTTATGGGGTTCCTAGCACCAAGTGACCCCCAGATATGGGGGATATGTCAAGTACTTTTCTACAGCAGAGAATTACATTTTGTGACCCGACTTTGCGGCCACATATCTCAGGGCCACTTATAGCTAGAAACCCCAAATTTGGTATGCAAACACAGTAGAACTAGCACTACAACCTCTCTATGTTTCTATCACCAAGTAACCCCGAGATACGTGGACCCAAAGTCGGGTCGCAAAATATTTTCGAATTCGGTTGAAATATTTTCAAATATGGTTGAAATTGTTTCAACTGCATTAGAAAGTATTTCAACTGCATTAGAAACTATTTCAACCAGATTTGAAAATATTTCATCTGCATTAGAAACTATTTCAACTGCATTAGAAACTATTTCAACCAGATTTGAAAATATTTCAACTGCATTAGAAACTATTTCAACCAGATTTGAAAATATTTCATCTGCATTAGAAACTATTTCAACTGCATTAGAAACTATTTCAACCAGATTTGAAAATATTTCATCTGCATTAGAAACTATTTCAACTGCATTAGAAACTATTTCAACCAGATTTGAAAATATTTCATCTGCATTAGAAACTATTTTTATCACCAAGTAACCCCGAGATACGTGGACCCAAAGTCGGGTCGCAAAATATTTTCGAATTCGGTTGAAAAAATTTCAAATGCAGTTGAAATATTTTCAAATGCAGTTGAAATATTTTCAAATGCAGTTGAAATATTTTCAAATCTGGTTGAAATTATTTCAACTGCATTAGAAAGTATTTCAACTGCATTAGAAAGTATTTCAACTGCATTAGAAACTATTTCAACCAGATTTGAAAATATTTCATCTGCATTAGAAACTATTTCAACTGCATTAGAAACTATTTCAACTGCATTAGAAACTATTTCAACCAGATTTGAAAATATTTCATCTGCATTAGAAACTATTTTTATCACCAAGTAACCCCGAGATACGTGGACCCAAAGTCGGGTCGCAAAATATTTTCGAATTCGGCTGAAAAAATTTCAAATGCAGTTGAAAAAATTTCAAATGCAGTTGAAAAAATTTCAATTGCAGTTGAAAAAATTTCATATGCATTTGAAATAATTTCAAATCATGTTGATACTATTTCAAGCGGATTCGAAAATATTTTGCGACCCGACTTTGAAAAAAAAAAATGAAATTGATTCTAACAGTCTGCAGAAGATCTGCAAAAAAAAAAAGAAGTGAAATGGCTGTTAATAGTCTACAGGAGATCTGCTATTAAATTATATATTTTTTCTATTCTGTTCTAATCTTTTCTATTTGAATTATAAATTTTGGAAGATGGTTATTTACTTATATACATCTGTCACATAAAAAAAAAGATGTGAAATGGCTGTCACGGATGTCGATCGCAAGGCAAGTACATATGCTGTATGTCATTGTCCACTTGCCACAACACCTGCCACAAGTGCCAAGACACCTGCCATGAGTGCCACGTGACCGACCACAAGTGCCACGTGACCTGCCATGTGACCAAGTTGTGGATTGTCCACTTGCCATGTCACCTGCCACAAGTTATGGGGTTCCTAGCACCAAGTGACCCCCAGATATGGGGGATATGTCAAGTACTTTTCTACAGCAGAGAATTACATTTTGTGACCCGACTTTGCGGCCACATATCTCGGGGCCACTTATAGCTAGAAACCCCAAATTTGGTATGCAAACACAGTAGAACTAGCACTACAACCTCTCTATGTTTCTATCACCAAGTAACCCCGAGATACGTGGACCCAAAGTCGGGTCGCAAAATATTTTCGAATTCGGTTGAAATAATTTCAAATGCAGTTGAAATATTTTCAAATGCAGTTGAAATATTTTCAAATATGGTTGAAATTATTTCAACTGCATTAGAAAGTATTTCAACTGCATTAGAAACTATTTCAACCAGATTTGAAAATATTTCAACTGCATTAGAAACTATTTCAACCAGATTTGAAAATATTTCATCTGCATTAGAAACTATTTCAACTGCATTAGAAACTATTTCAACCAGATTTGAAAATATTTCATCTGCATTAGAAACTATTTCAACTGCATTAGAAACTATTTCAACCAGATTTGAAAATATTTCATCTGCATTAGAAACTATTTTTATCACCAAGTAACCCCGAGATACGTGGACCCAAAGTCGGGTTGCAAAATATTTTCGAATTCGGTTGAAAAAATTTCAAATGCAGTTGAAATATTTTCAAATGCAGTTGAAATATTTTCAAATGCAGTTGAAATATTTTCAAATGCAGTTGAAATATTTTCAAATCTGGTTGAAATTATTTCAACTGCATTAGAAAGTATTTCAACTGCATTAGAAACTATTTCAACCAGATTTGAAAATATTTCATCTGCATTAGAAACTATTTCAACTGCATTAGAAACTATTTCAACCAGATTTGAAAATATTTCATCTGCATTAGAAACTATTTCAACTGCATTAGAAACTATTTCAACCAGATTTGAAAATATTTCATCTGCATTAGAAACTATTTTTATCACCAAGTAACCCCGAGATACGTGGACCCAAAGTCGGGTCGCAAAATATTTTCGAATTCGGCTGAAAAAATTTCAAATGCAGTTGAAAAAATTTCAAATGCAGTTGAAAAAATTTCAAATGCAGTTGAAATAATTTCAAATCATGTTGATACTATTTCAAGCGGATTCGAAAATATTTTGCGACCCGACTTTGAAAAAAAAAATGAAATTGATTCTAAAAGCCCCATACACACGGTCGGACTTTTTCATCAATTTGGTCCGATCGGACAAGGTTGTTGAAAAATCAGACCGTGTGTATGCACCATCGGACAGTGTTCGTCGGTTTGTCCGTCGGACAAAGTCTTATCTCCTGCTGGAAAGATTTCCCGTCAACCCGGTCCGATCACACCAAATCCGAGCGTGTGTACGCTTGTCCGACGGACAAAGTGCTACGCATGCTCAGAAGAAATTCTGTGACGGAAGCGCTCGGTCAGGTAAAACTACCTTTCCTAATCGACACAGCACATTCGTCACGCTGCAATGTTAAAATGTCTTTAATGCAGCGCATTCTCTTTTTCTTTACAATGCAACAAGAATGACATGTTTTAGCTGCTCCTATTCACCCGCACTTCTCACAAACTTACTTCTTTATTACTTTGCAGCATTTATACACTACATGTTTATTTTTACTCTGAACGGAAAAGAATCTTTGTTATTTTTTTACCATGATTTGTCTTTTTTTTTTTTTTTTGGGGAATACATATTTGAATGTTTTTTTTTTTTTTTTTTGGAGGGGGGTTGTGTGTCTCAAATTACCAAAAACACATTATTTACATTTGTATTTCTTGCTTAAATTTACTAGGAGGTTGTTTGTTGTTGTTGCCCCTTGTTAATTCTACTTTAGGATTAGTGAAATGTACCAGCCTACTCAAAGAAAAACTGTCATTGTAGCAAAGTAAAACACAATAGTCAATGATTATTTCAAATCAAAAAAACCTTTATTTAGGTCACACCAACAAACCAAAGAGGAACGCAGCCATGGTGAAACTTGGGGAATTTGCAAAGTCTTGGCCCCCCACGGCAACCATCATTGTCCAAGCGTAGAAAATTGGGGGCCTGAGGAGTACGTATATTAAGGGGAGTGCAATCTGGTCGTGAAGTCCAAAGTATCCGGAACTGCAGCAGATGCCATCTAGGTCCCCAGGCTCTGGTACTACAAGAGGCTCCATCTTCTCTCACACCAGACTGATTGCAGGTCGTCACTCTCAGGTCTTCCTTCCACGCTTCCTTCCACGCTGTGGCTGTCGTGCTGGTGGGGTGGCAGAAGGAGGAGGAGGAGGAGGAGGAGGCGGAGCATGGTAACTATGGCAAACATGTGTGACTGGGGTCATCTCCCCAGCCCTACCCTTATTTAGGACATGGAGGATGAGCCCCTCACACATGTTGCGTTGCCCCACCTCCATACCCATCATTTTTGTGACAACCACCGAGCCAAAGGTCTCCTCGTCGGCGGGTGTGGCATGTAGGGAGTCTGAAGCCTCTCTGATCATCCGGAGCGCTGACTGTGCCGCATAACCCCCCCTTCTCGCCCTTTTGTACGGAGGGCGGAGGGGAGGGGTTTGGGTGTCAGTCAGGCTCCGAGGCCTAGCCCCCTCTTGGCTGCCACTACCCAGCTGGTGGCTGCCACTAACCCCTGCCTCCTCCTGACTGCCACCTTCCACAGCCACCTCCTGGCTGAGGTCTTCCTGTGTAGGAAAAAGGGACATAGTTTCAGTTATTTGTTCATCAAACACACACAATTCTCATCTAGTGACTGGTGCAAAATGTTTACAAATAGAAAACCATACAATTCTCAGCCCAGCAGTTTAGATTCTGGCCCCAAATGTCTCCCACACCACTGTCTGTTGATATGTCAAACACGTTAGGAACTAAGCAATTGGCGATCCTGAATTAAGTGAACATCATTCATTATTCCCATAAATGGTAACAAAACTACTATACCTGGAACAAGCTGGGCTCCTCCACCTCTTCCAGACTGGAAGGCCCAGGTTGCTCCTCGGAAGCCTTATCAGGGGTGGGCTGTGCGCAAGGAAGCGTGGAAGGAGGAGTTGAGGTTGGCTCCGTGACATCAGCCTGGTCCTTCAGAAAATGGAGACTCTGATAGTACCAGAGCTTGGGGACATAGACCTCATCTGCTGAAGTTGCAGTTTCCTCAGACTTCACGACCTTCTTCCTCTCCCTGATATACGCACTCCTCAGGCTGCCAATTTTCTTTCTAATATCATCAACAGTTGCCGTGGGGAACCTTGGCTTGACAAATTCCACAAGTTCCTCCAGGGCTGCGTGCCTCTTTGGTTTGTTGGTGTAATGTGGGTGTATACCCTGCCACAATATGGGAAAATCCCTGTATTTGGCAATGAAGAGGGGGAGAAAACTCATGTCGTTGAATCCCTTCATATCAATCTCTGCAAGACACAACAACACACCAAACCCTATAAATTATGTCAGGCTAAACTCTCCTAATCTTCTCCATAAAGAAGCCTCAAGTTCAAATCAGTCTAGGCTAGTTATGTACCAACGTTAAATTGTACCTTCGTTTGTAGCGATCGTCTCGTGTGAGTTTTCTCTCCCCTCGTCTCCCAGATCGTGGCTACGACACAGGCGTGTGACGTTTTATATACACTGCGCATGCTTCAAACTCCGCCCGCCCCTGACGATCTTTCTCGTCTATTCCCCACCCCTTCTCTTTACGGCGTAGTGGGGAGAGCACATGGCGGGGACACAGCAGGTGCGCCACAAATATCCCACCAACGAGGAGGAGGACGAGGAAAGTCCGGAGGCAGAAACGTCCCGATCCCGGAACCTGAAATTCAAGGCCTCCAATATGTCATTTGGAGAAATGTTGGAGATGGTGGACATATTAAAGAGGAGCGACTATGATGGGAAGTATGGGCCTTACCTCAACCCCAATGTCCGCAAGGCCAAGATCATGTCTAAAGTTGTGAGAAGGCTGTACAATAATTTTGGGGTACAACGATCCAAGGAGCAACTCAGGAAACGCTGGTCAGACCTGAAACTGAGGGAGGCCGATCAGTACAGAAAGATCAAGAGAATTCTTCAAAAAAGTAAGTAGTTGTGTTTTGTGTTTGATTTCTTGCTTGCATACTGCTCCATTGTGTTTTGATTTTTACCAAGTTGTACATTCCAAAATGGCCACTTTCAGGTTCGTCTGTGCATTCGATCGTACTCAGCCTCGATCTTTCTGCCACTGTCATGGTCGTGTGTGTGTGCATTCGATCGTACGCAACCTCGATCGTTCGGCCACTTATAATACGATGTTTGGTGTTTTTTTTGGGAAAGGAAGTTTGTTCTCACTAGAAATGTCATCAAGAATGTAAAGCCAATTTATTCAATGTAAAGGAGAGGTCACTCAGTAGCTGTTTACCCATCTGGACTCTAGAGCACTAGTGCTGGGACACCCAAACCCCCTTTTTATTATGCTTTTCCACACATGTGCTCCAGTGGATACTAGAGGGGGGTCTCCATCACACAAACTTCTACCAAAAAGCTAGTCAGTTTAGCACCTTTACAAAGTGACTTCATTCATGTAGTTGACATTTGTAACTGGCCAAACTAAAATAGTGTCCGTCACTTTCAAGCAATGTTTGTCATTTCCTATTTCTGCCCTCAATAGCTTGTGTTGCTAAATCTTCCTTTTGGACATTCTCATAGGGGAGCGAAAACTTGGGCCGTCTGAGGAAACCCCCAAACCAACACCTACCAAAAAAGGGGAAAGAGCAGAAGCAGAGGAGGAGGAGGAGGAGGAAGGAGAGATCATCGAACTTGGAGAAATTGTCACCACAACAGGTGAGTGTGGGAGAACACAGCTACTGGTAAGCTAATCCATGTATGGCTGCCTCATTTCCAACACCCCATTTTTGTTTGTTTGTGGTTTTTAGGTGACGTGGATGTTGTGGAAGAAAAATCGCACTTTACCACAGAGAGTGCCCACGTACTCATCGGAGAGATAATGGTCTGCAATAGAGATCTAGATTACATAAAGCAAAACATCAATGATGTTCAACAAAAATTGAAGAACATCATTGATATTTTAGGAAAAATATGAAAACGCACCAAGTAATTAACACACATTTGTGCCAGCTTCAGAACACATTTGCAACTTAAAAACTGTCTGAAATTTGGAACATGCACACATTGTGTCCACATGTGCAAGCTCCCACCATGGTGGATGAATGGCAACGTTTTTTTGGGGGTGCAAACACTTTACGAACTACGAAAGTGGTTGTGGTGAAGGGGTTGCACCCCCAAAAAACGTCCATTCATCCCCATGATGGAAAATGGCACTTTTGAAGCTTCTAGGCATGTGTTTTACCATCTAATGACCATTTTCAGTCCCAAATTGTGTGCATGTTCCAAATTTCCACTTTTCGGGGGTGACCCCCCCATGTGATGAAGGCAAGATCAAACACACTTTGAACATATAGTCATGTCTGATCTTGTCTTCACTTTACAAAGTTGAACTTTCCAAGTTCCTAGGTTCTGTTTTGCTCCATGCCTGGTTTTACCAATTGCGGAATGTTTGTAAACAATGTTGTAAATAACCAAGATGTTGTCAGTTTTGGCGTGAAGATTGTAAACGCACTTGGGAATGTTTTCCTAGTAAACTTTTATTTTTCTAAATGTGTGGCTTCCTTATTTAAAAAACACAATGCATTATGTATGTAAAATGAAAAGGATATGGGGGGCAATGGGTGTTATTTACTAAAGGCAAATCCACTTTGCACTCCAATTTTCTTTCCCGGGGAACTTTTTCAATGCACTTGTAGAGCATAGCGGATTTGACTTATGTAAATGACACCCACAGTGCTTTGTACGAAAACACGGAGCACTGCATTTTGGAGAATACACACATGTCAGACCTGGTGATGAAAAGGAGTATTTTGGGTGTCAGTTATGCAGTACAAACCTTCTCTAGACCAAAGATTAGGTAGCAAACACACAACATGAGAATAATCTTTTTGGGAAGAAGAGGCTGTTACCTCCTTTTGCCCAGAAAGTGCATTCCCACTGTCGAAGGCAAAGGGAAAAAATGTCAAAGTAAAATAAGCTAAAAAGAAGACTGAAATGACATGAAATCATAGGTTGGTTAAAATATCAGATTTATTAAAAAATGCCTCTCACACATCGTCAGGCAGAGCAATGGCCCCCCCTACCCACAAAGTACTGCATATATTGGTCCCGGACCACACGGGCATTTAGAGGGGGCAAGCCTGGACGTGCCACTCGAAGGGCTGTGAGTTCGGCATTTGGAGGGCCCTCCACATCTGGGCCAACGGGCACCACATAGTTCCTGTTATGTCTTTTGAGGAAGTTGTGCAATATGCAACAGGCAAGAACTATGTGGTTCAGTTTGTATTCCGCCAAGTTAAATGCCGTCAGGAACAGGCGGAAGCGGCTGGCCAGGATGCCAAAAGCGTTCTCCACAACTCTTCTGGCTCTGGACAGCCTGTAGTTGAAGACCCTCTGGTCCGGGTGAGGGTCCTCATCGGGAACGGCCTCATCACATGGGGAGTCAACGCAAATGCTTCATCTGCGACAAAGACGAAGGGGAGTCCTTCGGCATTCTCCTCTGGAGGTGGCAAGCACAGACTGCCACTTTGGAGACGCCAGTAGAACTCCGTGTGCGTAATGGCCCCACCATCCGATATCCGGCCGTTCATCCCCACGTCCACATACATAAACTCGTATGTTGCCGACACCACCGCCAACATCACTACACTATTAAACCCTTTATAATTATAATAGTAGGACCCCGAGTTGGGCGGTGGGACGATGCGGACGTGTTTCCCATCAATTGCCCCTCCGCAGTTAGGAAAGTCCCAGCGGCTGGCAAAGTGGGAGGCCACAGTCTGCCATTCCTGTGGCGTGGAAGGGAACTGTGGAGTGAAACAAGAAAAAAAAATTAGTCACTTTGCACCTAAACATTGCAAGCAGATTAGACAATCAACATCTTGGAACAAGAGCATTGTATAAAATTGGAGGCTGGAAAGTATTTGCACAGAAAAGTAGAGGCTCCCCTTCACAGATTACTCACCCCCCCATCAATCCCCCCACTTCTGATGGGCCATTGGCAATAACTAGGGGTTTTGGGGGGGGGGTGGTGGACAGCTAACCCTCTGCACTTCATTGATTGGCAAATGGCTCAATAATGTGGGCTAGTTTGGCCAGACCCTCTGTACTTAACACTATTGGCAGGCCACAGGAAAGATCAAATAACATTTCAGGCGCCCCCCCCCCCCCCCCCCCCCCCCCCCCCCCCCCCCCCCCAAAAAAGGCAGGCACAGTGTGACATTATTAAATTACCAAGCAAGCTAATAGGAGGGAAAGAAGACAAAAAAATAGGAAATGGAATGTATGGAGGCAGTCCGTCATCCTGAGAAAGTTCCTGAAATCATCAGGATTATTCTCCCGGATCTCACGAAGCAAAGGCATGTGCGAGAACTGGTCACGCTGAAGCAACCAATTCTTGGTCCACATACTCCTCGTCACTCTGTTCATGGACGGGTCTTGGGTCAAAGCTAAAAGCCCGACACCAATTCCGCGTACAGCACGAACTCGGCGACGAGTACGCACGGGAAACATCGCTCAGAAGGTCACAAAAGGTCGGCTGGTCAGAACGGACAAACAGAAAGCACCGATAAACAGCAAGGCCTGAAAGAACGAAGTGAATACCAGCAACGAGCAGACAATAAGCAGTGCAAATCAAAGCGTCCTATATCAAGATATAGGCCGCAATGACCAACAAATGCGAACTGACTACACGCACTAATAAACAGATACGCACGACAAGCACAAACTGAAGAGCAGTAACGATCTGAGTCAGAAAACTGAGAAGCGCGAATCTTAAGTCACCAAACTTCCACTAACTCTCGATAAACACGGGATCAGCAGAAGGAGCCCAACGGGTGCCTGACGTGGTGCTGAACTTCCCTTTTGTAATCTCGTGGACGACGACTTACGTCACGACGTTCTTCCGGACCGGATATTCCGACAACGTAGTCCGACCGTGTGTACGCAACGCCAACATCGGACAAAGTACGTCGGACAAAGTCCGACTGACCTGGTCCGCGGATTGTCCGAGCGTGTGTATGGGGCTTAACAGTCTGCAGAAGATCTGCAAAAAAAAAAAAGAAGTGAAATTGCTGTTAATAGTCTACAGGAGATCTGCTATTAAATTATATATTTTTTTTTCTATTCTGTTCTAATCTTTTCTATTTGAATTATAAATTTTGGAAGATGGTTATTTACTTATATACATCTGTCACATAAAAAAAAAGATGTGAAATGGCTGTCACGGATTTCGATCGCAAGGCAAGTACATATGCTGTATGTCATTGTCCACTTGCCACAACACCTGCCACAAGTGCCAAGACACCTGCCATGAGTGCCACGTGACCGACCACAAGTGCCACGTGACCTGCCACGTGACCAAGTTGGGGATTGTCCACTTGCCATGTCACCTGCCACAAGTTATGGGGTTCCTAGCACCAAGTGACCCCAGATATGGGGGATATGTCAAATACTTTTCTACAGCAGAGAATTACATTTTGTGACCCGACTTTGGGGCCACGTATCTCGGGGCCACTTATAGCTAGAGACCCCAAATTTGGTATGCAAACACAGTAGAACTAGCACTACAACCTCTCTATGTTTCTATCACCAAGTAACCCCGAGATACGTGGACCCAAAGTCGGGTCGCAAAATATTTTCGAATTCGGTTGAAATAATTTCAAATGCAGTTGAAATATTTTCAAATCTGGTTGAATTTATTTCAACTGCATTAGAAAGTATTTCAACTGCATTAGAAAGTATTTCAACTGCATTAGAAACTATTTCAACCAGATTTGAAAATATTTCAACTGCATTAGAAACTATTTCAACCAGATTTGAAAATATAGAAACACCAAATTTGGATATGTTGCAGTGCTAGTTCTACTGTGTTTGCATACCAAATTTCTGGTTTCTAGCTATAAGTGGCCCCGAGTTACGTGGCCTCAAAGTCGGGTCACAAAATGTAATTCTCTGCTGTAGAAAAGTACTTGACATATCCCCCATATCTGGGGGTCACTTGGTGCTAGGAACCCCATAACTTGTGGCAGGTGACATGGCAAGTGGACAATCCACAACTTGGTCATGTGGCAGGTCACGTGGCACTTGTGGTCGGTCACATGGCACTCATGGCAGGTGTCTTGGCACTTGTGGCAGGTGTTGTGGCAAGTGGACAATGACATACAGCATATGTACTTGCCTTGCGATCGACATCTGTGACAGCCATTTCACATCTTTTTTTTTATGTGACAGATGTATATAAGTAAATAACCATCTTCCAAAATTTATAATTCAAATAGAAAAGATTAGAACAGAATAGAAAAAAATATATAATTTAATAGCAGATCTCCTGTAGACTATTAACAGCCATTTCACTTCTTTTTTTTTTGCAGATCTTCTGCAGACTGTTAGAATCAATTTCATTTTTTTTTTCAAAGTCGGGTCACAAAATATTTTCGAATCCGCTTGAAATAGTATCAACATGATTTGAAATTTTTTCAACTGCATTTGAAATTTTTTCAACTGCATTTGAAATTTTTTCAACTGCATTTGAAATTTTTTCAACCGCATTTGAAACTATTTCAACCGGATTCGAAAATATTTTGCGACCCGAATTTGGGTCCACGTATCTCGGGGTTACTTGGTGATAGAAACTCCATAACTTGTGGCAGGTGACATGGCAAGTGGACAATCCACAACTTGGTCACGGGGCAGGTCACGTGGCACTTGTGGTCGGTCACGTGGCACTCGTGGCCGGTCATGTGGCAATCGTGGCAGGTGTCTTGGCACTTGTGGCAGGTGTTGTGGCAAGTGGACAATGACATACAGCATATGTACTTGCCTTGCGACCGACATCCGTGACAGCCATTTCACATCTTTTTTTTTATGTGACAGATGTGTATAATAAATAACCATCTTCCAAAATTTATAATTCAAATAGAAAAGATTAGAACAGAATAAAAAAAACATATATAATTTAATAGCAGATCTCCTGTAGACTATTAACAGCCATTTCACTTCTTTTTTTTTTGCAGATCTTCTGCAGACTGTTAGAATCAATTTCATTTTTTTTTTCAAAGTCGGGTGGCAAAATATTTTCGAATCCGCTTGAAATAGTATTAACATGATTTGAAATTTTTTCAACTGCATTTGAAATGATTTCAACCGCATTTGAAACTATTTCAACCGGATTCGAAAATATTTTGCGACCCGAATTTGGGTCCACGTATGTCGGGGTTACTTGGTGATAGAAACTCCATAACTTGTGGCAGGTGACATGGCAAGTGGACAATCCACAACTTGGTCACGGGGCAGGTCACGTGGCACTTGTGGTCGGTCACGTGGCACTCGTGGCCGGTCATGTGGCAATCGTGGCAGGTGTCTTGGCACTTGTGGCAGGTGTTGTGGCAAGTGGACAATGACATACAGCATATGTACTTGCCTTGCGACCGACATCCGTGACAGCCATTTCACATCTTTTTTTTTATGTGACAGATGTGTATAATAAATAACCATCTTCCAAAATTTATAATTCAAATAGAAAAGATTAGAACAGAATAAAAAAAACATATATAATTTAATAGCAGATCTCCTGTAGACTATTAACAGCCATTTCACTTCTTTTTTTTTTGCAGATCTTCTGCAGACTGTTAGAATCAATTTCATTTTTTTTTTCAAAGTCGGGTCGCAAAATATTTTCGAATCCGCTTGAAATAGTATTAACATGATTTGAAATTTTTTCAACTGCATTTGAAATGATTTCAACCGCATTTGAAACTATTTCAACCGGATTCGAAAATATTTTGCGACCCGAATTTGGGTCCACGTATCTCGAAGTTACTTGGTGATAGAAACCAAATTTTGAGAGTTTGTAGTGCTAGTTCTACTGTGTTTGCATACCAAATTTGGGGTTTCTAGCTATAAGTGGCCCCGAGATACGTGGACCCAAAGTCGGGTCGCAAAATATTTTCGAATTCGAAAATCGGTCGAAAACTAAACGAAATCCGAAAACGAATTTAACAAATGTAACGAATCTAACTAAACGAAATTAATTAATTAACGAATTAAAACGAAACGAAACGAATTTTTTCCTTTTGCACATGTCTAGTGATGGGACTAACACACTACAAGTCCTATAGGTTCTTCTGGGAACAAAATATAGGAGCTCTGTGTGATGGGACTAACACACTACAAGTCCTATAGGTGCTTCTGGGAAGAAAATATAGCTCTGTGTGATGGGACTAACACACTACAAGTCCTATAGGTGCTTCTGGGAACAAAATATAGGAGCTCTGTGTGATGGGACTAACACACTACAAGTCCTATAGGTGCTTCTGGGAACAAAATATAGGAGCTCTGTGTGATGGGACTAACACACTACAAGTCCTATAGGTGCTTCTGGGACGAAAATATAGCTCTGTGTGATGGGACTAACACACTACAAGTCCTATAGGTGCTTCTGGGAACAAAATATAGGAGCTCTGTGTGATGGGACTAACACACTACAAGTCCTATAGGTGCTTCTGGGAACAAAATATAGGAGCTCTGTGTGATGGGACTAACACACTACAAGTCCTATAGGTGCTTCTGGGAACAAAATATAGGAGCTCTGTGTGATGGGACTAACACACTACAAGTCCTATAGGTGCTTCTGGGAAGAAAATATAGGAGCTCTGTGTGATGCCACTAACACACTAGAAGTCCTATGGGTGCTTCTGCAAAGAAAATATAGGAGCTCTGTTTGATGCCACTAACACACTAGAAGTCCTGTGGGTGCTGCTGAGAAGAAAATATAGGAGCTCTGTGTGATGCCACTAACACACTAGAAGTCCTATGGGTGCTTCTGCAAAGAAAATATAGGAGCTCTGTGTGATGCCACTAACACACTAGAAGTCCTGTGGGTGCTGCTGAGAAGAAAATATAGGAGCTCTGTGTGATGCCACTAACACACTAGAAGTCCTATGGGTGCTTCTGCAAAGAAAATATAGGAGCTCTGTGTGATGCCACTAACACACTAGAAGTCCTGTGGGTGCTTCTGGGAAGAAAATATAGGAGCTCTGTGTGATGGGACTAACACACTACAAGTCCTATAGGTGCTTCTGGGAACAAAATATAGGAGCTCTGTGTGATGGGACTAACACACTACAAGTCCTATAGGTGCTTCTGGGAAGAAAATATAGCTCTGTGTGATGGGACTAACACACTACAAGTCCTATAGGTGCTTCTGGGAACAAAATATAGGAGCTCTGTGTGATGGGACTAACACACTACAAGTCCTATAGGTGCTTCTGGGAACAAAATATAGGAGCTCTGTGTGATGGGACTAACACACTACAAGTCCTATAGGTGCTTCTGGGAAGAAAATATAGCTCTGTGTGATGGGGACTAACACACTACAAGTCCTATAGGTGCTTCTGGGAAGAAAATATAGCTCTGTGTGATGGGACTAACACACTACAAGTCCTATAGGTGCTTCTGGGAACAAAATATAGGAGCTCTGTGTGATGGGACTAACACACTACAAGTCCTATAGGTGCTTCTGGGAAGAAAATATAGCTCTGTGTGATGGGACTAACACACTACAAGTCCTATAGGTGCTTCTGGGAAGAAAATATAGCTCTGTGTGATGGGACTAACACACTACAAGCCCTATAGGTTCTTCTGGGAACAAAATATAGGAGCTCTGTGTGATGGGACTAACACACTACAAGTCCTATAGGTGCTTCTGGGAAGAAAATATAGCTCTGTGTGATGGGACTAACACACTACAAGTCCTATAGGTGCTTCTGGGGAGAAAATATAGCTCTGTGTGATGGGACTAACACACTACAAGTCCTATAGGTTCTTCTGGGAACAAAATATAGGAGCTCTGTGTGATGGGACTAACACACTACAAGTCCTATAGGTGCTTCTGGGAAGAAAATATAGCTCTGTGTGATGGGACTAACACACTACAAGTCCTATAGGTGCTTCTGGGAACAAAATATAGGAGCTCTGTGTGATGGGACTAACACACTACAAGTCCTATAGGTGCTTCTGGGAAGAAAATATAGCTCTGTGTGATGGGACTAACACACTACAAGTCCTATAGGTGCTTCTGGGAAGAAAATATAGCTCTGTGTGATGGGACTAACACACTACAAGTCCTATAGGTTCTTCTGGGAACAAAATATAGGAGCTCTGTGTGATGGGACTAACACACTACAAGTCCTATAGGTGCTTCTGGGAAGAAAATATAGCTCTGTGTGATGGGACTAACACACTACAAGTCCTATAGGTGCTTCTGGGAAGAAAATATAGCTCTGTGTGATGGGACTAACACACTACAAGTCCTATAGGTGCTTCTGGGAAGAAAATATAGCTCTGTGTGATGGGACTAACACACTACAAGTCCTATAGGTGCTTCTGGGAAGAAAATATAGCTCTGTGTGATGGGACTAACACACTACAAGTCCTATAGGTGCTTCTGGGAAGAAAATATAGCTCTGTGTGATGGGACTAACACACTACAAGTCCTATACGTGCTTCTGGGAAGAAAATATAGCTCTGTGTGATGGGACTAACACACTACAAGTCCTATAGGTTCTTCTGGGAACAAAATATAGGAGCTCTGTGTGATGGGACTAACACACTACAAGTCCTATAGGTGCTTCTGGGAAGAAAATATAGCTCTGTGTGATGGGACTAACACACTACAAGTCCTATAGGTGCTTCTGGGAACAAAATATAGGAGCTCTGTGTGATGGGACTAACACACTACAAGTCCTATAGGTGCTTCTGGGAAGAAAATATAGCTCTGTGTGATGGGACTAACACACTACAAGTCCTATAGGTGCTTCTGGGAAGAAAATATAGCTCTGTGTGATGGGACTAACACACTACAAATCCTATAGGTTCTTCTGGGAACAAAATATAGGAGCTCTGTGTGATGGGACTAACACACTACAAGTCCTATAGGTGCTTCTGGGAAGAAAATATAGCTCTGTGTGATGTGACTAACTTACTACAAGTCCTATAGGTGCTTCTGGGAACAAAATATAGGAGCTCTGTGTGATGGGACTAACACACTACAAGTCCTATAGGTACTTCTGGGAACAAAATATAGGAGCTCTGTGTGATGGGACTAACACACTACAAGTCCTATAGGTGCTTCTGGGAAGAAAATATAGCTCTGTGTGATGGGACTAACACACTACAAGTCCTATAGGTGCTTCTGGGAAGAAAATATAGCTCTGTGTGATGGGACTAACACACTACAAGTCCTATAGGTTCTTCTGGGAACAAAATATAGGAGCTCTGTGTCATGGGACTAACACACTACAAGTCCTATAGGTGCTTCTGGGAAGAAAATATAGCTCTGTGTGATGGGACTAACACACTACAAGTCCTATAGGTGCTTCTGGGAACAAAATATAGGAGCTCTGTGTGATGGGACTAACACACTACAAGTCCTATAGGTGCGTCTGAGAAGAAAATATAGCTCTGTGTGATGGGACTAACACACTACAAGTCCTATAGGTGCTTCTGGGAACAAAATATAGGAGCTCTGTGTGATGGGACTAACACACTACAAGTCCTATAGGTGCTTCTGGGAAGAAAATATAGCTTTGTGTGATGGGACTAACACACTACAAGTCCTATGGGTGCTTCTGCAAAGAAAATATAGGAGCTCTGTTTGCTGCCAGTGCCTGCCACTAACACACTACAAGTCCTATAGGTGCTTCTGGGAAGAAAATATAGCTCTGTGTGATGGGACTAACACACTACAAGTCCTATAGGTGCTTCTGGGAACAAAATATAGGAGCTCTGTGTGATGGGACTAACACACTACAAGTCCTATAGGTGCTTCTGGGAAGAAAATATAGCTCTGTGTGATGGGACTAACACACTACAAGTCCTATGGGTGCTTCTGCAAAGAAAATATAGGAGCTCTGTTTGCTGCCAGTGCCTGCCACTAACACACTACAAGTCCTATAGGTGCTTCTGGGAAGAAAATATAGCTCTGTGTGATGGGACTAACACACTACAAGTCCTATGGGTGCTTCTGGGAAGAAAATATAGGAGCTCTGTTTGCTGCCAGTGCCTGCCACTAACACACTACAAGTCCTATGGGTGCTTTTGGGGTGCAGTGCTGTACTAACAGCACTGCGGTTGGTACTACTGAAATACTGTGCTAACAGTAAGACACGCACCAGACTAACCCCCAGCAGCAGCGTACACCGCGTATCACTGCTTTGTTGGCTTCCCATACCACTCCCGGGGCACAGTGAGGTGTAGAGTTTAGGGTAAAGTACTGTTCAATTTCTCGTACTACATCTGTCAGTATTTCTGGGTTACTTAGTAGGCTCTCATTTAATCTCCATGGTTGTCTCTGTGCTTTGTGGATGTCTGTTATGGAGTACTTAAGAGTTATAGGGGCGTGGTCTGACCATGTGATTGATCCTATGGTGGTGTCTCGAATAGCTTGTAAATGTCTATGGGGTATCAGGAAGTAGTCGATTCGTGAGTATGTCTGATGTGGTCTAGAATAAAAGGTGTAGTCACGTTCCCCAGGGTGAAAGAGGCGACACACGTCAATCAGTTGTTAGGTGTGCAGGGTAGAGGAAATCTTTTTGTGTGAGTCTCGAGAGGTAGAGGATGTTCCTGTGGATGTGTCTTCGGTCGGCACAAGGGGGACGTTAAGGTCTCCTCCTACAATAAGTTGTCCTTCTGCAAATTTGGCAAGTTTTTCTAGGTGTTTCTTTAGGAACCCCTCTTGATGTGTGTTGGGGGCGTATAGGTTGGCAAAGGTCACCTTCACGCCCCACATACATCCTTTAATCACCTGATTACTTTGCACTTAAACCCCCCTCGTGACCAGACCAATTTTCAGCTTTTGGCGCTGACGCACTTTGAATGACAATTGCGCGGTCATACAACACTGTACCCAAATGAAATTTTTATCATTTTTTTCCCACAAATAGAGCTATCTTTTGGTGGTATTTAATCACAGCTGGGGCTTTTATTTTTTGCTAAACAAACAAAAAATGATGGAAAATAAAATAAAAAATCATGTTTAATAGTTTGTTATAAAATTTTGCAAACAGGTAATTTTTCTGCTTCATTGATATGCGCTGATGAGGCGGCACAGGTGGGCACTGATAGGCTGCACTGGTTGGCACTGATAGGCTGCACTGGTGGGCACTGATAGGCTGCACTGGTGGGGACAGATAAGTCGGTACTGATGGGGACAGCAAAGATGGCACTGATGGGCACAGATGGGTGGCACCGATGGGTGGCACCGATGGGCACTGATGGATGACACCGATGGGCACTGATGGGTGGCACTGATGGGTGGCACTGATGGGCACTGATAGGTGGCACTGATGGGCACTGATGGGCACTGGTAGGTGACACAGATGAGCACTGGTAGGTGACACAGATGAGCACTGGTAGGTGACACAGATGAGCACTGGCAGGTGACACTGATGTGCAACACTGGCACTGTGGGCACTGACAGATGGCACTGTGGACACTGACAGATGGCACTGTGGGCACTGACAGATGGCACTGTGGGCACTTTAATTGGGCAAAGGTGGGCACCATGGATTGGGCACATTGCTGGGCACATTGCAGTGAGAGGGACTGATGTCCCTCTCACTGCCGCCGGTGATCGGCTTTTTTTTTTTCTCCTTGCGCTGTCAGCGCGAGGAGGAAAAAAAGCCGATTACCGGCTCTGTTATTATCACATGATCAGCTGTCATTGGCTGACAGCTGATCACGTGGTAAGGGGTCGGGATCGACCCCTTACTCGGATCTGTGATCCAGCGAGTCTCACAGACTCGCTGATCACAGAGCGCGCCGCGCGCGCCCTTTCAGGGGGCGCGCAGGCAGCTCGTGGTCGGGACGACGTCAATAGACGTCGTCCCGGCACATTAGATCCACGCTGTAGCCGTCATTCGGCTATAGCGCGAATCTCGGGTAGTTAATAAATAGGAATCGTCCTTCTCTATCTGACATTAGGTCGATGTTCGTTCATGGGATTCTAGCTGAAATTAGAAGAATAGAATAGAATAGCTTCAGTGTATGTGGAATGGTGTACTACGGGGTAGAATCTGTTCTTCAGTACTGGGATTGTGTCGTCTCTAAAGTGGGTCTCCTGAAGCATGACAATGTCTGCCTGCATTCTGTGCATGTCATGAAGGAGCATGCGTCTCTTTTCCGGTGTGTTCAGGCCCTTTGCGTTTAATGAGATTATATTTAGTTCTTCCATGTTGAGACGGTGTGGGGGGGGGGGGGGGGATGTGAGGGAGAGGGGAAGTGTCAGAGAGATTAGGGGAGGGGAGGGGGAAGAGGTTAGGCAAGCGAGCCTGTATAGAGAGAGTGAGTTCTGGAGGGGGGGGGATAGAAAGAGGGCTACCTAAGGATGTGTAGCCCTTTAAGGAGTAACTAATGTAGCTGTTTCAGCCAATACGCTCTCCAGCAAGACACTGGGAGTTGAGCGCGGCCCTAGTGTGGGGTGTGGGTAGACAGGGCCGAGAGTCAAGCTCCCGGGAGGACCCCCCTCCAACCCTATTCATGTTGTAATGTGTAGTCTAAGAACGGTATGACCTATACATATGTAGAAATCAAATGACAAAAATCAAGAAAAACAAAAAACGAGAGTCAGAAATAAAAAGCACAAAATCAAGAGCATTTAGTTAGCTAGTGGCTCTGTAGCTTAGATTGGGCCTGCAATATGACATATGAACATTATAACAAGACATTATAAGATAATATAATATGGCGGAACATTGGCGTCTGATATAACATCTGGGAAGGGTGAGGACTCCTTTCCCTTGACTGGGTAATTTGGGGAAAAATACTTGCCCACTGCATCCTCGGTGGGTAAAACAAAAACAAAAAGGGGGGATGTAAACTTAATACCTTACACAGGCTTGACATATGTCCGACGGGGTCACTGCGAATCCTGATAGGGTCCTTCGCTTGGCGTGTGCCCATAGCGGTTGCTCAGTACTTCATCCTCATGTAAGGGTAAGTCTCCGTAAACTGCCTCCCAGAAAGTGAGAGCGTGAAACCCCTCTGGGGAGAAAACCCATCTGTTGGGTGCTGCGCCCAGCTAGGTCATCTTGGCAGTTGTTGGGGGGTAAATGTCTTGTTGATGGTGTTAATTGCGGACTTCTGGAGGATGGGCAATCAGGATGTCTCTGAGGCAATGGGCTCACCCTCCCAACCAACCGAACCCCCCCACCCCACCAAACTTGGAGGATGCAGAGAAACTGAGGGTGCTAAAAATGCCAAAGCATGTTAAGGAACAGGGGTCGGGGGGCAACATCAAAAAGAAAGGGGATCTCTCACATGACAGGGTCCCACCCCTCGTCACTTCTCATCCAGGCCTTGCAGGTGTAGAGGGCCCTCTCCAAAGGGGGCTTCAGTTTACATAGTGAGTGGGTGTGTTGTGCTGCCTTGGGAGTTTGTGTGCTTTCTGCTGCGATTTTTAACTCTGCCTTTTGGGCAGTACATGTGCATCAGCTTACTCAGACTGTGACCATAGTCCTCCGAGTGTCCCCTATGTAGTCTCAGCTGGGGGCTTCGGGTATATAGGTCAGGGTGGAGGCAGGTCTATGCAGAGGGTGATGCAGCAGTGCACGTTCTGATCCTCCCTAGCCTCTCAAGCAGTTACATACTCTGCAGTGTCCTAGGCTGGAAGTCCGCCATAGTGTGCAGTCAGGGTGAGAAGAAGGGGGGGAGCAGTCGGCGGCAGTCCCCATCGGACAGCGATGGTAAGTGGTGACTCTAGTCTTGTACACAGTGGTGGACAAAGTGCGGGGTGTAGGGTGGGAACTAACACCTGGGGACTGCGGGGATTAAAACATTAACAGTGGGACCCGGTCCAGGGAAGTGGCATAATGCCTACTCACGTCCTTCTTCTCCTGGCGCTGCGCGTGGTCTTCTCCTGTTCCTCTGTTGGCGGGGTTGCTGCGGGCCTCTGTACGGTGGGTGACCCGGTCTGCCGGTGGGTCGCGGGAGCAGTTGAAGCCAGTCTGGAACCGGAATCGGGTCAGAGTCTAAGAACTGGAATAGCCCCGGCAGGTCCCTCGGGGTCAGAAGTGAGTAAGCCGCTCCTTCTCTTCTGAAGGTAACCGCTAGGGGGTATCCCCAGCGATATGTGTGCCCCTTCTGCTTGGCCAGCTCTATGATCGGCCTGAGCATTGCTCTGCATCGCAGGGTCGCCCTGGAGAGGTCCGGCAGTATAGTAATGTGAGCGCCTTCTATTTTTAGCTCTCCTTGGTCCCAAGCTCTGCGGAGTATGTTTTCCTTCTGTGGGTACCTCAGGAGCCTGCAGACCACATCTCTTGGGTGGTCCGGATCAGCTGACCTGGGGCCCAGGGTCCTGTGTGCCCTGTCCACGTCTATCTGGGCTGTAGGGTCATCTAGGACTGTGCGGAAAATGTTCTGTACGATGTCCCCCAGATCTTCTGCGCCCGCCGGTTCTGGTAATCCCCGCAGCCGCAGGTTGTTCCTACGGCTGCGGTCTTCTATATCTTCTAGGTGAAGCTGGAGGGAGATGGCGGTGTCGAGCTGCTGGTCACGGTCCCTCTCCAGTGTCGATACCCGGCTCTCTAGGGCAGAAAAAGAGGCCTCTCCTGAGGTCACCCTCTCAGAGAGGGTATGTACATCCTCCCTTACCTCCTGAATATCGCGCCTGTGCGATTCCTCCAGACGGCAGGGCCTGTCTCATTGCCCTCAGGTTCTGATCCGACTGGTGTGATTCTGGGGAGTGCCTGGAGGATGCCATCCTCAAGTGGGGTGATTCCGGTGTACTTGTGAAGCTGTTTAATGGGACCAGGGGGTCCCGGATTGATAGCCACTCGTCCTGGTCTGGTGCCTCAGGGGAAGCTCCACGTGCGCTGCCTCGTGGAGCTGCTGCTCTTGCTCCGGTGGAGTGTCTCTGATTAGGCTGGAAATAACGGTGTAAATCACCGGAAGAAAGGCTGGAACGGGTCTCTCTCGTCGTGCTTCTTGTTCTCCTCCTCCTACTCCATCCTCCCTCTCCTCCTCGGCTGACTCCTCCTTTTCCGCTGCTACCGTCTATTCCGATGCACCGCCCAAGATCCCCAGAACCTTTCTGGGATCCCTGTTGTTGTCCGTGGATGGGGGGATGAGAACGAGGAGGACGACATTATCCTGGATGATGAGCAGGAGCCAGGCCACCACACCGCTTCCAGTTTAGTGCATTGGGGCCTTCATGCTTGTGTTTTAACAGGGACCCCCGTATAAAAAGCATAAAAGTCAAGGACCAGTACTGGGTGGCAACGTACTAAGACCCTTGGTACAAACACAAAATGGCGGAAATGTTACCACCATCACAGAGGGCTGTCAGAATGGAGCACTTACAGGTTTTGCTTAGAGAAATGCTGCATTCTGCTTTTGCGTGCGCTGGCAGAGGAATTCCCACTCCCAGAGAAAGAGTTGCGGGTACCAATCCAACAGCGCCTGCAAGAAGAGGGCGGTGTGTTGGTCACTTCTGATATGAGATATCATATCTTCTGATATTACACACAATGGTTACTTACCGATAGTAGACACTGGAATAGGCTCTTCTCATCCTTCATAAGCTAAGGTTTTTCTGAAACAGTTATGCTACCAGTTTGGAGTTCTGGGTGGTTGAATGTGAAAGTAAAATCTGGTCTTGGTGTCAGGTTTCTTCCCCACCTCAAAGAGGCAGGTCTCCCCTTTGAAACTTGCCGGCGTTGTTTTTCACCACTCCATATGATCCTACTCGGGTAACTCAGCAGGCCTGTAATTACCTCCGGTGTACTTTCCACGAGACCCTATTTGGGGTGTTATACCCTCCCTCAGGTTACTTAAGCACTTATACGTAGCCGATTAGGGTAGGAGCAGATTCTGCTCCCTCCCTTTTCTCCTCTTTTTTTCTCTGTCCTTGATCTCTTCCGTCTTCTCTACCCCTTACCCCCCTCTCCCTCCTATTCTTTCTCTTCTCTCTTCCCCCCCACGAGGGCCCTCTCCGCTTGCTGACTGGGGGTGGTGCCGGGGCACACTCCCTTCCAGTAACTATGCCTCCTGTGAAGCACTCATCAGCTCCTCTATCCCTCAAAGTCTATTCTCTAAATGCTAAATTCTCCTCAACGTCCCTGAGAAATGAGGTAGTGTACTTGACGAGGTACACTACCAAAGAGCCCAATTTATTTTTTCTACAGGAAACCCACTTTAAATCAGGATCCATTCCCCGCCTATCCAATAGTCACTTCCCGGAGGTCTATCATGCAACCTGTGCTGATTCCAAAACTAAGGGAGTCTCCATAGTGCTTGCGGGGTCGTTCGCCTTTTGCCTAATGGGCCAGTTACAAGATCCAGAGGGCAGATTCCTCTTTATAAAGGGAATCTGGAAAGACAGACCAGTGACACTAGCTAATATTTATTGCCCCAACTCTAAGCAGGTGACCTTTTTGAAAGAAACACTTCTGCGTCTTACAACGTTTCAGTCAGGCCTACTGGTTCTGGGGGGAGACTTCAACATGGCCCTAGACCCACTCAGTGACACCTCGACAGGTACCTCCTCACTGTCGTTCGCTGCCTTATGGCAAGTGAAACTTGCTCTAGCCTCTCTCACACTCCATGACACCTGGCGCACCTTAAACCCACAAGGGAGGGATTACAGGTTCTTCTCATCCCCCCACACGTACTATTCCAGGTTGGATTACCTTTTCATACATCAAACGGACTTACCCTACCTTCATAAAGCGACAATAGAGAATATGATACTCTCGGACCATCACCCGATCATTCTGACTTTACACTTTCCTCAGAGGGAAACGTCAACCAAGATTTGGAGACTGGACGCCTCCCTACTTGCAGACCCTGGGGACTATTAAACAGGTCATTAGTGACTACTTTTGACAAAACGACACCCCAGATGTGTCACCCATGGTTTAATGGGAGGCACATAAGTGTGTCGTAAGAGGTCATCTATTGGCCATTGCGGCACGAAAAAAGAAGGACCACCAGGCCCTGATTTGAGATCTATCTCACAAAATAACCCTGCTGGAAGCACAGCACAAAGGCTCACTAGCAATTAAAGTAGCGACAGAACTAGCTGAGACACGGGCACTCCTATTGGAAGAATTACTTTCAAGAGAAAGGAAACGACAGACGCTATCACAAAAATTATTTTATGAGCAAAGCAATAAACCAGGTAGACTTTTAGCGAGGTTTACGCAGAATCGAACTCCACAGTCAACCGTATAGTTGATACTCAGGGGGGGATTCACTCGAGAAATTAGGACATAGCTCGACAGTTTCGTATATTTTATAGCAACCTTTACGACCTGAAATCTAACGAGAATAGAATGGTAACTTAGGACGCACGTTTGGATCTAATGCAAGACTTCCTTAGCAAGCATAGTCCTTGCGCGCTCTCACCGTTTTCGTCAGAGGAATGGATTGAGGCCCTAAAAACCTTGAAACTTGGCAAGTGCCCGGGGCCGGACGGATTCTCGGCACTATACTATAAAAGCTTCTCAGACATTCTCGCACCAGGTTTCCTTAAGGCCTTTAATGGGCTATCTCAGACCCCTTATACCTCAGGGAATTTATTAGAGGCATATATATCGGTAATACCCAAAGGAAATAAAGAGCCTACTAATGTAGCCAACTACCATCCCATCTCTCTCTTGAATGTAGATGTCAAGCTGTTCTCTAAGATCCTGGCAACCAGATTGTCTTTCCATCTACCGGCTTGGGTGGGTTTGGAACAGGTTGGATTTGTTCCTGGCAGGGAAGCCAGAGACAACACTATCAAGGCTCTAAACTTACACCATTGGCTTACCTCGTCTCAAAGAGAGGGTTTTTTCCTGGCAATGGATGCGGAGAAGGCGTTCGACCGTGTGGCCTGGGATTACATGGACGCGGTCCTGGAAGCTCTGGGCCTGGGAAGATGTATGCGGGCCTTCATTAGTGCTTTATACGCCAATCCCATGGCCAGGGTGCGGGTTAATGGCCACCTGTCAGACGCCTTCTCCATCCACAATGGAACTAGACAGGGATGCCCTCTTTCCCCACTGCTGTACATCCTTACTCTGGAACCTCTATTGCATTGTATTCCAGCAAATTCTAACATAAAGGGAATTGAGGTCCATCAAAGGAAATACAAGATAGCCGCCTTTGCGGACGACATCTTGCGCTTCCTTTCATCCCCACTGACGTCCCTGCCCAATCTGTTGCCGATATTAGAACAATTTAAAACCATATCAAACTTGAAAATGAATTATTCGAAGTCCTTTGCACTAAATATTTCATTACCCCCTAAACTGGTACAACTCTGTCAGTCGAATTTCCCTTTTTGTTGGAAATCAGAAGCCATCACCTACTTGGGTATTCAACTTCCAGGAAAACTGAAAGACCTCTATGAAAAAAACTTCCTGTCAGAACTTAAAAACATAGAACTAGATCTCCACAAATGGGAGGCTCCCACTGTTTCCTGGTTCGGTAAGGGCCTCAATCCTTAAGATGACGGTGCTTCCCCAGATATTATACAAAATGCAGACCATCCCAATCCACCTACCTCCTTCCTTTTTTGCATCCTACAGGAGGATGTGTAGAGTTTTTCTTTGGAGAACCAAGCCAAGCTCGAATTAGGTGGGTGAAGTTAGCCCTACCAAAATCCGGGGGTGGTATAGGTTTTCCGGATCTGCAGAGGTACTACTGGGCTGTCCATCTAGCCAGGGTGGTTGACTGGCGATTACACACGCAATGCAAGAGTTGGGTGCTGCTTGAGCAGTTAATCTGGGGAGCGGAACTTCGTTTAATCCCCTGGATCTCCAAAATACACAGAACGCCTCTTATACATACGCACCTGCTTATTGGGGCGACACTTCAAGCATTTGATAGGGCCTGCAAAACTCACATGATATCAGACAAAGACTGTGCAATCACCCCCCTTAAGGGCAACCCAGACTTTTCCCCAGGAATGGCCAAAGATTTCTTATTAAGGGAATGGCCATACGCAGAAATGCAGGCTAAACATTTTTTCTCTAGGAGCACGTTCCTCCGCCATAGGGAACTTGCTGCGATGTCCAACACTAAATCTTTGCCTTTTTGGGCCTATATGCAACTTAAACACTATTTGGACAACGCGGCCAGCAGAATCATGTGATCTCAGTGCTCTACACCTCCTTGTTCAAAGAACCGTATGCCTCTTTGCACTCGGAGCATATGTTCTGGGAAACTGAGCTGAACATGACGATCAATGACACCAGTTGGGACCGTGTTCACTTGAACATTCATAAAGGCTCTCTGAATGTCCACACCCAGGAAAACAGGTATAAAATTAAAACAAGATGGTATAAGACCCCAGGAAATTCTGCACAAATTAATTCTGTCGGTTTTAGACCGATGCTGGAGATGCAAACAAGAACTGGGCACCTTTCTCCACATATGGTGGAAATGCCTTATGATCCAGCCTTAGTGGCGATGGGTTCAAGACCTTACGACTGTGATTTCCTCTCTCCCTTTGGAATTCTCACCGGCACAGTACCTCCTTCACCTCTCCAAAATTGCTCCAAAAAGATACCATAAGTCATTGGCCATGCATATGATTAATGCAGCCAGACTCTGCAGGTTCACTGGTGGTCTAACTGCCCCCCCTCAATGAAAGAATGGACATCACGCATTAATCGGATAGCAACGATGGAGGAGCTGATATACACCACTCAAGACAGAATCTCTACGTTTACAGCAACGTGGGCCAATTGGTTTGAATTCCGAACCTCTCAGCAATACCAAGAGCTAATACAAAGCATTACCTAACCTGTGTCCAAATAGTATGGACACACTTTGATGATACAACCCTAAACGCTCTGGATTGGGGGTCTCTGGTGGCGCACCCAGTGGCGGGTGGAGGGGGTAGCTGGTGCCCACCCCCCCCCCCTATCAGGCTCTCATACTCTTCTTCTTTCCTTTGCTACTCTTTCTTTTCTCTTCCCTCTCTACCTAAGGTGGGGGAGGGGGGGCGGGCTGATTGGTCTACTCGTCTCCCACCTTCCCCATACCCAGCCCAATAAATAGAAAGCAAATCGGGGGGCCAGGGGGACCTAGTCCTCTTGATTGCCCTGAAAGGACTATAATCATAAGAGATACCAAGACCAATTATGGTTACGCATTGACAATCTCAGGGGAAAATTCGCACCTATATCTGTCAGGCACTTAGAATGCATTTAACCACTTGACCACTGGGCACTTAAACACCCTTAATAACCAGACCAATTTTCAGCTTTCGGTGCTCTCACACTTTGAATGACAATTACTCATTCATACAACACTGTACCCATATGAAATTTTTGTCCTTTTTTTCACACAAATAGAGCTTTCTTTTGGTGGTATTTAATCACCTCTGGGTTTTTTATTTTTTGCGCTATAAAAGAAAAATGACTGAAAATTCAGTAAAAAAATGAATTTTTCTTCGTTTTTGTTATAAAATTTAGCAAATTTGTAATTTTTCTTGATAAATTTTAGCCAAAATTTATACTGCTACATATCTTTGGTAAAAATAAGTACAAATTGGGGTATATTATTTGGTCTTTGTGAAAGTTATAGAGTCCACAAGCTATGGTGCCAATATCTGAAAATTGATCACACCTGAAGTACTGACGGCCCATCTCATTTCTTGAGACCCTAACATGCCAGAAAAGTACAAATACCCCCCAAATGACCCCTTTTTGGAAAGAAGACATTCCAATGTATTTGGAAAGAGGCATGGTGAGTTTTTTGAAGTTGTCATTTTTTCCCACAATTCTTTGCAATATCAAGATTTTTTTTTATTTTTTATTTTTTTTCACAAAATTGTCATATTAGCAGGTTATTTCTCACACACAGAATATGCATACCACAAATTACACCCCAAAACACATTCTGCTATTACTCCTGAGTACGGCGATACCACATGTGTGAGACTTTTACACAGCGTGGCCACATACAGAGGCCCAACATGCAGGGAGCACCATCAGGTGTTCTGGAGCACCCAGGACAATTCTGACATTTCTCTCCTACATGTAAAAATCATCATTTATTTGCTAGAAAATTACATAGAACCCCAAAATATTATATATGTTTTTTTAGCAAAGACCCTAGAGAATACAATGGCGGTCGTTGCAACTTTTTATCTAGCACGGTACTTGCGCAGCAATTTTTCGAACGTGTTTTATTTGGAAAAAAAATGTTTTGTGCTTTACAAAAAACAAAACTGTAAATTTAGCCCAATGTTTTTGCATAATGTGAAAGATGAAGTTACGCCGAGTAAATAGATACCCAACATGTCACGCTTCAAAATTGCACACACTCGTGAAATGGCGCCAAACTTCGCTACTTAAAAATCCCCATAGGCTTTAATTTTGTTTACTGGTTACATGTTTTGAGTTACAGAGGAGGTCTAGGACCAAAATTATTGTTCTCGCTCTAACGTTCGCAGCGATACCTCACATGTGTGGTTTGAACACCGTTTTCATATGTGGGCGGGACTTACGTATGCGTTCGCTTCTGCGTGCGAGCACACGGGGACAGGGACGCTTTAAAAAAAATATATATATTTTATTGTTCATTTTACTTTATTTATTTTAGTTTGACCCTTTTTTTCCCCCCAAAAAATTTTTTTGATCACTTTTATTCCTATTACAAGGAATGTAAACATCCCTTGTAATAGGAATATGGCATTACAGGTCCTCTTTACAGTGAGATATGGGGTCAATAAGACCCCACATCTCACCTCTAGGCTGGAAAGCATGAAATAAAAAAAAAAAAAAAAAAAACGATCCTGGCTTTGATCGTAGCGAGTATCGCAGGGTATTGTTGGGTATTGCAGGGTATTGCAGAGTATCGCCGGGTATTGCAGAGTATCGCAGGGTATGGTAGAGTATCGCAGAGTATCGCCGGGTATTGCAGAGTATCGCAGGGTATGGTAGAGTATCGCAGGGTATCGCCGGGTATCGCCGGGTATCGCAGAGTATCGCAGGGTATCGCAGGGTATCGCAGGGTATGGCAGAGCATCGCAGAGTATCGCAGGGTATCGCAGGGTATGGCAGAGTATCGCAGGGTATGGCAGAGTATCGCAGGGTATGGCAGGGTATCGCAGGGTATGGCAGAGCATCGTAGGGTATGGCAGAGCATCGCAGGGTATGGCAGAGCATCGCAGGGTATGGCAGAGCATCGCAGGGTATGGCAGGGCATCGCAGGGTATGGCAGAGTATCGCAGGGTATGGCAGAGTATCGCAGGGTATGGCGGGGTATGGCAGAGTATTGCGGGGTATGGCAGAGTATTGCGGGGTATGGCAGAGTATTGCGGGGTATGGCAGAGTATTGGGGGGTATGGCACAGTATTGGGGGGTATGGCACAGTATAGGGGGGTATGGCACAGTATAGGGGGGTATGGCACAGTATTGGGGGGGATGGCAGAGAATCCATCCATCCATGCTCAGCCATCCCTCCATACCCTGCAATACCCAGCAATACACTGCAGGCTATTGCTGGGTATTGCAGGGTATGGAGGGATGGCTGAGCATGGATGGATGGATGGATCGGTGGTGGCAGAGCAGGCTGTGGGCACTACAGATCCCGCCCACAGCACTGCTGCCACCGATCCCTCCCCCTCTCCTCTCATACTGTACCGATCGGTACAGAGAGAGGAGGAGAGAGGAACCGGCGTCATCAAATGACGCCGGTTTGCTTACATGTGATCACTCCGTCATTTGACGGAGCGATCACGTGGTAAACGGCCGCGATGAGCGGCCGTTTACCGTGATCCATGATCCGCCGGGTCCTCTGGACCCGGCGATCATGGATGCTCTCGAGTGCGCGCACCAGGGGGCGCGCAAGAGCAGAATTCTGTGAGGCCGTTAATTAACGGCCTCCCAGAGTTAAGCAACCGCCCTGTAGCCGTTTTTCGGCTATGGGCCGGTTGTTAACTGGTTAATGCAGGAACTACAATTAAGTGTACTGAATTATGCAGATGTATATGGCAATGTTATTTGTACCCTGTTCTGATATGAAGATATCTCTTCTAAATTACCAGGACCGCCACAAGTGATGGGGGGGGGGGGGGGTACAGAGTCATGGGCCCTGGGTCCCCCCACCCCACAGTGTCCCCCTCTATGTGTGCTCTCCCTCCAGTGTCCCCCTGTTTGGGTGTCGCCCTGTGTGTGTGCTCTCCCTCCAGTGTCCCCCTGTGTGCGTGCTCTCCCTTCAGTGTCCCCCTGTGTGTGTGCTCTCCCTCCAGTGTCCCCCTGTGTGTGCGTGTCCCCCCCTGTGTGTGTGCTCTCTCCCTCCAGTGTCCCCCTGTGTGTGCATGTCCCCCCCTGTGTGTGTGCTCTCCCTCCAGTGTCTCCCTGTTTGTGCGTGTCCCCCCCCCTGTGTGTGTGCTCTCCATCCAGTGTCCCCCTGTGTGTGTGCTCTCCCTCCAGTGTACCCCTGTGTGTGCATGTCCCCCCCCCCTGTGTGTGTGCTCTCCCTCCAGTGTCCCCCTGTGTGTGTGTGTGTGTGTGTGTATGTCCCCCTGTGTGTGCGTTCTCCCTCCAGTGTCCGTGTGTGTGTGTGTGCATTCTCCCTCCAGTGTCCCCGTTTGTGCGCTCCCCCCCTACAGTGTCCCACATTGTGCTCCCTCCCCAGTGTCCCCCTGTGTGCTCCCCCCCAGTATCCACCTGTGTGCTTCCCCCCCAGCTACACACACACACAGTGTCCCCCTGTTTGCTCTCCCTCCCCCCGTGTCTCCCTGTGCAGGTGTAGCTTATGTGTGGGGACCAAGGGGGCCCCATGATCTTCTATTGCCCGGGGGCCCCATGAGTTGTCAGTCCGCCCCTGAGCGAGAGCAATAATTCTAGCCCAAGACCTCCTCTGTAATTCAAAACTGGTAACCTATAGAAATATTTAAACATCACCTATTTTTAAGGGTCAAAGTTTGTCGCAATTCCACGAGCGGGCGCAATTTTGAAGCGTGACATGTTGGGTATTAATTTACTCGGCGTAACATTATCTTTCACGATATAAAAAAAATTCTGCTAACTTTGCTGTTGTCTCAAGTTATTTTTGAATTAAAATTGTATTTTTCCCAAACAAAAATGCGCTTGTAAGACCACTGCGCAAATACGGTGTGACATAAAGTAATGCAACGACTGCCATTTTATTCTCTAGGGTGTCTTAAAAATATATATATATATATATATATATATAATGTTTGGGGTTCTAAGAAATTTTCTAGCAAACAAAATAATATTTTAACTTGTAAACACCAAGTCTAAAAATAGACTCGGTCCTTAACTAGTTAATCTACAAACATCCCTTACCCGCAAAGGCAGGTTTTTTGTAAAGGTGAACTATCCTTTTAACCACTTCAATACCGGTCACTTTCACCCCTTCCTGCCCAGGACGATTTTCAGCTTTCAGCGCTGTTGCATTTTGAATGACAACTGCGCGGTTATGCAACACTGTACCCAAACTAAATTTTTATAATTTTCTTCCCACAAATAGAGCTTTCTTTTGGTGGTATTTTTATTTTTGGTGGTATTTTTATTTTTTGCTAAACAAACTAAAAAAGACCGACATTTTTGACGAAAAAAATGTTTTTCTTTGTTTCAGTTATAAAATGTTGTTTTCTCCTTCACTGATGGGCACTGATAAGGTGGCACTGGGGGGCACTGATGAGGAGGCACTGATATGTAGAATTGATGGGCACTGATAGGCGGTACTGGTATGCAGCACTGATGGGCACCGATAGGCAGCACTGATGGGCACTGACAAGCGGCTGTGATGGGCACTGACAGGTGGCACTGATTGGCACTAATAGGCGGTACTGATTGGCACTAACAGGTGGTACTGATGATTAGGTGGCATCTGATGGGGCTGTGCTGATAATCAATGTGCTGATTATCAGCACACACACCCCCCCCTCCCCCCATCCCTCTGACAGGGAGAGCCGCCGATCGTCTCTCCCTGTCATCGCGAACCGAGGAATGCCGTTTACTGGCACTTCCTGGTTCACGCGATGATCAGCTGTAAGGACGCAGTGGTCAGATTCTCCCCTGCTCCTTAGCAACCAGCTCAAATGAACGAACACCGCATACGTTATCTAACGCAAAATTCTTAGTGAATTGCACTTTCAAAACTCAATTACTGCAAGGGCTATTTTACCACATTTTATTGCCCGTTATTTAACTCTTAGTGAATTGACCCCCTATGTGTCCATGTACACATAGGCTTTTACAAGAGTTTAGAAGCTGCCGTGATTAGGGGGTGTTCAACCTCCCTCAACCACCCTCTCCTGAATACGGAAGAATCACGTTAAGGATAGGAACATTTACACTACGCCATGGCCGCGTTTAGGAGCTTTTGACGTTTATTTGCCAAAGCCCCTAAACGCAACCCCATAAAAACCTATGTGTCCATGTACACATAGGCTTTTAGCAGAGTTTAGGGGGATTTTAGGAGCAACCGCATTTCTTCCACGTTCACGTTGGGCAAAGACCGCTAAACGTGGCAAAAACAAGTGTAAACCACGGTACCAAGTTTATACGTGTTTTTGCAGTGCTTCATTTTTTTTTTTTTTGCAGGGGAGGTTAGTGGCCTTAATGGAAGCTTTCTTCGCACATCTAAATAAAGCCTGCAATGAACACAGTGTGAATGAGCCCTAACTGCCACCCTCAGAGAGTGTGAAGCCTCCACTATGTACACTAGGGGGCCCCCCACTCTCCTTTCTAGTGGTACCCTTCTAGCCAATGAGTGTCAGGGCTCTTTAAGCGGGCGGTATAAAAGCAAGTGAGTGCACTCCTCCTCTTCTTGTCTCAGCTGAGAGCCCAGACACTCCCCGCCTTTGGTTCAGTACTCCTTGCCCGTCTCTGAGGTAACAGCGAACCCCTCTTCTGTCAGCCATGTCTGCCGGCGAAGAAGCGGTCCCCGCCCAGACTCCCCAGTCAGAGGAGCAGCCGCCGTCTCAGGAGGAGAGTCAGGCCGCCGAGCCCAAGAAAGAAGAGCTGGAGCAGAAGCCAGCCGAGGAGGCGGCGGAGTGCGGGGAAGAGGCGGTGGCTCCCCCGCAGCCTGAAGTCACCTACAAGTCTCTGGTACTGAGCGGACATGGCGGCTATGATAAGGTGAAGCTGCAGAACAAGAAGGGCGCCCCCAAACCCAAAGCCGGGGAGGTGCTGATCCGGGTCCGAGCCTGCGGGCTCAACTTCGCCGACTTAATGGCCAGACAAGGAGTGTACGATCGCCTGCCATCCCTGCCCGTCTCCTTGGGAATGGAGTGCTCCGGAATTGTGGAGGAGATAGGAGAAGGGGTCACCGACAGACAGGTCAGTCCTACACATCGATGGATGGATGGGTGTGACCCTCATCGCATCACCTGCACTGCTACAGAGAAATGGCACCTCAGCAGCAGGGGAACTTACCTGCTGGCGTTAGTGATTAACTGACCAATCCCCCCCCCCCCCCCCGTGTTCTGTATTGATTTAATAATTTGCCCATGTATTGATAGACTTGTTAATAGACGATTAGCTGTACCAGTACTTCAGGCTGATTATCTCACTTGCACACGAGGGGGCGCTGTTGCTTTCTACCCATTGAGGTCTATTATATGGATGGGCTGTGGCTGGCTGTCGGTGCAGGCTGATGCTTCTCCTGCTGACTGTACTGCAGCCATTCTCAGTTCCTCCAGAGGTTGTTGGGGGGGGGCTCACTGACCTCCCACTGGATGGTGGGAAAACGGGTGTATAGGCGCTGCATCCTTCCCACATAAAAGCTCCTCCCGGTGCTCAGTCATTGAGACTGCTGACGTACCGAATAAAGGGATGGGTCTGCACCCTGGATGACATCCACAATAGTTTTTTATTTTTTTTTATTAAATGCATGTACAAAGCTGTAAACCAGCCCGGTTTACAGCTTTGTACATGCATTTAATAAAAAAATAAAAAACTATTGTGGATGTCATCCAGGGTGCAGACCATCCCTTTCCTTCCCACTGGATAGTGTGTGCAGGTTCCAGGGCCAACACCACTTAGCAGATCCACTGGCATGACACCGGTGGTCTTTTCAGCTGTCTAAAAGTGGCATTCTGACTCTTTTTTGGGGGCATTCTGCCCAATGTAAGGGACTGGGTTCTGAGACCTGCATAGACTTTCAAGGGTTCCTCTGAGACACAAAGGTGGAGAATCACTGAATTAGAGCAGCCAATCTCTGAATGGGGGGGGGGGGGGAAATGGTTTACCATTTATTGGTTAGTTTTAAATGTGTAGTAGAGATCTAATCTATGCTAGATGGCCACACCTAAGGCTACGTTCACACCAGTGGTTAGGGCTGGTGCAAATTGTAGCAGCAAGGTGCGTCCAGCAGTGATCACCTCAGATAATTGTTGGCTGCGCAGAGTGGGGAGTAGCTGCTGGCAAACCTGTAATTGTGGTGAATGGGTTACCTGCTAAGAGCCGCAGAAAACTGCCACTACAGTTCACACTAGCGTTAATTGCTGTTGTGAATATAGCCTAGATCACACCAAACATGTTGCAGTACTGTACAATCTTTTATTTACCAGAAAAATCGATGTGTATCTATCCATCCCCCCCAATCAGTCAGGCTTCTGTTTTTGGTAGATCTAAAAGACTTCACAGATTGTAAGGTATGTGGTGAACTAAGGACCAAATTTTCAAGAAACACCAGGCTAAGGATTATTGTAGATCGTTAGAAAAGTGCTGCTTATTGGATGAGTCCAATAAGGCTTAAACATGGTTTACATGGATGCAAATATTATGTGTGCATGGAGCCCATTGTCTCTGGTATGAAGTGTGTGTGTGTGTGTGTGTTTGTGTGTGTTGCAATTAGATCCCCCCCCCCCTCATTTATTTATTTGAGGTTTCTGGTGCATGTGTCTGACTTAACATTTCTGTTTTAGTGAGCATTAGCTGGTAGTTGTAATATCCATTTACAATCCTATTTAGAAGAGCTGTTTTGAGGGAAAAATTGTGACATGGTGAGAATTCATAATTTCCCCTGTAATTAGCTTGTCAGACAATATTGTGATCTATGGGCACCTTACTCAGGGCTTTGTACAAGATACAGAATCGGTGAACTTAATTGTTCCTTTGTCTTGTACCTGAATGTGGTAAACCCTGACCATACACCAATGTCTAGGATTTCAAAACTCCTGTGATTTATAGAATGAACTGTAGTAAGACTTGCTGTATCTTTTGTGGTTTGTGTCTACTGATCAGTCATGGCATTGTGGTTGTAGATCACGTACTGGTGAAATGGGTGTGGCAGTCAGTAGTACAGATTCTAAAGCTCTCTAATTCCATAGCTGTTAAAGAATTTTGTGGTCTTTGGGTTTCTCTATGTACCAATTACCCTCCCACCAATACGTTTTTTTTCTCATCGACTTTTTTTAATGTGCTTCTAGAAGAATCGTATTGCTGGGGTGGCTTTAACCACACCCATTGGACCATGATGCAATATTTATTGAAGTTTCCCATTCAGTGTTTTATATAAATGCCTATAGGTTCTTTCCTTCTACCCCGAGTTCCATAAATATTTAGGAGTAGTTTGTGCATTTGAGTCTTTTTTTTTTTCTTAATTTTTTTCAGATGCCCATTAACACCCCTAGTGCACATGTTAACATTTGAATGCAGGCAGTGTTCAGATCAGTGCAACTACCTCCATAGTTGCCTGTGCGCAGCTTTAGGCAAATTCTTGTGCAATAACAGACTGCCTGCATGCAGAATGGGTGTCAACCCCCATCGGAAGCCCTAAATGCCAAAAGTAATTTCCATTTTAGATTGTATTTTAGATTTAGTGTTAATGGGAGTAAAACCCTTTTTCTGTTGGCTTAAAGTTACTAAACCCACAACAGTAAAATCAGTCTTTATATGCAGTAAAGCATGTGTTCTACTTACTGTGGAATCCTCTGCATTGTGTAAAAAGGCTGTTTGATCCCGTATGCTTGGATCCTCCCTTCCTTCCCCTGTCCCCTGATTTCCTGATAAGACTATGGAGTCAGGCTGCACATGCTCAGTCTGGTGTGTATTGCGAGAGGTTTTTTCTTTAGCCCTGTGCTGATGACATGCATGCTTCCATCAGCACTGTTAAAGCGGGATTCCGCCGAAAATACGTTTTTTTTTTTTTTTTCCCCAATCAGTGTGAAATATAGACATACATAACATGTCACTTACCTGCTGCAGTTCTTCTCCCCGCCGATTCTGTCCGTTTGGATAACATATAAAATATCTTGCTGGACGATTCCATCTTGCTTGTGGGCACAAGCATTTACTTCCGGGATGCGGTGAATGCTGCGCTCCCAGCATTCACCGCTCGATCCCGCGCATGCCGCATCCCGCGCATGCTCAGTTCGTAAAATTTCTGGTTGCCATCACAACGGCCGAAATCTCTCGAGATTTCGTGCTGACGGCGTCCCCCGTGGCTTCATGGGAGGAATGCAGAACAGCTCCCAGAAGTCATTGCGGAGCCGGGGGACAGCCGAAAACACGCCTACTCCCACGGGAGGACAGACCAGAAGCCAGAGGAAAAATGTGTAAGGTAAGTTAAATTATTTTTTTTTTAATGGTCATTGGTGCATCAGCATTGCTAACTGCTTTCAATAAGCTAAAGAAGTTTTTTGGAGTACCAAACCGCTTTAAGACAGTCAGGGCTCTTGCAGTCTCATAAAAGTCAGAAAACTCCTCCTTCAAGCTTTAACCAGTGCTTGACTGGGCACTGATGGAAGTCGCAAGACTACTATATACTGCTAAGGTATTTAGCAGTTTATATTTACTAAAATTGCATTCCATGTTGTGTACTGTTGGAGACCAGATATAGTGAATGCAGAGTCCTGAGTTTAGTAATGCTTTGTCAGTGCAGATGCTATGAAAACCATGGACAGCATTTTTATTCTTTGAATGCATAAGAGCTCTATTTTTGTTAGCCTTAACCTTCAATGCATTTTCATAGCTTAATAAGAATCCTCCCTTTTGATGCTGTTTTCCCCTGTAGTATCTTCTGTTAGAATGTTTATAGCTTTTCAAACAAAGTGTAAAACCAATTTCACATGTAAAGTGACCTTTTTTGTTAAAGCTTCACTCCATGCACAGACTTTTTTTAAATTTAACCACTTGCTTACTGGGCACTTTCCCCTCTCCTGCCCAGGCCAATTTTCAGCTTTCAGTGCTGTCACTTTGAATGCGCGGTCATACAACACTGTACCCAAATTAAATTTTTATAATTTTCTCAGGTTTCTTTTGGTGGTATTTGAAAACCACTGGGGTTTTTTGCTAAACAAACGTGGAACATTTTGAAAACCCATGTTTCATAGTTTGTTATAAAAACGGGTAATTTTTCTCCCTTGACATGCACTGACAGGTGACATTGATAGGTGGC
The DNA here is from genome assembly GCA_028564925.1 of Lithobates sylvaticus. Taxonomy (NCBI): domain Eukaryota; kingdom Metazoa; phylum Chordata; class Amphibia; order Anura; family Ranidae; genus Lithobates; species Lithobates sylvaticus. The sequence continues at coordinate 91,799,986 of CM053037.1, forward strand.
ACTTTTGTGCAGATGGCTCTGGCTGTTCTCCTTGATTGGGACTGATGTCCCTCTAACACTTTTCTCATGCTGCAGCATCTGTCCCATGTTGGCTGATCACATGACCTGCTTGCTCAATTCTTTCTCTACAGTGAATTTGATCCTGACAACATTGTCTGCATCCTTCCTGAGCCTGGCACTGCTCTGCCCCACCAGCAGATAGCTGGGTAGGGAACAAAAGTAAATGTACTCCTGTGACTCTCGAAGTACAGCCAAAAAAGCTTTTGGTCATTTATTTTAATTACCCTTTGTATATTCACAGGACATAAAATGTTTGCTTTATAAAAAGTTCAGAAACTCTTTAAAGTTCTAATGACTGGCCTCTAGCTTGTGCTGTGGGTTTCTTTTAGTACTGTACAGGCAATCCCCTGACCCCCCCCCCCACCCCTCCTGAGGGACTAACTTCAGGATTCAAAGTGATACAGCTCATGTGCACCCATCCAGCCCACTCTCACTGCCTGTGCATGTACAGGAGCAGCAGTTTGGAGTCTTTGCATGGGAGTGAGCATTAAAGTGTGTGTGTTAACCCTAAAAAATACAGATCCTGGTCCCTTAAAGCAGATTACACTGCAGTGCTTGTGCTGTGTAATCTGCCCCTCTAAACTGTAAAAAAAAAAAAAACTGAACCTGGCACTTCCTGTATGCCCTCTCTGCACTGACCACAAAACCAGGGCTGATCACCGTGGTCAGAGTATGCCCCTGCATCATACATCTGTCCTCTTGGCTCTCCTCCCTCACCCCTTCTTCCCCCCTCCTTCCTGCCAGTCATCTCCCTCTGAAACTAGCTTTCTAAATACCAAATTTGAGCTGTCTTCAGGCTGGTCACATGACTTGCAGCTGCTTTACAGCTACGATACAGAGCTTCTGCGGAGGAGACAAATGGCCACATGATCTCCCCAGCTGAGTCAAAGGGAGATTGTGGCCCCTCCCACAGAAGCAATCCATCAGAGCTGTAAAGCAGCCACGTAATGTGACTGGCCTGAAGAAAGCTCAAATTGGGTATTTAGAACGCTAGTTTTCCCAAAACTTTCAAAACGGCACCTGAGATCATGGCTCCTCCCACAGGAAAATCTTTATCAGGAGGCCTCCACTTTGCTTCCATCAGTTTTTGTTACCTCCAGCCTGCTTCATCTCAGGGCTTTCCTGGGAGATGAAAGGTTCTCGCCTGTCAGTTTTTTTATTTATTTTTTTTTTTCTAGCAGTGATCCTCCCACTTGCCTCTTGCTGGATGATCTTGCAGGCTCCCTCTCTCCTGAGTCTGTACTGCCTGGGAGTGCTGGCTTTTTTTTTTTTTTTTCTTGCAGGATGGCCAGTTGGCTGTGGTCCCCTGCTGGCCACCCGCATTGTGGGATGGCAGCTGTGCAAGGCTGAGCAGCTGCCATTGTTCTGGTGGCTGAGGAGTCCTCGGCCGTGTCCTGTGCAGTGTAAGGAAGAGGCAGCACTTCTGGGTCAAGTGCGCGGTGCCATTTCCAGCCACAAGCGCAGGGGGACAGGGCAGGGTCACCTGATGCCTTCTTAAACTTCTGGTTTGGGGTCAGCACAGTGTTTTTGAATCCAGAACCAGCTTTTTTGCCATGCAACTGCAGTGCACTCTGCTGTGGAGGACCATGCAGTGTATTAGGGGGCAAGGCACCAGCAAGGCCAAGGTAAGGGACTCCTTTTGTTACTCTGGGCTGTCTTCTGTGGGGTTTTTACCCCCACCCCTCTCTCCCTGGGAATGTATAGTGCAGTGGCTAGTGGGTTAGCACTTCTGCCTAGCATTAGGGGACTCTGCAAAAGGTGATGGCTTGCTTGGGCACGGAAGTAAAAGTTTTTATCTTGGTGCACCTGGATGTTTTACTTTTTGCAGTGCAGCAGCTTTTTTAGCATGGTCCTTAGCTTTTGGCCTGGACAAACAGAAGAAACAATTTAACCAGTCAAGAGAAGGTGCCCTGTCTGCAAAGAAAAATTAAGCAAAGCTTGGACTAAATTGCTTTGTGCAGATTGCATCTCAGATTTAGTCAGGAGTCTCCATTTTTGGCAATCTAGTTACAACCATTAAGGATGAGTTCTGCACCACCTTTCAAGCCTTTAGGGTAAACCTAAGAGAAGAACCAGGGTTGTGGCTTGTGGCTGATGGAGTAAGCAGCATGGTGTGAGAGCTCTGCCAAAACTCTGCACATGTATCCTGATTCGGACACCCTGCTGCACCCAATCTGCTCCTAACATGCACCGGAGGGACCCCCACACTGCCCCCGATCCAGCGGTGCTATTTTCACCGGGATTCGGCACATGTCCCGCAAAGGAGGTAAAGGTTCTCTGCTTGCAGCAGAGCATGGAGGACAAGATGGCGCCCGCTCTCGGCGCTCTGCTAAAGAAGCAGCCATGAGGATGTTTGGCAGTGCTCTGGGGAAAGGTACCCCCCCCCCCCCCTCCAAACCACCCTCTTCCCTGGACCCTGCAGAGCAAGACACCAACCCTGAAGCACAGGAGCATGCCTGGCCGGGGGACATTGTAAACACCTCCACATGGGACACAGTAAGTACAATAAGCCCTGATAATGCCAGAGCTATGGTAGACAAGGAGTCCCCTGCCCCTGAACCAACCCTCAAGGATATCTTTGCAACAAGTCTATCACTACCCTAACTACTGAGATTAAAGGGGTGAAACTCGAGCTAAACTCAGTCACAGGACATGCAGAAATTGTGACACTGCACCGCTGCCCTGGAAGACGGAGTAAGCAATGTGGAGGATGTTGTACCACTGCAGAGGAAAGTACGCCATATGCAATCGATCACAGGTCATTGGGCCCGTTTTTAGAGGACCTGGAGAACAGGCAGAGACGCAATGTCTGTGCAGTGGGCATACCTGAAAGGGCAGAGGGGGGGGACCCTGTGGCATTTATAGAGAACTGACTGATCAATACATTTTTAACAGACGCCTTCTCCCCCATGTTTGCGGTGGAGGGCCCAGAGTCTCACCCAGGCTGTGCAAACCTGGAGAACCACCCAGACCATTCTTGTTCAAGATGCTGAACTACAAGGACAAACTCCACCCTCTCGGTCCAGAAACAAAGGGAACCTCATGAAAATTAACACATATCCTTCTATCCAGCTTTCTCTGCGAAACTACAACGCTGTAGGGCTAAGTTTACTGAAGTAAAAAAGCGCCTCTGAAAATGTTGCATATGCTTTGCTATACCCAGCCAAGCTTAGAATTGCAGAATAGGGACTGAATGTATCCTACTTGCTATTCTTGTACCAGATTAACATACTCCCCGTGAAGCAGAACCAAGGAAAGAAAAAAATATGTATACAGTGCTGTAAACAAATGGGTGCGCTCTTATCAACCTTAATACAGTTGACCTCAATTATTAAATATATAAATGCTACATGCAATCCTGCAAAAGAACAATGTGTGCTGTGCAGAAACAAGAGATCAGTACTCTGCAATGTGCAAAAACAATGTGTGAAGATGCTGCACAAACACACTGAAACAGTCCACTGATAGGACAGTGAAATGTTACCAATACTGGTTAGATAAATCTGGTAAACAAATTTCTGATGAGCGATCTCACCATAAGAGCACATACACACCCCAATCAATAACTGATCATCCTCACGGCTTCAATCGGTCTGGTGCCATGGATACAAGGAAACTTTACAAAGAAACCTTAATGTCCTTTTTGGACAGATGTATATAAAGCTCTGCAGTAATTGGCTTATGTCTTCTAGTAGCTGGTATGTGTTCTAATAGCCGGTATGTTTGCCAAATACTCTCAATCTCAAGAGAAAATAACAAAACCCAAAATATCATTGCGCAACTGTGTATCAAACTTTTTGTTACAAGATTGCAGAGGAAACCTTTTTCATTCCCTATTTCTTAGGTGGAGACATGGATGTATGTTTTTGTTTGCACTATGCTTCACCAATGACTTGGACTCAAGTCCCTTTTGAATCAGATGAATTGAGACGGGGGGGGGGGGGGGCATTACAGTCGTGTGGACATGCTCACTGTAACTGAGCTCCTCCTCCTCGGCAGGCTTGACATGTAGTATTGCTAATGTATATATGTCCCTCCACCCTTCTCCTTTTTGAAAGTCTGACATGTTTAGCACAATTTATAGCACTCCATTCCAGCATCCCTGTTTGGGTGCTGGGTGACTACAATATTGTAATGGACAATTTTTTTTTTTGTTTTTAAGTTGACTACATAAAAGAGGCTTTAGTGAAATCAAGTGCAAATACAAAACATGCCCTATACACGGTAAAATCAAGGGAGAAAAAACTGTTTTCATTAGCAGTTCATGATATGGTCCAACTTCTCCAACAACCAGTAGCGCACACCCTGATAAACTGTATGTAGTTGGAACTGCTAAGAGTCTGCAAAAAAAAGGGGGGGAGAAAAGGATGGGTATAAAAGAGCAGAAGGTTGTTGCTTTGGTTCCTGTACTGGCTCACCATTAGTCCTCCCGCAGATGCCACCACTCCCAGGCTATGTTGTGCTCGTCCAGCCTGTCCTGAATTCTAGCTGTCATCTTCATGAGTTCTACATCTTTAATCCTGGAGTACAGGGCCTCTTGGGATGGGAGACTTGCTCTTCCAATTAAGGGCTATAGGGCACCGATCTGCTGTAAGGATATGCCTTAGCTGTTTCTTGTATGGTTTAGCTATTTTTGGTTGGGAGAGGCTGAACAGGAAAAATTTAGGTGTCAGCGGTATTGGTACCTCAAGGAGGCGGGCTAGTAATTGTTGGGTCGAGCTCCAGAACGGCGCTATGAGAGGACATGTCCAGTAAATGTGAGCCTCTGTCTTTGCTGGCAGCGCCAGCATTGGTCAGAGGTGGAGTAAAATTTATGGAGTACAGCTGGGGTGTGGTACCAAAAATTGTATATTCATTTTGTTTATAGAGGGTACATAAGTTTTGGTAGTACAGACTGCCATGCCTCCAATGGGAGCTCCTCTCCCAACTTTCTCCCTAACATGTATGCGTGTTTACCCCATGCTGGTATTGGGTATGCATTTAGGATCCAGTATGTCTGAGATCAGTCCTCTATGGGTTTCACCCCTCCTAGTATGATCTGTTCGACTGGGAGGGTGGAAATAATTGTAGGTCTGGGGCTATGGATTGGGCAAAATGCCTGATCTGTAGAACATCTGTCGTGGCAAGTCATGTTTGGCTTGGTGCTTCGAGAATGTCAGCAGTTCTAGGGTCCACTAAATGGCTAAAGTGGAATTCCGTGAGGCCCAGGGCCCATGACATCTGGTGGGTTAAACTGGCCGAGATTTTGAAATTGCAGAGAAAGGAGTTCATCAGGGAGCTTTCAGATTTAAGCTTGCATTCACAGGAGTTTGCACCACAGCTGGCGGAGCTGGGACATCGATCCAACATTCGGCCGGGGTCCACCTCCACATTCATGTTCCAGAGAAGCCTGTTTGGGTGTAAAGGAGCTAGCCAAAACATTTTTTTTTTCTCTCTGCCCATTAACTCTAAGACCTCTGGGGGAACCATGAGACTATAGCCTGTAGCCGGGCCACTAGATTGTACTTAACAAAGTTAGGAAATGCCAGGCCCCTGTTCGTACTTGACAGTCATGACAGAGCAGGGTATCCTGTGTTTTTTAAAGTTCCAGACATATCGCACTTGTCCCAAGTTTAGGCAAATGACAATTTGGGATGGGCAGTGTCTGGAATAGGTAGAGGAGCTTCAGGAGGATGACCATTTTAAAGGACGTAATCCGCCCTAAGAGGGAAATGTGGTTGGGCTTCAATTTCTGGATAAGCTCCCTAATCGTCTGATGTAGAGGGGGGAAATTGGCTTGGTACAGGGTGATGGAGATTCCCCAGGTATTTAAGGGAAGTACACTCCCATTTGTAGGGAAAGGTTAACTGTAGGTGGTTAACCTCATCTTTTGTAACATTAATTGGAAGGGCCACTGACTTGGGTGTCTTGTAGCACGATGGGCTCCCCATAGCAGTCTAATTCGGCATGGAGGTTGGATAGGGAAATCCTAGGCCGGATCAGTGAGGCTAATGTCTGCAAATAGTCTAAATTCCCTTCCCCTGAATGTCTGTCTGGATTACCCTAATGGCCACAGCCAGGGGCTCCACGCATAATGTGAATAGCAAGGGAGAAAGCTGACATCCCTGGTGGGTGCCATTAGCAATCAGGAAAGTAGATGTAGCAAAGGGGGTTTTAACTTGAGGGGCTGGTGTAGAGGTTCTGTATTGCCTGCAAAAAGGGTCTCTTAAAGCCCATGTGATGCAATGTGGCAAACATGAAGGGCCAGCTTAGGCGGTCAAACGCCTTTTCCCGCATCTAAACTCAAGATCAAAGATTTTGAGTTATCTGTTGGCTACGTCAATGAGGTCTATGACTTTTCTAGTGTTTCCTGCTTGCCGCAGGCAATCCGGCCCGTTCAAGATACTGAGTCATGTGGTCAGCTAAATCGGGCAATTGGGGGGTGAGGTATTTCCGGTTTGTTGTATAGGTCTGTATAGAAGTCAGCAAATGTATTCACTATATACTGAGGGTGGGTCAGCAGATCACCTTCTGTTCTTAATTTGATGTGTGGGTTTGGTCTGCCAGTTTCCTGGCCAGGAGTGACTGCTTTATTGCCCTTGTCATAATATGGCTGTTTCAGTCAGATCAGTGCTTCTTCTTTTTTTTTTTTTTTTTTTTTTTTTTCACCTGGCCCATCACCAGGTCCTGAAGTGTCGTTCGTAGCTGGACAATTTAAGGAGTGGGGTGGAAGGTGACTTTTTGTAGCTGAGCTTCAAGGGCCCTCAGTTTTTCAGCTAGTCTGGCGGCCCTGGCATCTCTTTGCTGAAGAGGGAGCAAGACGGTGGCCTCTGACTGCCTTATGGGCAGTCCACAGCGTGGAGAGGGCATTTTCGATAAAGTAGTGTTGCAGGGTTTTCTCTAGTTCCATTTTGGCAGGAACATGTTGCAGGAGGAAGTTGTTCAACCACCAGTTGCAAGGCCTGCGGAGGGGAGTGCCTAGGTTTAGCGATATTGTGATAGGGGCATGGTCAGACCAGGAGATCGGAAGTATTTGTGCAGATTCAGTGATGCACAGTGTGTTTTACAAAGAGGTGGTCGATGCGTAAGTGTGGTGGGGAGCAGAGTAGAAGGTATATTGGCAATTGTTCGGGTGAAGAGCCCGCCAGGCATCAAAGAGCGTGTCTTTTTGTGATCTGGCGGAACAACTTGGAGTACGAGGGCTTGGGTCTGCAGTGCCTGGGGGTTCGCCACAAGGCGGTCACATGTAGTGGTTGGGTTGAAGTCATCCTCACAAATTTTTTAGTGGGGGGGGGGGGGGTGTCCGAAATGGGTGGGTAAAGACTTAAGCTCATAATAAATGCGAAGGGATTAAACCTACCCGAGAAGAGACGTATGCTTACACATGAACTACAACGCTACGGATCAGATATAGCATTCATCCAGGAGACTCACTTTAGAGATGATAAATTACCGACCCTAAAAAGCAAGTCTTTCCCAACTGTCTACCATGCTACAAATCAGGAGGCAAAATCAAAAGGAGTGTCAATTTTACTCGCGAGCAGAGTACCATGGGTTCTAATAGACCAAGTCAAAGACCCAGTAGGACGATTTCTATTTGTAAAGGGGAAAATAGGAGAAGCTCTAATTACATTAGCAACAATATATACACCAAACGCCCATCAAGAAAAGTTTCTGAATAAAGTGCTGGGCCGTTTGACGGAGTTCACGGAAGGACATCTGATTCTTGGGGGGGATTTAAATGTTCCATTGAACCCAACGGAGGATACTTCCTCAGGTGTCATCTCTGTCTACAGGAACGCGTAGCCAGATAGCTAAAACTTTACATAAGAACCAATTGATCGATATTTGGTGGCTGTTTTTTCCTGCGGACAGAGATTATACTTTCTTTTCAGCCCCACATGGGTCATACTCGCGTATAGACTATTTCTTAGTACCACACTCCCAATTAGATGTAGTGCAGGAAACTAGCATAGGGTCTATAACCTGGAGCAACCATGCACCCATTTTTACGAAATATGCTTTACAGAACACCAGGAATGATAGACCCAGGCAATGGAGACTAAATTAAAGCTTATTGCAGGATAAAGGGATCTTGGAAGACGTAATTAAAGAACTGGACTTTTTTTTTTTTTTTTTTTAACATAAACGACAATTCTGAATGTCACCCCGGAAATATCTGGGAAGCACATAAAACAGTCATAAGGGGGATATTGATTAAACATGGGGCTAGAATTAACCGCCAACGTAGAGAGACTGAAACTATTATTAGAGGAATTAGCAATCCTAGAAAGCCAACACAAACAAACATTATCTGAACTACTAGAAAAAGACTTAAAGGCCAAAAGAACACAAATTGCAGACTTGCTATTATACAAAGCCAAAGCAGCGTTACAGATAAGCAAAAAATTCTCATATGAATCGGGACAAATGCGGAAGTATCTAGCTAGATCCTTAAGAGAACAGACAAAGAAATTATATTCCACACCTAATATCCTCCAAAAAATTGAAAATGACAAAACCTAAAGATATAGTCAAAGAATTCTATAAATCACTGTATAATTTACAGACTAAACCCCCCACACAAGAACAAATAGAGAACTACCTGACTCAATCACAAATGCCACAGATTGGAGAACTAGATAGAGAGGCAATGGAAAAAACGATATCAATAGAAGATCTTCAAGGAGCTATAAAGAACACTAAATTAGGTAAGGCCCCAGGTCCAGATGGCCTATCGGCCCAATATTATAAAATTTTGTCTCCCTCCCTGATCCCATTCATGGTCAAATTCTTTAATTCTCTTAGCATGACAGCAAGATTTGCCAAAGACTACATTAGCCCAAATTTCAGTGATCCCCCAAAGAGGGGAAAGATCCATCTTTCTGTGGAAGTTACCGCCCTATCTCTTTACTTAATCTAGACCTAAAGATTTTTTCCAAAATTATAGCAAACAGGATACAACAACACATCACTAGGCTGATCCACTTAGACCAAGTGGGATTTGTCCCTACACGGGAAGCAAGAGACAATACTACTAAAGTACTCAATCTTCTTCATGTAGCAGACAAATCTAAGATACGAAACTTATTTATAAATACAGACGCAGAGAAAGCCTTCGACAGGGTAAATTGGACTTTATGATCTCAGTATTAGGATTTGGAGGCTTCGGAACCAGAATGGTAAAATGGATTTCATCTATATACTCAAACCCCACAGCTAGAGTACAAGTTAATGGGGTCATCTCGGAAACCTTCCAAGTCTCAAATGGGACACGGCAAGGATGCCCACTATCCCCACTCCTCTTTGCCCTGTCGTTGGAACCACTTCTCTGTATAATACGCCAAAACCAGGATATCACAGGAATTAAAATAAGGGAAGCCCAATATAAGATATTGGCATATGCTGATATGATGTTCTCTCTGACAAACCCCCTGATTTCGATACCGAACCTGATGAAGGAGTTTAAAAGATTTAAGTTGCTCTCCAACTTGCAGATTAACTACACGAAATCTGAGGCAATGGGGGTAAATTGCCCACAATGAGTAATATAACAAATGAAGGAAAATTTCAGATTTAAATGGACAGATACAGCTCTTGCGTATCTAGGAACACGTTTAACATCTAATATGGACAACATTTTTGGGTTAAACTTCCCCCCCCCATTGCTGCAAGAGGTGAAATTGTTGTTAAACAAATGGAAAATAGGCCTTAATTCCTGGACAGGGCGCTGTAACATAATTAAAATGAACATTTTGCCTAAATTCTTGCATCTCCTACAGACACTACCAATACGGATTCCGGTAAAATATTTTAAACAAGCCCAAAAAATAGTCTTTGATTTTATATGGGCCTACAAACAGCCTAGGATACGCCGTACCCAATTAACACGTACTAAAGAACAGGGAGGATTGGCAGTCCCAGACCTATGTAGATATCACCAGGCTATACATCTCAGTAGGGTAATAGACTGGAACAGACATAAAGAGACAAAATTATGGGTACAGATGGAAGACGCGCAGTCACCCATAGAACTGAGAAGAGCGCCCTGGTGTTCATCTTCCCTTAAAGACATACTTAAGCATCCTTTGATAGGGACTACTCTCAGGAATTGTAAGTCAATATTCCCATTGATAGGGATAACCTCAGAAATGTCTCCATTATATCCAATATTGGGGAACCCGGAATTCCCCCCTGGGAATGGACGATAGATCGTTTGAATACCAACGAAATAGGGGAGACTTTAATGCCCTTATCTGAAAGAAGGGAGGTGGTGGACAATTAAAGAACTTGTAGACGAAGGCAGACTAAGGTTCTGGAGTGCATTACAGATGACACATTTCCTGAAGACATTAGCCAATCCAAGATGTTTTGACAGACCCCTCAACTTCGAAACAATGTGCTTAGAAAAGGGGATAAAATCCCATGTTGGCATTTAATTTTACAATACTATCAAAGGTAAAAGAGAATGAAACTGCCCTGCGTACTAGAATGGGAACTAGGGATAAATTTCAGTAAAACAACTCGACCAAGTTCTGAGGTTTACACACGACTTATCAATTTGTGTAAACTCAGGAAACAAATTTTAAAATTTTATCCAGGTGGTACAAGACACCAGAGAAATTGAAGAGATTCCTCCCTGACACATCAGACCTCTGCTGGAGATGTCAGGCAAACGTAGGTACAATGCTACACATTTTTTGGGACTGCCCCAAATTAAAGAACTACTGGATGGAGATTGGCCGCATCCTCCAGAGGGTAACAGAATATAGAATACCAGATGACCCATGTTTTTTTCTTATTTCACATATCACAGATACCGGAAAAAAAATACAGAGAGTTGGTGATAGGCCATCTGGTGGATGCGGCCAAGGCTTGTATCCCATTAGTATGGAAATCAATAACATCACCAACAGTAGGGAAATGGATACAGAAGGTAGAAGAAATAAACAAATTGGAAAACTTGGTCTTCTCTTCGCGACACCAACAAGATGGATAGAAATTTGGACCCCGTGGAATATCATCTTGAGATCAGAAGAGGGTAAGACTCTATTGGGGAGAAACCTGGATGAGTGAAATACTGATCTAGAGAAGACATAAAGAGCTGCTCAGGGAAAGGTAGAGGTAGAAGAGATTGTCTTTCATGGGATGACTCGGGTCTGGGGGAGGGTCCCCCTTTATTTATTTTTTTTGTTTTGTTGGTTTCTGGGATAGGGTAAGGGGTAAATACTAGATTAGGGATAATTATAGGTAAAACGAAAGGGAATATCGGAGAAGAATAGGAAGACCCATAGAAAGGTATTATAGTTGGCTAAATTCTCATGCTTCCTTGATTGTGTATAAGAATGTATAAAACCATTATCTGTAATATAACTGAAATATGAAAATAAAAAGAATTAAATAAAAAAAAAAAGAAAAATGTAGGTGTGTATTCGGGGCCTATAGGGTTATGGCTTGCGTCTGCCAAAGGCCTTGGAGAATAATAAAGTGGCCTTGCGGGTCTAGATGGGTATTAGTACAGGTGAAGGGGTCCCCTTTTTAAAGAGTATGGTGACACCCGCTCTTTTACATGGGTTAAAGGCCTGATTTGGGGGAAGTGTCTGGAAGTGAATGAAGGAGTGCCCCCCCCCCCCCCGTTTCCTGCACCATAATATCTGCCCTTGACTGTCTGAACTCTCGGAGCGCCAAATTTTTTTTTTTTTTTTGGGAATTTAGGCCGTGGACATTAAGTGACATTATCTTAGCCATTGTTAAATGTGAGGTGGGCTTCGTGATACTTGGCTGAGTCAGTTGGTGGTGGGTTCGGCAGTGTGGCATCCACAGGAGAAGGGCCGGTGGCCATGAGAACCTTTTGATGGGGGCCAGTCTGCGAAGAGAAGGAAAGAGGGAATCTAGGGGGGAAAAATACATGCATGGTTATATCAATTAGGCTCAGTAACTTCTAGGGGTCACAGGGCCTATATAGTTCCTATTGGACTCCCTGACTAGGAAATCTGGATGGGTCTTAGACACTGGTAGACTAAAGTCCAGGAAGGAACTATTGAATGGTAAACCACGGGGGGGGGGGGGGGGGAAATCACTAACTTAGAAGTTGGTCTGTCCGGGGTCTCAGCCTGTGGTAAACAAAGTGTAGGAATTTGGGGGGGGGGGGGTTAGCTCAATGGAGCTTGCCATTACTCATGGGCGTAGATTTGAACGTGATGTGGCCTGTCCAGGGAAGCAAAAAGAGGGGTGTAAAGTGCAGCTGGGTGTTGGGCATTTAAGGAAGTCGGCCCATTTTATGTTTGGGTGATCTGTGGGAAGAATCCAGTCCTCTGGGACGTTTGGAAGGGACCTTCTGCCAGACCACCGGCGGTTGGGTGGGGGGGGGGGGTTTTGCCAACGGGTCCCATTCAGGTAGTTGGGGGATGGGGATTCCCAGGGTATCACAAAAGACATCCAAGTCTTCCGGATAGCATAAGACGGCAGATTTCCCCTGGTCAGGCTGAAGGGGTATCCCCATCTGTAGACCATTTTCTTTTCTTGTAAGGTGCGTAGGAGAGGTTGCAACAGTCTACATTTTTGGAGAGGTCTGGGTAAATTTGCACCAGGGAGTTGACGAAGGCCAGATTATGGATGGAGCGGGCTTTGCACATAATGTCCTCTTTCAGCGGGTAGGAATGTACTTGGCAGATGGCGTCTTGTGGCTTTGAGGCAGGACCCGGTGGGCTCTGTCCATCTTTTTGTCTGGGGCTTCTCCCAGCATGTCATTAAATGCTGTAGTGAAGACTGCAGGTCTTCTGTGTCTTCAGTTTCAGGTAGGCCTCCCACGCAGATGTTTCTGCGCCCCCTGTTATCCAGGTCTTCCACGTGGCGTTTCATATCTCGTAGCATGAGGCAGTGGTCTGAGCCCTGTATTTGGGTTCGGTGCACTGGTAGTTTGGTCTTCTCCCATTTCCACCTTATCAGCTAGGTGTTAGAGGCCTACCTGTAGGGCCTGGATCTCTGTGTGGCAGGTGGCCTTCACACCAGCTATAAGCTGCTTAAAATCTTTAATTGGAATGGCTTGCAGGTAAGACTACGGTATATAAAGGTGGATACCGCGCTGATCTAATACAAATCGATAAGCAGCTGCTAGAGGTGATATACACACAAGTAAATATAAAAAAAAATATAGCAGCGCTGTGGTGACAATAAATCTGTGTTCACTCAATAATTTAAATTGGGAGTGTATTAAATTATGTTATAAAATCTGGTAATTACCTTGCGTTTTATAATGAAGAAAATACATAAGATCAAATATACAAGACCAATATTGTTAATATCTTGACAATAACTATGCTGATTCAGTGCCAAATTAACACATACACAATAGTGTGCTACTTAAATAGAACATGCGTGTCAATCATAAATTAAATGATGAATTAAGTGAATGAATTGATAAAATAAAGTCCAGATAAAATGACTCCTAACAATATAATAAATTGAAAAAACTGAATTGACTTCAATAGTGAAAAAAGTGGAAAAAATGAATAAAAATGTTAATAGTACAAATGAATCCACCACCAATGTGATCACCATAAAGGTTGAAGGCTTACCAGCTAGCAAGCCTTTGGGGCTTTTGACCTAAACCCGGTCAGGGCCTTTGATATGTAAGATATACCAGTATCTATTTTTTTTATTCACAAATGGCGCTTTCGTTTGGTATTCAACTCTGCAGGTTTTTGGTGCTATAAACAAAGATCATAGTTGCATAGGTTGAAAAGACTCACGTCCATCCAGTTCAACCATAAAAAAAAATCTCCCCCCCCCCCCCCCCCCCCCAAGAGGCAATCAGATTTTCCCTGAATCAACTTTACCTATAAATCTTAGTACCCAGTTTATAAGAGTGTCCAGGCCTTAAAGCAATCTACTGAGCTGGCCAGAATCACCTCTGCAGGGAGTCTATTACACTTTCACAGCTCTTACTGCGAAGAAACCTTTCCGTATTTGGAGATTAAATCTTTTTCCTCTAGACATAGTGCCCCCATGTCGTCAGTGACCGTTAAGGAAATCACTCAACACAAAGTTCACTATATGGACCACTTATATAGTTGAACATGTTGATCATATCCCCTTATTCACTTCTCAAGATTGAATACATTTTTAGTTCCTCCATGCATCTATCAGTTTGGTTGCCCTTCTCTGCGCTTTCTCCAGTTCCCCAATATCCTTTTTGAGAACTGGTGCCCAAAACTGAACTGCATATTCCAGATGAGGTCTTACTAATGACTTGAACAGAGGCAAAATTATCTGGAGTCCATACCTCAAGCAAAGAAAGCACTTTGCTCGCTTTGGAAACCGCAGCTTGGCATTGCATGCTATTATTGAGCTTATGATCTACCAAAACCCCCAGATCCTTCTCCACTACGGATCTCCCCAGTTGTACCCCCCCCCCCCAGTATGTATGATGCATGCATATTCTTAGCCCCCAAGTGCATAACTTTACATTTATCAACATTAACCATCTGCCACATAATCGCCCAATTAGACAGTGCCTTGATCGACCATTTTGAAAACCATTTTTGCTATAATATCCAAAAAAGTAAAACAGATTTTTGGTAAAAATCGCCATAAGCGTATATTTGCGCAAGTGTTATAGCATCTACAAAATGGGGATAAATGTTTTTGGACCAGTGACATTTATGCAGCAATCAGTGCTATAAAATTCACTGATTACTGTATAAGTGACACTGGCAGAAGGGTTAACACGGTTGGATGTGTTCCCTGGGAGGTGTTTAACAGTGGTGGGAGGGGACTGACAGAATAGAGATTGCTGTTCCTTATCACTAGGAGCAGACTATCACTCTGTACCTCCCTGTCTGACCAGTGATGTGTTTTGTTTACGTTGACAGATGCCCGTTCTGGCTCTGGAGCGATTGCCCAACAGAAATCTCAGCCATGCACATCAGCTCCCCGCTGTGCAGTGGGTGCGCACCTGCTATAGCTGTTAAAGGGACCGCCGTATCGGTATGGCGATTTGCAGGAACGAGCCGACCTGCCGCTGTATGATGGTGGCTAGTCGGCAAGAAGTTAATGAGTTAAAGTAAAATTAACACAATTTTTTTTTTTTTTTTTGTATGATGTGAAAGATGTTGCGCCGCAAGAATCCTGATCTTTGTTCAAAGCAAAACGGAATTCTCATTTTTTCCCAGAATCCTGCTACAATAGGCTTGCTTTTGGGCGTAATGGTGCTTTAATTTGTAACGAGCATCGAATTTGTCACCTACTTTAGTTTAAGCTTTTCACACCATCTGGCCACAATTACTATTCATATGGATGTGTAAATTGTAATATTGCAGTGCATTTGTCAAAGGAAACCACTTGGGTGAGAATTTTGCATAAAAAAACTGTTTCAGTCCTTCAATGTACTTCATAGCAGCAAAGTTCATCAAAATGCTTTTGACTTGTGTTTTCTAAAAGGGGAGGTACAGTGATGCCCTTATGGGCACTTCTAGGAGTCCAGCAGCTCAGTTGTGTAGAGATGTTTCACTTTGTTAGAATTCGACAACCCTTTTATGACTTCATAATGCTTTTAAATACCACAGCAAAATTTGCTTTTCCCATGTTTTGCAGCCAGCATTACAGATTGCCTAGTCGTTGGGCTTTGCTTGCAGCAGTGAACAGGGCTGGCTCCTGAGCTCTGTACACTACTGTAGGTGTTACTTCTGTGCATGGTACTGCACTCTACCTTTTGGTTGGAGCATGCTATTAAAATGGTATTTAACCTAAAAACTGTTTTATATTGCAGCTTTAACTATTTTTATATGGCTGCTTTAGCCTCCCTGTGCCCCCCCCCCCCCCCCTTGGCGATTTGTCATTTTCAACAAAACAAGCTCTCTTGCAAATGTACCAGTGTTAAGATGAACCATTTACCACTGACAGGAGTGCCCACAATTCTCCATGGTGTCTACTTAAAGCAGGATTCCACCCCAAAGTGGAACTTCCGCTTTTCGTAATCCCCCCCCCCCCCCCCCCCCCTGGTGTCACATTTGGCATCTTTCAGGGGGGGAGGGGGGTGCAGATACCTGTCTAAGACAGGTATCTGCACCCACTTCCGGGCATAAACTCCCACAGGAGTTTACGCAACTTCCTGTCCCAGCACGCTGTCTGCCGGGACACACACACGTGTCCCGGCAGACAGCGCTGACGAGTCTCATTGCGCTGCGCGACTCGCGCAGTAGGGAACCGGGAAGTGAAGCTGCACAGGCACACTTCCTGATTCCCTCACCGAGAGTGGCGCCGGCAGCAGCAGAGAGCCGATCGATCGGCCTCTGCTGCCGACATCGCTGGAACCTGTGACAGGTGAGTGTCCATTTTTTAAAAGTCAGCAGCTGCAGTATTTGTAGCTGCTGGCTTTAAAAAAAAAAAAAAAAATTCAGGTACAGTCCCGCTTTAAGCCAGCATACATTTTCTAAAGCAATCTTGGGCCTAAAAGACTTGGACCTCATTCACACCATTTGAACGCTTGTTCTCTTTGCCCTGTTCACATCAACCATAATATTGCATGTTTTTTTCTGTGCAGGAATCTGATGTGACCAACACTGTACAGGGCATATAACGGACATGCATGGAAAATTGTGTAAACTCGTGTCTCTGCAAGTGAAATCTGCACCATTTTTCCTATCAGTTTCTATGCTTGCATGTTATGACTGAGTCCTAAAATGTGTGCAAAACGGCTCTGGTGGTAAGAGTGCTTATTCACCACAGCTGAAGCCTAGATGGCAAATGTACTGATCTCCTGCCTCTGATATTGGGAGTGCTTATCGCCTAAAAGCCAAGCCTAAGGAGGGGGCTCAGTACCACTACAGATCTTAAACACCTAAATCCTCAAAGCCTAAGGACATGTTCTGTGTATGAAGGTAACCCCCCCCCCCCCCCCCCCCCATTTTGCAGATTGGCATTTTGCAGATAAAGGCTACAAGCTAGGGTTAATTTATCTGCCTGGGTTCGTTATCCAACTTGTCTGTCTTCTCAGGCTAGCAGACATCCAAGCTGCTTTTGCAGCCCACTTAAACTAAGGTGTCATTGTGCCCACAGGTTTCAAGAGACTTTCTAGCATTGGATGTCAGATGTGTAACTTGTGTTGGGTCTTTTTTTTTTTTTTTTTTTTTTTTCAGATCACTACCCTCTTTGCTGTGGGCACTTAGGCCCCTTTCACACTGGGGCGTTTTTCATGCGGTGCAGCGCTAAAAATAGCGCCTGTTCACCGCATGAAAAAATCCGGCCCCTTTAACTCCAGTGTGAAAGCCGGCGGGCTTTCACACTGGAGCGGTGCGCTAGCAGGATGACAAAAAAAGTCCTGCTAGCAGCATCTTTGGAGCGGGATAGGAGCGGTGTGTTCACCGCTCCTATACCGCTCCTTCCCATTGATTACAATGGGAGACCGCGGTAAAACCGCGGCTACGGCGGCGCTCTGCGGGGGGTGTTTAACCCTTTTTCGGCCGCTCGCGGGGGGTAAAACCGCACCGCGAGCGGCCGAAAACCGCGGTGAAAACGACGGTAAAGCAGCGCTAAATATAGCGCTGCTTTACCGTCACCGCCCCAGTGTGAAAGGGGCCTTAACACTACCAGTTTGTTTAGCCTATCAGCACCACATATCATGCATGAGCTCTCAGCTTGGTGGTAGCCTTGGTTTGTGTCCTTGATTCTACTCCACACTTCGCCCTTCAACTCAATTCTGTTCAGCCTGCAAATTGCATAGGGCCAAAGACCAGGCTGTTCAGTTTTTAGCTCTGGAGTTTGGAAAAGCCTGCCTCTCCCTATCACAAGAGATCAGCCTGAAGAGTCCTAGACACCTTTGTCAGTACCAGGAAAAGGGTGCCCTGGAGTAAACAAACAATTTTATTCAGATTATATAAAATACATTTCATACAGATTAATCTCCTGAAATCTAGTCAAACTCTCTAGAGCTAAAAAGCACAATCTAACAATTCAATCAAGGTACCCAACATGTTTCGGAAAATTATCAGTTCCTCCTTCAGGGGTTTTGAAGAGATACTGTAGTGTCTAGCGTAAAGATAAATGAGCATCAGACAATGTATTAGATATAAGCATCAAAAATGGGGACAAGGACATAAACATGGCAAATTCTAGACAGAACTAAAACACTGAAAGTTCAAATACAGCACTTGTATAGTACAAGCAAGTACTGATGTCTTAATTAAAACAGTATTTCAACGTCTAGGTCTCCAAGTAGGTGTTTCCACAATCTGGAAAGTTTGTCTTGCAACTTTTAGACTAGCTCCCAAAACATGCCCAATCACAAAAGGAGGGCCAGGACTAAAGGTGTAAACGGCCCTAGTGGAGGTATGCAAGCGAACACTACAAAGCATGGAAAATGGCAGGTGCAAGTAGATTAGGATATCTGCAAGGAACAGCAGACTTCGGACAATGTTCCCTAGATATAAACATGATATGATGTCTAAAGAAGCAATAAACCAAATCTAGAAAGTCAATAGTAAATTGGGGGCTGAATGGGGACTAAAAAAAGCTAGCTAAATAGCTAGACACTAAGGCCCCTTTCACACTTGTGCGACTTCAAAGTCGTGCAATTTTTACTGCAATTCGCGGCCGTAAATTTTTGCCGTGATGGCAAGGAATGCCTTTGTAAGTGGCATCAAAATCGGCCCAAAGTAGTGCAGGGACTATTTTGAAGTCGGAATGACTTGAAGTCTTACTAATATGAATAGCTGTCATTGGAAATCATGGGGAACGACTTGTCATGCTACTTCGTGGAACAAGTCGTATGAGAGACTTGAAGGCAAACGCATGTATATAAACAAGGAGCAGTAAATGTCAAAACAAACAATTTCTGGTCGTAATTGCACTAAATGTAGCAATTGCATACTGCTAAACGCATAATTTGTGCAAATAAAGGTATAAATGCTGGGAGAGCGCTTCTCCCAGGGGGGTTATCTGATGGGAGGAGCCGAGAGCTGCCAAGGGACCCCAGAAGACAAGGTTTAGGGCCATTCTGCAAAACGAGCTGCACAGTGGAGGTAAGTATGTGTTTAAAAAAAATAACCTTTTATTATCACCTTAACCGCTTTCCAGCTGCCTCACGCATATATACTGCGTCAGAAGGGCACGTACAGGCAGATAAACGTACCTGTACATTGCCCTTTAAAGTGGTTTTAAACCCTTACAAACCACTTTGACCTACAGGTAAGCCTAGATTAAGGCTTACCTGTAGGTCCAAGAAATATCTCCTAAACCTACACGGTTTAGGAGATATTTGCCAAGACAGGCGCCGTAGTTCACGCAGTGCACTGAGCGCACCGCTGTTCATGGCGATATGCCACAAGTGGCGGCTCCCATGCGCGGGAGTGATGTGATCGCGGCTCTGTCAAATTACAGCGCCGGAGCAGCGAGGCCCACCAAGATGGAGGCTCCATACACAAGGGGACATCGGTGACTTTGCTGGCTCCTGTGTCAGGTAAGTGACGCATAATGGACTACAATGCATAGTAGTCCATTATGCTTTACCTTTGCAGGGAAACGAAAGAAGGAAACCCATTAGTGTTTACTTTCTCTTTAAGAGACGACTTGCGCGCCCCTGCCGGGGGCTCCGTGAGCAGGATCGTGGGTTCCGCAGACTGTCTGCGGGGTTACCCGCAATCATCTCACGGTGAGGAAGAACTGGGAGATGCTAATGTAAACAAGCATTTCCCTGTTCTGCCTAATGACACTCACTGATCACAGCTCCCTGTAATTGGTAGCAGCGATCAGTGATGTCGTACACAGCCCCCCCCCCTCAAGTTGGAATCACTCCCTAGGACACACTTAACCCCTACAGTGCCACCTAGTGGTGGAACCCTTCACTGCCAGTGACATTTTTACAGTAATCGCAATTTTTTTAGCAGTAATCGGCAGCAGTGGGGTGCTGGGTCCCCTTCAAAGAATGTGCAATGGCTTTCTAACAAAGTGTTATGCTTCAAATGGAAGGCGTCCTTCAGTTAAACCATAAAAAAAAACCTTCCCATCAATGTACAATTGGAGGAGGTCCACAGGACTAGATATGCAGTTTAAAGTGCAAGTTCTGTAAGGTGAACTTGCACTGACCCCCCCTCCCCATTGCCGGCATCAGGTACAAGGTGCAATCTCCCACACTGACACATCTCGCCGCTTTACCAGCCAGGGGATTTGAAATCCCTGCAGCTTTCTCTCAAGCTCTGACAGGACAGGCTTTGCAGTCTTCTGATTGGTCCGTGCTGTCACTCGATCAATCGGAATGCCTCCTATCTACCTCCTAAAATCTGCAAGCAGGCTTTTCATTGCAAGAAAATGTCTAGTTTCCAAAATAGTCTTTTTTTTGATAAATTGTTAGTGAAACTTGTTCAATCATGAGATCAGTGAATTCTAGCTAGCATCAAGGCTATATTAGCAGCTCTCTGGTTTGACTTGCCATTGAGCAGATCCCACAAAGCATTCTTTAAGCAGTGAGAGGCGGCTGTGATGTGCTGCTCCACAATGGGGGACTGTCTGATTCCTGTGGTGTCTGGATGAATAAAAGAATTTGAAGAATTGAGCAGCAGGGGAAAAGGAGGTGGAAACTGCCTTTCCTGCCTATCGGATAATGCTGGGCAGCAACATTTTTAACAAATTGCTGATTGCCAGATATTTCCACCTATTTAATAGCTTCTTCACTGGAAGCTGTTGGCCACATTTGTAAGGATATCATGAATCTAAACACAACAAAATGAGATTTCCTTAAGTGTACATGACAAATTCTGCTGAAGCGTTATTGCCACACCCAGGCTGTTTTAGTGTACCATAGTGCTGCAAAAAGACTAATTCTGTATAGGATTAGCAGGTGCTGCACCAACTTTAAGGCCCCATTCACATGTGAGTTTTGTATTAAGTCTAAAGCTACAAAACGCTAGAGGGGGGCAAAAATCTAGTCTCTATGGAGATGGTGCACACCTCCACTCCAAAAAGACAGAATCTCAAACACCTGAAGCTCAAAAGTTCTGGAACTTATTTTTTTTTTTTTTTTTTTTAGGCAGATTTGGGAGTTTGTCTGCTTTTTACATTTTTGACCTGTACAAAATCATGCAACTTTCTGCCTGAAAACGCTACACTAGTGTGAATGAGGCCTTGGTGTCCGCCTATCCCCCTGATCTGCGGCTGGAGTTGTTAGCATGCAAAAATCATTTAGAGAAACCTAAAAGCATTGACTTGTGACTTGGCTGTCCTCCACAAAAATCTGGTAGCTTGCCTAATAGAAGCTTATGGTAAATACTAAATTGCAGCTAACCTGGTTGTACTGCACTGTGGGAGAAGTGCACCGATCAGTGTGAAAGGGGTCATGGTCTCTACTACATGCTCATGTGGTGATGGGCGAGCTTGACTAAGTGACTATTGCCACCCCATAACCCAGATCGCTGTAAATGGCCAATCACAGCGGCCGTTTACAGCGCGATCGGCGTGCCCAATGGGAGAGTATCATATGTAAACATATGAGCTTATCTCAGCGCCGCTCTCCCTCCTCACACAGACAGCGTGTGAGGGCAAGATGAACGGCTGCAGCGGCCGTAAGTAGAAAAAAAATATAAAGTCCCCAGTGCCACCAATGCCACGTGCCAGTGTCGCATTTCGGTGCCATCTGTCATCAGTGTCACAAGAAATGAGATAGGCCACCAGTACATCAGGTGTGATAAACTTTGTATGATTCGCACCACGGTTTGTGGACTCTAACTTTCACAAAGACCAAATAATATCCACTAATTTGTTTTTTTTACTAAAGATATGTGGCAGTATGAATTGTGGGCAAAATTTCTGAAGAAATTAATAATTTCCTAAATTTTTTTATCACAGAAACAAAAAAATTTTTCAAAATTTTCGGTCTTTTTTCATTTATAGCGCCAAAAATTAAAAACCCAGAGGTGATCAAATGCCACCAAAAAAAGCTCTATTTGTGGGGAAAAAAGGGCGCCAATTTTGTTTTGGAGCCACGTCGCACAACTGCGCTATTGTCAGTTAAAGCGACGCAGTGCCGAATCGCAAAAAGGGGCCTGGTCCTTTGGCTGCCAATTGGTCTGGGGCTGAAGTAGTTAAGCTTCCTGGACCATGAATGTTGCCTGGGGGCAGCCATGTACGAGTAGGCTAGCTTGGCTCATAGGAACTAGGACTTCTACAGGTGATGCTTGTACTAGGCCAGGGGTGTCCAAACTTTTTTTTCAAAGAGGGCCAGATTTGATGTAGTGAACATGCACGAGGGCAGACCATTTTGCCTGACATTCTTAGACCAAATTTTAATGGTTCAAAGTGTTCGAGCACTAATACACTGCCCAACAAGAATGCTCTTGCCTTTGTGGCTGTGTGAGTAAAGATATGAGCTCAGGTGAATTCGGATATACTGTATTTATTGGCATATAACACGCACCTTCACTTTAAGAGGGAAGCTTCAGGGAAATTATTTTTTTTAAAATAACTGAAGCAAAATAAGGGTCAGTGCCCATCTGCAGACCGCCAATCGACAGGAAGGCAGTACCTGCCATTTGCCATCAGTGCAGCCTTGGAGGGGGCAGGATGAGTGCCAAAGAGATCCTACAGGAAAATCTCCGGTTTACACAGTGGTCTCTAAGTGAAAGCCCCACCTCCTTTGGACAGAACAGTCATCCAATGGCAGTGCCGGAGATGGGACTTCCTCTTACAGAGGATGTCGTGTAAATGGGAAATACTCTGTATGTATGTACACACACTGCGATTGGCCCGCGGGCCAGACTTTAGATATGCCTGTACTATATTTTCTGATATCTTAGAAGCAACCATTACAGTAAATTTTGATCAAGCTGGTTGATCTGTGTGATGCACAAGACTGTCTGTGTCTCACGTGTTATCACCATACTTGGGAGTAGCAGAATGTTTGTTTTGTGCAAAATTCTGTTTATTCACTTTCACTCCCTTCCTGCCCAGGCCAGTTTTCAGCTTCCAGGCCAGGTTGCACTTTGACAATTGCATGGTCATGTAACACTGTAGCTATTTATTTTTTGGTGGCATTTAATCACCTGAGTTTGGTCTTATTTGTTTAGCAAAAAACATTTTTGAAAGTTAGTAGTTTTTATTTAATTTTTTTCCTCCTTCACTGATGTGTGTTGAAAGGTGATGGGTGAACTGATCAATGCACAAATTATCAGCGCAGACCCCCGTGTGTGCCCTGGCAGCACAAGTAGAGGAATGCCGATAACTGGTATATCCTATTTACAGCGGCACTCAGCTGTGACTGGACTCTGCTCTTTACAGTGTTTGGAGATGTGGTGTATCTGGGTGACTCGCTGAGCGCACTGGGGATGTGCACATTTGCTGGTCCGGAAGGATATCATATGGCATTTAGCCAGGACAATGGAGCCCCTACACAGCTGTCATTCTGCCATAGAATGCCAGGTAAATTCCAGAAACTTGTAGCAATAAAATGAAGTCTTCAAGACTTGCCATACCTTGGTGTTTGAGATCCAAAATGTGGTCCACTATCCTGGTGGTCTAGGGCCTCAAATGTGATGGGTTGTTAAGAAATTAGATGTTTAGTATATGCCCATAGAACACTTGAAGGTGCTCCTTGGGTATTCTCTGTGGCTAGGCTGTGAAAGGTCTTGCACATGGTATCCCCATACTCGGGAGGCGTAGCAAAAATGTATTTTGAGGTGTAATTGGGTATGCCTGTTTTGTTAGAAATGCTATATTGACAAATTTGTAAACAAATTACAACTTCAAGATTTATTAAATACCTTGTCTACTTTCCAAAGTCATTTTGGGCAGTATTTGTACTGTCCTGGCATTATGGGGCCTCAAATGATGGGTAGTCTGTATTGGTCAATTTTCAAATGTATATCCTAGTTAGACCTTAACTTTCACCAAAACAGCTGTGATTAAATATCCCCAGAAGACCTCCATCGGCCTCAAATAAGAAAACCATTTAATTTGGTTACTGTTGCATGACTGTCATTCAAAGTGTGACAGCACTAAACTTGATTGCCTGAGCAGGAAGTGGATGATGGTCTGGTTTTTAAGTGGTTAAATCATGCTAGATACTTTAAAACACTTTAAATAGTCCTGGTCCATCACGCCTTCAGACACTATGTAAATGGTAGCTGCTTGTCCTTATCAGCTTTTATAAGGCTAAATGCCCAAGGATGTTTTAAAAAAAAAATGAGCTGCAAAGCTAGTACCGATGCCAGGAAAACACTTTTTTTTTTTTTTTTTTTGCAGTGGCGTCGATACGCGTTTAACCACGCTAGCTTTCAGCCGCGTTTCTTTGTCTCATATTCAAACCAATGGGCTCCCGTAGGGAACCATTGATTTTGAATAAAGTCTCACCAGATGTCTGATTAAGATCAGACTTGCGGTGTGACTTGTGTGCTGAGAATCTTGAAGGGGAACCCCGACAATTTTGCATGAGGTCCCCCACCCCAGATCCATACCAGACCCTTATCTGAGCACACAGTGCCCCCCTCCTGGACCATACCAGGCCACATGCCCTCAACATGGCGGGGGTGCTTTAAGGCAGAGGGGGGGGCCCTGTACCCCCACCCCAAAGCACCTTGTCCCCATGTTGATGACAAGGGCCTCTTCCCAAAACCCTTGCCCGATTGTGGTCTGGGTCTGCGGGTGTGGGACTAATCGTGATCTGGAAGCCCTTTAACAAGGGACCTTTGATCACATCCCCCACCCTAGGTGAATGAGTATGGGGTACCGCTACCCACTCGCCTAAATAAAGTGTCAAACACGTGTTTTTTTTTTTTTTTTTTTTAAAGCATTATATTAAAGCGGCTCCAGCTCTTCTCTGGTCCTTCTCCGCTATCTTCTGCTCTTTTGCTGGGTCTTCTCCCTCTGTTCTTCTGATGTTGACTCGACGTGATCTCCCAGTGTAATGCTGGGTCCGCCGTGCGCAATGACTTGTATTGACATGGGGTGGGGCCACCCGATGACTTGGGGGACACGCTCCTTGTAATGGCATTATGGGGGTGATATTACAATGGGCGTGTCCTCTAAGTACATCGTGTGGCTCGTGCCAATATAAGTTATTGCGCAAGGCGGACCCAGCATTACACTGGGAATTTGCGTTGAGTCAACACCCGGAGAAGACCCAGCAAAATAGCAGAATGTCGGAGAAGGACCGGAGAAGAGCTGCTTTAATAAAATACTTTAAAAACGTGTGTGTATGTGGGCTTCCAGGTTACAATAAGTCCCCGCCTGCAGACCCCAACATCCACGGGGCAAGGGTTGTTGGGAAGATGCAATTCTCAACATGGGGAGAAGGTGCTTTGGGGTGGGGGTCACCCCTCTGCCACAAAGCCACCACCCCCCATATTGAGGGCATGTGGCCTGGTGTATGGTCCAGGGGGAGGACTTGTCGCAATTGTCGGGGGTTCCCCTTCAAGATTCTCAGCACGCATCATCTTGATCCGACTTCTGGTGAGACCTCTACTCAAATCAACCATTCAATCAAAAGAACCATTGATTTTGAATAGACAGAAATGTGGGACGGTGCATAATGTTGTGCAGCACTGTTAAATCGCGTTTAACACCTTTTACCTGCGTTTTTACAGCTGGATCCTCAGAATGCACTGGTCAGAGTGTTTTTTTTTTTTTTTTTTTTTTTTTTTTTTTTGTGGAGCTTAAAAACGCCTATGGTGGGCATGAGGCCATAGGCTAACATGGAGAGGTGTCTTTAAGCTGCAAAAATGCTCCAAGTGGCTAGATAGTGGCTATGATAGAAATATTCAGGCCTCATACCCAGAAGTTTTTACACGTCTGTGAGCATGAGGCCTAAATCTTGCTTTCTATCATATCATGGAGTCCACTGCCTTTAAAGTGTTTGCCACCATAATATTTCATATTCCTGATGTCTATGGTACTATACTTGCAAATTATCAATGTCAAATTATCCTGCTCTTTGCATTGCTTTTCTTTGTGTGAAATACCTTGTTATCCTGCTAGTCCCCCTGCTTTCCTATTTCAGACTATGCTGGCATCATGTACTCTCGCCTAGCATGGTCAGTTTTTTTGGCTGTGCTGGGAGCGCAGTTCTCCAATGGCCAAGACTTCTGGTGTCATGCTCGCCCAGCCATTCACTTGGAGGAATAGTGTTGCTTTCCCTGCCTCTTGCTTACATGCCACCCTGCAGTCTCCACCCCCACTTATTTTATTTTTTTTCATCCCCTTATGTAGCTGGGAACCGGTTGTGATCACTTTAACCACTTCACAACCGGCCCATAGCCGAAAAACGGCTACAGGGCGGTTGCTTAACTCTGGGAGGGCGTCATGACGTCCTCCCAGAATTCCCCTCTTGTGCGCCCCCTGGGGCGCGCACTCGAACATCCGTGATCACCGGGTCCAGAGGACCCGGCGGATCACGATAAACGGCCGCTCATCGCGGACGTTTACCACGTGATCGCGCCGTGACGGCAAACCTAGGGTTCCTAGGGATGTAAGCAAACCTAGGGTTCCTATCCCCTCCTCTCTGTACAGATCGGTACAGTGCGAGAGGAGAGGGAGGGATCGGTGGCGGCAGTGCTGTGGGCTGGATCTGTAGTGCCCACAGCCTGCTCTACTGCAGTCACCACTGATCCATCCCTCCATACCCTGCAATACACAGCAATAGCCTGAAGTGTATTGCTGGGTATTGCAGGGTATGGAGGGATGGCTGAACATGGATGGATGTATACCCAGCAGTACTCTGCCATACCCTGCGGTACTCTGCCATACCATGCTATACCCGCTACGATCGAAGCCAGGAACTTTTTTTTATTTTATTTCAGGTTTTCCAGCCTAGAGGTGAGATGTGGGGTCTTATTGACCCCATGTCTCACTGTAAAGAGGACCTGTAATGCTATATTCCTATTACAAGGGATGTTTACATTCCTTGTAATAGGAATAAAAGTGATCAAAAAAATTTTTTGGGGGGAAAAAAAAGTGTCAAACTAAAGTAAAATGAACAAAAAATTTAAAGCGCCCCTTTTTCCGTGTGCTCGCATGCAGAACATATGAAAACTGTTCAAAACACACATGTGAGGTATCGCTGCGAACGTTGGAGCGAGAACAATTTTGGCCCTAGAACTCTAACTCAAAACATGTAACCAGTAAAATTTTTTAAAGCGCCACCTATGGGGATTTTTAAGTAGCGAAGTTTGGCGCCATTCCATGAGCGTCTGCAATTTTGAAGGGTGACATGCTAGGTATCTATTTACTCGGCGGAACTTCATCTTTCACATTATGCAAAAACATTGGGCTAAATTTAGTTTTGTTTTTTTGTAAAAACGCGTTTGCGCAGCAATTTTTCAAGTACCGTGCTAGATAAAAGGTTGCAACGACCGCCATTGTATTCTCTAGGGTCTTTGCTAAAAAACATACATCATGTTTTGAGTTTCTATGTAATTTTCTAGCAAATAAATGATTATTTTTACATGTAGGAGAGAAATGTCAGAATTGGCCCGGGTGCTCCAGAACACCTGATGGCCCTCCCTGCATGTTAAGCCTCTGTATGTGACCACGCTGTGTAAAAGTCTCTCACATGTGGTATCGCCATACTCGGGAGTAATAGCAGAATGTGTTTTGGGGTGTAATTTGTGGTATGCATATGCTGTGTGTGAGAAATATCCTGCTAATATGACAATTTTGTGAAGAAAAAAAATAAATCTTGATTTTGCAAATTGTGGGGAAAAAATTACAACTTCAAAAAACTCACCATGCCTCTTTCCAAATACCTTTAAAATGTCTTATTTCCAAAAAGGGTCATTTGGGGGGTATTTGTACTTTTCTGGCTTGTTAGGGTCTCAAGAAATGAGTCGTCAGTACTTCAGGTGTGATCAATTTTCAGATATTGGCACCATAGCTTGTGGACTCTGTAACTTTCACAAAGACCAAATAATATACCCCAATTTGTACTTATTTTTACCAAAGATATGTAGCAGTATAAATTTTGGCCAAAATGTATCAAGAAAAATTACAAATTTGCTAAATTTTATAACGAAGAAAAATTCATTTTTTACCAAATTTTCAGTCTTTTTTTTTCTTTTATAGCGCAAAAAATAAAAAACCCAACGTGATTAAATACCACCAAAAGAAAGCTCTTTGTGTGGAATAAAAAACAAATTTCATATGGGTACAGTGTTGTATGAGTAATTGTCATTCAAAATGTGAGAGCACCGAAAGCTGAAAATTGGTCTGGTTATTAACCACTTGCCGACCGCCCCATGTAGATATACGTCGGCAGAATGGCACGTACAGGCAGAACCACGTACCTGTACGTGCCATTCTTCAGGCGGTTGGGGGGTCCGATCGGACCCCCCTCCGCCGGCGGGGACGGTCGGCATCGCTTCAGGAGCGATCCGGGACGAGGGGACGGCCAGTGGTTTCTGGCCACCCCCTCGCGATCGCTCCTGGCGAATGAAAAGCTTCCCCTTCCTGTCTATTGTATAGACAGGAAGGCGGAAGTGATGTCACGCTCGGTGCGCCGGTCTATGTGACCGGAGACGCCGAGCGGCGAACATGTAGAGGTTAGTGCACAACAGTACACTGACACCAGTACAGTTAGGCACATATTCCACCCCCCTGTCACCCCCTGATCACCCCCCAGATCACCCCCTCCCCCCCCAGTCACAGTGTCACTAATTGCAGTGATCATTTATTTACTGATCACTGCATTTAGTGTCAGTGTGACTGTAATAACTGTCAGGGCAGTTAGTTTTAGGTCCTAGGTAGCCCCCTACCCCCCCTAATAAAGGTTTAACCCCCTGATTGCCCCTAGTTAACCCCTTCACCCCCTTTTCCCAGTGTCACTAAGCGATCGTTTTTCTGATCGCTGCATTGTGTCGCTAGGTAACCATTTTTTTTTTTATTTTAACCGCCATGTTTTATATAGGTTCATAAATAGTTTTATAGGTCAGGTACCCCCATATTACAACCTAAATAAAGGTTTTAACCCCCTGATTGCCCCTAGAGTTAACCCTTTCACCAGTAATCACCGTATAACTGTCACTGGTGACGCTGGTTAGCCAGTTAGTTATTTCGTTATTTAGGTTCCCCGTCAGGTTTTTATATAGCGTCAGGTACCCCCATATATTACCTAATAAAGGTTTAACCCCCTGATTGCCCCTAGTTAACCCTTTCACCCCCTTTTGCCAGTGTCACTAAGCGATCGTTTTTCTGATCGCTGCATTAGTGTCGCTAGGTAACCAGTTTTTTTTTAGGTTAACCGCCATGTTTATATAGGTTCATAAATAGGTTTATAGGTCAGGTACCCCCATATTACAACCTAAAGGTTTTAACCCCCTGATTGCCCCTAGAGTTAACCCTTTCACCAGTGATCACCGTATAAAATGTCACTGGTGACGCTGGTTAGCCAGTTAGTTATTTCGTTATTTAGGTTCCCCGTCAGGTTTTTATATAGCGTCAGGTACCCCCATATATTACCTAATAAAGGTTTAACCCCCTGATTGCCCCTAGTTAACCCTTTCACCCCCTTTTGCCAGTGTCACTAAGCGATCGTTTTTCTGATCGCTGCATTAGTGTCGCTAGGTAACCAGTTTTTTTTTTTGTATTACTGTTACGGGTGACGCTGGTTAGTTAGCTTGTTTTTTATACTGTCAGGGCACCCGCCATTTAGTACCCAATAAATGTTTAACCCCCTGATCGCCCGGCGGGTGATATCAATTAGGTTTTAGGGTCAAATAAGGTCTGCGTCGCCCCAGGTTAGTGCCAGTACCGCAAACACCCACGCGCAAAGCATACACCTCCCTTAGTGGTATAGTATCTGAACAGATCAATATCTGATCTGATCAGATCTATACTAGCGTCCCAGCAGTTTAGGGTTCCAAAAAAACGCATTGTTAGCGGGATCAGCCCAGATACCTGCTAGCACCTGCGTTTTCCCCCTCCGCCCAGCCCAGCCCACCCAAGTGCAGTATCGATCGATCACTGTCACTTACAAAACACTAAGCACACATAACTGCAGTGTTCGCAGAGTCAGGCCTGATCCCTGCGATCGCTAACATTTTTTTTGTGGTAGCGTTTTGATTCAGTCGCTAACAGTCAGGAGCTTTTTTACCTGTGAATCTCAAAAAAATAAAAAAAACAAAAATAGTTGTCGTTTTATTGTTCTCTCTCTCTCTCTATTGTTCTTTTTTTACTCCATTCTATTCTGCAATGTTTTATTATGTTTTATCATGTTTTATCATGCTTGCTTTTCAGGTATGTAATTTTGTTTACTGTGTTTTAGTGTTAAGCATTTTTTTGTTTTCAGGTGCGCCATTCAGTTGCAGCGCGGATTTATTTATCTTGACAGCAACAGCGTTTGCTCCCACGATACATAAAGCCGCGACTCCAACGCTGTAGGAGGTGATTTCACCACCACAGTTTAAAAAAAAGAGCATATGTGCCGAAGCATGGGGGCAGCAGGGGGGGCGGAGGAGCGATTGGCTCCTAATGCCACGTACATACGGTCGAAATTCCGACCGTGTGTACACGGCATAACTTTTGCGGGAGGATGCCCCCATGCATCGGCATATATAAATGGTGCATGTATGCCCATCATTAGAAGTGGGTGGATGAAGGGAGGTATTCTAATGGTGGGCATACCCACCAATCAATCTCTTTTTTTTCGTTCAGCCAAGAGGCTGCATGAAAAAAAAAAAAAGATTACAATATATGTCCAGTATGTTGCTGGACTTTGAATGGTTATACCAGAATGATGCCTGCAGGTTTAGGTATCATCTTGGTATCATTCTTTTCAGCCAGTGATCGGCTTTCATGTAAAAGCAATTCTAGCGGGTAATTAGCCTCTAGACTGCTTTTACAAGCAGTAGGAGGGAATGTCCCCCCTCCCGGATATAAACCGCGCCATTGGGAAATTGGGGAAAGCATTTTATCACACCAATCTTGGTGTGGTCAGATGCTTTGAGGGCAGAGGAAAGATCTAGGGTCTAATAGACCCCAATTTTTTCAAAAAAAGAGTACCTGTCACTGCCTATTGCTATCATAGGGGATATTTGCATTCCCTGAGATAACAATAAAAATCATAACAAAGAAAAAAAATAAAAGGAACAGTTTAAAAATAGAATAAAAAAGCTAAATAAATAAAAAAAAAAACTAAAAAAAAAAAAAAAAAAAAAAAAAGCACCCCTGCCCCCCCTTCTCTTGCGCAAAGGCGTACACAAGCGTTGGTCTGGCGTCATATGTAAACAGCAATTGCAGCATGCATGTGAGGTATCACCGCGAAGGTCAGATCGAGGGCAGTAATTTTAGCAGTAGACCTCCTCCGTGAATCTAATGTGGTATCATGTAAAGGCTTT
This sequence comes from Lithobates sylvaticus, assembly GCA_028564925.1. Taxonomy (NCBI): domain Eukaryota; kingdom Metazoa; phylum Chordata; class Amphibia; order Anura; family Ranidae; genus Lithobates; species Lithobates sylvaticus. The sequence goes on from CM053037.1 coordinate 91,831,335, forward strand.
TAAAGGCTTTTAAAAATGTATGTAGTTTGTCGCCACTGCGTGTTTGTGCGCAATTTTAAAGCATGTCGTGTTTGGTATCCATGTACTCGGCCTAAGATCATATTTTTTATTTCATCAAAAATTTTGAGCAATATAGTGTGTTTTAGTGCATTAAAATAAAAAAAAGTGTATTTTTTCCACAAAAAATGCGTTTGAAAAATCGCTGCGCAAATACTGTGTGGAAAAAAAAAAAATGCAACACCCACCATTTTAATCTGTAGGGCCTTTGCTTTAACAATATATATAGTGTTTGGGGGTTCAACGTAATTTTCTTGCAAAAAAAAAAAATGTTTTCATGTAAACAAAAAGTGTCAGAAAGGGCTTTGTCTTCAAGTGGTTAGAAGAGTGGGTGACGTGTGACATAGGCTTCTAAATGTTGTGCATAAAATGCCAGGACAGTTCAAACCCCCCCCAAATGACCCCATTTTGGAAAGTAGACACCCCAAGCTATTTGCTGAGAGCAATGTTGAGCCCATTAAATATTTTTTTTTTTTTGTCCCAAGAGATTGAATAATGAAAAAAAAAAATATATATATATTTTTTTTTTACAAAAAGTTGTCACTAAATGATATATTGCTCAAACATGTCATGGGCATATGTGGAAATACACCCCAAAATACATTCTGTTGCTTCTCCTGAGTACGGGGATACCACATGTGTGGGACTTTTTGGGAGCCTAGCTGCGTACGGAACCCCAAAAACCAAGCACCGCCTTCAGGCTTTCTAAGGGAGTAATTTTTTTATTTCACTTCTCACTGCCAATCACAGTTTCGGAGGCCATGGAATGCCCAGATGGCATAAAACCCCCAAAATGACCCCATTTTGGAAAGTAGACACCCCAAGCTATTTGCTGAGAGGTATTGTGAGTATTTTGCAGATGTCGCTTTTTGTCACAAAGTTTTGAAAATTGAAAAAAGAAAAAAAAAAATTTTTTTTCTTTACTTTCTTCATTTTCAAAAACAAATGAGAGCTGTAAAATACTCACCATGCCTCTCAACAAATAGCTTGGGGTGTCTACTTTCCAAAATGGGGTCATTTGGGGGGGTTTTGTGCTATTTTGGCATTTTATGGCCTTCGAAACTGTGATAGGTAGTGAGGAGTGAAATCAAAAATTTGCACCCTTAGAAATCCTGAAGGCGGTGCTTGGGTTTCGGGGCCCCGTACGCGGCTAGGCTCCCAAAAAGTCCCACACATGTGGTATCCCCATACTCAGGAGAAGCAGCAAAATGTATTTTGGGGTGCAATTCCACATATAACTATGGCATGTGTGAGCAATATATCATTTAGTGACAACTTTTTGAAGAAAAAAAAATTATTTTTTATTTTTGTCTTTATTCAATCACTTGGGACTAAAAAAAAAAATATTCAATGGGCTCAACATGCCTCTCAGCAAATAGCTTGGGGTGTCTACTTTCCAAAATGGGGTCATTTGGGGGGTTTTGTACTTCTCTGCCATTTTAGCACCTCAAGAAATGAAATAGGCAGTCATAAATTAAAAGCGGTGTAAATTCCAGAAAATGTACTCTAGTTTGTAGACGCTATAACTTTTGCGCAAACCAATAAATATACGCTTATTGGCATTTTTTTTACTAAAGACATGTGGCTGAATACATTTTGGCCCAAATGTTTGACTAAAATTGAGTTTATTAGATTTTTCTTATAACAAAAAGTAGAAAATCTCTTTTTTTTTCAAAATTTTCGCTCTTTTTCCGTTTATATCGCAAAAAATAAAAATCACAGAGGCAATCAAATACCATCAAAAGAAAGCTCTATTTGTGGGAAGAAAAGGACGCAAATTTCGTTTCGTTACAAAACTGCATGACCGCACAATTACCAGTTAAAGTAGTGCAGTGCGAAATTGAAAAAAGACCTCTGGTCCTTAAGCTGACAATTGGTCCGGGGCTGAAGTGGTTAACCACTTCAATACCGCTGTATTGTCATATGACGCCCACAAGGTGGATCTACCATCCTGGGTGGGCGTCATATGACGTCCTCAGATTCCCGGCCGCCTGGGGGGCGCGCGCGCCGCCGGCATCGCTCGGGACCCGGTGCGAGTGCCCGGCGGCCGCGATGTCCACCGGGCACCCGCGATTGCCCGTTAAAACAACGGGACCGGGCGGGACCGTGGAGCTGTGTGTGTAAACACACAGCTCCACGTCCAGTCAGCGGGGAGGAGACCGATCATGTGATCCCCGTACGGAGGATCACATGATCGGTCTCCTCCCCTTGAGTCCCCTCCCCCTACAGTTAAAATCACTTCTATTAGGGAACACATTAACCCCTGCAGCGCCCTCTAGTGTTAACCCCTTCCCTGCCAGTCACATTTACACAGTAATCATTGCAATTTTATAGCAACGATCGCTGTGTAAATGTGAATGGTTCCAAAAATGTGTCCGAAGTGTCCGCCGCAATGTCGCAGGCACGAAAAAAAAAATCGCAGATCGCCGCCATTACTAGTAAAAAAATAAAAAATTAATAAATCAATCCCCTATTTTGTAGACGCTATAACTTTTGCGCAAACCGATCAATATACGCTTATTGCGATTTTTTTTTTTTTTTTTTTTTTTTTTTTTAAACCAAAAATATGTAGAATACGTATCGGCCTAAACTGAGGAAAAAAATTGTTTTTTTTTTTTTTTCAATGGGATATTTATTATAGCAAAAAGTAAAAAATATTGTGTTTTTTTTCAAAATTGTCGCTCTTCTTTTGTTTATAGCGCAAAAAATAAAAACCGCAGGGGCGATCAAATACCACCAAAAGAAAGCTCTATTTGTGGGAAAAAAAGGACGTAAATTTTGTTTGGGTGTAACGTCGCACGACCGCAATTGTTAGTTAAAGCGACGCAGTGCCGAATCGCAAAAAGTGCTCTGGTAAGGAAGGGTGTTTAAAAGCCCTGTATTGAAGTGGTTAAGGGTGTTTAAGTGCCCAGTGGTTAAAATTATTTTTGTGTAAGTATTTATAAAAATTTAACTGGGTGGTTTCAACAGGCAAGGGGTCACTTATACTTTAACCACTTGCTGCCCAGGCCAATTAATACATTCCTCATGTTTAAAATCAGCATTTATTTCTTTTTGGAAAGAACCCCCCCCCCCCCAAACCATATTTTCTGAAAGAGGCCCTGGAGAATAAAATGGTGGTTGCAATTTTTGTCACCTCAAAATTTCCACAGCCATTTATCAAATGCAAAATTTCAGGAAAAATTCACTGAAATGCATTTTTAGTGCCCACAAAATATAATCGGTAAAATATAAGATGTTTGATAGCCATTTACTCAACTCATTATGTCAAATTTAATTTTGCACACCCTTGAAATGGTGACACACTAATGTATCTATAAAAAAAACTATAGGAAACGCTGTAAAAGCCTTTACAGGTTACCAATTTGGAGCTAAACATTTGTTGTTGCTCTTACTCTACCTCATGTGACATCACCATTTTACATGTAGGGAATGGGACACTTGCCATTTTGTGTGTGTGTGTTTTTTTTTTTTTTTTCTGCACTGCACTGCCTAAAATGTTTATGGGACTGCCAATTCTCACAACTCCTACATGCCACATTTTGTAACTTGCATCCAAAATAAGACAGTGTAAATATGTAGCTAGAATGACAGCTTTTTTTTTATATTTTTTTTTTTTTTTTTTTTTTTTTTAATCTTCATATTTCCTCATGTTTGTCTTTTCAGGTTGGAGACAACGTTATGGTCCTCAACAGGTTTGGTTTATGGCAAGAACTGGTTACTGTTCAGACTAGCCACACATTCCTTATGCCAGCGGGAATGAGCTTTGAGGAGGCTGCAGCCTTGCTGGTGAACTATATAACTGCCTACATGATTCTCTTTGACTTTGGCAATCTGAGACCAAAACAAAGTGTCCTCATCCACATGGCAGCAGGTAAGAATTTTCATTAAAGTTTTTTAGAAATGATCTGTATTGCATCCTTGCATTGGTTCAGCCTGGCAAAATAAAAGTCTCCTACTTAATGAGCTACTGGGGAGACAATTGCCGTAGTTAAAAGCTACTACGGTGATGGTCACAATCTTCCAGGTCATTGGGTTGTGTGCTAGCTGCTTTCCCTTTGCACACAGAGGGTCACTCGCTCAGCATCACTGCTATTCATAGAATGTCTTGTATTTTAATGCAAGATGTTCAGATTTTACAAGATGGAGAGGAAGGGTGGTGTAGCAATGTTTCTGCCTCATTGTTTGGAGAACACCTTGTGTACATTGAAAAGAAGTGTTCTGTGAATAAAGTTGTGCTGAGTTGGCGAACCCTTGTGTTCTGTGCATATGTGAAGCCATTCGCTCAGAACCAGGGCCTAGAAGATCAGATGGCAGCTATTCCTGTAGTGGTGCTGACTAAATTTTCAGCTTCCCCAGCAGCTTATCAAGTATGGGATGCTTGCATTGTGCTAAACTGAACCAAGTATGCAAAACAGATTATTCCTGGAGTTCAGCTTTAATTTATACTGATATTGCAAAGATGACGTTTGGCTTTGTAAAGAATGCCATTTTAAAAACCTAAAGCTGAACTTCAGGATAAGACAATGTCTAACTACAAAAGGCATATTTATAATTTAATCCTTATTGAGTTTTGTTTTCTTCAGATCTGGGCAGTGATCCAGTGTGAAATTGTCGTTGTGCAGTAGTTTCCTGTAATAAAGACCAGTAACTGCTGCACTATCCTTGTTCTGGAAGACTGGTCTTGTTTCTGTGCCTAGTTTTTCTATAGGCTGCATATACACATAAAGCAAACACTATATAAGCCTACCTATTTCCATAGCTTGGTAGACTGCACTAACCTGAACAAAGGCTCAAGAGGAGCCAGGGGTGTGAAACGCAAGAGGTTTGGGGTAGTGGAATTGCACAAAGCAGGCTAATATACACTGGTTTTAAAAAGGAAGCATTTACAATCAGTTATAGTGGATGTAAACCCAATTTTTTTTTTTTTTTTTCCATGTCATAATGTAGAGAATAAGATTTCCTTTCATTTGAGCCCAGTCTTGCCACACAGATTTACATGAGGCCTGAGCAATTCTTTTATTATTCAATAACGCCCCCTTGCTGTGAGTGACAGGTGATTTACATATCGTGCACTAGCCTGAGACAGGCACATCCTGTGTAAAAAAAAAAGTTCACAATTCACATCCCCCCTCCCCTCACCTCCAGCTCTCTCAGCTTTACTGTGTTTTGACTGGATGTTTCTCATCATGCGATGCAGTGAACAGTCAGACTATAGACAGACAAGTCATTTAGGGGACATGTATGTAATCAGAGCTGGGCAGAGTAGAAAATCCAGTGATCTGATGATGACCTGTCTCAGACTAGTGCATGAGATGTGCAAGTCACCTGTCATTCACAGCAAGGGGGCGTTTTTGACAATGTTTCAAGACTTTGTCAAGATTTCTCTAACTGAACAATAAAAAAAAAAAATTGCTCAGGCCTCGAGTAAATCTGTGTGGCAAGACTAGGCTCAAATGAAAGGAAATCTACATTATGACATAAAAAAAAATTTGGGTTTAAATCCCTAGTTCTTGGCTTTCTTCAGAGCTTGCCAAAGATCTCTCCAAAAGGTGATAATGGCAAAACTACTTGTGAGATTATCGATCTAGATTTGTGATGTCTTGACTTCTTGCAAAAATGTTGCATTTACAGGATTTACCTAGGGGGTTTACTGTGTGCCAAATGTTGTTGAAGTTTAAACGTAGCTTACTACCATTTCCTCCCAAGTTAGGTTAAACCGATATGCAATTTCAATTGGCTTCTTTACCTTGATAAATGGAGTAGACAATCCTTGAATAGTAATGTAGTTGAGAAGTCATTCCAGAGATGACCTCATATCCTGCTTTAAAGACAAGGTTAGCATGTTTCCGCTCAATTTTCCTGTATGTAATATAGATCTTCCTGTCCAGCTGCAGAGTTCTTCCTGTTTTTAGTTCAAACATTGAACAGGAAAAGAGAATAAATCTGACTACAAAAGCATTCAAAGAATGGATGTCCTTTTATTTATATTTTGGTGCCTTTTGCTGCCTTGTTAATGAAGGGGCACAAGAGGGTGCTCATATGTGTGAGGAGATCTGACTCCCAGAACAAGCAGTGTGGAGCCAACATTGTGACTCTAAAATACATAGCCAGGCTCAAAAGTTCTTTGAGCCAGTCTTCATGATTCAGGGGTTGTAGAAATTGTGCCCTGACCTCATGCACCTGTATGGTCTGAGTATTATGGTTGAAGCTTTTTAAAGTATCCAGGCAAAGATTAAAGGTGGTTCAAAAGGCAGTTTTTTTTTTTAAATACTCTTTGTATTAGGATAAACCTGTGTGAAGCAGCCTCCCTAATGCTTGCCTGAGCCCCATATAAATCCAGCATTGTTGCACAAGAGACCCTCTCCGGGACTCCTGATTTGGCTGAGACAGTGGGTTCCATTGGCTCCCCCTGCTGCCAATGAGAGCGAGGGGGAGGGCCTAGCCGCAGCTCTGTCTGGACACAGCAGTGGCTTGGGTGCCCCATAGCAAGCTGCTTGTTGTGAGGGCACTTGGCGGGAGGGGCCTGGAGCACCAGCAAGGGACCCAAGAGGACTGGTGCTGCTCTGTGCAAAATCATTAGCAGGTAACATGTTTGTGTTTTTTTTTTTTGTGACTTGTATAGGATTTCAAGTCATCTGTGCCTAGTCTTGCCACAAAGTTAATCTAGCTCTGAGCAATCCTCTGTCCATTTATCATGCTGAAAAAAAGATAAGACACTGAAATGCCAGTCAGTTCTTCCCCTGTGCTGTGAGTGACAGGTGATTTACATATCTTGTGCACTAGACTTGGAGAGGCGTTTTATGCAATTCCCATTCCCCCTCCTTGCTTCAGCTCTCCCAGGATTGTCTGTAGCTCTGTAGAATCGTTCCATGTAGACTGGAGTGTGCGCAGGAGTGACATGGGGCCATGAGCGTGCTCTGCCTCACAGAACAGGCTCTGCCACTCCTGTGCATGCACTTTAGTCTCCCTTGGCGCAAGGCTTGTCCTTGCACTGCTGGCTGGTGAGTGTAGTGGTGGGCCGAGTCCTGAAGTCACGACTCCGCCCACCAAATGCCGGACAGCAGATCCACCCACATATATGGGAATATTGTGGGGATCCACTAAGCTAAAGGAGTGAATTATGACAAGTAAAGATACTTGCAGGAGGCATGTAAATCCTGCTAGATATGCCCTATGTTAAATTAAAAACGGGTGGGTTTACATCCACTTTAATATCACTTTAAGGTAATTATAGACTGTTAAGCTTTTTACGAGCCCTTGACTTGTAATTGCCACTACCATGGAGTATTCAATCTTCAAAAATCGCAATAGGCACAAATGTCAGGTTTGCAAATTTCTAATGGCTTCTAAACCTCTTTACAAAGGCAGAGGAAGTAAACCCTCAGAAGAAAAGCCCCCGCATCGGTCCACTTCTCCCCCTCCGACATGTTCTCCCGGAGTGACTTCTGGGTATCGCGGCTCCGGCGCTGTGATTTGCCAGAGCCGCGATGCCGTCACTCCGCATGCGCACGAGAGCGGCACAGTACAACTAAAGCATCGGCATAGCACCATTGCTTCAGTTGTCTCAAGTGCGCATGTGCCGCATGACGTCGGCACAGGCAAATACAGGTATATCCTAAACCGTGCAGGTTTAGGAGATATCCTTGTTAGCTACAGGTAAGCCTTAATATAGGCTTACCTGTAACATAAAGTTGTTAAAGAGGGTTTACAACCACTTTAACCCCTAGTGCCAGAAAAGTACAGTGAGGATCTGCTATTTGTGTGCCTCCTGGGAGTTTTGAATGTGTTTTGCCTGTAATGAATATGTAAATGTTTTACCCCCTGTGGACTGGAAATGGGTGAACTTTAAAGTCAAACCAGTTGCCTGTAGACTTGCCCTTGTCAGGCTTTAAATTGGAGGACTAAACTATGGCTTGTTGAATTTTGAGTTCTTAAAATAAGAGTACCTGATTTACTTAATTATTTTTTTTTTTAAAGGTCAAAGCATGTATACTGTTAAACCTTGTCCTTTCCTACTCGGTTGCCCACATTTCTAATTGTACATTTACCTTGTTCAGCATAGGTTATAGAAAATAAACGTTATAAAAATACCTTTTCACATTTAAAATTGTAAGACCATGAATGATCTCTAGGTATTCCATTTGTTCAAAATGACAATTTAACACTTGCCATTTAATACATTCATCCTAATTTTATATGCAAGCCTACATGTTTTAGATTAATGCAATTTTAGAATTGTGCAGAAATCCACGTTAGCTTGTACAGTATATCTAATACAGTCTACATTGAAAGGTAAAAATGTGAGTATAGTTGCTGATGCTGACAAACACAAGGACACCCAGACAGGCTAATGGCCTATCACGCCACTGATGCACAGACCCAAGGTTTGTGGTAAATATAAATTTTAATACAATTCAACCAAAAATGATACGAACATGTTAAAAGATTACCTCGTTAAGGATCCTTGCATACTCCACCTCAACTTTAGCATTACGGGTGTACCTGTTGGGAGTTGGTGTATGTGTGGGGTATTCTTTTTTAGCATGTTTATTTTTGGTTTAATTGTATTAAAATTTATTTTTTTAATATAAACCTTGGGTCTGTGTATCAGTGTCGTGATAGTCCATTAGCCCGTCTGGGTGTCCTTGTGTTTTGGTAAGCATCAGCAACTGTCCTCATTTTCACCTTCCTACCTTTTCAATGTTTCAAATTGGATGATACGGTCTTTTTCTTTCTTTTTTTTTTTTTTTTTTCTTTTTCTTCCCAGTATGTGGAAGGCAACAAACAAACCTGGCAGGGGTAGTCGTTGGCCTTCTTCAGGGACTTGTTAGTGCAGTACTTCCAGAGAAGTTGCTGCTTGTGCCAGAATCATGAGGATATGTCTGACCTGGTAGAAAGTTCTCCTTTGTCACCTTTTTGAACAGGGTAGGAGCAGTGGCGGCTGGTGCTCCAAATTTTTTGGGGGGCGGAAACAGCTGCCACTGTGCCCATCAAACGCCTCTGCACTTACCTTGTCTCGGTGTGCAGCAGGTGGCGAGAGGTGTCTTCTCCCGCACTCCTCCTGTCTTCTGCTATGATTGGACGCCTAGCGTCCAATCAGGTCTGTGTTAGGGAAGCAATGTATTCGCTTCTCTAACACAATACTGTGTAAACAGCGAACGCACAGCAGTGCGCCCGCTGCTTACACTTATGGAAGCATATTAGAGCCCACCGCTCTAATCAGGTCCCCTATTGGAGCTTACAGCTCTAATAGGGCACTTCCAAAAACACCCCCCCCCCCCCCCCCCCCCGCTGTAATTCAGATGCCCAACAAAGGGCCGGACACCTGAATAGGGGGCGGCAGCGGTGACAATAGATGCATGCAATGCATGAATATATCTATTGGTGATAGAGCGGTGCAGGAGAGAGGGGGCGGCGCTTCTGCGCCCTCTACGCACGCACCGCCACTGGGTAGGAGATATAGAGAGCCTTTTTAGACCTCATGCACACTAGGCCTTCACCTCGCTCCTCAAACGGCACCTAAGGCTCCATTCGCATATGTGAATTGGATGAGTTTTGAACTGCATCAGATTTGCATTATGTGAATCAAACATATTTCTATGGAGGCGGTTCACATGTATGTGGTGCAGTGCAAATTTTTCAAGTGCTGTGCATTTTCTGAGGGTTGCAGTTCAGATGCGAACTCCAGGCTCATTGCATTCTATGGGAATGCATCTGAATCGCACATCTGATCGGGTGATCTATTTTGAACCCTAATTGGAACAGAAAAATCCATACCAGACCCTTATCTGAGCATGCAGCCTAGCAGGCCAGAAAAGGAGGGGACACTAGCAAGTGCCCCCCTCCTGAACTATACTGAGCCGCATGCCTTCGGAGCGGGTGCTTTAGGGCCTCCTCCCACCACCCTGCCCGGTGGTTGTGGGGGCCTGGGCAGGGAGCTTATCAGAATCTGACAGCCTCATTTAACAAGGTCAGGTGTTGGATGTTGTGATTGACAATGGATCTACACCGAGGAAGGTATGTGTTTCGCACCGCTTAAAGGGCAACTGACACTTTAGTTGGAAAAATTAACAAATATAGCGTAATACAATTGCGACTATTCAATCTGCAGCTCTGTAATTTTCTGTAAAATGCGATATGTACACAGATGCTGTGCAAAATGCCACCAAAAGGTGTAATTTTCCACCTGTATTAGCTTACTGATTTCCCCAGAAGGCTGCACTTGGATACACTGCACTTGCCTGTCATCGAGAGCAGTGATCACTGTCCTGTGTTAAAGCCCAGCCCCCTAACAGTTAAAATCACTCCCTAGGACACTTAACTTCCCCCTAGTGGTTAACCCCTTCACTGCCAGTGTCATTTACACAGTAATCAATGCATTATATAGCATTGATCGCTGTATAAATGACAATGGTCCCAAAATGGTGTCAAATGTCTGTCCGCCATAATGTCGCAGTCCTGATTAAAAATTGCAGATCGCCGCCATTACTACTAAAATGTAAAATAAAAATGCCATGAAACTATCCCCTATTTTGTAGACTCTATAAATTGGTCACGGATGTTCCCGGGTGCGTGCCCCCCTGGAGCAAGATTCTTAAAGGACGTCCATGGATGCCTTTCGACTATAGCCTGGTTGGCAAGTGGTTAAAGCAGTATTAATCCCAAAAGCAAACCCTTAATTGCTGCTTGCCAATTATTGGATGTGATGGCTGCATTAGTTTCCTTTAGTCTATTATCTGATCCAGCCAGCAAGTCTGTTTTTTTCAACAAAAGCTCCTGCAGTTACAGGGATGAGAGCCTTTAACTGTGCTTGGTGTTACTAAACCCACAACAATAAAATCGGTCCTCTGCATTGTGTAAAAAAAAAAAGCTGCTTGATCTTGTATGCAGATTCCACCCCCCCCCCCCCCCCTTCCACTGACTAAGAACATGTCCGGATATGACGGCCTTTAAAGTCGGGCTGCATGTGCTGAATCTGTGTATTGCTAATGCTGTGTTTGAGTGCATGTGATCAGCGCATGGCCAATCAAAACTTTCCACACAGAGGGTCAGGAGCCCTGTAGCCTCATAGGACAGTGCAGTGTGAACTCCTCCTCCTCCTACAAGCTTCACCAGGAACTGATAGAAATCACAAGACTGCTATATACTGGTGATGAGTATTTAGCAGTTTGTTTACTAAAATTGCATTTCCATGTTCTGTGGGAGACCAGATAGTGAATGCAGGTTCTGGGGTTAACACTTTAAAATGATCAGCTTTTTTATGTAAAACCTTTATCCAAAAGGAAAAAACTGTTGCTCTAACAGATTTAACTACTTGCCGACCAGCCACCGTCGTATGGTGGCAGGTTGGCTCTCCCGCACGAATTGCTGTACCTGTACGGCGGCAGGTGCAGTGGAAGCATGGCCGTGGGTTGAGCTGACTGTCAGCCTGCGATTGCCTAGTACAAAGGCAGATACAATAGTTTGTAGTCATTTGTGCAAACCAACCAATATACACCTATTGCAACTGTGTATGTATGGGTATATTTATACTTATAATAATTTTTTGGTCAGGTAAAGCGATGCAGTGCTGTGTTGCAAAAATGGCCTGGTCATTAAAGCCTCTTTCACACTGAGGTGTTTTTCAGCGGCACCTTTCACCAGAGGGCTTTCACACTGGAGCGGTGCGCTAGCAGGATGGTAAAAGTCCTGCTAGCAGCATTCTTTAGAGCGGTGTATTCACCGCTCCTACCCATTGAAATGGGGCAGCGCGGCTATACCGCCGACAAAGTGCTGCTGCAGCAGCGCTTTGCGGGCGGTTTTGAACCCTTTTTCGGCCACTAGTGGGGGTTAAAACTGCCCCTATAGCGCCACTAAAATGACGTTAAAGCAGTCCTAAATATAGCGCTGCTTTACCGCCGACACCGCTCCCCCCCCAGTGTGAAAGGGGCCTAGGAGCAAATCCTTCCGGTCCTGTGCAGTGTGGTGTTTTTGTTTTTCCTTGGTAGATGCCCCTATTCTTATGGGGTAGTGCAATGCATGTTTAAACTTTTTTTTTTTTTTTTTTTTATTTTTTTTTTTATGTGCTATTATAGGCTGGGGATGGAATTGACGATTTTATAGAAAAGGCCAGCCCAGGGTGCCAAAGATGGAGTGTGAATGAGTGTAGTGTTTGGAGCTGCATAGGAAAAGATTGATGGCCTAAGACCCCTTGCACATTGGGGCTGTTTTCAGGCGCTTTAGCACTGGAAATGGCCTCACATTCATTCAAGTGTGACTTCACACTGGGGCTAGCAGGACATTATGAAAAGTCCTGCAGGCAGCATCTTTGGGGCGGGTTGGGAGCACTGTATTTGGCACTCCCAAAACACCCTGCCTATTTGAATAAATGGGCTGCACTTTAAAAGTGCCACAAACTGAAGTTAACCCTTTTTTTTTTTTTTTTTTTTTTTCTCAGGGATAAAACCCTCCCACTATCGGCCGAAAAGCGACACTAAAACGAGCAGTGCTTTATCACTAATGGCGGGCACTCTGTGTGAAAGGGTCTTGGTCTCTCAGTACAGCTTGCCAATAGTCAGGGGCTTGGACAGACGGGGGTTGGAGGAAAGGGCAAATTCAGGTGTAGGCATGATTTGATGAAAAATTGCATAGTTACATAGTTAGCTAGGCCGAAAAAAGACCATCCAGTTCAACCATAAAAATAAAAAATAATAAATAAAAATAAAATATATCATACAATCCAATAAACCCCATTCTATACCCACAGTTGATCCAGAGGAAGGCAAAAAAAACCCAAAAGAGCATGCTCAAATCTGCTACAGCAGGGGAAAAAATCCCTTCCTGATCCCCCTAGAGGCAATTGGATTTTCCCTGGATCAACTTTACCTATAAATTGATTTTCAGCATAGTTTTCGCCAATTGACTTGATTCTAATTTTTGGTTCGTCTTCATCACTGAAAACATGCAGCTGACAAACTGACAGATATTTTCGTGGATGAAATAAACAGCCTCTGGATGTAAATTTGCACACATGGTGCAGCCAGTCAATCTCAAAGCACTTCAGTAATGAAGAAAAATTGATCCCACTTGACATGCATAATCAAGCATATTGAGCGTAAATGAATGAAGCTCAGCCGGGACATGCAGACTTAATATTTCCATAAGCTTTATGCAGTAGTAAACCGCATCCAAAAAATTAAAATCTAGTGGTTAAGTCATAATGTGCTAGTATGCATCGCAAACTAGCACACAACACCTGAAAACTAAGTTCTCCAACGGTGCGCTGTCACTGCTGAAGGTGCCTCCAGCTGTACTTGGGCTTTCCAGGTTTGTGGCTTCCCCCTATCTGATTGGCCAGCCCAGTGATCTCACTCCTGCGCATTGAGTCTGTTTACTGCACAACTCTGAAAGAACAGCACAGGTATGCTGTTCCGTCAGAGCGCACGCACTGGTGGCATCACCAGCTGCATTTAAAGTAAATCGGTTTACAGTACTGTAGCTAACGGGTAAGCCTTGTAGGCTAACCTATAGGTAAAAATCATACATGGGAGTTTACTCCCACTTTAAAGCAGCTGCAGACAAATACATGCAGGTTGACATGTGAAGACTTCTATTGGTGGGTGAAACACATTGACACTTGACAGTTGTCTGCTGACTAAACCCTCTCCACTGCAAGTTCTCATGCTAGCTGAGGTGATATGTATTAAGTCAGCTCACATTCTGCTGAGTAATGTGGAAGGTAAATGCTAGTAGCAGCATGCAGCAGAGGTCCATAGACGTAATCTTCAGCCACAAAGTCCAGTGCTCTAGTGGTGAGAATTACTGGAGCAGCTTGGCATCAAGAACTAGCTGTGCTCCACAGCTAGTTCTTGATGCCAAGCTAATTCGGTAATGTGTTGGGGCAAGTTGAGCCTGCAAGCTGTCCACCATGATTAAGTTGACATCTTATTGGCCCTGAAAGCTACACGTCAGTATGTTTGTGAACCATCCTGCTTAGTTTGCTTTCAGTCTGCTTGATTATGCATGTTCAGCTGGACCAATTTATTTTTCATTGACTGCAGCTCTCAATGCACACCGAGAAGCTTACAGTGTGCAGTATATTCAAAGCTTGCGTTTTTTTTTTTTTTTTTTTTTTTTCTGGCTGGAGATTATCAAGCATTCCAGCATCTACTACCTCTTCCCTTCAATACCCTCCCCCCCCCCCCCCCCCCCCCCCCCCCCCCCCACAGTAGCCATTAGGGATGAGCCAAACACACCAGTTTGGTTTGCACCAGAACTTGTGAACAGGCAAATTCTGACAAATATGCAAACACCATTAACCACTTTCAGACCAGACCATTATGCAGCCTAAAGACCAGAGGACTTTTTACAATTTCGCACTGCACTGGTTTAACTGGTAATTACGCGGTCATGCAATGTTGTACCCAAACGAAATTTGCATCCTTTTCTTCCCACAAATAGAGCTTTCTTTTGATGGTATTTGATTGCCTCTGCGATTTTTTTTTTTTATTTTTTGCGCTATAAACAGAAAGACCGAAAATTTTGAAAAATGATATTTTCTACTTTGTTATAAGAAAAATCCAATAAACTCAATTTTAGTCATACTTTTAAGCCAAAATGTATTCAACCACATGTCTTTGGTAAAAAAATGTCTAAGCGTATATTGTTTTGAGCAAAAGTTATAGCGTCTACAAACTAGGGTACATTTTCTGGAATTTACGCAGCTTTTGGTTTACGACTGCCTATCATTTGCTGAGGTGCTAAAATGGCAGGGAAGTACAAACCCCCCCCCCCCCCCAAATGACCCCATTTTGGAAAGTAGACACCCTAAGGAAACTGCTAAGAGGCATGTTGAGCCCATTGAATATTTTTTTTTTTTTTTGTCCCAAGTGATTGAATAATGACAAAAAAAAAAAAGTTTACAAAAAGTTGTCACTAAATGATATATTTCTCACACATGCCATGGGCATATGTGGAATTACACCCCAAAATAAATTCTGCTGCTTCTTCTGAGTACGGGGATACCACATGTGTGGGACTTTTTGGGAGCCTATCCGTGTACGGGACCCCGAAATCCAAGCACCGCCTTCAGGATTTCTAAGGGCGTAAATTTTTGATTTCACTCCTCACTACCTATTACTACCTATCACAGTTTTGAAGGCCATAAAATGCCAAGATGGCACAAAACCCCCCCAAATGACCCCATTTTGGAAAGTAGACACCCCAAGCTATTTTATGAGAGGCATGGTGAGTATTTTGCAGCTCATTTTTTTTTTTTTGAAAATGAAGAAAGTAAAGAATTTTTTTTTCAAAACTTTGTGACAAAAAGCGAGATCTGCAAAATACTCACCATACCTCTCAGCAAATAGCTTGGGGTGTCTACTTTCCAAAATGGGGTCATTTGGGGGTATTTTGTGCCATCTGGGCATTCCATGGCCTCTGAAACTGTGATAGGCAGTGAGGAGTGAATTCAAAAATTCGCACCCTTAGAAATCCTGAAGGTGGTGCTTGGTTTTTGGGGCCCCGTACGTGGCTAGGCTCCCAAAAAGTCCCACACATGTGGTATCCCCGTACTCAGAAGAAGCAGCAGAATTTATTTTGGGGTGTAATTCCACATATGCCCATGGCATGTTTGAGCAATATATCATTTAGTGACAACTTTGTGCAAAAAAAAAAAAATAATTATTTTTCCCGCAACTTGTGTCAAAATATAAAATATTCCATGGACTCGACATGCCTCTCAGCAAAAAGCTTGGGGTGTCTACTTTCCAAAATGGGGTCATTTGGGGGGGTTTTGAACTGTCCTGGCATTTTATGCACAACATTTAGACGCTTATGTCACACATTACCCACTCTTCTAACCACTTGAAGACAAAGCCCTTTCTGACACTTTTTGTTTACATGAGAAAATATTTTTTTTTTGCAAGAAAATTACGTTGAACCCCCAAACAATATATTTTTTTAAAGCAAAGGCCCTACAGATTAAAATGGTGGGTGTTTCATTTTTTTTTCACTCAGTATTTGCGCAGCGATTTTTCAAACGCATTTTTGGGGGAAAAAAACACACTTTTTTAAAATTTTAATGCACTAAAACACACTATCTTGCCCAAATATTTGATGAAATAAAAAATTAGATCTTAGGCCGAGTACATAGATACCAAACACGACATGCTTTAAAATTGCGCAGAAACGTGCAGCGGTGACAAACTACATACATTTTTAAAAGCATTTAAACGCCTTTACAGGTTACCACTTTAGATTTACGGAGGAGGTCTACTGCTAAAATTACTGCCCTCGATCTGACCTTCGCAGTGATACCTCACATGCATGGTGCAATTGCTGTTTACATATGACGCCAGACCGACGCTTGCGTTCGCCTTTGCGCGAGAGCAGGGGGGGGACAGGGGTGCTTTTTTTTTTTTGCTTTTTTTTTTATTTTTCAACTGTTCCTTTTATATATATATATATATATATATATATATATATATATATATATATATATATATATATATATATTATATATATATATATATATATATATATATATATATTATATATATATATATTTATATAAATTTTTTTTTTTTTTTTTATTGCTATCTCAGGGAATGTAAATATCCCCTATGATAGCAATAGGTAGTGACAGGTACTCTTTTTTTTGAAAAAATTGGGGTCCATTAGACCCTAGATCTGTCCTCTGCCCTCAAAGCATCTGACCACACCAAGATCGGTGTGATAAAATACTTTCCCAATTTCCCAATGGCGCTGATTATATCCGGCGAAATATAAGTCATGAAATGCTCGTAGCTTCCGGTTTCTTAGGCCATAGAGATGATTGGAGCCATTCTGGTCTCTGATCAGCTCTATGGTCAGCTGGCGGAACCACCGGCTGCATTCTCAGGTTCCCTGTTGGGACAGGAGAGCCAGAGAAAACCATGGAAGACGGTGGGAGGGGGGGGGACATTCCCTTACATATTGTAATCCTTTTTTTTTTTTTTTTTTTTTTTTTTTCATGCAGCCTGTGGGCTGAACGAAAAAAAAAGATTGATCGGTGGGTATGCCCACCATTAGAAAACCTCCCTTCATCCACCCACTTCTAATGATGGGCATACATGCACCATTTTGTTAACTGTGGTGGTGAAATCACCTCCTACAGCGTTGGAGTCACGGCTTTATGTATCGTGGGAGCAAACGCTGTTGCTGTCAAGATAGATAAATCCGCGCTGCAACTGAATGGCGTACCTGAAAACAAAAAAAATGGTTAACAATAAAACATTGCAGAATAGAATACAGTAAAAAAGAGAACAATAGAGAGAACAATAAAACAACTACTATTTTTGGTTTTTTTATTTTATATTTTTTTTGTTTGTTTTTTACTTTTTTTTTTTTTTTTTAAACTTTTGTTTGTAACTAACAGTTCTAACGGAACTGTTGTAACGGTTCCAGCGGTTTTTGTCTCAAAATGCGATGGCATTCTTGAACGTGTGCCTAGTCTGTGCAATGCTGTACCCTACGCTAATACTCAACTAGTGTATGGTAGCGTTCAAAACATTCACCGATGCAAAGACCAGGATTGTCAGGACAGCGGGGACAATAATAGCGGGTGTCACGCCTAAATCCGCGCTTTCTGCAGACACTACATTTTCTTTGGGGGGCTTGTTGGGTAGGGGTACTCGGGAGGACATGAATAAAATGCCACTCATGCAGCCGGCTAACTGCATTTGGTTGGGGAATGTGAGGTGGAGCACCGTCTGGAAACAGAAGGGCTCCGATCTCTTCCTGGAATTTAAGGAAGGATCCAGTCTGTCCTGAAGCTCCGTATAGCACATGAGCGTTCAGCAAAGCCAATTGGAAAAGTTAAATAGACACTTTTTTTTGTACCAGCGTCTAGCCTTACGGGCAACTAGGTACGGCACCAACAACTGGTCGTTGAGGTCCACCCCTCCCATGTTTTGGTTGTACTTGTGGACACAGAGGGGTTTCGTCACAACACCAGCCGCCGTAGTAATTTGGACCATCGTGTCTGCATGAAGGGAGGTAAGAACGAAAACATTCTTATTATCCCTCCACTTCATAGCGAGCAAGTTATTACACTTCTTCAAGCAGGCTCTCTCCCCCAGCCTAAGACGGGACTCTACAAGTCGCTGGGGAAAGCCCCAGCGATTAGGTCGCACGGTGCCACATGCTCCAATCTGATCAAACAAATGACTAAACAGTGGCACGCTCGTGTAATAATTGTCCACGTACAAGTGGTACCCCTTTCCGAATAAGGGTGACACCAAGTCCCACACAATCTTACCAGCGCTCCCTATGTAGTCAGGGCAGTTTGTCGGCTCTATGTGGCTATCTTTGCCCTCATAGACCATAAATTTACATGTATAGCCTGTGGCCCTGTCACAGAGCTTATACATCTTGACCTTGTATCTGGCACGCTTGCTGGGAAGGTATTGTTTAAATGACAAGCGGCCAGTAAACTTAATCAGGGACTCGTCAACGCAGACAACTTGATGGGGAGTAAACAAGTCTGCAAAACGTTGGTTGAAATGGTTTATGAGGGGCCGAATTTTATAGAGCCGATCGTATGCAGGGTCTCCACGAGGACGATAGAGTTCATTGTCGTTGAAGTGCATGAACCGCAAAATCTGTTCGTATCGTGCCCTGGACACGGAGGCAGAGAACACAGGCATATGGTACATTGGCTCAGTGGACCAATATGAACGCAACGTACCCATTTTAACTACGCCCATGATGAGGGAAAGGCCCAGAAAGATCTTAACTTCGGGGACCGTAATTGGTCTCCAATATATGGCAAGGGTGGACAACTGGGGATTAGCGGCGATGTGTTGACCAGCGTACAAATTGGTTTGGTCCACAATAGATCTATAGAGATCTTCGGTGAAAAACAGCGAAAAAAAAAAAATCAAGTGACGTAAAATCAGCTGTTTCCACCTGAATACCGGGTTGGCCAGTGAATGGGGGAAGTACGGGTTCTGCAGAAGTGGTGGGCACCCAATCGGGATTGGCGAATTCTGCAGGAAGGGCACTATGGGCACAACGGGCCTGTCTTTGTCGTCTTCTTGGTGGCAGTGGGACACTACTTGTGCTTGCCACCTCGCCAGCTGGAACTGCACTTATGGGACTCGCCACGTCACCACGTGATACTGCAGTGCTGGTTTGACTACGTCCAGGGTGTAGGCTGCTGGTGCTTGCCTGTTCACCAGAAGGAATAGCGGCTCTAGTACGTCTCTGCCTCCTACGAGCGACCTGCGGTTCCTGCACCTCAACAGGAGTTTGGGGTCTGGTACGCCTGACCTTAGCAGGGACCACAACTCCGCCGTCAGAGCTATCTGTCATGGAGCCGCTGTCTACTGGGTCGTATTCTGAGCTTGATTCTGACAGATGAGTGACCTCCTCTTCACTATCTGACATACTCAGAAACAAGTAGGCCTGTTCACTAGTGTACGTTTGACTTGCCATTTTGGGCTCTAAATTTAGTAGTACACTAGTGAGACTCACAGGAAAAAAAAAAGCTCCTGACTGTTAGCGACTGAATCAAAACGCTACCAAAAAACTAAGCGATCGCAGGGATCAGGCCTGACTCTGCGAACGCTGCAGTTATGTGTGCTTAGTGTTTTGTAAGTGACAGTGATCGATCGATCGATACTGCACTTGGGTGGGCTGGGCGGAGGGGGAAAACGCAGGTGCTAGCAGGTATCTGGGCTGATCCCGCTAACAATGCGTTTTTGGGAACCCTAAACAGCTGGGGACGCTAGTATAGATCTGATCAGATATTGATCTGTTCAGATTCTATACCACTAAGGGAGGTGTATGCTGCGTGCGTGGGTGTTAGCGGTACTGGCACTAACCCGCCGCTGCCTGGGGCGACGCAGACCCTATTTGACTCTAAAACCTTACTTACATCACCCGCCGGGCGATCAGGGGGTTAAACCTTTATTAGGTAATAAACGGCGGGTGCCCTGAAACTATAAAAAATAAACTAACTGACCAGCGTCACCCGTAACAGTTATTATGATCACTGGTGAAAGGGTTAACTAGGGGGCAATCAGGGGGTTAAAACCTTTAGTAGGTAGTATATGGGGGGTCCCTGACCCTATAAAACGCTGCGGCAAACCTAAATACCTACCTCCCTAACTAGCGTCAACTGTGACACTAATACAGCGATCAAAAAACGATCGCTTAGTGACACTGGTGACGGGGGGTGATCACGGGGTTAAACCTTTATTAGGGGGGGTTCCTAGACCTAAAGGGGGCTAAATCTAACTGCCCTAACAGTTATTAGGGTCACAATGCACCAATGCAGTTAACAGTAAAAAAAAAAAAAAACTGCTTTGGTGTCACTGACAGGGGGGCAATCGGGGGGGGGGGGGGGGGGGGGGGGTGTAAAGTGTGCCTAAAGTGTTTTACTGTTAGTGTAGGTGTAGTGTTGTGCAACTCGCGTGTCTTCTCTCCTCGGCGTTGGTTCGAAAAGACCGCCACGAGGAGAGATGACCTCACTTCCTCTAGCTCTGTACACAATACAGAGCCAGGGGAAGCATTCCATTGGCTGGGAGCGATCGCGAGGGGGGGGGGGCACAAATGAGTGCCCCCCCCCCTCATCTCCGATCCCTCCCCCAATGTCCCGGACAATTTACAGGCATGGGGGCGGGCCCGATCGGCCCCCCCACCCGCGTCTGTTAGGGATGACCTCATTTCCTCTAGCCCTGTTTACATGACGGGGCTAGAGGAAGTGTTTGGCTGGGAGCGATCGCGAGGGGGGGCCACGAATGAGTGGCCTCCCCCTCATCTCCGATCTCTCCCCCAACGATGCCGACCGCAGCAGGCACCGGGGGGGCCTAATGAGGCCCCCCACCCGCAGGCAGGTAGGGACTTGTATATACGCCCTCCTGCCTGTACGTGCCATTCTGTCGACGTATATCGTCGTGCGGCGGTCGGCAAGTGGTTAAAGTCTATAAGACACTGATTTGAAAAATCAAATGCCAGGGGACATGTTTCGATGCAAAAGTTTTAAAAACTTCTGTTTTTTCAGGAGAAGTGATTATGCTTAAAGTGAAACAATAAAAATGAAATATTCCTTTAAATATCATGCCGGGGGGGGGGTGGGGTTGTCTATAACATGCCTGTAAAGTGGCACAGTTTTCCCGTGTTTAGAACAGTACCACAGCAAAATTACATTTCCAAAAAGTAATTTAAAACTGATCACGGCTGTAATGTATTGACGGGTCTTGGCAATATAAATGAAAAACGACATGGGGTTCCCCAAGTCCATTACCAGGCCCTTTGGGTCTGGTATGAATATTGACTACTTCCGGACCGATGCCTGCCAATATAATCCTAACTTTGAAGAGGAATATCGTATGGCAGCAGCTAGCTGCCATAACCCCGGTATCCTCTTGTGCCAGCGGTCCGGTTTCCGATAATGGTGGTCTCTGGCGGGTTTGCCGCAATATCAATTATCAGCAGTGGGAGATCCCCCCCCCCCCCCCCCCCTCCGGTGCCCTCCGTCGCTTACCAGGGTTGACGGCGGAGGCGATGAGATCCTCCTTGGTGTTGGGTATGGAGAAGGGCGTAAGCGACATCAAAACGTCACTTCCACCCAGGGCTTTTTTTTTTTTTTTTTTTTTTACGAACCGTGTAAAAATAAAAAATAAGGGGAAGAATTTTTTAAGTGTCCTGCCGAGGTCGCATGCAGAAGCTCCCGCATATGAAAACTATTCAAACCACACGTGAGGTATTGCTGTGATTGGTAGTTAAAGAGCAATAATTCTAGCCCTAGACCTCTAACTCAAAGCATGCAACCTGTAGAATTTTTATAAACGTTGCCTATGGAGATTTTTAAGGGTAAAAGTTTGTCGCTATTCCACAAGCGGGCACAATTAAGCGTGACATGTTGGGTATCGATTTACTAAGTAACAGTTTCTTTCACAATATAAAAAAAAACTTTACTGTTTTTTTTATATTTTAATTCAAGAAAGTGTATTTTTTCCAAAAAGTGCACTTGTAAGTAGGGATGCACCGAATGGGTTTTTTGGTGCCGGAATGGATATCGAAAATGAAAAATGCACTAGGCTGGAAACCGATACAAAGTGACTGACTGTTTTTTAAAACTTTATACAGGAGATGGTCAGACTGAGAACATAATACAGGAGATCAAAGCAGCCTGCCTGTGCCTCGCCAGTGCCTGTCATGCAGCCTGCCTGTGCCTCGCCAGTGCCTGTCATGCAGCCTGCCTGTGCCTCGCCAGTGCCTGTCATGCAGCCTGCCTGTGCCTCGCCAGTGCCTGTCATGCAGACATAGATGGCCTTTTTTTTAAATCTTCAGCTGCAGCATTATACCTTCACTCTTCATGCCAGGTACTGCACTGTAGGGGGGTGCAGAGAGCACAGCACACTATGCTAGACATCTCTATCTTGCTTTCAGATTAAACGGTGACCAAGCTCCTGCACAGCCGATTTACACCGATGAGGATCGGGGAGCCCAGTTCCATATGCAGCCACCGCTGGGGTGGGGGGCACACAGAACCCCTGCAGCATAGGTGAGGAGGCTATAGTAAAGACGGGCGCTCCACAATGACACCCCTGCAATGGGCGGCACCACCATTTTTGGCACCATTATCGGCATGATTTCACTTTCCGCAAAATGACAAATGCCTTTTTCGGCCGATATGTTTTAGCGGCTGAAATTTCGGTGCATCCCTACTTGTAAGACTGCTGTGCAAATACGATGTGACAAAGTATTGCAACAACCATTTTATTCTTTAGGGTGTTAGAAAAAAGGTAATGTTTGGGGGTTCTAATTTTCTAGCAAATAACCTGTTAACTTGTAAACAACTAATCTCAGAGGCTCGGTCCTTAAGTGGTGAAGGGGAACCCTGAACCAAAATTAAAAAATTGCACGGGGTCCCTCTAAAATCCATACCAGGCCCTTCAGGTATGAATATTGGAGGGAACCCTGTGGAAAATTAAAGGCATAGGGGTCCCCCAAAATCCAACCTGGCAGGCTGCAGTAAAGGGTTGGGGACGAAGAGGGCACCCCCTCCTGAACCATACCAGGCCACATGCCCTCAACATGGGCAGGAGGCTTTGGAGTAGCCCCCCCAAAAGCACCTTGTCCCCATGTTGCTGGGGACAAAGGCCTCATTCCCACAACCCTTGCCAGTGGTTGTGGGGGGCCAGGGGCTTATCGTAATCTAAAAGCCCCCATTAATAAGGTGACCCCCAGATCCTGGCCCCTTTTGTGAATTGGTAACGGGTACATTGTACCCCTACCAATTCACAAGTGTCAAATAGTGCAGCCTAAGGGGTTATTCCTCCACACGGTCGGCTATTCCGATGGGTAAAGTCTAATTGGATTATGTTGTCGGGGAAATCCGATCGTGTGTGGGCTGTAGCGGACTTTTTCTGTCGGAAAAAAATTTGAGAGCAGGATCTAAAATTTTCCGACAACAAAATCCGATCGGACTTTTTCCGATCGCGTAGAGAATTTCAACACACAAAGTGCTGTGCAGTGGTTTTGCGCAAGGCCCCCAGAGAAAGCCACCTGCCCTGGGGTCACTTCTGTGTGCTCAATCCTGAGTCACTGCTCTACAATGCGTCCATAAGACTCAGAGCCATAGGGGGAGGCAAAATATAAGCAGTTTGTAATTTGCATGTATTCTGAAGTTCAAACGGTGTGTTTACTAAAACCAATATGCTCTAATTTACAAAAAATGGGCAAGAAAAGGCTAAATTAAAAGATGAGGTTGCTGTGGATGTGGCTGGTGAGAGAGCCCAACACCCAAAAAAATACTCTTTGATCCAGAACCACCACAATGTCACTAGTCTTGTAATTGCATTGCAACTTTCTGAGCCAAGACTGTCATGAGTCTCACCATGGAGGCTAGGCTCTTAACGTAAAACTCCTCTCCCAATCAACATTATTTTTAATCCTCATGCTGCTAGCCTTAGTAAATGTGTATAATTTGTTTTAACTTTTCTATTTCACATTTCTTCAGTTGCTTCCTAACTTTTCCTAAGCAAATTTCATACATCCCAGGACGAGTTATCAGCTAAGCACACCCTCCTGCTTGTATGCCTGAGCTAAAAATGGAAAAATACCAGGAAGTAAATGCTACCTGAATTGCCTGCCCTTACTCAAGATGGCCACGGTCATAATGCTAGGGTGTTATTTTTCGAAGTGATGTCTCAACAAAAAGCATGGAGACATGGATGGAGTAGTTTGCTTTGAATAATAAAAATGAATTGCGTTTTTGGTTTGTGGTACTCAAATGCAGTAAAGATCTGCTTTAACCACTTGACAACTGGGCGCTTAAACCCCCTTCATGACCAGACCAATTTTCAGCTTTCAGTGCTCTCCCACTTTGAATGACAATTGGTCATGCAATACTGTACCCAAATTTATTTATTTTTTTCATACAAATGGAGCTTTCTTTTGGTGATATTTTGCTCACCTCTGGGTTTGTATTTTTTGCGCTATAAATGAAAAGACAAAGTTTTGAAGAAAAACAAATTTTTCTTTCTGTGCTAAAATTTTGCAAATTTTCTTAAAATTTTGGCCACCATTTATACTGCTACATATCTTTGGTAAAAATAACCCTAGTGGATATTTTGGTCTGTGTGAAAGTTGGAGTCTACAAGTTGCAAATCGCATAATTGAAAAATAGTGGTGGCCTGTCATTTCTTGCGACCCAAACAAGCCAGGAAAGTACAAATACCCCTTTTTTTGAAAGACACTCCAAGGTATTTAGTAAGATGCATGGTGAGACGTTTGTTTTTTGTTTTTTTCCCCCACAATTGTCATTGTAATAGGTTATTTCTCTCACATGGCATGTGTATGCCACAAATGACACCCATTCTGCTACTCCTAACTATGGCGATACCACATGTGTGGGACTTATTCACAGCCTGTCCACATAGAGGCCCAACATGCAGGGAGCACCATCAGGTGTTCTAGGAGCATAAATGATCTAACTTGTTGACTACCTATTACACTTTTGAAGGCCCTGGAGTACCAGGACAATAAACTCCCACAAAATGACCCCATCTTGGAAAGCTAACACCCCAACATATAATCTGAGGCATAATGAGTCTTTTGCATGGTTAATTTTTTTTCCCAGAAGTTTTTGGAAACGTGCAAAAAATGTAAATGCTTTTTTTTTTTTTTAACAAAGTTGTTTGTTTATAAGATGTTTCCAACACATAGCATGTACATAGCAAAAATGACAACCCAAATTACTTTCTGCTACTCCTGAGTATGGCGATACCACATGTGATACTTTTACACAGCTTGGTCACATACAAGGAACACCGTCAAGTGTTCTATGGACACATAGCATGCACATACCAAGAATTACACCCCAAAAAACATTCTGCTGAGCAAAGGGTAAAAAAAAGATTACCTGTGGTTTTAGTAGCGCAGTTGTCCACAGGAGGATTGCACTGGTCCAGGCAGCAGGCAGGAACTTGGTCAGCAAAAGCAATTGTCCAGGCAACAGGCAGGAACACTGTCCATAGTCGGTGCAGGGATACTGTCCATATACAGTCCAGGGTCAGTGCAGGCAGAGATTGTCAGCAGTGCCAAAATATTGATCCTGGTAGTAGGTAGCAACATGGTCCATGTGGTGTGGTCAGTTCATGCGAGGGCCTCGTTCAGGACAGAATGGGGATAGGGGTAGAAGCTTCTCCCACTCAAATCTCGTTTGAAGCCTCTGTCTCCAGACCCTAATCTAGGAATGAGAAAACAAAAATGTTGTTCTTCATCCAGAAAAAACATTCTGGAGCCCCCCACATATGTGAGACCCCTGTGTTATGAATCCCACTAGTCCAGTGGCAGGTTACAAGATCAGTCCAAGAGGCAGACAAACAGGATGGCCAAACGGTCCAGGGTCAGTTCCAGGTTAGGCAGAGGTATCAACAGAATCGGTGGGCAGAAGCATGGTCCAATAACAAGCCAGGGTCAGTTACAGAGCAAGTAGAGGCATAAGGGGTGTTTACCATACTTCACTAATAATGTAGTGAAGTATGGTAACGGCGGAAACGGTCAACTATGCAGAGGCCTGGTTGGGAAGGACATTGGCGACAATAAAAATTGGTGTCTCTTCTCACTCTAATGCACACCCAGCATTTTTTTCTGCCGTTTTTTTTTGGCCTGTTGGTTTGGGAGGGATTTTTTCGGGAAAGTGGCGTTCGGAGAGTCTGCTAATCACATCCGATCGAATGGTTTCTGGTGGGCTGTTTGGGAATACAAGGGCAGTGGTGGTTTCCTCCTGGTAGCCAAGGAAGGATTTGTGTCTTCAGTGGATTTGTGATAAATAACGTAGCTATTGTATATGGCCAAATTAAACGGTAGGAAGCCATAAGGGGTTCTGAAGGGAATAGGGAAGGCTGGCATGGGACCTAACCCTTTGGGACTGAGGTGACACCCCACTGGTACATGGCCTTTGCCAAGGTACTGCAGTGCTGGTGGATGGCATCTCTCCCTCTCTCCCTCTCCCCCTCTCCCATCAGAAGCGAAGAGCTCCCTGTTACTCTCGTCAGCCGCAAGAATATTGTATGCCTCCTCGGCTGAAAATCTTTGACATTCTCTCAAATGGCACTGGCGACACGTGGCACTGATAGTGCAATCTGTCATCAGTGATGAGCACTGTATGGGCACTGATGTGTTTTTTTTGTAGTGGTAAAAATACTGTTGGCACTCAGATTCTCTCTCCTCACACGCTCTGTGTGAGCCGGCAATGAGATGATCTCATGTTTACACTTGATCATCTCATCGGCAGCTCCGATTGCACTGTGATTGGCCATTTACAGCAATCTGTATACAGCGATCGTGTCCAAGAGACATGGCCAGCACAGAACTTCCCCGAGGTGCGCCTGTAGGAGCACGCATTGCGGACGTTAACAGGACGTCCAGGGACGCCCTCCCGGCAATTGGTGTCTGCGCTGCAGCCATCTTTTGGCTATAGCGCGGATGCCTAGTGGTTAAATAAGTACTACTGCACTCTACTCTGTTCACTTTGTTTTCTATTATGTATACATATATTGTGCTAAGCACTTAAAAAAAAAAAATTTAATTGCTGGAGGATGCTTTTGAAAATGCCATAATTTGCAAACTGCATAAACCAAAAAAGCTAAACTAAATGTAATTTTGGTTCCTTTGGCCAAATAGTGTGTTTTTTATTTTTCACGCACTTGTTAAAATCAGATTTTTCACAAACCATTATGTGGTCTCAAAGAGGCATTTTTATTGCTAGGATAAACTAGACAAGAGTGAAGGCAAAACCACCTTAAAGTACCACCTTAAAACGCATTCGTGGGAACTTCTGCAACAGCGTTGGGAAGAACTTTCCAAAGAATATTTGAATTTTGTTGTAACAGCCGAACACACTTGGGGCATTCTTGCATGTGCAAAAGGTGGCTACTTTGAGTGGAATTTTATTTTTTTTTTTATTTTTTTTTAAGATTAAAGTGGATGTAAACCCACTCATCAATTATAAAGTCCTGCTGTAGTGCTAAACTCTAAGGATATCCTGCCCAATGTTTCCCGTTTGCTGTTTTTGGGGGGCTTCAAACTGCTAGATTCAGTGGGCGGGTCTGTTATTGGCCCTTTTTGGGGGCGGAGTCATGATGTCTGCAGACTCACCGCCCACCACTACACTCCCCTTGGCTCGAGCGTGCAGGAGAGGCAGATCGCGTTCTGGGTAAAAGTATGTCAATTACCGACCCCCCCCCCCTTTCTTTTCTGAATGGGACAGAGCATCTGTTACCGATCGCTCTGACCTGTGATGAGTGAGCAGAGTAACCTGCGTGTTACTCTGCTCATCTTCTGTGCAGAGAAAAGGACTGAGGAATCTGTCCTCTGTCCCTTTCTGTCTCAAATGGGAGATGTCAGGGGTCTCTGTTTAGACATGTCACCAAAGCACCCAACAGGGCTGATAAAAATAAATAAATAAAAATATTCCAAAATAATCCCGGTTGGGGTGTCGGAGGGGATGCGGAGTTCCTACCCTTGGATTGTTCTGGGATATAGCATACAAATAAGTTGTCACAGCTTAAAGTGGAAGTAAACCCCCCTATCGTTTTCAGCCAAGGAAGCTGCCATCTTTGCCTCTGTTTAATCTTCAACTGCCACAGTGCTGCACATGTGATCCGTTATGACACCAGCCATTGGATGGTTTGACTGTTTGGTTGAGAGCACAGCCAATGTGCAGTTAGCATTCACGGCATGCCTTTTTTTTTTTTTTTTAGACTGTTAAATCAATGGGTTTACTTCCGCTTTAAGTTGCATACTTATTTCTTTGTTAAATTCTCAATGTCTCATTGGTATGTTAACTAGTCACATTTGTTAGCTTTAATGTGAATTCTTCTGTAATGATTTTACTTTGTGAAAATAAAAATCTTAATGAGAAAAAAAATATTCCAAAGAACGACCACTGACACCGACCATCCCCTGTGCCCTGTGAAAAATATATTTAAAAAATAAAACCCCACCCTCTCATCATTGTTAAAATGGTACAAAAATAAATTGTAAAAAAACTAAAAATTGAGTTGTAAAAAATGTATAAAAAAAAAAAAATCCACTGGTCCCAAAAACCTTTTGAGAAAAATTTAATTGGAAAATGAAAATCTGACACTGTCCACTACCCTGACACCATCCTGCATGTACTACCCACCACTGTACACTCCGCATTCCTGTGATTTGCACCACATTGCTGTTCAGATCACATGCGATGTCTGTGCAATTTCAGACATGCAAACTGGCTGAAATTGCATCACATTCGGACCAAACACGCACAGGACCTTTTTGGTCCACCAGAATCCGATTGCATGGATGTTCACACCTATGCAATCCGATTCAAGTCCAGACTTTTTGTCATTTTGCAGTGTGATGTGAGCTGACACAGGTGTCATTAACCTTGTGTGACACTCCCGAATCATACCAGTGGGAGCAGTCAGGTGACATTTGTAGGCTGTATGCTTTGAGGCTCGGTTCACACTGGTGCAAAGCGGGTTCCCAACATTGCATCCGACTCCCACAGCAGTTCACACTGCCATATGCAAACTGCTGGGGAGTGTCATACAAAGTTAATGAAACCCCCATTTCAGCTTGCATATCGCACTGCGAACTGATAGTTGGGACATGAATCAGATCGCATTGGTGCGAACACCCATGCGATTCTGGTGCAGACCTAGAAAGGTCCTGTGCGATATCAGCCATACTATCTGTATGGCTAAAAATCGCACTGCATGGACATCGCATGCGTTTCGCACTGCAAATTACATGCGATCTCGTACAGCACACAGGTGTGATCTGGCCCTAAGCTCATTCAGCCTTACTGGGTGTGATTATAAAAAGTGAGAAATCCACCCCTCCCCCACATAACAAATCCTGGTGATGGAAAGGAATGTTGCAACTGATCAGGTGACCTCAGACGCACACTGCACTAGAACAATTATCAGATCACTGGATGTTCTACTCTGCCCAGCTCTGATGCAAGTCCCCTAAATCACTTGTCTGTGTATTCTGCTGGCTGTTCACTGCAGAATACATTTCCTTTCACCCTGGTCTGTGGATCACATCCAATGATGAAACATCCAGTCAAAACACAGTAAAGGCAGCCAATCCTGGGAGAGCTGGAGAGGAGGGCAGGGGATGTGGATTGTCAACTTTTTACACAGGATGTGCCTGTCTCTGGCTAGTGCACGAGATATGTAAATCGCCTGTCACTCACAGCAAGGGGGAGGTTTTGAGGTTTTTTTTTCTTTCTTTTAAGATTTCTGGGGTAACTCTGTGTGGCAAGACTGGGCTCAAATGATAGGAAATCCTATTCTCTACATTATGACATCAACTTTAACCCCGTCCCGCTGACGTAATACAAATGTGTCCCCACTGCACTCAGCTTTTTCCACTGGGGCTGCATATATGCGTGGCTCCCTTTTTGCTGTGACCGGGGTCTCTCTGAGCTCTGGGCACCGTACTAACGATTGGAACCCGGCACCCCCTTTTTTTTATTTATTTTTTTCTATGAATAGAGGTAGGATACAATGGGGTTTATTTACTAAAGTTGGAGTGCAAAAGAGGCTCACTTTTTTTTTTGCATAAAAATCAATAATAAAAATAACAGCAGCGCCTTGGCTTTTTAAAAAAAAATTTAAAGCACCACTGTCCCCGTGAGCTCATACGCAGAAGTGAACGCATACGCAAGTCCCACCCACATATGAAAACGGTGGTCAAACCACACATGTGAGGTATCGCTGCGAACGTTAGACTGAGAGCAATAATTCTAGCCCTAGACCTCCTCTGTAACTCAAAATATGTAACCAGTAAAAATGTTTAAAGCGACGCCTATGGGGATTTTTAAATAACAAAGTTTTTGGCGCCATTCCACAAGCGCATGCAATTTTGAAGCGTGACATGTTGGGTATCTATTCTGCATATCTTCATCTTTCACATTATGCAAAAAAATTAAGGTAACTTTACTATTTTTTTTTTTTTCTGAATAAAACGCGTTCGAAAAATTGCTGCGCAAATACCGTGCGAGATAAAGTTGCAACGATCCCCATTGTATTCTCTAGGGTCTTTGCTAAAAAAGCATATATAATGTTTGGGGGTTCTATTTAATTTTCAAGCAAAAACATTTGGAATTTTACATGTAGGAGAGGTCAGAATTGGCCTGCATCTCAAGTGGTTAAAATTAACACTTTTTCATGTTGGTGTCCCATGGAATTTAACAGGGTTCCGCGGCTTTCGAATTTGCCGCGAACACTGCATAAAATTTGTCTGCCGAACGTCTGAACAACAGCCCGAACTTGTGCTTGGGCTGAACTGTTGGCCCATCCCTTTCATGCATTTAATTCTCAGTCATGGGGGTTTAGTATCGCATGTGTTGCCTAGGGCAGTTTGAATGCAAATGCTTAGTAATTACCACTCCTCCAGACTGTCCACTAAGTGTTACCGTGTTTGCCGGCATATAAGGCGGCTGGGCGTATAAGACGACCCCTTAATCTTCCATTTTAAAATGTTGGTTTTGTGCTATAATTGCTTTAGCTTTTTGGCCGTTCGTTTTTTTTTTTTTTTTTTATTTTTTTTGTGTAAAAGGTCGTCTTGTACGCTGGAAAATGCAGTACTAAACCCACAACAGTAAAATTGTGGGAACTTCTGCAACAGTGTTGAAGAACTTTCCAAAGAATATTTGAATTCCATTGTAACAGCCGAACACACTTTCTGCATTAGCAAAAAATGGCTACTTTGAGTGAACTTTTTTGGATTAACCCTTTCCCGCTGACGTAACACAAATATGCGTCCCCACTGCTAACCTCAGCTTGTTTACGGCCTTAATGACAGGCCATTTTTTGCGATGAGACACTGCATCGCTTTAACAGACAATTGCACCTTCGTGCAACACTGTACTCAATTTTTATTTTGATTTATTTTTTTTATTTTTTTTCCCCACAAATGGCTTTGTTTTTTTGTTTTTTTAAGTAATGGCGATCAGTGTTTGTTTTAAAACCCCTTTCACACTGAGGCATTTTCAGGCGCTACAGCGCAAAAAATTGCGCCTGGAAAAGGCCCCATTCACTCCAGTGTGAAAACCTGCATCTTTGGAGCAGTGTATTCACCGCTCCTACCCATTGAAATCAATGGGAAAGCGCGGCTATACTGCCCCAGTGTGAAAGGGGCCTTGGACAGATC
Organism: Lithobates sylvaticus; assembly: GCA_028564925.1. Classification (NCBI taxonomy): domain Eukaryota; kingdom Metazoa; phylum Chordata; class Amphibia; order Anura; family Ranidae; genus Lithobates; species Lithobates sylvaticus. The sequence continues at coordinate 91,863,078 of CM053037.1, forward strand.
AGACGCCTAACTGACATTTTTGACCCTTTTGTGGGAATCAGTGCTAAAAATATGCTATGTTGTACTAATGACCCTGGCAGGGAAGGGGTTAACAGGGGCAACTAAGGACTAAATGTGTTCCCTGGGTGTTTACTAACTGAGGGACTGACTGGGGAAACGCACAGATTTTCCTGCATAGCAGAAAGACAGGATCTGGGTGATCTCCTTTGTCAGAACGGAGACTTGTCTTGTGTACAAAACCAGTTCCCCCATTCTGTCACTGCGGGGAAGGATCACGGGTAGCCAGACAGTCCACCAGTGGGTGCGTGCGCCTACAAATTGCCATGTATGAGCCGACTTGCAATGACGGTGATTTGCGGGATCGAGCCACACTGCCGCAGTTTAACTGCGGCGGCTGGCCCTTAAGCAGTTAAGCTTTTTTGCAAAAAAAACCTGGAAGCTGATTGGTTTCTATGCAAAAGTGAGTCTTATTTTGCATGCTACAGCTTCAGTAACTAAACCCCGATGTATCTGTCTTTCTCCTTGCAGAGATGGGGGGGGGACTGACCTAAACACTATTACCAAAAGTACTGAGACACCTGCCTTTACATGCAGATGGAGAAGAATGCTCAACATTTGACCGATGTATGTACCTTGCAAACATACTTGTCTAATTTTTGGCCTGATTTTTAAGGACATATGCGAGTGGTTTATTTAGGATTTTAAAGTATGATCAGAGAGGGCAACAAGGATTAGCCTATTTAATGTATTTTGTTTCTTCATAGGTGGTGTTGGCACTGCAGCAGTACAGCTCTGTAAAACTGTGGAGGATGTTGCAATATTTGGAACTGCTTCTTCTTCCAAGCATGAAGCACTTAAAGAACATGGTGTGACTTACCCAATTGACTACAGGACAAGTGATTATGTGGATGAAATTAAGAAAATCTCGCCTAAAGGTACAATATATAAATAGAAGTACAGTGCTACTCCTATAATGCATACATCAAGAGAACAAAATGTATGTGAAATGACTTTATTCATGTATATTGTTTCTATATAATGTAAAGTTCCAAAATATAAATTGTTTTGGTCCCAAGTGCTAAACTTTTTTTTTTTTTTTCCCCTTACCATTGCACCATCTAAGTGCACACAGCGAAACCTCAGTGCACATAAAATGCCTCCATTTGGCATACAGCTTGTAGTAGCACAAAAATCTGAATCCAGCTGCTTTCTTTGTGTGCAGTAGCATTAAGCTCAGCCCCTAAAGGTAGAGAATATACATTGTATGGGTGCATTAAATTTGGGTATATAGAACTATGGGAATCCTAATAACGAATAGTGACAGACTAAGACTAGTTTCTCCATGAAAGAGCTGGATTCTGTTATTTTTGGAATGATTAAAACAGCTGTAAGCATTCGAATGTCATGTTCACACCAGCATACTGCGTTTGCAACACTAATATGGGCTACATGACAGAACTTAAATCTTCATTGAGTTTTTCTCATTTTTAACCTGGCGGAAACCTAGAAATCAGGTAACCATTTCTAAAACAGTCATTGGGTCCGTAGGGAAAAATTCCCACCTTTAGACAGCTAAGAAGGTAATTGTTGGGGGAATTTGTTTCCCCAAGTGTTGTCTTGGAACTATACAAGCACCATTAAGTTGTAGGTCAATTAACCACGGCTCAAGGAAGGCAGGTGAGGCAACCTCTGGAGGAACTCAAAGTTCGATTGCACTAGGACAGGGATAGGCAACCTCAGCCCCCCAGCTGTGGTGAAACTATGAATCCCGTGCTTGTTTACTTCCGTTGCTGGAGTGTAACCTTGCTCTTGACCCCCCCCCCCCCCCCACCCACTGTATGCTGTCTTGCCCTGTGGAGTTTTAAACCTAATAAAATGGATTGTCTTGGAGTGCGACTGTCCAGAACCGCTTTTTACTCTGCGTACAGCATAGAAGCTGGGTGAGCACCCTTCGGGCGTGGTGTGCTTAGTAAGCGGCATGGACCCACCTGGAGCAATAGCTGACTGTGCAGCCTGAAGATGCATAAACCCCAAACATTATATTCTGAAAGCAGACAGACTAAAAACCCTTTAGGAAACAAAACATTTAAGTTAAAAAATACTGAAGTTTTATGGCACACAAATGCAATATATTACCTAATTTCCAGCAAACTATAAAAGATGGGGTTGTGCTAAGTGGATACCCAACATGCCAAACCTTAACCCTTAAAATTGCATGCACCTATGAAATGAAGGCCCAGTGCCCTATACAGTATTTCCATAGGCAGTGCTTTAAAAGCTCCTACAGGTCATCAGTTTAGAATTACCCAGGAGCTCTGATGCTAGAATTGGTGCTCTGTGTGGTTATATGGGACATGTCACAATCAACATTTTTGTGCATAGATGCCCTGCAGTGTGCATTTATATTCTCATTTTGAGCAACCCCCCCATGCTCAAATGTACGTATTGTCTGTATTGCCTTTAATGAGATTAGACCCCCCTCATGCCTCACCTGCCTTCCAATGAAGCTGATGGCATGCAGATAACATTCAATCAGCTTCTTCCCCATTGAAGGGGGCCTGGAAGTGATCGCTTCTGGGTCATGAAGGAGAGCTGATGGACAGCATTTTTTTCCCCTGCTGGAGCAAATTGGACAATGTTTCACGGGGGTTTGTATATAACTAGGTTACTAAAGCTGTAGGGATTTTTATGATCAACTTCAGCTCCATGTCTGTGCCTGTGTTTTTTTCTGATAGAATGTGAAATGAGGTTTGAGAACTGAGGCATCCCAGGTCTGGCAAGATGAATGAACAAAAGGCTAGGCTTTAAGTTGTGGTATGACGTTATATTTGAATCTACAAGGCTAGTTTACTGAGGTCCTTTTTTTTTTTTTTCCCCACTAGGTGTAGACATAGTGATGGATCCCCTGGGAGGTTCTGACACTTGTAAAGCCTACAACCTGCTGAAACCTATGGGAAAACTGGTAATTTATGGTGAGTATATAGGAAAATTTCCATTTTATACCAATATAATTGAAGCCTAGATTCCCAGATTAAATGTACTTTTAGTATGTGCCTGAATGTTTTGCATGAATCTTCCCTTGGAGTTATACTGCCATCTTCAGGCTGTGGACTTCTCACACTAAGGTTTTGTTTATAAACCAATCTTACAGCTTGCATGTGATTGTCATAGCTGTCTGTTTTCACATGATTGGGAGCCAAGCTGATTGCTCTACAGTCATTGGACAATGGAGCTGTCATATGCAGTGTTCTGACTGCATCAAGATCGCATGTGTGTGCTGCTAGTCAGCCCAACGGAGTAAAAAAAGTTGCTCAGGCATTGTGCGTTGAATGTTAGTGTACAGATTAATGGGGGGGGGGGGGGTGGTAACTGTTAAATGAAGTTGGCAATAATGTATTTGTACTGATCTGTAAACCTGTATAATGGGAGTGCAGCTTGATTCACTTTTTATTATTTATACAGGATTTGTCACCAACAGTTTGTGCAGTGCTTTATAACATTGCAGCAAACAGTACAGTTACAATGCAATTCAATATAGGAGGAATCGGGGGGCTGCTTGTTATAGCTTACAATGTAAAAGGGAGGGTCAAGTGATACAAAAGGTACTAACTGGCGAATGGGCTGGAGAAAAGTACAGTTGGAGGCAGGATGGGCATCTCTGAAAAGGTTTTTCTGGGGACTGTCTCAAAGTGGATAGAGTAGCAGGTAGTCGGGACAGATTGGGGTAGAGAATTTTAAAGGATGGGAGGGGCTCGGAAAGTTCTGAAGGTGAACATGAGATGACAAAAACACTAGAGCAGGTTGGCTATGGGAGAAATTAAGAGATTGATTGGGTTGGGTAGGTTAGTGATATACCTGGGTGGCTTTGTATGTTATCGTTAGTATTTTGAATTTAATTTGTTGGGTGAGTGGTAGCCAATAAAGAAATTGTCAGGGGGGGTAGCAGATGTTAAGCAGTTTGTAAGGTTGATGAGTCTGGAAGTGGCATTCATGAATGGGCATAGTCTATTTAAAGGTAAGCCAATGAGGAAGCAGTTGCAGTAGTTGAGGCGAGAGATGACCAGGGAGTGAATTGGCGGCTTTGTGGTGTCATTGGATAGGGAGGGGCGTATTCTGCAGATGTTGAGGCAGCAAGCTTTGGAAAGTGATTTGATATGCGGCAGAAAGCGTACTGTCCAGGAGAACGCCTAGCACCCTTGCTTGTGGGGATGTGTTATTGGTTGTAGCAATCTTGACAGAAGTCAGGGAAAGGGGCAAGTGGGGGAGGGAATATTGGCTCTGTTTTGGATGGGTTGCGTTTGAGGAAATGGTGACATCCAGACTGATGTCTGTTAGTAAATTAGAGATGTGTCAGGAGACTGGAGTGAGCTGAGGTAAAGAGATTTGAGGGTCGGTGTAGAAATGATAAAAGCCACGTGAGGCTTTTGGCTGACCCAGGGAGGATGCGTAGATTGAAAATGGAGGTCCAAGAACAGAACTTTGGGACCCTGACAAAGTAAGAGGCAGAAGTAAAATTATAAGTGACACTTAAGGTGCAGTGAGATGGGTAGGATGAGAGCCAGCAAAGAGCACAGCCACGGAGATCCAAGGATTAAAGGAGAGGGTGGTCAACTGTATCAAAGGCAGCAGACTGGTCCAGAAGTAGGAGTACAGAATAGTGTCTGTCGGTTTTTGCTGTTGCAGTATCTGTGGAGTGTTGAGGGTGAAATCCAGACGGAAGGGAAGGTTAATGAGGTGGTCACTCAGTTTGTTGTAGACAAATGTTTAAGGAGGTAGGTGGAAAAGGAAAGCAAGGAGATGGGGGTGTAGGTGGTTAAGATTGGCAGGGTCCAAGGAAGACTTAAAGTGGAAGTAAACCCTCTGGGACCACTTTGACCTACAGGTAAGCCTTTAAGGCTTACCTGTAGGTCCAATAAATATCTCCTAAACCTACATGGTTTAGGAGATATTTAGAAAAGAAAATGCACCGCTATCTACGGTGCATGCGCCGTAGACAGCGGCGCACTGCGCATGCCGAGATCACGGCGATATGCTGCTCTCGTGCGCATGCACGGGAGTGACGTCATCGCCACTCCAGCGAATCACAGCGCTCGAGCGGCGAGACCCGGAAGTCACTCCCGGTTTGATGGCGACGCCGAAGATCGTGGATGTAGACCGTTACGGGGGCTTCGTTCTCAGGTAAGTCATTCATAATGAGCTAGTATGCTATGCATACTAGCTCATTATGCCTTTGCCTTGCAGGTTTATATATATATATATATATATATATATATATATATATATATATATAACGGCTAGTGCATGGTTTAGAGTTGGGGGAAGATGCCAGAAGATGTGGGCTAGAGAGCGTAGGGTAGTTGGAGGGTGACTAATGTATTTTGAGAGGGAACTGATTCCATGGGAGAGGTGGGCATTAGAAAGAATTTTAGCAACCACTTCTATAGTAGCAGGGTTGAATAAGGTGAGTGATTGTACCTGTGGATGTGAGGGGATATCTGTAGAGTGGAGATTTCATCACAAATTAAATCCATCTTTTTGAAGTGATTGGCAGTCTCTTGGGCAGTGAGTTGGTGGGTGGAGGGCAAAGAGTTAATGGTAGAGAAGAGCTGACGGACTGAATAAGGTGTTAATGAGTGATAAAATGGGTCTGCTCGGCAGTGTGGAGGCAAGCATTTTATTTTTGGAGGGAAAATTTATATTGGTTGAAGTCTGAGACTTAGTCTTACACCAGACACTCAAGAGTGCGGCTACTTTTTTGAGACTTCTGGTGTCATCTGTTTGCTAGGGTTGTAGGGGTCAGGGCCTGATTCTGTGTAGTGAGGGGTGAGCTTGTCCAGGGTGGCGGACAGGGACGGCAAAACCACAATGGCAGGTCATCCAAACAATGTTTTTTTATATTCGTATATTCCATTGCACCTGTACTCTACCCCAACTTCTTGGGCAGAATTTCCATACATGGTGCCATAGATAAAATGGCTGTTAACAAAGAAATACTGTAGTGCATTTGTGGGGGAAAGGGTCTGTACTAGTAAAAAAATTGAAAGGCTGTAAAATGCTTTATAAATGGGGCACCTTGCATGAGGAAAATCCTTGTTAAAATTACAAAAAAGATACCTTGCATGGTAATTTCTTTGCTTGATATTCTTGTCTAAGAGCTTGAGGCTTGTGGCAGACTTGTGCTCGTTTGTAGCAACTTTGGTTTGTCTTAATGGCAGCTTTTCCCTCGTGTGTGTTGCTGTTTGGTTTGGAGTCTAATGAATAAACTTGATGTATAGTGCAGAGAATCCTATGCAGTAATGCCCTGTACACCCGATCCCGAAATTCAGCCAGCAAAAGGCCGATGTTTTGTTCGGAAAATGCGTCCGTGTGTATGCTCCATCGGACTTTTGCTGGCCAAATTCCAGCCAGCAAAAGATTGAGGGCATGTTAAACTTTTTCCGACCGAAAAATTTAGATCGGAAATTTCCAATCGTCTGTACCAATTCCGACGTGCAAAATTCCTACGCATGCTCTGAAGCATTAAACTTATTTTTCTCAGCTCGTCGTAGTGTTGTACGTCACTGCGTTCTTTGCGGTCGAAAGTTCATCAAACTTTTGCGTGACCGTGTGTATGCAAGCCAAGCTTGAACGGAATTCTGTCAGAAAAACCATCCCAAGATTTTTCCGAAAATCCGCTCTTGTGTACGCAGCATAAGACTTTGCAGCATTTTTTCTGACACCATTTTTTGTGAAAGTTGGATTAATTTTCGTCATGTGAGGAGATGCAGTGCAAGGAGCATGCTAATAAAAGCTGACAAGTCATGAGTGTAGTAAAGGCCAGTCATGTGAGTTAACAGTGTATTTTATTTAGAAATTAAGAGGAGAGCTTTACTTGTGTTGAAGCTAGCTGACCTTTCACTGGACATGTTAATTAAATAGTTGCGTATGAAAAGTCCATCTAGTTCAACACTTAAAAAAAAAAAAATGTCTGTTTGCAATACAGTGAGCGTGTGACCGCTGGCCACCTGCGAGTGCTTCAGAGCTAGAACGGGTAGCTGTCAATGTAAACCGATCCCTGTTCTGTCAGGGGAGTAGAACGTCTGTCCAAGTTAAAAACACCTCTCTAGGGAACACTTAACCCCTTGAGTGCCCCTTAGTGTTAACCCCTTCCCTGCCTGTGTCATTTATATGGTAATCAGTGCATTTTTATAGCACTGATTTGTGGGGAAAGGACAAGGTACAATGTCGCACAACTGCGCAATTGTCGGTTAAAGCAACAGTGCCGTATCGCAAAAAGGCCTGGTCATTAAGGGGGTAAATCCTTCTGGTCCTAAAAAGGTTGTAAAGGCAGGTTTTATTTTATTTTATTTTTTTTCTTCGTGCATTCTATGCATAAAGATAAAAAAAAGTTTTTGGTTCAATATACTTCAATGAGAAGCTGCAGAAAAGCATTTAGTACATTATTGGAGCCATTTGTGTTAATCTGCCCAACAACAAATTGGCCAAACAGTATATCCTCTAATGGTGTATACAGTATATCCTCTAATGGTGTATACAGTATATCCTCTAATGGTGTATACAGTATATCCTCTAATGGTGTATACAGTATATCCTCTAATGGTGTATACAGTATATCCTCTAATGGTGTATACAGTATATCCTCTAATGGTGTATACAGTATATCCTCTAATGGTGTATACAGTATATCCTCTAATGGTGTATACAGTATATCCTCTAATGGTGTATACAGTATATCCTCTAATGGTGTATACAGTATCTCTTCTGTCTGTCATTCTCAGAGTGGATTTGATATTTTGCTCCCTAATCATATAGTTGGTGGTTTATATTTACCACTGCATAGATTAAGAATTCTTAGAATTCATAGAATAAGAATGCATTAAAAATTGCCTTTTTTTTTTTTTTTTAACTTTACATATTAACCAAGTTATAAACCACACATTTTTTTAAGGTTATTAATCAAAACAATCGGCCAACTAATCGATTTATGAAAATCGTTAGTTGCAGCCCTAGTTGCATCCTTTTTCAGGTGCCTGGGATGCAGGTAAATCGCCCAGCTTCACTGGCAGCAGCCTGTTAAATCTGGCAAATAACTCTTAACGAGTGGGACTAGCATTTAGGGCAATGTGCATTCAGGTATGCAAGCCTGGAACACAGGCTTTCCTAAATGCCTAAAACTTGTAAGCATTCAGTATGATGGTAGGCACTAAAGTTATAACGAGACTTTACTGGAGGAGATGCAGAGTCGAGTGTTTACATGCATATTCAGGCAAAAAGGGTCCACAGCCTGCAGGCTTTTGCTAGAATTAACCCTTGTGGTTTTTAACCTCTGTAAATTATACTGTTTGCAGTTGAGCTTTGACGCATTTGAAATGGCATTTCAGTTGTGATGCCAGTTACTTTATTCTAGACTGGTAGATGTATCTTGAAGGGAATAGGTATAATAACTTGAAGAGATGAGTTTGCATAATCTACTCTAAACATCCATTATGATTGCTATAGGTGCACTTTTTACTCATAGATTTTGTAGATAAACCCTACTGGAATGGGCACATGCCATTTGTACTATTGTGTAGCACTAGTCTCTGGATAGTAATGCTAATGCATTTATTTTACAGGTGCTGCCAATTTGTTGACTGGACAAAAAAAGAACCTTGTTGCTTTAGCAAAGACTTGGTGGAACCAGTTCAGCATAAATGCTCTGCAGCTTATTCCTTCAAACAAAGCTGTGTGCGGCTTTCATCTAGGCCACTTGGATACTGAAACGGAGCTGATCACAGATGTTGTGGTTAAACTGCTTGACCTTTACAAGCAAGGAAGGATCAAGCCCAAAATCGACAGCATATATCCTTTTGAGCAGGTATGTTTACTTTTAAATGATGTAATATCTGGTTCATTTAGGCATCACAATTTATCGATTTTGTACCTTGCATTTGCTGCAATTTTCACTCTGCATTTTTGGTTAGTTAGCGCCTTAATAAAATTAATTTGGGGACAACAACTCTGACATATTTGTTTAGTGCAGCACGTTCGTTTTATACACAAACCTCTTAATTGTTAATACATGATGGGTTATAATTGTGTACTTTTTTAGGTGATTGGACACTGAATCTTTAGAGGACCCTCCCCTATAACCCTACTGCACTCTGAGTCCTTTGGTTTTGTGCATGTCAAGGTGGACCTTTCTCCTTTTTTATAAAAAAAATATCTCCTGTAGTTTAGGTTGAAGGGTGCTATCCAGATCTAGAGCTGTGGTCCAGCCCCAATGAACCCAGTCCCAGAAAATCTTCACAGGTATGGCCACTGACTGGCAAAGCCTGGACCCCCTTTTTTTTTTTTTTTTTTTTCTCAATTATCAAACATCAGTACACAACACTCAATTTGTTATCCTGGTGCTATTATCTACTCTTTACTGATAAATGTATAGATTTCACACATTCACATAAAGTGCTCCTGTGCATAAATAATTTCAAACAGGAAAGGTGATTTTTGTATTTTCTATCTCATGGGTGAACTTTAACATTGTCCATAAACAATGTCCAATTGCTTTCCAGAGTGCGCTTTGTAAATCAGTGATGTCTCTTTTCAAAGTGACAAAACATTGTATACATACAGTGGATATAAAGTCCACACACCCCTGTTTAAATGTCACATTAATGTAAAAGAGACCAAGATGAATCATTTTAGAACTTCTTTTTTTTTTTTCTTTCCACTTTTTAGGTGGAGGGAAGTAAAAATAATAAACTAATGTGGTTGCATAAGTGTGCACACCCTTAGGCCCCTTTCACACTAGGTGGGGGAGCCGCGGTGACGGTAAAGCAGCGCTATATTTAGCGCTGCTTTACCGTCTTAACCGCGGTATTCGGCCGCTCGCGGTGCGGTTTTACCCCCCGCGAGCGTCCGAAAAAGGGTTAAAGACCCCCGCAGAGCGCTGCCGTAGCGGCGGTATTGCCGCGGTTTTACCGCGGTTTCCCATTCAAGTCAATGAGAAGGAGCGGTTAACACACCGCTCCTATACCGCTCCAAAAATGCTGCTAGCAGGACTTTTTTTGCCGTCCTGCTAGCGCACCGCTCCAGTGAATGGGGCAGGATTTTTTCAGGCGGTATACAGGCGCTATTTTTAGCGCTGTACCGCCTGAAAAATGCCCCAGTGTGAAAGGGGCCTTAAACTAATACGTTGAAGCACCTTTTTGATTTTATTACAGCACTGTTTTTATGGACAGGAGTATCAGCATGGTACAGCTTGGCAATATTTGCCCACTCTTCTTTGCAAAAACACTCCACTACAAATCTGTCAGATTGCGAGTGCATCGCCCCACAGATTTTCAATCTGATTCAAGTCTAGGCTCTGGCTGGACCATTCCAAAACACTAATCTTCTGGTGAAGCCATTCCTTTTGATTTTGGAAGTTCTGCTTCATGTTCAGCTTTCTAACAGAAGCCTGAAGGTTTTTGACTGGTATTTGGAACTGTTCATAATTCCCTCTACCTTTTTGACTAAGGCCCATGTTCCAACTGAAAAAAAAACTGCCCCGAAAGAATGATGCTGCCACCACGGTTCACTGTGGGTATGGTGTTTGGTGATTAGTGCAGTGTTTTTGTGCCAAACATCTTTTGGAATTATGGCCAAAAAGTTAAACCTTGGTTTTATCAGACCATAACACATTTTCCCACGTGCTTTTGGGAGACTTCAGATGTGTTTGCAAAATTTATCCAGTCTTGGATGTTTATCTTGCCACTCTACCCCATAGCCCAGACATGTGAAGAATACGGGAAATTGTCGCATGTACCACACGGCTAGTACTTGACAGATATTCCTGCAGCTCTTTTTTAATGTTGGCTGTAGGCCTCTTGGCAGCGTCCCTGGCAAGCTTTCTTGTCCATCAATTTTGGAGGGACGTCCAGTTCCTGGTAATGTCACTGTTATGCCATATTTTTTCCACTTGGTGGTCTCCACTGTGTTCCATGGTATAACTAATGCCTTGGAAATTCTTTTGTACACTTCTCCTGACTGATGCCTTTTAACAATGAGATCCATCAGATGCTTTGTAAGCTCTGTGGACCATGGCTGTAGGATGCAAAGAAGAAAATGTCAAGGAAGACATACTAGAACAGCTGAACATTATTGGGTTAATCAGGCACTTTAAATGATGGCAGGTGTGTACTGACTTCTATTTAACACGAGTTTGAATGTGATTTCTCAAGTCTTAACACTGCTACATCCCCAGTTATAAAAGGGTGTGCAAACTTATGCAACCACATGATTTTATTTTTTTTTATTTTTACATCGCAGAAACCTGACATAACAGGGGTATGTAGACTTTTTTTGGTTATCCTCCACCGTGCATCACCACCACACTGGTACACTCACCAGATGGCTATGACCTCTGGATAGTGGTCAAAATGTGCTTCCCCCAAAGGGTTAATTCTAGGCAGCAGCTTTACCACTCCAGGGTAATTATTGCCAGAAAATGGAATAAACTTTTTTATATTTTATTTCAATATAATGTCACACTATCAATATGAGCTTACATTATGTGCATTCCTCTTGCACTCGGGTTGAATCTTTTTGTATGGCTGGCTCGCAGATAGCTTCTTGTATTGGCATGTGTTTTGTCACATGACTTCAGGAAGCATTCTGTGAATGCTGCCTGACTGCTTCAGAGTGCCCCTTTAGATTTGCACACTAATACTGTGCCTTTAGCCCCTCTTCAACTGCTCCCCTCATTGTCCTTGGGCTAGTGCACAAATTAATCCATCTTCCCTGGTCCCCTTGGACTCTAGCCTCAGACCCCTTGCTCCAGACCATATTGGTGCAATCTCAAGAGCTGTGCCACATCTATTTTACAACTTTCCCTCAGAAAATTCCCTGTCCTTTGCACATGCAGGTGCATCTCAAAAATGCAGAAGATCAAAAAGTTAATTTTGTTTCAGTAATTTAATTCAAAGTGAAACTCAGATTAGTGATATATATTTCAAGCATTTTTTCTTTTAATTTTGATAATGGCTTATAGCTAATAAAAACCAAAGGTCGGTATCTCAGACTTTGAATATTACACAAGACCAATAAAAAAAATGTAATACAGAAATGCTGGCTTACTGAAAAGTATGTCCATGTACAGAATAGATGGCACTCAATACTTGGTGGGGGCTCCTTTCTTGCATGATTACTGCATCTATATGGCATTGAGGTGATCGGTCTGTGGCACTGCTGGGGTGTTATGGAATCCCAGGTTTCTTTGATCGCAGCTTTCAGCTAATCTGCATTGATGAATTTGGTGCCTCATCTTCCTCTTAACAATACCCCAGATTTTTTTATGGGGTTTAGGTCAGGTGAATTTGCTGGTCAATCAAGTACAGTAATACCATAATTAAAACAGGTATTGGTACTTTTGGCAGTGTGGGCAGGTGCCAAGTCCTGAAAGAAATTTGCATCTCCATGAAGTGGTCTAGAATTTTACTGGTAGAGGGCTGCGCTGAGTTTAAACTTGATAAAACGGTGGACCAATACCAGCAGATGACATGACTCCCCAAATCATCACGGACTAGAAACTTCACACTGGATTTCATGCAGCTTGGATTCTGTGCCTATCCAATCTTCCTGCAGACTCTAGATTCTTGATTTTCAAATGAAATGCAAAATTTACTTTTATTCGAAAAGATGACTTTGGACCACTGAGCTCCAGTCCAAGGAGTGTGAAAGTTGTAGCCTATGTCCTGGATATGATTGTGTGGTGGCTCTTGAAACACTGACGCCAGCCGTATTCCACTCTATGTGAATCTCTCAATTTTTGAATGGCCTTTGCTTAACAATCCTCAAGGCACAGTTTATCCCTTATGCTTGTGCACCTTTTTTTTTTTTTTTTTTTTTTCTACCACCCTTTTTCCTTCCAATTATCTTTCCATTAATAGGCTCTGAACAGCCAGCTCCTTTAGCAATGACCTTTTGTGACTTGCCCTCCATGGACGGTGCCAATGACTGTCTTCTGGATAACTGTCAAGTCAGCAGTCTTCCTCATGATTGTGTAACCTACTGAACCAGTAAAGACCATTTAAAGGTCTCAAAATCTTACAGGTGTTGGCTGATAAGAGTTGCACCATGAGTCTACAATATTGAACTTTCACAATATTAACATTTTAAGATACTGAATTTTGGGTTTTTTACTGGCTGCAAGCCATAATCTAAATTAAAAGAAATGCTTGAAATATATCGTGGTGTCCCAATTGGAGTAGGCAGGATTTAATTACAGGTGGTCCCTGGGTTACAAACATCTGACTTACAAATGACTCCTATTTACAAACGGAGGGAGACAACCGGAAGTGAGGATCTCTACCCCTAGGAAGGGAAATTCACTCCTGTAAGCCATTGGCAAAAGGTGTCTTCACTGAAGCGGTATCACCAATCCTTGTTTCTACAACAACCCAAAATGTTTAAAATCCAATTGTCATAGGGACAAAGTGAAGTAAAATCTTCTGAACCGGGGCAAAGACGGCAAAACAAATGTTACAGGGGTGTTAACTATTCTTTATGCTATGCAAAACATAACTTTTTTTTTTTTTTTTTTTTGGTTGGAGCTACACTTAAAAAATGTACCAGTTCTGACTTGCAAACAAATTAAACTTGACAAATCTACAGTCCCTATCTTGTAACTGTTACTCTTACCATTACAACCAATCTTTTATAGTCCTAACTTGTGTTACCGAATAATTAAAACTGTATGCATGTCCCTGGCAGAAATGTATGATTTCTTGGCCATTTTTCAGAGAATATGAATAACTAACTTTTCACTCATGGTTAGTGTTTGTCTGAAGCCATTTACTATCAATCAACTGTTTGAGCCTTTTAAAGCGTAACGGCAACAAACTATGCAAATGACCCTGATCAAAAGTTTACATACCCTGGTTATTTTGGCCTGATAACATACACGCGTTGACACAAAGGGGTTTGAATGGTTATTAAAGTTAACCATCCTCACCTGTGATCTGTTTGCTTGTAATTCGTGTATATAAAAATAATGAATTTGCGAACTCCTGACAGACCCTTGCATCTTTCATCCAGTGCTGCACTGAAGTTTCTGGATTCTGAGTCATGGGGAAAGCAAAAGAATTGTCTAAGGATCTGCGGGAAAAGGTAGTTAAACTATATAACAGGAAAGGGATATAAAAATATCAAAGGGGTTGAAAATGCCAATAAGCAGTGTTAAAACTCTAATCAAGAAGTGGAAAATTAGGGGTTCTGTTGAGGCTGTAGTTAAAATGTCGGCGCCTCAAGAGCAGGGCTTTGGAGCCCGCATCGCTGGAGCGTGGGACAGGTGAATGTCTGATTAAGTCAGCAGCTACACTTTGTCTCTGACTTTTTTAAATGGATGGAACTCCACTTTAAATTATGGTCACTGCTACTAAGATGTTCGTTATGGGAATCCATAATAAACGGTACATGGTTTGAGATTACCAGGTCCAGCAAAGCATAATTTCTAGTTGGGGCTTCTGTAAACTGTACAAGACAATTGTCTTGTAATAGGTTTATTTGTAAGTGTTTTTACTATTCTTTTTTTTTTTTTTTTTCACATTTTTATTTATATGAAGGGCACAAACACAAAATACAACATCCAGCTGTAGTATAAAACATAGATCCAATGGTGTAAGATAGGTTGAAATACACATCATACCATAGGTCCACATATACAAAGACAAAAGCCACCTGAAACATTAAATTTGCCCAACTGATACGTTCAGCCTCTTCAAGATGGAGAGCCTCCTCAGGTGTAGACAACCCCCTTCCTTACTGGGATAGATAATATCGTACATCTGAGGGTACTTTTGATTCTCTGGATGGTTCCACGAATCCCACCCTCCTTTTTTTTTTTTTTTTTTTTTTTTTTTGTATGTTTTGCGTGAGATATTGGAGGCATGGACTAAAAAGGCCAGGTCATCCAGGACGGGGCGTTCAGTGAACTTCTGTACCGTATTTCGGACAGTCTTCCAGAACTGCTTCATAATGGCAGGTCCAGAAGATGTGAAGAATCGTTCCCCTAACTCCCTGACATCTCCAGCACCAGTCTGAAGACGGAAAGATCTTTTGCAATTTCACAGGGGTATTGTACCATCTGGTGACTATTTTGTCGTTGATCTCCTGCATCTTTGTACATATTGAGGATCTATATGTGAAGTGAAGGGTATTTTTTGTTTTTTTGCGTGTTGTAAAGGTGCACTGCATGTCACTTTCCCACGCTTCTAGGCATTGTAGTTGATGGCCATCTGGTGGCATGATTGATAGTTGGTATGTGGCGGACAAGGTATGGATCATGACGCCCTCCTCTGAACGATACGCTTCGTAAGAGGTTAAGGTTTGGTCTAAATTTCCGGGTGGAGGCATTGATTTAAGAAAATGATTCAGTTGGAAAGCCCACCAGAAATCTAAACTAAACAGGCCATCAGGACTCGTAAGTTCAGTTATGGTAGGCCACTTACGAGAAAGTGGGAGGCTTGGGAGAATCCAGAGGTCCTCGGGGAGCAAAAGGTGGGGTCTGTGTTTCCAGGGGAAAACTCTGGAGTTCCCAGGATTGGGCGGAATGTGGAGTCTGGTGATTTAAGGCGGGAGCATATGAAGAGATGCACATGTGCGTGTGGTTGTGCCTATCGAGGATGTTTTTTCACATCTCTTGGTAATGAGTTATGGCACCAAGGGGTATGTCACATTGGGTCTGTTCCAGTTGGGTCCATAGTTTGGTGTTCTGGTGATGGTTCCAGTCGATACGTCTGGTCAGGTGGGTTACGTGGTAATATTTGATGAGGTCTGGTACTGCTAGACCTCCATACAGTTTGGGCAGTGTGAGCTGTCGTTTGAGTCTAGGCCTTTTATGTGCCCATATGAAATCTAACAATAGGGCTCTGGTCAAAGTAGTGTGAAGGTATTTGGATCGGGAGGGCTTGTAGAAGGTAGACATTTGGGCAGAATGCACATCATGATGACATTGCACCTACCAAACCATGAATGTAGTCCCATGGGCCTTTTGGTGAGCAGGGCACGGACCGCTACCAGCAACAGGGGGAAATTCGGGGCATATACTTGAGACATTTTGGGGAGGAATGTGTACCCAGGTACTTCAGGGCTGTGTTTTGTCCATTTTAAATTTAAAACCGGTTTTAAGAGTTGCGAGAAGACGTGAAGACTTATTAAAATTGATTTTCATGTTAGAAATGCTACAATATGTTCTAAATTCTTGTAGGCGGTTTGGGAGGGAAATAGCCGGGTTAATGAGAATAGCATGTCGTTCACGTATGCAGCAATCTTCCGCTGTGAGTCTCCCATAGACACTCCAGTGATGTCCAGGGTGGCACGTACAGTACGCAGGAAAGGTTCCAGTGACAGGGCGAAGAGGTGCGCGGACAATGGGCACCTCTGGCGTGTTTTTTTTTAAATCACAAAGGACCCTGATGGTACACCGTTAACCCGGACACAAGCTGATGGGTCTGTGTAGATTGAGTTTATCCAATTTAGTATTGCCCAAGCCTGTGTGTCTTAAAACGGAAGTCATAAATTGCCAATTCACCCTGTCAAAGGCCTTGTCCACATCCGTGCTTAGGAAGACACCGGGAGTCTTATTCTTGTTGAGCACTTTGATCGTGTTGTCCCTTGCTTCTCTGGTTGGGACAAATCAAACCTTGTCTAGATGAATCGGACGGGAGATGGTGCTGAATCCTAGTGCATAGTAGTTTCGTAAAGATTTTAAGGTCCGCATTGAGTAGCGAGGATCGTCTCAAGGGAATGTTGTCGGAGCCCAGTGAGCTCAAGGATTTGTTCATGAATTCCCCAAGGGATGGTAATAGAATTTTGTAATATTGGGCAGTGAACCCATCTGGGCCTGGGGCTTTCCCTAACTTAGTTGCTCCTACCGCCGACTGTATCTCATCTATGGTTATGGGCTCATCCAGCAACTCTGCAGATAGCTTGGGCATGCCTGAATTGATCAAGTAGTTCTCTATTTGGGGTTTTGGGGAAGGTGGTGTCTGTAGGTTGTAAAGGGATGCATAGAATTCTTTGACTTCTCCTGCTATATTTTGTGGGAGTGTGACCTTCTGACCGGCAGGTGTGGTACATAATTTGCAAGTACATGTTCTTTCAATGATTTGGCCAAAAGTCTACCACATTTGTTTCCCGATTCATATGATACCCATCGGCAGACCTGTATCGCTGATTTAGTGCGAAATTGTATTAAATCAGTAATTTTGGTAAGTAAGAGCAGAATTTCTGCCTATCCGGAAGGGGTTTGCGCATGTTTGTGTCTGGCTTCAGCTAAGTAAGTCACTGAGATGTCCTCTGTGTAGTACGTTGCCTCTTAATGCGTGCCCCATGTTTAATTAGAACTACGCCTATGACCGCTTTGTGGGCTTCCCATACGAAATCTGGGTTACTGTCAGGGGTGTTGGTGCTAAAGTAACAGTCCAGTTCTCTAAGTCTCTAAGTACCTCCTCATCTTGTAATAGACTTTTGTTCAATCTCCAGGTCCTTGTTCTGGAGGTGAGGTTGTCAGTCAGAGAATAGGATAGTAAGACATGGGCATGGTCGGACCACGTGATGGACCCAATTGAGGAATCTCGAATTGAGTGCAGTTGGGCATGAGGGATTAGGAAGTAGTCAATCCTTGCATACTGTGAGAGTAAAATCTATAGTCCCTTTCAGGCGGAAGGAGTCTCCAGGCATCAATCAGCTGTGCCTTGTGAAGGGAGCATGCAATGTTTCCTAGTGCTGGGTGTAATTTAGTGTCCCGAGGAGGTACCCTTGGCAGGGATTAGTGGTACATTGAAGCCGCCCCCTAGTATCAGTTGGCCTCTAACAAACTCTAGCAGGGTATCTAGGGTCTTGGTGGCAGGGGCATAGATATTTGCTAAAGTTACTTCTACACCTCCAATCATTCCCCTGAGGAACAAGTATCGACAACTACAAGTTTTCACATCCGCACAATTCCAAGGGACATTGCGGGATGTGAGTATAGACGCACCCTGTGATTTGGCAGTTTCATTTTGTAAAATGGTACACCACCGGATAGAATTTGTTTTTCAATATGGGAAGACTACCTCCTTTTGAAATGCGTCTCCTGGATCAGCGCCAGGTCAATCTTGAGACGATGCAGATCCTGCAACAGCATGCACCTCTTAGGTACATTTAGGCCCTTCACGTTTAATGAGGGCAGATTCACTGCCTCCATGGCCTCCAAATATAGGCAGGGGACGGATCTGAGGGTAGGGGTGGGAGGAAGGAAGAGGGAAGTGAGTTAGCGGAGGACAGTAGAGCTAGAGCCAGCGGGGAACTCACTGACCACCCCCCCCCTATCCACACTGTAGTGAGGTATGACATAGTATAGAGTGGTGGCTTTATATCAAATGTTTTGAAGTGGAAAAGTAAAGGCTCCCAGTTATGTATGTATTACTTGTACAACTAGTACACATATAATATGCAGTAACTGAGCATGACCTCGGTAATAACTGTAGTTATTATAACCCCATAAACTTCCTGAACTGTAGGAATAAACTTATGACTGTGTTCCCATCATCCAACTTGTGTATCTATAAATCCCCATCCAACCGGGAGGGGCAATACAGCCGGCAGCAGTGGGATCTAATGTTCCCTTCCTCTAGAGGAGGGCCGCAGTCTCTGCAATAATATGCGGCTGCGGGGCCTCCCAGAGGCTACTGGAGTAGAGGATTTGGCAGCGACAGTAGTGGCCATTTTTCAGAAGATCCTGGATGTCTCACCAACACTGTCCCTGGAGCTAGACCGGGTTCATAGAACTCGGACCGAAATCCCCAGACCCAGATAGACCCTGGGACATGCTCTGCAGGCGCCATCGATACACTCAAGGAGCTTATACTCGGTAAGGCCTGGGAGCACAGATGTGGGTTTTGACGGCACTACGGTCAAGGTCCTTCCGGACCTCTCCAGGGCCACACTACAGAGAAGAGCCCTACTGAGACTAGCCCTGGACCTGGCCAGACAGGGCTGCACATACTGCTGGGGCTACTCCTTGGCAGTGACATTCCGCAATGGAGCTGCCTCTACTTTACGTACCCCGAAGGAGCTGCCTGCCTTTACCCTCCTGGAAGTGGAACCTGTGCGGATCCCAAACTGGCTCGTCCTCATCTCTTGCACCTCGGGCCGCCCGGGAATCCTCAGGGCTAAACCAGCCTTTTTTTTTTTTTTTTTTTTTTTTTTCCCCCATGATCCCTCTAACTATACTCTAACTCATCAGGGATATCGCTACAGATGGCTGCCTTTGCGCTTATCAGATGTGAGGGGGTGGTTTGATTTGCTTTCCCCATCCATACACTTGATGTAGATTTGGGGGGGGATCGTCCCCTTCAAAGCCATTTTGTGACAGTGGGGAGACTTGTCCACCATCAGAATACACTGCTCAGCATACCAGGCTAAAGCTTGCAGTGCTGATCAAGCAGGGAAAATCCAACAGGGCAGTTGTACAGCCGATCTACCCCCCCCCCCCCTGCCCGTACACAGATCAAAATTTGGCCAGTCCCTGCTGAACCAGACTTATTTTATATTCCTGTATTTTTTGTTCTGTGTTGAGAAACGCTCCTTGTCCCCCTCAATGGTAAATGATGATGCAATAGACGCACCTACAAGATCGTATTTTTGGTTCTGATTTTACTATATCAGATAAAGATGGCCAACAGGTATTTTGGCTGACGGAAGTAAATGTAGATCAGCTACGCAGTATACATGTGTGCAAATTTTTTTGTCTGACAGTTTTTTTTTTTTTTTTTAATGTAACCATACAATGACTTTTTAAAAGTAGTTTTTCATTTGAATCTGTAGTACTGATGGACCTTGCTGCTCTTGAGGTAAATGGTACATTCAGTGTCATGGCTTCTCAAGCACACTGCATGCAGATCATGACATGTCAATATTGTGGTGCTTTGGAAATGTTCAAAAAAGTCTGCGCCTACTTGGATCTCTTAAATTCTTGCTTCCCTCTGTACGGACATCTGGAAGTCATTCTCCAGATGTCTTGACTACAGGGACACTTTTCTCATTTTAATGGGAACGCTGGCTGATTCCACCCAGATTCTTCCAGAAGCAGCAGAGTTTGTGAAGAACTGCTTATACTTGTATTCTAAACCTTACGTGTCTGTTTAGAGCCAACACTTATGAAAGCCATTCTAAATCTTAACAATTGCACAATATAAAATGTCATTCTAATGTTTTCGTATTTTAAGGCTGATTGGAGGTGCACTTTGTAGCTTTGCTTGCCAAAGTGATTTGGAGTCTTTGAGCAAATACATTTTACCTTCTAACCTTGAAGCACAACTTTTTTTTTTTTTTAAAACTGCATATACACTTTCACTAGAAATGCAGGGAATATTTGAAGACAAAAAGCTTGTATCCATCTCTACTCACTGTCAGCACAAGCTGCTCAGTAACTTAACTTCCTTTTGACCTGTGCAGGACAAACAATGGTCTCTGCATCTAATTTTAGGTCTAGCTCTATCGGACACGCAACAAGCAGCCTATCTGACATAGATGCTGAGAATTCTGCTTTTTTAATGGCTTATCTACCATCAAAAAGGGGCAATGGACAACCAAGCAGGATTCTGTCTTCTAGGAGCAAACCTTGGAGCACTTGCAGACTGCAATCTGCCTCACATGTCCTATTGAACATCTATCTGAGCCATTTGACAAATTCATCATATGTCCCAGGCAGAAAAAGTGTACTTTTTGCAACAAATTTACAAACCCCCCCTTCAAGGCTTTTCTACCTCCTCAGAGCCCAATCACTCCCCTCGGGCTTCATCTTTAAATCCAAATCTCTGTCCTTTCTCTGCAAGACTTGAACACAACCTACCAAGTCCACCAAAAAACCTTACTCTGAAGTGTCTGGGGGTGGTGTCATCGGTTTGTCTGTCTTTCTTTTGGGTCAGACCTGTGGGTTCACTTGATGGCTTTAAAGGGGCCCAAATGGTTCAAATCCTTATCCCCTCATTTTCTTCTCTCAAACCAACAAACCTTAAGGGCAGTTAGAGTTGCAAACTGTCCTGAACAATCTCTTGTCCCAGGGGTCATTTGGTTTCAGGGAGCGGGTTCAAAGAATTCTATTCAAACCTGTTCAGTGCCAAAACCCAGTGGGAGTATTTGTCCTATCTTGGACCTAAAGTCCCTCACCCTTTCAAAAGTTTTTTGCATGGAATTCAAAATAGTTGCCACCTGGGACAAGAATACCTGGAATCTGTAGACATCCAAGATGCTTGTATAAATATGTAAATTTACCTGCCATCGCTGTCTCCTACTGTGAAATGCAGTAACACTGCCCTTTTTGGCCTATCTACTGCACTCAGAAAATTTACAAAAAGCAGTGGCACCACTTCGTGCCCTCTTAAGATTTCAGGTACAGGGTACTTTGCCACCCTTTTCAAGGACGGATCTGTTTGCAAATATCCAAAATACTATTTAGATACTTCCAAATTTAATTTGTGTAATCTGCTTTTGCAAATCTGCTCTCCATCATCCTAGAAAACATTTGGTGGATTTGTTTTCTGGAATTAAGTCATGCCTGGGCTGTGACCAAAATGATGCATACGATTTCATGCTCCATCCTAAGATCAGGTCCTTCGTGAGATTCTCGGGTTCTGGGCCTCACCGTAACCTCATTTAGGGCTGTTCTGTTTGCTCAATTCCTTTAGGTGATTGTAGCCATATTGGTGCAATTGCGACAGAAAATTGTGTACTGTCTGCGATCCTTAAATTGTATGTTTTGAGGTATGTCCACCTTCTTAAAGGTCCATGCAGTACTTTAAGGGGGACATACCCTGAAACCTTTGTCCCAAAAAAATGAATGTTGGTTCAAATTTTTAGACAGTACTCAAGTTTTCTCAATTCCTTTCAAAACCTTTCCAACACAACCTCTTGTTGGCCTGGAATGAGCATACTTTCTCTTGACTTCCCTATGTTCCCCTCAAACCAAGCAAGCAACTCCCTAGCTTGGCATTTCCAAACCACCCTTGGTAGTAGGGAAGGCTTTCTCTTCCACACCCATGACAGATGATGCCAGCCTCATGGGCTGCAGAGGGGTGTTCAATCCCTCAGTTCATGGCATATGGTTACCCAAAGAAGCAAAGGTACCTATCAACATCCTGGAAGCAAATCCATAAACTAGCTCTGCACCCCCCCCCCCCCCCCCATCAGGGTCATCCAATTGGGGTGAAATCTGACAACACCATGGCTGTGGCTCTCAGCCACCCAAGGGGGTAACCAGGAGTAAGATGGCCTTGATAGAAGTAGGTATGATTATCTCATCCTGCCTTACCTGCTGTTCTTTCGGGAGTGAAAAATTGGAAGGTGGATTGCCTTAGCAGTCACAACCTGAAGAAAAAATGGACACTTTATCCTGACCTTCAATATCCTCTGTCAGAAATGGGGAACTCCCAGCTGTGGACAGCCTAGCCTGTAGGTTCAGCAAGTTTTAGTCTGCACCAAGGATCCTCTTAATGCTGGCATGCTCTGGCAATTCCCTGCACTCCCTTCCAGTTCATACGGCTTCAGTCACCGGATTTAACAGCATAACTGTTGAAGCCCAGGTTTTACGGCACAGGGGCATCACTGACCATTACCATATTGCTAAAAACCAAAAACTACTTCCAGAAAAATATACAATTGTACTTGGAAATACTCCTCCTTTTGTCAAGTGTGAGCAAAGGCACTTCAGTACCAGAGATTACTCTGCCTTATTCTGGCCTGCTTACAATTGGGACTTGAGCAGAATTGGGACTCATGTACTCAAAAGCTACATTTACGCTTCAGAGTTTTCAGGATTTTTTGAGAGCAGACTTGCAAATATTTTTTTTTTTTTTTTTTTCTTAGGCTTTTTCTTTTTTTTTTTTTTTTTTTGCTGTGGCCAATAGAAACCTATGTAAGGTGTGGAGTGATGCTAGAAAAGAGGGGTTGCTGTCTTCGAGCTTAACATGCCTAAAAAATGCTAATTTCTCACTTCAGGTTTTTTTTTTTTTTTATTCAAGCCTATGGGGACACAAATCCTGCCTGAAAGTAGCTCATTTACTTTTTTGCGCAACAGGTGCTATGCTACAAACGACAAATGCTCAAATGTGAACAGGGGCCCTTGAAACAAATACAATTTTGGTTGTTGAGCAATTGAGCTTTGAGCTGAAACTCATATGAACGGGGTCTTAAAAAGACATGTTTCAGCTTTCATGTTCCAAAAGGGCTTCATTCCGTTGTAGGACGAAACATTTCAAGGTGTCTCCTGCAAGGTGGCCTTCTTGGTGGTCATAATGCCCATCTGAACAAACCTCACGATCCTTCAAAGGCTATCTTGCACCTAAGACCTACCTTGCTACCCAAAGGGTTATCTACCTTCCACCTTAATGAATATCGTTCCTGCCTCTGGAGTGCTCAGGAGCAGGGCACAAAGTTTGTCTGAACCTTGTCTGTTTTCGGTTTATCTGAAAATCACAACTTCTAATAGAACAGACAGACTGTTCTGCCAGAGCCTTTGTAAAGGACATGCTGACTCATAATCTACTATTGCTAGGTGTAGAAAACTACTCTCAGAGCTTGCATTTTACGTGTAATCTTACACGCCTACAGCACTCTTACAGATTACATGTGCACTCCACCAGATCAGTGGGGGTTTCCTGGGCATTCCACATCAGGCCTACATTGGCTAGCTTTGCATAGCTGCCATCTGACTTCAGTTATACCTTCTCCAACCTCCTGCTACGTGGCTCTTGCTTACCCATATTGTGCTTTGGGACATCCCCAGGGTCTGAATCCATCATGTCACTGTACTATACGAGACTAACTCTTTTGCCTTGCCTGTAAATGCAATATCTTGGAGTACAGGACCCAGGCCACCATTTCCGCTGTTATTTTGTATAACCTGCTAGAGTTACTATCTTGAATATAGTGATTCATAAGCTCCATTGAGCACGGAACCACCACCACAATATTCACTAGCCACCTCAGCACCACCCATTTCTGGGTTTAAAGTGCCACTCAAGCAATCTAGGTTTACATAGGTTGGACTTGTGTCTATTTTTTTTTTTTTTTCAACCTCACATATGTAACTATGCCGTTTTTTGATGGGGTACATAGCTTCCTTTTAAAGGAAGCAAAAATCCCTCCCAACTAAAGCGGTATAAAGTTTTCCCCTCATTGGACGGTATTTACAATGTCATTGGCAGTGCAAATTAAAGACTTACAAAATGACTGCACCTTTATGATCTGCCCATGGAGCATCTCTCCAATAAAGCATGTACATAATCTAAACTACAGGGCTACATTTATCTTGGCCTCTCAAAACATACTGAGCTTTCACAAATTTAACTCAGATGGTCACTACCAGTTTCTATTGATTTCAAATTGTCTCTGCAAATTCAGTAGGGGGCTGAACAAGTGTGTAAATTGTCAAAAGGCTGCACAGCGAAGATCACTGGTGCCCCACTGTCTAGGTAAGTATATGCTGTTGGGGAAATGTTCACCTCTAAGGATTAACTCTCAAAGTACTTGGACCTTGCTGCTAGACTTCAGCAAAGATGTGCATGCTATTTTAGCTATCAATTTTATGATTGCCTGAAAATACTTGACACTATATAGTATTCCTATTTGCTCCTCCGAGTAGCTACATATAGTAATGTGGGTAGGTTAGAGGCAGATGCTAAGCCAAAGCTACTCGGACAAGAGGGATACGACATGCAAGGAAGGGAGTGAGCATGCTAATCAATTCTCTAGCAAGTTCATGGGCACAATTCACTTTAAAACCTTTTTCATGGTAAGCAATACACTGCACAAGTGTTTAAAATCTTTATTTCTATGCTTTACTTGCAAGTTGGTGACTGGACATCTTAAGTGTGGTCAAAGTGTTAGATTCAGCTGACAGTGGGATAAAGCTGGCTGTCTATGGCTGTATCTGTACAATGTTGAAATCGATCCAGATGCCAAAGCAGCAGTTGGCTCAGGCGCTTATCGCTCCTCTGAGCCAGGCACTCCTGCCCCTTCCACAGTCTGGTGCTTCAGAGAGGCAGAGCATTGGTGACTGACATTTGCCACTCTGCTCAGTGAAAATGAAAGAACTGAGTGATCAGCAGTCTTGTGATCCCTCTGCTCCTAGTCTTAGAGCCTGCAGAGGACAGTTGCAACATCAGACCAATGCTGCAGCCACAAAAGTGTTTTTGACCTCCAGCACTTTGGTTGAAGTGAATTTTTTATTAAATCTTTCTGGTTTGTTTTGCAGGTGGGTGATGCCATGAGACAGATGCAGGAGAAGAAAAATGTTGGCAAAGTGATCCTGATGCCTGAAGTGCCAAAAGAGGAGGCAAAAAATGAAGAAAATTAAAGGAATGAGATGCAAGCGCAGAGTCCTGCAGATTGTGAAAACTGTCCTAGTGTGTGTTTTTTTGGGGAAGAATGTCTGAGCCCTCCTGTAAAATGCCTATATACCTGCTCACTTGCCATTAAGAGCATTTTGGTGTGAGTGGGTTATACTTTCAACACCCTTACCATGCACCTGGGGATATTTACATGTTGAGAAATCTCACTTTAAAGTCTCTAAAGCCAAACTGTAGGGGAATTGGATTTGGTGCTGCAGTTTTTGCTTTATGGAAAAGAGAATTTTCATTGTACTCCCTTTCGGTCTTTACACAATAACATTCCAGATATTGGGCTGCAGTCTTGCTGGGGCAAGTAAAATGTATGTTTCCACCATCAGGCACATTATTGAAGATTGTTCATAATGTTAATGCTCAACTATTCGTACAAACTGTGGTTTCTGATGTTTTGTTAATAAATGTACTTTGTATTTCCATTACATTTTTTTCTTTGCTGTTTTGTAGTATTTTACATATGGTCAGTTTAGTGCCACAATCTTTCATAAATGGTGTCTAAATAGATTAATAAACGGCAATGCTTGTCAAACTGACACATTCTTAATACGATGCACCCAGAAGCGATGTATAAAACCTAACCTCATCCATAAAGGATTAGAGTGAAGAGTTAATTCTGTCAGGTATTTCTGTGCCCTCTATGTGGAGATTGTAGCAAATTTATGACCCTGTGCCTGTTGGGCAAGGGGGGGTGGTGCGGTGGATTAATCTGGAAAGGCACAGCATAAAAACCTTGGGTTAAAACTAAAATTTTTGTGTTCCCCTTGGGTAGATTTCCTAATCTATCACTATTTCCTGACCAGAAAATAAGGGGAATCTCCCTAATAAGCACACAAACGAAAATAACCTGGCTGGTGGGGAGGCAGGGCTTATACCTTTGCTGTATATACAAGGTTTTGGCTTTACGTCTTGGCAGAGTTAGCTTCTATGTCTTTGCCAAAAAGAGCTCTCTCCCTAACATCTGATTCTTTTCCACCCTACGTTTGCATGCCCTTTGTTCTCCTGTTCCGTTTAGTATCAATATAAATTCCAACAGGAAGGTAGGGCCCTACAGCAGGGGTGGAGACCCAGAATCGTGAGTGCAGAAATTGTCTCAGACTTAAATGTTCAGATTGTTTACCTCTAGCATCTACCAAAAATTAAAGCATCTGTTTTAAGAGTTGATTCGTAGGGGGGAAAAAAAACCTGTGCTTTCCTGTAGAATCCATTGGTAGCTCTGGCATTTCCTAGCATTTGTGTTGCCTACTGTGTGCCTGAATAGCACATTTTTAATAAAACAGTGGCTCTAATGGTGGTATCTGACCAGCTCATGTTAAAGATCCAGCTTTTGAAATGTTTTTTGATATCCAAATATTTAAAGTTGGGAGTTGTTCAATGACTAAGTCAATGGACAAAGTATCCTTTGCACCTCAGTGGCTGGATGAGCCTCACTGGACAAATGATTGAGCAGGAATGCTTTTAATGGCTGCTGTATTCATGTTTTTCAGTAACTTTGAAAAACTAGCCCTGGAAGCCATATTTTGACAGTACATGCAAAGTTCTAAGCTTGACCTCCATAACCAAAGGATACATTTTTTTAATATTTGCCAAAAGTTATGCTTTACACTGTTCCATTAAATGCTTTAGCACTGGCTGATCTAGCCCGTACATATACTGATGCAGAGTTGCTGATGTGCATCCTGGTGTACTCTCCTGTACCCACACCTTGTTCGTTTGGTTGATGTGGAGATATCTTTGTTGGGAAGGACAGCATGGTACATGGTCCCTACAACCCCTCCCCCATATGCAAGGATGGGATGTGGGAATGGGTGCATATGGTGAATGGCTTTCCAGTCCAATTTTTTTCAATGTGTAAAACTGGAGATAAAGGCTACATATGCCTAGAAATTCCATATATAAATTGTAATATTTAAATGCAGCACTGGGTCCTAATTGACTGACAAACACTAGTCAATTGTCAGAAAAAGGTAAAGAACTACTGAGTTGGGAAAAAAAATTAACTCTGCACATTTTAAAGAAGCACACTTAAGGAGCTTGTCATTTTTTTTTGTTAACAAAATTTTGTTATGCTAACCTGTTGCCTCAGTCATGAACATTTTTTGATATTCCCAAAACACCTGTTTTTATGTAACCTTATGGTGGGTGCAAACAAAGTTGAACCTCCTCACTTTGTGCCAAACCAGGAAAGCCTTTCTAATTTCTGTCTTAAGGCTTTAAAAAAAAAAAAAAAAATTGATGCTCACTGGTTGCCTTATTGAGTGCTTTCATTAACCACCTGGATTGTTTAGGATACGTCACTTTAGCTGGACCACTAACACACGTTTACAATAGAATTCGCAACAAATGCCAATGTGCCAACTAACTTTCTATGGTGCCAATTAAAAGTAAATGTATTTTTCAAATGTTGTTAAATGCTGGCCATAGACATTAGATAACAATAATTTAATGTTCGGGCTCAAACGGCTTAGTTATCTCATGTTTTTATGATCACCTTAACGTTTTGAAGTTGTAAAAATGTTAACCTGTTTACACTGAGCTGGTTCAGTTAAAATGTTTACACTATTTTTAGAGTACATCCCTTTTTAGTTTGTAAAAACGTATTAATGGTTGTTTGTTGCACTCATTGAAACTGAATCTTTAGTGTCCCAGAATTTTTACAGGTTACATTTGTGAGGCTTTTTATGCCAAGCCCTAGCATCCTAGAACAATAGCAGATGACCAAAATATTGGCATGTTTAGCTTTGTAGATTACTAAAGGTTTTAGGCGCTAGGTTGGCTTCTAATTGCAGCCAGGCCTGCTAGTGGTTTTGTGAGCAGTTTTTCATGGTTGCAATCGCTAGAATTTGGCTTCCTAATACTTGGTGTTGCTTTACAACTTTTTTTTTTTTTTTTTTTTTTTTTTTTTATAACTGTTCAACAGTCTTGTCTAAAATTGAGAACTTCTGTACTGTATTTGGTTTTAGAATTGTGTATAAAACCACAATCCTGGAAAACATTTTTATATTGTAGCATAAAGCACAATGAGCAGATTGCTCCCTTTGACCTGCTGTAGTCTAGAAGTGAAACCATTGCATTGATTAGTCTTTTTGACAAACACTTGTGCCATAACGTCTTGTAGGCTATGTAAATTGTTTGAATTTCAGAATTGCAAGCATGGTAAAAAATATATTAAGCAAGGGCTGGAATGAAAGGGCAATTAATGGGTTTTGCATTCCTGTACAGCTAAGCCTCTCGCACTAATGTCCAGCTGATGCCATTGACACAGGCTCTAATCCTAAACCATCTGATATGAGGGGGATAAAAAAAAGTTGACATTGTTTTAAAATTGTGTGGGCAGTTACAGATAAGCATACTAGGGTCCTGCAAGTAAATTCATAATTATACTGCATTATTTTGGTATCTGAATGTAGAGCAGGAATGTGTGCACAATAAGATGCCTTCATGCCTGTGCTAAACTGAAACCACTTGTTTTGTCTGGCATTGCACTTAAGAATGCTTGACTTCAAAATGTGAAAAGTGACCGGTTTTCTTTTTTTTTTCTTGTAAAAGCAGTAAAATTGCTTTCCACCAATCCAGTTAGGCAAAGGTAATTTTTATGCAGTGTAGAAGCCTAGTTTGGGGGTATAGACGGCTGACTGAGTTTGCAGCATTCAGTAGTGTTTCATGCTGGTATATTTTGAAAATTTAGTTTGTAGATGGTTTTAAGCACTGAAGCTAGGTCTGACTGATACAATTTTCATTTTTGTTAAACCCCTAAATGTGAAACCTGTCTGGGGACTAAGAATGGACCTTGAATTGGTCATCGGCATTCCTTTCTTTTTTTTTTTTTTTCTTTTTTTTTTTATTTGCTACTGCCCCAGCTCTAAGGCTGGCCATGCACTATACAGCCTGGTAGTACAATCCTCAAGGGCTGATTTTATGTGAATGGATGGTGCCTTCTTTAAAGGTGATTTACAGGGTTTGTACAGACAAATTGTGTATGGCCAGCCTAAAGCGATGCAGGGCTCTCTGCAAAACTCAATCTACCAACTTAGTATGGCAGTCTCTTGGCAGTTTTAGATGCATATCCTGATAGACTGGTTCCATTAGTTTGGCTCAGACTATGCAACAGCCTGTAATTTTACATCTTGGAGTCAATATTAACATTTTTTTTCTAGGGCATATGGTTCAGTGACTGTGTGAAACTCACTGAAAAAAAACTGTTCTACAGGCTCAGTATATTAGTGTAGTGAGACCTGGGAAGCACAAAACTAATTCAGTATGGCCGCAGACCTTAAAGGACAGACTTGGTGTGCCCTGTTAAGAAATAATAGGTTGTTAAAATAAAAGGGTTTACACGTAGTCATATAAAAGTATAGTCGGAGGTCATAAAATGTACTGTGACTATTCCATCGGGCATTTAGTCAATTTTTCTGACACACGTTTCTGTTAAACCAACGCTTGCTTATTGTAGAATTGTATTTTTATTTTTATTTGCTAAGAAAATGGCTTATTTTCATACAGCTTATGAAGGGTTATACTCCAACATACAAATAGGCAGATTTGGATGTCATTGGTACTGAATTTGAGAATTGACAAATAAAAAAAAATACCAAGTGACCATGCTTTACATGGTCATTCCTATGTTTCGCTTATGCGTCGCAAAGAACTGGGCTAGGTGCATCATGTATTACGTTTCTGAAAGAATCGGGTTTAAGGAGGTCTATTGGCCAAAGTGACTTATTTATTTTTCCCCCAAGAGCAACAAAGTTCAAAATAAACCTAATCTAAGCAGTTTGACCTTCATGGCACTTGATCTTTTTTTCTTCAAACATTTTTATACATAAAGCATTTATATGCTATGCCAGCCAAGCGGGACCGTGTATTAAGATATGTCACAAAGAAGGTTTGCTGTGTTTTTTTTTTTTTTTTTTAATCTACTTAAGTCTTTCTGGATGATATCCTTTCAGCAACTTACTACAGTATAAAAAAAGCCCATCTTTATTTTTACGGTTACTAAATAGAATTTTTGTGTTAGTTGCCATTTGAACCTTGGTGGTTGGGCTTGGGGTAGCTTTGTGCTTCCCTCACGAGCAGGAAGCGATTTCATAGCCCTGCCGCATTTCCTGTATACTGGATAGATAAGGGTCAAGCTCAGGTTTTTCTCTGAATGGATAAATGCATGTCTTTCTGACATGGTATCCTTTTAACTGAACCAACCGTTAAGACAAATTTTCATCAGCGTTCCTGTTGATCAGTTGTCACTTGTCTTATAAAAATTGCCCGCTTTTTATGTGTACGAGGTGAATAAAAAGTTTTGTGCCAATGCTGATTACATGTGTAATGCTTTTCTGCCTACTTTTGCCGTATGCCTTACATGTTTCAAATGTTAAATAAAAGCATAGCAAAAATCTCCAAGTCTTGTGGCTTTATTCTGCTACAGCATTCACATTTTCTATACCTCCCACCTGCAGTCTCAGTTCTCAGCACTTTTTGCCCTCTAGGACAGGCTGCTCCAAATAAATTTGACTGTTAATAGATTAACATATATACTCGAGTATAAGCCGAGGCACCTAATTTTACCACAAACTGAAAAAACTTATTGACTCAAGTATAAGCCTAGGGTGAGAAATGCGCAGCTACTGTAAGTGGGGGGGGGAAAAGGGTCAATGCCCATTTGCATGCCTCACTGTGCCCATTTGCAGCCATAGGTCCCTGAACTTGGGGTCTCTGGACCTAAAGGGTCCCGAAATTACATTGCAGGGGATGGACACAGTTGACCGAATTTGGGGCCCTGTATCTCGGTGCCACTTGGTGCTAGGAACCCCAAATTTGGTGTGCAAACCCTAAAACATGTGTTTAGGGTTTGCACACCAAATTTGGGGTTCCTAGCACCAAGTGGCACCGAGATACTGGGCCCCAAATTCGGATCGGAAAATGTCAAGCACTTTTCTGCAGCAGAGTGACATTTTCTAAACCGACTTTGGGGCCCCTGTATCTCGGGTCCACTTGGTGCTAGGAACCCCTAATATGTGGATATGCTGTAGTGTTGGTTCCACTGGGTTTGCACACCAAATTTGGGGTTCCTAGCACCAAGTGGCCATGAGAAACGGGGCCCCAAAGTCTTGGCGGAAATTGCCATTCTCTGCTGCAGAAAAGTGCTTGACTCGAGTATAAGCCGAGGGGGGCACTTTCAGCACAAAAAAAATGTGCTAAAAACTCAGCTTATACTAAAGTATATACGGTAACTGCTTAAAGCGGTGTTGTGCCATGCCGCACCCTCCAAAAATTAAGTCAGCAGCTACACATACTGTAGCTGCTGACTTTTTGGGACACTTGCCTGTCCTGGAATCGGCTATGTCGGCACCCCAGTCAATGTTTCTATCGGCTGTCGGGTGCTGCTGCCACCACCCCCATTGCCGGTAAGGGAATCCGGCAGGGAAGCCTTGCGGCTTCCCAGCTTGGCCCCTACCGCGTATGCATAAAACAAACTGCGCTCTTACAGGCCTGGCAGCAGGGAGAGGAGGGTTGCCAAACTTCTGACGTGCCAGCGGCGTGGTCTGTCTCAAATGGGGACAAGGTATTTGTCAAACAGGTACCCGAGGAAGAATCTGATAAGTAAGTTCCACTTTTGGGTGGAACTCGGCTTTAAATAGTCCTTGTCTTTTAAAGTACTGTTAACCCATGAAGCCACGTGCTTTATTTTAGTACTGGCCCACCACAAACACTATAATGTGAATTTCCTAAATTCATTTTTAAAATTGAAATAAAACCAGAATAGGTCTGCTTAAAAATGTTGCATCCATCTTTACAAACGTGAAAATCAATCGTGAAAATAAGTTCAGCCTTGAGCTAATTTGTGCATAAATATACACATACTGGGCAACCACTGGATGCAATCTTTTTGGCCCAATATTCAATCTGACTTCAAAAATTATACAACCCAAACAGTGTATAATCAAATAAATACAATTCTTATAAACGTGTGACCATAAATCAAAACTTCATGCAGTGTCATCAAAAAGGGTTAAAAGCCTGAAAAGAGTCACTTAAAAATAGAATCATGCAAGAAAGTCCACAATGGGTATTTGGGTTCTGTTGCTGCTATTTCCGTAGTGCTCCTATACTTGACACCCTCGGAAAGAAAGTGATTGGATAGCCTAAGAAGGGAAGGGTCCTCCACCAAGTAAAAACACTGCCGCTTACCAGCTGCTTTGATCTCTGTGTCAGATCAAAAAGGGCCTGTGGCTTATCCCCCTGCCAGGGTCTCTATCCAGAATCCTCCAAGTGGCGCTTACAGAGTGCAGGCATACATAAAGGTCCTGCCTAGATCCTCCTTGCTCTCCTCCAAAAGCGTTTACATGGAAAAAATGGATATCCATAGCGCAATATTGCTTTGATCCTTTATAAAAAAAACTATCACACTTACATTTTATATGCAGTC
The DNA here is from genome assembly GCA_028564925.1 of Lithobates sylvaticus. Lineage (NCBI taxonomy): Eukaryota > Metazoa > Chordata > Amphibia > Anura > Ranidae > Lithobates > Lithobates sylvaticus. Next base: position 91,895,904 of record CM053037.1, read on the forward strand.
AATAGGCATCAAACTGTCGAGCCGGCCGGCTCTTTCTCGCTGCCCGCCTCTTCCTGGATGGACGGGGAATGGAGGTGACGTCAGCACGCCGCTCGCCCTACGTCGTTTCGTCAAAAGATGACTTCTTCCTGGGGCACGAGCGGCGTGCTGACTCACCGCCTATTGAACACTACACTCATAGACCGTAGTGTGTTCAATAGGCAGTGAGTCAGTTTTTTTCAGTACAGTAATTTACATTAATCATACTTTAGTAGACCATTTCATATACAGCATATTTACCCTTCCGTTTGAGTCTGTTGCGCCAACCAGAGGCTTGAATGTATTTAAAAACCAAGTGTGTATTCCTCTTGATACCCGAGAATGCCCATCACCATCTCCACCGTGGCTGCGCCTCCCTTTGCTCCCACCGTCTTATGGTTGGGAGAAACCCCCAAGATGGATTAAAGAGGGGGGAGGGGAAGAAGCAAAAAGCGAGAACCAGGGCTTACGAGGGGCAGCAATTGTATGACACCCAACACCCCAGGGGGAGGCAGTCCCATCAAAACAGGCACACCTAGAATTAAACAATTTGAATCATTGGTAAAATTATGTGTGTGTGTGTATACCTACATATACAAAAATGACATGCTGGTTGTCAAAAAACTGAACTAATATGGGGGGAGGGGGGGGGGGGGGGGGGGGCAAGTTGACTTTGGCTGGTGTAGTTTCTGTTCAAAATGGTAATGCTCTATAGTGGAACATGCGTTCCACTGAACATATTCTCATTTATATTAAATTATTCGTTTGTGTATGTGTGATGTATATATATATGTGTGTGTGTGTGTGTGTGTGTGTGTGTGTATATATATGTGTATATATATATATATATATATATATATATATATATATATATATATATATATATATATATATATATATATATTTACACGCACCATATTAGAGCTATTGTTCTTAGTTGGTCTTGGTAGTAATAACATGTAATGTGTTTATTGACTACTGACAAATATGATTGTTGAAGTAGAGTGATATACGTGCATGCGTGCGCCTACACCTGAGCGCGCATGCCCATATATAGGTCTTGTATGTAATACTAGTGAAATTATGTGACTCGTGAAATGTATAGAAAAAGGGGTTCATGTGCCAGAAATTGTGCAAATTATAATACATTTAAATTAAACACACTTTATATATTATAATTATACACAATATTGTAAAGTGCAATAAGGATGATAGTGAAAATATCAAATAGTAAGGATTGCGTACGCCTACACCTGAACACGCATGCCCATATATAGGTCTTATATGTAATACTAGTGAAAGTAGGTGACTCGTGAAAAATGTATAGAAAAGAAAGGGGTTCATGTGCCAGAAATTGTGCAAATTATAATACATAAATAAATTAAATTAAATAAATACTCAATATTGTAAAGTGCAATAAGGATGGTGATAGTGAAACTATCTAAAAATAGTAAGGATTGTGTGCAGCAAGAATTGATAAGTATATTAATATTGGACGTATTAGGTGATGAAAGTGTCAAAGTAAAGCATAAGCGTAGAGATTTACCTGTTTAGGCTGATATTGTGCTGGTATCAAAAATGACCAAGATAGGCCTATGATAAGCTGCCAGAGCCACAGCAATTGTAGCAGAAGCTGTAATAAAATACGGCCGAAAGGATATAGTTAATATTACTCTAGAGCAGGGGTCTTCAAACTACGGCCCTCCAGTTCAGGAACTACAATTCCCATCATGCCTAGTCATGTCTGTGAATGTCAGTTTTTTTTTATTTTTTTAACAAGAAAGTTTTGTCAGTTTTACAATGCCTCATGGGATGTGTAGTTCTGCAACAGCTGGAGGGCCGTAGTTTGAGGATCCCTGCTCTAGAGGATGTACAAAGATCCTCTATGTAGTGCCATGGTCAACCCCCAATTCATTAGTATTCCAAAAGTAGCAATAAGACAAGTGCATACCTATCTTTGCATCATGTGTTGGATGAGATTCCCAGAGTTCAGAGTGACAACCAGCATTGTTAAACATTCAGTGTGTATGCATGTGTAATAAATATGTGTGTGGTGTGTGTGTATATGTATATGTTTTTTTTAATTAAAGAATTGAATAGAGAACCGGTGTGCTCATTGTCAGGTGTGCCCCTCACCACCAATGATGCCGGTGTCTGACCGTCATAGGGTGGCCCTGTTGCTGCCCCCAGCGTCCCGGAAAGCACTATGTGCTCGAACTACCATCGTATCCAATGAAAAGCGTCTGACATCATGCGTGTGCGCATGCGCAAACCGTGCACACCAGATGACCATCACACGCACAGCACACCTCGCACAGCCTGGCTGTGATCAAGGGACGCCGCCGGCAAGCGTATCTGATGCACTAGCTTTTAGCTGCGCAGCACAGACTGGAAGTTGAAGTAACCCCCTCCCCCCCCCCCCCCCCCCGTCTTCTTGCCGGGAAGCACTGGTCCGCACACTTGCAACCAGCAGTCAGGTGGCACGATGTGTGGCATCCGGGGAGAGATTGGTCAAACAAAAGAAAATAATTTTCTGCTTAACATCTTGCAGGGGATACACATACATGTCATTAGGTATCTTCTAGTCATCCATTACATAATATTAAGGTCAAATAGTGCATAATTGCTAAATTTATAATGTTTAAAGTCTTCATCTATAATACTAAATTAGTATTTGATTTATTGTTAGTAAGTAATAACAAACTTTGACTTGGAATTGGAAGAGAAATGTTTAAAAGGACAGGCTATTTGGTATCTTCAGCAAATTAGTTTTGAGAAATATTTACCGGCTATTGGCCAGGTTTTTATCCATATGTTTTCATACTACAATACAGGGTAGCCATTAGGATTGTGTGAAGAGATGTAAAAATAATATAGAGAAATGGATAGTAGTTATCTCAGTACATATTACAGTAAAGGTATTATCTTTATTAGTAGCCAGTGTCTGTGTCAAACATTGGGTCAATATTAAATACACTTAGTTAATATAGCGCTTATGGCTCATTCAATCATAGTTGTATACTTTTATCCATCAAAGGTTATGACATTTATCACTACACATTATCCCTAACTAGTTTTCCCTGATGTGTATCCTTTCAAAAAAGGAACAAATGATACAGCTTCATTTAGGCCTGGATATATATTAGCCTTTTGTGTGTATATCCATTTCTGTTCTATCTGAAGTAATGCCTTATTCCAGTCGCCGCCTCGATCTGGAATGTGTACCCGTTCGAGAGCAACAAATGAAATTTTAGGCATTATGTAGTTGTGGTATATGGCTGCGTGACGACCAAGGGGAAGATAGGGAATATCTATCTCCATGCTATAGACGTGTTTACCAAAACAAAACTTAAAATCAATACCTTACGGACAGTATCTCAGATTGAGGAGAAACTGCTCCAATGATGACTTTTTCCAAATTGAAGCCGGTCTCCTGCAAAGTCGACTGTTAGATCGTAACTAGAGTCGCAATTGCCTAAGAAAGGCCTATAATCGCGCTTTCAGTCAAAGGAAAGCCCTCGTAGACAAAACAACCTTTATATGGAAAGCTAAGGACAAAAACTCGCATGATAATGCGTTTTTCGACACAACATTCAGCAATTACTAACTTATTCAAGAGACACTGGCCTGTCCTGAGTGACGATGAGGTGATCAAACATTTTGTATCACCATTTCCATCGATCACTTTTAAACGGGCAGTGTCGCTTAGAGATGGACTGGTAAAAAGCGAGTACAAAAAACCCTATAAACACTGTATAACACGAGACACTTTTCCATGTGGAAATTGTGCCCACTGTCGTTTTATACGAAGAGCGATAACATTCATGTTACCGAATGGGGAGACTTTTCGACCCAAGGATTATGTAAATTGCCAGACGGTTGGTGTCGTATACTTGATGGCATGCGAAATGTGGTGCATTTTATATAGTTAAGACGAAACAAAAGTTTTGGTGTAGGACCTCTAAACACGTCTATAGCATGGAGGTAGGGAATATCTATCTTCCCCTTGGTCGTCACGCAGCCATATACCACAACTACATAATGCCTAAAATGTCATTTGTCGCTCTCGAACAGGTACACATTCCCAATCGAGGCGGCGACTGGAATAAGGCATTACGTCAGAACAGAAATGGATATACACACAAAAGGCTAATGTATATCCAGGCCTAAATGAAGCTGTATTGTTCCTTTTTTGAAAGGATACACATCAGGGAAAACTAGTTAGGGATAATGTGTAGTGATAAATGTCATAACCTTTGGATAAAAGTATACACTATGATTGAATGAGCCATACGCGCTATATTCACTAAGTGTATTTAATATTGACCCAATGTTTGACACAGACACTGGCTACTAATAAAGATAATACCTTTACTGTAATATGTACTGAGATAACTACTATCAATATCCATTATTATTTCTCTATTTTTACATCCTTTCTTCACACAATCCTAATGGCTACCCTGTATTGTAGAATGAAAACATATGGATAAAAACCTGGCCAATAGCCGGTAAATATTTCTCAAAACTAATTTATTTGCTGAAGATACCAAATAGCCTGTCCTTTTTAAACATTTCTCTTCCAATTCCAAGTCAAAGTTCGTTATTACTTACTAACAATAAATCAAATACTAATTTAGTATTATAGATGAAGACTTTAAACATTATAAATTTAGCAATTATGCACTATTTGACCTTAATATTATGTAATGGATGACTATAAGATACCTAATGACATGTATGTGTATCCCCTGCAAGATGTTAAGCAGAAAATTATTTTCTTTTGTTTGACCAATCTCTCCCCGGGATGCCACACATCGTGCCACCTGACTGCTGGTTGCAAGTGTGCGGACCAGTGCTTCCCGGCAAGGTAAGACGGGGGGAGGGGGCTACTTCAACTCCCCGCCTGATGCGCATGCGCTAGCTTTTAGCTGCACAGATACGCTTGCCGGCGGCGTCCCTTGATCGCAGCCAGGCCATGCGAGGTGTGCTGTGCGCATGCGCGGGAAGCACGCTGCGCACGCTTAGTGCGCGTGATGGTCCTCTGGTGTGCACGGTTCGCGCATGCGCACAAGCATGACGTCAGACGCTTTTCATTGGATTCGACGGTAGTTCCGGAGCACATGCTTTCCGGGACGCCGGGGGGGGGGGCAGCAACAGGGCTGCCCTATGACGGTCAGACACAGGCATCATTGGTGGTGAGGGGCACACCTGACAATTAATGAGCACACCGGTTCTCTATTCAATTCTTCAATTAAACTCCCTATATATACACTGAATGTTCAACAATGCTGGTTGTCACTCTGAACTCTGGGAATCTCATCCAACACATGATGCAAAGATAGGTATGCACTTGTCTCATTGCTACTTTTGGAATACTAATGAATTGGGGGTTGACCCCATGGTACTACATAGAGGATCTTTGTACATCCTCTAGAGTAATACTAACTATATCCTTTTGGCCGTATTTTATTACAGCCTCCGCTACAATTGCTGCGGCTCTGGCAGCTTATCATAGGCCTATCTTGGTCATTTTTGATACCAGCACAAGTAATATCAGCCTAAACAGGTAAATCTCTACGCTTATGCTTTACTTATTTATTGACACTTTCATCACCTAATACGTCCAATATTAATATACTTATCAATTCTTTCTGCACACAATCCTTACTATTTTTAGATAGTTTCACTATCACCATCCTTATTGCACTTTACAATATTGCGTATTTATTTAATTTAATTTATTTATGTATTATAATTTGCACAATTTCTGGCACATGAACCCCTTTCTTTTCTATACATTTTTCACGAGTCACCTACTTTCACTAGTATTACATATAAGACCTATATATGGGCATGCGTGTTCAGGTGTAGGCGTACGCATGCACGTATATCACTCTACTTCAACAATCATATTTGTCAGTCAATAAACACATTACGTGTTATTACTACCAAGACCAACTAAGAACAATAGCTCTAATATGGTGTGGTATGTATAAAAACAAATAATTTAATAGAAATGAGAATATGTTCAGTGGAACGCATGTTCCACTATAAAGCATTACCATTTTGAACAAACTACACCAGCCAAAGTCAACTTGCCCCCCCCCCTCCATATTCAGTTTTTTGACAACCAGCATGTAAGAGATGGAGATAATTCTAGGTGTGCCTGTTTTGATGGGACTGCCTCCCCCTGGGGTGTTGGGTGTCATACAATTGCTGCCCCTCGTAAGCCCTGGTTCTCGCTTTTTGCTTCTTCCCCCCTCCCCCTTCTTTAATCCATCTTGGGGGGGTTTCTCCACACCATAAGACGGTGGGAGCAAAGGGAGGCGCAGCCACGGTGGAGATGGTGATGGACATTCTCGGGGATTAAGAGGAATACACACTTGGTTTTTAAATACATTCAAGCCTCTGGTTGGTGCAACAGACTCCAAAACGGAAGGGTAAATATGCTGTATATGAAATGGTCTACTAAAGTATGATGTAAATTACTGTACTGAGAACTGACAAGTTTTTCTTTGACATCTCACAGAGCTACAACAAAGCTACCTACATTTCTTTTATAAAAAAAAAAAAAACCCTTATTTTTCTCCCCCTGAAGAAGACCCAGTGTGGTCGAAATGCATTGGGGCTGAGGGGTGTATTAAGAATATATTCGTATAAAAGTTATGTATGGAATTTATATCCTTGAATACTTATTCTGCAATTATACTTATGTTGCATTTCTTTGTGTGTGTGTGTGTGTGTGTATATGTATATGTATATGTATGTATGTATATGTATATATATATATATATATATATATATATATATATATACACACACACACACACACACACACACACACACACACACAGTCTGTATCCATTGGAAGTCGCATGTAAACCAGAGTTCGCATTTTTATACTTCTTGTACAATTTCTAGCCGTCATCTTTTTGATCTAGAAAAATAAATTTATTAATGATTTCACATATGGTCTTCATTCTTGCCTGAAAACCCCACGGGGAAAACCATACACATATATTTTTTCGGAACATGCATAATATATTTACTTGCAATTGTGGGACATTTTTATACTTGAGACATTTAACACCTTCCCACTTGACCTATAGCAGGTTGATGGCCAGGTGGTGGCTTTCCCATTCTGACTGGATATCCTATGATTTGTCGAAGTGCCGCTCGTGGGGCTGTACAGCGACGTGATCGGCAGTCTGTCTACTGATCATTATACTGGCTCACTGCTGATTATCATGTGACTGCCCTGACCTATCATAGCAGGTCACATGACAGTTGAACAAAATCGGATGGCTTCCTTTCATGCCATCATGTACAATCATGTTGCTAGCTATGATTGGCCCCATCTATACCATGTAATGAAATTGACTAATCGGTCAATCTGTACCACATGACCGATTACCTTTGACAATTGGGTTCATTCAGTAAAATGCTTGCTTATAGCAATGCAATTCACTGCTATAAGCAAGTGTGTGTGTGTGTGTGTGTGTGTGTGTGTGTGAAAAAAAAAAAAAAAAAAAAAAACACTGTAAAATTGTTTTTTTTTTTTTTTTGTTGTATATTGCTCTACCGCGTGTTGGGGAAAAAAATTGTGGAAAGTAAGAATCACTTTTCTGTGTTCCTGATCACCACCACACTGCCACCTTTAGTACAGTTATGACACTGTACTGGTGACGGTATGTGTAAAAAAAAAAAAAAAAAAAATGTCCCAAAGGTCTACTTAAAACACCATCCATGCCTCTTAATAAATACTTTAAACTGTCTACGTTTTGAAAAAGCAGTTATTTGGGGTAATTGTACTGGCCGGGCATTTGAAGGCCTCAAATGATGAGCCACCAGTACATCAGGATTGATCAGTTTTCAGATATATACCATAGTTTGTGGAAAACTTTCATACTAAATACACTGATTTGGGTTATTTTCATCAAACATGTAGCAGAATACATTTTGGGCTACATTTTTATGAATAATTTGCAATGATTTATAACAAGCGTTTTTTCGTTAAGCAAAAAATAAACGGTGATTAAATATCACCAAAAAAAGCTCTAGTTGTGTGACAAATTTAGTTTGGGTACAGTGTTGCATGACTGCACAATTGTCATTCAAAGTGCAACGGCGTTAAACTAAAAATTGTCCTGGGCAGGAATGATGTAAGTGCCCCGTATGTAAGTGGTTAATGTAAAAACTCCTTAATGAAAACAAAGTCCATCCACAGGTGAAGTGGTGATTGGAAATTGTACGTTATCAGTTCTGTGCTCCAACATTAAAAATACAGCCTCTTGGAGATATCAGACCTTTGACATGGGTGAAACGCAGGAGGACTATCCAGGATAATTGTCAGATGAAACCCCCCCCCCCCTCTCAGGCAGGTCCGCAACACATCATAAATGGAGCAAGGTGAAGGGAAAAGGACAGACTCATTGTGCAATATTGTCATACAGTTTTGGTATGAAAGGCACTAATGGTACTCCATTGAGATAAATATACCCTGTGTCACGCAAACATCTGCCAGAAAGAATGTCACTCTACCCTGCATATTTGGCTGCCAAAGAATGTCTTCAGTAGCCACTGGCTTCCTGTCAGTAAGCAGCTGCTGCAGGAGATGGGAGGGAGCACTGACAAGAGGAGGAATGGAAGTCACTGGGTGATGTCATGGCTGTAGACCCTTTGAGCACCTTACATGAATGAGCCACTGTTTCTGCATATGTAGTGGCAACATTTTTAGGTAGTCTTACTGCCATGTCTCACACCTGTACAACCACATATGGACCACAGCAATTTTTAAATTGTGTACAAACCAGGCTGCCTTTTGTGATCTGGTCTTGGGGAAATGGTATGGATTTGGACTAAAACACTGATCAGAGTGTTGCTGTATAAATCTTTTTTTTTTTTAACTTGCCTAACCCTTCATACATCATTGACCTCTTTAATAGGCTTCTATAAATATGGAAATATTTGAAGCCTAATTATCTGTGTAACAGTTTTTTTTTTTTTTTTTTTTATAGCCAGTCTAACTTCTGCCCCTTTCTATAATATATTTTTCCTAAATTGTTTACTGATTTGTCTGCTGATCATTCTAGTTCCAGAGCCACACCCACGTGTGTGTGTGTATGTGTATATATATATATAATATATATATACACACACACACACACACAAAAAAAAATGATTTGGTGTGGAGTGGCTGTGTGTCAGACAACTGGTCTATCTCATCCCTTAAAAATAGCGACAAAAAAAAAGCCTAGTGCACAAGGCACAGCACATACCCCTTGGGATGTTAATTAGATGAACCAGTCAGTATTGCAAAAGTATATATTTATTAAAGAAACTTATAAAATATTGTACAGAATACAAAAAAGGGTCAGACAAAGGCAATGTTGTCACATGTACATGAGAAGGTACCAATAGGGAGAAGACTTATCACATGCTATGAGTAGAGAATGACACCGACATGTTTCGCACTATTCGGTCCTTTTTCATAGGCGTTTACAGTCATCTCAAGAACATATAGTCCTATAATACAAATATGATCCAATTAGTTATCAAAGTAATAAGTAGAAAATATACATAGGTGTATAGCTGGATACATTGATCATGGTAGATAAGAAAAATCATTGAATGTACTCACAAGCCAGAAATCTCCTCTCAGGTCAGCACCAGGAATTAAAATTGCTATATAGCATAAGGTTGTCCGAAGGGCTGTGGGTACGGCGTATTATGTGTTAGGAATGCTAAATGCTGCAGGACCTCCACTGACCAGGTAGACCACCTATGTCGGTATAACCACGGCAAAATGTCCACTAGGGTATATGTGATTGAAAAAAATTAATATAAAAATAGAGCACATGAGTACTCATGTATAAAAATAAGGGAACCAAGTGCTAAAGATGAGTAGCAAAGTATAATAAGATATTTACCTCAGTTGGACTGTGATGTAGAAAGTACCTCAATGGCCTGTGACCCACAGCGTACTGAATGCCGTGAGTGCAGGCTTCAGCTGTGGAAAGGCGCCATCGGCAGCCTCCACAACTGAGGCCGGTGAGATGGACCGCTGCACCATTGGCTGCAGACAGTCCGTCTAAGGAGATCCCTGACGAGGTGGCGTGGGGCCCTGCCCATTGTGGGCGGGACCGCGTCCAGCGTCGCTATGTCACTGGCGCACGGGGGAGCCCTGCCTGCCTGTGCTCCATGCTGGAATGCAAACAGGTGAGTGCAGTGCGAATTCTGAGCTCTAAGGGCGAAAGTCCACATGATCCGCATAGTGAGCCATAGACCTGTGGGTCTCTCGCGCGCCGGGCAGCGTCAGCACCTAATGCCATGTGTGAACTATTGAAATTTAGCTATCCACAATCCATACAGAGAACAAAAAAGCAATATTTAAACATAAAGTAAGGAAAAAAATATATTAATAGGGTAGTATCAGTGATTTCCTGGTGGTGACGCAAGGGGATAACAGGATGGAGTCAAGATATAAGTACAACATCTGAAATTACAAAAATGTTATGTCAAAATAGAGGCGATGGTATACACATACTAATCGCACTTAAAATCAGTAATGTAGTATAAGAGGATATTATCTATATGTTGTATTCTATGTCATATGCAGTATGCTATGTTCACAATTTGCAAGTAAATGCTTGATCTTAAATTGATGGCACAGACCAATTGAAACTAAGGCCTATGTGGATGTCAACATACCAACCCCAATCCAAGCTAGATTAGGAATAAAAGGTTTTTCAGAGAATATACATACAATTTATAGAAATCATAATCAAAAAATGGATAGTTGTGAACTCCCAGATCAAGTTCGCAAACCCCGTATTGAAAGTCTTCAAGGCAGGGTTTGAAATGAGGCCAGGAGGCGAAGTAGCATTGAGGTGGAAAATCCACCTCAATTCACTTTGCAACAGTGCTTTGTTGTAATCCCCTCCTCTAGTACTGGGTGGAATATGGTCAAGGGACATAAACAGAACTCTCAGTGTGTGATCAGGATGTACTACATCACAGTGACGGCCAATAGGTAAGTCCGGGTATTTTTTGTTAATGCTAACTATATGACGATAAATGTGCTGCCAGAAAGGTAACTTTGTTTTCCCCACATTAAAACATAGACTCCATGCCTGTGGCTACCCTAACAGTGTGTTAAAAGAGGCATACAAAAAGCCAAAACTAAGTTAAGACATGATCTTTTGTTTTCCAAGAAACAGGAGGACAAGATGAGAATAATTACCACGTATTGCCAACCGTACCAACAGATTAAAGATATATTATCTCGTTACTGGCATATACTTACCACAGACCATTCCCTTGCACTATTTGTACCCCCACAGCCATTACTCACATATAGGAGGGCTCCTTCCCTTTGGGACAAATTGGTCAAGAGTGAATACCTTGCCCATACATCAAGTAATACCAAACTTTTAGGTATTTACCCCTGCGGTAATTGTGGATACTGTAAATATATGGAGACTACTAAGAGGGCAATTCTGCCCAATGGGCATTGTTTTCGTCCACACCATTACGTTAATTGTTGCACTGTTGGTATTGTTTACCTCCTACAATGTGAGTGTGGCTATATATATATATATATATATATATGATACACATATATGAGAGAGAGATGCCCAGGGTCCAATCAATATTAGACGGCCCTGGCTGAAAGAAGCAAAGAAAAAAAAAAGCTGTTTAAAAAGTGACAGTAAAAGGTGTTAAAAAGCTACAAGGAAATCGAAAGGCTCATCAGGGCGAGGGAGGAGTCTGATAATGGCGCCACCAGGTTGCACGCTGTGAGCAGTCTGGGATCTCTCCTCCCGACTCCAGGGATGAAAAGATATTGATGCTGCTGTGACCCCACACCGCCCCATCCCTTTCCCTGCATACCACATAGCTCTACCTGTGCCTCTTGGCTGGTGCTGTACCTAGGGTGGGCCGGTCTGCTCTTGGATGACGGAGAGAGAGAGCGGAGCAGGCTGTGTTCCTGTGTCATCCCCTCGGGGATCTCGGCAACACTTGGTAATACATTGTCCGGTCCGGTATGTGACGCTGTGGTCAGTGCTCATCGCTCACTGTTCGGCCGCTAGGAAGTAGCTATATAGGAGGACATAAGTTAATAAGTGAACAGCTGAGTATTTGATGTATTGATTATTTGACCCAATGAACCAATGAGATTATCAGTGATCACCAGTGAAACAAACAAGGACTGGATGAATAAGGGTTAATAATAGTAACAAGCCTTAAGGATATAGACATATTGGACGTGATTGCTGCTTTTTTTCTTTTTGCTGCGGTTTGTCTGTGCATTTCATACTGTTTAAGCTGTAAATAATAGACTGCTGTACCCGGATGATATCTACATATTTATCTAAACAACTAAAAGTAATAATTTTACAATTTGTGAGAAGATACAGGAGATAAGACGGACAGATTTTTTTTTATTTCTTGCCCCCCCCCCCCCCGAATCTTCACTGAGAGGGGGCTTTTTTTTTTTTTCTCCTTTTCTCCTCAGCCCCTTAAATGAGGGGTTAAACTGCAAGAGGGGGTGGAGCAGTAACTAAATCACCGCGGACCAGCTTAGGTCCAAAAATTGGGAAGAAATAAATCAAATCTGGAGGAATATGAAGAGAAAACCACCAATCGAATACGAAGAAAAAAACTATACAAATTTTTCAGGATCTATCACAGGAAACCCTGAGAAGGACGCTGAAACCTTTACTGAAAATTCTTCAAGAGCAGGAAATTCAGTATAACTGGGGTTTTCCATAGACCATAGAGGAGAAGAATAAATTAATCCTGTTTTTTTTTTTTTTTTTTTTCCTTTTTCACACGAGCACAAGATAAATCACACTTGACTAGACGAGCACTAGGAAGAGGCATTTGGAGAAATAAGAAACACGTAAATGGAACGGCACCAAGAAGAAGGGGGGGAGTGGAAAAGTAATAGGTGAAGGTAAAGAAAGGCAACTAGGGATTGAAATATAATTAGAAGGGGTAATAACACACATATATTCACATGAGGATTTTTTTTATATAAATTAGTGAGAAGGATGACACAAAGGACACATAGTAAGAGAGGTAGAGTAACACTGAGGGGAGAATATCCCCTCCCCTTTTTCTTTTTTTTTTTCTTTTATTTATTTATTTATTTATTTTTTTCTCTCTCGAGGGTCAAGGGCCAATGGGATGGCCAATCTTAAGTCCATAAACGCATCAAATGTATGGATAGATTACTGAAACGAAGTCGGCAAATGTAAAAGATTATACATGTAAAATTTTCAATAAAGATTTAATTATAAAAAAAAAAAAATGGGGTTTTCCTGCATGTTTGATCAATAAAAAAAACGGAAGAAGTGCCAGATTAAGATTTGTTGAAGAGATTCCAGATTTTTGTAAAAAATTTGAAATCCTAACACCGGGAAACCCTCAAGACTTAATCCTTGGACAAGAACAAATTACTACACGAGACAAAACACAATGGCAACTGAGCTCCAAGAGATAACGTATAATGGTTCTTGTGCTTAAAGAAAAAGAGAAACAGACCAAATTCGGGAGGGAGGTAGGAGGAGGGGGGATAGAAAATGTAACGGAGGTAGGGAGGAGAGGCCGAGACGTGCGGCGTGTTTGGGGAGCCACCGTTTCTCTAATACAAGGAGAGGTGGGCCCAGCGCGCCAAATAGATTTCCACCTTAACCAAAGGAGAGCAGAGGGGGCAAAGGAGTGCCCCACAAAAATAAAATAGTTTTCTGCTCCAGAGACCATTAGGTCAAAACATCAACAGTGGGGGGCAGGGGAATAGAGGGAAGGGAGGGGGTAAAGGGGGGTTGTTATAGGATCAGTTTTAAGATATATGGACCTCTCTGACAAGTTAAAAAATAGGAGGTCCCTGTGTGTCGCCCCAGGGGACCCCCCTCTTGCACCCCCTAGTGGGGGGGCGGTCCAGGGGGACGCGCGGGGATAGATGTAGGAATGGAGGATATGAGTAGTATAAGGATCTTGACCTATAATGTCCGTGGATTAAATTCACCAGGGAAGAGACCTCTAGTATTACGAGAAATACAAAGGAGTAAGGCTGAAATTGTATTCCTCCAGGAGAAGCATATTACCCTGGAAATGTTAAAATCTATTCTAGAAATATATACCAACATGGGTTTATGGAGATTCGCCAATCAGAGGGGCAAAAGGTGTGGCAATAGGTCTGGGGGAAAAACGTTTGATTCTAAATAGAAAAAAGAAAAGTAGACCCTGAAGGACGTTATCTCTTCCTTATAGGGGCTATACATAATACAAAGTATATGCTTGCTAATATATACTGCCCAAATAGAAATCCTAAAAAATATATGGTGGGAATATTAAATGACTTAATGGAATTTAAACAAGGAAAATTAATATTAGCAGGAGATTTTAATTTCCCACTTGATTTTAAAATAGATAGTACCTCAGGTGTAACAGATAGGGAAATAAGACAATCAAGGAGACTACATTTTTTGCATGAACATCAATTAGTAGATTTGTGGCAAATTCACCAAATTATACATTTTACTCAGTGCATAAAATATATTCCCGGCTGGATTACATCATGGTGGGACATAGAAGAACGATACACCAGATCTTTCAAAAGCAACAATTTGGGAGGCACATAAATCTGTTATAAGAGGAAAACTGATTTATATCGGGGCAGGAAAAAAACAGGAAAGAAAAAAAATAACATGATGAGACTTACAAAAGAAGAATACAAACTTGAACAAAGACACAAAAAGCAAGCAGAAAATAAAACATACCGGCCCCTAACCACAAAAAGAGAACAATTGAAGAACGTGATGGAAGAAGGGAGATGCAACCTCAACAGAGTAGTGCAGGAGAGATATAAGTGGGGTAATAAGCCAGGAAAATATCTCAACTTTGGTAAGAAAAAAAAGTCTTTAAATTTTATAGAGAAGATCATAAACAAGAAAGGACAAATAATGAACAAAACTTCTGAAATCTCAATAGCATTTCAAAAATATTATAGTGCATTATATTCTATAAAAAAGAATGAGTCTCAACAAGAGGAAGAAGTAAGAAAAAGGAAGATACAAAATTATTTAACAGAAGCAAATTTACCAAAAATCCAATATGAGAAACTAAAAGAATTGGAAAGCAGAATAACACAAGAAGAGATTAAACTGGCTATGAAAGAAACCCCAAACGGGAAAAGCCCAGGGCCAGACGGCTTTACGATTAAATACTATAAAAAATTCCAAGACCATTTGATCCCAAGGTTGTGCGAATACCTAAACAACATAAGGAGAAGAAATAAGAAAAGAATCACTAGTAGCACATATTACAATATTACTCTAAGAGGGAAAAGATAAGACTAATTGCTCGAGCTACAGACCGATTGCTCTTATAAATGCCGACATAACAATCTACGCGAAGATCCTGGCCACTAGATTAAAAAAACTAATACCATGTTGGATAAACCCTGATCAGACTGGATTTGTCCCGGGCAGAGAGGGGAGGAACAATGGAATAAAAACAATTTTAATGTTGAGAAAGAAGGTCCTGAATGAATCCCCAGCTCTATTCCTGTCAATAGATGTAGAAAAGGCATTTGACAGGGGAGACTGGCAATTAATGATGGACACAATAAGATATTTAGGAATAGGACCTAGATACATGAAGTGGATCGAAAATCTTTATAATGGGCCAACAGCGATGGTGATGGTCAATGGGAGACTGTCGCCGGTGTTTGGGATGTACAACGGAACGCGTCAAGGATGTCCGCTCTTTGGTCATGAATACCCCACTATAAAAATGATAAAAAAAATTTGGATAATGGTTAAAAACTGCTACAATATAGGGGGATGACTGAACAAACCCCCCTGTGGAATAACAAAAATCTTAAAGAGATCTATTCGATAGGTAAAATCAGGGATTGGGAAAAAAAGGGGATTAGCAAGTTGAGCCACTTATATAGAGGTAACATGTTGAAAAAATGTATGGACTTAAAACGGGAGTTTAATATATCACACCACTCCTTGTTCTCATACATACAGGTGGAGCATGCTCTCAAGACACAATTTGTGGAACATCCACCAATTTGGCAAAAAATGCCACTTTTTCAAAAAATCTCGCAGGTTGGATCAACTAAAGGGCTCATATGAGGGCTATACGAATATATAGGATAGGAAATAGATATACGGGGGAAACTGGGAAAGGTAATAACGGATATACAATGGGGAAGAATTTTAGAGAAAGGGTCGAAAGTTTCAGTATCCCCCCGCAGAGAATATCGCATCTGATGCTCATTAATAGAGCATATTATACCCCTAAGCGGTTGTTTAGATTTGGTAGACGGGCCGACGATAACTGTCCCAGATGCCAAAAAATGGGAGACCTTATCGACATGTTGTGGCTGTGCCCTAAATTGGGCCACTACTGGGAGGGAGTGACTAAAAGTATAAGTGAGATATTTGAAATTAAACTTGAGCTGGAGGCTAAAGGGTGTATACTGGGTTATAGAGAGGAAAAGGGAGAGAGTAAAAGTAAAACTATGGCAATTCTGAGATGCTTATTTCAAGCTAGAAAACTAATTGCAGGTAAATGGCAAGCAAAGGAGCCTCCCACGGTGGATAACTGGGTCGGGGTAGTAAACGAGAATCTGTGTAGAGAAAAGGCGGTATATATAAAGAGAGGTAACGTCAAAGAGTTCAATAAAATGTGGAACCCCTGGTTAACTAAAATGAACCCATCTGAGGCAGAAGTCTGAAAAAGAGGAAAGGAAATACTAGAGGGTTATGTATAGAGAATCGGGAACCCCCATGTAACTATTATGTACAGGGGATAGATTGAGCAAGAGAGGGTAGTGAAGAGAGGGGGACTACATATAACATAAGAGTAGCACACTATAAGTAAAGGGAAGGGAGATCTCCAATCTTGCCTCTGGATGCTGAATAGAAACGTAGCTGATATCATATAGTATGTGCAATGATAGAAGGGAGGGGTAGAAAATGTATAGAGCTAAACCACGTCATGAAATGTAAAATGCATCTTAGACTGTGTTGTCTTTGTCTTTTTTCTTTTTGTACATATGAAAAATTTAATAAAGAATAAATAAAAAAAAAAAAAGGATGTCCGCTCTCGCCTCTCCTTTACGTCCTATCAATGGAACCTTTTTTGGCGACACTTCGAAACAACCAGGACGTGGGTGGGGTGAGAGTGGGAGAAAAAGTTCACAAAATTGTGGCATACGCAGATGACGTTCTGATGTACGTGACAAACCCAAGGGTGACCTTGCCGTGTATAATTAAAGAAGTTAAAAATATAGGGAACTCTCAAATTTTTAAATAAATCCAATAAAGACAGAAATACTAAACATTGGAGTAAAAAAAAAACTGAAGCTCTGACCCTCCAAAAAGAATTTCCATTCACGTGGGTAAAATAATTAAAGTGCTTGGGCATTAAATTAACCGCAACGGTCGAAAAATTATATCCAACAAATTATATCCCATTAATAAATGAAGTAAAGTTAGATATTAAAAATTGAATATAAAACCAATATCATGGATTGGAAGAATAAACATGTTCAAAATGGTTATACTACCAAAAATAATGCATACATTTCAGATGTTACCAATAGAAGTTCTGCAGAGTTTTTTCAAGATAATAAAAATGTTGATTAAGTATATATGGCAAAATAAGAAGCCAAGAATAAAATATGCATTTATCACCAGGAAAAGGGATTGGCCACTCCAGATATAAAAAGGTATTATAAAGTGGTAATTCTATCACGGATGATTGAGTGGACAAATGAGAATAGTGAAAAAAAATGGGTAGAAATAGAAAACACAATAAGCAGAAGCACACTACACAAAAATATTTGGATACCACAAAAATTTAGGGTATCAGGACAGGACACGGACGATTTAACAAAATTTTTTTTCAAAATATGGATCTAGTTTATAGGAAAGAAAAATGGGAGTATAATTCTCCCTTAATGCCCCTTACGGAAACAAATGTTTTCACGCCAGGGAGACAGCTGTATTGCACAGAAAATAAAAAAACCCACAACTGAGAGACATTATCACAAAAGAAAAGATGAAAACACGACAAGAAATAGAAAAATCCAAAGGATGGAAGATAAGCGATTGGAATCTGATGCAACTAAAACATGTAGTAAAAACACTTACACCTCCAATACGATATGAAGGGGATTTGACTTTTTTGGAAAAACTCTGCTACACAAAAGTCATTAAAAAATGGAATTTCAAAAATGTATGGACTATTGACAGACCTAGAAGGACAAGGAAGACCAGCTTATATAGAACAGTGGGAGAAAGAATTGGACCTAAAATTTGACGACCACCAAGTAGGAAAGATAATATAAGCAATGTATAATAATGCTTGGGATATGGGCACCATCGAAATTAATTTCAAATTGTTAGCAAGGTGGTATCTGGCCCCAGAGAGGCTCTCTAACCTTCTGTATGTCATGGCGGATAAAGCCCAGTTCCTCCTCCATATTGCCAAACTGCTCTTGCAGAGTGTGCACAGAAGCTGTGCAGGTATGTACTGCTCTGAGAATGTCTGGCAGGGTGGGTTGTGCGGTCTCAGAGGGGCTCTGTGAGAGCTGCACCCCCAACAGTGCTGCATGCAATATAGCAGGGGTGGCCTCCGTGTCTTCCTCCCCTCTTTCCCCCACGAACCCAGAGTTTTTGGGTGTAGTACAACATGTCCCTGGGGTGGTCTGTCCCGTTTATCTAGGGAGTTTTAGGTGGCTTACCCACATCCTTCCTTGTCGGCTCCACGTGAGCGGTGGGAGAAGGAGGCAGCAGCGCCATCTAAAAACAAGGGGAAACGGGATTGGGACTTTGAATGAAGCACGTAGGTATAAAGAATTCATTATTCAGTTCATTATATAATTTAACATACAAAACACATAATCATGAGTAAGTGTATATCCAATACAATTATAAAAACTGGTACAATTCATTAAAATGTATATCTACACCTACAATATAGACGGTTTGCCACATGATTATAAACAAATAATATAAAAAATTATACATACTGACAGATATCAATTGAATCATAGGGACACGGCATATAATAGCTCTATGCATTTTGTGGATTAATCCACTCCTCATGTGCGTGAGTTCAATAAAATATAATAGGAGTTGCTGTATTATCTGTTCCTACCCAAGGAAAAAAGAAAAATCATAAAAAATTCTATAAAACGATGTATAAAAACCCACTCTCCACAATACTTACAAGGTTGACTATATAATAAAACTGTGGCACTGTAGATTGGGGACCCCCAAAAGAGGGCATCTCCAACGGGAGCTGAGGTGGTGTGAGTTGCCTGCTGTCCAGCAAGAAAATCATCCAGAGGAGACAGATTTCAAGAAAAGTTTTTCAAAAAACAGTCTCCGTCTGTTTGCGGGTCTGCATGTCGTCCAAACTGTCCAGCAGCAGAACCGGGAGAGTCAGAGATGGGTCCGGCAGGGTTGAGGACTGAAATCCTTCGGTTTCACAGGCTGGGCGCAGGATCTAGGAAGGAAGCTCTGTGAGACACGTCCTCTCACATGCCTCTCTTGGCCATTCCCCCCCACCCTATCTGGCAGGTTGTGTTTAGACCTTGTATATCCTCTTCATAACACTTTGGCTCTGGACTCCTTGTGCACTTCCTTTTTGCAACATGTTGTGATTTTCTGTGCCCCTCTGGGGCCTTCCATACGTGCTTTTGCCTCCTGCAGAACCCTCCCCCTTGTGTAAAAAGGGGCTACTCCCTAAAAAAAAGGGGGGGGGGGCTTCTATAAGAAAAAAAAACCTTCTCCTTTTACGCTACCTCTAACAGCAGTAGATCTGCTTTGGTACAGCTGACAGTTTCATGGAAACAAGACATTGTTTCCCTGGAGCTTTTTGCCAGCATCTCAAAGGAATGTCCTTTTCCCTCACTGTGTCCTGCCTTAAGGACTTTTCAAACACTTACCATTTGTCCTATGGATGGGGTCAGTCATTTATGGCTACCTGCCATGCATCTCCTTACCAACTGCCCCTCTTCTTCACAGGGGTGGTCACTCTAAGTGATTCTTCCCTTCCTGGCTGGTTAATTTACCTTCCTTAACAGTATCTATGCTGTTTTGTACCTTCTTGCATAGTTCGTTCATTTGGCAAGAGCTGAGTGATCTCATAAAAGCAGAGCTGTAGTATTGAAAACAGAAGTGTGTCCCTGGAAGTCTGTAAAGCTTGCCATACACTATGCATTCTGACTGTACAATCTGCTTTAGCTCTACCATCAACTATATAATACAAGTGTCTGCCTGCTTGGATAGAGAGTGATTAGATATATAGTGGTGTCCTCCTGTTATATAGTTTTGGTAAATCTAAAGGAGATTGTACAGTGTATGATCACCTTGATGCACCTAAAATGAGCTAGTTGCGCTTTCAGTGCCATTGTTATTGGCACCCCAAATGTGGAAGCTAATGCACAAATTGACAAGTGCAAAAATGCATAACAAACGCACGGTTAAAAATGTGCAAACCGCAATGTGCCAAAATGCCTTATGAGCTACTTTGCTGCAATTGTCGCATGTAGGGAAGCCGATTGAAATCAATGGGCTGCCCTATGCATGACTTTGGAAAAAAAAACACCAAAAAACGTACACTCCCACTACACTGTGTGAATAGGCCTGAGAGTAAAATTGGTGAGTTTATAATCTGCCCCCTTCCTGAGCTGGACCTGGATATACTTGTATAAAGCTGGATATGCCCTATGCAATCTCATGCCGCGTACACGCGGTCGGAAATTCGGCCAGCAAAAGACCAATGAGAGCTTTTGGTCGGAAAATGTTACAGTGTGTATGATCCATCAGACTTTTTTCCGCCAGCAAAAGATTGAGAGCATGTTCTCAATTTTTCAGACGGAAAAAGTTTCTATTGAAAATTACATTCGTGTGTATGCAATTCTGACGCGCAAAAAAACACGCATGCTCAGAATCAAGTACGAGACGGACCTGCTCGGTCTGGTAAAACAACCGTTCGGAATGGAGATGGCACATTCGTCACGCTGACATTTTTTAAATAGTTTAATGGAACGCATTCGCTTCTTTTTTTAGAATGCTAGAAGTTGTTTTGCTGCTCATATTCACACAGAGTTCTCACAAACTTCTTTCTTTATTATTTCTCGTGATCTCCTGAATAATATTAATTTGTTTTTTCGTCACATCTCTATAATAATGTTTATTTTATTATTCGTTTTTTTTAGCAAGATGTGCATTTTTTAGTGATCTCCATATTATCTCTCGTTTTGTGTGTCAAGTTACCACAACACCATTACTATCTTGTATTTTTATACCTCAAAGAGGTTGGTTGGTGTCCCTTGTTAATTTGACCTTGTATTTTTTAAATGTACCTGCCTACTCACAAACAAACTGTAAGTAAAGCACATAGGCAAGTATTTCTGAAAACAAAATATGCATTTATTCTGGGTCATAACAAAATAAAGAGGAAGGCAACGCTGGAGAAACTTGTGAAATTTGCGAAGCCTTTGTACCCCAGGGCAGACATCAATTATTTTACAGTCAAAATTGGTGGCCTGAGGAGTCCTTATAATAGTGAGCGCAATACGGTCCAGAACTACAAGAGGTCATGAACAGCAGCAGATGACATCTATGTCCCCAGGCTGTGGTCATACAACAGCCTGCATCTTTTGTCAGACCAGACGGAACCCAGGCCATCACTCTGTGGTGTTCCTTAGACGCTCCCTTCCAGGCTGTGGCTCTGGTGTTAGAGGTGGAGGAGGAGGACCCACAAATGTGGGTTTGGCTTGTGAGTTGGCCCCTCAACCCCTTGTTTAGGGCTTGCAAGATCACTTCCTCACATAAGAGGCGTTGTTCCAGCATAAATTTCATCTCATGACTGTTTCAAATTGAATGTTAATAAATAGAAAAGACTATCATTCTGAACCCAGCATTTTTTTTATTTTTGTCCCAATCATTTGTGGCCACTACTGTCTATTGATATGTAAAACACTTTGTGAAATCAGAAACTAACATATATTTAACATCATTAATTTGACAAACAGAAATATTTTGAAGAATGCTATAGCTGGCTCAGGCTGGGCTCCTCCATATGTTGCTGCCTGGAAGGCCCAGGTTGGTCGTCAGAAGCCTCAGCTGGGGGGGAAGGAAGCCTTGAAGAAAGACTGGAGAGTGCTGGCCTGGGTTCAGTCTGACCTGCCAGAAAATGCAGTCTGTCATAGTACCACAGCCTGGGTACATAAATGTCATCTGCTGCAGCTCGTGATCTCAGGGAATCCTGGACCTTCTTGTGCTCCCTATTATATGTGCTCCTGATGCCACCAATTAGGGCCTTCAAATAGGGGATGTCTGCCATGGGGATCACCGGCTTCACAAATTCCACCAATTGATCCAGCGCTGCCTTCCTCTTTGGTTTATTGTTATAAAAGGGGTGGTTTACCTGCCACAAACAGGGCAGCTACCTGTACATATCATAAAGTCCTCGTCATTGAATAGATCCATTTTCTCTGCAAGACACAACACAAAACGAAAAATTTATAAAAATAAAAAAAATCCACTGGTCCCAGAAAACCTTTTGAAAAACTAATTCTAATTGTAAAATAAAAAAATAATCTGACACTGTCCACTATCCTGACACCATCCTGCACGTACTACCCACCACTGTACACGCCGCATTCCTGTGATTCGCACCGCATTGCTGTTCAGATCACATGCAATATCTTTGCGATGCGATTTCAGCCATACAAACTGTATGGCTGAAATCGCATCACATTTGGACCAAACTCGCACAGGACCCCTTTTTTGGTCCACACCAGAATAGCATGGGTGTTCACACCTATGCGTTCTGATTCATGTCCTAACTGTCAGTTCGCAGTGCGATATGCGAGCAGAAATGGGGGTGTCGTTAACATTGTATGACACTCCCCAGCAGTTCGCATATGGCTGTGTGAACTGCCGTGCGAGTCGGATGCGATGTGGGAACCCGCAGTGGATTCGCAGGGTTCCCGAATCGCAGCCTTGGTGGGAGCAGTCAGGTGACATTTGTAGGCTGTATGCTTTGAGGCTCGGTTCACACTGGTGCGATGCAGGAACCCTGCGAATCCACTGCGAGTTCCCACATTGCATCTGACTCACACGGTAGTTCACGCTGCCATATGCGAACTGCTGGGGAGTGTCATACAATGTTAACACCCCCATTTCAGCTCGCATATCGCACTGCGAACTGACAGGACATGAATTGGATCGCATAGGTGTGAACACCCATGCGATTCTGGTGCGGACCAAAAAATGGTCCTGTGCGAGTTTGGTCTGAATGTGATGCGATATCACACATATTATCTGTATGGCTGAAATCGCACTGCACTGATATTGCATGTGATTTGCACTGCACTGCAGTGCGGTGGGAATCACATGCGATATCACACAGCACACTGGTGTGACTTGGCCCTAAGCTCATTCAGCCTTACTGGGTGTAATTATAAAAAGTGAGAAATCCACCCCTCCCCCACATAACAAATCCTGGTGATGGAAAGGAATGTTGAAACTGTGATCAGGTTACCTCAGACACACACACACACACACACACACTGCACTATAACAATGATCAGATCACTGCATGTTCTACTCTGACTACATACATCTCCCCTATATTCTTCTTTCTTTTCACTGCAGAATAAATTTCCTTTCACCCTGGTCTGTGGATCACATACCATGATGAGAAACATCCAGTCAAAACACAGTAAAGGCAGCCAATCCTGGGAGAGCTGGAGGGGAGGGGAGGGGGATGTGAATTGTGAACTTTTTACACAGGATGTGCCTGTCTCAGGCTAGTGCATGAGATATGTAAGTCACCTGTCACTCACAAGTTTTCAAGACTTTGTCAAGATTTCTCTAACTGAACAATAAAAGAGGATTGCTCAGGCCTTGAGTAAATCTGTGTGGCAAGACTGGGCTCAAATAAAAGGACATCGTATTCTCTACATTATGACATCAAAAAAATAATAATTTACATCCACTTTTATATAGTCCTTCTGCAGGACCTGAATGATGGCAGAACAGGTCTCTGTAATAATGTTCCCAAGAGCCTGGGGGAAATGCCTGTGGAGAACTTGAGGTCCTGCAAACTTCTCCCAGTCGCCAAGTACCGCAACATGGCGACTAGCCTCTGCTCGGGAGTGATGGCTTGCCGCTGTCATGGCAAAATTCCCTTGGGCTCTGTACGCAAATCCACACTGCGTCAAAATGTGCACTTCCAGCGTCTAAATGCACACAAAGCACAAAACAATTCCTTCACGCTTAAAAGCACGTATGTATCAAGCTCTTTGGTACAAGGAAATGGAAGTACTTCATAGCACCAGGTAGAATCAGGAACAAAATGCTGCTTCAAGCTGGAACCTCAAGCGTCTGTCCCTCAAACACAGACCCTTGGGCTTTTTATTCATCGGCCACAAAAGAATGACATACAGGAAGTGATTGCCCACAACAGCCAAGCACTTCCTCAATCCTTAATACAAAATGACATCACAGGAAGTGACATGCAGTAAAGGGGAGGGCACTCACGGGAGGAAGTGCACACGTCCCCTTTTAGTCAGTATGCAGCCCAATAAATACTGTTCAAATTAAACAGTATCTAGTAAGCTCATTCTACTGGTTCTTACAGGCTTGAGACAATCTGCGGGGACATTGCCACTGGTGTTGTCAATATACGGTATGAGTATATTAACAAGGCAGATACCAATGTCCTCTTATTAAAGCAGATATGTATCCAAAAGGGATAACGTAGCCACACAGAGATAAAATAATATGTTTCTCTTGTTATGCGGACTTCGCTTCTCTAATGCGCATAGTCATTTGAAGGCAAGAAGCCCAGCGCATTGCGCTTGGTACCTACAAACCGACAAACATCCACAGACACAGAGAACACGTCTCAAATCCCATGAGAAGATTTTCATACTGACCGTTTCTACCACTTGTCTCGATTTAACCCAAGTGCGCTCTGCTAGAGCGCTCCTCGATTAAATCAGACACAGGGAGACAGATGACAATCTATAAAAACACACATCCTAGAATAAAATGTCCACATAAATTTTATACAATATCATTTCCACAACAGTCCTTCCTTTTTTGTCATATGCTCCCATGTGTCCCACAATGAATCTTGATCTTCTTCTTACACCTGGAAATGAATCAGTCCTTACAGTCCATATGAGTCCATAAAAAGGAAAACACGGCTTGACATGTAGATTCTGTTCTTCAGGAGAGATGACTTATAGGGAGGACACGACATGGTGAGCTGTAGTAATCGCTGGTCGGTCTGGGATCCTCTGTGACTGGTATGTGGGTTGGGCTTCGGGACGTCTTGTCTCATCGAGAAATATGTGGTCATCTGCTCGGGCTCTGGTCACACGTCCAATCAGGCAACAGGAGCATCTCATAACGACATATAGAAGGAATAGGAATAAAAACAACATGAGTATATATATCTCTATTTCCTTCAACCACGATCCAATGGAGAATAAAAAATCCCCAAAATTACCCAAACCCTTAAAAGGATTCCAACCTTCACTAGCTATAGCTCTGGCTTTGCCTTGCAGGGATATAACCTTATCCATATGGGCCTGAACTGTCGCTGGTATCCTCAATCCATGTGCAACAATCTTTACCTATGAATTCACAGAAACCCCCCTTGGATGCCAACAGATAATCAAGGGCCATCTTTTCCTGTAAAAAAAGGGTCTTGATCTGCCGTTGTTCCTGTGAGATTTCCCTTACAACCTCTACGGTTTCATTAAATATCCCATCCACAATGGATGAGAAGTTGTTCAATCGTTTCATAAGTTCAATCCCCCACCCCGTCCAAGCAGGAAACCATGCCCAGGCCTCGTCTGAGTTGGTGAATAATTCCCTTCTAGTTTTTTCTGCCGTTCTTACCTTCTCTCTTGCCACCAGATCCTCCCTATCATCAGCAATGTAGTTTCACCAGGACGCATGAACCTCTTGCATTAGGGGGAATTACCTTATAAGTTGAGGTACCGCATAAGAAGTAGTAGGGGCCAGTCAGAGTTGCACAGGGGGAATTACTCTGATGGTCACGTGCATTGAGTAGTAACAGGATAGACTGGGGGATGGCTCCCTCGGTCTGAACGTCACACCCTTTCTTCCAACAGATGTAATCTGGCCTATTGGTGTTATTAAAAAGGCTGGGGGTTTTGTTGGTTAAATTAACTGTTATACCTATCTTACAGGTGGTGGACCCTACGAAGTTATCCCCTCTACCAAAACTAAAGTTGAAGCACACTTGTGGGCTACCTAGTTGTCCCGATACCTATACTGGTTTTGTGAGGGAGGGGCAAAAGCCAGAGCTAATGTTAAAACTATAACTAATTTTACGCTCTAGGAATGTATTGTTAAGTTCTATTGACAAGTGTCTGTTTGGGGTCTTTAATTTCCTCATACCGATACGGACATCATATATAGCATATACTGCTGCCATTGCTGGGGCATCGAAGCTTGGTGGGGGTTTGGAGCATACCCAGCAGTTGGTCCTGTTCACCATTTTTGCCAGTTGGAGATGCATTTTAAACAATAAATTGGGATGCTTTTCATCATTACCCTTGTCAAAATACACCAAACTAAAGCTATAAATAAAGAAGATACTCCTCATTCTTTGATGTAGTTGAGCAGCTTCTTGCAGTGACTGGCGTGGATCCAGTTGTCTCGATCTTCAAGCTTTAGAGAGGTCAGCTGAACCTGGAATGGTCCGCGGTATCTCGGCTCTAGTCCCGTCCTCTGGTGTTTCTTTACTATGACCCAGTCACATGGTTGGATATAATGTAAACCGGTTATTGAGTCAGGGTCTGGAAGGGACTCATGAACCCTGTGGTGGATTTTTTTTCGCTCACGTTGTAGTGACTGCACATACACCGTCAGCTGAGAATGTAAAGACGACAGCTGCTGAGGAAAGTCCAATCCTGTTTTTGATTGGCATCCAAACAAAACCTCATATGGAGATAACCCGTGGGGTCATCTAGGGGCATTGCTGATGGAGTGGAGAGCTATGGGGAGACATCCAGGCCATGGTTTCCCAGTATCAGCTATTATTTTGGAGATTTTGTCTTGGCAGACACCATTTATTACCAAGACCCCAGATGTGATCTGGACCTTTTGTGGCTCCTAGTGCTGTCCATCTCTTTTTCTGTAATTCCGCTTGTGACTGTAGTCTCTTAAACTCTTCCAGAGACACATCAAAGGGGATGGCTAGCATCAGGGTTTCCCCAGGAGGGTCCAGAGCACCTTCCTTAGCAGCTCTATCTGCCAAGGCATTGCCATCGGCCTCCAAAGTCCTATCAGTCGTGTGGGCCTTAACTTTTAGAATGACTATCTCACGTGGCAGGTTGAAAGCAACAAATAACCTGTTGATTAACTGCGCATGTTTGACGGGCTTCCCTGAACTAGTCAGAAACCCTCTTGCTTTCCAGATAGGACCGAAATCATGAGCTATCCCAAAAGCATACCTGGAATCTGTGTAGATATTGATCTTTTGACCCTCTTGGGTCTCACAAGCTCTTGCCAGTGCCCACAGCTCAGCTTCCTGTGCAGACATGCTGGAACTCAATGAACCCTTTTCCACAATTTCACTGACTGTAGTCACTGCATAACCTGTTTGTGACTTACCATCTGGGGTGTAATACCTGAAACCATCGACAAAAAGGTTCTTAGCGTTTAAGATGGGGGCCTCCTTCACTGGGCTGATGGTTGTTGACTCGAGTTCCATCAGAGAAACACAGTCGTGGTGATCATCAACATGTTGTCCTTCTAAATTAACAAGTTGGTTAGAGGTAAAGAGGTTAGTATTGTTAGTCTGGAAAGTTTGAGTGTCGTTTTTAACACCATTATCCCCCCTCTTCTTTTCCTCTTCAACAGGAAGAAGAGATGCTGGGTTTAAAATTGTGCATCGTCTTAAAGTCAGGTTAGTAGGGGTTAGGAGAGCCACTTCGTACTTAGTTAATCTGGCAGCAGAGAGGTGTTTTGTCTGAACTTGATTTAGGATCTCCTGCACTGAATGGGGAGGGTCAGTGGGGAGTCCAAGACTATGTCACCTACCTTCTGTAACAATAAAGCGCAGGCGGCTACGGCTCATACACAACCTGGTGAGCCTCGAATGACTGGATCTAGGGCAGTTGATAAATACATGATGGGTCGGTACTTGGACCCATGTAGTTGGGTCAGTACTCCAGTGGCATGGCCTTTGCTTTCATAGCAGAAGAGGTAGAAAGGGAGGTCGTAGTTGGGCAGACCTAAAGCAGGTGCTTTGGAGAGTTCTTGGATCAAGTCCTGTAGGGTTGACCAGTTATCATCAGTCAGTTGAAAGAGTGTTTGGGATAGGATTTCGTAAAGGGGTCTTAAAGTGGATGAGATGTTAGGGACCCAGTCTCTACAGTAGTTGATAAGACCGAGAATGACTCTCGTTTGTCGTGTGTTTTGGGGTTTCGGGAAGTCTTTCAGTGTCTGAATTCTCTGGGTTGTCAGGTGTCGAGTACCCTGAGATATACAATGTCCTAAAAAAGGTGACCTTTTCCCTGCAAAACTGCAATTTCTCCTTGCTAGCTTTATTCCCCGTGGACGCCAGATGGTTAAGCAATGAGACAGTATGCTGATAACAGACATCCCTTGTGGGGCAACAAAGCAACAAGTCATCAACATACTGTAACAGCACCACCTCTGGATTCGTTGGGGTCCACTGATCCAACACTATTTTAAGTTTGCAGCTGTACTCCGAAGGACTAGTCACAGACCCTTGAACGAGATGCGTCCAAGTCAGTTGTCGACCCTGGAATGAAAAAGCAAAAAGGTACTGGCACTGGGGGTCCAGTGGTTCAGAAAAAAATGCATTAGTCAGATCAATGACACTGAAAAAAATTGCGTTCGGGGGTATAGAGGCCAACAAGGTGTGTGGGTTCAGTACCAAAGGGGCATCGCTGATAATTGTTTTATTGATAGCCCTTAAATCATGTACTAAACGGTAAGTTGCTTCCTGACCTTTGATAGACTTTTTAACCACTGGAAACAAAGGAGTGTTACAGGGGGACTGGGTTGGCGTGAGAACTTTTATCAGCAGGTACCGGTCTATTTGGATTTTAAGACTATCCATCTGAGCTACACTCAAATGGTATTGTGGTAATTGGGGCAACATGCTCCCTGGTCTGATGTTTACTGTGATGGTGGGACTGGCAGAAGACCCACATCATACTTGTCAATCGCCCAAAGTTTGGGATCCACTTCTGCTAGCACATCCAACCCCAGAAAAAAAACAGGTTCTGTCATGTACGGTAGAGCCACCATTGCACATAGGCGCTCATGCGACAATGCACTGCTAACCACAACACCTGTTGTAGTGTACTCAATGACCGCTTGTATTTCCGACAAAATATCAGCTCCCAATAGATTGATGGGAACATCATCCGATACCAGTACAGACTTAATGGCCTCTGTGTGTTGGCCCAACCTACAATGGAGTGGTTTAGTGGTATGTAGAGACACTGTCTGACCTGTGAGACCCACAGTGGGTGTAGTCTCCCCAGAAAGGGGAACCTTGCCTCTGAGATCTTTGGATCTCAGAACAGTTCGAGCGGCACCGATGTCAATGAGGCAAGGGAGGGGATATTTTAATTCCTCTATAAACAGGTTGATATGTCCTGACACCGCTATGCCAATGTCCTATGAAGAATCATAGCCGTGGCTGGCCATCCCTACAACTGAAGTTGTTGGATCGTCTGGAATGAACTGCCACTTACCCTTGGGTCTGTTAGGACAGTCACGCCTTAGATGATCTTCTTTTCCACAGATGTAACAAGTTCGGGCTTTCCAGCGCTGTGTCTTTTTCCTACGATCCTGTCCCGTTTGTTCTGCATAAGGGGCTTGAGACACAAGGATTTTGGGTGTTTTATCCTGTTTCTTCCTATCCATCTCTCTCTCTATAGAGGAGAGAGTGGATAGAATGGCAGGTATTGTCATTTCATTAAATTCGGGTCTGGCTAATAATAACCGGTCTCTAATTTTCATATGGATGCCTTCTAAAAATTTGGCTCTTAGTAAAAGGTGAATGGCAGATAACTTACCTCCGTCGGTTGGCACATCCAGGCCAACCTCCATATCTGCATCCAATGCAGCTTGTTTCAGACGACGCCAGAAACAAGCGCATTCCTCTCCTGCGTTTTGACTGAGTTTCATCACATCTGTGGTAGAAGATGCACCATACAACTCTGGAAGTTTGGCTAGCAGGGCCACACAGAATTCCTTACCTCCAGAAGTGGCTTGTTCGTGGGTGACAATGCCGCAACGGGAGATTATAACCCCTGCCAGTTCTTCTCCTACTTTTGCCCTCAGAACCTGGACACAATCTGTTCCACTCATGCCGTAACTAAATTGATTTTGACAAAACATTCTCGCGAACCCTCTGGGATTCGTTCTATAGTCAGGCAGTTCGGCCAGTATGGTCCTGATTTCTGAGGAAGCAAAAGGGACATGCCATACCACCCTCTCCCCCAAAGTCCTTTCACCATTGGTATTGGGAACACCCTCGTATTGTTGCACCCGGACTGGGTAAGTACCAGGTTCAGGGACATAAGTGGGGCCAGGTGTATACCTTGGAGGTTGTGGCTTCATTGGTTGGCTAATGTGTGCTACCTTCCCCCCAACGTTCCCTGTCTGGAAGCCAACCAATGAAGGGTAGATGGCAGGCATGGCTGAATCAAAAGCTCTCAGCTCAGTTATGCAATCCCCACGGTTCCTTAGTCTGGTCTCAATTCCCTTAGACTCACATAGCATCTGCAGATCACCAGTTGTAAATGTTTCATAATTAACTGCGATCAGCGGAGAAAACGCCCCAGATGTGGCAGATGGAGACTGATAGAGAGGGTTAGATTGAGGTTTAGCATCAGAAGTGACACGGTTAGGTGGAGATGTGGGGAGAGAGAAATGGTAGCTGGAGAGAGTATAGTAGGGTTGGTTACATTGGTGATGGCAGATGCATCAGAGGAAATTACAACAGATCCTGTGTTGGCGGACCCAGTCTGCCTCAGCAGAGTTAGCCCAGAAAGAGCTTCTTCCGCTTCCAGCATTGGATCACCAATCACTGCTAACCCCTCAGGCCACGTGTACATAATGCGGTTCTTCCGGACTGAAACCGCCTTTTGTATACCTTGCCGATTTACCATAATAGACTTCTGAAGCCACAGCTGAGCTACATCTAAAGTCTTTGCTGCCGAGAGCCTGGGTTTAAATTCAGTTATGAATTTCTCCCACCTCCAGGCATCAAATGTCCCCTCTAGAGGGATACCCCAAGTGGTATCCTTGGACCAACTATGCCAGTCTATAGATGTTTCATGACCTTTGAAAACCTTAACCGAGGCGCTATCACCCCCCCCCCCCCCCCGAATTAAGTCTCTACCCCTCACAGTGTATGCATACACAAGTCCGTTGTACACACATACACTGCGTCGCCAGACAAACTACACAGAGCACTTTTTGTTTTCGCTGCAGAACAATGTGGCTTCTCTAAATCACAAAAAAATTAAAGATAATAAGAATGGGGATAGCCTTCTGTTGTCTATTTCAACGATGTCTCAGTAGTTACAAGATCAAACTAATAATAATAAACTATCAGTCTGGGCATGAACAAAAAAAAAATGTAATACTCACTGCGTAAAAACAACTCTAAACAATAAAGTGAATATAAAAACGAGCTTTAAAAAAACAAAACAAAGCCTTTTTCCTACCGTAAGCTATACCATACTAAACTCAGCTAAAGTATTAAAACCCAAAACAATGGGGGAGGGACATGACTTGCCCTGTGAGAAACTCATAGAAAATGCCCATACAAAAAAAAAAAAAAAAAGATATATATATATATATATATATATATATATATATATAAAAATTAAGGATGAAAAAAAAAAAATTTAACACACACACACACGGCTAAAACTACAAAAACTCAGTTAAAGTTGGTCTTACTGGCTATTGAAATTCAGTGGAAAGTAGAGATTTCATTTAAAACCAAAAAAAATAAAATTTAACCAAAAATAATCAACAAAAAACATCAACTAGCACACTCCATGCATACCGTCACGTTGTACTACAGGACTGGTTTTATATTTAACATAAACCCCGTACAATGACCCTCTAGGCTGTATTGACAAGGGGTCTACAGAGGACAGTAATATAGACTCTATCCCCAGCGAATACACCTATCCCTCCCAGTACAAATATTAATCCCCATCCTTTTACACAAAGAGTGAAACTGCAAAAATTATTTATTTTGCTAAGCGTAGTTACCTGCAACAGCGAGCAGAGAGAATAGATGCCGATTCTAGGACAACAAAAAATTTCAAAAATTGAAATACAGTCTGTTTTGCCAAACTTTGCCGGCGTTTTCCTGTCCCAGAACCAGGGACCCAATCTCTCCTCTCGGATCGCTGCGCTGGAACTACGTTGGCTTCAAAATGGCTCGCCGAAAATGTCGTGGCAAAATTCCCTTGGGCTCTGTAAGCATATCCACACTGCGCCAAAATGTGCACTTCCAGCGTCTAAATGCACACAAAGCACAAAACAATTCCTTTGCGCTTAGAAGGACGTATGTATCAAGCTCTTTGGTACAAGGAAATGGAAGTACTTCATAGCACCAGGTAGAATCAGGAACAAAATGCTGCTCTTACAATCACTTAGAAATATAAAATTGTTCCACACACTCGTGCCTATTTATGGGCCATCCTAGGTAGAGGGTCTCTGTCTAGAATTTTTTTAAATCAGATTTTTTTTTATTAAGAAAACATAGGAAGAGAGAAACTCTTCCATTAAACAAAAACAAAAAAATACATCGAATAGCATTGTAAAGGACATATTGTTATCTACTTGTACAGTCAGTCAGATCTGCTTCTCCGGCAACATTATTGTATATGCAATTACAGTCAATTTAAAATGACAAATCTCTTCATGTAAATACATGCGTCTACCATTAGTTTGAATATTTTGGTTTCCTGTAAACGTGTCCTTTTAGTGTGTTGTACCCCCACTCCACTCCTGGTCCTAAAAAAGGACAATCGGTCAGTGTAGAGGTACTCCCCCCCCCAAACATTGGGGGGAGGATTCCCAGTGTTAATCCATAACTATCCTATAAAAACTTAAACCTTATAACTCTTCACCACAGAGCAAGACATTTTCTAATCAAAAATATTGTTTCAGCCTGATCCACATTCCGAGTCTCTATATCGCCATCTCCTCCCTTACCCATCTAATATAAACAGCCTCCCTCATCATAAGGGGGGGGGGTGTCTATGCCCTGCCATATTCTGAACTAGTTGGAAGGGGGCTAGGCCAGGTACCTCTAACCAGGGATCCCATATATTTTCAAATTTTGTTGGGCTGCCTCTATGTTGGTATGTCAACTTCTCCCTCAATAGGTTGTCATTTATGGCATTCACCCACTCCGTGTGTGTTGGTGGCGACACAAAAGTAATTTTCTAGCTATACGTTTTCTGGCAATAAACAGAACTCTAAGAATGGCTATGTATGTGTGTGGCGTATATAGTTCCTCGTCTAACCATCCCAGCAAACACAGCTTGGGGTCCATTGCAAATGTAAGATTCCATATTTTGTTTATTGAGTTAATTACTTCGGACCAGTACCCTTGCAGTTTTGGGCACTTCCACAACATGTGGATAAGAGTACCGTTATCTACCTTGAAGCGAGGGCAAAAAGGGTCATCTCTTCTGTGCCATTTGTGTAGTTTATGTGGGGTATAGTAAGTTTGGTGTATAATGAATAGTTATGTGAGTTTTTGAGGAGAGGAGAGGGACACCTTGGGTACATTCTCCATTATATTAGACCATTCCTCATCTGTTATGTGACCTATATCTTCTCCTCAGCCCGTCCTGCATTTGAATGTCATTGTCTTGGATACCTGTGATATTAGAGAGTTATAGATATTTGATATCTGCCCTTTCCTAGATGATGAGGTTACTAGTTGTTTGAGTATTAAGGGTCTGGTTAATTCCCATTTGGACAGTGTAGCTTGTGTTGAGATGGCGTGCCTCAGTTGTAAGTATTGAAAAAACAAAACGTTTGATAATCCATATTCCTCCCTCAGGGATTGAAAACCCATTAGAAGTCCACCTCGGTATAACTGCGGGATGTAAACCACCCCGCTTCTGAACCACGCAGAAAAGCCTTGCAACTTACATAATTCAGGAAATTTACTATTGTTCCAAATACGAGACCAGTCAGAATAGCCTTCATATTGAAAGTGTTGTTTGGCCTTGTTCCAAATTTTATCTATAAGTATTATAGTTTGGTATTCAGGTATTTTACAGAATTCCCCCGCTTCCATGCACTCCACAAGGCCCCCGCTCGAAAGTAGGGTACGTATAACATTGCTTGTGGGGTCAGAGGACCCAGGGTGCTGCCACCCCGTTAAGTGCTGCAGTTGAGCCGCTATGAAGTAGTAGTATAGGTTTGAGACTACCAGTCCGCCCGAGTCCCCTGCCTCCTGCAATGTTTAGAATTTAATATGTGGCACTTGTTTCCTCCATATCAAGGAGCGTAATATGGTGTTGCATTTTTTGAAAATATGTATAGGAATCCAAATGGGGGCATTGTGGAGCACATACAAAAGTTGTGGACCCCAAACCATTTTTTTTTTATAAATTCTTTATTTATTTCATTAAAGGGATACAGTTCCATCAAAAATAAATACATTTTGTACTATTACAAATATTCAAAGTCATTCTCCTTCCGTTTTTTACAAATTATATTTTCGTCATCTTTCGATTGCTTAATTATTCTTACTGTCCCTTTCTTCCCTTTTTCTTTCTATTTTATATATAATTCCTGTCTAGCTCGGTTTCCTGTGCCTCTTCTTATTTTGTGGGCCCTAATCCCTAGGGTACCCTAGAGACCCATCCCCTCCCTGGAAGGAGAGCAAACCCCCTTACCCTGGTTACCCTCTAGGCAAGGAGAAAAAAAAAAAAAAGGGGACAAGAGGGGGATCTCTCCTCTCTCTGCCCCCCCCCCTGTCCATCTGCGGAGGGCCCTCCCCTCCCCTCCCTCCCCGTCCCGCTCTATTTTTCTTTTTTCTTTTTTTTCCCTCATTCTCCCGTGTCCTCCCCCATCCATTTCTTACCTTCTTCTGTTTGTAGATATTCCTCCCATGGGGCCCATGTTTGTTTAACTCGTTCTCTTCCCTCTACCGATCTTGGTATTAAACTTTCCATTATCTCTATTCTTCATACTGTATTAAGCCACATAGGGATGCTAGGGGCCTGTGGTTCCTTCCAGCATCTGGGAATGCAGCTCTTCGCTGCATTTACCAGATGACAAACTATTGAGTTTTTATATGCCCTAGTTGGGATCTGTGACAGATGTAGTAGGTAAAACGCCGGTTCAAATGGGACCTGAAACTCTGTTAGTCTTTGGGTAATTCTATGTACTTCTTGCCAAAATTGTTTGATTGCTGGACATGTCCAAAATATATGTAATATCGTTCCTCTACTCTGGCATCCCCTCCAGCAACTCTCTGTAACCTCTGGAAATATTTTATTCATCCTCGATGGGGTTAGATACCATCTTGTTAGTATTTTGAAATTTAATTCCTGCATTTTTATACATCTTGACGATCTCATTGTCAGGTGTATTATTTTCTGTCCCTGTTCTAAAGTAAATTCTTTTTCCAGGTCTCTCCCCCATTTGTCCAGGCTCCCCAGTGTATATCCTTCTGGTGGGGCGATCAAGAGCGCATACATTTTGGAAATGGTATGGGTCAAGGGCTCTTTCTCCTCGCAGAGTATCTCAAACTTTGTTCTGGGTCTCTCAAATTCTCCTTCCGGCCCTAAAGTTTCTAAAAAGTGTCTCAGTTGTCTTGCTTGCCACCAAGGGATTTCTAACAGTCCTCCTTCTTTTGTTAAGTCTTCTATTGATAACCATCCCCCCGTCTTCATAAAGTGAGAGGCTTGATAGATTCCCTTCTCCCTCAGTCTCCTAAACACCCCTGCCTCTAGACCGGGTAAGAATTTTGGGTTCCCCAGGATCGGATACAAGGGTGAGTTTGGAGTGGAAAGTCTATGCTTCTGGATAAGTCCTGCCCCTATTTGCAAAGTTGGACCAATCAAGGGATGTTTCTTTAGCTCCTGCGGTATCTCTGCATAACACCAGATAGCTCTATTTAACGGTACTTGACTTACTTGTTTTTCTAACTTAATCCAAAGTTTTTTTTCCTCATGTCTATTCCAGTCAGTAATTCTATTTAAATGGGCCGCTTGGTAATATTTAAATAGATCCGGTGCTGCTATACCCCCTGAATCCTTCGGCATCACCAGCAGTTCTCTCTTTATCCTTGGGTGTTTACTTGCCCAGATAAATTTTGTGAACTCGGCCCGTATTAGACTAAAATATTTCATAGGAATACGGACAGGCATTGCCTGGAACATGTACAAAAATTTTGGTACTATGCTCATTTTTAAAATGTTACTTCTCCCGAACCAGGAATGCCTGTCCTTATTCCACCCCCCTAGTAGTTTCTTTACTTCTTTAAGTAATGGTGGAAAGTTTATCTCGAACATATCTGTCACTCGGGTAAATAAGACTGGGGTAACTTATGTATGTACATAATACGCAGGGAGAGGAGAGGGGGGGAGTGGGGGGGGGGGGGCTGGCGAGGGGGGGACTAATAAGGGGGTGCAGGAGGAAATTAAAAAAAAAAAAAAAAGAAAAAAATCTGGTATAACGGAACAAGGCATAGTAGAGAGGGGGCGGAAGGGGTGAAGGGGGAAGAATATATCAGAGAAAGTACAGAGGGGAAAGAAGAAGCTCCCACAGAATTATAGTAATCAGAGGTCACTAAAATTGAATTGTTATGTTGTTGGGGATGGGACGATGGGATGATAAATGAAATGTGAAATGTATATGGTATATAAGGTATAAATGTATATATGATAATAAGTTGCTATAAAAAGGAAGTATATTAAGATGAATAATGGGAAATAAACAGAAGGAGATTGGATACAGTATAAGGTCGCGACAGAGTTCGGGACTTAGAAATAGACTCAGTATCAATGAAAGCTAAAATTATCAGCTGGAGGAGGTGAGTGGGGAGCACGGCCCCATGAGCCAAAGCTAGTCACCCCCCGACTCAGCGCCTACGGGAAACTTAGTACCCTTAGGTAGGCACTGGGACCGGGCAGGTAGCTCGGGAATCCCTGAAGGGAGAAGTAAACCCATAAGTTACCCCCCTTTTTATTTTATTTTTTTTTTTTTTATTTTTTTTTTTTCTTTGTTTCTGTGTTTTTTTTTTTTTTTTTTTTTAACCGGACGGAAATAAATTTTTTTTTTTTTTTTTTTTTTTTTTTTTCTCTCTCCCCTCTCCTCCCTCCCCTTTCTGGACCTTGGCGGTAGGGGTTGGGCATTCGATATCTCTTCCTCCTGGTCTCGTCACCCCCTACTCCACGCCTAATACGAGATCCTGGGGCCACTAAGTAGACAGGTGGAGGGGCTGAAGACGAGGAAGGGATGGAGGGGCTACGGTTGACCTCCCTAAATGTTAAAGGGCTTAACAGACCAGAGAAGCGCAGGATGCTAATAGATGACCTAAAACGCTTAAAAACAGACGTGGGAATGGTGCAGGAGACACATCTGAAGCTGGGAGCGGGCCGCTATCTGCAAAGTAGACAGTTCCCTAGTGTATATCACGCGAATGCACAGACTAGAACAAAAGGAGTGGCAATTCTGATCTCAAACCGATTGGAATGGTCTCTCTTAGAGAAATGTGCGGACATAGGCGGGAGATTCCTGTTTGTGAAGGGATTTATAGGTAGTATAAAAGTGACCATAGCTACGATCTACGCACCGAATGTACATCAGGATAGGTTTATGGAGAAAACACTGTCAAAATTAATGGACTTTAAAGAGGGTAAACTGATAGTAGGGGGGGACTTCAATGCCCCCCTGGACCCAATACTAGACACCTCTACGGGAACATCCTCTGTACCAAAGGGAATCAGGAGAAATATTAAAAGGAAAATACAGGAATGCCAATTAATAGACACATGGCGGGTACTACATGAAGAGGAGAAGGATTTCACCTTCTTCTCAAATCCACATCAATCGTACTCCCGGATTGATTTTTTCCTAGTACCACATCAGTTATTGCCATCAGTGCAAGACATACTAATTGGGAATATAACTTGGT
The DNA here is from genome assembly GCA_028564925.1 of Lithobates sylvaticus. Taxonomy (NCBI): domain Eukaryota; kingdom Metazoa; phylum Chordata; class Amphibia; order Anura; family Ranidae; genus Lithobates; species Lithobates sylvaticus. Next base: position 91,934,190 of record CM053037.1, read on the forward strand.
CGGACCATGCACCGGTTACTATGAGGATAGACCTGAAAGGGGCAACCCAACCAGTAGACTGGAAATGGAGCTTAAATGAAAGCCTATTACATCTCCCAGACATTAGAGAGGACATAATAAAAGAAATTAAATGGTATTTTGAGATAAATGATAATGGGGAGAACGACCCAGGAATGGTTTGGGAGGCCCATAAAGTAGTCCTCAGGGGAATCCTAATTAAACACGGTACTAGAATAAAGAAGGCCAGAGAAGAACGGATAAGAAAATTGCTAGAAGGAATACAAGAATTGGAAACTAAACATAAAAAGTCAGTAGACAGGGAGATGGGAAAGGAACTAGCGTCATTGAGGAGAGAGCTGGCTGACCTCCTGAGGTATAAAGCGAAAGCAGTAATACAGAGAGGTAGAAGGATGACATATGACTCGGGAGACAAGTGCGGTAAACTATTAGCAAACAAACTAAAAAAACAACAAAAACGTTCATACATACCATACATTAAAACAAAGAATGGACAGAAACGAGCACTCCCGAAGGAGATTGCAAATGAATTTAGAGAATACTATTCGTCCCTATATAACCTTCCAGAAATGACTTCGCCACCCTTGTCCTTAGAAGAATACCTCTCGACATCACAGTTAGTAAGACTTACGTCCCCCGAACGACGAGAAATAGAGAGACCAATAACAACGGAGGAAGTGCTCAAAGTGATCAAGACATTTAAACAGGGAAAAGTACCAGGGCCGGATGGGTTCTCTATTCAATACTTTAAAATTTTTTTTGAAAACTTAGGCCCACATATGGTCAAAATGTTTAACGAATTAGGACAAACAACAACCCCCCCCCCCAGATACCTTAAGAGCGCATATTACGGTGATTCCGAAAGAGGGGAAAGACGGGTCGATATGTAGCAACTATCGACCGATATCGTTATTAAATGTGGACTTAAAAATATTCACGAAGACACTTGCTTCTAGGCTACAGAAACACCTGACCCAGTTGATAAACTGGGATCAGGTAGGGTTTATTCCAACAAGAGAGGCAAGAGACAGCACGATTAAAGTGCTGAATCTGGTCCAGTATGTAAACCAAAAGAAAATAGCAAGTGTCTTCGTGAATACGGATGCGGAAAAGGCCTTCGATCGGGTCAACTGGGCATACATGATGGAGGTCTTGAGGTATTTCGGGATGGGAGATAGATTTATTCACTGGGTAGCAGGGGTTTATTCCTCCCCCCAAGCCCGAGTGAAAGTAAATGGGATATACTCTGAAAATTTTACCATATCGAATGGGACCCGCCAGGGATGCCCCCTCTCGCCTCTATTATTTGCTCTTACGCTGGAGCCATTGCTCAACAGAATTAGACAGAACCCGGACATAAAAGGCATACGAGTGGGAAAACAGGAATACAAGATCTCTGCGTACGCAGATGACTTACTTTTTTCATTAACGAGCCCACAAATCTCACTACCAAACTTGATGAAAGAAGTGGAGAGATACGGTGCTCTGTCTAATTTTAAAATAAATTACAGCAAGTCGGAGGCAATGGGGGTAGCCCTGGAGGCTCCCATACAAAATAACCTGCAGAGCAACTATAAGTTTAGATGGACTACAGAGGCCCTGAATTACCTGGGAATACAAATATCACCCCAAACCATTTTTATCAGATTACAGCGACCCACTACCGAGAGGGGAAGTTTAATCCAACTAGCTGCTTTTTCTTGGAATTTTTGAATTAGGGGATTTATATTAAGTTTAACATATAGTTCTAGTTTGGAATGAATAACTATGCCTAAATACCGGAATGTATCTACCACCCTGATCTGGTCCGCTGCTGAGGGAAGAGGCGATAAAAGGGGATCGAGTGGTAACAGTGTGGATTTGTCCCAATTTATTTGAAACCCCGAGAAGGATCCAAATTTTAAAATTAATTCCATGAGATTTGTTAGAGAAGGAGATGTGTCGCCCAAACAAATGAGCACATCATCCGCATACAGGGCTATTTTGTCCTCCAAATCTTTCCTTTTAAAGCCACATATAGCCGGGTGCCCCCTAATAGCAGTGGCCAGAGGCTCTATGGCCAGAGCAAAGAGCAATGGGGATAGCAGGCAAACCTGTCTCGTTCCCCGGTGTAAACCAAAGAAGGGAGACAATGTGTTATTTATTCTGATGCAAGCTTTTGGTGCCCTATATAGTAATTTAATCCAAGAAATAAATGTCTCACCCAAGTTAACTTTCCCCAACACCCTCCATAGGTAGGCCCATTCTACACTATCAAATGCCTTGGCGGCGTCTAGTGAAAGAATAGCTCTTTGACCCTAATTGTCTGTTGGAATCTGCATATTGAGGTACAATCTGCGAAGATTGTGCACTGTGGACCTGTTTGGTATAAATCCCGATTGATCCGGGTGCACTATTTTTGTCACCACCTTGGACAACCATGTAGCAAGGACTTTAGTAATAAATTTTAGGTTGTTATTTAAAAGTGATATGGGCCTGTATGACTCAGGTTGATCCGGGTCCTTCCCGGGCTTTAACAGTACCACTACCACAGCCTTGTACATAGAGTCTGGTAAAGAGTCTTTAGCATGTGCTTCCTTGATGGTATGAAGCAATTCCGGTAGGAGTATGCCTCCAAATTTCTTGTACATCTCAATTGGGAGACCATCATTTCCTGGGGCCTTAGAATTGGGGAATGTTGCTAGGGCAAGTTGCAGTTCCTCTAAAGATAGAGGTGCATTTAGCATTTTTTTATCTTCCCCCTGTATTGTTTGTAGTGAGATTTTGTCTAAGAATTCAGTTAAGGCGGCTTCAGGATAGTTTACCTTTGAGAAATATACATCCTTTCATGCGGCACAGAATCCCTTCATAATTGAGGGGGTGTCTATAGCTATTTGTGTTGGTGACACTGCTAGGCGTTGAATGATTGGTGACGGTTGTTGTGATTTAGCTATTACCGATAACATATGCCCTGTTTTTTCCCCCTCCTAAAAGTATGTTTGTGAAGTAAAGAATTGTTTATTTTCTGCTTGTTGGTTATGTATGGTGCGGTACATTTTTTGTGCGTCTTTCCATTTCCTTTCATTATCAGGTGTGGGTGCTTGTAAGAATTCCTCCTCTGCTTTGTCCACCGCTACACTGGCGTCTGCTGCCCATTGTCTGCTGTTTGTTTTAATTGTGGCTATCTCCCTAATACAAATCCCCCTGATAAAGGCTTTTAAAGTGTCCCAAACCACACCAGATGGGGCAGAGCATTTATTACCCAGTAAAAAGTGTTGAATTTGTGTTTGCATATATTTAGTATCTCTGAATAGAGGAATCCAGAAAGGGTTCATCTTCCAGTGTATAGGAAGTTTTACAGTGGGGAATTCTAGACTGAGTTGTACCGGGGGAGTGGTCGTAAAGACCTCTGGTAAGATAGGTGACCTTAGGGTCATAGTAGTGTGTCAAGGAGTTGCCCAATGCTAAATATATGCGTGACAATGTGGAGTGTGTCAGTGAGTGACAAGAGTATTGTGCCTTAAAAGGGAACTTACATCGCCATAAATCAAAAAGCCCAATTTCCGTTATATATTTGGCAAGGGCTGTATATGTCCTGGGACCCTGCGGGCAGTACTTCTTGCGCACATCTAGAGATGTGTCCAGGGTACTATTAAAATCCCCCATTACATATACCGGTACCTGAGGATGCTTAGCTAGAAATCTGGAGAGAGATTGTAGCACTGTTAAATTAAATGGCGGAGGTATATATACATTTACAATCACACATGCCTGCGATTCCCAAGTTCCCATCAGAAAAATAAATCTGCCCTCTACATCAATTTGTATATTGATTTGCGTAAATGAGGCAGTCCGGGAAAACAGCACACTCACACCCCTTGAATATCTTGTATGCGTAGAGTGATATTGAACAGGGTACTTAGAGAGGTGCAACAGGTTGGTGGTGTCTTTGGTGAGATGCGTCTCTTGCAGACATAAAACAGTGGGAGTCTGATGTGTGATAAAGGTGAAAATGGCAGTTCTCTTTTTAGGGTCATGTAGGCCTCTCACATTCCAAGAGAGGATTGATTCTGTTTGGCAATTCATTCGGTCTTAGTCTCGGGTATGTCCCATTCTCCTGCATAGGATGACTGTGAGATGCTAACTCAGGTATTAGACTGTAGAACGTGTATAATGTGACTAGTGTTGTTTGTCCTACTCTGGGGATCCTCTTCTAGCAACAAAATGAACCTGTCTTGCTGCCCAAGCATACGTTGCCCAATCAACCAGGGCTTAAGAACTAAAAAGAGAAAAACAAACTTGAAATCTGTAAGTTCCATTGGAAAGCCTTCCAACGGCGCCCGCAGGGCTCTCGTGGGGTAGTAACGAGGGCTGGGACCTTGTGCCCTCAAAGTCAAAGCCTATGGGGGTCACTGGTAAGGATGAAAATAAATCAATAAAGTCAGTTGTGTCTCCATGTGGGCTCCATTACTGTTTATGTGAGCATTAGGATTTAGTGTATGTATTTTACGCATTTTCTTATCCCGGTTTGTGTCCTCGTGCTGCTGCCTGCAGGTGTCTCTCGTGGCGTTCAAGCCAGTTGGTAGCCATCAATGGGTTTTCAAAAAAATGCACTGAACCATCAGCAACCACACCTAGCTTGGCAAGGTAAAGCATGGAATATACCACTGAGATTGCATGCAGCCTTTTTTTGACCTCTGTGTATTTTGCCCTTTGTTTCTGCACAGCTGCTGAGAAATCTGGGTATATGGACACTCTTGAGCCTTGTATTTCCATATTGGGCTTCTGTCTGGCCAAACGTAAGATAATGTCCCTGTCTTTGTAATGTAAGAGTTTCAACAAAAATGGTCTGTCATTGCCCCCTGGTGGTGGTGGTCGGACTGGCACTCTGTGGGCTCTCTCCACAGAGAAGAATGGGGTAAGGTTATTTCTCCCAAATGTGTCAGCCAGCCAGGATTCAATGAAATCAGTAGGGTTTTTTCCCTCCAATTTTTCAGGCATACCGACATTGCGGATATTTGATCTTCTCAATCTGTTTTCCATGTCCTCAACTCTATTCACTGTTTCTGTGGCTTTAGCTGAGGTTATGTGGATATCCTGAGCAAGAGGGAGTAGGTTATCTTCTAATGTGCTCACTCTTCCCTCCAGAGCAGTGGCTCTCTCTCTCTCATTTTCTGCATGTCCTGCCTTATGTGTAATATGCCTTCTTTCATGCTTTTTACTTCCACAGATAGTTCAGTCAGTGAGGAGCTATATGTGTGAACTGCTGTTAGAATATCATGCAGGGATGGCTCAGTGTGCTCAGTGTCTGAAGGACTGGCAGTTTCAGAGTGAGAGGGGAGGGATGGGGGATTTCTCACTGTGTGCTCTGCATCTCTGGGCACCATTTTCTCTGTGACATGCTGTGCTGTATGCTGGGGGATGTTTTTTGCTGCTTTTGCTGCATACGAGGTAGAGGACTGTGTGGTTTTGTGGCTGCCTGATGCATGGGCATACCTTTCCAGTCGTGCAGCCGCCGAGGAATGCTGTTCCTTCTCCACTCGCTGTGGGAGCGGGGATCCGCCATCTTGGGATTCTCCTCCATCCTCCTAGTCACCCCCGTTTTAGCTGCTTGATGGCCGGGTGTCGCTCAACGCCGGGGGCGGAGTGTCCGGTCTATCTCGGCGGTAGAACGGGCTCACTTCAGGATTCTTTTAGGTCAGGATGCCGGAGCCTGTGTGAGACACGTCCACTCACATGGAAGTCCAAGCCACGCCCCCTCTGTCTAGAATTGACGTGGCCCTGGGCAATGATAATATTGTCACTAGAGTATCTTCTATATCCTACCTTAACCGAGGTATCTTGGATCACTCACCATTAATACTTACCCTCAAAATGTGCACTGCAGTTATATGCCAATCTTGGAAGGTTCATCCTTTTCCCTTTTCCTTGTCCCTGATTGAGTCTAATGATAGGATACCTGATCCACAGACCTTCTAGGGTTCTGATATTCTGGGAAATGTTCAAAACATACTTGAGAGGCACCCTCAAATCTACTATCCCCAATATTAAATGTTCTGCCCTTCCAGTTGATGAACAACTGGAGAGTGCATGCCATACTGCAGAGGCAGATTTTCTTGCCTACTCATCGACATCTACGCGTATGCGCTGGGAACTTTTGTCCCGGGCATACACTGAATGAACGTCAGCAAATGCTAAATGGAAGACCTTTTATGCTCAACAAAAATATTTTGAACAAGTCAACCAACCTAGCCACTTGCTTTCCCATATGGCAAAGTAACAATCTGGCAGTCTAATGGTGACCAAGTTGAAGCATACAACTTTGTACTGCAGAGAAAATATTAACTCTATATACTATAGTCCTCATGATTTTTATACTCAAATGTATGCTACCTCTCAAATTCATTGATCAATAAATTGATCTGTTCTTGCATTATTTACAACCGCCCCATGATGACAGAGAAAATTACATTACTAGAGATGGATTTCACTGAGGATGATGTCCGTGAAGCCATTGTCTCATTGGCTGCTGATAAAGCGTCTGACCCAGACTGCCTTCAATAGTCGATATGTTGATATTGTGACACCAATCTTGGTCAAGGTGTACTCTGCTGCTTTTCGAGGGGGGAGACTGCTGCTGTCAATGTACTCTGCTACAGTTGTACTCTTACCTAATCTAATTAAGAATCTAACTATAAAATACTGGCAAAAATTATGGCCAAATGTTTGAACTCTGTGATCTTTAGCATTATACATCTGGATCAAACCGGATTTATGCTAGGGAAGTTCACTTCTATTTATCTCTGTGGAACCCAAATCATTGCACAACTTAAAGGCCATTTGCCAGACACCTACATGTTGGCCTCCCTTCACACAGCAAAGGCCTTTGACTCCAATTGAATGGCCATGTTTACAAGCCAGCCTGCGGTCGTTTGAATTTTTGAGAGAAATTTTGTAAGCGAATTGCTATAATGTACGCCAAGCCTACTTCATACCTTTTAGTTGATGGCCTACTATATGCCCCTATACAGCTACACAGAGGCACATGCCGGGGTTGCCCTCTATCCTGCCTCCTATATGCAGTGGCTATTGAGGCCCTGGTATTAAGACTCCAGCAGTCTCCCTGTCAGGGAAATAGCTGAAGAACTGGCAATCTTACCAGCACTCATCATGGCTGCTTCAGGCGAACACCCGTGCGCATGTGCGTACGCAGATGCGCGAACGTGCGTACCGGCTCAAACAGGCATATGCAGATGCGTGCACACAATGTGACAGATGCTGGCGCCCTCTGGCCTATTTAAACCTGCTACTGACACCTGCAAATTGCTGGATTATCATCAGCTCCCCCCGTATTTCTTTGTTCCTATGTGTATCCTGATTCTTGGACCTCCTGCTACCGACCTGGCTTGTTGTGACCCGCTTACCCTGATCTCTTGGCTTGCACACTGACTCTGCTCCTGTCTGCTCCATCGTGTTTTACCCCGGCTTGGCTCACAGCGCTTCTATTACCTGTCAGGATCCCTTAAGTCAGGGGTGTCCAAACTTTTTTCCTTGTCAAAAAGGTTTATTGATTGCACAATAAAATGAAAGTACATTGGTTACATGTACAAGGATGTAAAAACATAAGCTCTTTGTTAAACAATAAAACAAATTATATATATAGGTAACATAGTATGTTATTGTTTGCATTAAACTTCAGCACATACATTTAATTAATTAATGTTACTTTATCTTATAAGTATGAAAGTTGTAACTATAAATATCTAACAGAAGATATCTTTATAAAAAACTTAGTACATATATAGGTCTAGTATGTATAAATATAGAGCAGATATGTATGATCAAATATTGAACCATAACATAAAATGAGATAAAAAAGAAAGGTAAGAGAAAAGGAAGGAGAAGAAAGAATAGATAAAGTGTAAGTTCACAAGGTTGGTCCAGGTACCAGAGCATGGTTCTGCATATTTATTCCATGTATGAATAAAAATGTGGTTACACGGTTTTGTTAAGTAATCAGGTAATCATTTAAATAATCAGTTACCATGGCTAAAGGACTGAATCAAATTTGTGGGTAAATGAGTCTTTATCCATGGATTCCATATCTTCTTGAATTTTGGAAATTGGTTGCCTTCAATAGCAGACATTTTAGCATGAGACATTGCAGAATACATTCTGTTCTTGGTTTCAGCCAATGACAGTTTTGGTGATTTCCATGCTTTTGCCATTGTTTAGCAGCAATTGAAAGCCGAACAAAAAGCTTAAATTGGGAGAATGTTAGATGGTCTGGTTTTAGATTAAGTAATGCAATGGAAGGGTCTGGTGTTAGGAGCGTTTGGAACATTTTGGAGGAAAGTTTAAATATTTTACCCCAATAAAATTTCGCTATTGCTATGTCCACCATATATGTAGGTGTGTACCTGGATCTGAACAACCCCTGAAACAGAGGGCTGAATGGTTAGGAGTGTATTTAGCCATTCTCGCAGGTACAAGGTACCAGCGGGTTAGAACTTTATAATTTGCTTCCATCGCAGTAACATTGGGCGAGGAAGATTTAGTAGTTAACCATATTTCCGACCATTCTGCATCGTCCAGTTTTCGTCCCAAATCTTCCTCCCATTTTTGGACATAGGTTAATTTATCAGATTTTGATTTAGTCATAAGTTGTGTGTAAAGAGATGATATCATTTCTTTAGCAAGTGGGTCATTTTTGCACATTGATTCAAAAGTGGAAAGGCGAGGTAAGGGTGATTCAGCATTTGTGAGGGGTGCAAATTTTTTTTAGATTTGTAGATACCTGAATAGTTCAGACTGCGGTAAACCATAGCTTTCCCTAAGTTCTGTGAATTATCGGAAGGAATTAGGAGTAATGATTTCATGGTGCATTAAGAGGTTGGCATTTGACCAGGCTTTAAATGATTTTGGATATATCCATGTCGGGTAGAAGGCAGGATTTCTGAAAGGATAATAGGGGGTTATGTTTTGATTGTAGTTGATTTTTAGTTTTCAGGCTGTCCCAGAGAGATACAAAGTATTTAGTTATAGGGTTACTCAATGTACGGTCTTTAGGTTGGAGCCATAGTAAATTAGAGATTGAAAGTAGATCACATTCCAAGGCTTCTATTAGTACCCATAATGGGATTTCCTTTATTGTATGGTACTTGGTGATACTGGCCAGGTGGGCGGCTTTGTAGTAGCTGGCAAAAATGGGGAGACCAAGCCCTCCATTAGTTCTAGGGGCAAATAATGTACATGCCGGTATGCAAGGTTTGATAGGGCCCCAAACAAATGTTGATACTCTTTGTTGCACCAGTCTTAGATAATAAGATGGGATAGAAATTGGTAGTACTCAAAACAGGTTTAATAACTTGGGCAAGATAGTCATTTTAGTTGCATTTATTCTTCCTATCCAGCATAATGGGAGTTATGACCATTGTTTTAATAATGCTGTTATTTATTTTAATAAGGGGTGGTAATTGGCTGTGAATAGATCTGTATAAGAGGCTGTTAAGTCTATCCCATATTTGGGAATCCACCTATCTGCCCATATAAAGGGGAGTGCTGCTTTTGCTGGAATCAATTCTGCATCAGTTAGGGAGATATCAAGAGCCTGGCATTTCTTGGGGTTAATGGCCAGGCCCGATATTGATGCAAATTTACTTAGAATGGGCAAAAGATTAGGGCCTGAAATTTGAGGGGATGACAGGAAAAGAAGGATATCATCCGCAAATATGCAAAGTTTGAGCTGCAGACCTCCTACTTCAATGCCAGTAATCGTAGGGTTGGTCCTAATAAATTGAGCTAAGGGTTCTAAAATAAGAGCGAATAAAAGAGGGGATAGTGGGCATCCCTGCCTTGTACCTCTTTTGATTTTGAATGATTTGGATTTGTACCCTGCATATTTTATATATGCCATAGGCTTATTATATAATGCTGTTATTCATTTTATGAAATGCGGGCCAAATCCCCATTCTTGTAAAGAGTAATTCAAGTAGGACCATGAAACCATGTCAAATGCCCTCTTAATGTCCAAGGAAAGAAAGCAAGAAGGGATACAATGTTTTTTGGCAATATGTGCCATGAGTACCGCCCTGCGCACATTATCGCCCGCTTGTCTATGCGGCATGAAACCTACTTGATCTTTATGTATTAAATTACAAATTATTTGGTTAAGGCGTTTTGCTAAAACTTTTGCTAACAGCTGTAGAGGGTCAGCCTGGGGCAGTGTTAAGAAGGGGTTAATCGAAAAAGGCAGGTACTTCCCCTTCAGACCTGCTTATTATCAGGTGTGCTGAAAGTGTCAGTGTAAAGCTGTTTTGAGTAGGAGAGAGAGACACAGCAGGACGCTGTGTGGAAATGTCCATTGCTGGATGGTGTACCTGCTGGGTGAGCTTAACCCCCCTGGCGGTAATCCCGACTCTGGCTCGGGGCGGGAACTTCAGTACCAAAAGCGGTAACCCCGAGCCAGACTCGGGCTTGCGTTGCAGGATACAGGGGAAGTTACTTACCTTATCCCCTGGATCCTGCGATGTCTCCCCGATGTGTGTGCGATTCACACAGTGCAGAGTGCTGCTGATCTCCGTTCCCTGCGACGTTACGACGCATGGGAGCGGAGATCGGCGCCAAATTCAAAAAAGTTTAAAAACACAGTACACATACAGTACTGTAATCTTACAGATTACAGTACTGTATACAAAAAATACACATCCCCTTTGTCCCTAGTGGTCTGCCCAGTGCCCTGCATGTCATTTTATATAATAAATAGATTTTTTTCTGCCTGGAAACTGGAGATTGTCCATAGCAACCAAAAAGTGTCCCTTTATGTCAAAAGTGGTTTTAGACCAGCTAGAAAACACTGATAATAAATTAGAATCACAATTTATCATCAAACACTAAATTTAATGACAGCGACTATTCTGCAACTGAGCAAATTTCAGTGTTTTTGATTTGATTACATTATTGAATAATTTTTATATATATTTTTATTATATTATAATTTATGATTTTGTGTTTTAAACTTTATCATACCCGGGATGTCTACTAGACTCTGGTTCGGACAGATTTAAGTGAGTTATTCATAAGAATTGCATGCCTACGATATAAAAACGCCAAATTTCCATGCAAAATAATTGTACCGCTTTCAGCACAAAATTCCAGACAGAATCATACCGCCAGGGAGGTTAACCACATAAAGACTGTAGCTCTGATTGGAGCCATGAACTTTTACCTGTAAGCCTGTGTGCTGCTGAACTGTGAGCTGTACCTGTGTGCACAACCGTGTGACAAGACAATTCTGTCTGGTCTTATGTAGATTTTTTTGCTATTTTGCTGAATAAAGACACTTTTATTTTACTGGACTGCCTCTGAGCCAGCTCTTCACTCCCTGATCCCCTACAATTGGTGGAGCGTGCATTGGGCAGTTTGAGGGGTCCAGTCTAAATCCCATGCCCTGGGTTAAAGCTGCACAGACGGTGAAATCTTCTGAACAAGCCATGGAGGATGTGGTTAAGCAGCTGGTACTGGCCAATACACAAGCCCACTTGAGACTGTGGTGTGGGTTAATGGGCAGAAGGTTGTAGCACTTCTTGACTCTGGGAGTGGGGTTACCCTGCTCCGATCGGACAGGTTACGGGGTAATCTGATACCCAGAAAAAAGATTGGAGTGGTCTCTGTACATGGGGTTGTCAAGGACTATCCAATGGCCCATGTAACCCTGTCCACAACCGAACTGCTACACTGAGAGTTGGGGTGATCCCGGGGTTACCCCATGATTTGCTAATTGGGCGAGACTGCCCCCTGTTTTGGGACTTTGTGTGAACAAAAGTTCAAAGGTTCAGGGGCCTCCCCTAAAAAGAAGAAACCCCCATGTGAAGTGTTAAATACTGTGTTGCAGGTGGTAAACAGTAAAGAAATATGTCAGATGTGTGAACCTGCAGGAGCTGACTTAGATCCTCTGGAGGTATTTGTAGGATTGGAGGCAGAGTGTTCTCCCTCTGGGCCTGACTTGTCATATCTTGGGGGTTCCCAAAGTGATTTTTTTGGTGCTCAGAGGAAGGACTCCCCTTTGGTCCCCGCCAGGGAACAGGTCACATCATTGAGTGGTGAGACACAGCATCCTGCGGAAGATATGCGATCGCCCCAAGTTGCTGTGCATCATACTCTATGCTACAGGGTAGCCAAAAATCGCAAAGGGCTTAAACATGGGCATAAACCATTAGCGAGGACCCGGAGGGGGGTGGCCTACTGGTCGGCCAGGGTCAGAGAGTCTAAACCTGGGGCTCAAGTGCTAGTGGTTTAGCCTACTGTGGAGAGCAGGTCTCTCACGGAGGGACAGGAACGCGCTGCTCTCAGTGGTAACAAAGGTAGCATCTGTGCTGGTGACTTTTTACAGCCGATGCTACCAGACGACCACATTGAGGAGTGCCTGGCTGAATTCGAAAACATGGCATAGTTTAAAAACTGGCCCAGAAGCCGCTGGGCTGAATTGGTGCAACCGCTCCTCACAAAGGAGTACCAGGAAGTGTACCGCCTAATGGAAACTGATAAAAAATGACTATGATAGGTTTACAGCAGCAATCTGACCTATGCCCGGGTCTATGCCCACTGGATTTGTGGTGTCCAGACCCCTGGCCTGAAACAGAGGGGGGGATATGTAGAGGGTCAGCCTGGGGCAGGGTTAAGAAGGGGTTAATCGAAAAAGGCAGGTACTTCCCCTTCAGACCTGCTTATTATCAGGTGTGCTGAAAGTGTCAGTGTAAAGCTGTTTTGAGTAGGAGAGAGAGACACAGCAGGACGCTGTGTGGAAATGTCCATTGCTGGATGGTGTACCTGCTGGGTGAGCTTAACCACATAAAGACTGTAGCTCTGATTGGAGCCATGAACTTTTACCTGTAAGCCTGTGTGCTGCTGAACTGTGAGCTGTACCTGTGTGTACAACCGTGTGACAAGACAAGTCTGTCTGGTCTTATGTTGATTTTTTTGCCATTTTGCTGAATAAAGCCACTTTTATTTTACTGGACTGCCTCTGAGCCAGCTCTTCACTCCCTGATCCCCTACACAGCTTAATGTCTAGATTCAGCAGAGAGATTGGGCGATAACCTGTGCAGGAGGCAGCATCGGAAAGGGGTTTCGGGATCATGTATACTATTGCCGTCAATGATTCTTGCTTGAAAGTATAGTCATTCAACAGTACATTAAATGCGTTGGCTAAAATGGGGGATAGAAGTTCTGTGAATGTATGGTAATATAGAGCCGAATAACCATCTTGGCCTGGTCTTTTATTTGTCTTTAGTTCTTTAATAGAGGCAGCCACTTCCTCCTTTGATATAGGTTTTCTAAAAGTGCTTTTTGATCATGGGATAATTCTTGTAAAGTGATGTTAGAAAAGAAGGAATCAGCTTCAGTATCATTAGAATGTTGGGTTGATTTGTATAAAGATGCTAGATGTGTTTTGAATGTATGCACCATTTTGACTGGGTTGCTTGAGTAATTGTCTTTAGACACCTTCAGGCGAATTGGTTTAAATGATTTATTTACTGAATTTAGTGCTTGTGCTAGATAAGTGCCTGGTTTGTTGTTTTTTTATAAAAACTATGTCTAGTGCGTTTATAGGTTTTATCTGCTGTTTCCGTAAGAAATAAGTCATATTCTATATGCGTTTTTTCTAATTGGGATTTTGCGTTGGGTGACGGATTGTTTTCAAATGATATAGACGCAGTGTTAAAGTCGTTTTCTAGTTTTCGGAGCAAGAATTTTATGTTCCCTTTTGAATAATGCCAATAGTCTCAGTATATTGCCTCGCAATACCAGTTTGTGGGCTTCCCAGAGTGTAAAGGGGGATATATCTGGTGTGTTATTGTGCATCAGATATTCTTTTGAAGCCTGCTCAACTGTCTGGCATTGTGATGGATTTTTTTAGCATTATATCCTGTATATACCATGTAGGATCATGCGCCTTTGGCATAGTGGAAGCTATGGTTGTAATTACCGCATTGGGGTCTGTCCATGGAATGGGGAGTATATCAGATGCGAGTATTTCAGGTATCATACCAATGGTTAAGAAAATATGGTCAATGCGGGAGAAGGATTGATGAGGGTGTGAAAAGTAGGTGTATCTTTTTTTAATTGGGTTATTTTCTCTCCAGGTATAAACCAGTTGTACTTGGAGAGGAGTTGAGAGAATGATACTTTGGTCGAGGTATTGTGAGGTGTGTAGGGCGATTTGTCAAGAAATGGGAGGATAACCTTATTAGAATCACCACCTATAATCACTGTTCCAATTTTGTGTATTTACCACTTGCAAAAGATGTGAGAGGAAAGGGGAGGGGAAGGATTATTGTTAGGAGCATAGTATGAAACAATAGTGACTGCCGTATCGATCAAATGTCCCCAAAGTATTATGTATCGTCCTTTAGGGTCTTTGATCTCTGATAATAAAGTGAAAGAGGTGGATCGGTGGAAAGCTATAAGAGTTCCTCTTTGTTTGGAATTTTCAGAGGCTGTAAAAATTTGCTGGTAAAAAGGAGACATATATTTAGGAGTGGAATCGTTAGTGAAATGTCTTTCCTGAAGACACACAATATGTGCCTTACGTGCATGGAAAGTGCGAAATGCTTTGGTTCTTTTTTGTGGTACGTTTAAACCCTGAACATTCAGGGATAATACGTTTATTGGTGCCATGGTGACTGATTATAAAGAGTGGACTTACCAAGCAGTATACAATTCTGGGTTGGTGGAGCGACCTGTGTGAACTTAAAAGGTTTAGGAGAAAAAAGAGGTCTCGTAGCGCCTGAAGTGGAAGAGAAAGAAAAAGCAAAGCAAAAAAGGTTAACATATATGTAGCTTGATTTGAGACAAATAGATATGCGAAAAATTCAAAAAATTAAAATAATTAAAAAAATAAAAGATTGGCCCGTGATAGGGTATGTGGATCCCTATCAGGGGAAAAAGCGCCCACGTCGGACTCCCACACCATGTGTGTGGGTGAACGAGGTAGACTAAAGAGGGCACAAGGGTCATCCGTGTGCAGGAAAAAAGCCCTAGATTGAGAGCATCAATAAGATGCATGTATTTCAGGTAGCAGGTAAATCGATAAAGGTAACTATTCTAGCAGGGGCGGACTGACAGGTTGGTGAGTCGGGCGCCGCCCGAGGGCCCGGGGCCATTAGGGGCCCGGACTCGGCCACATGAGGGGCCACTTGAAACGGCTGTATTACATGCCGCGATGCCGCTAACAATACTGCTAGCGGCGCGCGGCTCCCCGCCGGCCCCTTCTTCCCTCCCATCCGTCCCAGGTGCTTCTACTGTATGCGTCGTGACGTCACCTGGGACGGACGGGAGGGAAGGAGGGGCCGGTGGGGAGCCGCGCGCTGTTAGCAGTATTCGCGGCATGTAATACAGCCGCTTCAACCTGCCGAGTCCGGGCCCCTAATGGAAGGAAAGAGTGGAGGGGCCGGCGGGGAGCATCAGCATCAGCATCGGCATCGGCATCGGTGAGTCACGGGCCCCGGGTCCCCCCAGCGTCACCCCCCAGCCCACAGTGTCACCCCCCCAGCCCACAGTGTCACCCCCCAGCCCACAGTGTCACCCCACAGTGTCACCCCCCCAGCCCACAGTGTCACCCCCCCAGCCCACAGTGTCACCCCCCAGCCCACAGTGTCACCCCCCCAGCCCACAGTGTCACCCCCCAGCCCACAGTGTCACCCCACAGTGTCACCCCCCCCCCCCCCACCCCACAGTGTCACCCCCAGCCCACAGTGTCCCCTTGTGTGCATGTCCCCCCCCTGTGTGTGTGCGCGCTCTCCCTCCAGTGTCCCCCTGTGTGTGTGTGCCCCCTGTGTGCGCTCTCCCTCCAGTGTCCCCCTGTGTGCGTGTCCCCCCGTGTGTGCGCTCTCCCTCCAGTGTCCCCCTGTGTGCGTGTCCCCCCGTGTGTGCGATCTCCCTCCAGTGTCCCCCTGTGTGCGTGTCCCCCCGTGTGTGCGCTCTCCCTCCAGTGTCCCCCTGTGTGTGTGTCCCCCCGTGTGTGCGCTCTCCCTCCAGTGTCCCCCTGTGTGCGTGTGCCCCCCTGTGTGTGCGCTCTCCCTCCAGTGTCCCCCCTGTGTGTGTGCCTCCCTGTGTGTGCGCTCTCCCTCCAGTGTCCCCCTGTGTGTGTGTGCCCCCCTGTGTGTGCGCTCTCCCTCCAGTGTCCCCCTGTGTGCGTGTCCCCCCCTGTGTGTGCGCTCTCCCTCCAGTGTCCCCCTGTGTGCGTGTGCCCCTCTGTGTGTGCACGCTCTCCCTCCAGTGTCCCCCTGTGTGCGTGTGCCCCCCTGTGTGTGCGCTCTCCCTCCAGTGTCCCCCCCCTGTGTGTGCGCTCTCCCTCCAGTGTCCCCCTGTGTGTGTGTGCCTCCCTGTGTGTGCGCTCTCCCTCCAGTGTCCCCCTGTGTGCGTGTGCCCCCCTGTGTGTGCGCTCTCCCTCCAGTGTCCCCCTGTGTGCGTGTCCCCCCCTGTGTGTGCACTCTCCCTCCAGTGTCCCCCTGTGTGTGTGTGCCCCCCTGTGTGTGCTCTCTCCCTCCAGTGCCCCCCTGTGTGTGCTCTCTCCCTCCAGTGTCCCCCTGTGTGTGCGCTCTCCCTCCAGTGTCCCCCTGTGTGTGTGCCTCCCTGTGTGTGCGCTCTCCCTCCAGTGTCCCCCTGTGTGTGCGCTCTCCCTCCAGTGTCCCCCTGTGTGTGTGTGTGCCCCCCTGTGTGTGCGCTCTCCCTCCAGTGTCCCCCTGTGTGCGTGTCCCCCCCTGTGTGTGCGCTCTCCCTCCAGTTTCCCCCTGTGTGTGTGCTCCCCTGTGTGTGCGCTCTCCCTCCAGTGTCCCCCTGTGTGCGTGTCCCCCCCTGTGTGTGCGCTCTCCCTCCAGTTTCCCCCTGTGTGTGTGCCCCCCTGTGTGTGCGCTCTCCCTCCAGTGTCCCCCTGTGTGTGTGCCTCCCTGTGTGTGCGCTCTCCCTCCAGTGTCCCCCTGTGTGTGTGTGCCCCCCTGTGTGTGCGCTCTCCCTCCAGTGCCCCCCTGTGTGTGCGCTCTCCCTCCAGTGCCCCCCTGTGTGTGCGCTCTCCCTCCAGTGTCCCCCTGTGTGTGTGCGCTCTCCCTCCAGTGTCCCATTGTGTGTGCGTGCCCCCCCCTGCGTGTGCGCTCTCCCTCCAGTGTCCTCCTGCGTGTGCGCTCTCCCTCCAGTGTCCCCCTGTGTGTGCGTGCCCCCCCCCCCCGCGTGTGCGCTCTCCCTCCAGTTTCCCCCTGTGTGTGCCCCCCTGTGTGTGCGCGCTCTCCCTCCAGTGTCCCCCTGTGTGTGCGCTCTCCCTCCAGTGTCCCCCTGTGTGTGCGCTCTCCCTCCAGTGTCCCCCTGTGTGTGCGCTCTCCCTCCAGTGTCCCCCTGTGTGCGTGTCCCCCCCTGTGTGTGTGTGCTCTCCCTCCAGTGTCCCCCTGTGGGTGCGTGTCCCCCCCCCCTGTGTGTGCGCTTGGTCCCCTTGAGTGTGGGGACCAAGGGGGCCCCATGATCTTCTATTGCCCGGGGGCCCCATGAGTTGTCAGTCCGCCCCTGTATTCTAGGTATTCCTATGTAGTTGCCTAAAGAATATAATATCTTAGTTAATTGGATCTATTATCTGAAGGCAATTTAGAATAGTAGTACCGAAGGAAATAATAACTAGGTTAAACCTGAAGTAATAAATACAATTTTAATAATTCTGAACTATTTCGTATATATTGCAATGGTATGCCTAAGCTAAGGCTGTTACTATTTCTATTACCGTATATACTCGAGTATAGGCCGTCCCGAGTATAAGCCGAGGCCCCTAATTCACCACAAAAAAAAGGGAAAAACACATTGACCCGTGTATAAGCCGAGGGGCAAAAATGCAGCAGCTACTGTAAGTGGAAAAGAGTCAGCAATGCCCATCTGCAGCTGCATGTCCCCTGTACAGACCCCCGTGTCCCCTGTACAGACCCCCGTGTCCCCTGTACAGCCTACCTGCGCCGATCCGCCGGTTCTGGGTCCTCGGTTCTGGGTCCTCGGTCCTGTGTCCTCGGTCTTGTGTCCTCGGTCCCTCTCTGTACGATCTGGCAGCAGATGCAGTCCCGCTCTGTCCCCCGTGTAAGGCGCCATTCCAATGATCCAAAAACCGCGCCTCCTCCTCGTCCGTGATAGGAGGAACACTTTTTTCCCAGCAGTCAGTGTGCAGTGTTCCGCCTATCACGGACGTCCTCTCATCCTCGTCCATGAGATGAGAATGACAGGATGTCCGTGATAGGCGGAGCACTGCACACTGCTGGGAAAAAAGTGTTCATCCTATCACGGACGAGGAGGAGGAGGAGGCGCGGCTTTTGAAAACTGCCGTCTGTCTGCATGACACGCTGTTCATGTAGGCAGACGGCGGTGACTCGAATATAAGCCGAGGGGGGGACTTTCAACCCTAAAAAAAGGGTTGAAAATCTCGGCTTATATTCGAGTATATACGGTAACTCTGTTCATATTTAACCACATGCCGACTGCGCCATAGTCGAAAGACGTCTACAGCGCGGTCGGCTCGTCCTACAGACGTCCTCCCAGAAACTTGCTCCTGCGCCATCCCTGGGGCGCACACTCGGAAACATCCGTGACCGCCGGGTCCCGAGGTCCCAAATGACAGAGCGATCACATGTACACAAACCGGCGTCACGTCATGACGCCGGTTCCTCCCTTCCCTCTCTGTACCGATCGGTACAGTGAGAGGGGAGAAGCGGAAAGGGGGAGAGACAGGACCAGCGCTGTGGGCTGGATGTGTAGTGCCCACAGCGCTGGTCAGTGCCTGCAATACTCTGCCACCACTGTGCAATACTCTGCAACCACTGTGCAATGCTCTGCAACCACTGTGCAATGCTCTGCAACCACTGTGCAATGCTCTGCCGCCACTGTGCAATGCTCTGCAACCACTGTGCAATGCTCTGCCACCACTGTGCAATGCTCTGCCACCACTGTGCAATACTCTGCCACCACTGTGCAATACTCTGCCACCACTGTGCAATACTCTACCAATACTGTGCAACACTGCAATACTTGCCAATACTCTGCCAATACCTGCCAATACTCTGTCAATACTCACCAATACTCTGCCAATACTCGCCAATACTCAGCAATAATTTTTAATAGAAACAAAGAATTTTTTTTTTTTTACAAAATTTTCAGTATTTTTTGATTTATAGCGCAAAAAATAAAAAACCCAGCGGTGATTAAATACCACCAAAAGAAAGCTTTTGGGTACAGTGTTGCATGACTGAGTAATTGTCATTCAAAGTGTGAGAGCACCGAAAGCTGAAAATTGGTCTGGTTAGGAAGGGGGTTTAACTGCCCAGTGGTCAACTGGTTAAACTTAAATATTGGACAACATTAAACATAAAATGATGTTATCTCAGGTCAAATGGAGTGAGGCTATTTGGGATAATAGGATTGTTAGAGGCTAATGGTCAGGTAAAGGGATTATCAGTCTTCTTCTGACCCCTAATTAGCCTGAATGTTTGCAGTATTTTGCTACTAGTCATTTCCTGACCATTTGTGAAACTAAATCACAAAAGAATAAAAAATAAATAGTTTATAAGAAAAAGCAAAAAAGCACAACATTTCCAAATAGCCTCTTAGGGGTTAAGTAAATAGGATTAATTTTAAAGTCACTTATAGAATTTAAAAAGAAAGCATTGTCGCTGGTTGTGAATATAAGTAAAATTCCTACGGATACATATGTTCAACCAGGATATATTTATCTCTTATAAGTTAAATTGACTTAAAGCGGTGTTTCAGCTGAAATTTTTTTTTTTTTTTTAAAAGTCAGAAGCTAAAAAAAAGTAGCTGCTGACTTTTAATAAGGATACTTACCTTTCCAGATAGCGCGCGATGTCGGCCGCCATGTCCCTCGGCTCTCGGGTCCCAGTGCATCCTCACTAAGGGAAACAGGCAGTGGAGCCTTGCGGCTTCACTGCCCGTTTCCTACTGCGCATGCGCGAGTTGCATGGCGCTTTGTGAATGGGACGCACTGTGTTAGGGAACACATAGTTCCCAGAACACAGTGTGCCCCATTACCCAGAAGACAACGCGGAGGAGGAGAGAAGGCCGAAGAAGACCGAAGATCACTGCGGAGTAGGAAGGAGGCAGATTAGGAAGACTGCCTAGCAACAGGGATTTCTGGTAAGGTAAAAAACAGTTTTTCTTTTTCAAATGTTTTATTTTCTATTTTTTTATGAATATTAATGCTCTTTTTTTTTTTTTTAGGGTGGCCCTCCACTTGAAATCACTATGAGTTAATGCTATCAATCCATGGAATCTTCTTGATCCAAAGGAGTGGGGGCATATCTTATTCTTTTGTGAGAATGATGGTTTCTGTTATTCTTTGTATTTTGGGGTGTGTTGCTTGTTGGTGAAGATGGGGCTGCTCTTTTGCGCTGTGGGGAAGTGCAGATTGTTTCATGCATCAGGTGAAGGTTTATTAGGGCTTGTTGCAATTCTTCAGCTGTTCTAGAGGTGTATCTGTTGCCTTGAAAGGTGAATTTGATGGAGAAGGGGAATCCCCATTGGTATACAGTATTGTGGCGTTGGAGTTCCAGTAATTGGGGTTTCATTAATCGTCTTTTGGCAACAGTAAGCTAGGATAGATCCGCAAACAGCTGGTACTTATAGCCTTGAAAGATTAAATCTTTTTTATCTCTGGCCGCAGTCATAATTTGCTCCTTTGAACGGTAATAGTGGAATTTTACAATTATGTCCCTTGGAGGACCGTCTTTTTTTTCTCCACTGTGAGGGCACGGTGGGCTCTATCCAATTCCAGACATTCGATAGGAATGGATGGTTGAAGCTCTTGAAGCTGCGCTGTAATTGTATATCTGTCACCGTTCCTGGAATTCCTCTTACGCGCAAATTGGATCTTCTGGCCCTATTTTCATAGTCCTCGAATTTAGATTGGAGTAATACATTTTCTTCTTTTAAATTCTGCATTTCAGTCATGTTGTCTTGTGTGTTCAGTTCTATTTCATCTATTTTTAGCTCCAAAGCAGCAGTGCGGTTACCTAGTTCTCTGATCTCTTTGGTGAGGCTTCTAGTTATCTGTTCTGAGGTCTGCTTTAATGCCTTGTGGAGCATTTTCTCATACTGTTGAAAAAGTGCTGGGGATGCTGTGGATATATGTGAGGGATTATGTGAAGGAGTTAGTTCAGTTTCTGAATCGGCAGAGGAGATTAGCTGAGTTGCTTTTTGCCTGTGGGAAAGCACTGAGGCAGTAAATGTGGAGGGAGCTGCCGCCATTTTAGCTGCAGTGCCCTTTGTAAGGAGAATTTTTGACTTGCCACGGTTTCCTCCCAACACCATTATGGTGGCTTAAAATTATAACTGCCTGTTCCCTGGTACAAGGGGGTACTGAAGGATACCTTTTTATTCTGCTATGTCCCTTATGAAGGCGGCTTTTTCCCTCAGCCGGGTGGAGCTCTAGCTCTCCATGTCTGTCCTGCTAGACATGCGTGAGGGCCGACCATTTTGCCTGACATTCTTTGAACCATTAAAATTTGGTCTAAGTGTGTTCGTCTGAGCACTAATACACTGCCCAGCAAGAATTCTCTTGCCTTTGTGGCTGTGTGTGGTGAAGAGATGAGCTTTTGCGTGTTATTTGGAGATTATAATCACTTTTGTGACCCTCAACGAATCCCCGAGCGCCGCTCAGGACTAAGGACGAGCTTGGGCGTGTCATACATATTTACATAGTAGGTGAGGTTGAAAAAAGACACAAGTCCATCAAGTCCAACCTATGTGTATGATTATATGTCAGTATTACATATATGTAATGTATATCCCTGTATGTTGCGGTTGTTTTTTGAAACTATGCTCCCTGCTGAGACCACCGCCTGTGGAAGGGAATTCCACATCCTTTCCGCTCTTACAGTACAGAACCCTGTACGTAGTATAAGGTTAAACCTCTTTTCTTCTAATTTTAATGAGTGGCCAGGTGTCTTGTTAAAGCGGTTCTGCACCCATCCATAGAAGTATGTTTCTATGGCTTCCCTATCCTGTAAGATGACAGAATTGACGGTTCAATTCTGCATCTTTTAAGCTTACCTTGAATGATGGCTTCATCTGTGTTCTTCTCCCTGCGGCCGTGGGCGGGCTCTCTGCGTCCATCGTCGTCACTTCAGTCGAGTTCGCAATGTCTTCTGGGACCTGGCGCTGTGTCTTGTGGGCTATCGCGCTGTGTCTCCTGGGATCAACCCGAGGCGAAATCTCGCGGGATTAGCGACGCCGCCCGTTGTGATGGCAACCTGAGCTGTTGGCGCCGTTACTGCGCACGCGCGAAATCGGCGAAAATCCACAGGTGCATTGTGGGCCAGCAACCCGGAAGAAAAGGACCGGAGTCGTTTCAGGTGCCCACACTGAAGATGGAAGCCGTCATGAAGACTTTTTAAAAGTGCACATTCCGGACGAAAACCAGAAGAAAGAAGACCAAGAACTCAAACAGGTGAGTGACATTTATGCAAACAACATTACACCACATAACACACACACAAAAAAAAGTACAAACACAGTGTAGAACCGCTTTAAACTCCCTTCAACGAAAAAGTTTTATCCCTATTGTGGAGTCACCAGTACAGTATTTATAAATTGAAATCATATCCCATATCAAGCGCCTCTTCTCCAGAGAGGATAAGTTCAGTGCTTGCAACCTTTCCTCATAACTAACATCCTCCAGACCCTTTATTAGCTTAGTTGCCCTTCTTTGTACTCGCTTCATTTCTAGTACATTTGGATATACTCTATTTATCGGCGTATAATATGCACCTTCACTTTAAGAGGGACGTTTCAGGAAAAAACTAAAATTTTAAATAAAGAACTGTGAAGCAAAATAAGGGTCAGTGCCCATCAATGCAGCCTAATCAGAGCCCATCTGCAGCCTCACCATTGTCATGAATGCAGTCTCACCACTGACATGAATGCAGCCTCAAATGCAGCCTCACATGTGACATGAATGCAGCCTCACCATTGCATGATAGCCGCCTTACCATTGCCATTGCCATCAGTGTAGCCTGATTGATGCCCATCTGCAGCCTCGGAGGGGACAGGGAGGGGGGGGTGGGACGAGCGCCAACAGATTACATACAGAAGAATCTCCTGTCTTCTCTGCAGCCTCTTTAATACAAAGTCCCACCTCCAGAACAGTCATCCAATGGCAGCCCAGGAGACGGGACTTCCTATTAGAGGCCGCTTTGTAAACAGGAAATTCTCACTGTATGTATTCTGTCGTTGCTTGTCCTGCCCCCTCCGATATATAAATACAGGTATATATCTTTTGTGGCCCCCGCAGCGCTTGGAGATTCGTTAGGGGCCATAAAAGATATATATAGCCAAAGTACCAGTGGGGCTGTTTAAAACTGGAACGCGATCAGCTTAAACACAAGATGTCATGGGTTATGTTGAATTAAAGTTTAACACCAATAGTACAAGATAAGATGAAGTTGTTTCACAAAGTATGGGATCCATGAATTAGATACCTGACAAACGACCCCAGGACGCTCACAAACTAGACCTATTCTCGAGAAATGTGTCTCTGGGCATGGAGCCGCAGTCCCCCCCCCCTTAACTTTCCCTTCTCTGCCCTCTCCTCTGCACTTTTCTCTACCTTGTTTTACCCCCCTCATTTAATAATCTTTAATTATTGGGTTTCAATTTTTGTTTTACTTGTTATGTTGTTTCTTTCATTCACCCTTGGCTGACCATTGTCTAATTGGGCTATGGAGGGAGATACCCGCGCGACAGGAGGAACCAGTTCCCCCGACAGTCAGATGGGGAGCTGGTTCTTCCCAGCGGGTGGAACATACGTTAGGGCCTAGGATTTGAAATATGCTTTAGGTAATAGATGCTGTGGTACTATGCACAGTTTAAGATTCTTAGGTGAGAAAGGCATATATACCACACTTGTCTAAGCAAATAAGTTACAGTCAACACCAGGAGGTGATAATGGTCCAGGTATGCTATAAGAGGAGGAATCCTAAAGTATATTAGAATATTCAATGTATGGCTCCCTAAACACGTTGTATCCTGCACAATGAAAAGTCGTGAACTTTGTTCCTTGTATTGTAAAACTTTAATAAAAACGATTTAAACACAAAACTGGAACGTGGGCCGGACTTTGGACATGCCCGACTTAAGTGCTCCTGCTCCTCATTCCAGCATCCGAGTTTTGGCTATTACATTCTCCCTGCCTGCAAGATGATTGATATGGTCAGTCACCTGTTATAAGCAAGCCAAACGCTCTGTCCCTTGCTTGTGATAGAGACAGTGATACCTACGTTGTTCCTGATCGAGCTCCCCGTTTGCCCTGTTTTGCTAGTTTGGATTTCCCTTTGTATGACTTGAATCGGATATTGGACTATTCCCTGAACTCAGCCTGCCTTTTACCTGGAATGTCATAGAACCACGCTATCTATCTGCTAATTGCAAGTAGTCTGCTCAGTTCGCATCTGCCCTGGCGTGGCGGCCAGGCACTATATCATTGTGTATAAGTCCTGGGGGCAACCAATTACCGGTAGGCCTGCTTGCCTTAAGGGAAAGGGGGCTGCTATAGGTGAAGCACACAGTAGCCAGCTATAGTGTCTGACCACCTGCGTTGGGGTAGACGTGACATTACCAATCTCACCATGTATGATCCCGGCTTGTTCCAGTTCTGCTTTCTAAACTTACCTTTGACTAATCTGCTGTGTATGACCCCTGGCCTGGCTCCTGATTCTGTTCCTGGGTTGCTCCACTGCCACATACATCTGGCATCATCCAAGCACGTCTGCCTTACAGCGCATCCTGTTCCAGCTATTCTCCGGTGATTAGCTCCTCAAACTTCAATAACCGGAAAACCCGCCTCTTTGGGCACTGCATTCCCTGTACCACTTTCAGGGGTGCGCTGCACTCAGCCACAAGGTGAGCCCTACTAGCATCTTGGCCTCACACCTGGAACGTGACACTCCCTCTCTAGACATCACATTGGGCAATAGGATCAAAGTTGTTGGACTATATGTTGATGACCTAATCCTCTATCTTAATGATGCTCATGCCTCTTTGCAGGATGCTATGTGTATTATAGAGACGTTTGGATCCTCCGGACCTGAAAAACAACTGGCAAAAATCTGCTCTAATGCCACTCGTTATAACAGTAGTGCCCTCTGAAGCCTTAAGTCTAATTTAGATTTCTTTATCGTATATCACGGGACACAGAGCAGCCATAGTAATGACTGTGGGTTATACGCTACTTATAGGTGAATGGACACTGGTAGATCAATCAAACAGGAAGTTCTCCCCTATATAACCCCTCCTACACAGGAAGTACTTAAGTTTTTTTGCCAATGTCTGTAAGGTGGTGGTCACTGATATGATACATGTGCTCTTGGAGCATACTTAGAGGTCTGAAACGGTTCTACTGAGAATCATGACTTCAATCGGATCCATTCGAAAAAGCTGTCGGCCAAAATGGATGGTACCCGAGCCTCATTGAATAGGAGAGAAGATTCCTCAAGGTTACAGAGCTGGACCCTGCGAAATGGAACCCTGTTCAGTATTTGTTCTGACCAAGATGCTTTCCTGCAGGGTGCTATACAGGTCCAGGGGAGTGGACACCACATTAAGGGGGACCCAGTCCCTGAAGGTCTTTTATGACAAAGCCTGCCATGATGGTCACTTACTTTGGCTGCTCTGTGTCCCATGATGTACGATGATTTTACAACAGATGTAAGCTAAAATGATCTGTCCTGCAAAGACTGAAGCAGGTATGACACTTCCTAACTTATACTTATATTACCTTGCTGGTCAGCTTAGACACCTAATTGACTGGGTTGTTCCTGTTACATCACTGGTAGTGGAATCTCATTTGGCACACATATTAAAGCTTGACCACATTTTGATGGGAGAAACATACCAATACTAACCCTGGCTCCTGCTGTGTGAAGAGAGGCTCTACACAGCCTTCCACCACACAGACAAGTTTAACCAGATCCTGCCTGGCCTATAGCATATTGACAGCCGGGCGATGGCTCGGTTATGCTGATTGGGCGTAATATGATGTCCTTCAGGATGCACCGGTAGTGCGTGTCCCTGGGGGCATACAACGCAGCAATCGCGGATGAGGCATGTCCCTTGGACACAGCCCACCCCGATCAGGGTAAACAGCGAGTCAAAACTGTAAACACAAGAAAGGTTACTAGGTGTTCCTGGCTTCTTCTCACACACTGGTCATGTAAGGGGAAGAGTTGGAGAACTGTGAGTTACTGCTATTGTGTATTTCTACACACACTACTGTGTACCAGTAGTGTGTGCCCCCCCTCCCCGAAATAAAGAGAACCTGTCATTAGTGGATCTGTCACACAGCCCATCAGTGGATCTGTCACAGCCCATCAGTGCTGCCATTAGCCGATCTTTCACACAGCCAATCAGTACCTCCATCAGCAGATCTGTCACACAGCCCATGAGTACCACCATAAACAGATCTGTCACACAGCCCATCAGTGCCGCTATCAGCGGATCTGTCCCACAGCCCATCAGTACCGCCATCAGCGGATCTGTCACACAGGCCATCAGTAATCTGTCACACAGCCCATCAGTAGAGGGTTCTTTACTGTAAAGCCCCATACACACGGTCGGATTTTCGCATGGATTCTGTCCGATCGGACAATGTTGTTGAAAAATCCGACCGTGTGTATGCACCGACGGACAAAGTCCTATCTCCTGCTGGATAGATTTTTGGACAACACGGTCCGATCACACCAAATCCGATCGTGTGTAGCGTTGTCCGACGGACAAAGTGCTACGCATGCTCAGAAGAAATTCTGTGACGGAAGCGCTCGGTCAGGTAAAACTACCTTTCCTAATCGACACAGCACATTCGTCACGCTGCAATGTTAAAATGTCTTTAATGCAGCGCATTCTCTTTTTCTTTACAATGCAAGAAGAATGACATGTTTTAGCTGCTCCTATTCACCCGCACTACTCACTAAGTTCTTTATTACTTTTCAGGATTTCTACACTACATGTTTATTTTTACTCAGATCGTAAAAGAATCTTTGTTATATTTTTAGCATGATTTGTCTTTTTTTTTTGTTTTTTTTTTGGAAGACATATTTGAAGGAGATTTTGTTATTTTTTTTTGGAGGGGGGTTGTGTGTCTCAACTTAGCAAAACCACATTATTAACATTTGTATTTGTTGCTTAAATTTACTATGAGTTTGTTGGTTGTTGGTGCCCCTTGTTAATAATACTTTATGATTAGTGAAATGTACCTGCCTACTCACAAATAAACTGTCATTGTAGAAAAGTAAAACACAATAGGCAATGATTATTTCAAATCAAAAAGACCTTTATTTCGGTCTCAGCAACAAAACAAAGAGGAACGCAGCCATGGTGAAACTTGGGGAATTTGCAAAGCCTTGGACCCCCACGGCAACCATCATTTTTCAAGCTTAGAAAATTGGGGGCCTGAGGAGTACGTAT
Source organism: Lithobates sylvaticus (assembly GCA_028564925.1). Lineage (NCBI taxonomy): Eukaryota > Metazoa > Chordata > Amphibia > Anura > Ranidae > Lithobates > Lithobates sylvaticus. Next base: position 91,961,679 of record CM053037.1, read on the forward strand.
ATTAAGGGGAGTGCAATCTGGTCCTGAAGTCCAAAACATCCGGAACTGCAGCAGATGCCATCTAGGTCCCCAGGCTCTGGTACTACGAGAGGCTCCATCTTCTCTCAGACCAGACTGAATCCAGGTCGTCACTCTCAGGTCTTCCTTCCACGCTTCCTTGCACGCTGTGGCTGTTGTGCTGGTGGGATGGCAGAAGGAGGAGGAGGCGGAGCATGGTCACTATGGCAAACATGTGTGAGTGGGGTCATCTCCCCAGCCATACCCATATTTAGGACCTTGAGGATGAGCCCCTCACACATGTTGTGTTGCCCCACCTCCATACCCTTCATTTTAGTGACAACCACGGAGCCAAAGGTCTCCTCGTCGGTGGGTGTGGCATGTAGGGAGGCTGAAGCCTCTCTGATCATCCGGAGCGCTGACTCTCCCGCATCACCCCCCCTTCTCGCCCTTCTGTAGGGAAGGCGGAGGGGAGGGATTTGGGAGTCAGTCAGGCTCCGAGGCCTAGCCCCCTCTTGGCTGCCACTACCCACCTCTTGGCTGCCACTAACCCCTTCCTCCTCCTGACTGCCACATTCCACAGCCACCTCCTGGCTGAGGTCTTCCTGTGTATGAAAAAGGGACATAGTTTCAGTTATTTGTTCATCAAACACACACAATTTTCATCTAGTGACTGTTGCAAAATGTTTACAAATAGAAAACCATACAATTCTCAGCCCTGCAGTTTAGATTCTTGCCCCAAATGTCTCCAACACTACTGTCTGTTGATATGTCAAACACGTTAGGAACTAAGCAATTGGTGATCCTGAATTCAGTGAACATCATTCCTTTTTCACAAAAATGGTTCCCAAACTACTATACCTGGAACAAGCTGGGCTCCTCCACCTCTTCCAGACTGGAAGGCCCAGGTTGCTCCTCGGAAGCCTCATCAGGGATGGCCTGTGCGCAAGGAAGCGTGGAAGGAGGAGTCGAGAGTGACTCCGTGACATCAGCCTGGTCTTTGAGAAAATGGAGACTGTCATAGTACCAGAGCTTGGGGGCATAGACCTCATCTGCTGCAGTTGCAGTTTCTTCAGACTTCAGGACCTTCTTGCGCTCCCTGATATACGCACTCCTCAGGCTGCCAATTTTCTTTCTTATATCATCAACAGTTGCCGTGGGGAACCTTGGCTTTACAAATTCCACAAGTTCCAGCAGGGCTGCGTACCTCTTTGTTTTGATGCCGTAATGGGGGTGTTTGGCCTGCCATAAAACGGGAAATTCCCTGTATTTCTCAATGAAGAGGGGGAGAAAACTCACGTTGTTGAATCCCTGCATAATCTCTGCAAGACACAACACCACAGAAAACACTATAAATTATGTCAGTCTAAACTCTCCTGATCTTCTCCATAAAGAAGCCTCAAGGTCGAATCAGTCTAGGCTAGTTATGTACCAACGTCAAATTGTACCTTCGTTTATAGCGATCGTCTCGTGCGTGAGCTTTCTCTCCCCTCGTCTCTCAGATCGTGGCTACGACACAGGCGTGTGACGTTTTATATACAGTGCGCATGCGTCAAACTCTGCCCGCCCCTGACGATCTTTCTCGTCTATTCCCCACCCCTTCTCTTTACGGCGCAGTGGGGAGAGCACATGGCGGGGACACAGCAGGTGCGCCCGAAATATCCCACCAACGAGGAGGAGGACGAGGAAAGTCCGGAGGCAGAAACGTCCCGATCCCGGAGCCTGAAATTCAAGGCCTCCAATATGTCATTTGGAGAAATGTTGGAGATGGTGGACATATTAAAGAGGAGCGACTATGATGGGAAGTATGGGCCTTACCTCAACCCCAATGTCCGCAAGGCCAAGATCATGTCTAAAGTTGTGAGGAGGCTGTACAATCATTTTGGGGTACAACGATCCAAGGAGCAACTGAGGAAACGCTGGTCAGACCTGAAACTGAGGGAGGCCGATCAGTACAGAAAGATCAAGCGAGTTCTTCAAAAAAGTAAGTAGTTGTGTTTTGTGTTTGATTTCTTGCTTGCATACTGCATGTGTTTGGATTTTTACAAAGTTGTACATTCCAAAATGGCCACTTTCAGGTTCGTCTGTGCATTCGATCGTACTCAACCTCGATCTTTCTGCCACTGTCATGTTCGTGTGTGTGTGTGTCCATTCGATCGTACTCAACCTCGATCGTTCGGCCACTTATAATACGATGTTTGTTGTTTTTTGGGGGAAAGGAAGTTTGTTCTCTCTAGAAATGTCATCAAGACTGTCCAGCCAATTTATTCAATGTAAAGGAGACGTCACCCAGTAGCTGTTTACCCATCTGGACTCTAGAGCACTAGTGCTGGAACACCTAAACCCCCTTTTTATTAGGCTTTTCCACACATGTGCTCCAGTGGATACTAGAGGGGGGTCTCCATCACCCAAACGTCGACCAAAAAGCTATAAGTTTAGGACCTTTACAAAGTGACTACATTCATGTTGGTGTAATTTGTAACTGGACACCCAAAAATATTGTCCCTCACTTTCAAGAAATGTTTGTCATTTCCTATTTCTGCCCTCAATAGATTGTGTTGCTAAATCTTCCTTTTGTACATTCTCATAGGGGAGCGAAAACTTGGGACGTCTGAGGAAACCCCAAAACCAACACCTCCCAAAAAAGGGAAAGAGCAGAAGCAGAGGAGGAGGAGGAGGAGGAAGGAGAGATCAGAGAAATTGGAGAACTTGTCACCACAACAGGTGAGTGTGGGAGAACACAGCTACTGGTAAGCTAATCAATGTATGGCTGCCTCATTTCCAAGACCCTATTTTTTTTGTGTTTGGTTTTTAGGTGACGTGGATGTTGTGGAAGAAAAATCGCACTTTACCACAGAGAGTGCCCACGTACTCATCGGGGAGATAATGGTCTGCAATAGAGATCTAGATTACATAAAGCAAAACATCAATGATGTTCAACAAAAATTGAAGAACATCATTGATGTTTTAGGAAAAATCTGAAAACGCACCAAGTAATTAACACACATTTGTGGCTGCTTCTGACCACATTTGCAAGTTAAGAACTGTGTGAAATTTGAAACATGCACACATTGTGTCCACATGTGCTAGCTCCCATCATGGTGGATGAATAACAACGTTTTTTTGGGGGTGCAACCACTTTACGAACTACTAAAGTGGTTGTGGTGAAGGGGTTGCACCCCCAAAAAACGTCCATTCATCCCCATGATGGAAAATGGCACTTTTGAAGATTCCAGGCATGTGTTTTAACATATAATGACCATTTTCACACCCAAATTGTGTGCATGTTCTAAATTTCCACTTTCCAGGGGTGACCCCCCCATGTGATGAAGGCAAGATCAAACACACTTTGAACATATAGTCATGTCTGATCTTGTCTTCACTTTAGAAAGTTGAACTTTCCTAGTTCCTAGGTTCTGTTTTGCTCCATGCCTGGTTTTACAAAATGTGGAATGTTTGTAAACAATGTTGTAAATAACCAAGATGTTGTCAGTTTGGCCAAGAAGTTTGTAAACGCACTTGTGAATGTTTTGCAAGTAAACTTTTTTACTTTTCAAAATGTGTGGCTTCCTTATTTAAAAAACAAAATGCATTATGTATGTCAAATGTAAAGGATTTGGGGGGCAATGGGTGTTATTTACTAAAGGCAAGTCCAGTTTGCACTGCAAGTTTCTTTTCAAGGGCACTTTTTCACTGCACTTGTAGAGCATAGTGGATTTGACTTATGTAAATGACACCCACAGTGCTTTGTACGAAAACACGGAGCACAGCATTTTTGTGAATACACACATGTCTGACCTGGTGATGAAAAGGAGTATTTTGGGTGTCAGTTATGCACTACAAACCTTCTCTAGACCAAAGATTAGGTATCAAACACACAACATGAGAATAATCTTTTTGTGAAGAAGAGACTGTTACCTCCTTTTGCCCAGAAAGTGCATTCCCACTGTCGAAGGCAAAGGGAAAAAATTTCAAGGTAAAATAAGCTAAAAAGAATACGGAAATGACAAGAAATCATAGGTTGGTTGAAAAATAATATTTATTTAAAAATGCCTCTCACACATCGTCAGGCAGAGCAATGGCCCCCCTACCCACAAAGTAGTCCATATATTGCTTGCGGACCGCGCGGGCATTTAGAGGGGGCAAGCCTGGACGTGCCACTTGAAGGGCTGTGAGGTCAGCATTTGGAGGGCCCTCCACATCTGGGCCAACGGCCACCACATAGTTCCTGTTATGTCTTTTGAGGAAGTTGTGCAATATGCAACAGGCAAGAACTATGTGGTTCAGTTTAAGTTAATTGCCGTCAAGAACAGGTGGAAGCGGCTGGCCAGGATGCCAAAAGTGTTCTCCACAACTCTTCGGGCTCTGGACAGCCTGTAGTTGAAGACCCTCTGGTCTGGGGTGAGGGTCCTCATCGGGAACGGCCTCATCAGATGGGGAGTCAACGCAAACGCTTCATCTGCGACAAAGACAAAGGGGAGTCCTTCTGCATTCTCCTCTGGAGGTGGCAAGCACAGACTGCCACTTTGGAGACGCCAGTAGAACTTCGTGTGCGCAATGGCACCACCATCCGAGATCCGGCCGTTCATCCCCACGTCCACATACATAAACTCATATGTCGCCGACACCACCGCCAACATCACTACACTATTAAACCCCTTATAATTATAATAGTAGGACCCCGAGTTGGGCGGTGGGACGATGCGGATGTGTTTCCCATCAATTGCCCCTCCGCAGTTAGGAAAGTCCCAACGGCTGGCAAAGTGGGAGGCCACAGTCTGCCATTCCTGTGGCGTGGAAGGGAACTGTGGAGTGAAACCAGAAAAAAAAATTAGTCACTTTGCACATAAACATTGCAAGCAGATTAGACAATCAACATCTTGGAACAAGAGCATTGTTTAAAATTGGAGGCTGGAAAGTATTTGCACAGAAAAGTAGAGGCTCCCCTTCACAGATTAATCACCCCCCATCAATCCCCCCACTTCTGATGGGCCATTGGCAATAACTAGGGTTTTGGGGGGGGGGGGGTGGACAGGTAACCCTGTGCACTTCATTGATTGGCAAATGGCTCAATAATGTGTGCTAGTTTGGCCAGACCCTCTGTACTTAACACTATTGGCAGCCCCCAGGAAAGCTAAAATAACATTTCAAACCCACCCCCCCCCCCCCCCAAAAAAAAAAGGAAAGCACATTGTGACATTCTGAAATTACCAAGCAAGCTAATAGGAGGGAAAGAACACAAAAAAATAGGAAATGGAAAGTATGGAGGCAGCCCCTTGCACTGCATGCTTTGCAGAATTCATCCCTAAAGATGCCCACTATAAAGAGGTAGGTATATAGTGTGTATTGACCTTGGGAAAGCCAGCAGATAGAGGATTGGTACCATCTGACAGAGCAGTTGGGGGAGGGGGTTCCTAATGAGTTTGCCCCCCCCCCCACAAAAAAAATTAAAAAGGGGCTCTACATGAAGTAAACCACACAGCAAAATTAGTGCATATTTTAGGGGGTGTTTGGGGGCAAACAATACTATGCAGCAGACAAAAGACATTGCTTAAGTGACTAGGCCATAGGTGTCTATTGGGGCAGAAGAGCATGCTGGGGAGGTAAGTGAAGGGAAAAATGCATGAAGGAGAAAAGGGGCACAGCATATTAGAGCATATTGCAATCATGGTAATTATGGAAGGAGGTCAAAAATACAAGACATTAGCAAACAGAGCATACATAGAAGGGAATAGTAAAGGAGAAATGTTACCTTAATATAGTCCTCCTGCAGGACCTCGATGATGGCAGAACAGGTCTCTGGAATAATGATTCCCAGGGCCTGGGGAGAGATACCTGAAGAGAACTTCAAATCCTGAAGACTTCTCCCTGTCGCCAAGTACCTCAACGTGGCAACAAGCCTCTGCTCCGGAGTAATGGCTTGTCTCATGCAGGTATCCTGCCGGCTGATAAAAGGGGTCAGCAAAGCCAAAAGACGGTGAAAATCGGGGTCCGTCATCCGGAGAAAGTTCCTGAAATCATCAGGATTATTCTCCCGGATCTCACGAAGCAAAGGCATGTGCGAGAACTGATCACGCTGAAGCAACCAATTCTTGGTCCACATACTCCTCATCACTCTGTTCATGGACGGGTCTTGGGTCAAAGCTAAAAGCCCGACACCAATTCCGCGTACAGCACGAACTCGGCGACGAGTACTCACGGGAAACATCGCTCACAAGGTCACAAAAGGTCGGCTGGTCAGAACGGACAAACAGAAAGCACCGATAAACAGCAAGGCCTGAAAGAACGAAATGAATACCAGAAACAAGCAGACAATAAGCAGTGCAAATCAAAGCGTCCTATATCAAGATATAGGCCGCAATGACCAACAAATGCGAACTGACTACACGCACTAATAAAACAGATACGCACGACAAGCACAAACTGAAGAGCAGTAACGATCTGGGTCAGAAAACTGAGAAGCGCGAATCTTAAGTCACCAAACTTCGACTAACTCGCGATAAACACGGGATCAGCAGAAGGAGCCCAACGGGTGCCTGACGTGGTGCTGAACTTCCCTTTTCTAGTCTCGTGGAAGACGACTTACGTCACGACGTTCTTGCAGACCGGATATTCCGACAACGTTGTCCGACCGTGTGTACGCAACAACAACATCGGACAAAGTACGACGGACAGGATCCGACCGACCTGGTCCGCGGATAATCCGACCGTGTGTATGGGGCTTAAGAGCGGCAAGGATGTGTAATTCCCTTCCACAGGCGGTGGTTTCAGCGGGGGCATCAATAGTTTCAAAAAACTATTAGATAAGCACCTGAATGACCGCAACATACAGGGATATACAATGTAATACTGACATATAATCACACACATAGGTTGGACTTGATGGACTTCAACTGTTTTGGATTTCAGACAAATGTCTGACCGAGTTATCTGCACCTGGTCTAATTCAAATGTCCATGCATGCATGTTTAGAAGGAGTATGCTGACACACACTGTTCAGTGAAGAACTTTCTTTATTGCTTTTGGGCATATAGTTTCTTTTATAGTAGAAGATGACTCAATATTTGCAAAAGCATCATCTCAGGTGTGATAGTAAAAGTGATTCAGCGCTAAAAATAAAATAAAAACACACAGTAAGAATATCACATCTAATAAAACCCAGTAAAGGATCAATAATTGGTAAAAATAAATATAAGCACGTAATAAACACCACAAATAAACTGGTTAATAAAGAAGGTGGTCTGTGAGTCTAATATAACTAAAAAAGTCAGATGAATGAAGGAGTTAAAAAAGTTCAAATCGGGGGATAGCTCTTGTTGACATCACTGGGAGATAAGTCTTGATAGCATCAGTAGTATAAGTGGTTAAAAGACAACTATTTAGAATTCATCCACACATATATATGCTGAATGTTTTTCCAAAAAGCGAGGTGTTTCACAACTGTCAGCAGGGTAGGTTGGTACAATCCTTAAACGGTTCCCCTAACCTCCCACCTGGTATCCAAAGAGTAAGGTGTTTCACAACTGTCAGCAGGGTAGGTTGATGCAATCCTTAAACAGTTTCCCTAACCTCTCACCTCATATACTCTTTGGTAGCGCGTGTGATAAGGAACGTTGTAGCCCTTCTCTACCATCCGAGCGCTTCTCCTCCCTTTCAGCGGTTATTCACCGCGCACTGGAAACAGAGATGTGCCTTCGCGTTGGGACCACTGTCCTTTCCACGCCGTTAGGCCAGCATATGTCTAAATGCGGGTCAATAGCCAGGTCTCCGATCCAATATAATCACCGGGGGAAAAGGGTGGAAAAAAATGCTTCCAATGGTGAAGTATATCAAAACATGGGGACTTTATTCAAAACAAAAATAAAAATTGGACTCTTACAAGATAAAAATTTTCAAGTAGGCAAACATTAAAATGGCGTCCAAACGCCGATCTCACATCACTTACGGTTCACTGCTTCCGATCCCTCCCTACATGTTACGTCATGTGACTTCATCAGTTATATTAGACTCACAGACCACCTTCTTTATTAACCAGTTTATTTGTGGTGTTTATTACGTGCTTATATTTATTTTTACCAATTATTGATCCTTTACTGGGTTTTATTAGATGTGATATTCTTACTGTGTGTTTTTATTTTATTTTTAGCGCTGAATCACTTTTACTATCAATTTGTTGTTGTGTATTGTGAACACATTTAGGTTTGGCTGCTAGTAATTTATTCATGTAAGATAATTTATCTACACTGAATCACACTTGTCACTATTTATTGGAGCTTATTTCACTTACTATTTGATTTATATTTATAAGTGTCCTTTGCACATGTGCACTTATTTTATTCATTTATTCACTCACACGTGTGGATTTATTTAATCCATTATCCATTAGTAAAGTGCGAAGGTCACTTTCTATTTTTTATCATCTCAGGTGTATTCCGTGCTGTCAAGCAGAGATTGGAGGACCCTTATCTAAGGGGTCATCTGGCCAGTTTCATCCAGGTTTTCTGCTGACGGCTTGTGGACTCCTGGACTCGATGTAAGAGGGGGTCTCTAGGTGAGGCATTTTGAGTAGGGAGATTCAGCATTTATATGTATACATAATAGAAATAGTCATTTTATCAAAGCATTAATCAATCCATAACAGTCCCCCCTTGAAATGTCTATTTCCTATTCTGTCCCTAGTAGGGGGTCTAACTCATCTGTCCTCATGTGCATTGGAACTTTTTTCTTGCTGTACGTTAGACGGGTGATGGCTAGCCCATCACCCCCCTTGCCACGGTCTTTGCACATGTGGAAGTCAGATTCTATCCCTATGGCTGAATGATCTTATAATTTGTAGATATGGGGAGGGACTGTAATGGGGCATAGGGCTTTTCATAGTCCTCATCTTCTGTGTCCTGCTGCATCATCACTGGGGTAACTTGGTCAACTGTTTTGCCTAGAAATTTCTTTACACACGGGATAACATAACATACTATAGTAGCTAGAAAGATCAGAATAACTAGTATTACAGTATCTATCCGAGCCAAGGTCTTCTGCCAACTACTCAACCACCCAACCACTGGTCCTATGGCCAATCTATACCTGAATTCTTCTTCAGCTCTACTAATAGGCTTTCCAACTTTTTTATGGCCAGGGTGACTTTACCATTTGGACCGGTGTTGTCAGTGATGTATGTACAACATGTCCCTGTACCTTCTATTATTTTGCAAACACCCCCCTTCTCCGCTAAAATCATGTCCAAGGCCATCCTATTCTGAAATGTCATGTAAGATGTGGGTGCTAATTGGTCAGCAATCCCCTGTAGGGCATCTCTGGTGTAATTTACAAACCGCTGCTGGTTGTAATATATGTAATTTATCCAGTCTACATTTTTGTTGACAGTGATTATGGGAATCAGAAACTCAAAACTTGCCTTAACTTGGTCTCAGGCTTTAAACTCATCCGGGACCCCTATGGCATCTATATACACATGTGGATCAAAACTTCCCTCAGGAGCACTCCTCTTAGTGATAGCCACCTGTTGGGCCCTCACCAGATTTAACAGGAAAAGGATATGCAATATAGACATTGGGGGGGGGGGGGGGTAAATGTCTTGTCCTCCGGATTTAAGACTTAGGTGGAAGGGGTAGATTCAAGTGTTTTTCCCAGCCAACTTTGCTTGTGGTCAGCAGGACCTGGAAGGGACCATCATATCTGGGTTCAAGAGAACTTTATCTCACAAATTTCTTTACCAGCACCCAATCTCCAGGCAGTAGTTGGTGTGTTCCTGTATCTAATTCAGGATTTGGAATGGAAGAAAACACCTGGGCACGTATTCAGGTTAATTCTCGTGATAATGTGGTTACATAATTAGTCAACACATCATAATGCAGTTGTAACTGTTGTGGAAAATAACAACCAAGTCTATGGGCTAGATCAGGGGTCTCCAAACTATGGCCCTCCAGTTGTTCAGGAACTACAATTCCCATCATGCTTAGTCATGTCTGTGAATGTCAGAGTTTTACAATGCCTCATGGGATGTGTAGTTCCACAACAACTGGAGGGCCGTAGTTTGGAGATCCCTGGGCTAGATCAAACAAAATCTCATAAGGGGGTAGGGGAGTGTTCTCCCCTTGGTGTGTATCTGATACTGAACAGGGCAATGGGCAGGCTGTCCAGCCAATGCATACCAGTCTCTTGGGCCATTTTTAACATTCAAGTCTTTAATGTGTCATTCATTCTTTCTACCTTCCCGCTACTCTGGGGGTGGTAGGCTGTGTGAAACTACTAAGGCATACTTAAATCATCCACTCTTTGGCATTTGGATGTGGTTAATTTGTATCCCCTAGAAAGGGCACAAGGGCTTTACCAGTTGTTTCTGCGGTGTCTTCTCTGTGCGTCCCAGGTTACACTTTGCACAAATTGTGCATGACTTACAGAAGTTGCTAGTCAGTGGAGTTATTCCTGAAGCTACATTGTTGATGAAGGAATTCATAAGAGTCTTTGACAGATGGGCAGCTCCATGTGCCCATTGTACCACACCCAAGTACATATTCCTGGGTAAGCAAGGTTTCTTGTTGCACTCAAATAGTTCATCCTTGAAGGTTGCTCCCCTGTGCTTCCAGCTTTCCTTCTCACCCGGACTTGCTGCTTCCTGTAGTTCTTTCAGATAAACTCTGTCCACTTGGGAGAGTCCATAGGGCAAGCACGGGGTGGTCTTCTCCTACCACTCTGTTTTGCACTTCTCGTGGACCGTTGGCTGCCTGTTTGGCAGTTGAATCATGTATAAGCAATAGATCCCACATTTTACTTATTACTGATGTAATTAAAGCGGACCTTCAGTCATTTTTTTCAACTTTCCATTTATTAAATATTCTTACCTTGTTGTTTTAACTTTGGATAGTAAAACATTTTTTTTTTTTGCCAGTAAATACCTTATACAGCCCACTTGTTGATAGCCTCCTCACATACAGTTAACTGTGACAGGACAGCCTGTCACTCGTTAAACAATGACATAGATATGTCATTATGTTCAGTTTCATATGCAATGTTTGAAGACATAATTGTTAAACTTAGGTCTGGTTGTCCAGAGGCTTTAATGGCCAAAGCCGATATAAAGTCGGCTTTTCGCCTTTTGCCTAGCTCCCCAGTTGCTTTTAACTCCCTTGGTTTTCATTTTGACAAGTGTCTTCCCATGGGTTGCTCTTTATTGTGTTTGTACTTAGAAGAATTTTCTAAATTTCTTCATTGGGTGGTTTGTTTTCAGTTGGGAGTGGACAGTGTGGTTTACTACCTGGATGACTTTTATTTGTTGGTCCGGCAAATGGTACACGGTGTGGGGGATTCCTGCGCGCCTTTCGGTTAATGTCGCAGTCTTCGACATGCCGTTGGCAGAGGAGAAGACGACACCTTCATCCTCCTTGGAGTTCCTGCAGATTCACATAGATACTGTTAGGATGGAATTCAGTCTGCCTGAGGCAAAGGTAGGGAAGTTGAGATTTTTGGCACGTTTTCTGCAGAAGAGAAAAGTGCTTTTAAAGGAGATGCAGTCGCTATTAGGTATTTTAGCTTTTGTGTGTAGGATTATGCCAGTAGGCCGCATTTTTTCACGGCGGCTTTCTCTTGCTCTTTCGGGACTGAAGTCACAGTTTGCCCATATCAGGTTGACCAACTCCCTGAAGGAGGATTTGCAGGTTTGGGCAAGATTTTTGGAGACTTACAATGGGAGGAACTTGTTTCAACAAGATTTTGTATTTGCCCCAGACTTTCGGTTATTTACTGATGTGGTGGGTTCGAAGGGTTTTGCAGCAATCTAGTGATCACATTGGTGTTGTGCAGCTTGGCCGGATTCCTGGATAAGCCAGAATACCACCAAGAATGTGGTGCTATTGGAGTTCTTTATTTTGGTTGCGATTGAGCTGTGGGGTACGTTTTTTGCAAACAGGTGGATTTTGGTGGAGACAGACAATTAGGGTGTTCTTTTTGCAGTAAACTGTCTTTCTTCCAGCTCATTGAGGGTTATTAAAGTGTTTAGACAAATAGTATTTTTGTGTCTTAAATACAATTTGTCTGAAAGCTAAGTACACGCCGAGGAAATTGAACACTGTTGCTGACTCTTTATCATGGTTTCAGATGGACCGTTTTTGGCAGTTGACGCCAGAAGCAGACCAGGAGGGCACCAGGATCATGTGTGAATTGCTGGTATGAGGTTGGCGGCTGAGGCTATCATGGGATCGGTGGTGCCAAAAACTTGGGTGGGTTATTCGGCAGCTAGGAATGGAGGAATTGGTTATCGTTTGCCAGCGGTACCGGTCATAATGGCAGCATGCTGTCGGAGGGCAGGGTTTTGGGCTTTGTGTCATCCCTCATGCAAAAAGGTCTTTCCAGCAGTCATCTAGTGAAGTCGTTGGCAGGTATCTCCTTTTTCTGTCGTTTGAAAGGTTTACCTTCATGTATGTCTTATTTCGCTGAAAAGCAGGTAATTAAAGGGTACAAAAGGAGGACCTTTGTGCCGGATAGCAGGAGGCCAATTTCCTTGGAAATGCTTGGTGATCTTTGTGCAGCAACTTCAGTAGTTTGCTATTCAGAGTTACATAGTTACATAGTTACATAGTTAGTTAGGTTGAAAAAAGACACAAGTCCATCCAGTTCAACCACAAATAAAAAAAAAATATATATATATATATATATATATATCATACAATCCCATATACCCCATTCTATACCCACAGTTGATCCAGAGGAAGGCAAACAAAACCCAGTAGCGCGTGCTCCAATTTGCTAAAGCAGGGGAAAAAATTCCTTCCTGATCCCCCGAGAGGCAATCGGATTTTCCCCGGATCAACTTTACCTATAAATGTCAGTACCCAGTTATATTATGTACATTTAGGAAAGTATCCAGGCCTTTCTTAAAGCAATCTACTGAGCTGGCCAGAACCACCTCTGCAGGGAGTCTATTCCACATTTTCACAGCTCTTACTGTGAAGAAACCTTTCCGTATTTGGAGATGAAATCTCTTTTCCTCTAGACGTAAAGAGTGCCCCCTTGTCCTCTTTGTTGACTGTAAAGTGAATAACTCAACACCAAGTTCACTATATGGACCCCTTATATATTTATACATGTTGATCATATCCCCCCTTAATCTCCTCTTATCAGGGGTGAATAAATTCAGTTCCTCTAATCTTTCCTCATAGCTGAGCTCCTCCATGCCTCTTATCAGTTTGGTTACCCTTCTCTGCACTTTCTCCAGTTCACCAATATCCTTCTTGAGAACTGGTGCCCAAAACTGAACTGCATATTCCAGATGAGGTCTTACTAATGATTTGAACAGGGGCAAAATGATATCTCTCTCTCTGGAGTCCATACCTCTCTTAATACAAAAAAGGACTTTGCTCGCTTTGGAAACCGCAGCTTGGCATTGCATGCTATTATTGAGCTTATGATCTACCAAAACCCCCAGATCCTTCTCCACTACGGATTCCCCCAGTTGTACTCCCCCTAGTATATATGATGCATGCATATTCTTAGCCCCCAAGTGCATAACTTTACATTTATCAACATTAAACCTCATCTGCCACATAGTCGCCCAATTAGACAGAGCATTGAGGTCGGCTTGTAAATTGGAGACCTCCTGTAAGGACGTTATTCCACTGCATAGCTTGGTGTCATCTGCAAAGACAGAAATGTTACTTTTGATCCCAGACCCAATATTATTTATAAAGATATTAAAAAGTAAGGGTCCCAGCACTGAACCTTGGGGTACACCACTGATAACCTTAGACCATTCAGAGTAAGAATCATTAACAACTACTCTCTGAATTCTGTCTTTTAGCCAGTTTTCTATCCATTTACAAACCGATATTTCCAAACCTGTAGACATTACCTTACACATGAGCCGTGTGTGGGGAACTGTATCGAACGCTTTTGCAAAATCCAAGTATACCATGTCCACAGCCACGCCTCTGTCCTAGGTTTTACTTACCACCTCATAAAAAGAAATGAGGTTTGTCTGACAACTTCTGTCTTTCATGAATCCATGCTGTCTGTTGCTTAAAATATTTTTTTCCTGCAAGAACTCGTCTATGTGGTCTTTTATTAATCTCTCCAGTATCTTCCCAACTATAGAAGTTAAACTAACAGGCCTATAGTTACTTGCTAAATACTTTGTTCCCTTTTTAAATATAGGCACCACGTTTGCCCTGCGCCAATCTAGTGGTACTATTCCTGTCATTAATGAGTCCCTAAAAATTAGATACAATGGCTTTGAAATTACAGAGCTCAATTCTTTTAAGATCCGTGGGTGGATGCCATCAGGTCCAGGTGCTTTATCCACCTTTATTCTGTCTAAATATTTCTAGACCATATCACTTTTGAGCCATTGTGGATTTGGGGATGTGTCACTACCACCCCCGATATCGACATGAGCTCCCCCATGCTCCTTTGTATACACAGAGCTGAAGAAAGTATTTAATAAATTAGCCTTCTCTTTGTCCCCAGTCACCCACTCTAGATTATTTTGTAAAGGGCCTACATGCTCAGACTTGACCTTTTTACTATTAATATATTTGAAGAATTTTTTGAGGTTTGTCCTACTATCTTTTGCAATCTGTCTTTCGTTTTGAATTTTTGCATCCTTGATTTCCTTTTTACATATTCTGTTATGTTCTTTGTAACATTTAAATGACACTAGTGTTCCTTCATTTTTATATTTTTTAAAAGCTCTTTTCTTATAGTTTATAGCTGTTTTAACTTTGGCCGTGAGCCACATAGGTTTTACTTTTAGCCTTTTAAATTTATTGCCCATGGGAATATACTTTGCAGTGAGTTTGCAAACAGTCTTTTTGAAGAATCCCCATTTCTGTTCTGTGCCCATTGTTGCCAATATTCTCTCCCAGTCTAAGTTCTGGAGAGCAGCCCTCATCCTTGGAAAATTTGCTCTCTTGAAATTAAGTGTTTTTATTATTCCTGTATGTGATTTTTGCTTACAGCCAACATCAAATGAAATCATGTTATGGTCACTGCTACCCAGATGTTCCTTTATCTGAACATTAGTAATATGCTCTGCATGGTTTGAGATTACCAGATCCAGCAGAGCATCATTCTTGGTTGGGGCCTCAATAAACTGGACCATAAAATTGTCCTGTAATAGGTTTATACATTTGTGTCCTTTAACTGTCCCAGCAGTGCCATTATTCCAGTCAATTGCTGGGTAGTTAAAATCCCCCATTATTATCACTGTCCCAGCCCTTGCAGCCCTTTCCATCTGTGCAAGGAGCTGAGTATCTACCTCCTCATTAACATTGGGTGGTCTATAACAAACTCCAATGATTAACTTTGAACTAAGCACATCTGCATGCAGTTCCACCCATAATGCTTCAGACTCATCACACTCTCCATCCCCCAGGTCCTCTTTCACACTCGCTTTGAGATCACTTCTCACATACAGACAGACCCTTCCACCTTTCCTTTTAACTCTGTCTTTCCGAAAGATTGCAAAGCCAGGAATATTTATAGCCCAGTCATGTGAGGACTGCAGCCAGGTTTCAGCAATACCGATTACATCATAGCTTTCCTGATGCACCAGAGCTTCCAACTCACCTATTTTGCTTGGCAGACTTCTGGCATTGGTGAACAAACACTTTAATGCATTACTATATTTTGACCAGTCACATACTATCCTCCACGGTAGAGTATGAAGCCATGTTGTTCAAAACAGCTTTTGTACTGGGATTTTTTGGTGCATTACGCATTTCAAAGCTGGTGCCAGGCTCGAAATATGGCTGCTCGGGCATCCGTTATAATCAGGTGTTGGTGGAGCAATCAGCGGTTCCCATATGGCTGTAGCATTCAAAAACAGACCAGTGTGGTAGGGGATCTTCGATTACCTTACGGGTGCAGGGTGATGCGATGGTGTGGCCAGTATCACTAGTAAGGCAGTTCTTAGGGGTTAGGCCCCAAGGAGGTGGGCATTTCCTCATACATTTAAACTTAGTACCTCTGTCAAAATACCAGTTTAATTTTACCTTGCAAAAATGCCTTGGGATATTGGGTTTACAGGGCTTGAAGTTCTCTTCCCATTCATTTCGTATAGGGGCAGCTTCGGAAGCAGCCAGAAGGGGCCTGGAGGATTTGGCCATTAAGGAAATAGGGAGGTGGAGGTCTAAATGTTTTAGATTGTATATAAGGCCTAATTTGATTTTCCAGACTTACACTGAACGGTATGGATTCTGGGGCATTCCTTTGTGCACTGGGTGCATAAAAGAGTGGCTCAACGTCCTTATTCTTTGAACTTATCATTACAGCCGGAATCTTTTAAGTTGCTTTGGAAGGGTGTGCAAGGCATTCAGTGGTATCAATAATACATTCATTTGACAAGGTTATTTCAGGTGTGGCCTCCGCCCTCCATCTTGGTTCATGTAGGGGGTAATGATTTAGGGAACATTAGGACTTTAGACTTGTTATTCATGATAAAAAGGGATCTTCACCACTTTAAGATTACTTCTCCAGATACGACTATCGTATTTTCGGAAATAATTCTGCGCCTTTCTTGGTTGTCCTCGCCTCAGAGGAAAGTGATAGAAAGGATGAGGAAAAGGGTGAACAGAGCCATGGAGAAATACATGCCCAGCATTGGCAGTTTGGTAATATTTGGTAATATTTTGGTAATTTGGTAATATTGGTAATATTATTATGAGAATAAAGTAAGTGCAATTGGATGTTTAGATGTTAAACCAATAAAAGGTGCCGCGTCCAAATATTTTGCCAAAATGTGTGGTGTGGTTATTTAGCAGTATCCGGGTGGTGGTTAAAGTGGGAGGGTGTGTGCCCTACAATCTCATGACAAAGGGGGGCCCTAATTGGGGCCCACCTTCGTGAGATTGTGGCCAGCACACCTACATTAGGCATATAGTTAGGTAGGATAATGGTTATGGTTAGGCAGGGTACTGTCTCTTTAAGAGGTTCTGTGTTGCAGGTTCTGAAGATCTAAAAGGATTGCTGGGAAGGTGCTGAAGGCATAGATTGTCTATAAAGGGCAGCTGTGGTGGGGCAAATTTCCTTTCCCTCCCCTGGACCTGACCAGCAGCAGAAGTACTCCCTCCCTAATCGCGTCCACCTATTATGTGGTGGGGTCACCATGGATTTCCGGGGTTAAAGTGGCCTACAATTTCACATACTTACTTTCTCATGCAGAAATGTCATATTATATTCAGAATGTGTTTGTGTTTTCCTGCTGATTTATGAAATCCTGTTGAGGCTCTAACTGTTCTCTAACTTGTCTCCAGCAGCCATCTTGGAGAAACCTCATGTTCTGATTGGTACCAAGATCTCTTGAGATTTTGTCGACCATTTTCTGTTAACTTCCATATAAAAGAGAGCCCAGCCACCATTTTGAGAGACATGTGTGGAATGAGTGAGGGAAAGATATACTGCCTGTGAGGGAAAGTAAGGCCTTACTCAGGGAGAGTGTTCCAGCCTACAGGGACAGAACAGGGTTCCTCAGGAGTCCTGTGGACCCTGCTTATGAACAGCAGCCTATGGCAAGTAATCAAAATGTGCCTTGTGTACCACTGATGTGCCTGAAGAGAGGAATAATAACTACAGTGCCAGTTTACTGAGTTGCATGCTTTGATGAATGGACTGTGAATCTGTGCCTTATATGCTGACAACAGAACTACTTACTCCACTTTTGTAAATATAATTTTCCACTGTTGCTTTTCTGGCAATTAAAGTTACTTAATTTACAATACCACGTAGTGTGTTTCCCTCTGACTCCTGGGATCAATGACACCAGATCCCAGGAGACAGTGCGGCGTGACGACGATCGACGCAAGACCCCGCCCGCCGCCGCAGAGGGAGAAGACCGGAAGTCTTCAATTACAAGGTAAGTAAAAAAAAAAAAAAAAAAAAACATTTCATTTAGTACTCTTTGCCTGATTTGGAAGGCACACAGCTACGCTAATTCCCCCGCTTACACACTTCCTGTTCCTTGTCTGGTAAAAAGCCTAGGCTTAAGACATCATGCACAGCTCTTTCTCTCTCTCACTCTCCTAATGCCGCGTACACACGACTGGACTTTTCGACAGCAAAGGTCTGACGGAAAAAATCCGTCGGACAATTCAATCGTGTGTGGGCTCCATCAGACTTTTGCTGTCGAAAAATCCGACAGACTTTGGAAATAGAACATGCTTCAAATTTTTCCGCCGGACCCAGTTCCTATCGAAAAATCCGCTCGTTTGTGTGCTAGTCCGACGGATAAAAAACAACGCTAGGGCAGCTATTGGCTACTGGCTATGAACTTCCTTATTCTAGTCCAGTCCTACGTCATCACGTTCGAATCCGTCGGACTTTAGTGTGATTGTGTGTGGCCAAGTCCGTTTAATTCGGAAAGTACGTCGGAGCGTTGAAATCCGTTGGAAACACCGTCGGACCTAGTCCGTCGAAAAGTCTGCTCGTGTGTACGTGGCATAAGAGTTTTCCAGGAAGGGAGGGGGGATGAGTCATAAGAGGGCCAATCAGAGCTGCAGAGCTGGATGTGTGCCTCTGTGTGTCTGTGTAAATCCAGGAAGTGAACAGGCAACAGCTTCAGCTGCCCACAGTTAAAATGGCTGCAGCCAGACTTAGTGGAGGGAGATTTCTGCAGCATATTTGGCAAGTAAAAAATCACAGTATATATAAAATAATATGCAAAGTGGTTGGAGGGAAGCTTCAGAATGGCAAAGATGTTTTTATTACAAATTATGTGAGCAGACTGCAGGTCCTCTTTAAGGCATAGAATGAGCAGCAATCACAAAGAGACCTTATAAAGATATAGTGAAGTCAATAAGTAGGGAAAGCTCTAACGGGCTGAATGAGAACTAATACTCTTACTAATCTGACAGTGATTTCATTCCACAAATACATAAAATGGGCTAGTAAGTGAGTAAGTAAGTAATTAAGTAAGTAAGACTTAAATCAAAGACTGAAACCAAGGTCTCTGATGCCACAGCCACCTGGCCACACCTTGTGGTCAAAAACCAAACTGCATCCAAATCAAGGAAATATCATCATCCATCTACTGCAAATAATCATATTATCTCCCAATAAAAGGTAGCATAAGTGCCCCCAATTTAATCCTGCACTTTTGGTAAGCTATCACCTAGATACCCTAATATGGGAGCCAATGCAGACTCAATCAAGTGTATAAGTCACCATAAATCTTAATGGAACATAAAAACATAGAACATCTTAAATGGAAAAACAAATGATATCCTGTTTTACCAGACCAAATAGACCACCATGCACAAAGTGTAGGCCAAATAGTCAAGGAAAAATAATTATTTAAGTGGAATTCCAAAACTAATCTTAAAATTGCTCCCTTCTACCACCTGTACTGACCTGTGTAACAAAGATGTATATACTTAACTATTTTTTAGACTGCTCCGGTTCAGTGACTTGATCAAGCTCCCGTGTCAGCCAGCAGTGGCTGCAGGGAACAGGAGGGAATGCTGGAAGCAGATGGGCCATAGGAAACCTATGGGTTACATTACTGCACTGGCTGACACAAAGGGAGATTAGGTGACCAGACTGGAGCAGCCTGAAAATAGATAAATACTGTATATACATTCAGAAAAGGTGTTAGGTGGAGAAGGGGAGCCTTTTTAAAATTAGCTTATTCTGAAATTCTAATTTAAACCACAAAATTAACAATACAAATGGAAATCAAATTGTTCATGTTCACAAAAAGGGTTTAAAATGGGTAGATTCAATCAGACCAGGATAGTGTAGTTCCATACAATGAGTGAATTCACTGCATTCCTACCTCCAAGAAGTGAACAGAAATTAATTAATCTTCCCTAAAAAAATAGCCACTGTGAGAAGAATGGGGAGAAAATCTATAATTATTTGTTTGTAGATTGCCACTACTAAACATGTCTAAAGGTACATTTGTTGTGATTTTTAAAAAGGGGAAGTTCTCATTTACCACTTGCTTACTGGGAACTTAACCACTTGACCACTGGGCACTTAAACACCCTTAATAACCAGACCAATTTTCAGCTTTCGGTGCTCTCACACTTTGAATGACAATTACTCAGTCATACAACACTGTACCCATATGAATTTTTTGTCCTTTTTTTCACACAAATAGAGCTTTCTTTTGGTGGTATTTAATCACCTCTGGGTTTTTTATTTTTTGCGCTATAAAAGAAAAATGACTGAAAATTCAGTAAAAAAATGAATTTTTCTTCGTTTTTGTTATAAAATTTAGCAAATTTGTAATTTTTCTTGATAAATTTTGGCCAAAATTTATACTGCTACATATCTTTGGTAAAAATAAGTACAAATTGGGGTATATTATTTGGTCTTTGTGAAAGTTATAGAGTCCACAAGCTATGGTGCCAATATCTGAAAATTGATCACACCTGAAGTACTGACGGCCTATCTAATTTCTTGAGACCCTAACATGCCATAAAAGTACAAATACCCCCCAAATGACCCCTTTTTGGAAAGAAGACATTCCAAGGTATTTGGAAAGAGGCATGGTGAGTTTTTTGAAGTTGTCATTTTTTCCCACAATTCTTTGCAATATCAAGATTTTTTTTAATTTTTTTTTTTTTTTTTCACAAAATTGTCATATTAGCAGGTTATTTCTCACACACAGCATATGCATACCACAAATTACACCCCAAAACACATTCTGCTATTACTCCTGAGTACGGCGATACCACATGTGTGAGACTTTTACACAGCGTGGCCACATACAGAGGCCCAACATGCAAGGAGCACCATCAGGTGTTCTGGAGCACCCGGGACAATTCTGACATTTCTCTCCTACATGTAAAAATCATCATTTATTTGCTAGAAAATTACATAGAACCCCAAAACAATATATATGTTTTTTTAGCAAAGACCCTAGAGAATACAATGGCGGTCGTTGCAACTTTTTATCTAGCACGGTACTTGCGCAGCAATTTTTCGAACGTGTTTTATTTGGAAAAAAAATGTTTTGTGCTTTACAAAAAACAAAACTGTAAATTTAGCCCAATGTTTTTGCATAATGTGAAAGATGAAGTTACGCCGAGTAAATAGATACCCAACATGTCACGCTTCAAAATTGCACACACTCGTGAAATGGCGCCAAACTTCGCTACTTAAAAATCCCCATAGGCTTTAATTTTGTTTACTGGTTACATGTTTTGAGTTACAGAGGAGGTCTAGGACCAAAATTATTGTTCTCGCTCTAACGTTCGCAGCGATACCTCACATGTGTGGTTTGAACACCGTTTTCATATGTGGGCGGGACTTACGTATGCGTTCGCTTCTGCGTGCGAGCACACGGGGACAGGGACGCTTTAAAAAAAAAAATATATATATTTTATTGTTCATTTTACTTTATTTATTTTAGTTTGACCCTTTTTTTCCCCCAAAAAATTTTTTTGATCACTTTTATTCCTATTACAAGGAATGTAAACATCCCTTGTAATAGGAATATGGCATTACAGGTCCTCTTTACAGTGAGATATGGGGTCAATAAGACCCCACATCTCACCTCTAGGCTGGAAAGCCTGAAATAAAAAAAAAAACGATCCTGGCTTTGATCGTAGCGAGTATCGCAGGGTATTGTTGGGTATCGCAGGGTATGGCAGAGTATCGCAGGGTATTGCAGAGTATCGCCGGGTATTGCAGAGTATCGCAGGGTATGGTAGAGTATCGCAGAGTATCGCCGGGTATTGCAGAGTATCGCCGGGTATTGCAGAGTATCGCCGGGTATCGCCGAGTATCGCAGGGTATCGCAGGGTATGGCAGAGCATCGCAGAGTATCGCAGGGTATTGCAGGGTATGGCAGGGTATGGCAGAGTATCGCAGGGTATGGCAGAGTATCGCAGGGTATGGCAGAGTATCGCAGGGTATGGCAGGGTATCGCAGGGTATGGCAGAGCATCGCAGAGTATCGCAGGGTATTGCAGGGTATGGCAGGGTATGGCAGAGTATCGCAGGGTATGGCAGAGTATCGCAGGGTATGGCAGAGTATCGCAGGGTATGGCAGAGTATCGCAGGGTATGGCAGGGTATGGCAGAGCATCGTAGGGTATGGCAGAGCATCGCAGGGTATGGCAGAGTATCGCAGGGTATGGCAGAGTATCGCAGGGTATTGCGGGGTATGGCAGAGTATTGCGGGGTATGGCAGAGTATTGGGGGGTATGGCAGAGTATTGGGGGGTATGGCAGAGTATTGGGGGGTATGGCAGAGTATTGGGGGGTATGGCAGAGTAGTGGGGGGTATGGCACAGTATTGGGGGGGATGGCAGAGAATCCATCCATGCTCAGCCATCCCTCCATACCCTGCAATACCCAGCAATACACTGCAGGCTATTGCTGGGTATTGCAGGTTATGGAGGGATGGCTGAGCATGGATGGATGGATGGATCGGTGGTGGCAGAGCAGGCTGTGGGCACTACAGATCCCGCCTACAGCACTGCTGCCACCGATCCCTCCCCCTCTCCTCTCATACTGTACCGATCGGTACAGAGAGAGGAGGAGAGAGGAACCGGCGTCATCAAATGACGCCGGTTTGCTTACATGTGATCACTCCGTCATTTGACGGAGCGATCACGTGGTAAACGGCCGCGATGAGCGGCCGTTTACCGTGATCCATGATCCGCCGGGTCCTCTGGACCCGGCGATCATGGATGCTCTCGAGTGCGCGCACCAGGGGGCGCGCAAGAGCAGAATTCTGTGAGGCCGTTAATTAACGGCCTCCCAGAGTTAAGCAACCGCCCTGTAGCCGTTTTTCGGCTATGGGCCGGTTGCTAACTGGTTAAACACCCTTCCTGCCCAGACCAATTTTCAGCTTTCGGTGCTCTCACAATTTGAATGACAATTACTCAGTCATGCAATACTGTACCCAAATGAATTCTTTGTCCTTTTTTTTTCCCACAAATAGAGCTTTCTTTTGGTGGTATTTGATCACCTCTGGGTTTTTTTATTTTTTGCGCTATAGATGAAAAAATACAGAAAATTTTGAAAAAAAACGCATTTTTCTTTGTTTCTGTGATAAAATTTAGCAAATTATTAATTTTTCTTCATAAATTTTGGCCACAATTTATACTGCCACATATCTTTGGTAAAAATAACCCAAATTAGTGGATATTATTTGGTCTTTGTGAAAGTTAGAGAGTCTACAAACTGTGGTGCGAATCATACAAAATTTATCACATCTGATGACCCATCTCATTGCTTGTGACCCGAACAAGCCAGGAAAGTACAAATACCCCCCAAATGACCCCTTTTTTGAAAGTAGACATTCCAAGGTATTTAGAAAGAGGCATGGTGAGCTTTTTGATGTTGTAATTTTTTCCCACAATTCTTTGCAAAATGTATAATTTTTTTATTTTTTATTTTTTTCCACAAAATTGTCATTGTAATAGGTTATTTCTCTCACATGGCATGTGTATACCACAAATGACACCCCAAAATAAATTCTGCTACTCCTCCTGAGTAATGCGATGCCACATATGTGGGACTTTTACACAGCCTGGCCACTTAGAGAGGCCCAAAATGCAGGGAGCGCCATCACGTGTTCTAGGAGCATAAATTACACATCTAAATTATTTACTACCTATTACACTTTTGAAGGCACTGGAGCACCAGGACAATGACACGTGACACTGACGTGGCACTGATGACAGGTGGCACTGATACGTGGCACTGATGACACATGACACTGATGACAGATGGCACTAATATGTGGCACTGGTGACAGATGATACGTGGCACTGATATCATGTGGCACTAATACGTAGCACTGATGAGAGATGGCAATAATACGTGGCACTGATGACAGATGGCACCGAAACGTGGCACTGATGACACGTGGCACTGATGACAGATGGCACTGATACGTGGCATTGATGACACTTGACACTGATAACAGATGGCACGTGACACTGATACGTGGCACTGATGACAGATGGCACTTATACATGGCACTGATGACAGATGGCACTAATATGTGGCACTGATAACACGTGATACTGATATGGCACTGATGACAGATGGCACTGACGTGGCACTGATGACACGTGGCACTGATGACACGTGGCACTGATGACAGATGGCACTTATACATGGCACTGTGGACAGGTGGCACTGTGGACAGGTGGCACTGTGGACAAGTGGCACTGGGGACAGATGGCACTGGGGACAGGTGGCACTGGGGACAAATGGCACTGGGGACAGGTGACATTGGGGACAGATGGCACTGGGGACAGATGGCACTGGGGACAGGTGGCACTGGCAGATGGCACTGGGGACAGTTGGCAGTGGGGACAGTTGGCAGCGGGGACAGATCGCACTTTATTTTATTTTATTTTTTCTATTTTACTTACGGCGCCGCTGCAGCCGTTCATCTCTCCCTCCACACATGCTATCTGTGTGAGGAGGGAGAGCGGCGCTGAGAGATGATCTCATATGTTTACATATGAGATCATCTCTCATTGGACACGCTGATCGCGCTGTAAACGGCCGCTGTGATTGGCCGTTTACAGCGATCTGTGACTGGCTGTGTCCGACGGACACGGCCAGCACAGAACTTCTCTCAGGAGCGCGCATTAGGGAAGTAAACATGAGGACATCCAGGGACATCCTCCCTGCAGGGAGTGCGTCCGCGCTGCAGCCGTCTTTCGGCTATATAGCGCGGGCACGAAGTGGTTAAAGAACATGTAGTCCATTAGAGTGTAGAAGCATAAGATGAGTGCTCTCTACCAAGACTTGTTTTTAACGCATATTTTTACTTATCACCAAAATGTTTCAGTAATGTGATCTAAGGGAGGTCCAGGGCTCCCATTGATTATAAAACGGGTCGTAGTTCCCTCTCTATGGGCCATAATTTGTTCATATCTGTAGGTTTCCTCTATCTGTTTAATTACTTCACTGACATTTGGGGACATATCAGATTTCCATTTTCTGGTAATTATTAATATATGGCTGCCAAGAGACTATTACATTACTATTGATCTGAGTGTTTGCTCAGAATGGCTTGCTCAACAGTACCTCTCGTGAAAAATCCCATACAGTGCCTTGCAAAAGTATTCACCCCTGTCATGGTTATGCAATAGAGTTGTCTGCTTACCTGTCTCCATGTGTTCATCTCTAGAGACCAGCCGACCATCACCTGACTGCTTTTATAATCCCTCCTCTGGCAGGGCTCCACCCTAGCTCCTATCACAGGACTCTATATTAACCTGTGCACTGCAGGCCAACCCTGCTGATCAACTTTTGTGTGTTTGGCTTTCTGTTACCTGCCGTGTGCTCTTCTGTTGTTCCGTTACCGACTTTGGCGTGTCCCTGACTATCCCCGTTTGCCTGTGACCCTGACCTTCTGGCGTGTCCCTGACTATCCCTGGTTGCCTTTGACCCTGAACCTTTGGCGTGTACCTTGCTGTCCTTGTCTGCTTGTGGCCCTGATCTTGGCTTATCCCTCACTATCCCTGTCCTCCTGTTACCTACTGTGGGTGTGAGCTGGGGGACTCTGGGGGTCGCGACCTGGAGCCAGTTGCAGCCCAGTCCATCCTCACCACTAGAGGCTCTGGTGAACACCAGCTGGCTCTTAGACTCCGCGCCCCAGGGAATCTTATGCTCTAAGCCCGGTGGGATCCGTCAAGGTGTCCTGCGGCCCTGTCTTCCGTACCACCTTGACTCCAACCGGTGCAATCTGCCATAGGGTCCACTACCTTGCGGTGCACTCCTGATCCCTACGGTGTGCATCTGTCACCTAGCCCCAGGGTGATCTGACAGTTCGATCAGCCCTGGACCCGGCAGACGTGCTGCTTCCGGCAGATGATCCTTTGCAGGGCATAGTTGGGAGACTCGAGACCCAGGAATCCAATCAGACTCAGGTGATGCGATTCCTTCAAGATCTGGCTTCCCGCTTCGAGCAGCTGCAGGCTTCCTTGGGAGACCAAAACCCGCAGCCTCAAGTACAGCCAGCAGCTGCACCTATCGCACCAGTCTCATCCACGCATTCATATTTACTGCCAGCTCCGTCACGTTTCTCTGGGGACTCCAAGGCCTGCAGGGGCTTCCTCAGCCAATGCACCATTCATTTTGAGCTCCAGCCTCAAAACTTTCTGTCTGATCGGACAAAGGTTGCCTATATCATTTCCCTCCTCTCCGGTGAAACTTTAGCTTGGGCTGCCCCCCTGTGGGAAAAAAATGATCCGGTGGTTTCCAGCCTGTCTGACTTCTTGAAGCTCTTTCGAAATATCTTCGAGGAGCCAGCTCGGGTTTCTTCTGCGGCTAGTGCCCTTTTACGCCTTCGCCAAGAATCTCGTTCAGTGGGACAATATGCACTTCAGTTCCGTATCCTCACGGCTGAGTTGAGCTGGAACAATGAGGCCCTGGTCGCAACCTTTTTACATGGCCTCTCTGACCGAGTGAAGCATGAATTAGCAGGAAGAGCTATCCCCGCCGGTCTGGACGATGTCATTTCCTTATGCAGGCAGATTGACATTCGTTTCCAGGAGAGGTCCTTAAAAAAAAGATGCCAGCACCCCCTAGGTCCTAGTCAGCCTGAACTCCTTACCCGTCGCCCAGTGGAGCATCCCCTGCCTGCTGAGGAACCCATGCAGCTGGGCTGGACCAGACTAACCCCCGAAGAACGTGCAAGATGCAGAACTCTGGGCTTGTGTCTTTATTGTGGGGGCAAGGGTCATTTTCGTGACTCCTGCTCGCTTCGTCCGGGAAACGATTGGGTCTAATACATTTGGAAGGTGGAGTATTGGACCCAGAAACATCACCTTCTCGTCTTCTTCTTCCGGTGTTCCTCCATGTAGGCACTTCTCCCCAATCGGTCCTAGCATATCTGGACTCCGGGGCTGCTGGCAATTTTATGGACTGGAGAACTGCTTCTTCTATGAAGCTTACCCTTTCTCCCCTCACTACACCACTGGTAGTTTTGGCTATTGATGGCACAGTGCTCCCAGGGGGCCCTATCCATTTTCAGACGCTACCCATTAGGATGTCGGTAGGGATACTCCACCAGGAGTGGATTTCCTTCCTCATTCTACCAAAGGCCTCTACCCCCATTGTATTGGGCCTTCCTTGGCTACAGCTCCACTCTCCACATGTGGACTGGGTCTCTGGACAGATCCTGGCTTGGGGTCCTTCGTGTTTCTCATCCTGTCTTCTCAAGGTGGCCCCCAAGGGGAAACTACCCATTGCTACCACATCTGTATCATCTGATCTTCCCGCGGCTTACGGTGATTACCGGGATGTGTTCTGTAAGAAGTCTGCTGAGGTGCTTCCTCCCCACAGATCTTTTAAATGGGGCTATTGATCTTGTCCCTGGAGCAACCATTCCCAGGGGTCGTACCTACCCTCTGTCCATTCCATAGACCCAGGCCATGTCTGAGTATGTCGCCGAGAATCTGGAGAGAGGTTTCATCCGGAAATCCTCTTCGCCTGCAGGAGCAGGGTTCCTTTTCATTGTCAAAAAAGATGGTACCCTCAGACCCTGCATCGACTATAGAGGTTTAAACGCAGTGACTATCAAAAACCGTTACCCCTTACCTCTAATATCTGAGCTATTCGACAGGTTGAAGGGGGCTTCCATCTTCACTAAGTTGGATCTCAGAGGTGCATACAATCTTATTAGAATAAGAGAGGGTGACGAATGGGAGACTGCATTTAACACTAGGGATGGGCATTACGAATACCTGGTTATGCCTTTTGGGTTGTGTAATGCTCCTGCTGTGTTCCAAAACTTTGTCAATGAAATCTTCAGTGATCTACTGTACCAGTTTGTTGTCATTTATCTGGATGACATTCTCATCTTTTCCGAAAATCTGCCTGCTCACAGAAACCATGTCCGCACCGGACTTCAGTGCCTTAGAGAGAATAATCTCTATGTCAAGTTGGAGAAAAGTTCCTTTGAATGTTCTGAGGTTCTGTTTCTGGGATGTTTTGTTTCTAGTTTGGGTCTTCGCATGGATCCCGGAAAGGTCTCAGCCATTACCAACTGGCCCCTTCCCGCTAGCCTCAAGACCACACAGCGCTTTCTTGGCTTCACAAATTATTACAGGCAGTTCATAAGGAATTACTCTTACATCGCCGCGCCTATTATCGCTTTGACCAAGAAGGGTGCGAATGTTAAGGACTGGCCTCCCGAGGCTGTCTCCGCGTTTCACAATCTGAAACAGGCCTTTGTCTCGGGACCTCTCTTGAGGAGACCAAATCCTGGGGACCCATTTTTTATCGAAGTAGATGCTTCTTCGATAGGGGTGGGAGCTGTGCTTCTTCAGCTCTTTGAGAAGAAATGTCAACCATGTGCGTTCTTCTCCAAAAAAAATTCTCAGGCAGAGAGAAATTATGCCATTGGTGATTGGGAACTTCTCGCAATTAAATTGGCGTTGGAGGAGTGGTGTCATCTCTTGGAAGGTTCCCCTCACTCCATAACGATCTTTACTGATCACAAGAATCTACAATACCTACAGAATGCTAAACGTCTGAACCCCAGACAGGCCAGGTGGAGTCTCTTCTTTTCCTGTTTTAAATTCACGATCACGTACAAACCTGGTTCCTGCAACGGTCGGGCTGATGCGCTCTCTAGGTCATTTGACACTTTGGACGAGGAGTCCACCCCTGATCCTGAGCCGATCATTCCTACCTCTTGCATTGTTGCCCATTCTACCACCCTGGAATCAAAAATTCCTCCTGGCAAGACCTTTGTTCCCATGGAGCTAAGATCCTTCGTTGGGGACATGATTCCAAGGTGGCAGGTCATGCTGCCCATAGCAATTTAACACCGCATCAAAAAGATCCTCAACATACCACTAGGTAAGGGCTGCAACAGTCAGGTAAGGTCTTTTAAAAAAAAAAAGAGCACTTTCCAGAAAAACGAGACTAAAAAAACTTTCCTTTTTTTTTTTTTCTCTTTCTCTTCTTTTCTCTCTCTCTCTCTTACCCAGCCCGCATCACGGCTCATCACGGGTCCCAAGATAGGAGGTCGGGGGGTCATAGAAGTTCGGGTCACTCCCACTCCTCATCAGCCTATGCTTCACGCAGTGGCCAGAGGTCACCCCGACATTCCACAGACAGATATGTCTCGGCACAAAAATCAGTGTATCCAGGTCAGAAAGCCTGCTGGGTCTGTGGAAAACAAGCCCTCCCAGACAAACTGGTATGTGCCCTATGCCTCCGTGAAGCCGCAGGTGACAAAGAAAAAGACAAACAGGAATCCATGGATTCCATCAAACAGCTAATAAAGGATTCTATCCGTGAGCTAGCGGTAAGTCAAGACCAAGCTGCTCCATCTTCAGGTGAATCAGTGATTACCCCCACCCCGCACCATGATCCTGAAGCACTATCTGAAGACGAAACAGAGTTAGTGGAGGAGAACCCGTCATCTTTTGATTTCGCTCTAGTGGAACCCTTTATTAATGCTGTGAAAGATGCTATCCAGTGGGAGGAGGACCCAGAGCCTCCGGCCAAATCCAAAAAATATTTTCCACACCTTAAAAGAAAATTATCACCCTCCCCCCTAAAGGAAGAGATCAGGGAAGTAATAACAGATGAATGGCAGAAAGTAGATAAAAGGCCTTTGGCCTATAACCGTTTTTCAAAATTGTACCCTTTTTCAGAAACCGACTGTGACGGATCTCGGATGCCTCTTCTGAGAATCTCCGCCAGACCTGTGTCTCCTGTCCTCCAAATGCACCCGCAGCCTGCAGATTCGCCATAACCAGCCCTTAACCCCTCAATCACGAGACAAGCCACACAGGTGTTGAGGGTTAAACATCCAGAGCATAAACTCTTTATTAAGTTTCAAACATACACTTTTAAACACAGTTGGGGACACCCCCTTAGCCTTGTCATAGAGGGGGTAGGGGACAAGGAAGAACCAATGGAAACTCAACACTTGTGTATTCAAACAGCTACAGTTGAAACACAAAGGGATTATGATAAGCAGGCAGCCCCTCCTAACAGATCCCCTGCTGGGAGATGTCTCCAGTCCAGACCTTTCGTCTACATGCCATGACCCAACACAATTAACACAGCAACAAGAGGGGGGGGGGGTGGGGGGGGAGAAGGGATGCAGCATTACATCGCATTATCTCAATGGCACTTTGTCCCCAAGTCTCTCCCAAGTCCATTCTGGGCCATAGTCTGTGGGTAGGAGGCCAACGCAGAGCCCCTTCCAAAACACACAGTGACAGTGGGTTCTGTCACATTTCTCCCCTTTTAAAACCAGACTAACCAGGTCCTTGACCCTCAACTGGTCTGGACCTGCGTTAGTCACAAATTCCCACCCCAGGCAAACAGAAAAAGAAACAGTGCGACTCTGGCGCTGGGGAGCAAAACCGCACATACGGTCTCCCGTGAATAAAAACAACCGATTTAGAGCAGGACTGCCTGTCCGCACTCCCATGAGACGGGGCCTGGTTGCATGTATTGGGGGGAGCTGAATAATCCTCTGCCCCGATGCCAGCGCTTCAGCTGGTAGGGAGCATGGGCTGGTAGTGCTAAGCCTTTGAGGAAGAAAAGGAACTTGCTCTTCTCCTGGTGTAGTTACCAGCCGCTGGGGAGGTATCTTGCAGGGACCATCTCCCAGACTCTCCATCTCTTTTTCTGATGCTGGGCAGAGACCAACAGCGCTCTGCCCCGTAGCCAGCGCTTCTGCTGGGGGGACATATGCAAAGATATTCAGCTGCTGAAGAGGGGGAAGGGTTTTTTCCCCTCCCGGTTTTGTGACCAGCTGCTGGGGCAACTTTTGACAGGGGCCATCTCCCAAACCCTCCAAAAACATACTGAGGGCTGGGCAGGGGCCAGCGGCACTCTGCCCCATAGCCAGCGCTTCTGCTGGGGGGATAAACACTGGGGTAGTGTCCAAGTGCTGGGGAAGTAGAATGGCTTTCTCCATTCCCGGTGGGGATTTCCGCTGCTGGGGAAACAGCTCCCGAAGATCATCTCTCGGACTCTCCGGATCCAATTCTGAGGGTGGGCAGAGGCCACCGGCACTCTGCTCCCTCGCCAGCGCTTCTGCTGGGGATATAAACACTGGGGTAGTGTCTAATTGCTGGGGAGGGAGAATGGCTTTCTCCACTCCCGGTGGGGATATCTTCTGCTGGCAAAACAGCTTACTGAGGTCATGTCCCAGACTCCCTGGATCTAACAGTGAGAGTGGGCAGAGGCCAGCGGCACTCTGCCCTGTAGCCAGCGCTTCTGCTGGGACACCGGATGCGATACTCTGGACTTGCTGCTGAGCCCCATCTACCAGCCTTCCAGCGCCCGTCTCAACTCCCCCTTCTGAGACTTTTATGCCATTAGCTTGTCTCGCTGCCTGGGGAACCTCCGATGCCTTCCGGCATTCAAGCACTCGCAGTGCCCTCTGTATCATCGCCGCTTCTTCCATTGTGGTTAGAACGGGAAAACGTAGGGGTACCCCTGGCCCCATTTGCTCTGCATCTTCGCGACTGTCCGCTTTTTCTCCCAGACAGTCCCAGGCAACGTGAGCCATGCCGGGCTGCTGATCACCGTCAAACAGCCGCTTGTAGGCAATCTCGAGCTCCCATTCCTGCTCAACCAGGAACTCCAATTCCTCCAGGTCACATGCCTCTTCTGGGAGGTCCAGCACCTCATCTCGGAAGTCCAGGATGTCTTCCAGCCGCCACTCCTCGATGCTCCCAAAGTCTGGGTCTCCGTACATTTTTTTATGGAGCAGCCCCACGCTGCCGTAGCCAACGCCTTCTGTCGGGCTGCCATCTGCTGTACCTGGCCACAGTTGAGCCGCAAACCACCGGAGGGCTCTGTAGCTGGCGTCCAGCCTCATCTCCTCCCGGACCAATCTTCCGAGCTCCGTCTTCCAATCATCTCGCGGTTGTTCCCTCAGAAACACCTCTCGTGCACGGTACTGCGTCCAGTACATCTCTGTAGAGGAGGGAAGGATCTTCCCCTGATGGTGCCGTTTGTGGCTTAGCATCTCTTGCCAGAGTTGCCGGCGGATCACATCCTCCCAGCCGAGCATGGTGTGCTCTGTCGCTGGTCCCCGATGTTGCTTCCGCATGCCTTGCAGCCTCCTCCCGAACTCCGCTCTCATGCTGGCTGGTCCCCATATTGCTTCTCGATGGCTGCCCGGATCTTGCATCCCGGTGGTGATTTGGATGTCCTGGACTGCAGGAGACTTCCCACTGCTTCCACCACTGTGACGGAACTCGGATGCTTCTTCTGAGAATCTCCGCCAGACCTGTGTCTCCTGTCCTCCAAATGCACCCGCAGCCTGCAGATTCGCCATAACCAGCCCTTAACCCCTCAATCACGAGACAAGCCACACAGGTGTTGAGGGTTAAACATCCAGAGCATAAACTCTTTATTAAGTTTCAAACATACACTTTTAAACACAGTTGGGGACACCCCCTTAGCCTTGTCATAGAGGGGGTAGGGGACAAGGAAGAACCAATGGAAACTCAACACTTGTGTATTCAAACAGCTACAGTTGAAACACAAAGGGATTATGATAAGCAGGCAGCCCCTCCTAACAGATCCCCTGCTGGGAGATGTCTCCAGTCCAGACCTTTCGTCTACATGCCATGACCCAACACAATTAACACAGCAACAAGAGGGGGGGGGGGGGGGGAGAAGGGATGCAGCATTACATCGCATTATCTCAATGGCACTTTGTCCCCAAGTCTCTCCCAAGTCCATTCTGGGCCATAGTCTGTGGGTAGGAGGCCAACGCAGAGCCCCTTCCAAAACACACAGTGACAGTGGGTTCTGTCACACCGACGCACAGTTGTTTGATGCTGTCCCTATGGTAGACGCTTCAATTATGAGACTGGCCAGGAACACAACACTCCCCTTGGAGGACGCGGTCTCCTTTAAGGATGTCCTGAACCGAAGAATAGATTCAGACTTGAAAAAATCCTACCAGGCAACGGGGGGGGGCATGTAAACCAGCAGTCGCCCTAACCTCCATTTCCAGAGCCACGAGAGTATGGTCAGACAACATTGAGACAGCCCTCAGACAAGGCGTGGACGTGGAAGAAATTATTAAAGCACTGGATGAGCTGAAATTAGCCTCAGATTTCATGGCGGAAGCCGCCATTGACATTATAAAATGTTCCTCTAGGGCCATGTTATATTCCATAACGGCCAGAAGGGCGTTGTGGCTTAAGCCATGGGCGGCCGACCCCACCTCAAAGCAATCATGGTGCCGTATCCCGTACAATGGAAAAGCATTATTTGGTGACAAGATGGATGCAGCAATCACCCAGGTCACGGGGGGGAAGAGTGGCTTAATTCCTCAAGACAGAAGCAGGAGAAAGAGGTTTGTGTCGCGCCTGACAAACCAAAGATCAAAAGACTCCAGATCCTACCGCCCGGGTAGGGAGTATAGAAGAGGCTGGAAGGGGTCACAGGCAGCTTTCCTGAAGACGGGAAAACCCAAGGCCTCAACATCCACGACAGAGGGCCAGAAGTCCTTTTGACTCTCTGCCCACCCAGACCGGGCCGGTAGGTTCTCGACTTGGGGCATTCGTCCAGGTTTGGGTGGAAAATTGTACAGATCAGTGGGCAGTGTCCACGGTTCAGCGGGGTCATCACTGGAGGTTCAAAAGACACCCCCCCCAACGCCTATCCTTTCAGCCCACCCCAAAATTCCGGCCTCCAGGGAAAAAAGAGAAGCTCTGCGGCAATATGTACAAGCTTTGGTGCTTCAGCAGGCCGTGGTACCAGTCCCAGCTTTGGAAGAACACTCAGGGTTCTATTCACCGATCTTCTTGGTCCCCAAAAAATCAGGCGGATGGAGACCAGTACTGGATTTCAAAAAATTAAACAAGTACATCCAGATAGAACATTTCAAAATGGAATCACTAAACACTGTGATTCTATCAGTTCAGCCGGGGGATTGGATGGCCTCTATAGATCTTCAAGATGCCTATCTCCACATTCCGGTCCAGAAACAGTTGCAACCCTTCCTACGTTTCAAAATAGGGGACTTGCGCCTCCTGTTTCGATGTCTCCCCTTTGGGATCTCGACAGTCCCGAGGACTTTTACCAAGGTGTTAGTGGCGATTTTAGCTCCCCTACGGGAAGAGGGGATCCGAGTGTTAAACTACTTGGACGATATCCTAATATTGTCCCAACACAGGGAGAGTCTGGAAGAACATGTGCAAAAGGTCCTGAACACATTAGGCAAGTTTGGATAGCTGGTGAACCATTCCAAAAGTCAACTGATTCCCACCCAGAGGATGGTATATTTAGGGGCTTTCTTCAACACCCCCGAAAGTGCAGTATCACTACCATCAGGGAAAGTGCCGGCCCTAATAGCCAAGGTGAAAAGGATGCTAGCAGGCCATCGCATACCTGCATCAGATTGCTTGAGCCTACTGGGGTCCCTATCCTCTTGTATCCCCATGGTCAAATGGGCCAGATGGCATCTGCGGGGATTCCAAATAGGGTTCCTATCACAGTGGAAGAAGGACCGCCTAGATCAGGGTATATGGATTACCCCCTCGATGAAGTCCAGTCTTTGGTGGTGGACGAGAACGTCCAATCTTCAAGTACACTGCTCCCTAGGGCCCATCCCGTGGACCGTCCTCACGTCAGATGCAAGTCAAGTGGGCTGGGGAGCACACGTGCAGAGTCAACTGGTACAGGGAAGGTGGCAATTCAACCCAGTCAATATTGTGTCCAACATCTTGGAAGTAAGGGCAGCATGGATGGCATTACAGAACCTGGCCCCCTATCTCAGGGGAAAATCTATACTACTTCGGATGGACAACAAGGCGGCGGTAGCCTACGTCCAAAACCAGGGTGGAACACACAGCAAATCCCTTCTCAGCGAGGTGACGCCCATCCTGAACTGGGCCGAGAAGAATTTAATCGACTTACGGGCTTCTTACATTCCAGGGCCCGAGAACCAGCTAGCCGATCAGTTGTCGAGAACCTTTGTCGACAACAACGAGTGGTCTCTCAATCAGGAAACTTTCTGGTGGATATGCCAACAGTGGGGCACTCCCCAAATAGATCTCTTCGCCTCTCTCCTCAATACGAAAACACCCTGATTTTTCTTAAGGTTCCCTTCACCAGGGTCAGCGGGGGTGGACGCCCTGATTCAGCCTTGGGACTTCCAGAAGGGGTATGCGTTCCCGCCAACTCCCATGATATTGAGGTTTCTCCAGAGACTGACGTCAGAGAAGGTCACAGTTCTGGAAGTAATCCCATACTGGCCCAAAAGACCATGGTTCGCGCTGCTAGTCAAGATGGCCATGTGCAAGCCTCTCCGTCTTCCATACAGGAACAACCTACTGTCACAGGGCGATCTCTCTCACCAACACCCAGAAATCCTGGATCTGAGGGTATGGAAATTGAGCGGGAAAGGCTGGACAAACTAGGGTGTGCACCTAGTGTCATCCGAACATTGTTGCAGGCTAGGAAAGCCACCACCAACTCCACATACTACAGAATATGGAGGAAATTCACAGAGATGGCTGAAGCTAATCAGTTTGACCTCCTGGAGCCGGGGGTACAGAATATTCTCCTGTTTCTGCAGGCTGATCTGGATTTAGGTCTAGGCCTAAACACCTTGAAGGTTCAAGTCTCAGCCCTCTCAGCTCTGACAGATACACGCTGGGCACTGAACCCTTTGGTGGAACGCTTCTTAAAAGCGGTACTAAGGCTTCGGCCTCCCAGAAAGACTCTGTACCAAAAATGGGACCTAACGACAGTACTCAATGTTTTATCAAGCCCTCCTTTCGCCCCCACAGAGGAATGTTCTCTGGGGGATATCACCATGAAAACGGTATTCCTAATCGCCATCACCTCGGGGCGCAGGATATCGGAAATCCAAGCTCTAGGAGCTCAAGAACCTTACACCACCTTTTTCCCGAATAGGGTGGTCCTGCAACCCATCCATCAGTTCGTCCCGAAGGTACCTTAAATCTATCACCTTAGTCACGAATGGGTTCTACCAACTTTCGAGGAGGAACCATCCTC
The DNA here is from genome assembly GCA_028564925.1 of Lithobates sylvaticus. Lineage (NCBI taxonomy): Eukaryota > Metazoa > Chordata > Amphibia > Anura > Ranidae > Lithobates > Lithobates sylvaticus. Next base: position 91,997,619 of record CM053037.1, read on the forward strand.
CACAAAGCTTCATGAGCTAGACGTAGCCAGATCCCTGAAACACTACTTGAGGTTAACACAACAGTTCCGGAAAGATCAAAGGCTGTTTATCATCAGCAAGGGCGCAAAGAAGGGGAAAGCGGCATCAAAAACAACCCTGGCAAGCTGGATCGTTAGGCTAATACAAAGGGCATACCGGGCTAGTGGTCTTTCTGCTCCAGATGCGGTCAATGCACATTCAACACGAGGGATGGCCGCCTCTTGGGCAGCTTTGGCACGGGTCTCCCCGGAGACGATCTGTCGGGCAGCCAGCTGGTCATCATTCAGCACTTTCATGTCCCACTATAGTGTGGACCCAGCAGCTCTTACTTCCCGAGATTTTGGGAAAAAAACCTTGCAACTTTCTGTACTGTAGCTGTTATTAAAATTATTATTGCAGTACCCTCCCTGTAAGCGAGTTATTAACCATTGGTATGCTGCCATGGAGGCACCAGGAAAACGGAAAATTGAATACTTACCTTCCGTAATTTTCCTTTCCTGGTGCCTACCCATGGCAGCATACACCCTCCCTTCAATAATCCTTAAGAGGTTTGGAGGCTAGTTACAAGAATACTGACAGGGGGGCTTGACACTCTTATTTCTAGAGTTTGAAGTGGTCCTGTGGGTTGGTTGGGGGCAGGGCAACCAACCATTGGTATGCTGCCATGGGTAGGCACCAGGAAAGGAAAATTACGGAAGGTAAGTATTCAATTTTCCGTTATTCATCCCACTAAAGTCAATACTTTGTAGAGCCATATTTTGCGGCTATCCCAGCTCCAAGTCACTTTGGATAAGTCTCTATGAGCTTGCCACATCTTACCACTGGGATTTTGCCCATTCCTCTTTTCAAAACTGCTCCAGCTCCTTCAAGTTGGATGGTTGGCGCTTGTGAACAGCAATCTTTAAGTCTGTAAGGTAGAAGGTAGTGGTGCGCTGTATAGAACAATAAAAGTGCACTAGTGCTATGGAGAAAGCGACTAGGTAGACAACCAAGAGGCAGGTAATAATGATAGCGAAGCCTATAAGGGCAAATTGCAGGCTGCAAATGAGAGCTATATCCTAATCCAGTGCAAGTGAAAAAAAGTGCATAAAATGGAGTGTTATTGACTCCAATAGGAGAACGCAAATATAAATAAAACAAAAAATAAAAATAAAACTGTATGTCTATAGCGCGCACCGTACTCGGACGGTTGACACACAGGAGAAGTCCATAAAAGTTCTTTCTGCAAAGATTTAAAATATGGGTGCAATGTTGCATGAACTAAATCCAAAAAATGAAGTGCAAGTGCTAGTAAACACAAATCGGTGGAGTGCTACATTAAGTGGTGGATGATCCGTGCATTTTTCTCCCTGCTGGTTTAGGTGAATGGTGGTCGTTCCTAGTGTGCTGCCCCGGGTCCTATACTGCCTATGGTTTGCGGTGCTGTCTCCTTAAGTATATCCAAACTGGAGGATCTCGCCAATATCATAGGTTTAGGAGAGAGGAAGAATGCCTCATAGTGTAATATTTTATCATGAACAATTTATTAGGTAATAAACAGACAGGTACTCACATTTACAAAAAATGACAGCAAGCAATGTAAAAACGAGCTCCGAGCTCGACTGATGTCCCTTCCGGTGTCACAGTCCCGACGCGTGTTCGTCACGGTCACGTGACTTCATCAGGGGATGACTATAGACATTAGGAAGTGTCCTTAAATACGGTGGTTAAATGATCGGTGCGGCGGCCATTTTCTTGAAGCTCCGGTCGCCGGAAATCAACATACGGCCATCTTTGCTTCCTAGTTGTCGCCGGAAGTATATTTTTTTGGATCTAAAGCCACGGGCGGATGTAAACATCCGTCCTAGTGGCCATGTTTCATTAGCTCGTATGGGCAGAAGTATCCCAGCGGCCATTTTCCTGAAGCTGCGGGATACAATTACACTTAATGTGTGTGGAAAAATTCTAAACGGAATGGTAAAGGGGATTGTCATCAACGTATGGTACCTAAATGCAGTTCACTGGTGTATATTTAAGGCCTATATGTGTAAAAGAATGTTAAAAGAATACTGGAATAAAAGGATACAGCACCGCAAACCATAGGCAGGATAGGACCCGGGGCAGCACACTAGGAACGACCACCAAGGACCCCAAAAAAGACCACCACTATATGCTGTTACCTTACAGCTGTAAGGTAAGGGGACACCCATTCACCTAAACCAGCAGGGAGAAAAACGCACGGATCATCCACCACTTAATGTAGCACTCCACCGATTTGTGTTTACTAGCACTTGCACTTCATTTTTTGGATTTAGTTCATGCAACATTGCACCCATATTTTAAATCTTTGCAGAAAGAACTTTTATGGACTTCTCCTGTGTGTCAACCGTCCGAGTACGGTGCGTGCTATAGACATACAATTTTATTTTTATTTTTTGTTTTATTTATTTTTGCGTTCTCCTATTGGAGTCAATAACACGCCTTTTTATGCACTTTTTTTTACTTGCATTTGCACTTACCAGTCCAGGTCCACGTTTTATACTACATTGTGCATTACTTGTTCATTTTTTTTGTTATTATTGTCACTTATTATTGAGGATCACCTATCATCAGCTTCTCTAGGTGACACCTTTGGCACCTATGCACTGTTCTGAGCATTCGTCTCGGTTGCAAATTGTTCCTATGATTATCCATTCACTCTCCAGCACCTTGCACCTTATCAGTTTATTCATTTTTTTATCTAGTTTCTGACACTGTAATATATTGTTTTTTTACTGTTTTATTCATTCATTTGTGTGTTTTTACTGTACCAGGATACCTGCTTCATTCATTTATTGGTATTATACACCTCCTTATTGCAATTTGCACTGTACTAGGATATTCGTTTTAATCACCAGGCCCATTGGTGTTTTTACCATTTATTGCACTTTGTGTCATTTGCACTGGATTAGGATATAGCTCTCATTTGCACCCTGCACTTTGCCCTTATAGGCTTCGCTATCATTATTACCTGCCTCTTGGTTGTCTACCTAGTCGCTTTCTCCATAGCACTAGTGCACTTTTATTGTTCTATACAGCGCACCACTACCTTCTACCTTACTTATCTTTCGGCTTCAGACATTTGCCTCAGTGTGTGCAGCAGTTACCGTACTCTATTAATCTGAGTTGGTGCAGGGATACCTCTATATATCAATCTTTAAGTCTGACCACAGATTTTCTATTGGATTGAGGTCTGGGCTTTGACTAATTAAACCACTCAAGTATTGCTTTAGCAGTGTATTTGAAGTAATTGTCCTGCTGGAAGGTTAACCTCCATCCTAGCCTCAAATCACACACAGAGTGGTACAGGTTTTGCTCAAGAATATCCCTGTATTTAGCACCATCCATCTTTCCCTCAACTCTGACCAGTTTCCCAGTCCCGACTGCTGAAAAACATCCCCACAGCATGTTTCACTGTGGAGATGGTGTTCTTTGGGTGATGTGATGTGTTTTGGGAGTCTCCCACATGCCTTTTTCGCAAACTCAAAATGTGCCATTTTGCTTTTTGCTGAAAGTAATGTCTTTCTTCTGGCCACTCTACCATAAAGCTCAACTCTATGGAACGTACGGCTTATTGTCGTCCTATGTACAGATACTCCACTCTCTGCTGTGGAACTCTGCAGCTCCTCCAGGGTTACCTTAGGTATCTGTGCTAACTCTCTGGTTAATGCCCTCCTTGCCCGGTCCGTGAATTTTGGTGTGCGGCCATCTCTTGGCAGGTTTGCTGTTGTGCATTGTTCTTTCCATTTGATTATGTGATAGATTTGATGGTGCTCCTAGGGATCATCAAAGATTTGGATTTTTTTTATAACCTACCATACTGGTGACCCCACAATAGGGATAAAACTTTTTCGCAAAAGGGAGTTTACCAAGACTCGTGGCTACTAATTAAAATGAGAAGAAAAGAGGTTTAACCTTAAACTACGTAGAGGGTTCTTTACTGTAAGAGCGGCAAGGATGTAGAATTCCCTTCCACAGGCGATGGTCTCAGCGGGGGGCATTGATAGTTTCTTGAAACTATTAGATAAGCACCTGAACGACCGCAACATACAGGGATATACAATGTAATACTGACATATAATCACACACATAGGTTGGACTTGATGTGTCTTTTTTCAACCTCACCTACTATGTAACTATGTAACCTAACCCTGACTTCTCAACAACATTGTCCCTTACTTGTTTGGAGAGTTCCTTGGTCTTGACGTTAGTGTTTGGTTAGTGGTGCCTCCTGCTTAGGTGTTGCAGCCTCTGGGGCCATTCAAAAAGTTGTGTATATGTAATGACAGATCATGTGACACTTATGACACACGGTCGGATTATCTGACGGAAAATATTCGATGGGAGCTTTTTGTCATCGAACATTTTCCATCGGAATTTCCTTCGCACAAAATTTGAGACCTGGTTCTCAAATTTTCCAACAACAAAATCCGTTGTTGGAAATTCCGATCATGTGTACATAATTCCGACACACAAAGTTCCACGCATGCTTGGAATCAAGCAGAAGAGCCACACTGGCTATTGAACTTCATTTTTCTCGACTCGTTGCACGTGTTGTACATAACCGCGTTCTTGACGCTTGCAATTTCCGACCAACTTTGTGTGACCGTGTGTATGCAAGACAAATTGGAGCCAACATCCGTCGAAAAAAATCCATGGATTTTGTTGTCGGAATGTCCGATCAATGTCCGATCGTGTGTACGGGTGTCAGGTCACCTGAGACTGCTGCGGATTGTACCCAGGGAGATTCAGGACACAGGTCTACTGGATCACTAACACAGATCCCAGTGGGAACTAGAGCATAGATTCCCCAGGGCGCAGAGTCTAAGAGCCAGCAGGTGTTCGCCAGAGCCTCTAGTGGTGAGGATGGACTTCGCTGCAGTCTGGCTCCAGGTCGCGACCCCCAGGGTCTCACAGCTCACGCTCACAGTAGACTACAGGAGAAGGAAGCAGAAGAATGGAACGACAAGGATAGTAAGGGGATAAGGCAGAGGTCAGGGTAAACATGAACAACAGAGTACACGCCAAAGGTTCAGGGTCACAGGCAGACAGGAATCGTTGAGAATACGCCAAGGTCGGTTACGGAGACAAACATAAAGCAGGAACCAGGAAGCCGAACACACCACGGATACACAATGGTTGATCAGCACCACTGGTTTGCAGTGCACAGGTTAATATAGGGTTCCCTGATAGGGCCTGGGGTGGAGCCATGCTTAGAGGAGAGGCTATAAAACCCCCAGGTGAGAGTGGCTGGCCTCTTAGTTGGAACACATGAGGAGAGGTAAGCAAACAGGGAAAGATTACTGCATAACCATGACAGTACCCCCCCTCTTATGAGGCCTCCCCCTCCCCCACCTGGGTCCAGGCTTAACGGGAAACTCCAGATGGAACCTCCTCAACAGATGAGGAGCAAGGACCTCAGATGCAGTGATCCAAGACCTCTCCTCAGGACCAAACCCTTTCCAATGTACGAGGTATTGAAGAATGCCTTTACGGAGTCGGGAATCCAAAACTTGACTAACCACGTATTTTAGACTATCCTCGGAGACCGGAACCGAGGTAGGGAGAGGACGAGAGGACTTGTAGAGGACTAAAGGCTTTTTAGGAATGGTTAAGGGCATAGTAGCAGTAGGGTGAGGCCAGGTTACAGAAGGTCCTGAACAAGAAGCAGAAAGCTCGCTGGGCATGGGCTGGACTGGCATAACTAGTGCAGAGGCCGACTGAATAGTATTGTCAGGTGTAGTGACCATCTCAATCGCATCAGTCCGACTATTGCAGGACACATCCCAGAGATCACTATATACAGCGGGACGAGCAGAAGCTACTGGGATGATGGCAACAGGAGGTTTCTTTTTTGGGGTAACCTTGAGTAGGCAGGAAGAGGAACAGGAGGAACCCCAAGCCAGGATCTGTCCAGCAGTCCAGTCAACGTGTGGGGAATGGAGCCGTAACTAAGGAAGAACTAATATGATAGGAGATGAAGCCTTAGGTAAGACAAGGAAGGATATCCACTCCTGGTGGAGTGTCCCTACTGACATCTTAACAGGAAGGGTCTGGACGCGGATAGGGCCCCCTGGGAGAACAGTGCCATCAATCGCCAAGACCACCAATGGCGTTGTAAGGGGCAAAAGGGTAAGTCTCATGGAGGATGCAGTTTCCCAATCCATGAAATTGGCAGCGGCTCCGGAATCCAGATGTGCTGAGACCGAACGAGAGGAAGTGCCGACATGAAGCAACACAGAAAGGAGAAGACGAGAAGGTGAAGGTGATATTTCAGGGTCTAATACTCCACCTTCCAGATGTATTAGCCCTGAGCGTTTTTCCGGACAAAGAGAACAAGTGTCACGGAAACGACCTTTGGCCCCACAATAGAGGCATAGGCCCAGAGTTCTGCGCCTAGCGCGTTCTTCGAGAGATAACTTGGTCCAGCCCAACTGCATAGGTTCCTCAGCAGGCAGGGGGTGCTCATCGGATCGAAGAGAAGGGACTGGTGTAGTATATTGTGTCTAATATATATATATATATATATGTATACATGTGTATATATATATATATATATATGTTATATATATATTTATTATATGTAGTGTTTTTATTTAGGCATTCTAAAGACAAGTTTATTCTAGGCAGGCCGCTTTGGTAGCCGTTATCTAATTGCGCATATTAAAAGAGGGTTTGTTGGTCAAAGGACAAATGGCCAGACCAGACTTACTCCACATATGAAAGGGAACAGATAATGATTATCTTAATCTAATCAGTATTCACACATGTCAAAGGGGGAATATGCAAGAATGTAAATTGGGGCAGCTTTATAATTACAACTATTCACAGCGTGGGGTTGTCTCCGGTCACTCTGAAAGACCGGGGCAGATCAAAGCATTTAATGGAAACGCCCAATCAAATTGCTCAGACATTCAGTGTGTGTGGGTGATATAACAGGACGTTCAATCTGTTTAGAAGTGTGTGTTCTTACGAAGGCACCCAAGAGTCACATGGTTCCATGGGGCTCTAAATATTTACTAGCACTGTCGTGATATGAACTCTGTTGGATTTTTGTCATCTGTAAGACTGTTCTGTTTTGGAAGTCAATAAAATCTCTCTCTGGGAGAATCGGGTTTTGCTGCGGAGACAATACTTTTAATAACTATATTCCATCTACGAGGAACGACGATTATATTAGATCACTACATTGGTGCCGTTCAAGAGACCAGAAGAGCATTTTCAGGACTTAGTAACAGGAGTCGTTGGTGACAACAATCCGGTCTGGTGGTGACATAAGAAAATCTGATCTACAAAATTTAACAAGTTTTAAAGACCAGAATTGTTCTCTGGAGACTGGATCTTACAATCTGTGTGGTGACAGAAGGCCGTGAGGACCCAGGAAGGAAGTTCTAGGAAACCTAACAATTGGTAAGTGTGCCTTGTTCATTATTTTCTAAATATAATTTTTTTTCTCATTGTATTTTTTACAATGGCTTTGGCTGTGTCTAGTGGGGACAATAGTACTAAGGGAGAGGATGTGAATATATGGCTGTTAAATTATATAAAAAGTCATGGGGGGCCTTACGAGATTCCCCAAGAGTATAGACAGTCATGGGATTTAATGAAATGCTTTTTATCTGATAGTGTCTTTGATAAGAAAACAAAACAAAAGAAACGTAAGGGTATCATTATTCAGGGACTACTGTCTTGTTGTACAGAATTAATAGGGGAGGTTAAAGAAAAAAAGCAGAAAATTCTGGAACAGACTCAGAGATATGAGGAGAAGGAGAAAGGGTTGAATGAGAGGATATCAGATCTCAGGTTACATGCTATCACTACTGGGGAGGCACTGATTGAAAAGGCTAAATTATGTGATGATTTAAGGCGGGTCAATGAGGAATTGTCAGTAAAAATACAAATTGTTGAGAAACAGTTGGAGGAGTGTAAACATGCTGCTAACATTGCTTTTGATAAATTGGCAGAAAAATCAAGTTACCCAGATCAAAATGATACCTCTATAAAGCTTGATACCAAAGATTATAAGCCAATATATCCCTGGGGTGATTTACATGCAGCCCCATGCATACCAGCAGCTCCTACCACTACAACAACTGTATTGAACACTGACGATTCAAGTGAAATTAAATTGATCACAAAACAACTAAAGCCACAGGAGATGGAAGCTATTATAAGAGAGATAGGTCAGGTACCCCGCTATGATGTAAATAGGTTCATGAAATGGTTTTGTGATTTGCAGAGAGTCAGAGACACATACAACTTGAATATTGAGGACCTAGCTAGAATTTTGCAGAAAAGTATAGGCAATGGATTATGGGCACGGGTTTTGCAAAATTGTGGCCAGCGTCATAAAACTAAGGATGTTTTAAAGGAATTATTGAAAGCATTGTATGGTGCGACGACATATGTGTGCTTGTCAGGAAAAATTAAGCAAATGAAGAATGAATGCCCATATGAACTTGCAGATAGAATTAGCAGTGTGATGGAAAATGTCATGACTGGAAATCCCGGTTTTGAACGTGGTGGTTTGGTTCATAGGTCAATGTTATTAGAAGCATTGGATGGTGATGTCAGGGAAGGCATTTTATCTGTTACACCTGATCCTAGTGATTATAGTGATATCTTGGTAAGAGCGGATAATTTGTGGAGGAGAAAGTGTAGAGAAGACAGTCTTGCGGTTGATGCAGCTAGAATTTTTAGAGTCGAGGGGCAGCAAAATAGAGATGATTTAGGACCATGGAGAGGAAGATCTTATAACAATTCAGGTAGTTACAGGAGGCCAGAATCCAGAGAAAAACCTAGTAAACAGCCTTGGGTGCCGTTTAGTGAAATGAGAAGTGAAAGAGATCGTTTGCAGGAGGAGCTATATAAAATACAGGAAGAAATGAAAAGAATAAAAGCAGGAGGGGTCAAAGTAGCAGCAGTAGGAAAGGAAAGTGCTGTGTCCCCCTCTACCAGTCATTGTTAGGGGTTCCGAGCCCCCCACGCCCCTTCTTGCCGATTCTTAACCGATTTAACATTAGATTCCTGGGGGCGGCCCACTGTTGATGTAACATTAGGGGGAACTCGTGTAAATGCGCTGTTAGATAGTGGGGCAGCTATTAGTTTTAGTAAATCAGTTGTCCCTGGAAATGAGAAAATTAAAATAACAGGTGTCACTGGACATTCCATTGAAGCTCCTTTTGTGCGTGGTGTTGAGATGCAAATAGGGGGAGAGAAGTGGGAGTGTGACGTTGTTTGTGAAAATCAGGACATAATTGGTGCTGATGTCTGTGTACAGCAGGGTTTGGTGGTTGATCTTGCAAACATGAAGTTGTGGATAATGTCGGAAAATGACGGATTGGGTCATGTGTGGCATCCTCCCATGGAATTAGTAACAGCAGCAGTGAAGCCCGTTGGTGTGTTACATGGAGATTGGGATCCCTGTTGGGATAGTCTGATGGGTGAATTTGAAGACATAATGGCTAAACATAAACAAGATTGTGGTAGGATGAATACAATGATTTTATTGGAAGGATTTGATCCTGCACCTGTTAAGCAATACCCAGTTCCGAAAGAGGCCATTAAACCTATAACAGAAGCTATAAAACAATTGGAGGCGCAAGGTACATTAAAAAGGGGTGCATCAGTTTGCAATTCGCCAGCCTGGCCAGTCATCAAGCCCGATGGGTCGTTCAGGCTGACGATAGATTACCGTGCCTTAAACAAATATGCTAAAAGTATGGCACCTGTGGTGGCAGCTTACCCTGAAATGATTGCCAAGTTGACACCAGAAATGAAATGGTTTACGGTCATTGATATCAGTAACAGTTATTGGAATTTACCCCTTGACCCAACATGTCAATACAAAACAGCCTTCAGCTGGGCGGGCCTTCAATATTATTGGACAGTTCTTCCACAAGGCTACAAAGACAGTGCAGCAATATTTCACTCACATATGAAAGAAGTGATTGATAAGTTTTCAAAACCTGAAAGAGTAATTTCATATGTTGATGACATTTTGATTGGGTCAGCCTCTATGGAGGAGCACGTGAACGATGTGAGTGAAATGTTATTGCTTTTGAGAGAAGCAGGTTTGAAAGTTAATCCAAAGAAAATACAATTGGGGAAGCAGGAAGTCCAATTTCTGGGTGTTACTGTAGCACAGTCAGGGCGGAGTATCAATGGACAAAGGGTTGAGCTAATAGCTAAACTACCTTTGCCCACTGATGAAAAAAGTCTGAGACAGATCTTAGGCATGACAGGTTTCTGTAGGGAGTTTGTGCCTCATTATGCATCATTAACAGAGTGTTTGTATGATCTGCTGAAGCAAGATGAATGGATATGGAAATCAGAGCACACACAAGCTATTGAAGCGTTAAAGGAAACTTTAGGCAATGCCCCTTCATTAGCATCACCAGACCCCAACAAAGAATTCAGACTCTATCCACATGTAGGCCTTAGCACTTTGTCCGTTGCACTTACCCAAGATTATTTTGGAAAACAAAGACCTTTAGCCTATGCATCACGTTTACTATCATCTGTAGAACAAAAGTATCCTTTATGTACTCGTATGGTGCTGTGTTGTTATTGGGCAATCAACAAATTCAGATACTTGACAGGTACACAAAGGGTCATCATTGCTAGTCATCACACTCCTATAGTCATGTTAGCCAATGGGAAATGGAAAGAAGCGGATGTGAATTGTAAAAGGCTGGCCAGATGGACTACAGCTTTATTGTCAGAGAATATTGAGGGTTTGATGTTAAAGGAACCTAGTGTCCTGATTGGTGGATTGATGATTGAAGGTGAAGCTCATGAATGTCAAGTACAAGGAAGTAGTTTGCAACACAGAGTTTTTACTGCCGTATCCAAACCCTTTGACCTTGAAAGTGACTGCTGGTACATTGATGGTTCTTCTTATTATAAAGATGGAAGTAGAATCTCAGGATTTGCTGGTGTTTGTGTAAAAGATGGCGAGGTTCAGAGACAATTTTCATATTCATGTAGAGCTCGTTCTGCACAATATGTGGAAATAGCAGCACTTCTGCAAGTTCTCAGTGAATTAAGAGACGATGGTGGAGTTGTTAACATTGCTTCTGACTCAGACCAGGTATGCAAGGGTGCAGTTGTCTATCTTTCATGGTGGAATGTGATGGGTTTTAAAGGAACAGATGGAAGTGAGATAAGATATGCACCCTTATGGAAAATGATAGAGGAGGAAACACAATTCTTTTCAAAAATCAATATCCGAAAGGTACAGGCCCACAAAAAGCAAACAACCGAGCACTACTGGAACAATACGGTAGATAGATTAGCGAAGGAGGCTGCAGTAACATCCCCCGAATGGCCTCATATAGAGCATACTTTATCATTTCCAGTGTCTGCCCTTACACGTGCTCAAGCAAAAGGAGTTGAAGAAAGGACATGTGAGTTGGGTAAATTACAAGATCAGGATGAGGAATTAGCTCAACTAAAAGCAATGTGTGGGACTGGGCCCATACAATTTGAAGGTCAAGAGATGCAGGTGAAGGATGGCCTTTTAATAACTTACAAAAATGATTTATCTTTATGGGTTGCCCCAAAAGGTGTGAGGAAAGACATTCTTACATGGATTCATGGGTCCCCTGTTGGTGGACACCCCAAGCTTCCTTTAGCTTTAGAGAGATTAGATCATGTAGCATGGTGGCCTCAAAATAAACAACACATGCAGGACCATATCTTATCATGTTTGATGTGTGCCAGGCATGATCCCGCAAATAGAAAAAAGGAGAGGGGCACTGATGAGGCAAGCTCCCATGGGACCATGGGAGAGAATACAAATTGATTACACAGGTGAATTTCCTAACACTGCACACCAGAATAGATATTTACTCGTTGTGGTGGATTCCTTCAGTCACTGGGTTGAAGCATTCCCTACCAAAAACTGTACTGCCACTACTACTGCAAGGATCCTGGTCAAAGAAATATTTAGTCGGTGGGGGATACCAAAAGTTTTAGACAGTGACAATGGTCCAGGATTTGTAGGTAATGTGATACAAGAGACATGTAAGCTCCTTGGTGTTGTTCAAAAATTCCACATCTTCTATCACCCTGAGTCTGCGGGACAGGTTGAACGAATGAACAGGACAATTAAAAATGCCCTTAGAAAGGTTGTAAATGAGCAAGGTACTGATTGGGATGAAAAATTACCCTTTGTTCTGGCAACTATTCGTTCCAGAGTTTGCAGGTCCATAGGCTTTGCCCCTTATGAAGCTCTGCTCGGCAGAACAATGAGAACGTGGGAACATCTGATAAATCCAGTCCCAGCAGCATTAGAAACTGTGTCATTATCCGAATCATGGGTAGAGATCTTAAAGGATCATGTGATTACAGTACATAAGGCTGTATGTGCCACTGATGAATGTACCCATAAAAGCTCACAACAGTGGTTTAATGCAATGGGTGACACTAGTGAATACCAAATTGGGTCTAGAGTAATGTTACAGGATTTTTCTGGGTTTCACCCATTTCCTAGAGCAAAGTGGAAGGGCCCTTATGCAGTCATAGATAAAATTGGACCCTCTGTTTACTTACTAGACTTGGGAGAGGACATGTCAAGATGGAGTCATGCATGTCAGATCAAAGCATTTAAGGGAAAAATGGATTTGATGGATGTGAGCATTGTCTAATTTTCTTGCTGAGATTGTCTTTCAGGTCCCAGGAGTGAGGCGAATACCAGAAGACTACACCATAATGAAGACATCCCCCCTGGACAAATACAAGCCTTCTCTATTAACATATGTGTTGATAACAGCGTCAATCACTTTACTTCTTTGCATCACAAACATCAGAGTGAAAGAGTGCCAAGTTGAGGAATCAAAATGCTTCCCAGTGGGGAAATCTGATCGAAATAAAAGAAGTGTAATGGATCATACTACAGAACTTACTGTTTTAGAGGACTCGGAAGGCATCCAGATACATGGGGATACTGTAAAGGGCATAGTCGGGGGGGTGGATAGTCGTTAGATGTGAGATCATGATGCCAAAATCTGATTACTTGATGGAATCTGCTGTTTGGACTTACCCAGAAGGAAGCGATCGTCACAGGAGTACAGATATAATATTAGTGGAGACAAAGAATGGACCACAAATGCAAATGACTTTAGAAAGGAACTTTACAATATTTAAGGAGGGTATTATATCCTGTAGCCCTCATGATGTGAAGGATGGAGTCTATGCAAAAATCCTAAAGATAATGGTCACAAATTCTAGAGACTGTCCTACAATTTTACAGTGGCCAGAACATGGACTTTTCCTTGAGCGGACTCAAAATTTAGTGTATAGCGATGTTTCATACTTATTACCATTATTGTTGAATTTTACATCATTTAACATTCCAGAAAGTTGCCCAAAATCAATGGGGTTATGGTTTAAAACAGTCTTTCAAACACATATAAACTTATTTTGGGATGCTACACAAGGGCTTAATTTTAAGAAAGTTTCAAAGAGGGATCTGGGTACTGATATCATATCAGGCCTCAGTTTGGGTAGTTCGATTTGGAATAGGGTTGATATAGAGAGTCTAAATATGAGAGAACAAAATTTTGTGGGTGGATTACAGCAGATACTGCTTAAAGGGGGAAGAGTGGATTTAAACGCTCTAGCTGAAATGAAAATAGATATTCAGAACATTCACACCATTGCTGCAGATTTGCAGAACGTTCAAATGTCGGTGAATGCATTGAATAAAACCATTCAAACGAATAATGTATCCAAGTCTATAGTTTGTGGTATTATAGGAAACTTGCTGAGTGAGCATCTGAGCCTAGGGCTTCAAGAAATCAAACGAGGAGAATGGCCAAGGATAATGAACTCAACTTTATTATTCAATCTTATCAAAGACAGTGGTGTTACTTGTAGGAACTTTGCCCTTGCTAATGTAAGGAGCCTGGATACTCTTTGTAATAAAGATCGCATCGGAAAGCAGGAAGTACCTCTGACCATCGACATCCCTACATGGTCAACAAAACCCTTACCCGTATACAAGATGATCGTTCTTGGTGAGGTGGAGGTGAGAAATGGCACTAATATACTGAAACAACTGCTACCACAAAGCAGACTCGTCGTCAAGGATAACCAAGTATGGAAAACCATGGACCCCAACTGCTGTACCAAACGTGCCCAGGCCTGGCTTTGTTCCTGTTCTTTTGAGCGGCTGGAGTACGTAGAGGGTTGTGCTGCTACACACTCTGGAAACTGCCTGGTTCGATTACAAAAATTTGAACCGGCCTGGAAGAGAATAATTCATGGAGAAGACTCGAGGGTCTGTGCATTGGGGGTTCCCTCATTCACTTGGCAGAAGCAAGTTCAGTGCCGGACACCTATCACAGGCTGGTGTGTGAACCTCACATATGGACTGTTAACAATCGGACAGGAAGACATTCAAGCCAATATCCACATGAATCAAGTATCTGTAAACATTGAGCAAACAGATCTTGGCAATTGGGACTCTATGATTTCTCCTTTATTTAAGAAAATTCCACCACTTACAGTTGAATTGGATACATTATTTAAGAGGGATAGTAGGAAAATTATAGAATTACAAGAACTGGTGAAGGAAAACCTCATCAGTTCTAATAAAATTGCTAAAGAATTTCAGGAGCCTTGGTGGAGCATACCCAATAACACTCTTTCTCACCCGCTATTGAGAACTCTTTCCATGATTTTTGTGTTCGTTCAATTTATATTAATATGTTTTTTGTTTGGTTTATATTGTTGTGGTAGAAGACAACTAAGAACAATCCAGAAAAATAAGGAAAGCATAGAGATGGCTTCAATCTTAAGAGCCAGGGATGTCTGAGCGGTTTGATTGTGAATCGATTCTGATTCGAACCGATCCAAGTGGGGGTATATGTAGTATATTGTGTCTAATATATATATATATATATATGTATACATGTGTATATATATATATATATATATATGTTATATATATATATATTTATTATATGTAGTGTTTTTATTTAGGCATTCTAAAGACAAGTTTATTCTAGGCAGGCCGCTTTGGTAGCCGTTATCTAATTGCGCATATTAAAAGAGGGTTTGTTGGTCAAAGGACAAATGGCCAGACCAGACTTACTCCACATATGAAAGGGAACAGATAATGATTATCTTAATCTAATCAGTATTCACACATGTCAAAGGGGGAATATGCAAGAATGTAAATTGGGGCAGCTTTATAATTACAACTATTCACAGCGTGGGGTTGTCTCCGGTCACTCTGAAAGACCGGGGCAGATCAAAGCATTTAATGGAAACGCCCAATCAAATTGCTCAGACATTCAGTGTGTGTGGGGGATATAACAGGACGTTCAATCTGTTTAGAAGTGTGTGTTCTTACGAAGGCACCCAAGAGTCACATGGTTCCATGGGGCTCTAAATATTTACTAGCACTGTCGTGATATGAACTCTGTTGGATTTTTGTCATCTGTAAGACTGTTCTGTTTTGCAAGTCAATAAAATCTCTCTCTGGGAGAATCGGGTTTTGCTGCGGAGACAATACTTTTAATAACTATATTCCATCTACGAGGAACGACGATTATATTAGATCACTACATTGGTGCCGTTCAAGAGACCAGAAGAGCATTTTCAGGACTTAGTAACAGGAGTCGTTGGTGACAACAATCCGGTCTGGTGGTGACATAAGAAAATCTGATCTACAAAATTTAACAAGTTTTAAAGACCAGAATTGTTCTCTGGAGACTGGATCTTACAATCTGTGTGGTGACAGAAGGCCGTGAGGACCCAGGAAGGAAGTTCTAGGAAACCTAACAATTGGTAAGTGTGCCTTGTTCATTATTTTCTAAATATAATTTTTTTTCTCATTGTATTTTTTACAATGGCTTTGGCTGTGTCTAGTGGGGACAATAGTACTAAGGCAGAGGATGTGAATATATGGCTGTTAAATTATATAAAAAGTCATGGGGGGCCTTACGAGATTCCCCAAGAGTATAGACAGTCATGGGATTTAATGAAATGCTTTTTATCTGATAGTGTCTTTGATAAGAAAACAAAACAAAAGAAACGTAAGGGTATCATTATTCAGGGACTACTGTCTTGTTGTACAGAATTAATAGGGGAGGTTAAAGAAAAAAAGCAGAAAATTCTGGAACAGACTCAGAGATATGAGGAGAAGGAGAAAGGGTTGAATGAGAGGATATCAGATCTCAGGTTACATGCTATCACTACTGGGGAGGCACTGATTGAAAAGGCTAAATTATGTGATGATTTAAGGCGGGTCAATGAGGAATTGTCAGTAAAAATACAAATTGTTGAGAAACAGTTGGAGGAGTGTAAACATGCTGCTAACATTGCTTTTGATAAATTGGCAGAAAAATCAAGTTACCCAGATCAAAATGATACCTCTATAAAGCTTGATACCAAAGATTATAAGCCAATATATCCCTGGGGTGATTTACATGCAGCCCCATGCATACCAGCAGCTCCTACCACTACAACAACTGTATTGAACACTGACGATTCAAGTGAAATTAAATTGATCACAAAACAACTAAAGCCACAGGAGATGGAAGCTATTATAAGAGAGATAGGTCAGGTACCCCGCTATGATGTAAATAGGTTCATGAAATGGTTTTGTGATTTGCAGAGAGTCAGAGACACATACAACTTGAATATTGAGGACCTAGCTAGAATTTTGCAGAAAAGTATAGGCAATGGATTATGGGCACGGGTTTTGCAAAATTGTGGCCAGCGTCATAAAACTAAGGATGTTTTAAAGGAATTATTGAAAGCATTGTATGGTGCGACGACATATGTGTGCTTGTCAGGAAAAATTAAGCAAATGAAGAATGAATGCCCATATGAACTTGCAGATAAAATTAGCAGTGTGATGGAAAATGTCATGACTGGAAATCCCGGTTTTGAACGTGGTGGTTTGGTTCATAGGTCAATGTTATTAGAAGCATTGGATGGTGATGTCAGGGAAGGCATTTTATCTGTTACACCTGATCCTAGTGATTATAGTGATATCTTGGTAAGAGCGGATAATTTGTGGAGGAGAAAGTGTAGAGAAGACAGTCTTGCGGTTGATGCAGCTAGAATTTTTAGAGTCGAGGGGCAGCAAAATAGAGATGATTTAGGACCATGGCGAGGAAGATCTTATAACAATTCAGGTAGTTACAGGAGGCCAGAATCCAGAGAAAAACCTAGTAAACAGCCTTGGGTGCCGTTTAGTGAAATGAGAAGTGAAAGAGATCGTTTGCAGGAGGAGCTATATAAAATACAGGAAGAAATGAAAAGAATAAAAGCAGGAGGGGTCAAAGTAGCAGCAGTAGGAAAGGAAAGTGCTGTGTCCCCCTCTACCAGTCATTGTTAGGGGTTCCGAGCCCCCCACGCCCCTTCTTGCCGATTCTTAACCGATTTAACATTAGATTCCTGGGGGCGGCCCACTGTTGATGTAACATTAGGGGGAACTCGTGTAAATGCGCTGTTAGATAGTGGGGCAGCTATTAGTTTTAGTAAATCAGTTGTCCCTGGAAATGAGAAAATTAAAATAACAGGTGTCACTGGACATTCCATTGAAGCTCCTTTTGTGCGTGGTGTTGAGATGCAAATAGGGGGAGAGAAGTGGGAGTGTGACGTTGTTTGTGAAAATCAGGACATAATTGGTGCTGATGTCTGTGTACAGCAGGGTTTGGTGGTTGATCTTGCAAACATGAAGTTGTGGATAATGTCGGAAAATGACGGATTGGGTCATGTGTGGCATCCTCCCATGGAATTAGTAACAGCAGCAGTGAAGCCCGTTGGTGTGTTACATGGAGATTGGGATCCCTGTTGGGATAGTCTGATGGGTGAATTTGAAGACATAATGGCTAAACATAAACAAGATTGTGGTAGGATGAATACAATGATTTTATTGGAAGGATTTGATCCTGCACCTGTTAAGCAATACCCAGTTCCCGAAAGAGGCCATTAAACCTATAACAGAAGCTATAAAACAATTGGAGGCGCAAGGTACATTAAAAAGGGGTGCATCAGTTTGCAATTCGCCAGCCTGGCCAGTCATCAAGCCCGATGGGTCGTTCAGGCTGACGATAGATTACCGTGCCTTAAACAAATATGCTAAAAGTATGGCACCTGTGGTGGCAGCTTACCCTGAAATGATTGCCAAGTTGACACCAGAAATGAAATGGTTTACGGTCATTGATATCAGTAACAGTTATTGGAATTTACCCCTTGACCCAACATGTCAATACAAAACAGCCTTCAGCTGGGCGGGCCTTCAATATTATTGGACAGTTCTTCCACAAGGCTACAAAGACAGTGCAGCAATATTTCACTCACATATGAAAGAAGTGATTGATAAGTTTTCAAAACCTGAAAGAGTAATTTCATATGTTGATGACATTTTGATTGGGTCAGCCTCTATGGAGGAGCACGTGAACGATGTGAGTGAAATGTTATTGCTTTTGAGAGAAGCAGGTTTGAAAGTTAATCCAAAGAAAATACAATTGGGGAAGCAGGAAGTCCAATTTCTGGGTGTTACTGTAGCACAGTCAGGGCGGAGTATCAATGGACAAAGGGTTGAGCTAATAGCTAAACTACCTTTGCCCACTGATGAAAAAAGTCTGAGACAGATCTTAGGCATGACAGGTTTCTGTAGGGAGTTTGTGCCTCATTATGCATCATTAACAGAGTGTTTGTATGATCTGCTGAAGCAAGATGAATGGATATGGAAATCAGAGCACACACAAGCTATTGAAGCGTTAAAGGAAACTTTAGGCAATGCCCCTTCATTAGCATCACCAGACCCCAACAAAGAATTCAGACTCTATCCACATGTAGGCCTTAGCACTTTGTCCGTTGCACTTACCCAAGATTATTTTGGAAAACAAAGACCTTTAGCCTATGCATCACGTTTACTATCATCTGTAGAACAAAAGTATCCTTTATGTACTCGTATGGTGCTGTGTTGTTATTGGGCAATCAACAAATTCAGATACTTGACAGGTACACAAAGGGTCATCATTGCTAGTCATCACACTCCTATAGTCATGTTAGCCAATGGGAAATGGAAAGAAGCGGATGTGAATTGTAAAAGGCTGGCCAGATGGACTACAGCTTTATTGTCAGAGAATATTGAGGGTTTGATGTTAAAGGAACCTAGTGTCCTGATTGGTGGATTGATGATTGAAGGTGAAGCTCATGAATGTCAAGTACAAGGAAGTAGTTTGCAACACAGAGTTTTTACTGCCGTATCCAAACCCTTTGACCTTGAAAGTGACTGCTGGTACATTGATGGTTCTTCTTATTATAAAGATGGAAGTAGAATCTCAGGATTTGCTGGTGTTTGTGTAAAAGATGGCGAGGTTCAGAGACAATTTTCATATTCATGTAGAGCTCGTTCTGCACAATATGTGGAAATAGCAGCACTTCTGCAAGTTCTCAGTGAATTAAGAGACGATGGTGGAGTTGTTAACATTGCTTCTGACTCAGACCAGGTATGCAAGGGTGCAGTTGTCTATCTTTCATGGTGGAATGTGATGGGTTTTAAAGGAACAGATGGAAGTGAGATAAGATATGCACCCTTATGGAAAATGATAGAGGAGGAAACACAATTCTTTTCAAAAATCAATATCCGAAAGGTACAGGCCCACAAAAAGCAAACAACCGAGCACTACTGGAACAATACGGTAGATAGATTAGCGAAGGAGGCTGCAGTAACATCCCCCGAATGGCCTCATATAGAGCATACTTTATCATTTCCAGTGTCTGCCCTTACACGTGCTCAAGCAAAAGGAGTTGAAGAAAGGACATGTGAGTTGGGTAAATTACAAGATCAGGATGAGGAATTAGCTCAACTAAAAGCAATGTGTGGGACTGGGCCCATACAATTTGAAGGTCAAGAGATGCAGGTGAAGGATGGCCTTTTAATAACTTACAAAAATGATTTATCTTTATGGGTTGCCCCAAAAGGTGTGAGGAAAGACATTCTTACATGGATTCATGGGTCCCCTGTTGGTGGACACCCCAAGCTTCCTTTAGCTTTAGAGAGATTAGATCATGTAGCATGGTGGCCTCAAAATAAACAACACATGCAGGACCATATCTTATCATGTTTGATGTGTGCCAGGCATGATCCCGCAAATAGAAAAAAGGAGAGGGGCACTGATGAGGCAAGCTCCCATGGGACCATGGGAGAGAATACAAATTGATTACACAGGTGAATTTCCTAACACTGCACACCAGAATAGATATTTACTCGTTGTGGTGGATTCCTTCAGTCACTGGGTTGAAGCATTCCCTACCAAAAACTGTACTGCCACTACTACTGCAAGGATCCTGGTCAAAGAAATATTTAGTCGGTGGGGGATACCAAAAGTTTTAGACAGTGACAATGGTCCAGGATTTGTAGGTAATGTGATACAAGAGACATGTAAGCTCCTTGGTGTTGTTCAAAAATTCCACATCTTCTATCACCCTGAGTCTGCGGGACAGGTTGAACGAATGAACAGGACAATTAAAAATGCCCTTAGAAAGGTTGTAAATGAGCAAGGTACTGATTGGGATGAAAAATTACCCTTTGTTCTGGCAACTATTCGTTCCAGAGTTTGCAGGTCCATAGGCTTTGCCCCTTATGAAGCTCTGCTCGGCAGAACAATGAGAACGTGGGAACATCTGATAAATCCAGTCCCAGCAGCATTAGAAACTGTGTCATTATCCGAATCATGGGTAGAGATCTTAAAGGATCATGTGATTACAGTACATAAGGCTGTATGTGCCACTGATGAATGTACCCATAAAAGCTCACAACAGTGGTTTAATGCAATGGGTGACACTAGTGAATACCAAATTGGGTCTAGAGTAATGTTACAGGATTTTTCTGGGTTTCACCCATTTCCTAGAGCAAAGTGGAAGGGCCCTTATGCAGTCATAGATAAAATTGGACCCTCTGTTTACTTACTAGACTTGGGAGAGGACATGTCAAGATGGAGTCATGCATGTCAGATCAAAGCATTTAAGGGAAAAATGGATTTGATGGATGTGAGCATTGTCTAATTTTCTTGCTGAGATTGTCTTTCAGGTCCCAGGAGTGAGGCGAATACCAGAAGACTACACCATAATGAAGACATCCCCCCTGGACAAATACAAGCCTTCTCTATTAACATATGTGTTGATAACAGCGTCAATCACTTTACTTCTTTGCATCACAAACATCAGAGTGAAAGAGTGCCAAGTTGAGGAATCAAAATGCTTCCCAGTGGGGAAATCTGATCGAAATAAAAGAAGTGTAATGGATCATACTACAGAACTTACTGTTTTAGAGGACTCGGAAGGCATCCAGATACATGGGGATACTGTAAAGGGCATAGTCGGGGGGTGGATAGTCGTTAGATGTGAGATCATGATGCCAAAATCTGATTACTTGATGGAATCTGCTGTTTGGACTTACCCAGAAGGAAGCGATCGTCACAGGAGTACAGATATAATATTAGTGGAGACAAAGAATGGACCACAAATGCAAATGACTTTAGAAAGGAACTTTACAATATTTAAGGAGGGTATTATATCCTGTAGCCCTCATGATGTGAAGGATGGAGTCTATGCAAAAATCCTAAAGATAATGGTCACAAATTCTAGAGACTGTCCTACAATTTTACAGTGGCCAGAACATGGACTTTTCCTTGAGCGGACTCAAAATTTAGTGTATAGCGATGTTTCATACTTATTACCATTATTGTTGAATTTTACATCATTTAACATTCCAGAAAGTTGCCCAAAATCAATGGGGTTATGGTTTAAAACAGTCTTTCAAACACATATAAACTTATTTTGGGATGCTACACAAGGGCTTAATTTTAAGAAAGTTTCAAAGAGGGATCTGGGTACTGATATCATATCAGGCCTCAGTTTGGGTAGTTCGATTTGGAATAGGGTTGATATAGAGAGTCTAAATATGAGAGAACAAAATTTTGTGGGTGGATTACAGCAGATACTGCTTAAAGGGGGAAGAGTGGATTTAAACGCTCTAGCTGAAATGAAAATAGATATTCAGAACATTCACACCATTGCTGCAGATTTGCAGAACGTTCAAATGTCGGTGAATGCATTGAATAAAACCATTCAAACGAATAATGTATCCAAGTCTATAGTTTGTGGTATTATAGGAAACTTGCTGAGTGAGCATCTGAGCCTAGGGCTTCAAGAAATCAAACGAGGAGAATGGCCAAGGATAATGAACTCAACTTTATTATTCAATCTTATCAAAGACAGTGGTGTTACTTGTAGGAACTTTGCCCTTGCTAATGTAAGGAGCCTGGATACTCTTTGTAATAAAGATCGCATCGGAAAGCAGGAAGTACCTCTGACCATCGACATCCCTACATGGTCAACAAAACCCTTACCCGTATACAAGATGATCGTTCTTGGTGAGGTGGAGGTGAGAAATGGCACTAATATACTGAAACAACTGCTACCACAAAGCAGACTCGTCGTCAAGGATAACCAAGTATGGAAAACCATGGACCCCAACTGCTGTACCAAACGTGCCCAGGCCTGGCTTTGTTCCTGTTCTTTTGAGCGGCTGGAGTACGTAGAGGGTTGTGCTGCTACACACTCTGGAAACTGCCTGGTTCGATTACAAAAATTTGAACCGGCCTGGAAGAGAATAATTCATGGAGAAGACTCGAGGGTCTGTGCATTGGGGGTTCCCTCATTCACTTGGCAGAAGCAAGTTCAGTGCCGGACACCTATCACAGGCTGGTGTGTGAACCTCACATATGGACTGTTAACAATCGGACAGGAAGACATTCAAGCCAATATCCACATGAATCAAGTATCTGTAAACATTGAGCAAACAGATCTTGGCAATTGGGACTCTATGATTTCTCCTTTATTTAAGAAAATTCCACCACTTACAGTTGAATTGGATACATTATTTAAGAGGGATAGTAGGAAAATTATAGAATTACAAGAACTGGTGAAGGAAAACCTCATCAGTTCTAATAAAATTGCTAAAGAATTTCAGGAGCCTTGGTGGAGCATACCCAATAACACTCTTTCTCACCCGCTATTGAGAACTCTTTCCATGATTTTTGTGTTCGTTCAATTTATATTAATATGTTTTTTGTTTGGTTTATATTGTTGTGGTAGAAGACAACTAAGAACAATCCAGAAAAATAAGGAAAGCATAGAGATGGCTTCAATCTTAAGAGCCAGGGATGTCTGAGCGGTTTGATTGTGAATCGATTCTGATTCGAACCGATCCAAGTGGGGGTATATGTAGTATATTGTGTCTAATATATATATATATATATATGTATACATGTGTATATATATATATATATATATATGTTATATATATATATTTATTATATGTAGTGTTTTTATTTAGGCATTCTAAAGACAAGTTTATTCTAGGCAGGCCGCTTTGGTAGCCGTTATCTAATTGCGCATATTAAAAGAGGGTTTGTTGGTCAAAGGACAAATGGCCAGACCAGACTTACTCCACATATGAAAGGGAACAGATAATGATTATCTTAATCTAATCAGTATTCACACATGTCAAAGGGGGAATATGCAAGAATGTAAATTGGGGCAGCTTTATAATTACAACTATTCACAGCGTGGGGTTGTCTCCGGTCACTCTGAAAGACCGGGGCAGATCAAAGCATTTAATGGAAACGCCCAATCAAATTGCTCAGACATTCAGTGTGTGTGGGGGATATAACAGGACGTTCAATCTGTTTAGAAGTGTGTGTTCTTACGAAGGCACCCAAGAGTCACATGGTTCCATGGGGCTCTAAATATTTACTAGCACTGTCGTGATATGAACTCTGTTGGATTTTTGTCATCTGTAAGACTGTTCTGTTTTGCAAGTCAATAAAATCTCTCTCTGGGAGAATCGGGTTTTGCTGCGGAGACAATACTTTTAATAACTATATTCCATCTACGAGGAACGACGATTATATTAGATCACTACATTGGTGCCGTTCAAGAGACCAGAAGAGCATTTTCAGGACTTAGTAACAGGAGTCGTTGGTGACAACAATCCGGTCTGGTGGTGACATAAGAAAATCTGATCTACAAAATTTAACAAGTTTTAAAGACCAGAATTGTTCTCTGGAGACTGGATCTTACAATCTGTGTGGTGACAGAAGGCCGTGAGGACCCAGGAAGGAAGTTCTAGGAAACCTAACAATTGGTAAGTGTGCCTTGTTCATTATTTTCTAAATATAATTTTTTTTTCTCATTGTATTTTTTACAATGGCTTTGGCTGTGTCTAGTGGGGACAATAGTACTAAGGCAGAGGATGTGAATATATGGCTGTTAAATTATATAAAAAGTCATGGGGGGCCTTACGAGATTCCCCAAGAGTATAGACAGTCATGGGATTTAATGAAATGCTTTTTATCTGATAGTGTCTTTGATAAGAAAACAAAACAAAAGAAACGTAAGGGTATCATTATTCAGGGACTACTGTCTTGTTGTACAGAATTAATAGGGGAGGTTAAAGAAAAAAAGCAGAAAATTCTGGAACAGACTCAGAGATATGAGGAGAAGGAGAAAGGGTTGAATGAGAGGATATCAGATCTCAGGTTACATGCTATCACTACTGGGGAGGCACTGATTGAAAAGGCTAAATTATGTGATGATTTAAGGCGGGTCAATGAGGAATTGTCAGTAAAAATACAAATTGTTGAGAAACAGTTGGAGGAGTGTAAACATGCTGCTAACATTGCTTTTGATAAATTGGCAGAAAAATCAAGTTACCCAGATCAAAATGATACCTCTATAAAGCTTGATACCAAAGATTATAAGCCAATATATCCCTGGGGTGATTTACATGCAGCCCCATGCATACCAGCAGCTCCTACCACTACAACAACTGTATTGAACACTGACGATTCAAGTGAAATTAAATTGATCACAAAACAACTAAAGCCACAGGAGATGGAAGCTATTATAAGAGAGATAGGTCAGGTACCCCGCTATGATGTAAATAGGTTCATGAAATGGTTTTGTGATTTGCAGAGAGTCAGAGACACATACAACTTGAATATTGAGGACCTAGCTAGAATTTTGCAGAAAAGTATAGGCAATGGATTATGGGCACGGGTTTTGCAAAATTGTGGCCAGCGTCATAAAACTAAGGATGTTTTAAAGGAATTATTGAAAGCATTGTATGGTGCGACGACATATGTGTGCTTGTCAGGAAAAATTAAGCAAATGAAGAATGAATGCCCATATGAACTTGCAGATAGAATTAGCAGTGTGATGGAAAATGTCATGACTGGAAATCCCGGTTTTGAACGTGGTGGTTTGGTTCATAGGTCAATGTTATTAGAAGCATTGGATGGTGATGTCAGGGAAGGCATTTTATCTGTTACACCTGATCCTAGTGATTATAGTGATATCTTGGTAAGAGCGGATAATTTGTGGAGGAGAAAGTGTAGAGAAGACAGTCTTGCGGTTGATGCAGCTAGAATTTTTAGAGTCGAGGGGCAGCAAAATAGAGATGATTTAGGACCATGGCGAGGAAGATCTTATAACAATTCAGGTAGTTACAGGAGGCCAGAATCCAGAGAAAAACCTAGTAAACAGCCTTGGGTGCCGTTTAGTGAAATGAGAAGTGAAAGAGATCGTTTGCAGGAGGAGCTATATAAAATACAGGAAGAAATGAAAAGAATAAAAGCAGGAGGGGTCAAAGTAGCAGCAGTAGGAAAGGAAAGTGCTGTGTCCCCCTCTACCAGTCATTGTTAGGGGTTCCGAGCCCCCCACGCCCCTTCTTGCCGATTCTTAACCGATTTAACATTAGATTCCTGGGGGCGGCCCACTGTTGATGTAACATTAGGGGGAACTCGTGTAAATGCGCTGTTAGATAGTGGGGCAGCTATTAGTTTTAGTAAATCAGTTGTCCCTGGAAATGAGAAAATTAAAATAACAGGTGTCACTGGACATTCCATTGAAGCTCCTTTTGTGCGTGGTGTTGAGATGCAAATAGGGGGAGAGAAGTGGGAGTGTGACGTTGTTTGTGAAAATCAGGACATAATTGGTGCTGATGTCTGTGTACAGCAGGGTTTGGTGGTTGATCTTGCAAACATGAAGTTGTGGATAATGTCGGAAAATGACGGATTGGGTCATGTGTGGCATCCTCCCATGGAATTAGTAACAGCAGCAGTGAAGCCCGTTGGTGTGTTACATGGAGATTGGGATCCCTGTTGGGATAGTCTGATGGGTGAATTTGAAGACATAATGGCTAAACATAAACAAGATTGTGGTAGGATGAATACAATGATTTTATTGGAAGGATTTGATCCTGCACCTGTTAAGCAATACCCAGTTCCGAAAGAGGCCATTAAACCTATAACAGAAGCTATAAAACAATTGGAGGCGCAAGGTACATTAAAAAGGGGTGCATCAGTTTGCAATTCGCCAGCCTGGCCAGTCATCAAGCCCGATGGGTCGTTCAGGCTGACGATAGATTACCGTGCCTTAAACAAATATGCTAAAAGTATGGCACCTGTGGTGGCAGCTTACCCTGAAATGATTGCCAAGTTGACACCAGAAATGAAATGGTTTACGGTCATTGATATCAGTAACAGTTATTGGAATTTACCCCTTGACCCAACATGTCAATACAAAACAGCCTTCAGCTGGGCGGGCCTTCAATATTATTGGACAGTTCTTCCACAAGGCTACAAAGACAGTGCAGCAATATTTCACTCACATATGAAAGAAGTGATTGATAAGTTTTCAAAACCTGAAAGAGTAATTTCATATGTTGATGACATTTTGATTGGGTCAGCCTCTATGGAGGAGCACGTGAACGATGTGAGTGAAATGTTATTGCTTTTGAGAGAAGCAGGTTTGAAAGTTAATCCAAAGAAAATACAATTGGGGAAGCAGGAAGTCCAATTTCTGGGTGTTACTGTAGCACAGTCAGGGCGGAGTATCAATGGACAAAGGGTTGAGCTAATAGCTAAACTACCTTTGCCCACTGATGAAAAAAGTCTGAGACAGATCTTAGGCATGACAGGTTTCTGTAGGGAGTTTGTGCCTCATTATGCATCATTAACAGAGTGTTTGTATGATCTGCTGAAGCAAGATGAATGGATATGGAAATCAGAGCACACACAAGCTATTGAAGCGTTAAAGGAAACTTTAGGCAATGCCCCTTCATTAGCATCACCAGACCCCAACAAAGAATTCAGACTCTATCCACATGTAGGCCTTAGCACTTTGTCCGTTGCACTTACCCAAGATTATTTTGGAAAACAAAGACCTTTAGCCTATGCATCACGTTTACTATCATCTGTAGAACAAAAGTATCCTTTATGTACTCGTATGGTGCTGTGTTGTTATTGGGCAATCAACAAATTCAGATACTTGACAGGTACACAAAGGGTCATCATTGCTAGTCATCACACTCCTATAGTCATGTTAGCCAATGGGAAATGGAAAGAAGCGGATGTGAATTGTAAAAGGCTGGCCAGATGGACTACAGCTTTATTGTCAGAGAATATTGAGGGTTTGATGTTAAAGGAACCTAGTGTCCTGATTGGTGGATTGATGATTGAAGGTGAAGCTCATGAATGTCAAGTACAAGGAAGTAGTTTGCAACACAGAGTTTTTACTGCCGTATCCAAACCCTTTGACCTTGAAAGTGACTGCTGGTACATTGATGGTTCTTCTTATTATAAAGATGGAAGTAGAATCTCAGGATTTGCTGGTGTTTGTGTAAAAGATGGCGAGGTTCAGAGACAATTTTCATATTCATGTAGAGCTCGTTCTGCACAATATGTGGAAATAGCAGCACTTCTGCAAGTTCTCAGTGAATTAAGAGACGATGGTGGAGTTGTTAACATTGCTTCTGACTCAGACCAGGTATGCAAGGGTGCAGTTGTCTATCTTTCATGGTGGAATGTGATGGGTTTTAAAGGAACAGATGGAAGTGAGATAAGATATGCACCCTTATGGAAAATGATAGAGGAGGAAACACAATTCTTTTCAAAAATCAATATCCGAAAGGTACAGGCCCACAAAAAGCAAACAACCGAGCACTACTGGAACAATACGGTAGATAGATTAGCGAAGGAGGCTGCAGTAACATCCCCCGAATGGCCTCATATAGAGCATACTTTATCATTTCCAGTGTCTGCCCTTACACGTGCTCAAGCAAAAGGAGTTGAAGAAAGGACATGTGAGTTGGGTAAATTACAAGATCAGGATGAGGAATTAGCTCAACTAAAAGCAATGTGTGGGACTGGGCCCATACAATTTGAAGGTCAAGAGATGCAGGTGAAGGATGGCCTTTTAATAACTTACAAAAATGATTTATCTTTATGGGTTGCCCCAAAAGGTGTGAGGAAAGACATTCTTACATGGATTCATGGGTCCCCTGTTGGTGGACACCCCAAGCTTCCTTTAGCTTTAGAGAGATTAGATCATGTAGCATGGTGGCCTCAAAATAAACAACACATGCAGGACCATATCTTATCATGTTTGATGTGTGCCAGGCATGATCCCGCAAATAGAAAAAAGGAGAGGGGCACTGATGAGGCAAGCTCCCATGGGACCATGGGAGAGAATACAAATTGATTACACAGGTGAATTTCCTAACACTGCACACCAGAATAGATATTTACTCGTTGTGGTGGATTCCTTCAGTCACTGGGTTAAAGCATTCCCTACCAAAAACTTTACTGCCACTACTACTGCAAGGATCCTGGTCAAAGAAATATTTAGTCGGTGGGGGATACCAAAAGTTTTAGACAGTGACAATGGTCCAGGATTTGTAGGTAATGTGATACAAGAGACATGTAAGCTCCTTGGTGTTGTTCAAAAATTCCACATCTTCTATCACCCTGAGTCTGCGGGACAGGTTGAACGAATGAACAGGACAATTAAAAATGCCCTTAGAAAGGTTGTAAATGAGCAAGGTACTGATTGGGATGAAAAATTACCCTTTGTTCTGGCAACTATTCGTTCCAGAGTTTGCAGGTCCATAGGCTTTGCCCCTTATGAAGCTCTGCTCGGCAGAACAATGAGAACGTGGGAACATCTGATAAATCCAGTCCCAGCAGCATTAGAAACTGTGTCATTATCCGAATCATGGGTAGAGATCTTAAAGGATCATGTGATTACAGTACATAAGGCTGTATGTGCCACTGATGAATGTACCCATAAAAGCTCACAACAGTGGTTTAATGCAATGGGTGACACTAGTGAATACCAAATTGGGTCTAGAGTAATGTTACAGGATTTTTCTGGGTTTCACCCATTTCCTAGAGCAAAGTGGAAGGGCCCTTATGCAGTCATAGATAAAATTGGACCCTCTGTTTACTTACTAGACTTGGGAGAGGACATGTCAAGATGGAGTCATGCATGTCAGATCAAAGCATTTAAGGGAAAAATGGATTTGATGGATGTGAGCATTGTCTAATTTTCTTGCTGAGATTGTCTTTCAGGTCCCAGGAGTGAGGCGAATACCAGAAGACTACACCATAATGAAGACATCCCCCCTGGACAAATACAAGCCTTCTCTATTAACATATGTGTTGATAACAGCGTCAATCACTTTACTTCTTTGCATCACAAACATCAGAGTGAAAGAGTGCCAAGTTGAGGAATCAAAATGCTTCCCAGTGGGGAAATCTGATCGAAATAAAAGAAGTGTAATGGATCATACTACAGAACTTACTGTTTTAGAGGACTCGGAAGGCATCCAGATACATGGGGATACTGTAAAGGGCATAGTCGGGGGGGTGGATAGTCGTTAGATGTGAGATCATGATGCCAAAATCTGATTACTTGATGGAATCTGCTGTTTGGACTTACCCAGAAGGAAGCGATCGTCACAGGAGTACAGATATAATATTAGTGGAGACAAAGAATGGACCACAAATGCAAATGACTTTAGAAAGGAACTTTACAATATTTAAGGAGGGTATTATATCCTGTAGCCCTCATGATGTGAAGGATGGAGTCTATGCAAAAATCCTAAAGATAATGGTCACAAATTCTAGAGACTGTCCTACAATTTTACAGTGGCCAGAACATGGACTTTTCCTTGAGCGGACTCAAAATTTAGTGTATAGCGATGTTTCATACTTATTACCATTATTGTTGAATTTTACATCATTTAACATTCCAGAAAGTTGCCCAAAATCAATGGGGTTATGGTTTAAAACAGTCTTTCAAACACATATAAACTTATTTTGGGATGCTACACAAGGGCTTAATTTTAAGAAAGTTTCAAAGAGGGATCTGGGTACTGATATCATATCAGGCCTCAGTTTGGGTAGTTCGATTTGGAATAGGGTTGATATAGAGAGTCTAAATATGAGAGAACAAAATTTTGTGGGTGGATTACAGCAGATACTGCTTAAAGGGGGAAGAGTGGATTTAAACGCTCTAGCTGAAATGAAAATAGATATTCAGAACATTCACACCATTGCTGCAGATTTGCAGAACGTTCAAATGTCGGTGAATGCATTGAATAAAACCATTCAAACGAATAATGTATCCAAGTCTATAGTTTGTGGTATTATAGGAAACTTGCTGAGTGAGCATCTGAGCCTAGGGCTTCAAGAAATCAAACGAGGAGAATGGCCAAGGATAATGAACTCAACTTTATTATTCAATCTTATCAAAGACAGTGGTGTTACTTGTAGGAACTTTGCCCTTGCTAATGTAAGGAGCCTGGATACTCTTTGTAATAAAGATCGCATCGGAAAGCAGGAAGTACCTCTGACCATCGACATCCCTACATGGTCAACAAAACCCTTACCCGTATACAAGATGATCGTTCTTGGTGAGGTGGAGGTGAGAAATGGCACTAATATACTGAAACAACTGCTACCACAAAGCAGACTCGTCGTCAAGGATAACCAAGTATGGAAAACCATGGACCCCAACTGCTGTACCAAACGTGCCCAGGCCTGGCTTTGTTCCTGTTCTTTTGAGCGGCTGGAGTACGTAGAGGGTTGTGCTGCTACACACTCTGGAAACTGCCTGGTTCG
This sequence comes from Lithobates sylvaticus, assembly GCA_028564925.1. Classification (NCBI taxonomy): domain Eukaryota; kingdom Metazoa; phylum Chordata; class Amphibia; order Anura; family Ranidae; genus Lithobates; species Lithobates sylvaticus. The sequence goes on from CM053037.1 coordinate 92,028,660, forward strand.
ATTACAAAAATTTGAACCGGCCTGGAAGAGAATAATTCATGGAGAAGACTCGAGGGTCTGTGCATTGGGGGTTCCCTCATTCACTTGGCAGAAGCAAGTTCAGTGCCGGACACCTATCACAGGCTGGTGTGTGAACCTCACATATGGACTGTTAACAATCGGACAGGAAGACATTCAAGCCAATATCCACATGAATCAAGTATCTGTAAACATTGAGCAAACAGATCTTGGCAATTGGGACTCTATGATTTCTCCTTTATTTAAGAAAATTCCACCACTTACAGTTGAATTGGATACATTATTTAAGAGGGATAGTAGGAAAATTATAGAATTACAAGAACTGGTGAAGGAAAACCTCATCAGTTCTAATAAAATTGCTAAAGAATTTCAGGAGCCTTGGTGGAGCATACCCAATAACACTCTTTCTCACCCGCTATTGAGAACTCTTTCCATGATTTTTGTGTTCGTTCAATTTATATTAATATGTTTTTTGTTTGGTTTATATTGTTGTGGTAGAAGACAACTAAGAACAATCCAGAAAAATAAGGAAAGCATAGAGATGGCTTCAATCTTAAGAGCCAGGGATGTCTGAGCGGTTTGATTGTGAATCGATTCTGATTCGAACCGATCCAAGTGGGGGTATATGTAGTATATTGTGTCTAAAATATATATATATATATGTATACATGTGTATATATATATATATATATATGTTATATATATATTTATTATATGTAGTGTTTTTATTTAGGCATTCTAAAGACAAGTTTATTCTAGGCAGGCCGCTTTGGTAGCCGTTATCTAATTGCGCATATTAAAAGAGGGTTTGTTGGTCAAAGGACAAATGGCCAGACCAGACTTACTCCACATATGAAAGGGAACAGATAATGATTATCTTAATCTAATCAGTATTCACACATGTTAAAGGGGGAATATGCAAGAATGTAAATTGGGGCAGCTTTATAATTACAACTATTCACAGCGTGGGGTTGTCTCCGGTCACTCTGAAAGACCGGGGCAGATCAAAGCATTTAATGGAAACGCCCAATCAAATTGCTCAGACATTCAGTGTGTGTGGGGGATATAACAGGACGTTCAATCTGTTTAGAAGTGTGTGTTCTTACGAAGGCACCCAAGAGTCACATGGTTCCATGGGGCTCTAAATATTTACTAGCACTGTCGTGATATGAACTCTGTTGGATTTTTGTCATCTGTAAGACTGTTCTGTTTTGGAAGTCAATAAAATCTCTCTCTGGGAGAATCGGGTTTTGCTGCGGAGACAATACTTTTAATAACTATATTCCATCTACGAGGAACGACGATTATATTAGATCACTACAACTGGGAGCTCAGGCTGACTAAAGAACGGGGAGTGCTGGAGTCTTTTTTCCAGGGCCCTCTCCTGAAAGCGAATATCGATCTGGTTACACAAGGTGATGACACTGTCCAGATCAACAGGAAGGGATCTTCCTGCTAATTCATCCTTTACTCTATCAGAGAGGCCATGTAAAAAGGTTGCAACTAGGACCTCATTATTCCAGCTCAATTCAGCTGTGAGGATACGGAACTGAAGAGCATACTGTCCCACAGAAGCGGACTCTTGACGGAGACGTAAAAGAGCGCTAGCCGCTGAGGAGACACGACCCGGTTCCTCGAAGATATTCCGAAAAAGTTTCAAGAAATCAGACATGCTAGAAACAACTGGGTCATTCAGTTCCCACAGAGGGGCAGCCCAAGCTAGCGCCTCGCCTGACAGGAGGGATATAATATATGCGACTTTCGCCCGATCGGACAGGAAGTTTTGGGGCTGAAGTTCAAAATGAATTGTGTACTGGCTAAGGAACCCCCTGCAAACCTTGGAGTCCCCAGAAAAACGGGCCGGAGCTGGTAGTTGTAATGAATGTGTGGCTGCGACTGGTGCGATAGGTGCAGCAGCAGATAGCGGTTGAGGTTGTTGAACCGGGGGTCCTAATGAGGCCTGAACCTGTTCAAAACGGGATGCCAAATCCTGAAGGAATCGCATCACCTGGGTCTGATGCGATTCTTGGGTCTCAAGTCTGCGAACTAAGCCCTGCAATGGATCATCTGCGTGTAGCGGCACATCAGCTGGGTCCATGGCTGATCAAACTGTCAGGTCACCTGAGATCAGGTGACAGGTGCACTCAGTAGGAATTGGAAGTGCACCGCTAGGTAGTGGACCTTAGGACTGACTGCTGCGGATTGTACCCAGGGAGATTCAGGACACAGGTCTACTGGATCACTAACACAGATCCCAGTGGAAACTAGAGCATAGATTCCCCAGGGCGCGGAGTCTAAGAGCCAGCAGGTGTTCGCCAGAGCCTCTAGTGGTGAAGATGGACTTCGCTGCTGTCTGGCTCCAGGTCGCGACCCCCAGGGTCTCACAGCTCACGCTCACAGTAGACTACAGGAGAAGGAAGCAGCAGGCTGGAATGACAAGGATAGTAAGGGGATAAGGCAGAGGTCAGGGTATACAGGAACGACAGAGTACACGCCAAAGGTTCAGGGTCACAGGCAGACAGGAATCGTTGAGAACACGCCAAGGTCGGTAACGGAGACAAACATAAAGCAGGAACCAGGAAGCCGAACACACCACAGATACACAATGGTTGATCAGCACCACTGGCTTGCAGTGCACAGGTTAATATAGGGTTCCCTGATAGGGCCTGGGGTGGAGCCATGCTTAGAGGAGAGGCTATAAAACCCCCAGGTGAGAGTGGCTGGCCTCTTAGTTGGAACACATGAGGAGAGGTAAGCAAACAGGGAAAGATTACTGCATAACCATGACAACGGGGCATAAGATTGCACACAGGTGGACATCATTTCACAAATTATGTGACTTCTGAAGGTAATTGGTTGCACCAGAGATTTTTTTGGGCTTCATAACAAAGGGGGTGAATACATAAGCACATGCCAATTATAAATTTTTTCTTTCTGAAAAATAGTTTTATGTATTTATTTTTCTAATTTTACTTCACCAACTTAGACTATTGTGTTCTAATCCATCACATATAATTCAGATTAAAAAACATTGAACTAAAGGCTGTAATGTAACAAAATAGGTAAAAAGCCAAGGCCATGAATACTTTTGCAAGGCACTGTAATTGTAGATATTAGACGGAATACGCCCTTCCAGAAAAGATGGGGGCGTTCCCAGAACATGTGCAGTAGAGTGCCCACTTTGCCGCAACCACACCAGCACTCATTTGAGCTAGATCTTTGAAATTTTGCTGTGATGTAGGGTGTATAATACCAACGTAAGAGTATTTTTTGGGCAATTTCCCAGTATGTAGTTGACCTGGTATAACATTGGTTGATTTGTACAGCTTTTTTCCATTGGTCTTCTGTGATGGGGGAGGAAAGATCGTTTTCCCATTTTTGAAGAGGTAGAAGTTTTTGGAAAGTGTCTTTTGTTGTTGTTGTAACAGGTTGTTGAACAAAGATATACCTTTTGTGGTTACCTTTGGGTCATTCCAGTAGGCCCAGGCTTCATGTGGTACCCTGATAGGGTTTAAAGGGTGAGCTTTGAGGAATAGAGCAATTCTGGTGTACATGTAGTAATCTGTGTTTAATAGGGAATATCTTTGTGACAGTGTGTTGAATGGGATAACCTTCCCATCGTGTAAGAGGCCGGTTATCAAATTGATCCTTTTTTGTTCCCATTGTGCTGTTGCAATATCCGGAATTTTTAATTTAATAGATGATACATGGGGTGGGGATGTCAGTCGTGTTTCCTACTGGAATGTTCGAATAACAACGTTTTCCACATGTTCACCACCAGTTGTATGATAGGGTGTGAGATTTTGATAGAAGTGTTCGTGAAGGAACTGACTAAGAGAGTGGAGCTTAGGGAATTTGGGTGTATCCAGCTTTTTTCTATCAAAGTCCAGAGTTTCAGCTCAGAAGAGTGGAACCAAAATTTAGTTTGTACCAAAATGCATGCTCTAAAGCAGGGGTCTCAAACTGGCGGCCCTCCAGCTGTTGCAAAACTACAAGTCCCATGAGGCATTGCAAGACTAATGCCCCATACACACGGTCGGATTTTCCGACGGAAAAAGTTTGATCTCCTGCTCTCAAATTTTCCGACAACAAAGTCCGATCACGCAAATTCCGATCGTGTGTAGCCTAGTCCGACGGACAAAGTGCCACACATGCTCAGAAGAAATTCTGTGACGGAAGCGCTCGATCAGGTAAAACTACCGTTCCTAATCGACACAGCACATTCGTCACGCTGCAATGTTAAAATGTGTTTAATGCAGCACATTCTCTTTTTCTTTACAATGCAAGAAGAATAACGTTTTTTAGCTGCTCATATTCACATTGACCTCTCCCAAACGTATTTCTTTATTCTTTTTCCTGATTTATTGGCTTGAATTTTTTTATTCGTCAAATCTTAAGAATTTTTATATATATATATATATATATATTTTTTTTGCATTTATAGTGTTTTTTTTCTTTATCTGTCTTTTTTTGTGGGGGGGGGGTGGTTTGTGTGTCTCAACTTATCCCAACACCATTATTATCATTTGTAGATTTTGCCTAAATTCACTAGGAGGTTGTTTGGTGTTGGTGCCCCTTGTTAATTTGACTTTATGATTTGTGAAATGTACCTGCCTACTCACAAATAAACTGTCCTTTTTGAAGTAAAACACATAGGCAAGGATTTATTGAAATCAAAAATACCTTTATTAGGTGTCAGCAACAAAATAAAGAGGAAGGCAGCGATGGAGAAACTGGGGAAATTTGCAAAGCCTTTGACCCCCACGGCAGACATCAACTTTTTCAATTCAAAAATTGGTGGCCTGAGGAGTACGTATCTTAACCACTTCAGCCCCGGACCAATTGTCAGCTTAAGGACCGGAGGTCTTTTTTCAATTTCGCACTGCACTATTTTAACTGGTAATTGCGCGGTCATGCAATTTTGTAACCAAACGAAATTTGCGTCCTTTTCTTCCCACAAATAGACCTTTCTTTTGATGGTATTTGATTGCCTCTGTGATTTTTATTTTTTGCGATATAAACGGAAAAAAGAGCGAAAATTTTGAAAAAAAAAGAGATTTTCTACTTTTTGTTATAAGAAAAATCTAATAAACTCAATTTTAGTCAAACATTTGGGCCAAAATGTATTCAGCCACATGTCTTTAGTAAAAAAAAATGCCAATAAGCATATATTTATTGGTTTGCGCAAAAGTTATAGCGTCTACAAACTAGAGTACATTTTCTGGAATTTACACCGCTTTTAATTTATGACTGCCTATTTCATTTCTTGAGGTGCTAAAATGGCAGAGAAGTACAAAACCCCCCAAATGACCCCATTTTGGAAAGTAGACACCCCAAGCTATTTGCTGAGAGGCATGTTGAGCCCATTGAATATTTTTTTTTTTAGTCCCAAGTGATTTAATAAAGACAAAAATAAAAAAAAAGATTTTTTTTTTTTTTTTTAAAGTTGTCACTAAATGATATATTGCTCACACATGCCATAGTTATATGTGGAATTGCACCCCAAAATACATTTTGCTGCTTCTCCTGAGTATGGGGATACCACATGTGTGGGACTTTTTGGGAGCCTAGCCGCGTACGGGGCCCCGAAACCCAAGCACCGCCTTCAGGATTTCTAAGGGTGCAAATTTTTGATTTCACTCCTCACTACCTATCACAGTTTCGAAGGCCATAAAGGTGTCCGTTTATGAAGCAGTGATCAGCAGAGATCCCGAAGATCACCACTGATCACAGCCCATAAACAGTTTATGAACCAGAGATAATCGGGGGGAGAAGTGTTTGAACATGTTCTCCTGCCGATTATCTCCACACATGGAGAATCCTCATAGAATGACACAGTAACGGCCAGTTTATGAAGCTGGGATCTGAGCGCTTCACTGGTGATCTGTGTCAGAATTCACACTCCCCGATTCACCATCTCAGAGGTGGAGAAGCTGGGAGTGAAGAGGGAATTTCGGGGGATCTGAGGAGGAAAGAGGAAGATTATTATCTTCCTAATGCCTTGTTCAGACCCCCCAAGACAATAACCATGTCCCCCTGTCATATGTATGTGTATACATATATATATATATAATGTGTATATGTATGTGTATATATATATATATATATAATGTGTGTGTATATACATGTATATATAATGTGTGTGTGTGTACATGTATATATAATGTGTGTGTGTATATACATGTATATATAATGTGTGTGTGTATACATATATATATATATATATATATATATATATATATATATATATATATAATATAAAATGTGTGTATATATATATAATGTATGTATACATGTATATATTATGTAGGGGGGACTCTTTATTTTATTAACATTAATCACACTGTCTGTCTGTGTATTGAGTGGTGATAATCTATCACTGCTTAATAAACTGACATCTCTGTGTTTCTGTGAATTTCTGGTGCTGTAATCTTGTAAAGTCTCACGAGATTCCAGTATCAGGGGCCGTTCTCCAGTGTTGGAAGCGTTTGTAGATCACTCCACTCCTCCAAGGGTGAAGCGATCTACTCCGCTTCATAAACTGGCATACAGAGGAGAAAGATCTCCTCTGTGAATGCCGGAGAATGAAGCAGTGAATAGATTTCACTGCTTCATAAAAGGACACCATAATGCCAAAATAGCACAAAACCCCCCCAAATGACCCCATTTTGGAAAGTAGACACCCCAAGCTATTTGTTGAGAGGCATGGTGAGTATTTTACAGCTCTCATTTGTTTTTGAAAATGAAGAAAGTAAAGAAAAAAATTTTTTTTTTTCTTTTTTAAATTTTCAAAACTTTGTGACAAAAAGCGAGATCTGCAAAATACTCACCATACCTCTCAGCAAATAGCTTGGGGTGTCTACTTTCCAAAATTGGGTCATTTTGGGGGGTTTTATGCCATCTGGGCATTCCATGGCCTCCGAAACTGTGATTGGCAGTGAGAAGTGAAATAAAAAAATTACACCCTTAGAAAGCCTGAAGGCGGTGATTGCTTTTTGGGGTTCCGTACGCAGCTAGGCTCCCAAAAAGTCCCACACATGTGGTATCCCCGTACTCAGGAGAAGCAACAGAATGTATTTTGGGGTGTATTTCCACATATGCCCATGACATGTTTGAGCAATATATCATTTAGTGACAACTTTTTGTAAAAAAAATATATATATATTTTTTTTTTCATAATTCAATCTCTTGGGACAAAAAAAAAAATATTTAATGGGCTCAACATTGCTCTCAGCAAATAGCTTGGGGTGTCTACTTTCCAAAATGGGGTCATTTGGGGGGGGGGTTTGAACTGTCCTGGCATTTTATGCACAACATTTAGAAGCCTATGTCACACGTCACCCACTCTTCTAACCACTTGAAGACAAAGCCCTTTCTGACACTTTTTGTTTACATGAAAAAAGGAAAATTTATTATCAAATACTTACCGTAATTTTCCTTTCCTGATGGACTCCATGGCAGCCTACGTGTGGGTTAACCCCGCCTCCTCTCCAATGCTATAGGACCCCCTACCCTATAAGATTGAGCTCACCTGTACAGACTGTGTTCCGTAACTAGCCTACTCAATAACTGAAGGGTGGGAACTCCGTCTGCCATGGAGTCCATCAGGAAAGGAAAATTACGGTAAGTATTTGATAATAAATTTTCCTTTTTCCTGACAGACTCCATGGCAGCCTACGTGTGGGAAATAACTAGCCAATCCACACGGGTGGGCATGCTGAACAGAGATAATTTCAATTTGACCCGTCAACCGACAGGATTTATCAACCAAAGTTCACAGAAGACAGTAAAGCAATCTCAATACAGTAATGTGACATTAAAGTTCAATTAGAGGACCATGAGGCCGCTTTGCAGACCACTTTTGGAGCCATGTGACGGGCTGCTGGCTATGAACCGCTATACCCCTGGTGAAACGTGCCGGCACTGCCTCCGGAGGAGCCAGACCCTAGTCCTAAAAAGGTTGATGGATGAACTGTGCGATCCAGGCCGTAGTCGTTCTGGCTGCAGCTTGATTCCGTTTGCTATTGTCAAAGTGCAGGACCATCAGGTAGAGAGTGTCTTAACAGCGAGGAAGTAGCCTGCAGGCAAACCTTCAGAGTTTCGCCCCCAACCAGAGGATGAACTTCAGTGGATCCCTGGGTCCTAAATGTAGGTATGGCGACTTCCTAGTTCTCATGGAACCTAGGAGGTAATTCATGAATTGAGCTGAGCATAGAAATAAGGACCATCCAGTCCGGAAAGAAGAACAGACGAGATTCTTCGTAACTTAGGGACATAACCTTTAAGACCCTCTTAGCCAAGGTAATAGCCACCAGAAAAGTGATTTTTGCCAGAAGGTTTCCAAATAGGAAGCGGGAAGGACCCCGTATTACTGAGTTCAGACAGTGAGTCGATGACAAGGGAAAGATCCCAATTGGGAAACTTGGTCCCTTTTGAGGGCTGAGTATTAACTGCCCACTGAACAACTGCTGAACTCAAGGATGAACAGCCCATGAAGTTCCAGAGCACGCCAACAAGGCTAAGACTTGGACTCTGATGGAGCCGATGAATAGAGACAAATCTAGACTGGAAGAAAAAAGAAAGTTTAGGATATCGTAAGCTTTTGGATTTCTTCATGATCTGTCTGAAGGTTGAGAACTCTACAGATTTGGCCCATATTCTCCTATTGACCTAATTCGTGCTCGTCCCTGTAGAGCTCATGATAGTGTAAATCACCCTTAAGCGCACCTGAGCCGGACAAGGGTGCCGATCTGCCCCTTGAAAACGGAAGGTCCAACCCGAGAAGAAGAAGCACTGGATCCCGGAGGCTGAGCTGACTCAGGAGGAGAAATCAAGGCTTGATCGACTGGTAAGGAGCTACTGCCACCACTTTGACCGCTTCCGCATGAGATCTTCATAATAACCTGAGAATTAATGGGGAGTGGTGGAAAGCGTATGCCCTCTTGAAACTCAATCGATCTGTCAGGGCATCCATTCCAGAGGTCTAGCCGCAACAGCCCCGAGCTGTAACACCTCATCAGCTTGAAGTTGCCTGGGAAGAGAATAGATCCACCTCGGGCATGACTCCCAGGAACAGCCACTTGAATGTCTGCACACTAAGAGACCCCTCGTTAGTGTCTAACCGAATACGCAACAGGAAATCCACTCAGACAATCTGGACTCTGGGGATATAGGCAGTTGAAACGCCGGACAAGCTCTTCTGGGCCCAAGACGTGATGGGCTCGCCCTCACGGAATAGTGTGCAGCTTCGAGTGCCACTATGACTCTTCACAAAAGGAGATCACCATTGTGTCGTCCATTCTTAATAATACTGACTCTCCCTTCCGGAAGATGGGAGAAGGACTGAAGGGCACACAAGGCTGCCCGAAGATCCATAACATTCTAGCCCGGGTTGAGAAGACGCATACCCAACCTTCCTGAGCAAGATCCAAACTGCCGAGGGCTCTCCAATCGGTCGTGACCTTGACCCATGGGATGGGGCAACGAAGTGACAACTGATCAGACTTTGCGCTGAAGTCACCAGAAGAGACTGCTCCTCACCGTTTGATGATACATTAATAGGTTGACTGTAGCCCCTTAATTTCCAATGCTGCAGAAATCCTGACTGGAAAGGGTACAACCTCTGCAGGGACCACTTGGCCATAGGGGTCGCGGAGACCATTGAGCCGATTAGTTTTCTTCTTTTTTTTTTTTTTTTTTAAATTAGGAACCACCTGAAGCCGGTCGAGGTGGAGATTACCTGTTCCCTGTGAACCAACAGCTGGTCTTAATCCTAGGATAGCCACAGGAGGTCGTCGAAATAGTGATAAGACGATAAGGGCCCCTATGGCCAGAGGAATTCTTAAGACTCGGGTGAGGCTGTCAGCCCGAAAAGGAGGTAGAAGAAGAACAGTAGATGGTCTTACCCAACTGTAACCGGAGGAAAACATATTTTAAGTCGATTGAGATTAGCCCATCGCCCGGCCGCACAGAAGGTCGACAAAGCCTTCCTTTGAATCTTTCAAATTCTATATATTATATACTTGTATAGGTAAATTACACCTACACTAGTCACCATAAACTGTTTCTCTAGTGTTAAGAAGAGGGTTAGGTATACCTCCTGGAATTTCTCGACCCTCGGGATGTGTACAGTAACGCCTGCTTCAGCTCCATAACGGCTGAACTTCTGGAGAGATAAGAATATGAATACCACTCTGAGTCTGGATGCAAAGTGATGTCCACCCTGATTCGGTACAGCTGGTGCAGGCTCTGATCACAACAGAGAGGAAAAAAGGGAAGTCTGGATGGCCGCACTTCAGCAAAAACTTCTTTATTAGGCAAAAGATAAAATCCAAAGTAGTGACACCTCATGCGATACCGCAAAACAGCAACAGTAGCTTACGCGTTTCACGCCTCAAAGGCGCTTAGTCATAGCTGAACTTCTGGAGAACTGTTCCGAAGCTCACCTGGGTACGAAGACTATCTTCTTTATCCAGGCTTCCATAGCCTTAGACATAGCTACTAGAGCCAGGGCAGGGTTACAAACCATACCAGCAAACCCATAAGTTTCCTTGAGGTCTTGGTCAATCTCTCTCAAGCTTGTCTTGCATGGCACAGCATCTTCTAAAGGTAGAGTAACCTGCTTTCCCAAACACAACACAGCTGCATCTATGAGGGGGGTGTTTCCCAGACCCCCTGCTTCTTCTGCCTTGAAGGCATACAATCTGGGGGTATTGTTTGACATCAACATTTTCTTGTCCACCTTCTTTCACTCCTCATCCGTAAGGAGCCAAAGAGAGGAAAGCGATCTTTCCCCAGGTGCCTAAAGAACTATTTTACTTATCCTGGGGGGTGGGAGGTGGTAGGGCTTCCTTAATCTCTTTGCCCCATGGAGGAACCAGACATATTCTGATACATTCATCACCTTTCAACTTGCTGACCAAAGAATCCAGAGAAGCAGCGTAGGGCTGGAAAGGACCCAACACCTTTGGACTACGCCAGCCAAGACCCCGGGTGGAATGGACAACTGGCACCATGTGTGGGATGCATCCCATTTCCTTAGAGACTGCTACCTCACACATTTCACAAGAGACTCTATATTCTTGTTTTCCACCTCTTTTATCCCCATCCGCCCAGGCATAACAGTGGTCAATAAAGACTTGTCCTCCAGGACTCGTGTCCACATCTCCAGTAGGCTCTGCCATCCAGGCGGCTGATAGGGCGATGCAATGACTGGAGGAGGAATGGCAACATCTCCTCTGGATAGAGGAGGAATGGCAACATCTCCTCTGGATGGAGGAGGAATGGCAACAACTCTAGGTGCAGGAGGAATGGCAACATCTCCTCTAGGTGCAGGAGGAATGGCAACATCTCCTCTAGGTGCAGGAGGAATGGCAACATCTCCTCTAGGTGCAGGAGGAATGGCAACATCTCCTCTAGGTGCAGGAGGAATGGCAACATCTCCTCTAGGTGCAGGAGGAATGGCAACATCTCCTCTAGGTGCAGGAGGAATGGCAACATCTCCCCTAGGTGCAGGAGGAATGGCAACATCTCCCCTAGGTGCCGGAGGAGTGGCAACATCTCCCCTAGGTGCAGGAGGAGTGGCAACATCTCCCCTAGGTGCAGGAGGAGTGGCAACATCTCCTCTAGGTGCGGGAAGAATGGCAACATCTCCCGTAGGTGCAGGAGGAGTGGCAACATCTCCTCTAGGTGCAGGAGGAATGGCAACATTTCCTCTAGGTGCAGGAGGAATGGCAACATTTCCTCTAGGTGCAGGAGGAATGGCAACATCTCCCGTAGGTGCAGGAGGAATGGCAACATCTCCCGTAGGTGCAGGAGGAATGGCAACATCTCCCGTAGGTGCAGGAGGAATGGCAACATCTCCTTCGTAAATGTTGTGGCGTGGCAAGGTCTCTGTCGTTCTGGACCACGACTAGCGGGTCCGATCTGAAAAAGAAAAGATCGGGGGGGGGGGGGGACACCAACGCAATCTCATCCTTTGAGACTGCAACCTCTGCCCCTCCCCTCACCTGCACATACCTTGTGCGTGAGGGTTGGCTGTATGAAGGCAGTGACCTGTCCATAACCACTGGACACAACGTCATCATGACACGCACGGTCTGCAGATAACCCGGAATGCTACACATACCGAGCCAATCAGTGAGATTAAAATATTCATTATTTATATTTATTTATTTATTTTTTTAACTCACATCAAAACAATAAAACATAGATGCATAAAAACAAAGTACAAGTGTCTATACGTATCCTGTCTTTTTACACTTTCTCTCTTTTTTTTTTTTTTTTTTTTAATATATATAAAATTTTATATACCTGAATATTTTTATTTATTTATTACTTTCCCCATTAAGGGAAGAAAATTTAGACAGATAAATGCAGACCAGGCTGGGGGAAGCTGCCGCTCACTGCCTGTGGGAATCCCACCATGACAGGAGATGGCAGACAATCAAATCCCCCGCCTGAAATGACGTCACTGCCCTCCCCAACATCGCGCCTGCGTTGAGGGAAAACAGCCGGACAGCGCATGCGCGGCCGCCGGACATTCCGCCGCTCCGCGCATGCGCGAACCAAGCCTCGCTTCCATGAAGGCCCCGCGCATGCGCAGAACGACGGCGGCGGCCGCGACCCGGAAGCACCGCTGCGGCCTGGAACGCAGAAGCGTTCCAATCGCCATGAGGGACACTGAGGTGCCGGCGATACAGGGAAATACCGAGAGGGACACACACACAAAAATCAACAAATACATGACTGCCATGGAGCAAAGGAAGGAGATGAAATGCAGACCTTGCCAGCCGTTGATGAGACCTGTCCGTCCGTCCGATGAGCATACAGAGGCAATCACCCAGTAATGGGGAACCATCCAGCCTCAAAGCTACTCGCCCGCCCATGGCTGAGCACTGAGCTTGCACCACACAGGTATGCCAGAAGAGAGATCCGAAATCCAACCAGACACGAACAGCATGTGAAGGTCCAATGGAGGAGGACAAAAAAGGAACACAGTCTGTACAGGTGAGCTCAATCTTATAGGGTAGGGGGTCCTATAGCATTGGAGAGGAGGCGGGGTTAACCCACACGTAGGCTGCCATGGAGTCTGTCAGGAAACATATTTTTTTTTTTGCAAGAAAATTACGTTGAACCCCCAAACACTATATATATTGTTAAAGCAAAGGCCCTACAGATTAAAATGGTGGGTGTTGCATTTTTTTTTCCACACAGTATTTGCGCAGCGATTTTTCAAACGCATTTTTTGTGGAAAAAATACACTTTTTTTTATTTTAATGCACTAAAACACACTATATTGCTCAAATTTTTGATGAAATAAAAAATATGATCTTAGGCCGAGTACATGGATACCAAACACGACATGCTTTAAAATTGCGCACAAACACACAGTGGCGACAAACTACATACATTTTTAAAAGCCTTTAAAAGCCTTTACATGATACCACATTAGATTCACGGAGGAGGTCTACTGCTAAAATTACTGCCCTCGATCTGACCTTCGCGGTGATACCTCACATGCATGGTGCAATTGCTGTTTACATATGACGCCAGACCAACGCTTGTGTACGCCTTTGTGCAAGAGAAGGGGGGGCAGGGGTGCTTTTTTTTTTTTTTTTTAGTTTTTTTTTTTTTTTTATTTAGCTTTTTTATTTTATTTTTAAACTGTTCCTTCCATTTTTTTTCTTTGTTATGATTTTTATTGTTATCTCAGGGAATGTAAATATCCCCTATGATAGCAATAGGCAGTGACAGGTACTCTTTTTTTGAAAAAATTGGGGTCTATTAGACCCTAGATCTTTCCTCTGCCCTCAAAGCATCTGACCACACCAAGATTGGTGTGATAAAATGCTTTCCCAATTTCCCAATGGCGCGGTTTATATCCGGGAGGGGGGACATTCCCTCCCACTGCTTGTAAAAGCAGTCTAGAGGCTAATTACCCCCTAGAATTGCTTTTACATGAAAGCCGATCACTGGCTGAAAAGAATGATACCAAGATGATACCTAAACCTGCAGGCATCATTCTGGTATAACCATTCAAAGTCCAGCAACATACTGGACATATATTGTAATCTTTTTTTTTTCATGCAGCCTCTTGGCTGAACGAAAAAAAGAGATTGATTGGTTGGTATGCCCACCATTAGAATACCTCCCTTCATCCACCCACTTCTAATGATGGGCATACATGCACCATTTATATATGCCGATGCATGGGGGCATCCTCCCGCAAAAGTTATGCCGTGTACACACGGTCGGAATTTCGACCGTATGTACGTGGCATTAGGAGCCAATCGCTCCCCCCCCCGGCTGCCCCCATGCTTCGGCAGATATGCTCTTTTTTTTAACTGTGGTGGTGAAATCACCTCCTACAGCGTTGGGAGTCGCGGCTTTATGTATCGTGGGAGCAAACGCTGTTGCTGTCAAGATAAATAAATCCGCGTTGCAACTGAATGGCGCACCTGAAAACAAAAAAATGCTTAACACTAAAACACAGTAAACAAAATTACATACCTGAAAAGCAAGCATGATAAAACATAATAAAACATTGCAGAATAGAATGGAGTAAAAAAAGAGCAACAATAGAGAGAGAATAGAGAGAGAGAGAGAGAACAATAAAACGACAACTATTTTTGTTTTTTTTATTTTTTTGAGATTCACAGGTAAAAAAGCTCCTGACTGTTAGCGACTGAATCAAAACGCTACCACAAAAAAAAATGTTAGCGATCGCAGGGATCAGGCCTGACTCTGCGAACGCTGCAGTTATGTGTGCTTAGTGTTTTGTAAGTGACAGTGATCGATCGATACTGCACTTGGGTGGGCTGGGCTGGGCGGAGGGGGAAAACGCAGGTGCTAGCAGGTATCTGGGCTGATCCCGCTAACAATGCGTTTTTTTGGAACCCTAAACTGCTGGGACGCTAGTATAGATCTGATCAGATCAGATATTGATCTGTTCAGATACTGTGCCACTAAGGGAGGTGTATGCTTTGCGCGTGGGTGTTTGCGGTACTGGCACTAACCTGGGGCGACGCAGACCTTATTTGACCCTAAAACCTAATTGATATCACCCGCCGGGCGATCAGGGGGTTAAACCGTTATTGGGTAATAAATGGCGGGTGCCCTGACAGTATAAAAAACAAGCTAACTAACCAGCGTCACCCGTAACAGTAATACAAAAAAAAACTGGCTACCTAGCGGCACCAGTGACACTAATGCAGCGATCAGAAAAACAATCGCTTAGTGACACTGGCAAAAGGGGGTGAAAGGGTTAACTAGGGGCAATCAGGGGGTTAAACCTTTATTAGGTAATATATGGGGGTACCTGACGCTATATAAAAACCTGACGGGGAACCTAAATAACGAAATAACTAACTGGCTAACCAGCGTCACCAGTGACAGTTATACGGTGATCACTGGTGAAAGGGTTAACTCTAGGGGCAATCAGGGGGTTAAAACCTTTATTTAGGTTGTAATATGGGGGTACCTGACCTATAAACCTATTTATGAACCTATATAAACATGGCGGTTAACCTAAAAAAAAAAACTGGTTACCTAGCGACACTAATGCAGCGATCAGAAAAACGATCGCTTAGTGACACTGGCAAAAGGGGGTGAAAAGGGTTAACTAGGGGCAATCAGGGGGTTAAAACCTTTATTAGGTAATATATGGGGGTACCTGACGCTATATAAAAAACCTGACGGGGAACCTAAATAACGAAATAACTAACTGGCTAACCAGCGTCACCAGTGACACTTATACGGTGATCACTGGTGAAAGGGTTAACTCTAGGGGCAATCAGGGGGTTAAAACCTTTATTTAGGTTGTAATATGGGGGTACCTGACCTATAAACCTATTTATGAACCTATATAAACATGGCGGTTAAAATAAAAAAAAAATGGTTACCTAGCGACACTAATGCAGCGATCAGAAAAACGATCGCTTAGTGACACTGGCAAAAGGGGGTGAAGGGGTTAACTAGGGGCAATCAGGGGGTTAAACCTTTATTAGGGGGGGGGGGGGTAGGGGGCTACCTTAGACCTAAAACTAACTGCCCTGACAGTTATTACAGTCACACTGACACTAAATGCAGTGATCAGTAAATAAATGATCACTGCAATTAGTGACACTGTGACTGGGGGGGCAGGGGGTGATCTGGGGGGTGATCAGGGGGTGACAGGGGGGTGGATTGTGTGCCTATGTGTACTGGTGTCAGTGTACTGTTTGTGCACTAACCTTTACACGTTCTCTCCTCGGCGTTCCGGTCACATAGACCGGCGCACCGAGCGTGACATCACTTCCGCCTTCCTGTCTATACAATAGACAGGAAGGGGAAGCTTTTCATTCGCCAGGAGCGATCGCGAGGGGGTGGCCAGAAACCACTGGCCGTCCCCTCGTCCCGGATCGCTCCTGAAGCGATGCCGACCGTCCCCGCCGGCGGAGGGGGTTCCGATCGGACACCCCACCCGCCGGAAGAATGTCACGTACAGGTACGTGATTTTGCCTGTACGTGCCATTCTGCCGACGTATATATACATGGGGCGGTCGGCAAGTGGTTAAGGGAGTTCAATCTGGTCCTAAAGTCCAATAGATCCGGAACTGCAGCAAATGCCATCTATGTCCCCAGGCTGTGGCCATACGAGAGGCTCCATCTTCTCTCAGACCAGACTGAATCCAGGTCATCACACTCTGGTCTTCCTTCCACGCTTCCTTCCAGGCTGTGGCTGTGGTACTGGAGGTGTGGCAGAAGGAGGAGGAGCATGGTCCATCTCGCAAACATGTGTCGTTGGGGTCATTTCCCCAGACACCCCCTTATTTAATACTTTGAGGATGACCTCCTCGCACATGCTGCATTGCCCCGCCTCCATTTCTTTCAGCTTTGTGGCAGCCAAGGCGGCAAAGGCCTCTTCATAGGTGGGTGTGGCTTGTAGTGCCGCTGAAGCCTCCCTGATCAGCTGGAGCGCTGACTCTCCCACATTCCCCCCCTTTCTGGGCCTTTTGTAGGGAAGGCGGAGGGAAGGGACTTGGGATCGAGTCAGGCTCCTAGGCCTGCCCACCTCTTGGCTGCCACTTACCTCTGCCTCCTCCTGGCTGCCACATCCACATCCACTTCCTGGCTCCCGCATTCCACAGCCACCTCCTGGCTGAGGTCTTCCTGTGTATGAAAAAGGGACATAGTTTGAGTTATTGGTTCATCAAACACACACAATTTTCAGCTATTGACTGTTGCAAATTGTTAACAAATTGAAAACCATAGAATTCTCAGCCCAGCAGTATATATTCTTGCCCAAAATTTCTCCAACACTACTATCTATTGATATGTAAAACACTTTAGCAAATAAGCAATTTTTGATGCTAAATTAAGTGAACATCATTCATTTTTCCATGAAAAAAGTGTAGAAAAATACTATACCTGGCTCAAGCTGGGCTCCTCCACATCTTCCTGACTGGAAGGCCCTGGTTGGTCCTCGAAAGCCTCATCAGGGGTGGAATGCATGGAAGAAAGCATGGAAGGAAGCGTGAAAGGAAGAGTCGAGAGTGATTCCCTGACATCAGTCTGGTCTTTGAGAAAATGGAGCCTCTCGTAGTAGCACAGCCTAGGGACATATACCTCATCTGCTGCAGCTCCAGATGCTTAGGACTTCAGGACCTTATTGCGCTCCCTGAAATACGTAATCCTCAGGCTGCCAATTTTGGTTCTTAACTTCTTAACGGTTGCCGTGGGGATCACCGGCGTTACAAATTCCAGCAGTTTCTTCATCGCTGCCCGCCTCTTTATGTTGCTGTAGAGTGGGTGCTTGGCCTGCCACAAAAGGGGCATTGAACGGAACTTATTAATGAACAGGGGGAGGAAGCTGACATCATTGAAGCCCTCCATATTCTTTGCAAGACACAACACCAGACAAAACACTAAATAATATCAGGCTAAACTCTCCTAATCTTCTCCATAAATAAGCCTCAATGTATAAGCAGTCTAGGCTAGTGATGTACCAAGTTCAAATTGTACCTTCGTTATAGCGATCATCTCCTGCGTCAGCTCTCTTTCCCCTCTGCTCACAGATCGTCGGTACGACACATGCGCGTGACGTTTTATATACAGTGCGCATGCGTGAAACTCCACCCGCCCCTGACGATCTTTCTCGTCTATTCCCCACCCCTTCTCTTTACGGTGTAGTGGGGAGAGCACATGACGGGGACACAGCAGGTGCGCCCTAACTATTCCAGCAACGAGGAGGAGGACGAGGAAAGCCCGGAGGCAGAAACGTCCCGATCCCGGAGGCTAAAATTTAAAGCGTCAAATATGTCTTTTGGAGAAATGTTGGAGATGGTGGACATATTGAAAAGGAGCGACTATGATGGGAAGTATGGGCCTTACCCCAACCCAAATGTCAGAAAGGCCAAGATCATGGCTAAAGTTGTGAAGAGGCTGCAAAAGAATTTTGGGTTACAACGATCCAAGGATCAACTGAGGAAACGCTGGTCAGACCTGAAACTGAGGGAGCACGATCAGTACAGAAAGATCAAGCGAGTTCTTCAAAAAAGTAAGTAGTTGTCGTGTGTTCATCTTTTTTTTTCTTGCTTGCATACTGCTCCATGTGCTTTGTTTTTCAATGTTGGACATTTGAAAATGGCCACTTTCATGTTTGTGTGTACATTCGATCGTACTCAACCTCGATCGTTCGGCCACTTATAATACGCTGTTTGGTGAAGTTGGAGTTAACTACATTGTTTCAGGCCTGTTTTTAGTCAAAGGAAGTTTGTTGTCTATAGGGCTTTTTTCCAGAATGAAATGCAAACTTATTCAGTGTAAAGGAGAGGTGACTCAGTAGCTGTTTACACATCTGGACTCTAGAGCACTAGTACTGGGACACCCAAACACCCTTTTTATTAGGGTGTCCCACACATGTGCTCCAGTGGATACTATAGGGGTGTCTCCATCTGACAAACTTGCACCAAACAGATAATAAGTATTGCACCTTTACAAAGTGTCTAAATTAATGTTATTGGCCTTTGAACCTGGCCACAAACCACTATTGTACGTCACTTCCAATAGCAATGTTTCATATTTCCGATTTCTGCCCTCATAGATTGGTGTGCTAAGTATTCCTTTTGTACATTCTCATAAGGGAGAGAAGACTCGGGCCGTCTGAGGACACCAGGAACCCCACACCTCCCAAAGAAGGGGAATTACCAACACCAGAAGCAGAGGAGGAGGAGGAAGGAGAGATTGTAGAAGTTGGAGAACTTGTCACCACAACAGGTGAGTGTCGGAGACCACAGCTACAGGTAAGCTAATCAATGTATGCCTGCATCTTAAAAATACCCTGTTTTTTTTTTTTCTTTTTTTTTTAGGTGATGTGGATGTTGTGGAAGAAGAATCGCATTTTACCAGTGAAAGTGCACACGTCCTCATGGGGGAGATAATGGTGTGCAATCGAGATCTAGATGATATCAAGAAAAACATCAATGATGTTCAACAAAAAATGAAGAACATCATTGATGTTTTAGGGAAAATATGAAACCACACAAACGACCTATCACAAATTTGTGGGTATGTAGCCCAAAAATGTTTACGTCAGAACTTTGCCAAATTTGGAAGATGCGTACAGTGTGTCACCATGTGCTAGCTCCCATCATGGGGATCAATGACAACGTTTTGTGGGTGCAACCACTTTACTAACTACTAAAGTGGCTGAGGTGAAGGGGTTGCACCCCCAAAACACGTACATTGATCCCTATGATGGGAGATTGCACATTTGGACATTCTAGGCATGTGTTCTTGCATCAAATGCCCATTTTGATCCCCAAATTGTTTGCATGTTCTAAATTTAGCTTTTCCAGGGGTGACACCCCATGTGATGAAGGCACGATCAAACACAGCTTGGACATAGTCATGTCTGATCTTGTCTTCACTTTATAAAGTTGAACTTTGTAAGTTCCTGTGTTCAGTATGTTTTGCTTTGCTACATGCCTGGTTTACACAAATGCGCCAAGTTAGTAAAGAATGTTCTAAAGACCAAAGATTTTTTGAGTTTCCAAAAGCCTTTTTGAAAGGCACTTGTGAATGTGTTTGAAGTAAAATTTTACCATAGGAACAATGTGTGGCTTCCTTATTTCAAACCCCAAAAGCATTATTTGCGTCAAAAGTAGATGAATTTGGTGACAATGGGTGTTATTTACTAAAGGCTATTCCACTTTGCACTCCAAGTGCAGTTTCCGGTGCACTTTTGCAGTGCACTTGTAGTGCATAGTGGATTTGTCTTTTGGAAATTACACCCACAGTGCTTTGTAATAAACCACCTATCACGCCATTTTCAGGAATACACACATTTCTGTCATGGTGATGAAAAGAAGTATTTTTGGGGTCACTTATGCACTACATACCTTACCTAGAAAAACTATTATGTATCAGACCCACAACATGAGAAGATTATTTTTAGGAAGAAGAGACTGTAACCTCCTCTCGCCAAGAAAGTGCATTCCCACTGTTGAAGATAAAGGCCCAAAAAGAAAACAAAAAATAAGCTAGAACACACCTACAAGAAACCCAAGCAGTAAATGCAAAGAAATCTTAGTTCAGTTTCCAAAATAAATTTATTAAAAAATGCCTCTCACACATCGTCTGGCATATCAATGGCCCCCCTACCCACAAAGTACTCCATATACCTCTCGCGAACTTCGCGGGCATTTAGGGGGGGCAAGCCAGGACGTGCAGCTTGAAGGGCTGTGAGGTTGACATTTTGTGGCATGTCTGCATCAGGGCCAACAGACACAACATAGTTGGTGCTATGTCATTTTAAGAAATTGTGCAATATGCAGCAGGAAAGCACAATGTGGTTCAGTTTATATTCCGCCATGTGGATAGGTGTCAAAAAGAGGCGGAAGCGGCTGGCCATGATCCCAAAGGCGTTCTCCACCACTCTGCGGGCTCTGGACAGCCGGAAATTAAAGACCCTCTGGTCTGGGGTGAGGGTCCTCATCGGGAAGGGCCGCATCAGATGGCTTGACAACGCAAACGTTTCATCCGCGACAAAGACGAAGGGGAGTCCTTCCGCATTCTCCTCTGGAGGTGGCAAGCACAGACTGCCACTCTGGAGACGCCATGCAATAGCACCACCATCCGAGATCCGGCCATTCTTCCCCACGTCCACATACCAAAACTCGTATGTCGCAGACACCACCGCCAACATCACTATACTATTAAACCCCTTGTAATTATAAAAGTACGACTCCGAGTTGGGGGGTGGGACGATGCGGACGCGTTTCCCATCAATTGCACCTCCGCAGTTAGAAAAGTCCCAACGGCTGGCAAAGTGGGAGGCCACAGTCTGCCATTCCTGTGGCGTTGAAGGAAACTGTGGAGTCAAACAAGAAAAAAAAATTAGTCAGTTTGCACATAAACATTGTAAGCAGATTAGACAGAAACATTTTGGAACAAGATCAGACTAAAATGTAACCAAGAAAGTATTTACAAACCAAAGTACAAGGTCCCCTTAGCAGATTACTCACCCCCCATCACTCCCCCCACTTCTGATGGGCCAATGACAAAAACTAGGGGTTGGGGGGATTGGACAGGTAACCCTCTCCACTTCACTGAGAGCCGAATGGCTAAATAATGTGTGATAGTTTGGCCAGACCCTCCTTACTTAACACTATTGGCAGCCCACCGGAAAGATAAAAGAAGAGTCCTAATCCCAAAAAAGAACAAAAAAAACATAAAGGGAAGCGCATTTTGACATTCTGTATTTACCTATCAAGCTAATAATAGGAGGAAAAAACAAAAAAACTAAAAAACAAAACATTTGAAAGTATTGAGCCAGCCCCCCACACTACATGCTTTGCTGAATTCATCCCTAAATATGACCACTATAAAGAGGTAGGTATATAGTGCGTATTGAGCTTGGCAAAGCCAGCAGATAGAGGATTGGTATCATCTGACTGAGCAGTTGGGGGAGGGGTGTTCCTAATGAGTTTGGTACACCAAAAAATAAATAAAAAAAGGGGACCCTGCATGAAGTAAAACACACAGAAAACATTTGTGCATATTTTAGGGGGTGTTTGGGGGAAACCAATACTATGGAGCAGACAAAATACATTGCTTAAGTGACTAGGCCATAGGTGTATAGGGGAGGTAAGTGAAGGCAAAAATGCACGAAGGACAAAAGGGGCACAGCATATTAGAGCATATTGCAATCATGGTAATTAGGAAAGGAGGTCAAAAATACAAGACATTAGCAAACAGAGCATACATAGAAGGGAATAGTAAAGGAGAAATGTTACCTTAATATAGTCCTCCTGCAGGACCTGGATAATAGCAGAACAGGTCTCTGGAATAATGATTCCCAGAGCCTGGGGAGAGATACCTGTGGAGAACTTCAGATCCTGAAGGCTTCTCCCTGTCGCCAAGTACCTCAAAATGGCAACAAGCCTCTGCTCCGGAGTGATGGCTTGCCTCTTGCAGGTATCCCGCCTGCTGATAAAAGGGGTCAACAAAGCCAACAGACGGTGAAAAACAGGGTCCGTCATCCTGAGAAAGTTCCTGAAATCATCAGGATTATTCTCCCGAATCTCACGAAGCAAATGCATGTGCGAGAATTGGTCACGCTGAAGCAACCAATTCTTGGTCCATGAACTCCTCCTCGCCCTGTTCATGGACCGGTCTTGGGTCAAAGCTAAAAGCCCGACACCAAGCCCCTGCACAGCACGAACTCTACGACAAGTACGTACACGAAACATAGCTCACAAACGGTCGGCTGGTCAGAACGGACAAATAGAAAGCACCGATAAACAGCAAGGCCTGAAAGAACGAAATTAATACCAGAAACGAGCAGACAATAAGCAGTAAAAATCAAAGCGTCCTATATCAAGATATAGGCCGCAATGACCAACAAATGCGAACTGACTACACGCACTGATAAACAGATCCGCACGACAAGCACAAACTGAAGAGCAGTAACGATCTGAGTCTGAAAACTGAAAATCGAATGTAACGAAACTTCTACTAACACGCGATAAACACGGAATCAGCAGAAGGAGCCCAACGGGTGCCGGACGTGGTGCTGAACTTTCCTTTTATAGTCTCGTGGAACACGGCTTATGTCACGGCTTTCTTGAAGACCGGAAATTCCGACAACGTTGTCCGACCGTGTGTACGCAACACCAGCTTCGGACAAAGTCCGACGGAAATGATCCGACGGAAATAGTCATCGGAAAATCCGACCGTGTGTATGGGGCATAACAGTTACAAGCATGACTACCACAGGCAGAGGCATGCTGGGACTTGTAGTTTCGCAACAGCTGGAGGGCCACCAGTTTGAGACCCCTGCTCTAAAGTAATCCTGCAGTATAGGTAGTCCCATTCCTCCCACTTTTTTGTGTTTCATTAAAATAGATTGGGAACATCTTGGTTTCTTATCTGCTCATAAAAACTTGCTGAGTTGTTTTTGCATATTTTTAAAGAATGAAGCTGGAATTGATATTGGGAGTGCTCTTAAGTAATATAGAATTTTTGGCAAAATAAGCATTTTATAGGCCACAAGTCTTCCCGCCCATGAGAGATTTCAGTCTATTTAGTTCACCTTGTAAAGATGTGATGAGGGGGAGAAAATTTGTTTTATATAAGTTTGAGCTTGGAGTAGTAAGAAAAACTCCTAAGTACTGTATGTGCTTATTAGACCAAGGATAGGGAAATTGTAACATTAGGTTATGTTTGATCGTATCCTTTATAGCAATCGATAATATATTAGATTATGAGGCGTTCATTTTGTAATAAGATACTTTGTTGAACTGACCTAAAATGTCATGTACTTCAGGGAGGGATTTACTTGGGTTTGATATAGAGAGAGTTACATCATCAGCAAACAGTGATATAATTGGAGAATGGTGTGATGAGTTAATCCCACTAATATCTGGGTTAGATCTAATTTTTGTCAGCCAGTGGCTCCATTAATAGGGCAAATATTAATGGTGATAGTGGGCAACCTTATCACGTTCCATTTGTTATGCTAAAACTATCCGAAAACATGCCCTCTGTGAATACAAGAGTGGATGGGTTAGTATACAAAGCTGTTATAGCTGAGTTAATAGATCCCAATATCCCAAATGTATTTAAAACGTACTGAAGGTAGCCCCAATGTATCATGTCAAATGCCTTCAAATGCCTAGAGGACTCTGCAATATGCAGAAGGTTGAGAATTTTGCATGTAGCGTCCGGTGCCTGTCGACCCGGTATGGAGTCAACTTGATCTTGTTTCACTAATATTGGCATAAAGTGAGCTAATCTATTTGCAATGATTTTGGCATATATTTTTAAATCTATGTTTAGTATTGAAATGGGTCTGAAATTTTGTGGGGAGTCTGGTGTTTTACCTGGTTTGGGAAGCTTTACAATTGTGGTGGTCAACATTTTTGGTGGAAATTAAGATTTGGAAACAGCAGCCTTTTCATTTTAAGTAAGTGTGGGCACAATACATTTTTATATGTCTGGTAAATCCATCTGGTCCTGGGGATTTACTTTTAGGTAGGGACAAGATTGTTTTCTGAATTTCCGATTCCGAAATCTGTGCATTGAGAGATTGTAGTTCTTCATCTAATTTAGGTAGGGATATAGATTTTAAGAATTGTTGAATTATGGCAGGCATAGGTTGTGGTGTTTCATCGTCTTTTAGATTGTAGTAGTCTCAAACGCATTAGCGTTTTCTTTCGGGTTGAAAAGTCTAGCACCTGTGACCGGATGGTGAATAAATGGTATTTTTTGTTTAATAGATCTCTCTTTAACTTGGTTCGCTAATAGTTTCCCAGCTTTGTTGCCATTGCAGTAAAGCTGAGCTTTCCATTTATGTAATTTATTGTTGTGGTGTGATATGAGGAGTAGTCGAAGTTCGTGTCGAGCATGATCTAGCTGAGAGCTGGCCGTAGAATTTGGATTTTTTTTTGTTTACTGATTAAAATTTTTGAATCTTAGATAATAAATCTGAAAGCTGCTGGTTCTGCCTCTTCTTGAGGACATTGCTTAGTTCCATAAATACACCTCTTATGTATGCTTTGTGGCTGTTCCAAACGATGAAGGGGTTCAACACGGATGGGGCGTTACCGAGAAAAAATTCTTGCAATGTTTTGGTTATTTTTTTTTATTATTATTTATACATTCTTTGTTGAATTTTTTACCCATTTACAAAAACGTCATATAAAAACATTACAACAACATTTTTCCCAATGAGTTTTTCTTTTCACATTGCAATACATATCTCCAACCTTTACCTCTTCCTGCTTCACCCACCCCCGTCCTCCCACTCCAATTATCCACCCCTTAATGCTTTCATCCAGTTCACCTCTCAAGTCTATGGCTGTTTTCATATACTCCTATATGTATTGACTATTTTACTCTAGATTTCTCATCTACTATTCTAACCCACCTTTGGTATCTTTACTATATGTATTATTTCCTTACCTATGGGGATGCTTCTCACCATTTCTCTGATCTTTTTCTCTTTCCTACCTTTTAAGGGGGGTATCCCATCTTTTCCAACCATGGCTTTCACATCTTTTCAGATTCCTTAAGATTCCCTCGTTTAGTGTAAACTACCTTTTCCCTCCATACTATCTCATTTTCTTTTTAAACTAATTCCTTTTTATTGATTTTCATATTGTAAAATTTAAAAACATACAAAAACATAAATTGACATGTAGCATCTCATAACGCAAAAAAAGAAAAGAACTATTATTATATTATATTTCCTCTCCCACCCCCAACTACTCCCAACCCTCCACCACACACCAACCAATCATTAGTTATACCAATCTAATTGTCTATTATCAATCAAAAACAAGCAAAGATAGAGAAGAAGCCCACTCTGAGGACAGAGAAACGATATAGGAAAGAGACCCCAGAGAGGAAGAAGGTGGAGAATGCGGGAATATGGTGGGGAGTGGGGGAGGAATTCTCCCCAGCTCCCCCCCATCCCCTCATAAGGGACATCCCATTTCCTCCAACCAAGGCCTCCACATTCTCACAAACTTCCTGAGGTTATTTTGTCCAATGTACACCACTTTCTCACTCCAAACCATTGAATTTATAGTCTCGATCCAGATCATGATGCCCCAGTTGAA
Organism: Lithobates sylvaticus; assembly: GCA_028564925.1. Classification (NCBI taxonomy): domain Eukaryota; kingdom Metazoa; phylum Chordata; class Amphibia; order Anura; family Ranidae; genus Lithobates; species Lithobates sylvaticus. The sequence goes on from CM053037.1 coordinate 92,054,783, forward strand.
GACCACTAGCATCAAAACGCGTCGGACTTGCTAATTTGAGATTCCCACATTGCCTTTTTACTGTTTTTATGCTATCATATCCTTTTTGGACTATTGCCTTTTTTAATCTCCTTTGTTGTGAGAATACATTCCAATAAAACATTATTGGTTGATCTGCACTATATGGAGCACTTTTTGTGCCCACCCCCGCATGAGCTGGTGATAATCTTTGGTCGTGTGTCTACATCCTTACGGTGTGTCTTCAGGACCAGGAACTGCCTTCCCACATCCAATGGGAGAACCACAAGCGCATTTGACTCACTGCCGTATGGTATGTGTGTCCATCTCTGCTGGTAAGAGTACCTCATTATGTGCCTATAGTGCCCCGGGATCCCAGCAACACACCTGTGTGTGCACAGCGTTCTTGAGACACCAGTGATACATCTGTATTTGCATCTGGGTCTGAAAAGAGAGACTCACCAATTTACCCCATCATTGCTCACTAAACCCCTGTCTTTTTGTATATTGTGCACATCCACATGTTTTGTTTTTATTTGCCTTGTGCCTTCACATGGCTTTAAGTGTTTAAGCGCTACACATATCTTTTCCCATGTCTGTATAACTTTGTTTGTTTGAGTGTTAGCAGCTATAGAATGCATTTTTCTATTTGTCACTTATTTCAGGTATAGCGCAGTACCATTCCCCCTTTTTTGTCGATCCAGATCTTCACAGTTGGGGGGGACTGTGCCTGCCATTTCTGTGCTATTAATATCCTCGCTTGGAACAAACATCTCAGCACTGCTACTGTAGTACCAGAGGGAATTCTATATTCCTCCAAGTTCCTTAATAGGCATGTCTTGGCCACAGGTTCTAATGTAGTCCTGAAGATTTTATTTATCCTATCAACTATCTCTACCCAGTATCTAAATAGCTTTGGACACTTCCACAGCATGTGGATAAGATCTCCTGTCGCCTTACATCTAGGACATTCGTCATTTGGTTTTCATCCAAGTTTAAACATTTTTTTGGGGGTGTGGTAAACTCTATGGATTAGGAACAGGTGAGACATATTCTGCGAGGGGGAAATCGAGACCAGGGCTCCTTGTTCTAAGATCTTATCCCATTGTTCCGTAGTTATTGTCCCTACGTCTCTCTCCCACCCCGCTCTGCTCTTGAGAGGTCCCGCTCCACTCATAATTCTATCCTCCAAGTTGGCATATAACTTAGAGATTAAGCCTTTGGTTGAGACTGGTTTAATTATTTTTAGGAGTACCGGGATCTGGATCCATTCAGTGGTCTGAGACCTGAATTGAGCTTGGATGGCATGCCTAATCTGGAGATATTTATAAAACCCCTTATTTGAAATGTTAAATTTCCATCTTAAATCTAAGAATGTCTTCATGAGGTTGCCCTCATACAATTGAATTAACCGGCTTATGCCCTGTCTTTCCCATTCCTGAGGTCTCTCTATACCCCTTATTTCGGACAGATTTTTATTATGCCATAAAGGAGTATATTCATTTACCCCATTATACCCCATTAATGCCTTTGTTATCTGCCACACTTTACTAACTAGTTCTATCGCCGGGCATCTATGGTTAAAGGAGTCTGTTTCTAGTGCCTCCACTAGTGTATTGTGTGGGGCCCCATTATCATAATTTTAATGCTGGAGTTTCCACCCCCTAGGGCACCACAGCCTGCTAGGTGTTGGAGCTGAGATGACAAAAAATATAATCTTGGATGCGGGATCGCCATACCTCCTTCTTTAATCGGTAGTTGTATAGTTTGCAGGCCAATCCTAGCTTGGCCCTTCTTCTAAATTAAATCCCTATACAGGGATTCAATTTTCTTAAAACACTTCTGACCAATCCAGGTTGGAGAATTATGGGGTATATACAATATCTGCGGGAGCCATATCATCTTAATTAGATTACAACGCCCTGCGACAGACAGGGGGAGGCGGCACCAAATATCTCCCTTTTGCTTTAATTTCAATAGCAATGGGGCTAAATTATCATTGACATATTGGTTTATGTCACTGGTAATCCAAACACCCAAATATTTTAGCTTGGCCACTACTTTCAGGAGGGAAAATCCCGACAGTAACTGGTCACCAAGTGGGTCGACTGGTAGCAAAGCCGACTTGTCCCAATTAATGACCAGACCGGACAGTCGCCCAAACTCGCCTACCATTTGTATTACTGTATTTAATGAAGATTCAACATCTCCAAGAAAAAACAGGACATCATTTGCAAACAGCGCAAATCCTGTCTTCTTCTAGCTGGTGCCGGAATCCCTGTATGTCTAGTCGTGATCTAGTCATAATTGCAAGGGGTTCCATTGCTAAAGCAAACGATAGGGGAGATAGGGGGCAGCCCTGTCTCGTCCTTCTCTCCAACTGGAGCATTTCTGAATGTTCGTTATTAATTTTAATTCTTGCTCTAGGTTCATTATAGAGTAATTTCACCCATCTAATAAAAGAGGGGCCAAACCCAAATCGCTCTAGCACCCTCCATAAATAGTCCCATTCTAGACTATCGAAGGCCTTATCGGCATCCAAGGCCAAAATGCCCTTGGGACCTGAGTTTATCAGTTGGGATCTGCATATTTAAGAAGACTCTTCTAATGTTATTGCTAGTTGATCTGCTGGGAATAAAACCTGACTGGTCAGGATGTATCAGCTTGTCTCAATGCATTTGTTTAGGCGGGTTGCTAAAACTTTAGCCAAGGTTTTTACATCAGTGCATAATAATGAAATTGGGCGATAAGAAGAGATGTCCTGTTGATCTTTCCCCTCCTTATGTGTTACAATAATATTGGCTTCCGACATTGAGGTAGGTAGTCTACCCTCTCTAGCGCCCATCCCAATGTTTTCCGGAAGTAGTACCTTAGCCGTAGCGTTTGTATATTCCTGCCAGAAGCCCATCCGGGCCTGGTGATTTTTGATTAGGCATCCCCGCCACTGCCCGTTTTAACTCTTCTAGAGTCACTGGTGCCTCTATATCTGTTCTATCCTTCTCTGACAAGGTCGGGATTGATATTCGTTGAAGGAAATCATCTGGTATTACACTTTCCACTCCCCTGTTGGATTTGTACAGAGACTTATAATAATCGCTAAATACATGCATTATCTCTAACGCATCAGTAGTGATGTCTCCACTTGATGTCCTGATCGCCGAGGCAGTGGAAGGGGAAGTATTAGATTTAATCATGAGGGACAGGGTACGACCGACCCTCTCCCCCTCACCAAAATAACACTGCCGCTGAAATATTTGTCTATTCTCCGTACTCCTAGTAATTGCCATTTTATAAACTTGTTGCTTATCTAGCCATTCCCTCTGTCTGTCAAGAGTTGGACCTTCAACATATCGCTTCTCTGCCTGGATCACCTCATTCCTAATTTCCTAATCTCTCGATTTCCCCTTAGTTCTTGCCACTTGTTGAATTAAGAGGCCTCTGAGGTAGGCCTTCAAGGAGTCCCAGACCACCCCAGGCAGTGCCGTGCCTGTATTGAATTGTACAAATGTATTTCATCTAGACATCAATTCTCCAGAGTTGCCAATCAATTCCAGCCAGCAAGGGCTGATTTTCCATTCTTTAGGATGAGCTTTCCCTCCAATATTTGTCAGCACCAGCGGGGAATGGTCCGAGATTCCTCTTGAACCATACTCTATATTACTTACTAGCGATATTGACTCCCTGTTACCCAGGGCCATGTTGATTCTAGAGAGAGTGAGGTAAGAGCTTGAAAAGCAAGAATATTACCTTTCTTGCAGATAGCGCATTCGCCATATGTCGCTCAGACCCATTTCTACCAAGAATCGAGATAGCCGACCCTCGTCTGCTATGTTGGGTCTATTTCCCTGCAGGAATCTGTCTAGACTCTTATCCAGTACTTCGTTAAAATTGCCCACAACTATTATAGGGGTTCCTGCTTTATCCAGTACAAACTCCAATAGCTTGTGTAGTACCTCCAGCTTAAAAGGAGGGGGAATATAGATATTTGCCAACACAAAAGGTTTGTTTTCAATTAAGCAAAGCAAAAATATATACCGGCCCTGTTTGTCGATGCAACTCTCTCTGCAGGAGAATGCCACTCCTCTCCCGACTAGGATACTCACCCCTTGAATAGGAGGAGTGGACCGATTGGTATTGAGCCTGGAACTTCCGATTAGGAAGTTGTACCACAGTATCAATGGTTAAGTATACAGTATACCTCAACCAAGCCCCCCCCCTCCCCCCCACATAAACAAAATAGTTCCATGCTCAGAATTTTCTATAAGTCCCCTTTGTTTTCCTTCAGCCACTTCTTCACTTCAGATGGCAAATTAAAAAATAAAGTTCCACCCAATGCTGTCACCCGCAGACGGGCTGGCTACAGCACATAATTGATAACATGAGATAATAAAGAAAATACATTTTAGAAAAAGTCCATATAATTGGAAAGAATTCCTTTGCACTGAAGTGAATATATTTGTTAGACCATCACCACTTGAAGAGGAAAATAAACAATGCTTCACCGGGTGGGAAATAGTAGGTATCCTACTCACCAACTCACCATGACCCCTTTAATTAAAAAGACAGCTCTGGTGCAGCTTTCGCAGATTAAGGAACTGCCGCCTTTGATGGGAGATTTCTGTTTTACATATGCCAGGGAATGATGACTCCATCCACAGAGGCTCAGAAAAAATACAAACAGAGCGGGGCCATAGCATAATAACGTTGAGACATACATGGCCTCTTACTTTAAAAGTGCCTTGCCTCGGCACTGAAGGAAACAGGCATGTCAGACCGGGTGAACTGCCCGAGCCGCTTGCACGATCGGCGTGCATTCCACCACTGAGGAACCCGGAAGTTCCAATGTGTAAAACGTGACCGGGATGCGCCTCGATGTACGTTTCGTCGTGGTGACGTCGTCAGGAAGTGCTTCTCAAGTTTTATTAAAACATTATTTAGTAGTATTATGTACGTATAGCTCAGAAATAAGCCCCTTAGTCGTATCCGACTTAATTATCCTTTGGAGAAGGGGGGCTTTATTCCATGCTAGTGCTCGTGTCTTAAACTGGGCATGTCTAATCTATAAATGTCTGTAGAATGAATAGTTTGGTATATTATAATCTCTTCTCAAATCTACAAATGTTTTTAGAGTGCTCCCATCATATAGATGCGCCAACCTATTTATCCCCTGTATTTCCCATTCTTTGATCTTTCCCATAGCCAACAGTTCCTGCAAGTTCTTATTATTCCAAAGGGGGTATATTCTAATACCCCCTCATACCCCATTAATATCTTAACTGTTTTCCATACTTTTATAACCATCTTTATTGTTGGATTCCTAAGGAAAAAAGAATCTGCCACCAACGCTGACACTACTGTATTATGTGAGGCTCCTAACAACATTATTCTCCCACTTGCATTTCCTCCTCCCAGGGTGTCACATCCCCCTAGGTGCTGCAACTGTGCTGCCAGGAAGTAACTCCAGGGATGTGGCACAGCCAGGCCCCCCTCCTTTGTTGGTAGCTGCAACGTATGAAGTCGAATCCTAGCCTGACCCTTTCTCCAAATTAATTCCCTAAAAAGAGTTTTGATTTTTTTAAACCATTTCTTACATATCCACACTGGGGAATTATGTGGCAGGTACAACAATTGTGGCATCCATATCATTTTGATCAGATTGCATCGATCCCGCTACTGATAGAGGAAGCTGGCTCCAGATATCGCTTTTTAAAATGTAATCAAAAATGGTATTATGTTGTTACTGATATATTGATTAGCGTCTCTTGACAGATGTATACCTAAATATTTTATTGTTTACTACAACCAGTTGGGGCATTTCAGACAATACAGGGCTACTAATAGAGTCCAATGGTAAAAATACAGACTTTTCCCAGTTTATAGCTAAACCCGAGAATCTTCCAAACCCCTCTACTATATTTATTACCTTCCTGAGGGACTGTTCAGTGTCCCCCAGGAAAAGAAGCACATCATCCGCGTACAGTGCAATCCTTTTCTCCCCCGTCCTTTGCCTAAGCTTGATTTAATTACAATCGCCAATGGCTCCATCACAAGGGCGAAGAGCAAAGGCGACAATGGTCAGCCCTGCCTCGTCCCCCTTTCCAGTTGAATCTTTCCTGAGTATTCATTATTGATTCTAACTTTAGCACTTGGGTCATTGTACAGTGTTTTTATCCACCCAATAAAAGAAGGTCTAAACCCAAATTCCCCCAGAACTCACCAGAGATAGTCCGGCTCCAAGCTATCAAAAGCCTTAATTACATCTAGGGACAAAACAGCTCTCGATCCCATATTTTCTGTCAGGGTCTGCAGATTCAGCTATGCCCTCCTAATATTCATACTAGTGGATGTACTAGCAATAAATCCAGTTTGGTCTGGATGTATACATTTTTGAATAATTCTATTCAGCCTGGCTGCCAGTATTTTAACATCAGAACACAGGTAGGGTATTGGTCTATACGAAGATGTATCTAGCGGATCTCTCCCCTCTTTATGCAGCACTATTATAGCTGCCTCCAACATTGAACTAGCAGTCTCCCCTCCACCACCATCCATATCCATGCCTTAAGCAACTCTGGGAGTAATACTTCACCATAATATTTAAAGGGCTCCACCGGGAGTCCATCCAGCCTAGGAGATTTTTGGTTGGCCATCCTGGCTACTGCCTGTTGTAATTTCCCAAGAGTTATTGGGGCCTCCAAACCCTCTCTGTCTTCTTCTGTGAGGGCCAGTATCTCCAAATTCCTAAGAAATATATCCATTTCTCCCTCCTCACCTATCCTCTGCAATTGATACACATTATTATAATATTCTCTGAATGTGTCTATAATCTCTGCCATATGAGTGGAAATCTCTGCTTTTACCATCCTAATTGCCGGTATAGCCGAGGGGGGAATTCGTCCCACACTTTTCCCTTCTCCAAAAGAACATTGCTTCTGGAAAAGTCACCTGTTCTCTGGTTTCCTTATAACTGCTATTCTGTAGTCCTGTTGTTTTTTAATTAACCATAATCTTTGCTTCTCTGGGGTTGGATCCTCCACATTGATTTTCTGCCTTTATCACCTCTTTCCTGGTACTTTGCTCCCACTCCCTGGATAATGGATTTCTTCTTAATTTTATTTCAATAGTTTTTTATTGAGTTTATCAAAAGCAACAAAGATACACAGGTACAGGTAAAATATACTTTTAAAGGCACAAAGTTTAGGAGGTACAAACACTATTCACTAGAAAGGCAATATTATATAGTGGTCAGCCGCCTGGCTCTGGCACAGAGCCCATCCGTGCCTCAATCTTGTGTGAGAGAGGAGGCGCTCTCCCCCAAGGCACCCCTAATGGGATCTAACTGTGCCAGGGAAGAGAGCCACCACCCCCAAGAAAGTATATTGAGGAAGAAGAAAGATGGGGATCGGGGCCAGACCCAAGTCGTAGTAGATCAACAATCATTTGCACTGTGTGGTGAAAAATTGTGAAGATGGTCGTTCCAGGATCAGACTGAGAGATCCAATAGGCATCAGAGACAGCTCCTGTGGTGTAAACAATGAGTGTGTCGGTGACCGTGCCTACGTGTAAAGGACATATATGCACCATGTTTGGCGTCATTGACCAGAAACCCAAATTGTCCGCTGCGAACCATGGGAGGTCGTATGCATGGATGACAGCGGATAAAAATAAAAAATATAAATAAAAAGAAAAACGTCAGTCAAAGAATCAGTGTGTTTGTTAGTTAACGGTCAAATCAATTAACCCTGCCTTGGTGCCTCCAGTGCTCCCAACAGACAGGAGATATGGCGTAGTCCTTTAAAAGTAAGACAAATCTTAAAAAAGGGAAAGGGTGTTTTGCCTGTGTCGCAAGCATGAAATGCACATGAGATAAAACAAAAACGAAACCCAAAAAAATAAATAAATAAATAAATAAAAACAAAGAACAAAATAAGAGATAAGCATAGGTCAAGAAGGAGATCAGAAGAGACAAAAGAGTGAGGATGAAAGGAAAGGAGAGAGACAGAGAGAGAGAGAAGAGGAGAAGAGGCAAGAAGAAAATCTTCAGTGACGGTGCGGAACCCACTGCCCTACTCAGCGCCTGAGGAAGTGGAGGTGGCTGGTACCAGGGAGATGTATTTAAGCCAGGGTTCCCAGATGGCTTCATGTTTGGGAACAGTGTCTAAAAGGATGCTAGTCATCTTTTCCTGGGCCATTATCCATGATATTTTCCTTTTAACCAGGGTAAAAGAAACAGAAGGCTGCTTCCAGGAGCGAGCAATGGTTAGTTTAGTACCAAGTAGAATGAACATAATGAGGCGTTGAGTCAGTTTCGGTGTTCCTGGGTAATGAAAGTTAAGAAGAGCTATTTGAGGAGTCTGGGGGATGGGCCTATCTGTAAGTTTCCTAATGATTTGGAAAACCTTATTCCAAAGTCCCCTGAGCTTGGGACAATTCCACCATGTGTGCAGCATCGACCCCACGTGTCCACAATTTCGGAAACACAATGGAGATGCGTTCGGGTAAATTTTTGCTATTCGTAGTGGAACGAGATACCACCTCATCAGTACTTTCAAATTAGCCTCAATCAGAGTTATGTTTAATAAGCCTTTGTAAGCAGAGGTTGATGCTTTGTTCCATTCCCCCAGACTCCAGCTCTGATCCAGGTCCCTTTCCCATTCCCTCATGTAGAGAGTTTTGGAGGATGCTGAGGCAAGTGATTGGTATATCACCGTTATCCCTCCCCGCTGTTCCGTAGCCTGGCCACACCACATCTCATACGCCGTAACCATCAGAGGATTGGGCTTAGAGGACCCCAGAGAACAGACAAAATGAGAGATCTGGTGGAGTCTGAACCTCTCCGTGTGGGTCATTTCCAGCTTGTTAGAGCAATGAATGGGTGTCAGGGGCCCCATAGAGCTGACGAAGTGTCCAATTCTATAAAGCCCTCTATCCAGCCACCATTGTCCATGCCCGGGGGAAAGAGAGGGTTTCGAAAGATATGTGAAAGCGGGTTCCAATGTGATATTAAAAGTGAGTTTCCTTTAAGCGAATCCCAAGGACTTAGGGAGTGGGATAATGTTGGGGCCATTACAGCAGGTCTAGTTTTGGAAGGGCACCATAGAAGGAAGTCCAGGGTGTATTGGGGAACTGCCTGCCGCTCCATATGTACCCAGTCAGGGTGTGCTATTTTAGAGTAAATGACAGAAAGTTGAGACAGTTGAGCTGCATGATGGTACCAGAGAAGGTTAGGTAATCCAACCCCTCCCTGATCTCTGGTGCGATAGAGGGTCCCCTTTGCCACCCTGTGTCCTTTTGATCCCCAAATAAAATGTACTATCTTAGATTGGAATTTTCTAATCTGATCCCTAGGAATAGGGATGGGCAGGGACCTAAATAAGTATAAAATGCGTGGCAAAAGGGCCATCTTAACAGCGTTAACCCTACCTATCCAGGAGAGTCCTAGGTTATCCCATTGTCCAAGATCATTGCCCAGTTTGCGAAACATTGGAAGGAAATTAGTTGCATAGAGACTGTCTATTGAGGACGTTAGGTTAATCCCTAAGTAAGGGATCGCCTTATCATGCCATTGAAATTGAAAGTTTTCTTTAAGTTGTGAGACCAAGCTGGCGGGTAAGTTTATGTTTAAGGCTAGAGATTTCGCATAATTAACCCAGAGACCAGAAACTTTACCAAAGTCATCGAGCACCCTGCAGATATTTGGTAGTGAACTCAAAGGCGAAGTGACAAAAAGCAGCACGTCGTCAGCAAATAGGGCACATTTATGAGTTTAGGGCCCACAACTCACTCCGCTGATATCGGGGTTGTCCCTTATGGCGATGGCTAGGGTCTCAATGACGATGGCAAAAATCAGTGGAGAAAGGGGACAACCCTGCCTCGTACCCTTGCGAATAGGGAAGGTATCTGAGTAAAAGCCTTGCATTCTAATCTTTGCCTCCGGGGTGGCGTATAGGGCCATAATAATGTTAAGGATGGATTGCCCGAAACCCCACCTCTGTAGGATAGGAGTCAGGAAAGACCAGGAGACAGTATCAAAAGCTTTCATCAGATCTAATGAGAGTAGGAACCCCGCCTGAGAAGGACCCCCATCCCAACCTGATTGAAGAAGGGAGACAATATCAATCACCCTCCTGATCTGATCCGGGCCCTGTCTCCCAGGTATAAAGCCAACCTGGTCCCTATGTATGTAAAGACTGATAAAATTAGAGATCCTGTCTGCTAACATTTTTGTCAAAATTTTTAGGTCATTATTGATCAATGAGATAGGGCGGTAGTTTGTAGGACAACTAGAATCCTTGCCAGGCTTGGGAATAATTGTGATGAAGGCGGAGTTTAAGACATTATCAAGCTGAGATCCCGCTCGTAGTTGGTTATAGAATCTAGTTAGATAAGGAGTTAGGGTGGCCAAAAAATGTTTGTAATATGGAGTGGAAAAACCATCAGGGCCAGGGGCCCTTGCGGAGATCATTGCAGAGATTTTTAATAACTAGAGTCACTTCTTCAGCTGAGATCGATGATTCCAATTCAGCCCTGTGTTGGTCTGTGATCTTAGGTATTTTTAGTGAGTTGAGAAATGAGTCCCGAAGGGTAGGGGAAGAAACCTTTCCGTCATCACTATATAGGGAGCTATAAAAGTTGTGGAAGACCTCTAGGATCTTTGGAGGGTTTTGGGAGAGGGTACCATCACGAAGTAGGGTTGGTTGTGTGACATTTAATTTTAGGGGTCAGCCTATTAGCTAGGAGGGAACCCGTCTTGTCCTTCTGGTGATAAAACCTACCCCCTGCCCAGCGTAGACTTTTTTCCGCTAGTGCTGTGAGTGAAAGATTCAGGGCAGTACGTGCCGTGTCAAATCTGTTTGCCGTGGTTGGACAGGGGTTACGTTTGTGTAGTTTACTTAACAGTTGAAATTCCTTGTCTAATCGTTCAACATCTGTTTTACGAGCCCTACGAATCCTAGAGGCTATTTGGATAATTTTACCCATAATAAAGGCCTTGTGCGCAGCCCATAGTGTAGTAGGGGAGATATTATTGACATCATTTAATAAAGTATTCCTGCAGTCCCTTTTCAATTTCAAGAGCATGAGCGGGATTACTAAGAATAGAGGCATTAAGTCTCCAATAAAACCCTTTACTGGGTCTTGACGATCTGTTCATGGTGAGCATGAGCATGGAGTGGTCCGACCAAGCAGAGTCTTTTATGACAGACCTATTCACCAGCAGGACGTGGGTAGACAGCATAAAGAAATGATCGATTCTTGCAAAGGTGTTGTGGGGGTGATAAAAGTGTGTGTAGTCTCATGCACGAGGATTTATTTCCCTCCACACGTCCACCAACCCCTGGTGAAAGATCTGTCTAGCCACATTGAGGCTCTGCCTGGTGGGACGGATACAGTCCCTGCCAGGTGGGCGGGACTTGTCCAGTCCTGCGTCAAAGGCAGTGTTATGCCCCATACACACGCTCTGATTTTCCGATAACTATTTCCGTCGGATCATTTCCGTCGGAATTTGTCCGAAGCTGGTGCTGGTTGCGTACACACGTTCGGACAACGTTGTCGGAATTTCCGGTCTTCAAGAACGCCGTGACGTAAGCCGTCTTCCACGAGACTATAAAAGGGAAGTTCAGCACCACGTCCGGCACCCGTTGGGCTCCTTCTGCTGATTCCGTGTTTATCACATGTTAGTAGAGGTTTGCTAACATACGATTCGCGCTTTTCAGTTTTCAGACTCAGATCGTTACTGCTCTTCAGTTTTTGCTTGTCGTGTGTATCTGTTTATCGGTGCGTGTAGTCAGTTCGCATTTGTTGGTCATTGTGGCCTATATCTTGATATAGGACGCTTCGATTTTCACTGCTTATTGTCTGCTCGTTTCTGGTATTCATTTCGTTCTTTCAGGCCTTGCGGTTTATCAGTGCTTTCTGTTTGTCTTTTCTGACCAGCCGACCGTTTGTGAGCTATGTTTCGTGTACGTACTCGTCGTAGAGTTCGTGCTGTGCAGGGGCTTGGTGTCGGGCTTTTAGCTTTGACCCAAGACCAGTCCATGAACAGGGCGAGGAGGAGTTGGTGGACCAAGAATTGTTTGCTTCAGCGTGACCAATTCTCGCACATGCCTTTGCTTCGTGAGATCAGGGAGAATAATCCTGATGATTTCAGGAACTTTCCCCGGATGACGGACCCCGTTTTTCACTGTCTGTTGGCTTTGCTGACCCCTTTTATCAGCAGGCAGGATACCTGCATGAGACAAGCCATCACTCCGGAGCAGAGGCTTGTTGCCACGTTGAGGTACTTGGCAACAGGGAGAAGCCTTCAGGATCTGAAGTTCTCCACAGGTATCTCTTCCCAGGCTCTGGGAATCATTATTCCAGAGACCTGTTCTGCTATCATCCAGGTCCTGCAGGAGGACTATATTATGGTAACATTTCTCCTTTACTATTCCCTTCTATGTATGCTCTGTTTGCTAATGTCTTGTATTTTTGACCTCCTTCCCTAATTACCATGATTGCAATATGCTCTAATATGCTGTGCCCCTTTTGTCCTTCATGCATTTTTCCCTTCACTTACCTCCCCAGCATGCTCTTCTGGCCCAATATACACCTATGGCCTAGTCACTTAAGCAATGTATTTTGTCTGCTCCATAGTATTGGCTTCCCCCAAACACCCCCTAAAATATGCCCAAATGTTTTCTGTGTGTTTTACTTCATGCAGAGTCCCTGTTTTTTTTTTTTTTATTTGGTTTGTTTTTGTTGTGCCAAACTCATTAGGAACCCCCCTCCCCCAACTGCTCGGTCAGATGATACCAATCCTCTATCTGCTGGCTTTGCCAAGCTCAATACACACTATATATCTACCTCTTTATAGTGGTCATATTTAGGGATGAATTCAGCAAAGCATGTAGTGCAAGGGGCTGGCTCAATACTTTACAATTTTTTTTTTGTTTTTTCCTCCTATTATTAGCTTGCTAGGTAATTGCAGAATGTCAAAATGTGCTTCCCTAAGGAGGGTCTGGCCAAGCTATCACACATTATTGAACCATTCGGCTCTCAATGAAGTGGAGAGGGTTACCTGTCTAATCCCCCCCCCCCAAAACCCTAGTTATTGTCAATGTCCCATCAGAAGTGGGGGGAGTAATGGGGGGTGAGTAATCTGCTAAGGGGACCTTGTACTTTGGTTTGCAAATACTTTGTTGGTTAAATTTTAGTCTGATCTTGTTCCAAGATGTTTGTGTCTAATCTGCTTGCAATGTTTATGTGCAAACTGACTAATTTTTTTTTCTTGTTTGACTCCACAGTTTCCTTCAACGCCACAGGAATGGCAGACTATGGCCTCCCACTTTGCCACCTGTTGGGACTTTCCTAACTGCGGAGGTGCAATTGATGGGAAACACGTCCGCATCGTCCCACCCCCCAACTCGGGGTCGTACTATTATAATTACAAGGGGTTGGCGGTGGTGTCGGCGACATACAAGTTTTTGTATGTGGACGTGGGGAAGATTGGCTGGATCTCAGATGGTGGTGCCATTGCGCACACGGAGTTCAACTGGCATCTCCAGAGTGGCAGTCTGTGCTTGCCACCTCCAGAGAAGAATGCTGAAGGACTCCCCTTCGTCTTTGTCGCGGATGAAGCATTTGCGTTGTCAAGCCATCTGATGCGGCCCTTCCCGATGAGGGCCCTCACCCCAGACCAGAGGGTCTTCAATTACCAGCTGTCCAGAGCCCGCAGAGTGGTGGAGAACGCCTTTGGGATCATGGCCAGCCACTTCCGCCTCTTTTTGACAGCTATCAACTTGGCGGAATATAAACTGAACCACATTGTGCTTTCCTGCTGCATATTGCACAACTTCTTAAAGCTACATAGCACCAATTATGTTGTGTCTGTTGGCCCTGATGTCGACATGCCTTCAAATGACAGCCTCACAGCCCTTCAAGCTGCACGTCCTGGCCTGCCCACCCTAAATGCCCGCGAAGTCCGCGAGAGGTATATGGAGTACTTTGTGGGTAGGGGGGCCATTGATATGCCTGACGATGTGTGAGAGGCATTTTTTAATAAAAATATTTTTGAACCAGAACTAAGATTTCTTGTCATTTACTGCTTGTGTTTCTTGTAGGTGTGTTCTAGCTTATTTGTAGTTTTGTGGGAATGCACTTTCTTGGCGAGAGGAGGTTACAGTCTCTTCTTCCTCAAAAGAATCTTCTCATGTTGTGGGTCTGATACATAATATTTTTTCTAGGTAAGGTTTGTAGTGCATAACTGACACCAAAAATACTCCTTTTCATCACCATGACAGAAATGTGTGTATTCCTGAAAATGGCGTGATAGGTGGTTTATTACAAAGCACTGTGGGTGTCATTCCAAAAGACAAATCCACTATGCACTACAAGTGCACTGCAAAAGTGCACCAGAAACTACACTTGCAGTGCAAAGTGGAATAGCCTTTAGTAAATAACACCCATTGTCACCAAATTCATTTACTTTTGACGCAAATAATACTTTTTGGGTTTGAAATAAGGAAGCCACACATTGTTTAGATGTTAAAATTTTACTTCAAACACATTCACAAGTGCCTTTCAAAAATGCTTTGGTAAACTCAAAAGATCTTTGGTCTTTAGAACATTCTTTACTAACATGGCGCATTTGTGTAAACCAGGCATGTAGCAAAACAAAACAGACTGAACATAGGAACTTACAAAGTTCAACTTTGAAAAGTGAAGACAAGATCAGACATGACTATGTTGAAAGTGTGTTTGATCGTGCCTCCATCACATGTGGTGTCACCCCTGGAAAAGCTAAATTTCGAACATGCACACAATTTGGGGTTCGAAATTGGCATTTGAGGCAAGAACACATGCCTACAATGTCCAAATGTGCAATCTTCCATCATAGGGATCAATGGACGTGTTTTGGGGGTGCAACCCCTTCACCTCACCCACTTTAGTAGTTAGTAAAGTGGTTGCACCCACAAAACGTTGTCATTGATATACCATGATGGGAGCTAGCACATGTTGGCACACTGTGTGCATCTTCCAAATTTCGAAAAGTTGTGACTTAAAAATTTTGGGGTTACACACCCACAAATGTGTGATAAGTCGTTTGTGCGGTTTCATATTTCCCCAAAAACATCAATGATGTTCTTCATTTTTTGTTGAACATCATTGATGTTTTTCTTGATATTATCTAGATCTCTATTGCACACCATTATCTCCCCGATCAGGACGTGTGCACTTTCACTGGTAAAATGCGATTCTTCTTCCACAACATCCACATCACCTAAAAAAAAGAAAAAAAAAAAGGGGGGGGGGGTTTAAGATGCAGGCATACATTGATTAGCTTACCTGTAGCTGTGGTCTCCGACACTCACCTGTTGTGGTGACAAGTTCTCCAACTTCTACAATCTCTCCTTCCTCCTCCTCCTCTGCTTCTGGTGTTGGTATTTCCCTCTTCTTTGGGAGGTGTGGGGTTCCTGGTGTCCTCAGACGTCCCGAGTCTTCTCTCCCCTATGAGAATGTACAAAATGAATACTTAGCACACCAATCTATGAGGGCAGAAATAGGAAATCTGAAACATTGCTTGGAAGTGACGTACAATAGTGGTTTGTGGCCAGGTTCAAAGGACAACAACATTAATGTTGTCACTTTGTAAAGGTGCAATACTTACTACCTTTTGGTTGCAAGTTTGTCAGATGGAGACACCCCTATAGTATCCACTGGAGCACATGTGTGGGACAACATAATAAAAAGGGTGTTTGGGTGTCCCAGAACTAGTGCTCTAGAGTCCAGATGTGTCAACAGCTACTGAGTCACCTCTCCTTTACATTGAAGAAATATGCATTTCATTCTTGAAAAAAGCTCTATAGACAACAAACTTCCTTTGACTAAAAACAGGCCTGAAACTATGTAGTTCACTCCAACTTCACCAAACATCGTATTATAAGTGGCCGAACGATCGAGGTTGAGTATGATCGAATGGACACGCGAACATGAAAGTGGCCATTTTCAAATGTACAACATTGAAAAACAAAGCACATGGAGCAGTATGCAAGCAAGAAAAAAAAAGATGAACACACGACAACTACTTACTTTTTTGAAGAACTCGCTTGATCTTTCTGTACTGATCGGGCTCCCTCAGTTTCAGATATAACAAAAAAACTGCGCTGGACCAAGAAAAGGTGTAACGTAAGCAGCAAACCACATGTGATAAACAAAAGTAAACATAAAAACCTTTCCCCCTTTTTATCCCTCAGTTTCAGGTCTGACCAGCGTTTCCTCGGTTGAACCTTGGATCGTTGTACCCCAAAATTATTGTGAAGCCTCCTCACAACTTTAGCCATGATCTTGGCCTTTCTGACATTTGGGTTGGGGTAAGGCCCATACTTCCCATCATAGTCGCTCCTCTTCAATATGTCCACCATCTCCAACATTTCTCCAAAAGACATATTTGATGCCTTGAATTTGAGCCTCCGGGATCGGGACGTTTCTGCCTCCGGCCTTTCCTCGTCCTCCTCCTCGTTGCTGGAATATTTAGGGCGCACCTGCTGTGTCCCCGCCATGTGCTCTCCCCACTGCGCCGTAAAGAGAAGGGGTGGGGATTAGACGAGAAAGATCGTCAGGGGCGGGCGGAGTTTCACGCATGCGCACTGTATATAAAACGTCACACGTGTGTGTCGTAGCGATGATCTGTGAGCAGAGGGGAGAGAGAGCTGACGCACGAGACGATCGCTATAACGAAGGTACAATTTGAACTTGGTACATCACTAGCCTAGACTGCTTATACATTGAGGCTTATTTATGGATACGATTAGGAGAGTTTAGCCTAACATTATTTAGTGTTTTGTCTGGTGTTGTATCTTGCAGAGAATATGGATGGCTTCAATGACGTCAGCTTCCTCCCCCTCTTCATTGATAAATTCCGGGAAATGCTCCTTTTGTGGCAGGCCAAGCACCCACTGTACAGCAACAAACAAAAGAGGCGGGCAGCGATGAAGAAACTGCTGGAATTTGTATTGTCGGTGATCCCCAAGGCAACCATTGAGAAGTTAAGAAACAAAATTGGCAGCCTGAGGAGTACGTATTTCAGGGAGCGCAATAAGGTCCTGAAGTCCCAAGCATCTGGAGCTGCAGCAGATGAGGTATATGTCCCCAGGCTGTGGTACTACGAGAGGCTCCATTTTCTCAAAGACCAGGCTGATGTCAGGGAGTCACTCTCGACTCTTCCTTCCACGTTTCCTTCCACGCATTCCACCCCTGATGAGGCTTTCGAGCACCAACCTGGGCCTTCCAGTCAGGAAGATGTGGAGGAGCCCAGCTTGAGCCAGGTATAGTATTTTTCTACACTTTTTTTGTTGAAAAATTAATGATGTTCACTTAATTTAGGATCTAAAATTGCTTATTTTCTAAAGTGTTTTACATATCAACAGACAGTAGTGTTGGAGACATTTTGGGCAAGAATCTAAACCGCTGGGCTGAGAATTGTATGGTTTTCAATTTGTAAACATTTTGCAACAGTCAATAGCTGAAAATTGTGTGTGTTTGATGAACCAATAACTCAAACTATGTCCCTTTTTCATACACAGGAAGACCTCAGCCAGGAGGTGGCTGTGGAATGCGGGAGCCAGGAGGAGGCTGTGGAATGTGGCAGCCAAGAGGTGGGCAGGCCTAGGAGCCTGACTCGATCCCAAGTCCCTCCCCTCCGCCTTCCCTACAAAAGGCCCAGAAAGGGGGGGATTTGGGGGAGTCAGCGCTCCGGCTGATAAGGGAGGCTTCGGTGGCACTACATGCCACACCCACCTACGAAGAGGCCTTTGTCGCCTTGGCTGCCACTAAGCTCAAAGAGATGGGCAACGCAGCATGTGTGAGGAGGTCATCCTCAAGATACTGAATAAGGGGGTGGCTGGGGAAATGACCCCAGCAACACATGTTTGCGACAGTGACCATGCTCCTCCTCCTCCTCCTCCTCCTTCTGCCACACCTCCAGCACCACAGCCACAGCCTGGAAGGAAGCATGGAAGGAAGACCAGAGTGTGACGACCTGGATTCAGTCTGGTCTGAGAGAAGATGGAGCCTCTTGTATGACCACAGCCTGGGGACATAGATGGCATCTGCTGCAGTTCCGGATGTTTTGGACTTCAGGACCAGATTGAACTCCCTTAAGCTACGTACTCCTCAGGCCACCAATTTTTGAACATAAAAAAATGATGTCTGCCTTGGGGGGTCAAAGGCTTTGCAAATTTCCCCAGTTTCTCCATCGCTGCCTTCCTCTTTTGTTTGTTGCTGACACCTAATAAAGGTATTTTTGATTTCAATAAATCCTTGCCTATGTGTTTTACTTTTCAAAAAGGACAGTTTATTTGTGAGTAGGCAGGTACATTTCACAAATCATAAAGTCAAATTAACAAGGGGCACCAACAACAAACAACCTCCTAGTGAATTTAGCCAAACAATACAAATGATAATAATGGTGTTGGGATAAGTTGAGATACACAAACCCCCCCCCACAAAAAAAAAAAGGAAATCTGGATTAAAAAAACAACCACTATAAATGACAAATCAACAAATAAATAAATAAATAAACCTTCTTAAGATCTGACGAATAAAAAACATCTGGCCAAGAAATAAGGAAAAAAAAGAAAGAAAGAAGTTTGTGAGAAGTCAGTGTGAATATGAGCAGCTAAAAAACGTCATTCTTCTTGCGTTGTAAAGAAAAAGAGAATGCGCTGCATTAAACACATTTTAACATTGCAGCGTGACGAATGCGCTGTGTCGATTAGGAGCGGTAGTTTTACCTGACCGAGCGCTTCCGTCACAGAATTTCTTATGAGCATGCGTGGCACTTTGTCCGTCGGACTAGGCTACACACGATCGGAATTTGCGTGATCGGACTTTGTTGTCGGAAAATTTGAGAGCAGGAGATAAAACTTTGTCCGTCGGAAAATCCGACGGGAAAAGTCAGATGGAGCCTACACACGGTCGGAATTTCCGACAACTTTGTCCGATAGGACATTTTCTGTCAGAAAATCCGACCGTGTGTATGGGGCATTAGAGTCACCTCCATATACAGTCAGGCCCTCGGTAAGTGGGTTCAAGGTGTGAAAGAGGTGTTTGAAAAATTTTAATTGTCCCCTGTTTGGAGAATAATAGGAGACAAATGAATAGAGTTGTTCATCAATGAAACCTTTCACCAGCAAGAACCTGCCTTCCGGATCCTTAAACTCTGAGAGAAGAGAGAACTGAGTATTGCGGGAGAAAAATATGCCCACTCCTTTAGATTTGTTGTCAGAATTTAGCGTGTATAAAGGAGGGAGAGTATGATTTGGGGAAATGTGTCTCCTGGAGGAATAACACGTCTATTTTACAGTCATGGTAGTACTGGAAATCCAGTTCTATAACCGTGGCCAATGGGTTAAAGTAAGAGCCAGAAAGTCCAGGAAGTCCAGAGGAGTCTTGAGCATGTCCATAAGCCGGATAGAAGGGATCTGGTAGGAGGGTAGATCACAAATAGGTAGGCAAAGCGTGAGGAGTGAAGAATCAGAAGGATCTGTAGATTTCAACAGTAGAAAGTGGGTAGGAGCCTCAGGAGGTCAAAGGAAGTGTGAGTCCAAGTGGGCATCAGTGCCAAGCGTGCCAAGTGGACCTAGTCCCTGTGAAGGGAATGTAGTAAATAAGAGATGCAGATCATTAGCTCAGGAGGGAAGTCCTTCTTTGGCCTTCTTGTTTTTAGGCTTCGACCATAATGACGTGAGTGGGCTAGATGAGGTTTGCATTGGAGAGGGTGGATCCGTAGAGATGAGGCCCAGTTTCTGCAGTAGATGTTCACCTTCCTGGAAGGAGGAGAATCTGAAGGGCTTCTTCTTAATTTTAACCACCTGCTGGATCAGTATGCCCCTGAGCAATGCCTTCAAGGAATCCCACAATACCCCAGTCGAGGCTGTACCTTCATTAAACTCCACAAACTCTTTTAATGTTAATAGCACCTCATCTGGTTTCCTCATTAGTTCTAACCAAAATTGGCTTATTTTCCATACCCCTGGGGCTCTCCCCCCCCCCACCCCGGTTCACTGATAACACCAACAGCGAGTGATCCGACACTCTTCTTGGTAGGTATAATACTATGTTTTTTACCTGCTGTGATGCTTCCCCATTTCCCAGGGCCATATCAATCCTGGAGAGTGTGGAATACAAACTTGAAAAGCAAGAATATTGCTGGGCATTCGGATTCTGCACTCTCCACATATCAAATAGCCCTGCTTCCTCTAGAAATTGATACAGCCGGGGTACCCTCCTTATCCACCATGAATTCCATTTGTTTATACATAACTTCCAGTTTAAAAGGTGGAGGGATATATACATTTGTCAGAACATACATATTATTCTCCATTGAACAATAGAGGAAAAAAAAATGGCCCATTTCATCTATGCTGATCTGCCTGCAGGAAAAAGCCACCCCACCTCTCACCATTATACTCACCCCGCTAGAATAAGAGGAGTATACCGAATGGTATTGACATTGGTACTTCCTATTTCGTAGTTGTGGCATAGTGAGCTTCGTCAGATGTCTCCTGCAGGCAGACCAACCCTACTCCATACATTTCCATCATAGAAAAAACTGCAGATCTCTTAACCAGCCACCTGACATTCCAGGAATCTATATTAAGTATTTTAGCCTGCATAGTAAAAAAGGGAAAAAAGAAAAAAGCAAAGGGAAAGAAAGAAACAAAAACGAATCCATGTGGTATTTAATTACTCTCTGTGCATTAATACCCTTGTTTCCTTGTAATCTGTGTTGCACTCTCAGTGTAATCTCCGTTTTTGTGAAACCTTCTAATATTTGTTTCATTATCAAACTTACAACCATTCTGCATTGCTCCCCAACTGATAAGTGATAAATAACTCTAGTCTCCCCCAACCTTTTCTCGTATCTTTCCTCCCATCCCCCCCCACTCATTCATTAATTCAATCGTGTGTCTTCAATGTGTGTCTCTCTACTCCTTCCCTTATCAAACTTATTCGTCTTTCCAGTGAACTATAAATTCAAACCAATTGACTATTTCCTTTCCGTTCCTCTCCCCTTCATTCTTCCCTTCCTCTTCTATTCAGTTTGCCTGCAACTTCTCCTTGTTGTCTTTCAACCATAATGCCACTCTAGCTGGAGAGTCAAAAAACTGGGTTCCCCCCAGCGCCACTACATGTAATCGCATTGGATAGAGCAATGCATATATAACCTAAAATTTTTGTAAGGTGCATTTAATCTCTGTAAACTCGGCCCTGCGCTGCAGGTCAGGTGAGAAGTCTGGATACAACTAAATCTTAACTCTATTATAAAGAATGTTCCCCATCTCTCTGGCCTTCTGCAATAAAATCACTTTATCATAATTAAGAAATTTCACCAATAGTGGTCTGGGATATCGGCGATAACCCGGTGGTTGAGCCCTAAAAGGGACTCTGTGTGCTCTTTCTATTGAAAACAATGGTGAGAGTCACCGGTCCCTGTTCCGTCTCATATCCTGAGAATCCACCAGAGAAAACTGCTAAAATTTATATGGGGTTCCACTCGACCTCGGATTAATAAACAAATATTATATGCCAGGCGGATCAACGGTTGCTTCTCGTTTCCTAACCTTCAGGCCTACTATTCAGCAGCAAACATCGCCCCTTTAGCCCACCTCCACGATACTCATCAAATGCCTCTATGGGCCACGATGGACCTAGTTGATTCCCACCCTATTCCTATCCCTTCAGTACCATGGCTGCCTCCTCAGAATCGCCCACAAAGGTTTGGCCCATACCCTTCGTATATGGGACTCCCTCAAGTACTCTGCAGGGCTACTATCTCCCCATTTACCATTACTGCGCCTTACCCATTGCCCATTAATCCCCCCCAGCTGTGAAAATCCTAGGCAATTCTCCTAGTGGGCGGCGAATGGATTTACTGATGTTCATTCTCTGTTCACCCCTATGAGAATTCTCTCGTTTGAGGCCCTAAGATCATCCCATGATATTCCACTTAGGGAGCATTACAGTTACCTTCAAATTCAACATTTCTTGCAACATCTTATAAAGGCTCAATCGACTCCATACACCCTGACCCCTTTCGAAACTATTTGCAGGGCCCGACCCCACTCCCCAGGATTAATATCTTTAATTTACTCTTCCATTATCTCCTCTAGGAAACCCCCAGTAAGAACATATCACCTTCAATGGGAGAAAGACTTGGCTAGAAGTTTAGATCCTGAGGATTGGCAGAGCATGACGCTATCCCTTACAAAAAGCTCCAAGAATGTACTTATCCTGGAGAATGCCTATAAAGTTTTCTACAGGTGGTACTACACACCGACCAGTATAGCCCGCTTTATCCCTTCTTACTCTCCTAATTGTTTCTGAGGATGTGCATTGGAAGGCACGATGGCCCACATTTGGTGGACATGTCCTAAGGTTTGCAGACTATGGGTCAGGGTCTACACCCTTTTACGTAATATGCTCCATTCTGATCTCAAAAGGGATCCTTATGAAGCCCTCTTATGTAAGCCCACTCCTGAACTTTTCTGCTCAAAACGACAACTGGCTCAGCACCTCTTTAATGCTACCAAATTGACCATCGCAAAGGCCTGGAAAACTCCTGCACTCAGCTTTGAGGCAGTTAAAAACCGCATGAACGACATCATGATAAACGAAGCTAACATCCTTCACCTCTGATACTCATGATACATTCCTCAATGTTTGGCGCCCCTGGATAGCATACCATCAGCCCTCTAGATTCAACACCCAGCTTCTCTCAATATAACTGGTTTCTGGATGCACCCCCCCCCCTCACTAATGGAACTCTTCTTCCTCTTTTTTCTATCTCTCTGTCTTTTTCCTTACTTTCTTCTCTCTGCAGGTCCGCTTTTTTATGACTCGCAGACTACCCAACCTTTACCTTTCCTTGCATACTTGCCCTCGAGACTCCTGATTACATGGAGCCGGGCTACTATTGACGTTCATCATATAGTAAAATATGGCAGACAAAGTAGCCATGAGCTAAGGAAGCACATAAACGACTATCTTTGGTTCGTTGATGGACTTTTAATTGTACTGTTCTGTAGATAGTCGCTACATATTGTCCTTATTTCACCAAATACTATGTTATGTATGCAATGTCCCACTGTTGGGACCTTTTTCACTATATGTCTCGATGCCTCTGTTATATACTTGTCATCGTCTGTTATGTATTCTTTCAATAAAACATTTGTAAAAGAAAACAATGGTGAGAGTCTCTTTTCCAAATATTTCTATGAGATTTAGAAAATTGCAGAGGGTGAAAAGTGGACAGACAGTCCACTGTTGTAGATCATGATGATTCACAGATAGTCTATATAGGGATAGAAGATTGTGGTGATAGTATATGAATATAGCTTGCATTATTGGTAGTGAGTTAAAGTCACAAAATTTTGTAGAGGATGTTCACTTCAAGTAAAGGAAGTAAGATACACCAGAGAAAAAAAATAAAACTCTGAACTATATCAACAGTAAAAAATATGATTCTAACTGAATCTGAGTGGATTTTATCTCACAATAACAAACAAGGGGGAAAACAGAGCTAGATTGTGTTCCGTAAGCTTACCGGAGCTGTATGTACGTAGTTGGATATTTTATATCCTGAGCCTCCTGACGTCCTGACGTCCAATGTGAAACCTCAAGTAGGAGAGTGTGGACTTGGTGATGTAGTAGCTACCTGTGGGCTCTCATCAGGATCCAGGATGTTCCAATCCTTCAACAGACGTATACCTTTTTCTACAGAGCTGATGTTGAACGAGTTGCCATCCTTTGTAATCTGGAGCTTAGCTAGATATGCCCACCTGTATATTATCTTATAGTTTCTTAGTGTTTTAGTGTTTTTAGTGTTTTGGTGATGGTGGCCATGTTTCTTCGCCTTTGCATCGTGTATGCGGATAAGTCGGGGTAGAATGATAGGTACTGAATGCAGGGCAGAGCGGTATCAATGTTTCTTGTGCGCATTAAGAATTTGTCCTTGGTTTGAAAAAAAATTATTTGGGTAATTGTGTCCCTTGTTAGGTGATGCACAGAAAAAACACATTAGATGCTCAATAAAAATTTATTGTGAGCTATAAATTCTTTTTTTTTTTATATTTTTAATTGCTCTTTTGAAACTGTTTCTTTTTTAGTCATGTGACCAGCACAACACCAATCAGGGCTGGTCAGACTGTAGACAGCTTAGATCAGCAAAGTAATTGCAGCCCCTTCCAAAGATCTTTCCCTGCAGATTCCAAAGAACAGGGAGGGATTATGTGACCACACAACAGCCCTACAGGAATAAGGTACTTGGAGGATTAAAAAAAATACAGCGACATGATTTATGTGAATGAATTATTTCAATTAACACTGTTCTATTTAGTATCACTTTAAGATCTTAGTCAGAGGCGGCTCTAGGCTTTGTGAGGCCTTAGGCAAAACTTAGACATGAGGCCCCACTCATGCTCATAATGGAGAGAGGAGACTGGAACCTTGCAGAGCTGCAGGGGTGAGGGGGGCCCGAGAGAGAGCACAGGGGTGTCAGATAGCATGGGAGTGAGGCAGAGAGCACGGGTGGGGTAGAGAGCAGGTGGGCTGAGAGCACTGGGGGGGTGTAGAGCAGGGGGGGAAGAGAGTAGGGGGAGCTGGAGAGCACTGGGGGAATGAGAGAGCACTGATGGGGCAGAGAGCACTGGTGTGGGGGGGGGGGCGGAGAGCACCGGTGTGGGGGGGGGGGAGAGCACTGGGGGGGCAAAGAGAATGGGGATGTAGAGCACAGGAGCTGGGGAGCACGGTGGGTGGAGAGCACTAGGGAGAGGAGCCAGGGAGCACATGGGGGGGTGGAGAGCACGGTGCAGCGGAAAGCACTGGGGGGAGCCAGGGTGCACATGGGGGGCAGAGAGCACTGGGGGAGCTGAAGAGCACTGTGAGGGGGAGCTGGAAAGCATGGTGGGGTGGAGTGCATGGAGGGGCGGAGAGCAGTGGGGGAGGGGCTAGAGAGCACAGTGGGGTGGAGAGCATGGGGGCAGGCAGAGAGCACTGTGGGGTTGCCCGGAGAGCACAGTGTGGTGAAAAGCACTGGGGGAGCCAGGGAACACATGGGAGGGGCCAAAAATTACTGGGGGAGCTGAAGAGCACAGAGAGGGTGGAGGAGATCATAGGGGGTGGCGCACATGGGGGGAACCTAGAGCAAGGTTGGGTGGAGAGCACAAAGAGGGTGGAGGAGATCATGGGGGGCGGGGAACTGGAGAGCACGGTGTGGTGGAGAGCACTAGGGAGGGGAGCACATGGGGGGTGAGGGGGCAGAGAGCACTGGGGAAGCTAGAAAGCAAGTTGAGGTGGAGAGCATGGGGGGGCGGAGAGCAGATGGGGGGCTGAGAGCATGGTGGGGAGCAGATAGGGGGGCACTGAGAGCATGGTGGGGAGCAGATGGGGGGGACTGAGAGCATGGTGGGGTGGAAAGCAGATGGGGGGACTGAAAGCATGGTGGGGGCAGATGGGGGACTGAGAGCATGGTGGGGTGGGTGGAGAGCAGATGGGGGGGACTGAGAGCATGGTGGGGAGCAGATGGAGGGGACTGAGAGCATGGTGGGGAGCAGATGGGGGGGACTGAGAGCATGGTGGGGAGCAGATGGGGGGGGACTGAGAGCATGGTGGGGAGCAGATGGGGGGACTGAGTGCATAGGGTGGGGTGGAGAGCAGATGGGGGGACTGAGAGCATGGTGGGGAGCAGATGGGGGGACTGAGTGCATAGGGTGGGGTGGAGAGCAGATGGGGGGACTGTCCGACTGAGAGCATTGTGGGGTGGAGAGCAGATGGGGGGACTGAGAGCATGGGGTGGAAAAGATCATGGGGCGGAGCAAGGGAGCACTTGGGGGGACAGAGAGCATTGGATGGGGGAGCCGAGTGTAGGGTGGAGAGCACAGAGTCGGGCCGGAGGAGATCATGGGGGGCCGGAGCCAGGGGGCAGCAAAAAAAATAGCTGGATAGGAGGAGCGGAGAAGCGGCAGAGCCGCTGCATATAGAAGAATTGATCTTTCTATATTCCTCCTGCAGCCGGTGAATGCTTGTTTCAGCTCTACCCCACAAACATTTAGCGGCTACAGGAGGAATATGGAAAGAGCAATTCTTATATATGCAGCGGCTCCGCCGCTCCTCCTATCCAGGAGGCTGGAGCACAGGAGGGCTGCATGGTCAGGCACTTTACCTTTTCTCCAGTCCAGGCGGCATCAGTAGACGGATCCTTCCCCTTCCCCTTCACAGTCATGGGGCTGCGCTGCTGTGTACTTTCTCTCCCTGGCTGGGCTGCTGAATTGGCAGTCGGTCGTTCATGGGTGAGCGGCGCAGACCTATGGCTACCCCCCTGTCCCGCACTGCCTTGCTGAGATCTAGAGGGCTTGGCCACCAGACCGGGATGCTCCATGATTGGCCCAGGGGGCCCTCAGGCAGTGCAGTCTGCCCCTGGGCCATGGAGTCCCGGCGGCGGCAGGGGGGAAGAGAGGCAGAGCCTCTGGCTCCATTAGTATTGATCACAGGCAAATTAGGCGGCCGCGAGGCCCCTGTGAGTGCGAGGCCTTAAGCGGCCGCCTAATTTGCCTAATTAGAGAGCCGTCTCTGATCTTAGTGTCATGATAGAGTTACAATAAAAGTGCAACAGCTTTTATTGTTTATTTTTTTTCTTTTAAAAAAGCTTTCCCTCTAACCATTTTTCAGGAAACAAAACCTATTTCTGTATGGAGGGAACACCTCCACACTGCACTGATGTTCACTGCAGCATAATGTTTGTTTCACACTGCAAAATTATGTGGATCCATTAGGAATAAAAGTGACTTCATGTCTGCTTCTCCCATGTTGTATGTGTGCAATTAATGATCCCATTGAATCATCTGTGATATCACTGCCGCACCTCTCCACTTCGTCCATTCATTGGGATAATGCAAAGTGTTCCCTAACTGGCACCCGTGCCGAACAAGCATCCTCCTGTGTTTACAATGCAGCAAGGCAGTCACTCTGCACAGGATCTGGAGGCGAGTAGAAATCACTGTAGTAGTGGTGCCTGCTACAGTGATTCCAGCTTCGACAGGGATCCCACAGGTACAGCACATTCTCACAATGGTCCAAGCTGGACCTATTTAACCATTGCCACACCAAGAATTAATCCTTAACCACTTCCCACCCGGTCTATAGCAGAATGACGGCCGGGCGGTGGTTCTGTTATCCTGACTGGGCATCATATGACGTCCAGCAGGACAAGCTGCGATTGCGTGCCCGTGGGGGCGCGCAGCGCAGTGATCGGTGAGGTGTGTCAGAGGTGCCACCACAGCTGGCAATAAGTGCCCATCAGCTACCAGTCTGTGCCCACCAAAGTGCCAGTAAGTGCCAATCAGTGCCTCTCAGTAACGCCTGTCAGTGCCCATGTCAAATGCCAATCAGTACCTCATCATCAGTGCTGCCTATTGTGCCATCTATTAGTGCCCATCAGTGCCATCTATTAGTGCCAGTGCCCATCAGTGCCCATCAATTCCTCATATTAGTGCCAACTCATCAGTGTCGCCTCATCAGTGCCCGTCCGTGAAGGAGAAAACAAAATGTTATAATTAGAGGAAAAGAGATTTCATCTCCAAATACGGAAAGGTTTCTTCACAGTAAGAGCTGTGAAAATGTGGAATAGACTCCCTGCAGAGGTGGTTCTGGCCAGCTCAGTAGATTTCTTTAAGAAAGGCCTGCATTATTTCCTAAATGTACATAATATAACTGGGTACTGACATTTATAGGTAAAGTTGATCCTGGGAAAATCCGATTGCCTTTTCGGGGGATCAGGAAGGATTTTTTTCCCCTGCTGTAACAAATTGTTGGGGTTTTTCCCCTTCCTCTGGATCAACTGTGGGTGTAGGATTGGGTATATGTGATTGTATGTTATTATTATTTTATTTTTTTTGTGATTGAACTGGATGGACTCTTGTCTTTTTTCAACCTTATTATGTAACTATGTAAAAAAAAAATTTTGGTCTTTTTTACTTTGTTTAGCAAAAAATAAAAACCCCACAGGAGATCAAATACCACCAAAGGAAAGCTCTATTTGTGGGAAGAAAATTATAAAAATGTAGTTTGGATACAGTGCTGCATGACCGCACAATTGTCATTCAAAGTGTGACAGCGCTGAAAATTGTCCTGGGAAGGAAGGGGGGAATTGAAGTGGTTAAAGGTCAAGTGTAACATTCTAGCAATTATTGATAAACACGTTTATACTACCCCCCTCCCCTTCCTTGCCTGCCGCACCTTTGGTCCCATGGTGGATTTAATGACACTTGTTAGTAAGGTACAGCTGTTCTTTAGATCATGATTACATTCATAAACATGCTAGTAGCATTTGCACAGAAGAGGTCTTAGCATTTTTATTTTAATCTCTTTATTTAACTTTTGAGGAGAAAACCGAAATTACCAAGACATAAGCAATGCTATATGATCAAAAATGTACACATATTAAAAGTGCATAAAAAAATCTTACACAGTTGTAAACGTCAGATATAAATGTCAAGCCCAAAGGTTTTTGTTATGTTTTTCAAATGTTTTTCGTAGTTTTAGATACAGTGGGGAAGGGTTAGGTTTTTTGCTCCTGTACAAGACAACATGAAATTCTCTGGATATACCCCTCCTGTAATGCTTTACTAAACAGGAAGTGCGGCGAACTCTCCAACATCGACACACACAGATATATATGTATATACAGTTGTGCTCATAAGTTTACATACCCTGGCAGAATTTATGATTATCATTCATATTCAGAGAATATGAATGATAACACAAAAAAAATTCTTTCACTCATGGTTAGTGTTTGGCTGAAGCCATTTATTTATCAATCAACTGTGTTTACTCTTTTTAAATCCTAATATGACAACACAAACTACCCAAATGACCCTGATCAAAAGTTTACATACCCTGGTGATTGTTGACACAAAGGGGTTTGAATGGCTATTAAAAGGTAACCATCCTCACCTGTGATCTGTTTGCTTGTAATTAGTTTGTGTGTATAAATTAGTTTCTGGACTCCTGACAGACGCTTGCATCTTTCATCCAGTGCTACACTGACGTTTCTGGATTCTGAGTCAGGGAGAAAGCAAAAGAATTGTCAAAGGATCTGTGGGAAAAGGTAGTTGAACTGTATAAAACAGGAAAGGGATATCCAAGGAATTAAGAACCAGCAGTGTTCAAACTCTAATCAAGGCGTGGAAAATGAGGGGTTCTGTTGAAACCAAACCACGACAGGTAGACCAACTAAAATTTCAGCCATAACTGCCAGGAAAATTGTTCAGGATGCAAAGAAAAACCCACAAATAACTTCAGGTGAAATATAGGACTCTCTGAAAACATGTGGTGTGGCTGTTTCAAGATGCACAATAAGGTGGCACTTGAAGAAAGATGGGCTGCATGGTCAAGTCGCCAGAAGAAAGCCATTACTACGCAAATGCCACAAAGTATTCCTCTTGCAATACGCCAAACAGCACAGAGACAATCTTCAAACCTTCTGGCACAAAGTAATTTGGAGTGATGAGACCAAAATTCAGCTTTTTGGCCACAACCATAAACGCTTCATTTGGAGAGGAGTTAACAAGGCCTATGATGAAAGGTACATCATTCCTACTGTGAAACACGGAGGTGGATCGCTGATGTTTTGGGGATGTGTGAGCTACAAAGGCACAGGTAATGTGGTCAAAATTGATGGCAAGATGAATGCAGTATGCATTCATCAGCCAGGAAGCTGCGCTTGGGACGTACTTGGACATTCCAACATGACAATGATCCAAAACACAAGGCCAAGTCGACCTGTCATTGGCTACAGCAGAAAAAAGTGAAGGTTCTGGAGTGGCCATCTCAGTCTCCTGACGTCAATATCATTGAGCCACTCTGGGGAGATCTCATGCAAGACAGCCCAAGAATTTACAGGAACTGGAGGCTTTTTGCCAAGAGGAATGAGCAGCTTTACCATCTGAGAAGATAAAGAGCCTCATCCACAAATACCACAAAAGACTTCAAGCTGTCATTGATGTTAAAGGGGGCAATACACGGCATTAAGAACTGGGGTATGTAAACTTTTGATCAGGGTCATTTGGGTAGTTTGTGTTGTCATTATGAGTTAAAAAGAGTAAACACAGTTGATTGATAATAAATAGCTTCAGCCAAACACTAACCATGAGTGAACATATGTTATCATTCATATTCTCAGAAAAATGGCCAAGAAATTCTGCCAGGGTGTACACTTATGAGCACAACTGTGTATATATATATACTGTGTGTGTGTGCATATATATATATATATATATATTAGTATCATATGGGAATTTAGAAAACTTGTTAGATTTTTATTTATTTATGTTTCTAAGTTTCCCCTCGCTTCCTGTCTGGTAAAGCTGTTTTCAGTGTGACAAAGTGAAGGAACATCTCTAAAGGAGCCCCAGATAGCAGTTAAAAAACTTTGGTTCTATTACTTCTTCACTCTAGATCAGGGGTGTACAACCTTTTGACCTTCCTGGGCCACATTAGAAGAAGAGGAATTGTCTTGGGCCACACATAAAATACTGTATATACTGGAGTATAAGCCGAGATTTTCAGCCCTTTTTTTTTAGGCTGAAAGTGCCCCCCTTGGCTTATACTCAAGTCACTGCCATCTGCCTACCTGATCAGCCCGTGTGTAATGCTCAGACGGCAGCCGACCAGTGTACAAAAGCCACGCCTCCTCCTCGTCCGTGATAGGGGAACACTCAGTTTCACAGCAGTGAGTCAGTGTTCAGTGTTCCGCCTATCACAGACGTCCTCTCGTCCTCATCTCACGGACAAGGATGAGAGGATGTCCGTGATAGGCGGAACACTGAACAATGACTGCTGGAAAACTGAGTGTTCAGCCTATCACAGATGAGGAGGAGGCGTGGCTTTTGTACACAGAAATGGCCGCCGTCTGACTGCATGACACAGGCCGATCAGGTAGGCAGATCGGCACACTGAGGCTGCAATGGACACAGGGAGGCTGCAATGGACACAGGGAGGCTGCAATGGACACAGGGAAGGGCTGCATTGGATACAGGAAGGCTGCAATGGACACAGGGAGGCTGCAATGGACACAGGGAGGCTGCAATGGACACAGGGAGGCTGCAATGGACACAGTGAAGGGCTATAATGGACACAGTGAAGGGCTCCAATGGACACAGTGAAGGGCTCCAATGGATACAGTGAAGGGCTGCAATGGACACAGGGAGGCTGCAATGGACACGGGGAAGGTATGCAATGGACATAGGGAGGCATGCAGCTGCAGATGGGCATTGTTGACCCTCTTTTTCAATTACAGTAGCTGCTGCATTTCGCACCCTCGGCTTAAAACTTTTCCCAGTTTTTTGTGGTAAATTAAGTGCCTCGGCTTATACTCTGGACGGCTTATACTCGAGTATATACGGTACATTAAAAATAGCTAATGAACAGAAAAAGTTGGGCAGATCACACGGGTTAACGGTCACTCAAATATCGATAATGTACCTATCTGAGTATTAAAACTTAATTTAAAAACATTTTTTTTAATTATAAAAGTAAAAGAGGGCAACATAAAACTAGTGCGATACATGACACTGTTTTTGATAAACGAACACATCAGTATCTGGTTTGATGGATGTAGTAGCAATTCTCAATGAATTTTCAAGGTGCTCATCAGATATTCTGGCTATAATTTTGCCCTTTGTGTGCTTCATCCTTGAAAATAGTTGCTCACAAATATAGGTGCTGCTGAAAACTGATGACATGGATAAGGCGTGATTCTGAAGAGTGGGAGATTTTTCTTTGGGAAGATAAAACTTTTAAGACAAGAGACACTGTCAAATTTTTCTTCCACTGCATGTGTTCTCTAAACGTTTTAACAAACAATTGAAAATAAAATCCTAATGTAAGTTTACGATTTTGTGTTGGGTCACATTTATAGCCATTTTGGGCCGCAGGTTGGACACTCCTGATCCAAAAAAGACTTTGGCTTGATATGAACTTTAGAGTTCATATTTTAGTTAAATTAATTAATTAGGTCTATTTACCACCGCAACCTAAATTATAATTTCTCACCACTCATAGCCTATCATTATAAGCTTTTGCTTGTGTCTGAACTGCAGGTCTTCCATTTACCAATCAATGTGAATGTTAAAGTTACTTAGCAGCAGCTGACATCATAGTGAAAAGCATCCTCTGAATGCATCTCTAAACTAAATTCTTAACTTTCCCTCTATTTTACTCCAATGATAGGCAGGTCGGCTCATTTACCCTGCAGCTTACGTGAGCTACGGGACAGGCTCACTAAAGTACGAAAAAGTGGTAGTTCAGATTAGAGATGAGTTCAGAGGAAGACCAATCTCATCATTAATCAAAAAGGCAGCACTAAGAATTTGGTACTGTACAAGCAGGATTTTGTGCTACATGCTATACATGACAATCACGTGTTTGGATTTCAACTACTATTACAATAGCCTTAAAAAAAAGGAAAAGAAAACCTAAATTAGAAACTGCTGGCTTTCACAGGCCTCACTTTTTTCTTTCATTCCATCATTGTACTCACCTTACGGATAAGGAATGTCATAAATTAGCATTTATGCTGTGGCAAACTGACAAATGCGTTTGCTGCCAATAAAACTTTTCCAGTTGCTTAGTTACAAATAAAATGTTCTGGCTAATCTATAACAGTGTGTTTCCCCTACTGAAATACATTAATTTAGTAAAAGAAAAGGCAAAAAAATCTAATATTTTTCCTGGTACTTTTAATCTTTGGTTCCATTGTGCTTGGTCCCAGTTTCTGATACCAATCTGGCACACAAAATGGTATCACTACAGTACCAGGGCTCCGATCATACGACTTTTTGATAAGCGGATACCAACCTGGATGCTCTTTTTCATAAAGGTGGGTACTTTAATGGAGGACAACTGGTGTACTCCTGCCTCAGGTGAACTGATAAAGGGAGTATTTGAATGCTTTCACCAAAAGAGGTAACAACCAACATTTGTTTTTGTTTTGGAGACTTTTTGAAACCAATCTATTCCCCTACCACTGCCATGTTTGTTCAAAGAATCTTTACCATCCCACTCAATTTCTAGTCTTATCTTAAGAAGAAAAACCCTCTGGGTTAGGTTTATAGTTTTCAAGGTAAAAGCACCCAATTGGTGATTAGCAGAACAGGTCGGCAAACATAGATCTACTGAGGGACTGGCTAAAATGTTTTTAGCATGCTCTGGTTCCACACCTGGTAATCATGTGGATAAGCTAATTGGAGTTTTCCTATTACACAGACATGGTGAGTGTCAGGGTTCCGCTCGCACTGTGCGGGCGAATCGGCGCGCGCATGCGCACACGCGCCGCTGGGATGTCCAGGCATCAGCGTGGGTGTGCGCGCCGGCGTGTCCCTCAGGTGCGCGCACGGCGAGCGTGGGCACGCGCATTGCGGGCACACACGTGCACGCGCTAGCGCTGTTTGGCGCCAGTGGGCCTTTTTAAGAAATGGCAGTTGCACCTGGCCGGTGCTGTTTGTCTTCAGCTGTACCCTGTATAAACCTGCTATCTGCCTGTGTATCCCTGAAACTCTGACCCGGCTTACGCTGACTCTGCTGCTTCTCCAACCCTGACCCCGGCTTGATTTGACCCTGCTTTGGACTGATACTTAACGCTGACCTCTGCCTGCCTTGACTCTGCTGCTGCCTGTACCTACTTACCCGTTGCCTAGTGTATCCAGACCCGGCCTGCCTGACGATCCTTCTGCCTGATCCCCTCACATGCTGTGTGTTTCCAGAACCACTGCCACCACCTTGGGGCCACCCTGTATCCGGTCACTGGTCTTCCACCTACCAGTCCCCGCTGTTCCTGCCATCAGGAGGTTCCTGCCTACTACCAGCATCTGCCGCAGTATCCAGTCCAGGCACTCCTACCCCGCTGCGCTCACGGGACCACTGTCTCCACTCCAGTGGGCCCTGAACCAGAGCTGTAAGAGAGGCCTTCTCCCAGCGAAGTCAGGCTCTCCACCCAGGTACCTAACAGTGTGATGCAATGCCATATTCTGATGCAATGTAATCTGCCCAGAAAAATAACACATTAGTATTCAACTAGAATAGTTTGGTCACCACAACTCCCAAAGCCTTGCTGAGATATGTGTGCTGCTATTGCAGATTTCTCATGAAAAATTCTGCCTGTCTTACTGACACTTTGGCTTTAACAATTTCATTAATTGAAATAAGTAAGCCCATTGGAAATTCTAACTTCACTTTTAGAATACTTCTTCCAGGTCAATAATTTGGGCAGTACTGAATCCATTAAGAAGACTAACCTTTTCAGAAGGAACACCAGCAATGGCACCTTAACCGCTTGCCGACCAGCGCATTCCGATTTACGTTGGCAGAATGGCTCTGGTGGGCAGAAGGGCATACAGGTACGTCCCCTTTAAGAAGTGGTGCTGTGGGACTGTGACCGTGGGTCCTGCGGACTCAATGTTTTCCGGGTGTCCAACATTGTGTCACGAAGAGGTAGAATGGGGAGATGCTTTTGTAAACAATGCATTTCCCCTTTCTGCCTAGTGACAGGACAGAGATCACTGCTCTCTGTCATCGAGAGCAGTGATCACTGTCATGTGACGTGTAGCCCCTTCCCCCCACAGTTAGAATCCCTCCCTAGGACACACTTAACCCCTTCACCGCCCCCTAGTGGTTAACCCTTTCACTGCCAGTGTCATTTACACAGTAATCAATGCATTTTTATAGCACTGATCGCTGTATAAATGACAATGGTCTCAAAAACGGAAAATTGTATACTTACCTTTCCGTAATTTTCCTTTCCTGTCGCATCTTCATGGCAGCATACACTCTGGGTTGTGGCTCCGCCTCCACGACCTGATAGGACCACATAGCTATAAGATGACGATACGGCCCCCGCCCCGGTATTCTCCGTATATATGAGTCACCTCAAGAAACAAAGGGTGGGTCGTTGTATGCTGCCATGAAGATGCGACAGGAAAGGAAAATTACGGAAAGGTAAGTATACAATTTTCCGTTTTCCTGTCGCATCATGGCAGCATACACTCTGGGGAGTAACTCGCAGACAGGGTGGGTAGTGCATCAATAAGCAAAAATTTATTCGCAAGGAATGGCAGAGTTGGCTTGAATAACCGATTTTCCGAAATTTACGGTTGACAAACGTGCAAAATCAACTTTGTAATGGTCAATAAAGGTGTTCCTGGAGGACCAGGTGGCCGATTTGCAGATAGTTTCCGCTGACACCCTACAATAGGCTGCCCATGAGGTTGCCACTGCCCTGGTGGAATGCGCCTTCAGGCCCTCTGGAATCTGTGTGGAGCCTAGCGAGTAGGCCTTCTTAATGGTCTTTACCAGCCATGAGGCGATGGTGCGGGCCGATGCTGGCTGACCCTTCCTGAACCCATGAGGGATTACTAGGAGATTTTCCGACTTTCTGATGGGTTCTGAGGCTGCAAGATATTTGAGGATATTGCCTCTGACATCCAGGGGGTGCGGAACACCCTGGTCAGTAGTGAGTGCTGGCAGGTTGATCTCCTGGTTAAAGTGGAATGAAGAAGAGACCTTAGGGATGAAGCGGTCTGAGGGTCTTAGGACAACCCTGTCCGGGAAAACGACCAGGTAGGGGTCCCTGGCCAGTAAAGCTTGCATTTCTGAGACCCTCTTCGCTGAGGCTATGGCAATCAGGAATGTCACCTTCAGTGTTAGGTCCCAGAGGGAGATGTTCTCTAACGGGAAGAAGGGCTCCCTGGATAGGGCCTCCAAGACGACCGACAGGTCCCAGGTCGGGAAGGAAGGTCTTCTGGGAGGTCTCAGTTTAAGACAGGCTTTCTGAAATTGGACAATGAGGGGGTCTAGTGCCCACCTGGTTCCGGTCAGGGCGGACAGGGCTGACACCTGTACCTTCAGGGTACTGGAGCCGAGGCCTCTGTCCAGGCCTGCCTGCAGGAATTCCAAGATCTGCGGGGTTGATATAGAGGACAGGTTCCACCCCTGCTGATGGGCGAAGCAAGAGAACCTATCCCAGACTCGCCGGTAGGTGGAGTTTGTGGTAGGCTTCCTGGCCTGGAGGAGTGTATCCGCCACCCTATCGGAGCAGCCCTGCTCTAGATATCTAGCCCTCTCAGTCTCCAAGCCGTCAGGTGCAGTTTCTCCGGACTCGGATGGAGCATCTGGCTCTGGGAGAGCAAGTCGGCTGACTGCGGGAGAGGGAGAGGGTCTGCTGTGTTTAGCTGAAGGAGGGTGGTAAACCACGGCCTCCTGGGCCAAAAGGGGATCACGGCCACTACCAGTGCCGATGACCTCTTGAGCCTCAGCAGGAACCTCGCTATCAGCGGGGTCGGAGGGAAGATGTACCCGAGGTGAAAGTCCCAGGGGTGCTGGAGACAGTCCGTCCCCTCGGCAGAGGGGAAGGGGACTCGGGACAGGAACCTCTGGCATTTCGTGTTCTCCGGAGTCGCTGCCAGATCTATGTCCGGAGGACCCCAGGTTCTGGAGATAAGGTCGAAGGCCTGCGGACTCAGGGACCACTCGTTGTTCGAGAGGAACCTCCTGCTGAGGGAATCGGCCAGGAGGTTCTCGACACCGGGGATGTAAGCTGCTCTTAGGTCCCGGAGATTCTGCTGTGCCCACTCCATGACGGGGAGAACCTCCCGCATCATGGACGAGCTCCTGGTACCCCCCTGCCTGTTGATGTAGGCAACAGCAACTTTGTTGTCCATCCTCAGGAGAACATATTTGCCCCTTAGGAGAGGACCGAGGGCCAGAAGGGCTTGGAAGGCCGCCCTCATCTCCAGAATATTGGACACAGCGGCTCGTGCCTCGAATGGCCAGCGGCCCTGGACTGCATGGTGTAGGTAGTGGGCCCCCCACCCCTCCAGACTGGCATCCGTGGTAACTATCTCCTGAGGGGGGGTGACAATATGCCTGCACCTGTCCAGGTTGCCGGGTCGGGTCCACCATCCCAGAGACTGCCTGGCCTCCTGCGAGATGTGGATAGGTTGTGACATAGACCATCCGTTCCATTGACTCAGGAACGAAAGTTGAAGGGGCCTTGAGTTCCACTGAGCCCACTGGACCATTGGGATGGTAGCTGATAGAGAGCCTAGGAGGCTGAGGCACCCCCTGGCTGGGAGGGATGCAGCATGGATCGCTCTCCTTACTTTCTGGGTCAGCGGAGGGACTTTCTCTGGAGGTAGTTCTATAGAGTTTAACCGGGTGTCTAGTACAGCCCCCAGGAAAACCATCCTTTGAGAGGGCTGAGCGTTGCTCTTCCCCCAATTTATGAGCCAACCCAGCCCTTGGAGCGTGGAAACTAGTATCTCCCGGTGCTGGGTAAGGGATGCTAGGCTGTCTGAGAGGAGGAGGATATCGTCTAGGTAATGGTGTACCCTGAGGCCTCTCTCTCTCAGGGAGGCTATAACCGGGAGAAGGACCTTGGTGAAGGTTCTGGGAGCTGTGGAGATCCCGAACGGGAGGCATCGGAACTGGAAGTGCCTCTGGTCTATGGAAAAACGGAGGAACCTTTGGAATAGGAGGTGGATAGGGACGTGAAGGTAAGCGTCCTGTAGGTCCACGGATAGCATCCAATCCTCTCGATTTATGGCCCGGAGGATAGATTGGAGGCTTTCCATTTTGAATGGCTCCACCCGGATGGAGAGGTTGAGCCTCTTCAGGTCCAATACAGGGCGCAGGTCTCCTGACTTTTTCCTGACCAGGAATAGAGGGGAGTAGAATCCCCGACCCCTTTGGGAGGGGGGTACTTCTACTATTGCCTCCTTGAGAAGCAGTTCCTGGACGTAGTCCATCAGTAGCACCCTTTTCTCCCGGGATGACGGGAGTTTGGTTGGGCAAAAGTGATCCCCCGGGGGCCGCCCTTTGAAGGACCACCTGTGCCCGAAACGGACGGTGGCCACCGTCCAGAGATCCTTGATGGCATCCGTCCAAGCCGGCAGGAACTTTAGGAGCCTGGCCCCCACTACCACCGGCTGGACGGACGCGCCTTCAAAAGGACTTCTGGTCCGCGGACGCAGAAGTCTTGGGCTTCTGAAACCTAGAGAAGGTCGCCTGGGGGTTCCTCCAGTTTCTCCTATACTCTCTGCCTGGCCTATAGGCCTTGGCGTCCCTATATTTATCCGGCAGGTTGCGCTTAAAGGGAGGAGGCCTCTGCTGCCTTGGTTTTCTGTCGGAGGGGATGAGCCCTGATTTGCCGCCGGTCACCTTCGATATGGCCGAGTCTAACTTGGCCCCAAAGAGGTTTTCACCGTCGAAGGGGATGCGGCACCAATTTGACTTTGAGGCGGGATCGGCTGCCCAGGGTTTCAGCCAGAGGGCACGTCTGGCCACAACCGATGCCAGCATGGCCCTGGATGAGGACCTAATGGCGTCTACCGAGGCTTCCGCCACGAAATCCCCTGCGAGGCTCAGCTCCTGAAGAGCCCTAACGATCTTGTCTTGGTCAGCGCCCCCTGTCACGAGTTTCTCCGTGGAGGCTGACCAACTGGATATGGCCTTGCCCACGGCGGCCAATGCCACAGCTGGCCTACATGCGCCTCCTGCAGCCAGGTAGGCCCTCTTAAGATCGGTGTCTATCTTCCTATCCAAGACGTCCCGGAAGGTTACCGCGTCTTCAATAGGAAGTGTGACGTGGCGGGCTAGGCGCATGAGGGAGGCATCCACCACCGGCGGGGTGACCAGGGGTTTTGCCTTCGGTTCTCTGAGCGGGTACAGTTTGGTGAGCCTGTTATTTAGGCCCGACTTTCTGTCCGGCTTCAGCCACTCCTCCCTGATCATGTCGTCCAGTTCCTCAATAAAGGGGAAGGCTTCCGGATCCTTTTTGAGATTGGGGAAGTACTTTCTCGGTTTTTGAGGGGCTTCCTGGGGTTCCTCCCAGTTGATCGCCTCTTTGACCGACCTCACGAAGGGCTCGATGAGAGAAAAATCGAAGCCGGCTGAGGCCTCTAGCTCCTCCTCCTCTGACTGGGAGTCTAGCTCTCTAGACGTACTCGGGGGAGTGGGAGAGGCGGTTCTGACGGACATATCCGTGTCCGGAGCGGTCTGCGTGGCTGAGGCCGCAGGTTCCTTGGGCTCCTGGACTTTCTCCCTGGTGGCCTCCTCGAAGCACCTGCGACAGGCAAGCTTGTCCGGGAGAGCAGCGGCCCCGCATATCCAGCAGGCATTGGCGGCTGGCCGGGGGGGGGGGGGGGCTGGCGAGCGACGTCTGCGTGGAGACCTTCTGCGGTGGGAGTGACTGCGGGAGCAGGATCTGCTGCGACTCCTCCTGTGGCTTCTCCTATGGCCAGAGCGACTCCTTCTCCTGCTGCGACTCGAGTGGCTTCGCCTGCGCCCCGAACGGCTTCTTCCGCGAGAGGACTCCCTGCGTCTGGACTTTGATGATCTTGCGGACCTGGCGGGGCTAACCGTTTAGGCAGCGTTAGTTGGTCCTGCACTCTTTTTCGATCTTCTCTACTTACCCATTGCCGTCCCTCTTACCTATCATGTTGAAGGTGATCTGCTGGGGCAGTGGTCTCCATAGGGATAGAGAAGAAGGCAGCCTAGCAACAATACAAAGATAGGCATAGTAAGAGGAAAGAAGGCAGAGGGAGCAGAGAGAAAAGAAAGGGAGAAAAATGAGAGCAGTGTGCAGAGTGCACAGGGAAGGAGAGAAGGAGGAAGCAAAAGGCTAACTTACCTATTGAGGATGTGCTGGGATGTTCCTGGGATGATCTGTAGCTCTTCCTGCTTCAAAACTCTCAGGGGAAAGGAAAAGGGGAATTTTCACTTTTAAATTTGGCGCCGGGAGCGCCGTGCCGCTCGCGCATGCGCAGTAGCGCCGTACGGCCGTCGGCGCCATCTTGGAACCTGGAAAGGAGAACACAGGATGCCCATAGACCGCAGTGCGCATGCGCGGAAGTGCCAGAACGCTCGGCGCTGCTAGTACACACAGAGGGCAGTGGGACTACAGGGCCCAGGAGGCATCAGCAGTAATAGCATAATTGTACATTAATAAGCACCTCAGCAGGAAGAAAAAGGCTAACTTACCCCAGCAGAGATGGGAGAGAAGGAAAGATGGAGGACCACTGCAAGGTAAGAAAGCCTGTTTAAGGCTTATACTGTAGTAAAGATGGCCACATACCTCTAAGCCTGTTTAAGGCTTATCTTCCTAAGGCAGTATTGGCAGTGCAGTGCTTTAAAGACCTGTTTAAGGCTTATTACAGCAGGCAGGTGCGCAGTACCCCTGAGATCACCAGAGTGGGGTTCCTTCCATTTAGCTTCGTTTAGAGGCTGTACCGGTAAGGACTTCCAAACCAGGAGAGGCTAGAACCTGGCTGGGGCGAAGCGGTAAGAGGGTGATGATCCGTGCGGTCCCAACAGGTGAGGAAAAATTAGAGAATACCGGGGCGGGGGCCGTATCGTCATCTTATAGCTATGTGGTCCTATCAGGTCGTGGAGGCGGAGCCACAACCCAGAGTGTATGCTGCCATGATGCGACAGGAAATAGTGTCAAAGTGTCCGATCTGTCGGCCATAATGTCGCAGTCCCGAAAAAAATCTCAGATCGTGGCCATTACTAATAAAAAAAAATAATAATAATAAAAATGTATCTATAAATCTATCCCCTACTTTGTAGACGCTATACATTTTGCACAAACCAATCAATATACGCTTATTGCAATTTTTTTTTACCAAAAATATGTAGAAGAATACATTTCGGCCTAAACTGAGGAAAAAAATATATTTAAAAAAAAAATTGTCGCTCTTTTTTTGTTTTTTAGCGCAAAAGATAAAAACCGCAGAGACGATCAAATACCACCAAAAGAAATCTCTGTGGGGGAAAAAAAGGACATCAATTTTGTTTGGGTACAACACTGCATGACCGCAGAATTGTCAGATAAAGCGACGCAGTGCCGAATTGCAAAAAGTGCTCTGTTTAGGAAGGGGGTAAATCCTTATGGGGCTGAAGTGGTTAAAGTGTTTGTTAACTCAAAAAAATGGATCCTGCCCCTTTAAAGCATGTTCTATGACTCAGTGCATGTCCTGTGTCATTTGGCCCCCTGTAACACCTAAAAAACCTGATCCTGACAGTTTCTCCCCACCCCTCTGTAAACTGACCACGGTGTATCATGGCTGCTGAGACCAGACACTGTGGTCAGTTTACGTGCCTCTGTCATTAGCAGCCTGCTATCTGCTCTCCTCTCTGCTCCTGTGTCCTCCTCCTCCCTCCCCTCTCTGTCTGTGTGTGAGCCGCACCTCCCCCTCCTGCTGCTCTCATAACACTAACCTGTATACACCATCAGCATTACCTCCTATTGCAGTGTCTCCCTCTGTGAATGATTTATAAATATAAATGCTGTAAATACCTAACTTAAGAGTCGAGATTGCGATCACATGACCAGCCAGCTCTCTCTTCCTCTCCTCCTCTCCTCCTCCTCCCCTCCAGACTGACATCAGCAGAAGAATCTCAGCCCCTCCCGCTGCATCTCTCAGAGCTGACCAGTCATGTGATTGCAATCTCGGCAGTGAAATTAGGTATTTGCAGCATTTATTTTTATAAATCATACACAGAGGGGGATACTAAAATAGGAAGCAGTGCTGAAGGTGTATACAGGTTAGAGTGGCTTAACAACCACTTTAAGTATTTCCCTTAAGACAGGTTTGCTTAAACTCATTCCTCATTCAGTTGAATGTATACACACAAGCCTTGTTAATGTACCCTGCTAAATTGCTGGTGGGTGACATAGATTCTATCACATCTCTGTATTCCAAATACTTTAAAAAATCTGTACAAATAATCACTCATAGTGGGGTTTTGAACTTCCAAAACTG
The DNA here is from genome assembly GCA_028564925.1 of Lithobates sylvaticus. Classification (NCBI taxonomy): domain Eukaryota; kingdom Metazoa; phylum Chordata; class Amphibia; order Anura; family Ranidae; genus Lithobates; species Lithobates sylvaticus. The sequence continues at coordinate 92,096,632 of CM053037.1, forward strand.
TAAATCTAGAGAGAGGTTTTCATTGCAGATGAGTCCAAATGTGGGATGGAAAGACTGAAGATCCTAGGTACTGTAGGTAATATGGGTTATTATGATGGGAATGAAGAGAACCCCTTGCTGGTCCTCAATGCCAGCTTGTGTATGCCTGTTCTAGCACGCAGGTCCTAAGCATCAGCCCTGACACAGTGATGCCCCGTACACACGGTTGGAAATTCCGACCACAAAATCCGTCTGATTTTTTCCGACGGATTTTGTCCGACACTGGTGTTGCATACACATGGTCGGACAAGGTTGTCGGAAAATCCGATCATTCTGAACGTGGTGACGTTCGTTGCGTACGACGGAACTACGTAGAGGCTAGTAGCCAATAGCTTTGGTCTCGTAATTTGATCTGAGCATGCGTGGCACTTTGTCCGTCGGAATTCCCTACACACGATCGGAAAAAAAGTCCGATCAGATTTTGTTGTCCGAAAATTTGAGAGCAGGATCTCAGTTTTTTCCATCAGAAAAAGTCCGATGGAGCCCACACACGGTCAAGTTTTCCGACAACTTTGTCCGATCGGACATTTTCCGTCGGGCATGAGACTGATTTGCTAACAGAGTTGTGAACCTTCACCCAAACACTAATATTCACTTTACTTATCCAATTATGTGAAAAATGTATTTCTGTTCACTTTAGAGCTGAACTAAAGTCCCCCTGTTCCTCCCTCTTCTGCATCTTTTCTCCTCCTTAAACCCCCCTACTTGACCTTCCTGGGAAATTGTACTGGAAGATCTAACTGCTGTACTAATATTTAATACGATATAAGGATTTTGCTCCCATCTATCCTATGGATATCAATAATGATGGTTTCTATGTCACTTTGTATAATATCGTTCATGTGAAAAATTATGTATTTGCATCGCTTGTACTGTAAAGATCTGAATAAAATATTTTTCTTGTTAAAAAAAAAAAAGTCCCCCTGTTCCTCACTGTGAGAAAGCAGACTCTTTATCGCAGAAGCGACATGTAATGTCGCTTCTGCAATACAATACACTTACCTGCCTGCTCTCATTGGTCTCTGGCATATAAACTGAGCTGCACACGTTCAGCTCAGCTTACAGTGCCGGCCTGATCTCTGTATGGCAGGATGATGCAGGAGTGATACCATTCCGCGCCAGCCAATGAAGGCAGCCAAAGACTGGCACACAGAAGAAGATGCTGGTGAGAGACAAGGACCATTGGAGGAAAGTCAAGTATAGCTCCCTTTAGCTATACTTTAAATACCAAACTGTGTGCAGATGCTTTTCACATGAGTGCATGTGTGAGTATTCACAATTTTTTGAGTGAAGATTCCCAACTCTTTTAGTAAATGGCCCAATAGATTTTCTTTTCTCTATTATGAAGGCACAATAATATAGGTTGATGACAGTTTTAGAATAGTACTGGATCCTGCCTATTGACTTTCATCGACTGGTAGAGTTTATTCCATGACAAGGCCTGTAACACAGTCAAACATTTAACAATCATGTTTTCCAATATTCAGCTTATGATAAATGTATACTGATTCTATAGTACAAAGGAAACATATATAAAAGAGTAGAAACAAATGTTACACTTTGCTTTGGTTGCAGATTAGATGTTCTCTTCTCATTCAATACCCAAGGTCTTCAGTAAAGCTATTGCATTCTTCATGTACTGTGAATCTGGGTATCCTCTCCTGTTTACAGCAAACACAATGGCTGAAATACCTCCTTTATAAATATCCAATACAAAAACACATTTTCATACATTGACACAGTGCCTATGTTATAATAAGGCTTAATCGTATTTTCCTCATTCCTGTTGTGAGATCTTGTTTAGGATGTACAGTGGAAAGGAAATAACCTAAGCCAGGCTGCTACTGCTAATAACTGGAATTTATGACATTTGTATTATTTTTAAAGATCGGTAGCTTTTTAACTTATTCTATAGAGCCTACCTTTAGATCACCACTACATGATGTAAAGCTATTAATTTGTTATTTTCTTGAAATCTTTACATCAAACTCAAATCGGCTAAACCTACAGACTGCTAATACATAGGCCAATCATCACACAGTTACTGCAGTAATGGACTCCACAGCAATTACATAGGATGTTATGCAATTTACACATTTTTTTTTTGTACTTCGCATCTACTGGCTGCTGCTTTTCTCCCTGTTAACCCTGTGTAATATAAAGCCTTACATTGTATTTTTGGTCAGGGCTACTGGAGGAGGATTCCTTAAAACAGTTGTAAAGGCATTATTATTTTTCCCTCAAATTAAAAAAAATATACACAGAACGGCCCCTTACCTCCTCTTCTGGGGTCCCCCTGCTTTCTACTCCTCCTTTTCTCTGAGTGCACCTATAGCAAGCCATGTGCTATGGTCCAGCACAGGGCAGAATACTACTGGCCTCTGCACACAGCAATCAACTTTGCAGGAGCACCAGGGGGAGAATGCAATCGGCACCTCACAACTGCAGCTTGAGTTGGTGTCGGTGGATGGGCCTGCGGTCTCCACTGAAAACAACCCAGCAGAAGGGCTGGCAACAGGGCAGAGTGCTGCTGGCTTCTGCCCTCAACAAACCTAAGATGGATTTCCCATTGTAGTGGATGGAATTATGGTCTCCACCTGTATAACCCAGGAATGCGGGGCAATCAGCCCAGATTCCCAACAGCATGACAGAGTGAGCCCAGTCACCCTGTCTTCTCTTCAGCGGCTAAAAGGACTCCAGGGAGAGGGGCCAGTGCACACTTCTCCCCAGCGGCGGGTATGTTCTACAAAAGAGGCAGAGGTTGGCTGGGTGAGTAATGCTCTGTTTGGGACAATTTGTTTGGGGTACTGTGTGGGTACGGGCATTGGCGAGCTGGAACCACAGACTAACATCAAAGTCAACCCGTCTGGGGTCTCCTTCTGTGTTAGTCTCCTGCCGAAAGGGAAAATGTGATAGACCCACCCGGGACGGAGGCTTTTGGAGGGGACTAAATGCTAGCCTCTTGCCTACCGACTAATAGGCCCTGGCACTTTGGGGAGCCACAAGCATTTAGGAAGATGTCCTGTTATGCAATTCAAAAAACCCATTATGGCAGGGGGCCCCAGACAGGTGGCTTGCTGATGACATCAACATCTGCTAGTCTCACAGTGTGAAGCAGTCACTATTTTTAAAGCGGGAGCTAGGCCTTAAACAGGGACCCTGGGCCTAGAGTCTCAGAGTCTGTGTGTCCTGGGGAGACATAGACTTGAATCTAAAGTAACATTACTCCAAGGGTCCCACAGGCATACACCTTCCAAAGAGTAGTATTCCCTTAAAAGCTCTGGCCCATAGTCAGTGGGTAAGAGGCTTGCTCACAGTCCTCTCCAAAGGCCTCTGTCCCGGGAAGGTCTGTCACAGAGAGCACTTATGCAGTCGAGCTCCTGAGCCAAGCTGTGTGCATCCATAGACACACACAGCGTGACTTGGTTTCGCTCCCTCTTCACAGACATTAATGGACAGCAGCAGGAGAAATTTTTTTTTTTACATTGATGCAGAGAATGCATTAAGAATGCATTAAGGTAAAAAATGTTATGCCTTTAGTTTTACATCTTCAGGGAGTATGCAGCACCTCCATCTCTTTCTTTCCAGTTGTTCCACTCTTTCTTTCTTGGATCTCCTTTATATAGTTAACTCTTCAGTGTCATCCTTTTCTCTCGCTATAATAAACCTATGGCCAGTCTACAAGCATTTCCAACTGTCACTGACCTTTGTAACTGAAGAAACTATGAAGCAAATTACTCTCAAAATTTATAGTAGAAGTCATACCCTCAGATAGCAACGTCAGCCTGTGATTGATTTTAACAGGCAGGCTGCATGTGGCTGAGCAGACCACCTGTACCTCCCTAATGGATAAATACGGCCTGTTCAAGGATGTATAGATCTATGACCCTGTGTGAATAAGCTCTTAGGAGAGGGAGCTGAGATGCTGATACAACATTTCTACTGTGAAATGTGATTAATTGCTCCACAATGCAATGTTCCCCTTTATGTCAGAGTTCCCTTGCACTGTAAAGGGGAAATCCTGCAGACTCCTGATGTAAGGGGGAACTCTGTGCTGGGTTATATTAATCTGACCTTCATGTAAATGGAGAAATATGTTTTTTGACTTTTGTTTAAACACATTGCTAATAGCTTTAGCTACATGTTTATAGCTTAAATATTGATATTTGCACTGAAAACTGCAATTTTAGGCACTTTTTTGCAGTGTCAGTAAAAAATGTGTCTGTGCCAGCAAATGACATGATTTTTGCCAGTAAAAAATTGGTGCTGTTTGTAAATTCCACGTCTCTCTTATCTATATATAATACACTCTTTAAATGTGCTTTAAAATGCATGGTTTTCCCTTTTGTGAACAAGAAAATTACACTATGTTGTTAGGCTGTTTCTGGAGACCCTGATGTAGGGGGAGACTCTCTGGGGACCCTGATGTAAGGGGAGGCTCTCTGGGGACCCTGATGTAAGGGGAGGCTCTCTGGGGACCCTGATGTAAGGGGAGGCTCTCTGGGGACCCTGATGTAAGGGGAGGCTCTCTGGGGACCCTAAAGTAGGGGGAGGCTCACTGGGGACCCTGATGTAGGGGGAGGCTCTTTGGGGACCCTGATGTAAGGGGGGTGCTCTCTGGGGATCCTGATGTAAGGAGGGGCTCTCTGGGGATCCTGATGTAAGGAGGGGCTCTCTGGGGACCTGATGTAAGTGGGGGATCTCTGGGGACCCTGATGTAAGTGGGGGATTCGCACTCAGATATGTAACGACATATATATATATATATATATATATATATATATATACACACATATATTATATACCATATTTATCAGCGTATAACACGCACTTTTTCCCCCTTAAAATCGGGGGAAAGTCGTGGGTGCGTGTTATACGCCGATACCCCCAAAAAAATCACAAAAATTGGTTGCGGCGCCGAAAAATAGCGTCCGCGGCCGAAAAAGACCGAACCGCGGCCGAAAAAGACCGAAGCCGACTGTTCAGCTGCGCTCGTAGTCCCGCCTCCCTGCGCTCGCTCCCGAAACAGCAGGGAGGCGGGACTCCGAGCGGAGCCGAATAGTCGGCTTCGGTCTTTTTCGGCCGCGCTTCGGCCTTTTTTGGCCGCGCTTCGGCCTTTTTTGGCCGCGGCTCGGTCTTTTTCGGCGGCGCATGCGCGGTCTGTCTCGGCGGCGGGAAATTTTAACGTCGGCAAGGCTGCAAATGACGCTGGCAAACTGCAAATGACACTGGGCAAGCTACAAATGACACTGGGCAAGCTACAAATGACACTGGGCAAGCTACAAATGACACTGGGTAAGGCTGCAAATGACGCTGGGCAGGCTGCAAATGAAGCTGGGCAAGGCTGCAAATAACGCTGGGCAAGCTGCAAATGACGCTGGGCAAGCTGCAAATGACGCTGGGCAAGCTGCAAATGACGCTGGGCAAGCTGCAAATGACGCTTAAATGTAAGTTTTTTTTTCCCCTAAACTTCTCTCCTAAAACTTTTTTTTCTTAAAATTCCCTCCTAAACTTGGGGTGCGTGTTATACGCCGGTGCGTGTTATACGCCGATAAATACGGTACATGTGTGTTCTATTTTGTTGTACTTATTCTTTGACTGTTTTGTTTAAAGGAGGGAGGATTGTATTAGGAGCGCTGAAGTGTCAGGTGTGACTGTGTGGCAATGGCAAATGGTTTACATAGCTCACGGCATCATGGGTCAGGTAGAGGGCCCCTCAGCAGAATTTTGCTTAGGGCCCCAGGGAGGTCAGGATCGGCATTGCATGTAATATACAGATTCACTTTAAAGTAGCTATCTATTTTGCAAACATGATCTGAGGTTGTCCTAAAGAGGTATAATGGTGCCAGAGAGAAACCAGTAGGCATTTCCAAAATGAGTACATAATTAACAAACACGGTGAAACTCGAGCAATAGAAACTTCAGGCCATACTTACTTTGACTTCCCTCCAGACAGGGCAGTCTTATGAGGAATTTTGTACCATGTCACAATATCTCCATCCTTGTTTGATTCAATTTTAAATGTTAAGTTTTGGTTCAAAGCTTTCCCTAAAAGTGAAAGCAGCTCCTTCCCTTCTCCATTTTCAGGTAGGTAAGCTTCAAAGGCCCCCCCTCTGTATGGTCCTCCAGGGTGAGGGTCTTCTGCCTAAGTAACAGACAACATGATACATTAGTCATAATATGAAAGGACAGCAAAGAGAACCAGATTTCTTAGCACAAAACCTCCACTAACTTAAAGAGTAGAATCCTCTTTTTGTATAACTCAAGTACATTAAAAAGTAACTCTAGTTAAAAGGCTAAATACACAATTGAAGCACACATATGAACTGTTTCACCTGTCAAAGGGTGTGTAAAGTAATGTCCATATTCTTGTGGTCTATCCTTACCAGCTGCACAACGTGGCTACAAATCTTAATGTGTTACTAAACCCAGGACCCTGCATTCACTGTATCTGGTCTCCCACAGTACACACACAGGACATGGAAAGGCAATTATTTTAGTAGATATAAACTGCTAAATACCTTTTCTCATCAGCAGTTAGAGCAGTCTTGTGACTTCTATCAGTATCCAGCCACACACTGGTTAAAGCTTGTAGGAGGAGTTTTCATTATCCCCTGATTGTCCTATGAGGCTGCAGGACCCCTGACCCTCTGTCTGGACAGTACTTATTGGCCCTGTGCTGATCACATGCACTCTTCAAAAAAATAAAAACTCTCTAGCAATACACACCAAACTGAACATATGCAGCTTGCCCCCAAGGCTTTGTTCTATCAGCAGATAGATTGGGGAATGTGGAAGAAGGGGAGAATCAGAGAAGACAGGATCAAACAGCCTTTTTACACAATGCAGAGGATTAACCCCTTAGGTTCCCCAGTGAGTATAACACGCTTGCTTTACTGCATATGCTGTACATACTTATTTTACTGTTGTGGGTTTAGTATCACTTTAAAGTTGAATTTCAGGCAGCTAAAATACAAATACTGTATGTTTAATCTTTTCTTACCATTTTACCCATCACTGACTTTTTTTTCTTTATTGCTACTCTTATGCCACCAAGCATTACCAGGTAGACCAGGCTACTACTTTTGGATTCCACTTTCTTGATCACTTTATTTTCTAGTGAGCATGCTGGAGGCGATGCAGGAAACTGCATTGCTGAACTAGAAAATAGGGAAGTGACATGTCTGGCTGTGCAGTTATTTGTGAACCAGTGTAAATCAAAAACAAAAATTGTAGCGCTAAAAAGTGACCTGGTGTAGAGCGGAATAGAGTCCAAGTGAGCATATGACATCAAATGTAAAAAGTTCCTGTATCTAGTCATAAACAAAAAGTCTTACAGCATCTGTAAATAAGATAGGAAGATAATAAGGGGTGTTGTATTTTTTTTTTTACGTTAACAGGGGTTAGCCGTATATCACTTGCAGCGCCCACCACGACCACCTTGGTAAGGTCCCGCCTTAGAACAGGTAAAACAAAGAAGGCAGAGCAATGCCAGCAGTTTAGAAACTTTATTCAATCTAAAGAAAGCAACTACCTACATGTAGCCTGGCTTGAGAAAGTGGCTAAAAAGCCCAGAAATGCATTGCCTGTATTCTGTACAAGGCTGACAGTTTAGTACATGCTGTGCCTTTCTCCCTCCCCAGCTCTAGTCCACAATGACTAATGTGCTGATATTGCTGGCTGCTCTCACACATTGGCTTCGGATTGAGGCTGCACTGCTTTAGCTGTCTGAGAATCCTGGATCCTTCTCTTCTCCACTTGTCAACACCCAGTGATGCTCCTGCTCCATTGCTGTGGCTGGAATTCGTTAATTTACATGTAAGTGAATGCTTTTTTTAGATTGAAAAGTTACTATACTGCTGACATTGCTCTGTGCTCTGCTTACTTTATTTTCCATGTATAACTCAGGGGTGTAGATAATATAGGGGTGTGGGAAAGGGGGGTCCAAACCCACCCAGAGTGTCTGCAGCACTGCACCTAGCGCTGACAGTTTCTGCACACCTGATGCACTGCAGCCACACTCCTGCTGCCTGTCAGACTTCAGAGATGGGCAGCGACAGTTTGGAAAGAAGGAGGTTCTTTAACTCTTCCATGGCCCTAGTCACATAACACAGGACTTCCACTCACTCTGATGCCTGGTTTGGTGAGGGGATTTATGAAGTAGGAAGATCTGTTTTGCTGGAGGAAAATCTGTGCTGGAGGGAGAGCTGTACTAGGGGGAGGGGAATTGGGGGGGCTTGAGGAGTGAGGTAATTCTTGTATTGAACTGCCCTGATGCTTGCACCTTGTGCAATACAGACCCCCGTTAAAATAAATGCATATACAAAAGTGGTGCACTGCTCCTTTAAATAAAAATGTATCGAAATACTCTGTGATGAATACTTGTGTTAACAATAGCATTTATTAAATGTATAGCCTGTAAGCAATAAAGTGCATGCATACACTATAATAGTGCATCAAACAAATCAAACAAAAACAAAACAAATCAAATAAATAACAAAGTGCTATGTGCTCTTCTTCACCCAATATCTCTGAACAGAATCACATAATAATGTCAAAAAACATCCACTTGTGATTTACAGTGCATCAGATTTCAACAGTAATTAAAACGTAATAATCTTCAGTGTTAGATCGAATATGCCACTATTCCACCTTTAGGTGCAGTGCTCGCTCACCTTAAATATTGACCTATAACAATATAGGTCAATGCACTTTAGATATAAAAGCCTTGCAGATCCACCATCACGCTAATAGTGCCCACTTCTCACGTTGGGTCCCTTTAAGACAACGGGTCCTGCTGCCTCCACTCCCAGTGTCACTCAAACATACGACAGGGACATTCTCATGGTGTAACACATTTAGAGAGTTAAAACCATTTATTTAAATCCAAGTTGCACTGACAGAAGTTTAAAATTACTGTGTGCCAGATAAACCAGTCACCATCTACTCACTACACTTCTGTTTTTTCATCCTAATCGGATCTGCCGTTTTATGACTTCCTCAGAGTAGGGAGCTTAGTGATGGGGAAACTGGCTGTGACCCCCTGCAGCTCCACAGCCAGATCCCCACTTGTGAGCTGCACTGCACTGTATGGAGGGTCCTGAAGCCCACACATGACAGGTCCCACGAGGTTGTGGGCAGGCAGGAAGGGGAAATACTTCTGCCTGGAGCACCTAGGCAATCCCAGCGGAAATGGGAGCGGGTACCTGTCAAAACTATGTACCCGCTCCCCTCAAAGGAGGGTGGGGGGTGGGAGGCCAAGCAGAAGTTACTTTTTAGGTTAAATTCCACTTTAACTTCCCCTGGTGTGTGCACATACCCTGCCAACTGTTGGTTCCAACTGTATTAAAGGATGCAGTAAACTAATACTGCCACTGCTACTTCCATCAAGGCCCCTAATAGAAAATATTGTGTTTTTACTAGTTCCCAATAGTTAATCAGTGTGATGACGACAGGGGCAAGAGCACCCCATAATCCAGTGGGTCTCTATTCACAAAACAGTGTAAACACATCATACAAGGAATAGCAGAGAGCTGGTCAGGAACTGTTTCATCACTATTTATAACTAACATGTTTAGTTTTTAGAAAATTTACTAGACTAAAGCGGGGCAATGGGCTCTCCCTGGAGCAATAACATAGTGATCACATATTTATTGCTGACTATGTACGAATATCATGACTATATCCAACATGTAGGGCGGCACAGTGGTGTAGTGGTTAGCACTCTCACCTAGCAGTAAGAAGGGTCGCTCGTTCGAATCCCAACCACGACACTACCTGCCTGGAGTTTGCATGTTCTCCCTGTGCCTGCGTGGGTTTGCTCCGGGTACTCCGGTTTCCTCCCACAATCCAAAGACATGCAGGTAAGTTAATTGGCTTCTGTCCAAAAATTGGCCCTAGTATATGAATGGGGACCTTGGATTGTGGGCTCCTTGAGGGTAGGGACCAATGTGAGTGTGCAATGTACAGGGATAGGGACAATTGTAGACACTCACTCAGGTTGGACTGGTGTCTTTATTCAACCTTACTAACTATGAAACTATGTACATGGAAGCTCCAATATTGCTCCTCTGGTGTATTGTCAAAAAACTGTTTAGTTTTGTTGTTTGAATGCACAGTGGGTTGGCGGTAATGCGCTTATAGAAGTGCCTATAGAAGTCTTTATTATTGTACTTGCATATTTATTCATTTTAGTATTATTGCATACACGCATTTAGATACATGTATGTGCATACCTGCATACATATGTGTTTAAATGGTTTTTAGTATTGTTGCACACACGTGTATATATGTATATAGGTGTGTGTAGGTTTACGTACATGCGTGTATGTGTTTTAATGTTAAAATGTCTTTATGGGATATTTATGGGATTTTAATATTTTCTAATTTTTTATCAATTTATCCAAAAACTTTTTTAATTTTAATTCTTTCTCTGTATGCCAACTATATTCAATTGTGACTATATATATAGGAAAAAGCCAAATATTGGTTTTACTCACTGTGCATTCCTTAGAACCTATGTGTGTGTCCGCGTGCCAATATGCCCCTGGAGGGACCCCCAGTGTAAGCTTATACCGACATGCCTTTTGAAAAACAACATTTGATCAGCTATACGCTCTATCTGCCAGACGGTGTTTGCAGGCACCTGCAGAGTTGTTATATATACCCAGCTTAACAGATCGGGGACGTCAGCCTGGGTGATATATTGCGGCCACTAGGTGATTTAAGAGTGACTACTAAGGAATCATGGCCTGATGGCCCGCAATGTGTTAGGGTAAAGAGCAGAGGGTTCCTGTAAATGATTATTGAATATATGTAGCGCTGGTATTTTTGCCTACTAACATAATGCAATGTAAGTCTATGAGCAGTGTTATAGCTTAGTATTTGGCACCATCTAGTGGCCAAAACAGGAAATGGACCTTTTTCTATAGCACTAGAAATATAACAGGAAGTGACTGTTCTGTTTACATTTTGCTATGACCTACCTACCCAGAATGCCAGGTTACCTACCCATGATCACCCTGTGCTGAACTGCATGCTGGGTAGGATATAAAAGGACACGCACGGCCATTTTCTTTCTTTTTCTGGACGCATGGCCTGCCTGCAAGGAGCTGTGGGAGTGTGTGTCCCACAGCACTGCGGCCTGCTCGGTGCGGAGCAGCAATCTGAAGCCAGAGGAGGACTTCACACCACAGCATGCTGGGTTAGCAGTGTGGTCAGATCGGGAAGGATCCAGAGGCACCCTGACAGAGGTAACTGAGAGCTCCTGGTGACCTTGTGGAGCGGAGCGGAGCGGTATGACGGAGCCAGACGACTAGAAGCAAGACTGAGACCAGAGGAGTGGAGCTGTCTTATTCTTCAGACCCAGTTTGGTGAGAGGGCTGTTGCCCACAGTTTTTGATGCACTTTGCTACACACCTAGACTTTAACACAGTGTTGCTGCGACCTGTAGCCCCACGGAAAAGAACTGACTAAAGAGACTGAGTTTAAGTAGGCCTCAAGCCTACCCTTCACTATACTATTGGCACTGTGTTATCCAGAACTGAATTACACCGGAGGCAGTTACAGGTGTATCACGCTACAGGAACAGTTCCAATATTCATCCCAAGTTAACCCTTGTTATTCCATTGTTGGATTACAAATTGTTATAAACACAAATAGCTAGCAGAAGAAAGAAGATCAAAGACTGCATCTTGTATTGCAAGGCCTTGCATCCTATTAAAGTAGGGGGAGCTATATTGCATATTGTGGGTTTATCCTTCACTATTAGCTTCACACCAACATTGCACCACAGCTGTGTCAAGGGGACTGAGCCAAGTCAGTGGGAGTTTAATAGAGTACAGGCCCAAACAAATTGAGCAGCTCCTTTGGGGGTCAGTGCTACATATATATATATATATATATATATATATATATATATATATATATATATATATATATATATATATATATATATTTTTTTTTTTTTTAATATATAATTTTTATATTTATATTCTAATACTTTTATTTTTATATAGACCACTCTAGGGGAATTATACCCACATCAATCCCTGTCCATAATATATCCCAGAATTCTGGATGGGGGCTCTTTTAGCCTACCAGAGGATAGGCATGTGACCAGTAACTAGGTGGAGTCAGTCCATGTGGATAAGTGTGACTTGTTCTGGTGGGTGTTGTTTGGAGTGTAGGCACATGGATACATATAGAGGTAACCAGAGGAGATGAGCCATTGACCGCTTGGGCTCTGAGGAAAAGGGTACGCCCTTGAAACGCGTCAGCCATTTGGGATGTCATCTGATCACTCCAACATCAGGTTCGGGTTGCAGGTGTCCAGAGACGCAGTCTCACCAACTGATAAGCCTCTTTTATATGCTCATTGTTGTTATAGCTTTAAATAAAATTTACCATCAGTAATGCACAAGGTCGGTGCGCCCTCCTTTTTCCTTTTTTTGTTCCATTTTTAAGAATACCCATTGTTCTGAGGAGGGCAGCAAGACTGCAGGCATGGTTTAACCATGGTTTATTAGTGCTGCACTTTTTTCTACACATTGTTTAACCACTTGATCACTGGGCACTTAAACCCCCTTCCTCGTCATGCAACACTGTACCCATATGAAATTTTCGTCCTTTTTTTTCACACAAATAGAGCTTTCTTTTGGTGGTATTTGATCACCTCTGGGTTTTTTATTTTCTGTGCTATAAATTAAAAAAGACCGAAAATTTCTATTTCCATTTCTATTATAAAATATTGCAAATAAGTAATTTTTCTTCATAAATTTGGGCCAAAATTTATACTGCTACATATCTTTGTTAAAAATAACCCAAATTAGTGGATATTATTTAGTCTGTGTGAAAGTTATACAGTCTACAAGCTATGGTGCCAATCACTGAAAATTGATCACATCTGATCACACCTAATGTACTGAGGCCTATCTCATTTCTTGAGACCCTAACAAGCCAGGAAAGTGCAAATACCCACAAAATTACCCCTTTTTGGAAAGTAGACATTCCAATGTATTTAGTAAGAGGCATGGTGAGTTTTTTGAAGTTGTCATTTTTCCCACAATTCTTTGCAAAATTAAGATTTTTTTTTTCACACCAAATTGTCATTATAACAGGCTATTTCTCACATGGCATGTATATTCCACAAATGACACCCCAAAATATATTCTGCTACTCCTCCTGAGTATGGCGATACCACATGTGTGAGACTTTTTCACAGCCTGGCCACATACAGAGGCCCAACATTGAAGTAGCACATTCAGGCGTTCTAGGAGCATAAATTACACATCTAATCTCTCAACCACCTATTAAAATGGCCCTGGAGCACCAGGACAATGGAAACGCCCACAAAGTGACCCCATTATGGAAAGTAAACACCTCAAAGTATAATCTGAGGCATAATGAGTCTTTTGAACGGTTCATTTTTTTCTATATGTTTTTGGAAAATGTGGAAAAAAATTGAAAACGCATTTTTTTTTTTTTACACAAAGTTGTCCATTTATAAGATATTTCCAACACATAGCAAAAATGACACCCCAAAATATATTCTGCTACTCCTCTTGAGTGTGGCAATACCACATGTGTGAGACTTTTACACAGCCTGGCCACATACAGAGGCCCAACATTGAAGTAGCACATTCAGGCGTTTTAGGAGCATAAATTACACATCTAATTTCCTTACAATCTATCACATTTTTGAAGGCCCTTCATATTTCTAACACATAGCATGAACATACCAGGAATTACCCCCGAAAATACATTCTGCTGAGCAAATAATAAACAAAAGATTACCTGTGGTTTTAGTAGTGCAGTTGTCCACAGGAGGAGAGCCCAGATCCAGGCAGCAGGCAGGGACTTGGTCAGCGACAGTGAATGGAATTGTCCAGGCAGCAGGCAGGAATATTGTCCATAGTCAGTACAGGCAGGCATACTGTCCATATACAGTCCAGGGTCAGTGCAAGTAGAGACATTACCAGCAGTGCTAAAATATTGGTCCTGGTAGTAAGCAGGAACATGGTCCAAGTAGCAGGCCAGGAAAGAATGGGGACAGGGGTAAAGGCTTCTCCCACCCAAATCTCTTGAAAGCCTCAGATTCTCCAGACCCTAAATCTGGGAATGAGAAAACTAAAAAAAAAATTTCTTCATCCAGAAAAACATTTCTGGAGCCCCTCACATATGTGAGATCCCTATTTTCCCACTAGCATAGCAGGGTAAATGACCACTCCAAGAGGCAGACAAAACACTCCAAGAGGCAGACCACTCCTTACTCACAAAAAACTTGGTCAAACAGTCCAGGGTCAGTTCCAGAGCAGGCAGAGGTAGGTACAATTTAGCGTTAGGCAGAAGCTTGGTCGTTTAACAGGCCAGGGTCAGTTCCGGAGAAGGCATAGGTATGTTTATCGTTAGGTAGAAGCTTGGTCGTATAACAGGCCAGGGTCAATTCCGGAGAAGGCAGAGGTAGGTACAGTTTAGCGTTAGGCAGAAGCTTGGTCGTATAACAGGCCAGGATCGGTTCCAGACAAGGCAGAGGTATGTACAGTTCAGTGCAGTGGCATAAGAGGTGTGGAGGAAAAGGACAGGAAATGAGAATTACGTTTACCATACTTCCCTAATAATGTAGAGAAGTATGGTAACGGTGGAAACATTCACCTATACAGAGGCCTGGTTGGGAAGGACATTGGGGACAATAATACGTGGTGTGTCTTCTAACTCACACCCGGCATTTCTTCTGACGTCTGTGGCCTGCTTCATGGGGGGGGGGGGGGGGGGATTTTGTCAGGACCACTCCTTACTCACAAAAAACTTGGTCAAACAGTCCAGGGTCAGTTCCAGAGCAGGCAGAGGTAGGTACAGTTTAGCGTTAGGCAGAAGCTTGGTCGTATAACAGGCCAGGATCGGTTCCAGACAAGGCAGAGGTATGTACAGTTCAGTGCAGTGGCATAAGAGGTGTGGAGGAAAATGACAGGAAATGAGAATTACGTTTACCATACTTCCCTAATAATGTAGAGAAGTATGGTAACGGTGGAAACATTCACCTATACAGAGGCCTGGTTGGGAAGGACATTGGGGACAATAATACGTGGTGTGTCTTCTAACTCACACCCGGCATTTCTTCTGACGTCTGTGGCCTGCTTCATGGGGGGGGGGGGGGGGGGATTTTGTCAGGAAAGTTTGTGGATTCTGCTCACAAAGTCAGAGCGAATATTTTCTGGTGGGCTTTCAGGGTACAAAAGGGCAGAGATTACTTGTTCCTGGTAGTGCAGATAGGATACCTGAGTCTCAGTAGATTTTTGTTAACCACTTGCTTACTGTGCACTTAAACACCCTTCCTGCCCAGACCAATTTTCAGCTTTCAGTGCTCTCGCACTTTCAGTGACAATTGCGCGGTCATGCAATGCTGTAACCAAATGAATTTTTTATCATTTTGTTCGCACAAATAGAGCTTTAGTTTGGTGGTATTTATTTGCAAATCCGTTTTTTATTTTTTTTGCGATATAAGCGAAAACATAGCGGAAATTTTAAAAAAAAACAATATTTTCTCCTTTCTTTTTTAAAAGAAATCCAATAAAATCTAATTTTGTCATAAATTTAAGCCAAAATGTATTCTGCTACATGTTTTTTGTAAAAAAAATTCCGTTAAGTGTATAATAATTGGTTCGCGTGATCACGGACATATGTATGCAAATGTAAAAGGGGTGTGCAGGTGATCACGGACATATGTGTGCAGATAATCATTGGCACATGTTATTTTACTGGGACATATGTGAGGGACATGTGTTTTTATTATTTGGGGACATGTGTGTTTTGGGGACATGTGTGTTTTGGAGACATGTGTGTTTTACTGTGGGGACATGTGTGTTTTACTGTGGGGACACTACACTGGTGATCAGTGAATAAAAAGCTGTAAATCAGTGAATAAAAAGCTGTAAAAACAGCTAATACTCACTGATCACCAGCCGGCTGCAGCGATCCGCTCTCCTCTCCTCAACGACGACTTCCGTGTGAGGAGAGGAGAGCCGATTGCCTAGCAATCGGCTGTTTGTTTACATCACATGATGGCTGTGATTCGACACGGCCGTCATGTGATCAGGAGGGCCAATCACCAAGCCCTCCTGCCGATCCGAGATGCGCCGTGTCCGGGTGACACGGCCGCATCGGGATCGCGCCGCTGCGCGGGCACGCGCGCGCGCGCAATCCCTCTACTTCTGAAGGACGTTCCGGAACGTCCATTCAGAAGTAGACGGCTCCCACCCAGCCGTATATGTACATTGGCCGGGTGGGAAGTGGTTAAATAACATAAGTGTTATACATGGCCAAACTGAAAAAATAAATGGTCACTTTTTTATACCAATGAAGGGATTTTCTTGTGGGAAGGTAGGGTTCAATCATCTGATCATTGAAGTCCACTCCCTCCATAAACAAATTATAATCATAGATACAAGCTGGTTTCTTGACTGGGCCGTTTCTTCTGGAGACTTCCACGTAGGTGTCATTATGAATTGTCGTGAGCATGTGGACGTTTCGTTTGTCCCTCCACTTGACAGCCAATAGCTCCTGTTTCCGCAAAGACGCCGTCTCCCCTCGTCGTAGCCTTTCATTGACCAGTTTTTGCGGGAAGCCCTTTCTATTGGCTCTTACGGTACCACATGCTGGGGTGTCCCTCCGGTGAAGATTGCGGAAGAGGGGCAAACTTGTATAAAAATTATCCACATAAAGGTGGTACCCCTTTCCAAGGAGTGGATAGACAAGCTCCCAGACAACTTTGCCGCTGGCTCCAATATGCTCTGGACATTCAGGGGGATGCAGTTGTAAGACCTTCCCTTCGTACACCCGAAAGGCGTAAATGTACCCCGTGGCTCGATCACAACGTTTGTACATTTTAACCTCATATCGGGCCCTTTTGCTGGGAATAAACAGTTTGATGCCAAACCTGCCTGAGGGTCTCATCAACGGAGATATTCTGTTCGGGGGTATATAACTGGGGAGATTTTTCAGAGAAATAATTTAGGAGTGGCCGAATTTTAAATAATTTGTCAAAAGCTGGGTCATTTCGGGGGAGGGCACTGGGTGTTGTCATTGTAGTGGAGGAAGCGCAAAATCATAAGGTATCTTGATCTTGGCATAATCGATGAGAAGAGTGGCATGTGGTGGATGGGGTTGGTTGAGCAACATGAGTACATTTCGTTTTTTTTGTGAGTCCCATATTAAAAGTTAGCCTAAGAAAATTTTGAATTCCTCTATGGTAAGCTCTCTACACTCAAAGGGACGGGCATAACTAGAGCCAGGGTTGCTTACTATATAGAGCTGTGCATAGAGGTTGCACTGGGCCACAATGGACGATAGTAAGTCTTCGGTGAAAATCAAATGAAAAAAATCATTCATGACAAAATCATCAGTTTTCACGTGGACACCTGGCTGGGCCGTAAAAGGGGGGATACTTGCTGCTCCGGAATTAGGGGGAAGTCACAGGGGGTTTTGAAGGGCATAGGGAAGGCTGGCATGGCCTCTATCCCTTTGGGCTGAGATGACACCCTACTGGTGCCTGGCCTTTGTTGTAGTGGCACTGCGCTTGAGGTGGATGACACTGCGCTTGAGGTGGATGACACTGCGCTTGAGGTGGACGGCACTGCTCTCGAGGTGGACGGTACTGCTTTCGAGGTGGACGGCACTGCTCTCGAGGTGGACGGCCTTGCGCTGCTGGTAGTAGGCTGCTGCTCCACGCCAGAATGCCTTCTTTTCACGAGCACACATTCCTGTTACAATTCTGTATCAGACCCACTTCTTGTCACTGGTTCATAGGCCGAATCTGAATCGGACTGAGACTCAGAGAGCTCCCTGCTGCTCTCATGGGTCATGCTTAGACGCTGGTAGTCCTCCTCGGTCGTAAAATATTTTTTTGCCATACTGGTGGCTGGTGAGGCTGATGTGGCACTGCAGTGGTGCAGACAAGCACTGATGGCCACAGGTGGCACTGGTGGCACAGGCGGCACTGGTGGGCACAGGTGGCACTGATGTGGTGCAGATGAGCACTGATGGGCACAGGTGGCACTGATGGGCCCAGGTGGCACTGTTGTGGCATTGGGGTGCACTGTAGTGGCACTGGTGTGGCTCTGGTGGCACAGGTGGTACAGATGGCACAGATGTTGCACAGATGGCACAGATGTGGCACAGATGACACTGTTGTGGCACTGTTGGGCACTGATGTATGTAAAAAACTCACAGATTAGCACAGTATAGATCTCCTCTCACGCTGCATCAGTGTGAGGAGAGTGATGAACTCCTGATGACCCAGCATTGTTTACATTTGTGATCGCTCCTTCATTGGACGGAGCGATCACATGGTAAAGGGATGCTGTCATTGTCCCTTTACCGCGATTCGTGTTCTGCCGGGTCCCGTGAATCTGGTGAACACGGATGTTCCCGTGTGCGCGCCCCGGGGGGCGCACCGGAACGGTTTTCTGGGAGGACGTCATAGTACACCCTCCCAGAGTTATCCAACCGCCCTGTAGCCGTCATTCGGCTATGGGCCAGTTGGTAACTAGTTAAATTCAAAGGGTTGGTCGCACCACTTTTTCATAGACTAAACACCCAAACGCAGGAGATTTGTATTATTTTTTATTGTTTTGCTGTCTAGATACATTTGGGGACTCCAGCTGCTAGGTGCATAGCTAATGTGATGTTAAACAGTACTAAGTACCAACCGGCGAGAATGGTATTGTCCAAAGAACAGAGGCAGCTAAGGAGAGCTTCGTTGGCAGAAGGTTTCCAGAATAGCATTGACAACTATAAACAGCAACCAGAAGGATCGGATGGCACTAGGATTACTCAAGTTACACCAAATAGAGAGGAGACGATGATATTGGCTTTTTAAAAACTTAAACATCTTTTGGAAAACTAAATGACTCAATGGTGGGATATTATATTGTTACAAAAATTACAAAGTAAATAGGATCCCTAGAGGATTGAGAATAACAAAATTATGTAACTTTCTAGATGAGGATATTGGCCAGGAATGGACTAGAGAGATGAGGTCATTCAACAGGTCATGGTTAGAAATGATTATCAGACAAAGGGAGAGAAATCTAGTAACTATCAAGATAGATAATACAAATACAGTATACAAGAAGAACTAGTTGCATTTACAGGTCTAGAATCCTTTACTACATGGGACACTAGGATAAACGAACAAACAACAGAGTCTGAGACAGACTTTATAATTGGAAAATCATGGAAGTTTGAGAGGGATAGGCAGGATTATATGTCAGGATGTGAGTTCAATTGGAAGAAGGACAAGACGTCTATACTTCCAATGAACAAACAGGAGAGAATAATGGTAAAATGATACTGGTCGCCCTAGTCAATTTCACCAACAGAGTGGAAAGGAGCAAAGAAATTATCCCGTGACTAATATCCCTTCTAAAGGAGGGAGTAGGACCAATAGGAATACAAATGGCAACAGAAATAAAAACAAAAATAAATATTGGAAAAAAACAGGAGTAGGAAATCCAACGATCGGTCAAATAGAGAATTCTATAGATCTAGTGTTCATGAAGATTTCCCGCCCCTCCTAGCGCAAAGGGGTCCACCCTTGGAATTCAACGGTGATGGTAAATGCGATCAAGGGGACCAGGGTGTCGGGGACCCCTTGGGACAGGACTATGCCATTAACGATATCTTACCACCACAGAAAGAAGCCCCAGGGCAAGAGGCACCAAGGGACCCCCCGACGGTGATGCATCCAAACTTAGATGTATTGGAGAAACAACAGGAGTCCCTCCTAAGGTTAATCTCAAATAATCCTTTGGGATCAGGGAGAAATGCCTGAACTTGAACCAGGAACTTGAACTAGTATGAAAGCCACAAAATCAAAGGACGAGAATTCTTTTTTGTGGAAGGAGCTGCGGGAAGGACAAAACCTGCAGCGCAGAAAAGCATAGCATTCAGACTTCTCTCTCCTTCGAATACCAGGAGGCAAAGAAACCAACAAGAAGAGGGCGAAGAGGAGGGAAGAAATCCAAAAAAGGACCAGAAGCACTAGAGGGCCAGTCCACCAAAAAAATATTTAATCTTTCGAAATGCGAGTTTTCAGAAACAGAACTCGAGCTGCTTAGAAGGGGCCTCAATTATGCTCCAGAACCCCTCCCCCCCAATCTCTTTGAACTTTTCATTGACTTAAATAAGTTTGTGCAAAACTTTACTGTACAGGTTGAGAGAAATAAATGAAGCAGTCAATGAAAGTTTGGAGATAACGATCCCTACTCTTCCTGCTGAGCCTTTAGATAAGGGAATGTTGGAGATCCAGGAAGAATTATATACAGAAGGAGGCCAAGAGTTTGTATATGAGACTCGCTCCCTGGCGCTGGAAGGAGGGACTATCAACACTAACTTTAGACCAAAATCAAGCTTCCACCCACACTAGAATAAGGGCAACTTCATACCCACCTTCTATGAGGTGGTGGTGGAGGAGTTTAGGAAAATGTTTGGTGACAAAGGTTATAAATACAATAAGGGCTATGAAGTAGGTATGGAGGGCCCTCTGAGCAGCTTGAGAAAGAATTCAGAAACTATAATTAGAAAAGCGGATAAAGGTGGAGGCTTGGTCATACAAGATAGGGATCGATATTTGGAGGAAGCCTTCAGACTGATTGGTGACACCAATACACACAAAAGACTCCTATGGGACCCCACTGGCAGTTATAACAACGAGCTTAAAGAGTTGTTAGACAGGGCACAATTGAATCAGGTCCTGACTAAAAGTGAGTTTCCTATATTCAAAACATCTAGTGGTCCACCATTTCTACCACATACCAAAGGTGCATAAGGACATGTAAAAGCCTCCTGGTAGACCAATTATTGCAGGAATTGACAGCTTGACCAGCAATCTTGGCAGCTACATCGACCACTTTCTCCAGGGATTGGTAACTAGCCTGACGTCATACATAAAGGACTCAGGCCATGCCCTAGAGATTCTAACTGTGTATACATGGGAGAAGGGATACAGATGGTTATCGCTCGATTTAGCGTCCCTATATACATCTATTCAGCACAAATTAGGCCTTAGAGCTATGGAGTACTATTTGGCAGAGGCCCATCTGTTCAACCCTGTGCAAGCACAATTCATATAAGAGTGTATTGAGTTTACCTTGACCAATAATTACTTTTCATTCATGGATAGTTTCTATAGGCAGGTCAAGGGTACAGCCATGGGGGCTAGATTTCCTCCCATCTACGCAAATTTATTCATGGGGTATTGGGAGCTCAATTATATTTGGGCTAACAACCCATTTGGGAGGAACCTAGTCCTGTATGCACGGTACATCAATGATGTCCTTATTATTTGGAACGGTACCGATGACAAACTGGAAGGATTTCTGGCACATTGTGCCAGAAATCCCTTTGGAATCTCATTTACACATGTGGTTGGCGAGAAGTCCTTGGTCTTTTTAGACCTAGAGCTACGTGCCGATGACAATGGAGTAATCCATTCAAGGACTCACTTTAAGGCGAACGCTGCTAATTCTTATCTTCATGCCCGCAGTCACCATCATCCCAGGTGGATTAAGAATGTCCCTTTTGTGTTGCAGGAAACGCACTTAACTGGTAGTAAGGTCCTGGCTTTGAAAAAACCCTGGGTGCAAAAGGCGCTTCATGCGACCTACTCCTCGTATTCTCGAGGGGTGTCTATTATGATCAGTAAAAGAATCCCATGTACAGTTCATGAGATTCATCTAGATCCCCAGGGAAAATTTGCTATGGTGGTGTTAAACATCTACGATAAGAAATATGTCATTGTGAACGTCTATCTGCCTCCTCCGAGCCAGATACACATTCTGTACGCACTGTTTGAAAGGCTGGCTCCGCATTGCCCGGCGTATATCCTGTTCATGGGAGATTTTAATGCCACACTGTCCCGTGACCTAGATAGACCCTCCCCACAATCTACTTTCAATCCTGATCTTGGTACGTGGGCCCAGGCAACAGCATTCCATGAGGCATGGAGATGGCTCCATCCCCAGGACAGAACATACTCCTGCTTCTCATCCACATTTAAAACGTCTTCCCGAATTGATTTGGCTTTTGCCAATGATGCCCTCCTGGCCAATATCCAGGAGGCCAGTTACCTTCCCTCTGGCCTATCGGATCATCATCCTCTTAAACTTACCATTAGGACCCCCAAGACAAAGAGTAAGGCCCTTTGGAGGTTACAACCCCATTGGATCAACAATGAGGACGTCCATGACAGGGTCTCTCCCTCCTTGCAGGACTACTGGGTACACAATGCGGGGTCAGCCTCCCTGGTAATGACATGGGATGCTTCCAAGGCCCACTGCAGGGGTCAGTATATCTAAGCTGTAGCGGCTGTCAGGGCGGAACTTGGGGACAAGGTCTCTGACCTGCAACACAAAGTTGAGGAGGCTCTGAATACATACTCGGCCTCGGCAACGGTCCCCAACTTCGAGCACCTTTCATCGCTTAGGCGAGAACTACATCTCCATGTTTCAGACACCACCAGGCTTGGTATACAAAATAGCAGACAGAAATATTTTGAGCATGGCGATAAGAACAGAAAACTACTAGCGATGCTAGCGCAGCAGGACAGGCCCTTAGCAGTCATATCAGAAATACTCACAGCAGAAGGAGTGCTGGTCACCTTTCAGGAGGATATTCTATCTGCTTTCACCAGGTTTTATTCCTCTCTGTATGTTTCCTCGCTCCCTGATAGATTTGACCCCACACCTATGACCTCCATGTTGGATACACTAGCACTGGGGTGGCTCTCTGATGCAGAGAGGCAACTCCTTGTCTCGGAGATCACACCAGAAGAGGTTGCGAAGGCCATCGGGTCTTTCCCGGCAGGAAAGACCCCGGGGCCAGATGGACTACCCATAGAGTACTATAGAGCCCACGTGGAACTACTTGCCCCCAGGTTGGCTCAGATGTATCGAGCCTGTCTCCAACAGGGCTCCCTACCATCCTCTATGAGGAAGGCCCATATAGTTCTCATTCCAAAGCCTAACAAGGATCCCCAGCTGTGCGTCTCCTATAGGCCAATAGCACTCTTAAATTGTGATCTAAAAATACT
The DNA here is from genome assembly GCA_028564925.1 of Lithobates sylvaticus. Taxonomy (NCBI): domain Eukaryota; kingdom Metazoa; phylum Chordata; class Amphibia; order Anura; family Ranidae; genus Lithobates; species Lithobates sylvaticus. Next base: position 92,119,757 of record CM053037.1, read on the forward strand.
AACCAAGATATTGGCCACCAGACTCAATAAAGTAATAAAATCACTAATTGACTCTGATCAAACAGGCTTTATGCCAGGTAGGTCCACAGACATCAACATACGTAGGCTATTTTCTAATATTCATGCCCCCCATACTAATCAAGGCACTAGGACCATTGCCACTCTTGATATGGAGAAGGCATTTGATACGGTGGAGTGGGTGTATCTGTGGGAGGTGCTTAGACGAATGGGTTTCCCACTGAAATTTATTGACTGGATGCGCACACTCTACACCGGTCCCCTAGCATGTATTAAATTGAATGGCTCCCTGTCTCCTTCGTTCCCCCTGCAGAGGGGCACCAGGCAGGGATGCCCTCTCTCCCCGGCCTTGTTCGCCCTGGCCATGGAACCTATTGCTGAGGCCCTCAGGAGCTCGGCCGAGGTCCGTGGTCTTAGGGTGGGCTGGCTGGAGGAGAGAGTGGCTCTCTACGCGGATGATCTATTACTTTTCTTAAATGACGCTGGTAACTCTCTGCGGGGTGCACTCGGGATCATGAACGCCTTCTCCGCCTTCACCGGGTTGAAGGTGAATTGGCACAAGTCCCAGCTTTTTCCGGTGGACGAGGGGGCAACTTTTCCTCTCCTTTTATTTGGGGGTCTAAATCGCCTAGATTCAAATACACTACTCTGACCAGGCCTGTGGACAGTGGGGGTTTGGCTCTCCCTGACTGCCACAAATATTTCTTGGCCACTCAGCTTGTAACCGCCCACTGGTGGTTGCAGCCAGACCTGACCAACTCTGCAACGGTGCTGGAGGCGGCTATAGTGGGGTCTCTGGAGGCCCTGAGAGGATTGATATTCAGGGGGCAAAAAACACCTCACTGCCTCACCCCTTCTATGCGCACCACTATAAGGGCGTGGAAGGCGGGAGAGACACTGAGGGCTTCCCTGGAGAACTCCTGGTCTCCTCACACCCCCCTGTGGCTGAATCCTAACCTATCACAGTTCAATTCCATCCCGGATCCACAGGCCTGGGCCAAATACAAAATACTGACTCTTGAGCATGTTATCACCAACGGGGAGCTCACTCCCTTTCATGCATTGCGTACCAAATTGAATGTACCTGCACGGGCCCATTTCAGGTATCTTCAAATTGCACACGCTTATAGGTGTCAATTCTTAGGTCAACCGATCATATTGGAGTATTCTGAGCTCGAATCCACCCTTCGGGTGAAAGATTTGGAGAAACCCACATCTCAGATTTACGGGTCCCTGCTGGTTGCTGCCATCCCCGAGCTGTCCTCCCTCCGCAGGCAATGGATGGGGGACATACCGGAGCTGGATGAAGATGATTGGAGGGAGATCTGGGATTTTCCATTCTCCCCTCTGGTCTCAGCCAGGGACAAACTGGTCCAATACAAAATTTTACACAGAGCTCACTACACACCCCACAGGCTGCACAAGATGTCGCCGGCACACTCCCCGGAGTGCTGGCGTTGCTCCTTTCAACCAGGGGACTTCTTTCACATTTTCTGGGCTTGCCCAGCAATTGCGTGTTATTGGAAAGAAGTTCTCTATGTGATAGTTAAGATCACCAAGACTAGTGTCCCCTATGATCCTAAATACTGTCTGCTGGGGCTAGTGGAACAAATGTCAATCCTTAGAGCTAGGAAAATACTCATATCCCTATTATTGTTCTATGCCCGCAAAGCTATCACAATGAGCTGGAAACAATCATCTCCCCCTTCTGTCAGGTTCTGGAAAAACCTAGTAAATGCCAGTTTGCCCCTGTATAAAGCCACCTACTCGGGCAGGGGTTGCCCGCAAAAATTTGAAAAAGTGTGGACCTGTTGGTTAGATGATACCACTACGGCAACTGATGCAGTGACCACTTCCTAGATTAACATCACGGTTATGATATGATAGTAAATTGACCCAAGTACCCTCATGTAACATTATCCTGTCATTACAATATTGAGCACAGAATCTCTTGAACTAACCTCTCCCCACATTGGGGTATAGATAAGTAAGGTTATGTTTATATTGGTCTGTCCTGTTGCGGTCTGTTGCTGCTTCAGAGGCAGGTTGTTTCTGTTATATGATGTACCCTGTTGTGGCGGCTGCCGCATCAGAGGATTTGCCCCTGCGTGGGCAATGTTTGGTCCCTGCGTGGGCAAGTTTACGTGTTAATGAAAAACTTAATAAAAAAGATTTTACAAAAAAAAAAAAAAGAATGTCCCTTTTGGCCAGTTCTGTAGACTAATGCCGCGTACACACGAAGGGACTATCCCGCGGGATTATCCTCTGGACTCCCCTCGTGTGTGGGCGTCGGCGGACTTTTTGGCGCCAAAGTCCGGCGGACCAAAGTTTTAAGTTTGGTTTTAAAATTATCCGCTGGACTTGGCAGTCCGGCGGACAATCCCGCCGTTAGTAGGCTAGTCCGCCGGACTTTTGAAAATGAACGGACTTGCCGCTCATCGGCAAGTCCGTTCATTTAGCACGTGACTTCAGGTTACGTAGCTAGCGTAGGCAGTAAATGCCGCCGCGCTAGCTCCGTAAGCTGGCATGGATTTAAAGGGACTCCCCACGCCGAAAAACGGCGTGGGGGTTCCCCCCAAATCCATGTCAGACCCTTATCCGAGCACGCAGCCTGGCCAGCCAGGAAATGGGTGGGGACGAACGAGCGCCCCCCCCCCTCCTGAGCTGTACCAGGCCGCGTGCCCTCAACATGGGGGGTGCCCTGGGGAAAGGGGGGCCGTGCGGCCCCCCCACCCCAAAGCAACTTGTCCCCATGTTGATGAGGACAAGGGCCTCTTCCCGACAACCCTGGCCGTTGGTTGTCGGGGTCTGCGGGCGGGGGCTTATCGGAATCTGGGAGCCCCCTTTTATAAGGGGGCCCTCAGATCCCGGCCCCCCACCCTATGTGAATGAGTATGGGGTACGATGTACCCCTACCCATTCACCTAAGGTGTAAAATGTAAAGTACAAAAAACACACACACTTTTGAAAAAATATTTTATTGCACTGCTCCGGGGGTCTTCTTCCGTCTTGGGGGTCTTCTCGCCGGACTCCTCCGCCATTTACCAAGCTCTTTTACCGAGCGGAGAAGTCCGGCTACCTTCTTCGTCGTCGCCGCCGTCATCTGGGGGTCTCGATCCGCCTTCGGGGGTCTTCCGGGGTCTCTTCTGTTCTTGCGGCGGTCGTCGTCTTCCGCGCCGCCGGCGCCGCCTTCTTCTTGTTCTTCTTCTTGTTCTTCTTCTTCCGATGTTGACCCGTCGCTCTCTCTGCCCGGAATGCCAGAGACACGCTGCGCTGGGACTTATATAGGGACATGGGGACAGGGTCACATGCTCATGTCACATGGTGACCCCGCCCCCTTGCGATGTCACAGTCCCGGAGGATGCTGGCGGCGCGGAAGACGACGACCGCCGCAAGAACAGAAGAGACCCCGGAAGACCCCCGAAGGCGGATCGAGACCCCCAGACGACGGCGGCGACGACGAAGAAGGTAGCCGGACTTCTCCGCTCGGTAAAAGAGCTTGGTAAATGGCGGAGGAGTCCGGCGAGAAGACCCCCAAGACGGAAGAAGACCCCTGGAGCAGTGCAATAAAATATTTTTTCAAAAGTGTGTGTGTTTTTGTACTTTACATTTTACACCTTAGGTAAATGGGTAGGGGTACATTGTACCCCATACTCATTCACATAGGGTGGGGGGCCGGGATCTGAGGGCCTCCTTATAAAAGGGGGCTCCCAGATTCCGATAAGCCCCCGCCTGCAGACCCCGACAACCAACGGCCAGGGTTGTCGGAAAGAGGCCCTTGTCCTCATCAACATGGGGACAAGGTGCTTTGGGGTGGGGGGGCCGCACGGCCCCCCTTTCCCCAGGGCACCCCCCATGTTGAGGGCACGCGGCCTGGTACGGCTCAGGAGGGGGGGGGGGGCGCTCGTTCGTCCCCACCCCTTTCCTGGCCGGCCAGGCTGCGTGCTCGGATAAGGGTCTGACATGGATTTGGGGGGAACCCCCATGCCGTTTTTCGGCGTGGGGAGTCCCTTTAAATCAATGCCAGCTTACGGAGCTAGCGCGGCGGCATTTACTGCCTACGCTAGCTACGTAACCTGAAGTTACGTTCTAAATGAACGGACTGCTCCGTGTGTGGGCAAGTCCGTTCATTTTCAAAAGTCCCGCGGAATTTGGCCGGCGGGATTGTCCGCCGGAGAAGTCCGCGCGTGTGTGGGCAAGTCCGCGTGTGTGAGGGCAAGTCCACACGCTCGGAAAGTCCGGCGAAGCCAGCTGGAAAGTCCGGCGGATTGTCCGCTGGACTAGGTCCGCCGGCAAAAGTCTGCACGTGTGTACGCGGCATTAGGCGGACCTGTACGCTAAAAAATGAATATGAAGAACAAAGCCTGATCCTAAAGAGTAAATTTAAAGAGAAGGGGTATGAGGATGAGCACATAGAAGAAGTCTTTCAAAAATATCTACAGCTGTATGAAAATGTCTGTGCAGGAGGTGAGAGAGGGACAAAATATGGTAGAGATGAACAACCACAAGTAAGGTTTTGCACTAGATTCAATAAGTCCCCATAATACAAAAAAATCTGTCACGTACCTGTTAGGAGTCTGAAATGACAAGGTCGGCCTCTCTTGTATCTCCAGCTCCAGCCCCACTGGAGGTGGAACAGATGGTAGCTAGGGTCAGGAGGAACACGAGTGCCTGTAGGTGTTGCGTGCAGAACTTGTAAGTAAGGTTGCAGGCTTGGAGTTGCAGGCAAGGCATCCGGTGAAGAGCTGGACCCAGGGAAGCTGAGAAAATGGTGAGCCAGCACGGGCACTCGAAGACAGCGTAGAGCCAAGCAGGAGACATGAGCAAGGTCACAAGGATAGCCGGGTTCAGCAGCAGGCGGGCAGCGAGGTACCAAGGTATAAGCAGAAGCAACGTCAGAAGGGAAGACGGGATCAGGAACCAGTAATCAGAGTCCAAAGCAGGGTCGAGGGAAGCCAAGTTCAGCAACGGGAATCAAGCCAGGTTTAACAGGGTTCAGAATATCAGGACACAGCTGTAGACCAGTCAGCACCTTTCAGGAGCCAGAGCATCCTTTAAATAGGCCATCTGGCGCCAATTGGGGCTAGGGGCGCGCTCCTGCGTGTGCACGCATGTGATGCGTACGCGCGTGCGCATGGAATTCCACTGTTGCCCGTGAGCGCACGCATCCGCACATGTGTGCGCCGGGTGCATTCTAACAGTTCTCTTACAAAATCTTCAGAAAAAAATGGAAAATTCTTGAATCAGATCCGGACTAGTCTATCGTTACATCCAAATCTAGTCTTTAGGAGACCCAAGGATTTAAGGAGCATCATTGCCCTGAGTAGAGTGAGAAATCTTTGGACCACTATCTTCGATCAAAAAGGCAGTTATAGGTGTGGGAGTAGTAATTGTGGGAATTGCACACATATGAGCCACAGGAAAAAGGAAGTAGCCGGAGCAGATGGCAAGAGCTATAAGATCAAGCAGTTCATCAACTGTGGCACTTCATATGTCATATATGGCCTCCTGTGCCCCTGTGGCCTCACGTATATTGGTCGGACTTCACTGCCAATGAGGACAAGGATGAGTGAGCACACAAGCAATATCGCAACAGAAAAGGATAAGTATTCAGTACCACGACACTTCAAGGAGGTCCATAATAGTAGCACAGATGGCCTCAAAGTGTTTGGAATAGAGGCCATATCAAAAGACTTAGACAGTGGTAAGAAGTATCAGATACTATGCACAAGAGAGGCTTTTTGGATTTTTACTTTGGGGACTTTAGCCCTGCATGGGCTGAATGAGGAAATAGAACTGCATAATGTAGTATGACTTCTGTAGTACCCACAGAGGCCCCTAGTGCATGTATTCTAGCTATGGTGATCTTTTACTCTTGTTTTTATTGCGTATTTATATAAGGGCGCATTGTATTTCTGAGCTCGACTATAAGCACTATGGGCCTTTGCTGTAGATGTGGATAGGATTAATGTGTGTAGATGGTAGGTTTGAATAGGGTAGTTCGATAGTTAGGTTGAAGGCCTTTAATAGATCTTTTAGAACAATAAATATTTTTGTAACAATACTTTTAACTAACATGGTTCGTTTTTAGAAAATTTACTAGACTAAAGCGGAGCAATGGGCTCTCCCTGGAGTAATGGAACATAGTGATCACATATTTGTTGCTAACTATGTACGAATATCATGACTGTCCAACATGTACACGGAAGCTCCAATATTGCTCCTCTGGTGTATTGTCAAAAAACTGTTTAGTTTTGTTGTTTGAATGCACAGTGAGTTTGCAGTAATGCGCTTATAGAAGTGTCTATAGAGGTGTTTATTATTGTACTTGCATATTTATAAATTTTAGTATCATTGCATACACGCATGTAGATACATGTATGTGCATACCTGCATACATTTACATGTTTATATGTGTTTTAATGGTTCGTAGTATTATTGCACACACGCGTATATATGTATATAGGTGTGTGTAGGTTTACGTACATGCGTGTATATGTGTTTTAATGTTAAAATGTCTTTATGGGATGTTTATGGGATTTTAATATTTCACATTTTTAATCAATTTATCCAAAAACTTTTTTAATTTTAATTTGAATTCTTTCTCTGTATGCCAACTATATTCAATTGTGACTGTATATATAGGAAAAAGAGACGAATATTGGTAGACCACTGTACATTTCTTAGTACCTCTGTGTGTGTGTCCGCGTGCCAATATGCCCCTGGAGGGACCCCCCCAGTGTAAGCCTATACCGACATGCCTTTTGAAATACATCATTTGATTAGCTATACGCTCTATCTGCCAGACGGTGTTTGCAGGCACCTGCAGAGTTGTTATATATACCCGGCTTAACAGATTGGGGATGTCAGCCTGGGTGATATATTGCGGCCACTAGGTGATTTAAAAGAGTGACTACTAAGGAATCATGGCCTGATGGCCCGCAGTGTTAGGGTAAAGAGCAGAGGGTTTCTGTAAATGATTGGAACTGCCTTGATGCAATTCCTCACTGGGCCGCTGGAGGGGGAGGTATCAGGCTATTAGGTCAGTAAGGGTGTGTGCGCATACACGTGTGCGCGTGCACACACAACTGCAGGGCTGAGAAATTACCAAAGAGATGAGAATCCCCGGGCGAAGTGACGTCAGAATCGACCGGAAGTGGCGAGTGGAACGCAAACACATCTGCACTTCCTGGCAGCGTCTCCTGCATACACGGCGTTGGCGATGGTGTGCAGTCCATCTGGTGGGCCTGGCTGTAGCATTATACAGGGTTTATAGTGCATACTACTTGGCGGGAATGCTCCTCACACTGCTTCTCCCACCTATCTGCAGGGACTGCAATACTGAGGTGAGATATGATAGAGATGGGTAGTTGCGGTGACTGCCTGCTAGGTCTATTTGGCCGGCACCATGAGTTTGTCTATATATTATTACAGGGCTCAAAATTTCAAGTCCTGAGCTACTAGCCAGGCCTTAAGTGTTACTCGCTACCATTTGCCCAACCCAATCCCTACCATGTACCGCCCCTAATTCCGCCCCTATACACGCCCTCATAAATTATCTCATGAAATTACATTTAAATGTTCCATTCAGAATTAAGTTGCAAAAATAAATATTACAACCTTATCAGTGCTCACCATTGCAGCCTCGCCTCACCTCACCTGTGCCCACCATTGCAGCCTCAGCTCACCTGTGCCCACCACTGCAGCCTCACCTCACCTGTGCCCACCACTGCAGTCTCACCTCACCTGTGCCCACCACTACAGTCTCACCTCACCTGTGCCCACCACTGCAGCCTCACCTCACCTGTGCCCACCACTGCAGCCTCACCTCACCTGTGCCCACCACTGCAGCCTCACCTCACCTGTGCCCACCACTGCAGCCTCACCTCACCTGTGCCCACCACTGCAGCCTCACCTCACCTGTGCCCACCACTACAGTCTCACCTCACCTGTGCCCACCACTGCAGCCTCACCTCACCTGTGCCCACCACTGCAGCCTCACCTCACCTGTGCCCACCACTGCAGCCTCACCTCACCTGTGCCCACCACTGCAGCCTCACCTCACTTGTGCCCACCTTTGCAGCCTCGCCTCACCTCACCTGTGCCCACCATTGCAGCCTCACCTCCCCTGTGCCCACCATTGCAGCCTCACCTCACCTGTGCCCACCACTGCAGCCTCACCTCACCTGTGCCCACCACTGCAGCCTCACCTCACCTGTGCCCACCACTGCAGCCTCACCTCACCTGTGCCCGCCACTGCAGTCTCACCTCACCTGTGCCCACCACTGCAGTCTCACCTCACTTGTGCCCACCACTGCAGTCTCACCTCCCCTGTGCCCGCCACTGCAGTCTCACCTCACCTGTGCCCGCCACTGCAGTCTCACCTCACTTGTGCCCGCCACTGCAGTCTCACCTCACCTGTGCCCGCCACTGCAGTCTCACCTCACCTGTGCCCGCCACTGCAGTCTCACCTCACCTGTGCCCGCCACTGCAGTCTCACCTCACCTGTGCCCGCCACTGCAGCCTCACCTCAACTGTGCCCACCACTACAGTCTCACCTCACCTGTGCCCACCACTGCAGTCTCACCTCACCTGTGCCCACCACTGCAGTCTCACCTCACCTGTGCAGAGGATCATCATGGGGAAGAGGAAAGCTGCAGGATCACGATAGCCTGCTGTTACAATTGCCTCCACAGCTAGGCTGCCAGGGAGTGGGGGGCGAGTACCGCCGGCATGAGGGGTTAAACAGGAGCCGTTCTACCATTGATCGGTCTGGGGGAAGAGAGAACAGATCACAGAGCGATTGCCTGCTGTTTACATTGGAAATTCCTCTGCTCAAGATTACACACAACCCCGCCCCCTCCTGACCCCGCGCCTGTTATAGACACTGTGCAAAAGACAGAACGCGTCCCAGAATTGTACTGGCATTCTGTCAATCACAAGCGCGGGGTCAGGAGGGGGCGGGGTTGTGTGTAATCTTGAGCAGAGGAATTTCCAATGTAAACAGCAGGCAATCGCGCTGTGATCCGTTCTCTCTTCTCCCGGACCGATCGAACGGCTCCTGTTTAACCCCTCATGCCGGCGGTACTCGCCCCCCACTCGCCCCCCACTCCCTGGAAGCCCAGCTCCTCGCCAGAAACAATTTTCCACTCGCAAAATGCGAGTAGGCGAGTGGAAAATTTGAGCCCTGTATTATTATATTATATATATTTTTTATATTTATATTCTAATACTTTTATTTTTATATAGACCACTCTGGGGGAATTATACCCACGTCAATCCCTGTCCATAATATATCCCAGAATTCTGGATGTGGGCTCTTTTAGCCTACCATAGGATAGGCATGTGACCAGTCACTAGGTGGAGTCTGTAATGATGTGTATGCTCTGTTATAATTCAAGTTCAATTGTTATGCCTAGTTATAGTACTTATGCATGTTAGGAAACAGTTAACAGTTTTGGTCATGTGATCTGGGGGCGGGGAGTTGTACTCAGTTCTGTAAGATGGCTGCTGCTGAATAAACACCAGGCCATGTTCAAGCTTCTGCTGTCTGCTTATTCTGGGTGTTAAATCATCACATGATACCAGAAGTCGGGTCAGAAGAGTCATGGCAGCAAACAGCAACACAAAGAACATTCCATCCCTGGATTTGGAATCAGGGAATGTATCTGAAAACTGGTCACAATGGAGGGAGCTGATTGAGCTTGTGTTTGCAGGACCAGATGCAGACAAATGGTCTGATCAGCAGAAAGCAGCTCACTTTCTGATATGTGTGGGACAAAAAGGACGTGATGTGTGCCGAGCCTGGCAAGCAAGTGGGGAGATCACTGCAGAGGACAAAAAGAAAACAGAGGTACTGTTTGCAAAGTTTGAAGCATACTGCAACCCAAGGAGAAACTCCACAGTGCAAAGGAAACTGTTCTATGAGAGGAACCAGTGTGGAGGTGAGTCTGTGGATGAATGGGTGACACAGCTGCGCTTGCTTGCCAAAGACTGTGCTTTCTATGATGCTGGAGATATGATAAAAGATCGCATTCTGATGGGCAGTAAGTTTAAGGAAGTTCAGGAAAAGCTGCTGCAGGAAGAAGATTTAAATCTTGAGAAAGCCATAAGGATTGCCAGAGCATATGAAATGTCAAGAAGAGACATGCAGGTACTGGAAGGAAAACAGCTCCAGATTAATGCTATAGAAAATCACAGCAGCAGATATGGGCAAGAAAAAACACACAAAGGAATAAAGAACACCTATGGCACTGGGACAAGTAACACACAAGAAGCGTGTGGATTTTGTGGAAACATGCACCATAAAAATTGTGTCTGTCCGGCAAGGGGGCAGATATGCAATAAATGCAAGAAAAGAGGACATTTTGCCAGGGTGTGTAAACTGTTTTCACAAACCGAAAGGTCAAAAACACGTTCTGTACACGCCATAGAGGACAATGATGACAATGCAGGGTCAGACTCAGACTGCACCCCAATATATCTTGCAGCAGTACAAAAAACACATCAGTCCGCAGATGAAGCAACTGTAACATTACAGATAGGGGCTAACAAAACTCCAATCACATTCAAAATAGATACAGGAGCACAAGTAAATTGTGTGCCAAGTCACATATACCTGGAACACCTCAGTAATGAATCCCCCTTAGAGACTCAGGACCTACCGAAACTAATGGGATATGGTGGTGAAAAGCTGAATGTAATGGGTCGCTGTCATGCAAAATGTTCATACAAGGGATCTGAAAAGGTTTTACAATTGTTTGTGATAGAAACACAAGCCCCAGCCGTGCTAGGTCTCAGAACAAGTAAAGAGATTGGACTTGTGAAGATCATAATGACTGTGGACGGTGGGCACAGAGGTCTGACAGAGGCTGACATCAAACGTGAGTACTGTGATCTATTCAAGGGCCTGGGGTGCCTCCCGGGTGTAAGCCGCATACGAATAAAAGAGGGTGCACAGCCTGTCATCCACGCCCCAAGGAGAATACCTTTAACTCTTGTGGATAAAGTCAGACAAGAACTCACTAGGATGGAGAAGCTGGGAGTAGTAAAAAAGGTCACAGAACCATCGGAATGGGTCAGTTCTATGGTTGTGGTGGAGAAAAAGAACACAGGTGCAATTCGTATATGCATTGACCCACGTGATTTGAATAAAGTCATAATGAGAGAACACTACAAACTCCCCACCATAGAGGATATAGCGCACAAGCTAGTAGGAGCAACAGTATTTAGTGTACTAGACGCCCATTCAGGTTACTGGCAATTGCGTCTTGATGAAGCCAGCAGTTACTTGACCACTTTTAACTCCCCTTTGGGTCGATGGCGCTTCACAAGAGTACCTTTCGGCATAGCATCTGCACAGGAAATATTTCAAAAGAAATCGCACGAATTGATCGCTGGTCTACAGGGTGTTGAAGTAATAGTTGATGATTTGCTGGTCTATGGAAAGGATCAAATGGAACATGACAAAAATCTTACTGCTTTACTCAATCGCTGTCGTGAGAAGAATCTCACACTCAATCCAAACAAAATGCAAATTGGGGTAGAAGAAGTTACATATTTTGGACACCTACTAACCAAAGAGGGCTTGAAGCCTGATCCAAAGAAGATTACAGCAGTTCTTAACATGAAGGCCCCAACCTCCAGAAAGGAGCTGGAGACATCACTAGGTATTTTCAACTATCTATCCAAATTCTCTCAGGGCCTTGCTCAACAGATAGCACCACTGCGTACACTGCTACAGAAGGATGCTGTTTGGTGTTGGGACGCAAACATGGAAAAGACTTTCGACAAAGTGAAAAAATTGATCACTAAACATCCAGGGCCAATACTGAAATATTTTGACGTAAACTGTGACTCTGTACTTCAAGTGGATGCATCCCAGTTTGGATTAGGTGCTGTACTGACTCAACAAGGACATCCTGTGGCATATGCTTCACGAGCATTGACCACAACGCAAGCCAATTATGCCCAAATTGAGAAAGAGATGCTGGCTATTGTGAATGGATGTGAGAAATTTCACCAGTACATATATGGTCGCCCGGTAGTTGTGGAAACAGACCACAAGCCATTGGAGTACATCCTACAGAAACCACTAGCTTCTACACCTCCACGTCTGCAGCGGATGGTTATGAAATTACAGCAGTACGATCTCACAGTAAAGTATAAGCCTGGAAAGGAAATTCCAATGGCAGATACCCTGTCTAGGGTGTTTTTAGAAGGACATGAAGCACGGGATGAACCTGAGTTGGAAGAACAGGTACATACAGTACTAGCAAACATTTCAATATCAGATGTACGGCTGGAGAAGATAAGACAAGACACCAAACAGGATAAAGTCCTAGAAAAACTAACTCGTGTCATGTGCAATGGCTGGCCAGAAAAACGAAAGAAGCTGTGTCCGGAACTGCAGGGATTCTGGCCTATGAAAGATGAGCTATACATTCATTCAGATATCATATTTATGGGTGATCGTATTCTCATTCCTAAGTCACAGCAAGCAGAAGTACTGAAACAAATCCACCAGGGGCATTTGGGCATCACTCTGTGTAAGCGCAGGGCGCGGGAGTTGGTCTACTGGCCTAATTTAGACTTTGATATTGAAACACTTGTGAAGAAGTGTGAAACCTGCCAGACATTTCAAAAACACAACGCAAAGGAACCTCTTACACCGTGGAATGCTCCTTCACGGGCATGGCAGAGACTGGCTACAGATATTTTTCATTTTGAGGAAAACCATTACCTGATAGTAGTAGATTACTACAGCAAATACTTTGAGCTAGTGCAGCTGAGAAATTTAAAAGCATCAACAGTCATATGGGCTTTCAAAACAATACTCTCAAGACATGGAGTGTGTGAAGAACTTGTGTCTGATAATGGGCCACAATTCTCATGTTCTGAGTTCCAGTGCTTCCTGTGTGAATGGGGAATCAGGCACAAACCCACAAGCCCCTATCACCCACAGGCCAATGGTCTAGCAGAGAAGTATGTTGGCATAGCCAAATCCATTATACTGAAAGCGCAATCGTCAGGGCAGGATGTGTACCTAGGACTGTTAAACTATCGTGCAACACCTATTGAAGGTTTATGCTCACCTGCACAGCTGCTAATGGGTAGAACACTGAGGACCACAGTGCCTATTGCACCACAGAAATTGCAGCCTCAGTTTATTCCACAGGATCGAGTAACAGCTCAGAGGATCATAAATATGAAAAGGCAAAAACTGTATTTTGATAAATCTACAAAATCCCTTCGTCCACTCTCTGCTGGGCAAGACACTGCTGCAGATACATCATTAGAGAAACCAGATGACAATGAAGATAAAGAACAAGCCCATGATGGCACAGAAGTCCTAAACACGGATATTGAGTCTACTGAGGATACCGAGGACAGCATAAACGTATCAGCACGTGATAATGCTGGGAGTGACTCTCAACTAGACACCAATCCTACGGATGATGAGCCAGCGATTACTTTCTCTCGCTATGGTCGAGCAATTAAACCAAAGATATGGAGGGACTTTGTCTCATATTAAATGCTTCATACTTGAGAGGGAAGATGTAATGATGTGTATGCTCTGTTATAATTCAAGTTCAATTGTTATGCCTAGTTATAGTACTTATGCATGTTAGGAAACAGTTAACAGTTTTGGTCATGTGATCTGGGGGCGGGGAGTTGTGCTCAGTTCTGTAAGATGGCTGCTGCTGAATAAACACCAGGCCATGTTCAAGCTTCTGCTGTCTGCTTATTCTGGGTGTTAAATCATCACAGAGTCAGTCCATGTGGATGGGTGTGACTTGCTCTGGTGGGTGTCGTTTGGGGCATGGGCATGTGGATACATATAGACAGAGCCGATCGGCCCTATAGGCACACTATGCAAGCTGCTTAGGGCCCCGCCGATGTGGGGGGGCCCCCAAGACCCAGCATCCCCCCTGCACCTCTGGCTGGCCGTTTAGAGTGCAGTGAGGAGAGGTGGGAGGAGGTGGAAGGCGGCAATCGGCAGCTCTATAGTGCCTGAGTGGGCGGCGGGATCTCCATGGTGTTTGTAGTACTCTCAGTGTATACAGTGGAGAGGAGAAGGGAGGGGCCTCTGACCCAGGCAGGTATCAGTTTCCCTTTCACTCTGCTTGAACACTGTTGCTGATGCCCGGGTCAGAGGCTCCTCCCCTCTCCGCTGTATACATTCAGAGATAGAACTACTAGCCCCAGGGAGATCCCCCTGCCTGTGGACACCATATAGCTGCCGATCGCCACCTCCCACCTCCACCAGCCAGGTACAGGAGAACCTCTGCAAGGGGAGTCAGCTGTTTGGGGGCCCAAATGTAAGAGGGGGGGCTTTCTGGGGACACTAATGTAAGGAAGGGGGCCTCTGGGGACACTAATGTAAGAGGGGGGCTCTCTGGGGACACTAATGTAAGGACGGGGCCCTCTGGGGACACTGATGTAAGGACGGGGCCCTCTGGGGACACTGATGTAAGGACGGGGCTCTCTGGGGACACTGATGTAAAGACGGGGCCCTCTGGGGACATTGATGTAAGAGGGGGCCCCCTGGGGACACTAATGTCAGAGGGGGGGCTCTCTGGGGACCCTGTGTAAGGAGGGGCTCTCTGGGGACCCTGTGTAAGGAGGGGCTCTCTGGGGACACTTATGTAAGAGGGAAGGCTCTCTTGGGACACTAATGTAAGGGGAGGCTCTCTTGGGACCATGGTGTAAGGGGGGGCTCTCTGGGGACCCTGGTGTAAGGGGGGCTCTCTGGGGACCCTGGTGTAAGGGGGGCTCTCTGGGGACCCTGATATAAGAAGGGGCTCTCTGAGGACCCTGATGTAAGGAGGGGCTCTCTGAGGACCCTGATGTAAGGAGGGGCTCTCTGGGGAGCCTAGTATAAGGGGAGGCTCTCTGAGGACCCTGATGTAAGGGGGGCTCTCTGGGGACCTCATTCTGTTCTATATTGTTGTACTTATTCTTTGACTGTTTTGTTTAAAGGAGGGAGGATTGTTTTGGGAGCACTGAAGAGTCAGGTGTGACTGTGTGGCAATGGCAAATGGTTTACATAGCTCACGGCATCACGGGTCAAGTAGAGGGCCCCTTAGCAGAATTTTGCTTAGGGCCCCAGGGAGGTCAGGATCGGCACTGCATATAGAGGTAACCAGAGGAGATGAGCCATTGACCGCTTAGGCTCTGAGGAAAAGGGTATGCCCTTAAAACACGTTTTGGGATGTCATTTGATCACTACGACATCAGGTCCGTTTGCAGGTGTCCAGAGACGCAATCTCACCAACTGATAAGCCTATTTTACATGCTTGTTTGTGAGTATAAATATTGTTATAGCTTTTAATAAAATTTACCATCGGTAATGCACAAGGTCGGTGCGCCCTCCTTTTTACTTTTTCATTGTTTACTGATAGTCATGTTCATGATTAAATACTGTACCAGTGACACAACGCGTTGAGGGGAGCTGGTGACAGAACATCCGGTTAGGATATTCGTTTTTGCCTACAGTCCATAAGTTTTAATACCTGCTATTGTTAACACCAGTATACATTACAGAGTATTTAGATTAATTTTTATTTAAAGGAGCAACGCACCACTTTTTGTATTTGCATTTATTCTGTTTTATTGGTGATTGAGTACTCTGGGTAGTTGCAGCAGTTCCACACCACTGATCTAATACACAGTTCACACATAGCACATGAGTCCATCTTAATATAATAATATTTTTACAGACCCCTGTCAGACTTTTACTTGTGGCACAGTAATTAAAGAATATTTTTGAGTACAAGAACTGTATAGGCTCACAATTTAAATCCCCTCCACTGTTAGCCAAATCTTGATGCGAGTGCCCCCCCAATTATTTTTCTCTAAGTACCCAAGTCTGAAATCCCCCAGGACGTGTGTCAACTTTTGACATGCGGGCAGGAGCAGGTGCTTGGATCCGAATGCACACAGCGTGCATCTGCTCTTGTCCGCATATCAAATTTTGCCCCCAGTGCTACTATGGTGACTGTGGGAAGCTGGCTGCGAACCCTTGCAGCTCCACAGCCAGATCCCCACGTGTGAGCTACACTGCACTATATGAAGGGTCCTGAAGCCCACACATGACAGGTCCCAGGAGGTTGTGGGCAGGCAGGAAGGGGCCAAACTTCTGCCTGGAGCACCTAGGCAATCCCAGTGGAAATGGGAGTGGGTACCTGTCAAAACTATGTACCCACTCCCCCCAAAGGAGGGGGGGGGTGGGAAGCCAAGCAGAAGTTTCTTTTTAGGTTAAATTCCACTTTAACTTCCCCTGGTGTGTGCACATACCCTACCAACTGTTGGTTCCAACTGTATTAAAGCAACGCACCACTTTTTGTATTTGCATTTATTCTGTTTTATTGGTGATTGAGTACTCTGGGTAGTTGCAGCAGTTCCACACCACTGATCTAATACACAGTTCACACATAGCACATGAGTCCATCTTAATATAATAATATTTTTACAGACCCCTGTCAGACTTTTACTTGTGGCACAGTAATTAAAGAATATTTTTGAGTACAAGAACTGTGCCATATGTTACCATGCACACAGCGTATAGCCTCTCAATTTAAATCCCCTCCACTGTTAGCCCAATCTTGATGCGAGTTCCCCCCACAATTATTTTTCTCTAAGTACCCAAGTCTGAAATCCCCCAGGACGTGTGTCAAATTTTGACATGCGGGCAAGAGCAGGTGCTTGGATCCGAATGCACACAGCGTGCATCGGCTCTTGTCCTCATACCAAATTTTGCCCCCAGTGCTACTGTGGTGACTGTGGGAAGCTGGCTGTGACCTCCTGCAGCTCCACAGCCAGACCTAGGCCAAGCAGGAGTTCCTTTTTAGGTTAAATTCCACTTTAACTTCCCCTGGTGTGTGCACATACCCTACCAACTGTTGGTTCTAACTGTATTAAAGGATGCAGTAAACTGCTACTGCTAGTAACCATCAAGGCCCCTTATAGAAAATATTGTGTTTTTACTAGTTCCCAATAGTTAATCAGTGTGATTATGACAGGGGCAAGAGCACCCTATAATCCAGTGGGTGTCTATTCACAAAACAGTGTAAACACATCATACAAGGAATAGTAGAGAGCTGGTCAGGAACTGTGTTTCATCACTATTTATAAAGTTACTGGACATTTATTCTTTATGTGCAGTACTGAGAGTTTGTTCTCTTTTTTTCCCTACAGTATTTCCTGAGCTGTCTGTTTTTCAATCAAGACTATAATATATCCTTGTTGAAATGTTATTGTTTTTTTGTCACTTGTTTCAAAATGATACTTAGTATACATCAGAGGTGTCCAAACTTTTTTCAAAGAGGGCCAGATTTGATGAAGCGAACATGCGTGAGGGCCGACCTTTTTTCCTGACATTGTTTGAACCATTAAAATTCAGTCTGTGTGTTCGTTCGAGTACTGACACACTGCCCAACAAGAATTCTCTTGCCTTTGTGGCTGTGTGTGAGTAAAGAGATGATCTCAGGCGTGTTATTTGGATATACCGTATTTATTGGCGTATAACACGCACCTTCACTTTAAGAGGGAAGATTTAGGAAAAAAATACAATTTTAAATAAAGAAATATGAAGCAAAATAAGGGTCAGTGCCCATCTGCAGCACCACCATTGCCAGAAATGTCAGAAATGCAGCCCCCATCATTGCCAGAAATGCAGCCCCCATCATTGCCAGAAATGTCAGGAATACAGCCCTCATCATTGTCAGGAATGTCAGGAATGCAGCCCCCCATCATTGTCAGGAATGTCAGGAATGCAGCCCCCATCATTGTCAGGAATGTCAGGAATGCAGCCCCCAATCATTGTCAGGAATGTCAGGAATGCAGCCCCCATCATTGTCAGGAATGTCAGGAATGCAGCCCCCCATCATTGTCAGGAATGCAGCCCCCCATCATTGTCAGGAATGTCAGGAATGCAGCCCCCCATCATTGTCAGGAATGTCAGGAATGCAGCCCCCCATCATTGTCAGGAATGTCAGGAATGCAGCCCCCCATCATTGTCAGGAATGTCAGGAATGCAGCCCCCATCATTGTCAGGAATGCAGCCCCCCATCATTGTCAGGAATGCAGCCCCCCATCATTGTCAGGAATGTCAGGAATGCAGCCCCCCATCATTGTCAGGAATGTCAGGAATGCAGCCCCCCATCATTGTCAGGAATGTCAGGAATGCAGCCCCCCATCATTGTCAGGAATGTCAGGAATGCAGCCCCCATCATTGTCAGGAATGCAGCCCCCCATCATTGTCAGGAATGTCAGGAATGCAGCCCCCCATCATTGTCAGGAATGCAGCCCCCCATCATTGTCAGGAATGCAGCCCCCCATCATTGTCAGGAATGTCAGGAAAGCAGCCTCCCATCATTGTCAGGAATGTCAGGAATGTCAGGAATGCAGCCCCCTCATCATTGTCAGGAATACACAGCCCCCATCATTGTCAGGAATGCAGCCCCCCATCATTGTCAGGAATGTCAGGAATGCAGCCCCCCATCATTGTCAGGAATGCAGCCCCCCATCATTGTCAGGAATGTCAGGAATGCAGCCCCCCATCATTGTCAGGAATGTCAGGAATGCAGCCCCCCATCATTGTCAGGAATGTCAGGAATGCAGCCCCCCATCATTGTCAGGAATGTCAGGAATGCAGCCCCCCATCATTGTCAGGAATGCAGCCCCCCATCATTGTCAGGAATGTCAGGAATGCAGCCCCCCATCATTGTCAGGAATGCAGCCCCCCATCATTGTCAGGAATGCAGCCCCCCATCATTGTCAGGAATGTCAGGAATGTCAGGAATGCAGCCCCCTCATCATTGTCAGGAATACACAGCCCCCATCATTGTCAGGAATGCAGCCCCCCATCATTGTCAGGAATGTCAGGAATGCAGCCCCCCATCATTGTCAGGAATGTCAGTAATGCAGCCCCCCATCATTGTCAGGAATGCAGCCCCCCATCATTGTCAGGAATGTCAGGAATGCAGCCCCCCATCATTGTCAGGAATGTCAGGAATGCAGCCCCCTCATCATTGTCAGGAATACACAGCCCCCATCATTGTCAGGAATGCAGCCCCCCATCATTGTCAGGAATGTCAGGAATGCAGCCCCCCCATTATTGTCAGGAATGTCAGGAATGTCAGGAATGCAGCCCCCTCATCATTGTCAGGAATACACAGCCCCCATCATTGTCAGGAATGCAGACTCACCATTGTGCAGTGCAGCCTGAATTATGCCCCTCCATCTGCCGCCTCGGAGGGTACAGGGAGGGGGCGGGACGAGCGCCAAAAGATAACATACAGGAGACAGAACATGGACAGAACAGCCGTCCAATGGCAGTGCTGGAGACGGGACTTCCTATTACAGAGGCTGCCGTGTAAACAGGAAATACTCCTGTGTGCACGGCTCTTGTCCCGCCTCCTCCCTGTCCCCTCCAAGGCATCCGGACATATCTCTATACATGTCCAGATAACCAGGCGGGCCGTTCAAAACCGGAACGCGGGCCGCGATTGGCCCGCGGGCCGGACTTTGGAAATGCCTGGTATACATAGTTATGTTCAAGGCTAGTGCTGTGTGCAAGAAATAATTGTATTTTGTTCACACAAAAATAGCTTTCTTTTGGTGGTATTTGATCACCACTGGGTTTTTTATTTTTTGCTAAATTAATTTAACTTTTTAAAAAACATGTTTTTCTTAATTTTTGTTATACAATTTTGCAAATAAATAATCATTCTTCATAAATTGAAACCAAAAATTATTCTGCTTCATTTCTTTGGTTAAAATAACCCAAATCAGTGTTTATTATTTAGCTGGTAGGAAAGTTATAGAGTCCACAAACAATGGTATATACAATGGTTATAAAAAAGAATCCCCCTCTAAAATAATCCCATTTTGTTGCTTTTCAGCCTCAAAAGAAGACACAGTTTTTGTTTTATCCAGCTGTATTTACTCTGTCAGGGAAGGCATTGCCATGCAGCAGGAATCGCACAGCAGATGCGCACATTAAAGCCCCATACACACGGTCGGATTTTTGCATGGATTCTGTCCGATCGGACAATGTTGTTGAAAAATCAGACCGTGTGTATGCACCATCGGACAGTGTACGTCGGATTGTCCGACGGACAAAGTCCTATCTCCTGCTGGATAGATTTTCCGACAACACGGTCCGATCACACCAAATCCGATCGTGTGTACGGTTGTCCGACGGACAAAGTGCTACGCATGCTCAGATCACATTACAAGACCAAAGCTATTGGCTACTAGCCTCTACGTAGTCCCGTCGTAGGCAACAAACGTCACCACGTTCAGAATGATCGGATTTTCCGACAACTTTGTCCGACCGTGTGTACGCAAAACCAACATCGGACAAAGTATGACGGACATGATCCGACGGACCTGGTCCTCGGATAATCCGAGCGTGTGTATGGGGCTTAACAGTGTGTTGGCGCACGCGCACGTGCGCCTGTCACCAACATTGGCGTCAAAGGGGCTATTTAAAGTGAGTGCACCAAAGACTTTGCTGTTTGGTCTGCAGCTTCTGTGTGTCCTGAAACCTGTTATCTGTGCTGACCTCTGATCCTTGACCTTGCTTGCTCTTACTAAACCTGTCTGCTTGATATCCTGACTCCGGCTTGTTTTTTGGACTTCTCTTCTGCCTGCTGCTCTGCCTGATCCACCAGAACGTTATTGACCCAGCCTGCCTGACTCTGCATCTACTCCTCCAGCCTGCTGCAGTTCTGCTCTGCGAATCGCACCAGCTCCTGTTTCTTCTGTGATCCTGTCTGCCACAGTTCTGGTCTACCCAGCCCTGCCGGTCTCCCTGCTGCATCTCCAGCTACAAGCATCCAGCCATACCGATACTGGACTGAGTCTAGGCACTCCTGCGTCACCGTGCTTCTGTGGCTGCTGTCTCAACCTCAGGGGCCCACAAGCCGGTGCGACAAGAGAGGCTTTCCTCTACACGTCAGGCTCACAATCCAGGTATGTGACAGTACCAAACAGCCATGACTGAGCCTGCAGGAGGATCCTCTCCATTGGAGGAAATCTGCCAGCATCTCGCTTCTCTCTCCCAAGTGATGACATCCCTGCAGGAGGACTACACTGGCTAGATGATCGAGTTCAGGGACTGGCTACTTCTGCTGCTTCTGGCTACTTCTGCTGCTTCTTTCACCATACCTGTGCCTGCTACATCCATTGCCCATTGTCCTGCTTGCCCTCCAGTAATGTTGGTACCCCCCCGAAACTCGAGTTCCAGCCCCCGAGAGGTTCTTCGTGATCAAAGCCAGTTCCAAGCTTTCCGGAATGCCTGTCAGCTCTACTTTGATCTGCAGCCAAGGACATTCTCTCTGGAAACCACAAAGGTGGGCTTTACCATTTCTTTGCTTCAAGGAGAACCTCAGTCCTGAGCTCATTGCCTATTGGAGGAAAAGAACATACAGCTAAATACTCTGTAACTATTCTTTACGGCCATGTCTCAGTTGTATAATGACCCACAATGAACCACCACTGCTGAATCTGCCCTACACACCCTGCAGCAAGGTCGCAGACCAGTCGAAGACTACGTCACAGATTTTAGATGCGAATGTCGACTGGAACGACGCAGCCCTGCGTCACCAGTTCAGTTTGGTTCTCTCAGAAGGACTCAAGGATGAGCTGGCCTGGGTAGGAATACCCAGTACACTAGAGACTTTGATCGCGCTTTTGATACAGATCGATCGCCAATTACGTGAGTGAAGATCTGAGAAATCTTCCCAGCAGTTCGGACCAACATGGACATTTCCAAAGTCCCCCAAGTTTGCTGATTCCATGTCTGGAAATCCTGCTCACTCTGTTCCAGAGGCACCCAAACCAAGGCAGTTGGGTTTGATCCGTCCGTCACTTACCTCCAAGGAACGTCAACGTCGGCAGAAGAACAACCTGTCTCTACTGTGGGGAGCCCGGTCACTACATATGAAACTGCACAGCTAAACGCCATAAATGTTCTTTTCCTCCTCCAGCTAAACAACCCAACATATCTGCCAATTCAGCCCATGTAGTTGTGCCTATATCGTTCCATCTTCCGGGAAGAACCATGCCAGTAACTGCGATTGTTGATTTGGGTGCCTGCAGTTGTTTTATTGATCTATCCTTTGCAGCCCAGCATCACAAAGGCATTTCCGTGTTCCTGACAGATGGATCCTGCATTAAATCAGGACTTGTGACCCAAGAGACTCCCCCAATTCTAACTATTACAAACGCCAATCACCAAGAGCCACTTCGCTTGGATGCGATTTCTTCACCTCTCTTCCGCGTTATCTTGGGCCTCCCTTGGTTGCATGCTCACAATCCGCATATAGACTGAGAATCTGGAAGAATAGAGTCCCTTTCATCTTATTGTCAGAAACAGTGCTGTCCAGCACCGCCTCAGCTTCCTGCCTCTTTACTTTGCTTGGAGTCGCATGCCGAACTGTGCCATTTAGTTCCCAAGTGCTATCATGAATTCCTGGATGTATTCTGTAAACAGGGCGCAGATACCCTTCCTCCACATAAGCCATACGACTGTCCCATAGAGCTTCTTCCGGGGCAGAGATTCCTTTCAGACGCATCCTTCCTCTGTCTGAACGTGAGTTGGAAGTTCTAAAGGACTATGTTGAGGAAAACCTGCGGAAAGGGTTCATTCGCCCCTCCACCTCACCAGCAGGAGCAGGTATATTTTTTGTAGAGAAAAAGGACCAGACCCTTCAACCATGTGTAGATTACCAGGACATAAACAAGATCACATTAAAGAACCAATACCCCCTGCCCTTAGTCCCGGAACTCTTTTAGAGACTCAAGTCTGCTTGAGATCAAGTTTGGTGAATACCCTAACTTGATCTCTGAGGAGCCTACAACCTGGTCCGAATTAGGGAAGGCAATAAGTGGAAGACCGCCTTTCAAACCCGCTTTGGTCACTATGAGTACCTGGTCATGCCATTCGGCTTATGTTATGCTCCAGCCACCTTTCAGCATTTCGTCAATGACATCTTTAGAGACCTCCTAGATATCTTTGTCGTTGTGTACTTAGACGACATTCTGATGTTCTCCATCTCATTAGAGATTCACAGAGGACATGTCAAAAGCATATTTCTCTGACTCCGCCAGCATGGACTTTACACCAAAGTGGAGAAGCGGGACTTTGAGCAGCAGAGCATACAGTTCCTTGGATTAATTATCTCCACTGAGGAAATCAGGATGGATCCCCAGAAAGTGTCCACAATTCTGGATTGGCCAGCCCCTACCGATAAGAAGGGAATCCAACGGTTCATAGGCTTTGCCAATTTTTACTGTAAATTGATTCACTTCTCAGCCATTATATCCTCGATCACTCAACTTACTAAGCAAGGCATCCGTTTCCACTGGTCTGTCATGACCACCCGCTAGCAGGCCATTTCGGTACCCACAAGACCATAGAATTGGTCCAGCGTACATTTTGGTGGCCTAGGTTGGAGAAGGACTGCAAGGCCTATGTCAAATCATGTATTATCTGCACCCAGGACAAAATTACCCGAAATAAAGCTTGGGGTCTACTCAGACCCTTACCCATACCTGATAGGCCTTGGAAGATGATCGCCATGGACTTTGTTGTCGAGCTTCCACCTTCTGAAGACTGCTCTGCTATTTTTGTGGTGGTGGATCGCTTATCAAAAATGGCGCACTTCCTACCCCTGAAAGGAACTCCGTCTGCAGCCGAGACCACTCAAGTCTTTATCAAAGAAGTTGTCAGACTCCATTGTATTTCGATGTACATCGTATCTGATGGTGGAGTCCAGTTCACGTCAAGGTTCTGGAAGGTATTATGTGGGTCCCTAAAGATTGAACTATCCTTCCCATCAGAATATCATCCCCAGACCAACGGTCAGACGGAACGGACCAATCAAACCCTGGAGCAATATATCCAATGTTTTATGTCCTTCGCCTAAGATGACTGGGTACCTCTTCTTCCTTTGGCGGAGTTTGCATATAATAACGCCAGCCACTCTGCCACCAAACAATCCCCATTTTTTTCAAATTATGGGTTCCACCCAAGCTTTTTACCTGACTTGATTCCTGAAACTGCTGTTCCTGCTGTCCAGAGCACTCTGGATTTTTTTTCTTCTAACAACTTGTTGTTACAGGAGGCGGTCAAGAAAGCCCAGGAGGACAACAAAATAATCTTCGATAGGAGGAGAAGAGGGGAACTGCAACCGGGGGAACAGGTATGGCTCGCCACAAAGAACTTAAGGATGTCTTGTCCATCCAAGAAGTTGGCACCGAAATTCTTCGAACCCTTTCAGGTAAGGAGAACAATTAACGATGTGTCTTATGAGTTAATTTTACCTAAATCCCTTAAAGTACATCCTGTATTCCATGTGTCCCTGTTAAAGCCGGTAGTACCAGATCCATTTCCTAATCGTAGTTCAGGACCCCCAGCACCTGTTACTGTTAATGGAGACGAGGAATACGAAGTTGAGGCCACACATAAAGTGGGGCATGCCACAACTATGGTGATGAACAAAAGCACAAAGGCCGCCACCGCTTGCTCAGTACATCAAAAAAAAAAAAAAAGGGGGGTGTAAACCTTATATAGAATTGTATCAAAGTAATTAAAGTTATCCTTGGAGTTCAAAGTAAAAATAGACCTATAGGATAAATATAAGCAAGGGACTGAACCCAGTAAGTATGTAGACGCACAAGCAAACTTACAAAATACATAACGCATAGAGACATCATCTTCAAAATATGTGCAGAGAATGTTGATCACTGGAAAAAGACAACCAGCAAGAGATTAAATGGCCAGTTGGTATACCAAAGGTCCTAACTCCTAAGGTTATCTAAATAGTAATAATACAATATGTTAAATATATAAAATAAAGAGTATATATAGGAGGTAACATACAGGGGTACAGTGCACTCACCCAGAAGTGTAACCATTCACCAAAGGTTGCTTCATATGCACTGAAAGCCAGCAATGTTAGGAATCCATACTTTAATAATTACAAATGCTTAATTTAAGAGTAGGTGAATCCGCACCTCCTGCTGTAACAATACCTACAACACAAACCAATTAAATAGGGGTTAAGATGTTCATATGTATCCACCTAGAGCTTTAGATGACCAAACAAGGGACAAGACTATATTAATATAAAGGCCCAATATTGATGACAACACTCATACCTTCTGAGAAGCTCTGCCGGGAAAACCCCACGTGACTCCTGCTGTACACAGCAATGGCGGCATTCTAATGCCGCGCCTGATGTATGCACGCCCTAAACCAGGGCGCCAATCAACGATGGAATTCGGTGGTGACGACACCCGGCCTGGCCGCCAGTAACCGCACATGCGCCCGCATTCAGCGCACGCGATGAGCCGGCAGAGAATGCACAGAGAGACGCAGCATAGGGAGCAGCCCACCCATGGGGTGGAAACCTCCGGGGATGGGGCCGCACCCAAACGCTACAGCACAGCCCCAGTCAAGGTCAGAACTGTGGTGCTTGGTGGCCGCACAGAAGCAGCAATGACATCCACAGCATGCAATGCAGTGACAAGACAACCCACAACCAGCCAGACACAGCCAACAGACCTAACGTACAAAACAACCAATTATACAGAAACAAACAGAAACCCCACAGCCAACAGACCTAACGTACAAAACAACCAATTATACAGAAACAAACAGAAACCCCACAGCCATATCAGACATATCACCCAAAACAGAAAACAAAAGAGGGACCAACAATGGTCCTTACATAAATGCGTCCCAGGATGTGGTCAGAGCCACAGATTGGTCAAGGTCCCGTCAGTAGTTTATCGCCTCGGATCTATATGGTTCAGAGATTCTTGAGTCAGACAGCCAAAACCTAGACTCCATAGACTCTCCCCCGGTGCATTGGACACGCTCAGCTTCAAGGAGAGTGGTTGGATATGCCATGGGCAGGATAGAGATGTCTTGAACCAGAGGACTGACCCCCACGTCAGCAAGGTCTAGACATGAGAAGGTTTTTTGCGAGGCTGATTAACATGTGTAGGCCTGCCGAGAAGGGTGACGCCACCTCCACACGTCGGTCAGATTGGAGGCTTCGGCCCAAGAGAGCAGCTCCAAAGAGGAGCCTGCTCCGGGTGAGAGTCTGTCCAGTCCAGAATCCGGAACCAGGTTAAAGTCCCCCAGTATCACCACATTATCTGTGCCGAATGCGGCATTTTTAGAGATAAGCTGGTTACGTATTCTCGTAGATGCCGGGGGGGGGGGGGTAGATACAGTCCCACCATCACCAGCTCCAATCTGTCCACTATGGCATGTAGCACAACATAGCGGCCATCCGGGTCAAGTTCCAGCGCCAGTAATCTTAACGGTAGGGATTTATGTACAAGTATACTGACCCCTCTGGAGTAATTGGTGTATGTGGAGTGGTACTGATGACCACTGATGAGTGGTCTAAGACTCAAAAGTTTTCTACCCGTCAGGTGGGTCTCCTGCAGTATACAAATTTGGGGGTGGTATGTTTTAAGAAACCGAAACACCATTGACCTCTTGACAGAGGAGTTCAACCCCCTGGTGTTCCATGAGATTATAGTACAATCAGCCATATGCGCCTGGTGTTACATTTTCAAGTCACAGACCATTGGCCAAGGGTAGATGCAAGGTCTGGACCACTGTATAGGTCAAGACGTGGCATCTCACATACCTAGTAACATACATGAATACATCGCTTGTGAAAAAACTTTCACAACCAAGCCCCCCACCCCCCACCCCGCCAACCCTGGGGAGGCTTAGGATCCCAATCCAGAACCGAGGCGAACACGCCTGTAGTGGGGAAACGTGAGCGTAACGGCATCCACAGTGCAGCAGTCAGATGATGAACATCTAGTCTCTTGCTGTAGACCGGATCAGAAAAAATGGGTACAGTCTCCCGGAAACTGCCAGGGGTACAAACTTGAATGTCAACGTTGCAGAAGCAGTCATATTTTCTGGCCATGGCCAAAGGAGGAGGAGGGGGGGGAGGGGAGGAGGATGTAGCAAAGGATCAGCATCCACATGTATCCCCGTGCGGAATACCCCATAAAGCCATTGGAAGATTTGGCTCTCGACGCCTTCTGCTTCTGCTTCTCCTTCTTCTGCTTCTTGTTCTTCTTTCTTCCGATGTTGACTCGTCGCCGTCTCCTCTTGTAATGGCTCCGGGCGGGTCACCATGTGACATGAGCAGGTGACCGCCCCTTGTCCCTATATAACTGGAAGCGCAACACGGCGAAGCCATTACAAGAGGAGACGGCGACGAGTCAACATCGGAAGAAGAAAGAAGAACAAGAAGCAGAAGGCGGCGACATCGACGGCGACACAGACCGGGCCACCGCTCGTAAAAGAGCTGGAAGAAGAAAGCGGAGGCCCGGCAAGAAGAACAGAAGAGACCCCGAAGGCCCCCGAAGTCGGAACAAGACCCCCAGACGGCGGCGGCGACGAAGAAGAAAGCCGGGTTCCACCGCTAGCGAAAGAGCTAGTAAAAGAGCAGAAGATAGCGGAGAAGTCTGGAGAGCAGACCCCCCAAGACGGAAGAAGACCCCCGGAGCTGTGCAATAAAATATTTTTAAAAAATTGTGTCTTTTTTTTTATTTACACTTTTTTCCTTAGGTGAATGGGTAGGGGTTCATCGTACCCCATACTCATTCACATAAGGTGGGGGCCGGTATCTGGGGGCTCCCGGATTCCGATAAGCCCCCCGCCCGCAGACCCCGACAACCAATGGCCAAGGTTTTCGGGAAGAGGCCCTTGTCCTCATCAACATGGGGACAAGGTGCTTTGGGGTGGGGGGGCCCCCTTTCCCCAGGGCACCCCCCATGTTGAGGGCACGTGCCTGGTACGGATCTGGAGGGGGGCGCTCGCTCATCCCCACCCCCTTTCCTGACCGGCCGGGCTGCGTGCTCGGATAAGGGTCTGATATGGATTCGGCGTAGGGATTCCCCTTTAAATCCATACCAGGTGACGGGGCTAGCGTGACGGCATTCACTGCCTTCGCTAGTCCCATCTGCATGGGCAAGTCCGTTAATTTCAAAAGTCCCGCGGACTTTAGCCAAAACTTCGGCGGATTGTCCGCGGGAAAAGTCCGGGCGTGTGTGGGCAAGTCCACACGTTCGGAAAGTCCGACAGACCTCCGCTGGAAAGTCCGGCGGTTTGTCCGTGTATAAGCCGCATCACTGTGGAGAGAGATGGGAGCTGGCAATTAACCGACAGCTGAGTGGCCAGCTTAGGGTTTTTTTTCTGTTTGTTTCTGTTACATTGTTTTTTTGTACATTAGGTCTGTTGGTTGTGTCTGTCTGGCTAGTTGTGGGTTGCCTTGTTGCTGCATTGCATGCTGTGGATGTCATTGCTGCTTCTGTGTGGCCGCCAAGCGCCACAGTTCTGACCACAGCCAATCACTTGCTGGGGTTGGGCTGTGGAGTTTGGGTGCGGCCCCATCCCCGGTGGTTATTGTCCCCTGGGTGGGCTGCTCCCTATGCTGTGTCATGCGCCCATCCTCTCTTCACGCCAATCCGTGTGTCCTCTGGCTGATCGGCGCATGTGCTGGAATGTGGGCGCCTACACAGTTACTGGCGGCCGGGCCGGGTGTCGTCACCACCCAATTTCATCGGTGATTGGAGCCCTGGTTTGGGGCATGCATATATCAGGCGCGGCACCCACCCCATTCGAACGCTGCCATTGCTGTGTACAGCAGGAGTCACGGTGGAGTTTTCCTGGTGGAGCTTCTCAGAAGGTATGAGTGTTGTCATCAATATTGAGCATTTATATTAATATAGTCTTGCCCCTTGTTTGGTCATCTAATGCTCTAGGTGGATACATATGAGCATCTTAACCCCTATTTAATTGGTTTGTGTTGTAGGTATTGCTACAGCAGGAGGAGCGGGGTCACCCACTCTTAGATGAAGCATTTGTAATTATTAAAGTATGGATTCCTAACATTGCTTTCAGTGCATATGAAGCAACCTTTGGTGATTAGTTACACTTCTGGGTAAGTGCACTGTACCCCCATATGTTACCTTCTATATATACTCTTTATTTTATTGTATTATTACTATTTAGATAACCTTAGGAGCGAGGACCTTTGGTATATCACCTGCCCGTTTTATCTCTTGCTGGTTGTCTTTTCCCCATGATCAACATTCTCCGCACATATTTGAAGATGATTTCTCTATGCATTATGTATTTTGTAAGTTGTACGTCTACATACTTGGTTTGATCCCTTGCTTATATTTATCCTGTAGGTCTATTTTTATTTTGAACGCCAAGGATAAATTGGAAGGCCATTATGGTGGCCTGAAGTTATGGGAGGAGCCCGGAGGGTATTTAAGCAGCCCATCTTTGCCGGTCTTTGTCGGTTTCCTGTGCGAGATATCTGATACGTCAGACATCAAGGGCCGACTAGTTCGAGACAAGCGCTGTTTGTGCCGGTTCGTGAGTTCCGTTTTGTTTGTCCGTCTCCGTGTGTTTGTTGCAGTCCCCTGTTCCGTGTTCGTGAGTCGTGTTGTTCCCTTCGTGTTACCGAGTCGCAGGTTTCGTACAACGTGTCTGGTTTGGCTGTCGCAGGTAGGGCTTCGGCTCCCATGTTTTCATTTCATGCACCGTTTTTTATGTCACTAAACTGTGGTATGCGTAGCTCACGAACAACGCACAGCTTGTCTCGAAACCCCAAACATTTCACCCGCACATTTTCGGTCATATACAAACGGAGGTCACTAGGTGTCACGCACGACTCGCAGTCGCTCGCCAAGACACTCCGACCGATGCCGCATCCGGCACTCGGGCGTTACCTCACGCGGTCGGGTCGCGCAGTCTTTGAATCGTTCAAACATTGGCGACTCGTTTGGTGCCGTTCGCACATGCCGAAGCATTTCTTTGGTTAGCCAGTTCGAATCATTTCTGTCATGTCGCATCGTTTCGAGTCATTTCTGTGTCAGCAAATCATGTCGAATCCCTGTTTGCATGTCAGTCTTTCGAGTCATTTCTACCGTGTCAAGTCAGTTCGTATCATTTCTGTCATGTCGCATCATTTCGAGTCATTTCTGTTTGCAAATCATTTCGAATCGCTGTTGGCATGTCGATCATTACGAATCACTTTGACCGTGTCGAGTCATTTCAACCATTCCTAGCATGACAATCAGTTTCATATCATTTCTAAACATGGCAATCATTTCATCATTTCTAAAACATGGCAATCATTTCTAACGTGGCAATCATTTCATATCATTTCTATCATGCCAACATTTCGAGCCATTCGGTCATGCCAATCATTTCAAGTCATTTCGGTTATGCTAAATCATTTCGCATCATTCTAGCATGGCAAGCATTTCATCATTTCACCACATTTCATTTCTGTCACCAGCCGCGCTCCGATTCGAATCGAGTCGCATCCCTGATGCACTGATTAGTCCCGGGGTGCCCCAGACTACGGCCTCATTTCTATACATGCTCCAGAGACTGGCTCACCGTTCGTACGGATGCGGGCCCGAGTCGAGTCTTTGTCATGGTTTCGGTCATTTATTACTTTCGGTTCGAATCCAGTCGCATCCAAGATTCAAGATTCGCACCGGTTCGCCCAGCTGCTCGGCCTCATTTCAGTACATGCTCCAGAGACGGATTCATTAGAAGTTGCCTCGGTCGTTTGATTCCAGTCTTTGTCATGGTTCATTTCTGTCACTTATTACGTTCCGATTTGTACCGGTCTCGTCCGCAGATGCACCGACCGATTCGATCTGGTGCGCCCAGCTGCTTGGCCTCATTTCAGTACATGCGCCAGAGACAGATTCTTTAAGTTGGTTCCGGTTCCAGTCATTGATTCTAGTCTTTGTCATGGCATCATTTCTGTCACTTATTACGTCCGTTTGGATTTGGTCACGTCCACAGATGCACCGACCGATTCGATCCGGGCGCCCAGCTGCTCGGCCTCATTTCGATACATGCGCCAGGGACAGAATCACATCGCAGGTTTTGATCGTTCTTGATTCTTGTCCTTGTCATGGTATATCATTTCTGTGTCACCTTACCACGCTCCGGCATGAATTTAGTCATTCCCCGCACTAATTCGCATCGGCGTGCCCTAGGCCGGCCTCATTTCAGTACATGCTCCAGAGTCCGATCGTGCTCAGTCGCTAGACAAGTGGCATGGCGATCTTGGCTCTGTCATGGGAGTGCAATCATTTCACCTCACGAAGCTGCGCTCCGATTCGAATTCCATGGCCTCTATGAGGTCATAATTCGGCCCAGCGTGCCCCAGGCATTGGGCCTCATTTCACCGTTGTCTCATTTCAGTACGTGCTCCAGAGTCCGGTTCGCAGTCACTCGCATGCGGTACGACCGAGCCTGGCCTCTGTCACGGGAGGCTCACTTCATCAAAGGCAACATGTCATTTCATTCATTTGTGTTGATGTCTGTCATTTCATTCCGCAGCATTTATACCAGTCAACTCCTAAGTCACTGACGGCTGTTGTTATCATCAATATTTGGGTACCGTCGCACAAGACGGCAACGGTACAGACTCTTAAATGAGTGCTTTCTCTCACATTTCTCTCAGGCCAGTCGGATTCAGTAGGTCCACCTGCACCAACTTGATCAGGGCTCCAGTAGGTAATTAAAAAAAAAAAAAAAACGAAGAGGGGGGTACATGGATTCTCAGCTTAGGTACATATATCGTAAGATACACGTACGAAATCATTTTCCTGTCACCTCTTTATAGGCCCAGCCTGCAGACGTGTGACCAGACGACTGAGCAACGGGCTTCTGGCAGCTGGCATGTCATCAGTCGGCAGCGATGACCTCACCGCCACACTGTCTCCGGCGTCAGCCTCCGAGACTGGCAGTGCCCAGTCCCTTAGGGCATGGACGATTCCCAGACTGATCGCCGAGCTGAGGCGTAGAGGGATACCCTTCCCTACCTCGGCCAGGAAGGCGGAGCTGTTCAGGCTCCTCTTCCCCTCACCTGCCATGGCAGGGTCCAGCAGCCAGCAGGCGTCCCTGGAATCAATTTCAGCCGCCGTCGCACAGCTGCATACCCTCGTGTCATCCCTGTCCTCGTCAATCGCTGAGGTTCAGAACAGGGTGACACGCTTGGAGACCAGCCCGGCCGTCACGGCCCCTGACCCTGCTGTGGTTCCAGCCACCGACATGCCAGCCGCAGGTATCGTTGTTGCCACTTCAACTATACATCCCTCCCACCTAGTGCCACCCAATGTGAGGAAGGACATATTAGAGGGTAAAGACATCAACCTGGCCTCACTCATGATCTCGGTCCACGATCTGGCCGAGAACAAGGCCTACACCTGGGGGGACGTCTCGGTGGTCCTGAAGGCGAAGGATCCGAGGCTAAACAGGAAGCTCTCGGTGCCAGAGTTTACTCTCTCCTTCGGCATGTTCAGGGACGTGGTGTGCTCAGCCTCCCCTGGCAGACGGGAGGAACTGGACCTTTACCTCCGCTTAATCGTAGACCTGGGCTACAAATACGGTGGCTCAGCGTTCTACGATTATCATCAGTCTTTCTCAGCCAAAGCCGCTGCCAGGTTCCTTCAGTTCCACCTGACGACTGACTGGAGTGTCGTGGACACGGAGCTATTTTGCCGCCACTTTGCGGGCCTACGGTCTCCTCTATGTGCTATCTGCCAGTCAGCGACCCACACCGCTGTCTGGTGCGCCAACATAGCCTCCGTCCACCCGGCAGCTAGCACGGCCTCTGCCAGCATGGGTCAGGCTCAGCAGGCCCCGACACAAGGGCAGAAGACGGACAAGTTGGGATGTCCAGTACGGATGGTTGGGGGAGCCGCTATTTGCAATAACTTTAACTACGGCTCCTGCAATTTCAGTCAGTGCCGCCTGTTACACATCTGCACCCTATGTCAGAGGACGCACCCCAGGATCCTGTGTGAGGTCAAGCAGAAGAAGCCGTGACTAAGCCGGATCAACGTCCTCTGGCTCGATGTCTACCTGACCTCACACCCCACTCCATCACTCGCTGTCTACCTTATGCGAGGCTTCACTGACGGATTTCATACCGGGCTCATCACCCTGCCCCACACCACCCATGAGTGCAGGAACCTGCGGTCAGCAGCAACGGATGAGCCAGCAATTGATCTTCTTCTCCAGACTGAGCTGGACCGGGACTTCATGATAGGCCCGTTCAGCCAGTCCCCCTTCTCTCTCATCTGGAGGGCAGGGGTAGGTACTTGGCTCTCTAAGGCGGACATATCTGACGCCTTCAAGCTGCTGCCTATACATCCCTCCCTGTGGTGCTGGCACGGCATCAAGTGGAGGGAGCAATATTATTTCGCTATGAAGTTGACCTTCGGGTCTAAAAGTAGCCCTAGGCTGTTCAATAAGTTTGCGGAGACCCTCACGTGGATCCTCCTCCATGAGGCACAGTGCCACGAGGTCATTCATTATTTGGATGACTTCCTACTGATAGAGCCGCCCAGGGCTACCCCAGGGGACCTTGACAAGCTAAGGGTCATTTTCAATAACCTAAACATCCCCATTGCAGAACACAAGGTCGACGGCCCGGCACGCAAGATCACCTTCTTGGGCGTTGACCTTGACACCCAAGTCATGCAGGCCAGCCTTCCCTCGGACAAGTTGGACCGTATCAGGATGGTTCTGCAAGAGTTCACCCGTGCCGGGGGATGTACTCAGAAACAACTTCAGTCCCTCCTCGGGATGTTGAATTTTGCTATGAGGATCATCCCCCAGGGCCGTTCCTTCGTGTCCCGGCTGCTGGTATACCTGTCCCACATCCAGGATCCAGATCAGGTTATCAGACTTGATACGGCAGCGAGAGCAGATCTGGCCATGTGGGAAGACTTCCTCAACAATTGGAACGGTGTGTCCCTGTTCATCCCCGTAGTGTCCTCACTGTCACCACAGGTGGTGACAGATGCGGCGGCCTCAACAGGGTGTGCCGCCATTTTTGGCCATTTGTGGTTCGCAGCCCCCTGGCCTCCACAGGCACTAGCCACACCAGGCTTCACTACCACGTCGGCCCTCTTCGAGCTGTACCCCATCGTAGCAGCCGCCCACCTGTGGGGTCACCGCTGGTCCAGACAGACCGTGGCGTTCACAACTGACAACCTGGCCACAGCCGAGATCATCAGTAAAGGCAGGTCCAAATCCAGACCCGTCATGTCCTTCCTTCGCAGGCTGGTCCAGTTGTCTCTACAACATCAATTCAACATTTACTGTTCATTTGTTCCAGGAAAGCACAACTCAGCAGCGGATGCGCTCTCACGTTTTAACTTTATCTCTTTCTTTGAACAGATGCCTGGAGCCAGCCCCCTCTCAGCCACTATCCCGGATTGGTCACTACTGACCCTGGACTAGCTCCGCATTTACGTTCAGCTACCAACATCATAAATTCCTCACTTGCTCACAACACCCGCAGGGCCTATCAGACGGCCTGGAGGGCATTCAACAAGTTCCTGCCCCAGCACCCCTGTGAACCTTCCAGCGTCAAACAGGTTCTGGCGTTTATCGCTTACTGACACTCACACCTGGCGCTGTCACCCAGCACGATACGCCAGTACGTGGCCGGAGTACAGCACTACTTGTCCCTACAGGACCCCACGAGGCCTTCCGTGTTTTCATGCCACGCAGTACAGGCTCTCCTGCGCGGACTTCAAAAACACCAGCCTGTAGTCAGCCCCAAGCGGCTACCGATTACCGGAGAGATCTTCAGGGACATGTCTGACATCTTGGACAGGTCCCCATTCGGTCTTCTTCTCAGTACTGTCCTACAGGCTGCCATACACATGGCGTTTTATGGGTTCCTTCGGCCCAGCGAGTTTACTTACAACCACCCGGCTGGTCCAGTCTTGCTCAAGAGTAACCTCTTCCGCCACCAGGATCACTACGTCCTTCACCTGACAGTATCTAAAACTCAGCAGCAAGGTACCGGAACGGACATTCACCTGTACAAAACCCACAACAACTGGTGCCCAGTCGCCGTATTGAGCCGGTTGATGGCACTACTGGCCGACCGCCCAGACACCAGCCCACTCTTACCTTTTCCAGTAAGACCTCTCAACTCATCTCAGTTTGTGGAACATGCCCAGGTTCTTCTCGGCAATCTACACTTGGACCCCAGCCAGTACTCCGGACATTCGTTCCGGATCGGGGCGGCCACGACAGCCTCAAGACAGGGTATCCCGGACCATGTTATCAAGAAGCTAGGTCGATGGAAGTCGGCTTGCTTCTCCCGCTACATACCTGACCCACAAGTGGAGATGGCCCAGGCATTTGCCAAACTCACCCAGTGACTTATACCATTAATAAAGTTATTCCCTACCTGAAAGTTTTTGCCCCCTTATTTTGGTGTACCATACGATAGACCAAGGCACGCTTTCAGGTCTATTTCATGTTGGTAAGTTTTGTGTTATACCTGTACGTCATCGTCACTCATATCGGCCATAGGGCTCTAGACCATAAATTGGAAGGCCAGTATGGTGGCCTGAAGTTATGGGAGGAGCCCGGAGGGTATTTAAGCAGCCCAAAGGCTGCCGGTCTTTGTCGGTTTCCTGTGCGAGATACCCACCCTCCCTTCCCCTTTTTAGGGAATTTCTCAAGTATTCTTACTCCAAACAGAATACTCATTTCACATAATTTCATAGCTAATATCATTTCATCATTCCTTATCTAGGGTATGCCCCCTTATTTTGGTGTACCATTCGATAGACCAAGGCACGCTTTCAGGTCTATTTCATGTTGGTAAGTTTTGTGTTATACCTGTACGTCATCGTCACTCATATCGGCCATAGGGCTCTAGACCATAACTTTAATTACTTTGATACAATTCAATATAAGGTTTACACCCCCCCCCCCCCCCCCTTTTTGATTTACTGAGCAAGCAGTGGTGGCCTTCCTGCTTATGTGCGTCCCCATAGTTTTGGCATGCTGCCATGTGAGATATTGTTGTAATTGTCTTGAATACCAATTGTTATTATGATAATTTTTGAACTATATGGTTTCCTTTTTTCTGTGCTTATTTAGAACACTTGCCTAAAGCTCCTGAGGAAGCGCTGAAGCACGCAACATGTAGAGCAACTTCACATCATATCCACTTCCACCTAGCCTATATGAACATGAGTTATCATGTAAATAAAGAAGTTTTTCTACTACCAAGATTAGGTTATGGTGGTTTTAGTGGTATTAGTTATGATTGAACTCCTCTATATGTAAAAATGTTTGTAAATGTTTTTTAAACTTTTGTAATAAAATATTATATTTTTATGAAAACGTGTATATACGTGCCTAAAATGTTCAAATTCTTTTTCCATTTCAAGGCTCACTGTTGCCTTTCTATCATCTCGAACCAGTCTGCACATTCTCCTCTGACATCAACAAGGCATTTTTCGTCCACACAAGTGACGCTTACTGGATATTTTCTCTTTTTTGGACCAGTCTCTGTAAACCCTAGAGATGGTTGTGTATGAAAATCCCAGTAGATCAGCAGTTTTTGAAATACTCAGACCAGCCTGTCTGGCACCTACAACCATGCCACGTTCAAAGTCACCTAATACCTTCTTCCCCATTCTGATGCTCAGTTTGAACTTCAGCAAGTCGTCTTCACCACGTCTAGGTGTCTAAATGCATGCTGCCATGTAATTGGCTGATTAGCAGTTTGTGTTACCAAGCAATTGAACAGGTGTACCTAATAAAGTGGCCAGTGAATGTACATTGGTATGTCTCAACTCTAAATGTTATTTTGCTAGCTTCGTCTGTTAAAGTAAGTTGAAAAACAACAGACTTACTGGCTGGATCACCAGGTGAAACTATAGGAAAGAAAAGCCTAAAAAAGAAAACGAATGCAGCCATCACATCTAAGAATTGGTAAGCTGCATTTTAATAAATGTTTGTTCTTGGGTTGAACACTGCTTTCAGTGTGCATTGATGTTAATGTTTAAAACTGTGAAAAGACTTATAAAACACCTGATGTACATACTGTATAGGTATGAAAACAGACACACTTTTAAATCATAATGTGGTAACCACAGTAAACTGACCTTTTTTTGTTACCATCGTCCAGAGAAGACCCAGGTTTTACGTGCAAAACAATATCAAAACTGACAAATAAACCAATACTTTCAAACTCAGTAATGTGTAATAGTAAATTTGTAAAGAGTAAGATAATGTCAGAGCTGAGCTAAGAGAAAGTGTAGCTGTATTGGCTAAAATGTATTAAGTCAAAGAAGCAGATAAACCAACAAACCTATTCTCAACATACATTGTGGCAGAGAAACGTTGTCAAGAGCTACTGGGTTGCCCTCTGTAGGGATCCTAAACATGATCCTAAACATGACATCAACTCCAGGGTCAGACTTATGCCGCGTACACACGAAGGGACTATCCCGCGGGAATGTCCGCTGGACTCGAGTCCGCCGGACAATCCCCCCGTGTGTGGGCGCCGGCGGACTTTTTGGCGCCAAAAGTCCGGCGGACTAGGTTTTAAGCTTTATTTTAAAATTATCCACTGGACTTGGCAGTCCGGCGGACAATCCCGCCGTTAGTATGCTAGTCCGCCGGACTTTGGAAATTAACGGACTTGCCGCTCATCGGAAAGTCCGTTCATTTAGCACGTGACTTCAGGTAGACGGAGCTAGCGAAGGCAGTAAATGCCGCCGCGCTAGCCCCATCACCTGGCATGGATTTAAAGGGAATCATGCACACACACACATGCATCATGCACACACACAGACATACATGCACACCCACGCGCACACACACAGACATACATGCACACACACATACATGCACATCCCCACACACACATGCATGCAGACACACACACACACATGCACACACATGCACACCCACACACACACATGCATGCACACACACACACATGCACACCCCCACACACACACACATGCATGCACACACACAAACACACACACACACACATATGCATGCACACACATATAAACACACATACAGTAGATAGTCTTATAAAAAAAAAAACATCAGTCCTTTACCTTGGCTCTTCCTGCCGGGTACTGCACTGTAGGGGGAGACAAAGAGCACACACTGTGCTTTCACTAGGCTAATGTGAGCTCTCTCAGCTGCCCCTCCTATCAAAGAGTACAGGGGGCCCTCAACGGCCCCCTGCAGCAAGGGGCCCGGTCGCCATGGTGATCTCGGCGACCCCTATAATTCTGCCACTGATCTTGGATGATTTTGCTTCTGTGAACAAGGCTCTACCTATTAGTGGGCAGTGTCCTCACGCTTAATGGATACACCAGGTTTTTTTTTTTATTGCTCCTACACTGTGCGACTCAGCATTTCCTGACAAAGTGGCTGTGGAGCATGGTTTTCCTGGCTTACCAACCACTTTGACAGGTTAATCTGCCTTCTGCCTCCCTGTGGTTTGAATTCACTTATACCATGCATCAACATACACCAAAATCAATAATAAAGCTCTTACCCTCTGTACTCCATCAGGGACTTCATATTTAATTTTTATCCAAGTGTGTTCTTTACATCCTGTTAGGGGTAGAGTCATGCTACTATAGGTCATAGTAGCATTTAATGCATTTCTGATACTGCATACTTTTTTGTCAGAGCACAGACGGCAAAAGTCCTTGAATTCTGAATGGCAGTTATCACATATATAGTGGCCACAAGCTAGTGTACTTGCTTTGTCATCTCTCTTGCAGTGGTCACAAACTCTATCAGCTGGCTCAGACTCTTGTCCTACTGCAGGTCTCCTCAGCTCAGATAGATTACTAGAAGAATGGATTTTTTTTGCTAAAGATGAATCACAGACATCTGCCTGGTAATTATCGAGGTCAAAACTCTTTGAATTAGGTCCCTCCGGATCCTTTAAAACAATATCTGGATTTAGGAAATCTGGAGTTTCCTGAAACTGAAGAGGTTTCTGTATATTTTCATTTTGTAATGCTGGAAAGAAATTTCTGAAAGAGGCTTTATCTTCAATAAAGCTTTCATTTTTTCTATCAACTAGAGATTTTTTCTGATCCTCTGTAGGTGTCATAAATTCACTTTTATTAAATTTAGTGGTAAAATCTTCTGGACCTTTCAAGTAATTTCTTTCTAAATACTTCACAGAATAATCTGGCTCATTCTCTTGCTCCTTTATAATGGTCGTTAAAGTTGAGTGAACATTATTTACCAAAGATAAGTTGTCAAGGTGTTTACTTTTAACCAAAAAGCGAGCACGTTGTTCAAAAACGTTTTTTTCTGTTACTTTAGGATATATAAGAAGCAGTGCATCTTTCTCCACTTTTAAACTCAGCTTGTCAGAGCAATTGTGGAATACATTGCACCACTCTTTGATTTTTGCATCATCTGGACCTTTAACTCCAAGATTGGAGTACTGAAAGTAAGTTTTTGTATAATTCTGATGTTTTTCCTTGTACAGTGATTGCATGCCATCCTTTGCAGACCCCAACTTCATTTTGTTAGATGCATTTAATTTTAACACAGTGAATTCACCGAGTTTCTCCTCTGTCAATGTGACTTCAGCACACCAAGTGTCAATGTCTGATTTGTGAAACTCTTTCATATAAAGCCAAACCCAATCTTCCATAAGTATTTCATCTTTTATTTCTGATGTTCCTTCTTTGGCATTGGAAAAGCTACTAGATCTTCTAAGTTTGACTTTTGGTGGATTAAACTCTATGGACTGAGGGAGAACATCTATCAAGCTAGAGTAGGGATACTCACTTGATGCTTTAGTGATTCGGACAGGTTGAAGTTTTCCTACACTTTGTGTAGTGGATTTGGCCTGCCTTATGTCTACTCTACCAGTTTGTAGTGCAGGAAGAACATCCATTTTTTTGATCTGTGCTAAACCTTTGCTACTGGATTTCTCACTGATTTGTGAAAGGCTGCAGTCTTCCACTTTATTAATATAAGATGATGTGGTATAATCACTTGTCCCCAGTGTCTTGTTACTACCTGCAGAACGCTCAAGATCAATGTGCTGTTTGTTGTTACTACTGGATGATGTTAAGTATTTCTCATCTAGATGGCTCTTCAAGTATGCATTGCTGCCTGTGGATGGATTAAACATGGTAGAAATTCTGCTTCCCCCTTTAATTTCATAACTGTCATAACTGTTAAATGGAAGTGGCATGAAATCTCTTTTTGCTACTGTAGAGCTCAACTGGCCTCCTGTAGCTTGCATATCATATGACTGTAGAAAGCTAGATGGATTATAAAGCTTCCCATGTACATCGCAGATGTGTTGTTTGCCTAGAGCCACGTCACCACTGTTTCCAATAAGGAAGATATATTGATCATCTTCATGGCAAAGGAGTAAAGGAAATAGGGTTTTGAGTTCTTCCAACAATAGCCTGTGAGTATCCTTATCGCCAATCCAGTCTCTCTTGTCGATTTGTTCTTTCCGAAGAATTAATTCAAACCCCTGGTAAAGCTCCATAAGATTGATCTTTGCATCTCTCAAATGTTTCATACAATCCTTATCTCCATGTGGGGTCTGTAGATAAATTGTTGTGATTTCATCAGAACTCTCCTCAACTGCTTGAATATTGTACTTGTTTAAT
Source organism: Lithobates sylvaticus (assembly GCA_028564925.1). NCBI lineage: Eukaryota > Metazoa > Chordata > Amphibia > Anura > Ranidae > Lithobates > Lithobates sylvaticus. The sequence continues at coordinate 92,160,320 of CM053037.1, forward strand.
AATTCTTTGTACCGAAAACTGTAAAATTGCTTTATATACCTGAAAATATCAGAGTCCCAAACAAATGGTTCCTGTAGTTGTTCAGTGGTTTCACCTCTTGCCAAATAATGTACTGGTTCAGCACTGACATATGGTCTTGAAGATGTATGATCTCTGACTTGTGAGACCACTGGCACATTTAAATTTTTTCTAATTGTAGGCTGGTTAGTCTCTGCTTCCCTGTGTGTATTTGATGAATTTTCCTTTGCGCTTCCATGGTCAAATTCAATGCGTTTAATAAGCTCTTGGCTCAGTGTCTGAATGTTTGTGTATGATCCACTTATCTCACAGATGCCTGACTTTTCATTAAAATCAAACTTGACTTCTTTGTAAGTCTCTCTCAAACCCTTCAGAACGTTTTTCAGTTTTTCAGGAAGTATTTTGTAGTTCACAGATAAAGAAGATTTCTTGAATACCTGCAACAAAGTAAGCAACATTTAACCACTTCAACACCAGGCACTTACACTCCCTTCCTGCCCAAGCCAATTTTTAGCTTTTAGCGCTGTCGCACTTTGAATAACAATTGCGCAGTCATGCTACACTGTACCCAAACAAATTTTTTTTATCATTTTGTTCCCACAAATAGAGCTTTCTTTTGGTGGTATTTGATCACCGCTGGGGTTTTTATTTCTTGCGCAACAAATAAAAAAATATTGATAATTTTGAAAAAAAAAAAAATTTCTTTGCTTCCGTTATAAAATTTTGTAAATAAGTAAGTTCTCTCCTTCAATGATGGGAACTGATGAGGCTGCACTGACGGGCACTGATAAGGTGGCACCAATGAGGTGGCACTAATGATGGACACTGACAGGTGGCACTGATGGACACGGCTGATCGCGTGGTAAAGAGCCTCCGACAGCTCTTTACCGAGATTGGTGTAGCGGTGTGTCAAACTGACACGCCGCACCACCGATCGCCGCGATGCGCGCCCCCACGGGCACGCGCTGCCAGTTATCCTGCTGGACGTCATATGACGCCCAGTCAGGATAACTGAACCACCGCCCGGCCCCCATTCTGCTATAGGCGGAAAGTGGTTAAACATAGTCCACACCCAAATCCAAGCACTATATAATTTACCTGGACAGGTATAGTATGGTCAAGCATGCCATCCTAAAGTGGTTGTAACCCTAAAAAAACATGCTCCTGTCCTTTTAAGGCATGAGATATAGCACAGTGCTTTTGTCATGTCAATTGTCTTTCTATGTTGTACAATATATGGTTGATCCTGCCTGTTCCTGTCTTCCCCTGTAAATTGACCACGTATATCATGGCTGCTGATCTCTGATAGCGTGGTCAGTTTACGTGCCTTCATCATCCCGCTATCTCTTTAGCGTCTCTGCATCTCCCCCCTCCTCCTTCCTCTCTCCCTGTCTCTTCTGTAGTCTGTGTGAGAGCCAATCTCCTCCCCGCCCCCCGCTCCTTCCTCCCCTTTGATAACCAGTTCCCACCCAGGCCAATTCTGTAATTTCTCTCCTACATGTAAAAATATTTTTTTTGCTAGAAAATTACTTAGAACCCCCAAACATTTTATATATATATATATATATTTATGGTTGAAGCCCTATGGCCGACACGTATCTGAAGGGAAATAACTTAACCAATAAGATCTATAACATGAAAAGGGAGACCTGAAGTGTGCCTTGGTCTATGGCCGGTACGCCAGAAATAAGGGGGCATACCCTGATTAGAAATGAGTATTTGATGGGGGTGATGTTGTGAGAAATGCCCTTAAAAGGGGGAATGGGAGGGTGGGTATCGCGCACCGGAACCGACGAAGACCACAGGTGAGTGGGCCGGTTAAATACCCTCCCGGGCTCCTCCCATAAATTCAGGCCACCATGTTGGCCTTCCACTTATGGTTGAAGCCCTATGGCCGACACGTATCTGAAGGGAAATAACTTAACCAATAAGATCTATAACATGAAAAGGGAGACCTGAAGTGTGCCTTGGTCTATGGCCGGTACGCCAGAAATAAGGGGGCAAAAACTGAGGTAGGGTTTGAAGATATTTATTGCCTTTTAGTATTGACTACTGCGTGAGCTGGGCGAAGGCCCGTGACATTTCCGCCTGTGGGTCGTGTATATACCGGGTGAAGCAGGCTGACTTCCATCTGCCGAGTCTCTGGATGATGTGGCCTGGGACCCCCTGCTGTGAGGCGGCTGAGGCGGCCCCGATCCGAAAAGAGTGACCGGAGTACTCGCTGGGGTTGAGGCGTAGGTTGAGAGGAGAATTCTTACGTGTGTCATGAACTGACAGGTGCTCAAGGGTTTGACTGGAAAAGGCAGAAGGGGATCGGTGTCCCTTTGTTCTGGCAGGAGTGAGAGCAGGCGGTTGAGAACCGTTACTGGGCACCAGGCATTGCCGGTTCTGTATAGATGGATGTCCACCCCGTGGCCAGCTTGCTGAGTCTTGGAGACGTTGAGGTGGAGCACGAAGTGGTCTTGATGGCGAACTAGGTGGCGTCTGCACAGGGTTTGGCTGGTCGAGCTGTTACGGGTGAATTCGCTGGGACGTAAGAACCCATAGTAGGCCAGGTAGATGGCGGCTTGTATGACCTGGCTGAGGAGGACACCAAAGGGGGAACCAGCGAGTATGGCGGACATCTCGCGGAAGATGGCGCCAGTGATGGGGCGACGTCTGGTTCTGTTTGCTGGTTGCTGCTTCTGGACGCCGCGTAAGACGGCTCGGACGGCGTGGGACGAGAAGACAGACGGTCTAGTAGGATCTTGAAGGGCCAAAAAGTGCTGTATGCCGGCCAGGTATAATTGAAAGTATCTGCGGGGGCCAAGGGCCAGCGAACCAATGGAGGCCGAATATGGCTGCAAAGTCCGTGGAGGCCGCGGCATCTGTCACCACCTGTGGTGAGAAGGGTGAGACGGCCGGGATAAACATGGATATCCCGTTCCACGAGGAAAGGAACTCTTCCCACATCGCTAGGTCTGCTATGGCCGTGGCGTCCAGTTTGAGGATCTGATCGGGGTCTTGTGCCTGTGACAGGTGGACTAAGAGTCGTGAAATGAAGGAACGACCTTGAGGGACGATCCGCATGGCAAAATTGAGCATGCCAAGTAGTGACTGGAGCTGTCGTCTCGTGCACCCTCTCGTGCGGGTGAAGTCCTGAAGAACTGCCCTGATGCGGGTCAGCTTGTCGAGGGGTAGGCTGGCCTGCATGGAGCATGTGTCCAAGACAACTCCGAGGAAGGTGATGGAGTGTGCGGGTCCGTCGACCTTGTGCTCGGCTATGGGGACATTGATATTCTGGAAGACGACTCTTAATTTGTCGAGGTCTACTGGTGAAACGTTAGGCTGCTCTATCAGTAGGAAGTCATCTAGGTAGTGGATGACTTCTGTGCATTGGGCCTTGTGTAGGAGAATCCAGGTGAGGGATTGAGCGAACGTGTCGAAGAGCCAGGGGCTACTTTTGGAGCCGAACGTGAGCTTGGTGGCGAAGTAGTACCTGTCTCTCCACCTGATACCGTGCCAACACCAAAGAGACGGGTGAATCGGCAGAAGTTTGAAGGCGTCCGATATGTCGGCTTTGGATAGCCAGGCCCCTGTGCCTGCTTTGAGGATGGCCTGGATCGCCAAGTCGACGGAGGCGTATTTTAAGGAGAACTCCTCGGAGGGAATTAGGGAGTTGAGGCTGGGGACGTGGCAAGAATGAGGCGCAGACAGGTCGTACACCAAGCGAACTTTATTTGAGAATTTGCCTTTGACAAGCCCAATAGGGCTGACTCTCCAGGTGTTGAAGGGGGGTTGTGTGAAAGGACCAATGACGAAACCTCGCTCCAGCTCGGCTAGGAGTAGTTGGTCTATGGCCTGCTCGTCGGTGGCCGCTGATCTGAGATTCCTACACTCGTAAGTAGTGTGGGGCAGGGAGACAAGGCCGGTATGGAAGCCCGCCGTGAATCCTTGTATGAGGAACGTGGCTAGTGAGGGGATGGGGTGTGAGTCCAGATAGACTCCTAACCATAGGGTGTTTATGCGGCTCAGTCACAGATTTTTCGGTTTGAGCTCGCATAGATTTTTCGGGTGCGCCCTGTGGCATACGACGCACACGTGGAGCAACCTGCATTGGCTGAAGTTACACGAGCCGTAGTTGTAATTATTGCAGATGGCCGCTCCTCCCATGGTCCGGACGGGGCGTCCGAGTTTGTCGAGCTGGGGTTTCTGTGTCGGTGCTGGCGGGTTTTGTGCTGGAGCCGAGGTCGAGGGAAACTCGACCGAGTGGCGGAGTGTTGCACTGGAGCACCAGGCGGCGGTGTGCGTGGAGGATTGGCAGACTGCGCACAATGGTGAGCGCAGACCGGCGAAATGGCGACAGAATAATTCTGTGTCCATTAGGCTCCAATCTGTGGGTGACTGGAATTGCGCCATCCTGGCGGCTGCTTTTGCGGAAAAGGAGCGGTGGTAGTCATAAAATGAGAACCCGCCGTATTTGTAGCCCAAATCTACCACGGTGTGGAGATATGAATCCAGCTCTTCCCTTCTGCCGGGGGAAGCTGAGCATATGATGTCTCTAAGCATCCCAAATGACAACGCAAATTCTGGGACGGACAATTTGCGGTTGAGTCTGGGGTCTTTAGCTTTGAGGACCACCGAGACATCTCCCCAGGTATAGGCCTTGTTTTCGGCTAGGTCGTGGACTGAAATGAGAAGGGAGGCGAGGTTGACGTCCTTGCCATCCAGTATGTCCTTCTTAAATGCTGGCTGGAACCAGGTGTGCTGGGCAGACCAGGGGACATGTCCCTGCGGTACCTGTGGCGACTGTTGTAGGTGGCTGTATCGCGGCGGGGACGGCCGGGGCCGGGTGAGATTCGAGGAGAGTCACTCTGGCTTGGACGTCCGTGACTGTGTTTCTCCAAGGACGACACCATGGTGTGGAGTTGTGTTATGGCCGCAGATATAGACTGGAGGGAGGCTTGCTGAGTGCTGGGCCCTGCCATGGCAGGAGGAGGAAACAAGAGCCTGAAGAGCTCCGCCTTCCTGGCCGTGGCGGGGAACGGCACGCCCCTGCGTCTAAGTTCTGCCGTCAGTCTGGGGATGGTCCATCCCCTGAGGGACTGGATGCTGTCACTCATGGACACTGGGGAACGTGACAAGGGGGCGGTGAGATCCTCGCTGCCCGCTTGCGACATGGTCCTCGGATGGGCTGTGCCCTGAGGCGATGTCTTGAGGCGTCTGAGGTCGTAAGAAGGTCGACCGGAGCTGTTTAAGGGGATGAGATAAGCCAAGACTGTTTCTTTCCTTGTGTAAACATACGTACCCAACTGCTGTGCTCTGGAAAGGACAAGTGTGTGTACGTACGTGGACGTGCGTACACGGTAAGTTTTTATATTTTACCTGGAGAAACACCGTCCAACCTGTGCAGGGTGGACCTACTGAACTTGGACTGACCTAGGGAAGGAAAAATAAAGAGAACTGTGCATATACACTACTTATTTTTTTTTTTTTTTTTTTTTTTTTTTTTTTTTTTTTTTGAGTGAAATGAGAAACGTTTGTGCCATGTCGTGGGCGCAAGGTGTCGTTTTATGAGTGTGACTGCTGATTGCCGAGAATTTTGGAATGAAATGAGGCCAACTCGACTGGGGTACGTTGAGGCGAACTGATGCATGGTAGATGCCATCGGATTCGGATCAGGACGTTTTTGTGTGACAGCGAACTGATCGGCATGACAGAAGTATGAAACGGTCGAGCCGCGATGGCGACTGTAGACGAACCAGACTTCTGGAGCATGTACTGAAATGAGGCCAACGGATGTTCAGGGCGCATCGGTCCGAACCGGTGCGCAGCGCGACTGGGTTCGAAGCGAGGTGCGGCCTGGCGGTGAGAGAAATGAGGGGAACCATTCCCTGAGGTGCTGAACGGTCGGTCGGGTCTCACGACCGACGACGAGCAGACTCAGGGGTGGTTACTGAAATGGGGCCGACAAACCTGGGGTACGTTGGAGGCGAAGACCGATCCGCAAAGGTGCGACCGGTTTCGAATCAAAACGTGACTCGTGAGGTGAAATGTTTTCCTCGTGACAGAGGCGCCGAGCGGTGAGCCTAAAAACTTTTCGACTGACAGCGACCGTACTTCTGGAGCACGGAATGAAATGGGGCCTGGGAGCACCTTGGGGCGTGCCGGTACGAATCGAGGCACCGGGGTGCGCCTAGACTTGAATCGGAACGTAATACGTGACAGTGAAATGATGCCATGACAGAGGTGTTTTTTCGACCGGTGAGTCGAGAAATTGCGGCTAACGGCCGCTCCCTGGGTCATGTATTGAAATGGGGTTCCACTGCTGGGACATGCCGGGACGAATCGGATGTGGCTAGATTCGAACGGCGTGTCGGTGCAGGACCGTGAAATGGTGAAATGACTGAAATGTTTTTGAAATGGCTGAAATGTGACCGTATGGCATGATACTGCGACTGATTCCGAATCAGGTGATGCGTAAGCGACCGGCTACTGTATGCAGATAGCGGTACGGATGCAACGTACGGGTACTAATGGAATGACTTGTGCGTATGTGAACAGCGAGATTCGTGACAAGGTAAGTAACGTTCATAAGTGAAATGGTGGTCAAACGAGACCCCTACCTGCGGCAGCCGAGCCAGATACAGTGTACAAAACCTTCGAACGAGAGCAATCCACGAGACGTCTGGCACTCACGAACGCTAGCGAAATCGAGTAGTCGGCTTAGTGACGTAGTATATCGCGCACCGGAACCGACGAAGACCACAGGTGAGTGGGCCGGTTAAATACCCTCCCGGGCTCCTCCCATAAATTCAGGCCACCATGTTGGCCTTCCACATATATATATATATATATATATATATATTTATATTTATTTTTTTGCAGAGGCCCTAGAGAATAAAAAGGTGGGTGTTGCAAATGTTTAATTTCACATTGTATTTGTGCAGCGGTTTTTCAAACGCAACATTTTGGGGATTTTTTTGGGGAAAAATTCACTTTCATGATTTTTTTTTTTTTTGCACAGAAACACTATGTAATACCCATTTTTTGTTTAAATATATAAGATGATGTTACACTGGGTAAATGGATACCAAACATTGAAACGTTAAAATTGCGTACACCCGTGGAGCGACGCCAAACTACGGCACCTAAAAATCTCTATTAGTGGCGTTTTAAAAGGCTTTACAGTTTACCAGTTTAGAATTACACAGGGAGGTCTGGTGCTAGAATTATTGCTCTTGCTCTGTATCGTGGCGATACCTCACGTGTGGTGTGATCAACGTTTATATATGCGTGCATGACTTACGTATACATTCGAGTTTACACATAAGCACCGGGGGAGGGGGCGCGTTAGATTTTTTCTATTCAAAACATTTTTTTTACACTCTTTTTGATCAAATTTATTGCTTGGCGAACATCGGCGGTTGCCCATGCTCGGTGGCACATGCAGGGTGTGATAGATTCTAGCGCCCACTGTCCTCACTGTCCCTCATCAGCCCAGGAACGCACAACCTCTGCTCCTACTGTGGTGGTTCCACCTTATGAAACAAGGGTGCCAACTCCTGAATGTTTTTCCTGTGACCAAAAGAAGTTTAGAGCGCTCAAGAATGCCTGCCTGTTTTATTTGGCTCTTCAGCCAAGGACTTCTTCTATAGAGACTGGGTAAGTGGGGTTCATTATCTCTCTATTGTCCGATGAACTTCAGGCTTGGGTCCACAACTTGCTGGAAAATTAGAGCCCTGTTCTTAACTCGGTTAATCCATTCTTTGAATCCATGGCACAACTTTATGATGACCCGCAATGTATGGCCACCGCTAAAGCTGCCCTGCATACCTTACAGAAGGACGGCGCCCAGTGGAAGACTGTACAGAGGACTTTTGCAAGTGGTCTGCAGATGTGGGGTGGAACAAGGCGGCTCTTAGATACCAATACTGGCTGGGTCTGTTTGAAGTCCTCTAGGATGACCTGGCTCGAGTAGAGACCCCCTTTTCACTAGAAGGTCTCATTCAGCTGGCTATTCAACTCAACAGATGCTTGTGGGAGCAGAGGTCAGAATGGTCCAAAGATATCAGGCCTACCTAGAGGTGGCCCAAAGTTACACCTGCTCCTAAATCTGTGTCTGGACCCTCTACCACAGCTGCTTCCAAAGGAGAACCCATGCAGATTGGCCTGGTTCCCTCTGCCTTAACCCCTGATAAGAGACTACGCCGCCGGAAAGCCAATCTTTGTCTTTATTGTGGAGGAGCTGGACATTTTCTGCACAACTGTCCTGTGAGACCCAATAAGTCTTCCCCATGTAGATCTTCTTCATCTCATCTTATTCTCCCTGTCTTGTTGCAGGTGGCGGAAGGGGAGGTCAGGCTTCTAGCAATAATTGATTTTGGTGCATGCAGCTGCTTTCTGGACTCTGGCAAAAAAACTTTGTATACCTTTGTATACCTCTCCACACCAAAATACAGAGACTGGAGGTACATTTATCTGATGATTGCATGCCCAGATCAGGACCCGTCAAACAAGAGACTACACTTATTTTCACTTTGACAGACTCCGGCCACCAGGAATCTGTTTCGATGTTTTGTGCTCACGATTGATCCCTGTCATCCTAGGAGTTCCGTGGCTAACCCACAAATTGACTGGGCCAAAAGAAGGGTCTCTTTTACATCCACTTACTGCCTGTAGCACTGCTTTGCCCCTGAATCCAGAGACTTTACAATTTACCTGACTGTCCAGCCAGTACCCAGACTTTCCGCCAGCTTACCACAAGTTTCTGGACAAAAAGAAGGCGATATCCTTCCACCTCACCAGCCATATGACTGCCCAATTAAGTTGCTCCTTGGTGCTAAAATTCCTTTCGGTCACATAATCCCTCTATCCGAAATTGAGCTTGAAGCACTACGACAATATGTCAGTGAGAACTTAAAAAAGGGATTTATCCATCCATCTTCTTCTCCTGTTGGTGCTGAAATATTCTTAGTTGAGAAGAAAGACCACACACTGAGACCATGTGTGGACTACAGGGAGCTTAACAAAATCACCATAAAGAATCGTCATCCACTCCCTCTCATCCCCAAACTCTTCCAAAAACTTCTAACTTTACAAAATTGGATCTGCGAGGCGCCCTATAAACTCATTCACATCCGTGTGGGGGATGAGTGGAAAACAGCTTTCCAAACTTGATTCGGACACTTTAAATACCTTGTTATGCCGTTCTGACTTTGCAATGCTCTGGACACTTTCCAGCACTTTGTGAACAATATTTTTCGAGAATATATGGATAACTTTGTGATCGTCTACCTATGTGACATCCCCATGTTCCCTGCCACTTTTGAACACCATAGAATACATGTGAAGAAAGTTCTGCTTACTCTTACTCTATATGCTAAGGTGGAAAAATGCGACTTTGAAAAGACTTCTATTCAGTTCTTGAGCCTTATCACATCCACAGACAAGACTGCAATGGACCCACAAAAGGTGAAAGCTATCCATGAATGGCCAGCCCCCTCCGATAAGAAAGGCATCCAGAGGTTTGTGGGCTTCGCCAACTCCTATCTGAGATTCGTGAAGGGTTTTTCCACCATCATTACTCCAGTTACCCAATTGAATCGCCAGCATGCCCAATTCCAATGGACACGGGAAGCCCAGGTAGTCTTTGATAAATTAAAGACTTTGTTCATTTCTGCCCCAGTGCTTTAATATCCAGATCCTGCCTTGCCTTGCGTTCTGGAGGTCGATGCCTCGGAATTGGAAATGGGGACAGCCTTATCTGAGCGCCAGGGGCCCAAGGCTTTACTTTATCCGGTGACCTTCTTCTCACAAAACTGAGCCAGCCGGAAAGAAATTACAGAATAAGTGATCGGGAGCTGTTGGGCACAAAGTCTGCTTTAGAAGAATGGAGACACCTGCTGGAGGGTGCCGCTCATCCCATTATGATATTTACGGACCACAAGAACCTAAAGTATCTCAGAACTGCCAAAGATTTAAGACTTCGGCAAGCTTGGTGGGCTTTGTTCTTTTCCTTTGACTTTCATATCACTTACTGTCCAGAATGGGACGGCGGACGCTCTTTCCCAAATGTTTCCAGAGACCCCTGAAATTGCAGCACCCAGTACTATTCTGTCCACACAGAACTTTATTAATTCAGCCAGATCTGAGGGCATCTGTAACGAAACATCCCACACTCCACTTGAGTGCTTTCGTCATATACTACTTCCTCCCGGTCTGAATATAGATATCAGATATTCCAACCGCTCACAAGCACAAAACAAGACGATACTTGTTTAGTTGCTGAACATGGACTGTTTATTAGAACCAAAATACAAGTCTTATATACAGTAGAAGAGGAGGTTCCCCCTCCTGCTCATATTACTCTAACAATACACCTGTGACCAGAAACCTAATTAACATGAGCTAAATAACTAATCCCTTATAGCAACCAATGTGACTCCGTGCCCTCCTGAGCATTGTTGTGATTAATCAAGATTTCACCACAGGTCAGACTTGTTGTCACCGAGCTTTACACAGTAGATTATACATTATCATAAGTATAAACACAGGACACCTTCACACAATAGCAGGAGCTCCAGCAGGAGTCGGACTGTCTCCTACATTGTACAGAGGACAATGTGATCAGCTCTCTCAACTAACATGTTGAGTTCAGAATCAAACAAACCAAGAATAGTCTTTTCATATATCCTGGGAGATATTGTGAATAAATATTACTGTCCCATTTTAAGTAATCCAAGATATATTTTCTCAGTCACCCTGTGCCAGGATGGCACAGGGTGACTTAGACATAAGAGGTGCATGGGAAGCTGAAACATGGGTTTCCCAACCTTTCCAAGGGATTCTTGGTTCCATGGGCCCTCCCGTCACAGCATCAATCATACAAGCTTCCGACCAGTGTGGCGAACCGGAGGCATCTTCCTTAAGGTGTCTTTAGGGGTTTCTTTGGCATCAGGACAAGATCTTTGTTCCGCAGCAAACTAGACTTCAAGTTCTGAAGACTTTTCATGATCATCAACTTGCTGGGCACTTTGGGGTTCAGAAAACTATGGAACTTATTCAGCAATTTTTCTGTTGGCCTATACTGCAAAAACTATGTAAGCTCCTATATAACTTGTCAGCATAACAATTTTAGGACTAGTGGTTTGTTGAGACCACTGCCAGTTCTGGAACAATCGTGGTAATGATATCCATGGATTGTATAGTGGATTTGCCCCCCTCAGAAAGATTTACTACTATATTGGTGGTAGTGGACCGTCTCTCCAAAATGGCACATTTCTTGCCTATGATATGCACTCCTGCTTTGGATACAGAAAATATATTTGTGAAAGAAATAGTCAGGTTGCATAGATTACCGAACAATATAGTTTCTGACAGATGGGTGCAGTTCATCTCTAGATTTTGGAGAACTCTTTGCAGGGGATCTTGGAGATCGCTTACCATCCACAGAGCATTGGCCAGACGGAAAGAACTAACCAAACTTTGTAATACCTTACTTCCTTGTGCTGAATTTGCATTTAAACAACTCCACCAACCAGTACCCTTTCTGGCAAACTATGGGTTCTATCCCTCTTTCTTTTCAAACACCATTCTAGAAGCATCAGTTCTGGCAGTCTAAGACAGAGTAAACTTTAGTCAAACAAATTACTAGGCACTTCAGGAGGCTATGCAGAAGCTCAAGAGGACTACAGGAAGCACTATGACAACAGGAAGAGGGGAAATCCTGTTCTTAAAGCTGGGGACAAGGTGTGGCTCTCTTCAGCAAATTTTTAGCTTTCTTCCCGGAAGTTGGTGCCAAAATGTATTGGTCCATTTGAAATCAAGAGGGATGTTAACACGGTGGCATTTGAACTTGAACTGCCAAATTCATAAAAGAGTAATCCGGTATTCCATATTTCTCTGCTCAAGCCAGCTGTACCCAGTCTATTTCCCAGAAGAGAAGAGCTGCCTCCATCTCCAGTCTTGGTAGGGGGCGAAACAGAATTTGAAGCTTTTCTGGATTGCCAGAAAAGAGGTAGATAAATTCAATATCTCATTAAGTGGAAAGGGTCTTCTTCGGAAGAGAATTCCGGGGAACCTGAAAGCAATGTGCATGCCCCCAGGCTCTTGCAAAGGTTCTTTAACAGATATCTAGAAAAATTGGCCCGTTTAGGCATCCGGAGGCTGCCCCTGGGGGGGGGGTGGGGGGGGGCACTGTCAGGGAAATAGCCAGAGGAGAACTGGCAATTTTGCCAATACTCGGTATTGCTGCATTTTGCTTGCTCCCGTGTACATTGGTGCACACACGGCATATTGGTGCACGCATGTGCATGGCGGTGCAGATCCATGTGTGCGCGTGCGAAAGATTCTGGCACCCACTGCCCTTTAAAAGGACAGCTGCTCTGCTCACTAGTTACTGGATGATTGTCTGATATATTCCCTGTTACAAACCCAGCTTGCCTTTGAACTGTCTTGTCTCTATCTCTGGCTCTGACCCCTAGCTTGTACTACTGAATCCACTGCTGCCTGATTACCTGTATTTGAACCCGGCTTGTCCCTGATCATGCTAACTGCCCCTGCTCCTAACTGATCACCCGTGCATGACCACTGGCCTGGCTCCTGATCCTGCTTCCTGTCTTGACCTGCTGCCAAGTACGCCTGGAATTTCTGAGGGACACCGGTCCTGCAGTCTATCCTGCTTGTTCCTTCTATTATCTGGTGATCATCTCCTCGGCTCTTCAGACGACAACAGCTGGCAACCTCTGCTTCTTTGGGCATCACATATTAACAGGTTATCACCTTAAGGGTTGCTCTGCTCTCAGCCGCAAGGGGAGCCCTCTTAGCACTCTGGCCTCCAACCAGTTACATGACTTATGATTGATTGACCGAACTTTCCCGATTGACCAACCGATCCTTCCTGCGATCGACCAATCCGTCCTTTGACCAATCTTTCCATTGATCGATCCACCGATCCTTCCTGCTATGGACCTAGAGATACTTCATGCAATCGACTGATCGATCCTTCCTTATGTTGATCCTTCTTGCGATTGACAGACCGATTATTCCTTACTTTGATCCTTCCTCCGATTGACAGACCGATCCTTCCTTTCTTTGATCCTTCCTGCGATTGACAGATTAATTCTCCCTGTGGACGACTGAGCAATCCTTCCTGCAATTGACCAACCAGTCCTTCCTTTGACCAATTCTTCATTGGATCGTTTGAGCCTTCCTTGTTTCAACTGATTCTTCCTTTCCTATATTTGATCCTTCCTTCCTTCATTATTGTTGTGCTAATATTTTTTTGCAATGTTATTTATCCTTTTCCATATAGTATAATACTAAGTTGATCCTGTCTTTTTCTGTCAATAAACTGACTTTTCATCATCCTGCAACATCTGTATTTCTCACTCCCCATCCCTTTCTGCAATTTCCATGGTCTGTGTGAAGCCCCTCCTCTCCCTGGCCCTGCCCTCCACTCCTGAAACTGAAGCTAAACCAGCAGAGGGATGTGAGCCCCTCCCACTGGATTCTCTCTGCCAGGGAGTAAGAAACCGGAAAACCATGTGACTGCACAGAAGCACTGCTGGGAAAAGGTATTTAGAGATTATAGTGCTAAAAAAAAAAAACACTGCCATTACTATTCCCATAAGAGAACCGTTCATGGGAGTTTATTGTGGAGATTTTACAACCACTTAAATGACAAAGACAGAGGACAAATTTTAAGCTGATAGTGAAGTGGGAATGTATAGATCACAAAGGAAGAAGAGTCAGAATGGTGGTTGAACATGGATGGGAGTGGGGCAGAAGAAGTAGAACAGTAACTAGCTGTGAACCAGAGGGGCAGTAAATGGAGGGGCAAGAGTGACATCTAATCATTGAACTCTAAGAGATGCAAAGCATGAGGTAACCTGGAAGGAATGAGACAGAAGGCCAAGTATGAGCAAATCACGAGCTGGGGAGAATAAAGCTTAATTTACACGGCTGTAAAAATTTGCATATACAAGTGTATAAACAGCTGTATTGTTTTCAAAGGAGCATGTAAGGGTATGGTTCATGTTGCAGTAGGCGGATGACACCTCCTCCATATGTTTCCCATTAACTCATTGGGTGCCAATTGTGGGTCACATAGGAGGCCTACCTCGGGGTGGGTTTTTCTGGGCAAGGAGAGGTGATGACCAAGGTCACTCAATCTAGCACAGGGCTTACCTTGCCCAAAGGCGTGCTCACCATTGCCCGGGACCAGGCAAGGGTCCCGGTCATGTGAAAGTCAAACATTAAAGTGGTCTCCCAACTCAGAGATGGGCTACTTGTGTGTAGTCTTGTATGCAGAGCTCTTTCAAAGATACTGTTCCTTGTCTACACTTGAACAGCCGTATTTGTCACATTAGGAGGGATACACAGAGCCTATGCCCACTTCACCAGTCATCGCACCTCTGCCACCTCACTCCCAGTAACAGAAAGGGGTTCTGCCGAGTACATAGCCTGGATCTCATTGTGTGCTTCAACTCTTTTCATTCCATACCAAGTGACCAGGTATTAGGTCTCTGTTAGGCTAGTGTGCTCCCAGAGACCGATGGAGACAGATAGCTTGGGAGGGAGCCAAATGCTGATCCCCCTTGCTACCGGAGCACCTGTCACTTATTCAAGTACCATGCCAACGCCGTGCTGCTGTTCTTCCTTATGGTTACTCATAGCAACTTGCTTTAGCAATGTTTCAAGAACCCTTAGTATGCTGTTGTAGACTCAGGCCCCTTAATAAGCTCCTGGACCTCACATGCACCCCTTGAGTAACCCCTGGAGTGGTTTCAGACCAGGCTTTGTGCAGTTAAACAACTTTTACTGAAAGTTCAGAATGGCATATATAACATGGCAAAATGTCCTTTCCCTAACTAACTCTAACAGCCGTTGCCCCAGCGTACCTGCACTGTTAAAGTCATTATGGGTGAAATCCATAACTGGCACAACTCAACTGGAGAAGTCCATAGTTTGGGTGTGTTCTGAGATGCTCTGTAGATGAACTACAAGTCTCAGCAAGTCCTGCAAGGTTCCTGTTCTTAGCCTGCTACCCCACGCTCTCTTGAGACCCAAACCTCTGCCTTTTATATATCACAGGACAGGAGGCCAAACCCCAAAAAGCCAGTGAATGTGAGCAGGTATTAACGCCTTCCCCCTAGCCTGGGCAGCCACACAAACCTAGCTAAAATAAAGACAGTAGGCAAACTGCCTACAAGCGATTCACACAGGTGATTAAACATGCACTGCCTTCAGATCCCTAAAACAGAATCCAAAAATCGGCATCTAAGAACATGCACTTATGCATATGAATGCATGTATATGCGTTTGTAAGCACGTACATTAAGTCTAAAGAAAAGGAAAAAATGTATTATTATGTACACATACGTGTCTTTATGCGTTTAAGTGCAAATATACGCAAGTATTTTACAGGAACTTTTCTCCTAGAAAACACATTTTACATTAGTAAAATATTTATGGCCCTGTGAATGAAGCCTAAGAAAGGAAGACAGCAGAGAAGCAATGAGCAAGTGCAAGAGAGGAGTTAGTGGGATCTGAACATGGACAGAAGACAAAAGGAGGCTGAGTGTGAACTGAGCATATAGTCTTGGAAACAAAATTAGGTGCACCCAATTGAAACCCCCTTGAATTTTGCAACATATTTGAATAGACAAACATTACATTTTATTCCAACAGTGCCTATAGATAAAAGATTGAATAAAAACACAAGAAAAATACCTTTTCAATCATGTATTCAATAAAAATATCAGTAGATTTGATGGTATACTGTGGAAAAAGTACTGTATCTTCCTAATGATAGTCCATACTGTATAATGTTAAATTCCTCATGCTTTGTATTTTGACTATCTCTTCTAGACATTTAGATGCTTTTAAATGTGCTTACCTTTTCTGAAACAAAAGGAAGTTTTTGAAAGGCAATAAAAATGTACTGAATGAAAAAAAAAAGCTGGTATTGCCCCCGTAACAGAAATTTCTTCTTGTAGGCATTTTGTATAACTGATCCTGACTCTGACCCTACAATTTTTGACTACTTTTCCATGCAAAATTCCTTCAGTTGCAATATATTCGTGGGTTTTCTTGCATGAACTGTCTGTTCTAAAATCCCCCTGCAAAATTTCAATGGGAATCAAATCAGGGCTTTGACTAGGACAGTCCATAATTCTTCTTTTTGAGTCATTTCTTGGTAGCTTTGCTAATGTACTTATTACCATGTTGAAAGACTAATTTCTGGTTCAACTTCTGGACAGATGGTCTCATATTCCTATTAAGCACATTTTGATATGCTACAGAATATATAGTGGACTCGAGGACTGCAAGCTGCCCAGGTTCGGAAGCAGCAAAGCAACCCCTAAGCCATAAGGGCTCATTTACACTTGCAGTGCATTTTAAAGCGCGATCCATGGAGAATTGTGAATTGTTCTTCCCATTCTGTGACCCCAGAAACCAGAAGCAACTAGGGTTTTGTAATTTCCAGTTTCATGCGCAAATACGAACAAATACATACAAGTCCCGCACGCATATGTAAACGGTGATCACACCACACATGTGAGGTATCGTCATGAACATCAGAGCGAGAGCAATATTCAGACCTCCTGTGTAACTCTAAATTGATATCCCATAACGGCTTTTAAAATAAAGCTTATGGAGATTTTTAGGTACACAATTTTAAAGTGTGACACGTTAGGTGTCTGTGTACTCGCTGTAACAGATTTGATATTTAAAAAAAAAAAAATTGGGTGTTATATAGTATTTGTGTGCACTAAAATTCATGAAATTTTATTTTTTCCCCCCAAAAATTGCATTTGAAAAACTGATGTGCGAATACTGCGTGACAAAAACACCCACCATTTTATTCCCTAGGGCCTCTGCTAAAAAATGTATACAATTTTTTGTGTTTCTAAGTAATTTTCTATGAAAACAATTTAGATTTTTACATATACGGTACTGACCACCGAGCGTGACTGGGGAGATGCTTTTTGCCAGGCTGCAATGCAAATCTTCACACCAGTGGCATTTGTATACCCCTCTCTGCTGCATCTGCAACTTAAGGGGAAACAGTTGGGAGGGGACAATAAAAGCATGGCTCAACTGTGTGTTGAGGGACTGATAAATGTAATGCACTGTTGCTTGGACTTGGTAGAGACTGCATTTATGACTTTACTGCTTAAGTTGTTTGCAGGATTTATTCTGTTAGTTCTGCTTAGTTAATAATGGGCTGTGTTATCATTGGCTGAACTTCTTATTTTTTATATTGTGGGTGTTGCGCTCTTGTTACGTGTCATATCTTGGTTAGATGTGCAATCTTCAGAGGTTCAGAACTTCAATTTAAAGATTTCTTCCTCATTATAGTTGCTATAACTTGCAATAATCTTCACTCTGAACAACATCACTAATGTATAAATACATAGGTGGTCCATATAGCAATCTTTACATCTTTACATCTGGAGGGAAATAGATTTAACATCCACATACAGAAAGGCTTCTTCACAGTAATGCCCCGTACACACGGTTGAAAATTCCGACGGAAAATGTCCGATCGGACCATATTGTCGGAAAATCTGCCCGTGTGGGCTCCATCGGACTTTTTCCGTCGGAATTTGAGAGCAGGATCTCAAATTTTCCGACAACAAAATCCTATCGGACTTTTTCCGATTGTGTGTCGAGAATTCCGACGGACAAAGTGCCACGCATGCTCAGATCAAATTATGAGACCAAAGCTATTGGCTACTAACGTGAACGTAGTCCCGTCGTAACGGACGAACATCATCACGTTCAGAATGATCGGATTTTCTGATGACTTTGTCCGACTGTGTGTATGCAACACCAGTTTCGGACAAAGTCCGTCGGAAAAAATCCGACTGATTTTGTGGTCGGATTTTCCGACCGTGTGTACGGGGCATAAGAGCTGTAAAAATGTGGTATAGACTTCCTCAAGAGCTGGTTCTGGCCAGCTGAGTATATTGTTTTTAGAAAAGCTGGATGCATTCCAAAAGGCAAAACATATAACTGGATATTAACATTTTTAGGTAATACCACCAGGGATAGTTAATCCAGGGAATAGTCAATTGCCTCCTGGGGATCAGAATGGAAATGTTTTACCCCACTGGAGAAAATAGGATCATGCTTTATGGTTTTTTTTTTTTTTTGCCTTTCTCTGGATTAATTTGGGTATAGGATTTTGTATATGGAGGTTTTCTATGTGCTTACTTTTTTTCCTACTGGTTCAATTAGATGGGCTTTTTTTCAACCTAACTATGTTATCCTCAATTGGTATGCAGTCAAGGAATAGCAGAGAGAATAATTCTAAGACTTTGGGTATTTGCATAAAGTAGGAACTTAATTAAGAATTAGGGATGAGCCGAACATCCACCGGTTCGGTTCGCATCCAGAACATGCAAACGGACCGAAAGTTTGCGCGAACATTCGAACACCGTTAAAGTCTATGGGACTCGAATGTGAGAAATCAAAAGTGCAAATTTTAATGGCTAATATACAAGTTATTGTCCTAAAAAGGGTTTGGGGACCCGGATCTTGCCCCAGGGGACATGTATCAATGCAAAAGCAAGTTTTAAAAACAGCATTTTTTTCGGGAGCAGTGATTTTAATGATGCTTAAAGTGAAAAAATAAAAGTGAAATATTCCTTTAAATATCGTACCTGGGGGGTGTCTATAGTATGCCTGTAAAGTGGCGCATGTTTCCCATGTTTAGAACAGTCCCTGCACAAAATGACAGTTCTAAAGGAATAAAAGTAATTTAAAACTGCTTGCGGCTGTAATGTAATGTCGGGTCCCGGCAATATGGATGAATATTATTGAGAAAAACGGCATGGGTAACCCCCCCCCAGTCCATTACCAGGCCCTTTGGTTCTTGTATGGATATTAAGGGGAACCCCGTAACCAAATTAAAAAAAGAAAAGGCATGGGGCCCCCAGGCCCTATATACTGTAAACAGCAATATACAGGCAGTTCAAACAAGACAGGGACTGTAGGTTTGTTCTTAAGTTGAATCTGTTTGTAATTTGGAACAGGTAAATTTTTTAAGTGTAGCTCCAGCCAAAAAATCTATTTTTAAGCTTTTTGGATAACATAGGGAAGGGTTATCATCACCCCTGTAACATTTGTTTTGCTGTCTGTGCCCCTGTTCAGAAGATTTCACCTCACTTTCTGTCCCAATGACAATTGGATTTAGAAAATTTGTTTTTTTTAAGGGAAACAAGGATTGGTGATAATAAAGCATCAGTGGAGACACCTTTTTCCCATATTAAATCTTACAGTAGAGAATTTCCCTTCCTAGGGGTAGATTTCCTCTCACTTCCTGTTGTCTCCCTCCGTTTGTAAGTAGAAGTCGTTTGTAAGTCGGATGTTTGAAAGTAGGGGACCACCTGTATATACTATACGACCTGCCCTATATACTCTGCAGAAATTTGGGCCTTAGGTGTTGGTGGTACCAGAACACTGTAAGCCCTCACAGTTACTCTTGGTGGCGCTGGAACGGGCCCTGCTGTGAAATATTATATCAAGAATTGTAATTACATGCCCCTGTTGAACAGGGTCAGAAAAATTGGGCCCTTGGTGGTGGTGTTGTCACAACACTGTAAGCCCTCAGTTACTCTTGGTGGGCGCTGGAACGGGCACATGCAGAGCTCTGCGGTGTGATGCAGTCAGTTGGCTGTCCTTAAGCTGGCCCCTGGAGGGCATCCTGCCTCGTTGGAGATGTGCCTCCTCCTCTCCTCCTCCTCTCTTCTATCAGGCACCCAAGTAGAGTCAGTAACCTCATCATCCCCTCCCTCCTCGCCACTGGAGCAAACCTGGCAGTATGCTGTAACTGGGGGAACATGACTGCCAGTTTCTTATCCTTCTTGGGAGCCCCCTCTCTCTGGGCTCACGTTACTACCTTTGTCATCAACCTGGGTTCCATCATTGGAGCCTTCAAAATGCTGTGCATCCTCCTGCAGCATGTACCCGACAGTGTGCTCGAACAGTTCGGGGGACTCCTCAGGACATGATGGTGGGGCTAGGGAAGAAGTGACTGATGCCATTGAGACGATTGAATAGGCCGCTTTGGCAGCTGCATTGGCAGCCAAACTTGTCTTAGCCTGGGTAACAGAGGATGAGGACAGCTTTGTTATCCACTCTACCAACTCTTCTGCATGTTGCGGCTCAACACGGCTACCTGTCGAAAAAAAGGACAAGCGTGCCCCACGGCAACATGCTGAGGATGCACCGTGTCCACGACCATAACTGTTGGCTGTAGACACAGAGCCTGCTTGCCCTCTTTTAGTGGCCTGTTAGCATCTGCCTTGGTGGCCTTCCAGACATGCTGTAAAATTGGATTAGCAAAACACTGCCTAGAAAAATTTCACCAGGAATGACTTGCAGTCAGGTATAGGCTTGGCTAGACTAGAATGCAGTGGATATATATGTAGGAGACTGTATATATATATATATATTATGCACTGCAGATCACTGAATCACCTGCCTGCCTGAAAGTGTATTTGAAAACGTACACCAGCAATGGCCTGCAGTCAGATATAGGCTTGGCTAGACTGGAATGCAGTGGATATATATATGTAGGAGACAGTATATATATTTTATGCACTGCGGATCACTGAATCCCTTGCCTGCCTGCCTGCCTGAAAGTGTATTTGAAAACGTACAACAGCAATGGCCTGCAGTCATATATAGGCTTGGCTAGACTAGAATACAGTGGATATAAGTAGGAGACAGTATATATATTTTATGCACTGCGGATCACTAAATCACTTGCCTGCCTGAAAGTGTATTTGAAACTGTACACCAGCAACGGTATGCAGTCATATATAGGCTTGGCTAGACTGGAATGCAGTGGATATATATATGTAGGAAACAGTATATATATTTTATGCACTGCGGATCACTGAATCACTTGCCTGCCTGCCTGCCTGAAAGTGTATTTGAAAACGTACACCAGCAACGGCCTGCAGTCAGATATAGGCTTGGCTAGAGTAGAATGCAGTGGATATATATGTAGGAGACAGTATATATATTTTATGCACTGCGGATCACTGAATCACTTGCCTGCCTGAAAGTGTATTTTGAAAACGTACACCAGCAACGGTATGCAGTCAGATATAGGCTTGGCTTGGCTAGACTGGAATGCAGTGGATATATATATGTAGGAAACAGTATATATATTTTATGCACTGCGGATCACTGAATCACTTGCCTGCCTGCCTGCCTGAAAGTGTATTTGAAAACGTACACAAGGAACGGTCTGCATTGAGATCTAGCTAAACTGGATACAGTGTGTATATATATATATATATATATATATATATATACAGTATATATATATATATATATATATACATACACAAAGCCGGGATGTATATATGCCTGCCTGAAATATGTTAGAAACAGTACAGCAGGAACAGTCTGCAGTGAGATCCTGCTAAACTGTATAACTGTATACAGTGGATATATCTATCTATCTATCTATATATATATATATATATATATATATATATATATATATATATATATATATATATATAGCAGTCTAACTGTATATATATATATTAAATACACTGCAGCTAACTGAATCAACTGCCTGCCTGAAGTATATTAGAAACAGTACAGCAGGAAAGGTCTGCAGTGAGATCTAGCTAACTGAATAAACTGCCTGCTCAAAGTAAATGAAATGACACTCTCTCTCTCTCTCCACCAGCAACACACTACACAAGGCCGACGTGCAGGCGGCCTTATATAGTGTGGGGCGTGGACTTAACCCCCTGAGCCATAATTGGCCACTGGCATCCTGCCTTATCTTTGCTGACGGCGCTGTGATTGGCCAAAGCATGCGGGTCATAGTGCATGCTTGGCCAATCATCAGCCAGCAATGCACTGCGATGATGCAGTGCATTATGGGGCGTGACGCGCCAAATTTGGCGCGAACGCCCCATAATGTTCGATCTTCGGCGAACGATCGAACAACCGATGTTCGAGTCGAACTCATGTTCGATTCGAATTCGAAGCTCATCCCTATTAAGAATGTGTTGATAAGAAATGGCAACCAAGCAAAGATGTGGTCAGTACAAAGGACATAACTTATGCTGGCCATAGCCAATTTTATTCGATGTGTGGTTCTGCCTGTTTGACAGAAGCTGATGGATTGACTACTGTCAAAACTAGCTTGTTGGAAACATTTTCTCTATCAGCCAGCTGCAGCCAATTGGCTGTAGCCATTGATCAGTGTATGCTGACAGCAGAGTTCCACTTAAGAATACAATATCCCAGTGGGGGGCATTCCTCTATCCACCTCAGTTGTGTGGATGGAGAAATTGTTTTTTTGTTTTTTCTTCTATCAGCCTGCTGACCGAACAAATAAAAAAAAGGAACTTATGGCCAGCTTAAGACTAGCAAACACCACCTAACAAGTGTCCACTCCTGATCATCTCACACTTCTTGGTAGAATCACTACATACAGTGCCTTGCAAGAGTATTCACCCCCCTTGGCAGTTTTCGTGTTTTGTTGCCACACAACCAGGAATTAACATTAATTGTTTGAGGATTTGCATCATTTAATTTACAGAGCATGCCCACAACTTTGAAGATGTTTTTTTTTTTATTGTGAAGCAAACAACAAATAGGACAAAATAACAGAAAAAGTCAATGTGCATAACTATTCACCCCCTAAAGTCAATACTTTGTAGAGCCACCTTTTGCGGCTATCACAGCTTCAAGTCGCTTTGGATAAGTCTCTATGAGCTTGCCACATCTTACCACTGGGATTTATGCCCATTCCTCCTTGCAAAACTGCTCCAGCTCCTTCAAGTTGGATGGTTTGCACTTGTGAACAGCAATCTTTAAGTCTGACCACAGATTTTCTATTGGATTGAGGTCTGGGCTTTGACTAGGCCATTCCAACCCATTTACATGTTTCCCCTTAAACCACTCAAGTGTTGCTTTAGCAGTGTGTTTGGGGTCATTGTCCTGCTAGAAGGTGAAACTCCATCCTAGCCTCAAATCACACACAGAGTAGTACAGGTTTTGCTCAAGAATATCCCTGTATTTAGCACCATCCATCTTTCCCTCAACTCTGTCCAGTTTCCCAGTCCCGACTGTTGATGGTGTTATTTGGGTGATGTGATGTGTTGGGTTTGCGCCAGACATAGCGTTTTCTTCAAAAAGTTAAATTTTAGTCTCATCAGACCAGAGCACCTTCTGCCATACATTTTGGGAGTCATTTTGGGAGTTTTGGGACTTTTTGCTGAAAGTAATGTCTTTCTTCTGGCCACTATGCCAAAAAGCCCAACTCTATGGAGTGTACGGCTTATTGTTGTCCTATGTACAGATACTCCGGGTGAAGATGAAAGCTCCCAGGACCTGCCGGATTGATCACAGCGCAGTGCTGGAAAGCTTAGTCTGACAGGTAAGTGTACCCTAATGTGCTAATATGCTGTGCATACTAGTACATTATGGCATAACCTACCTCAGGGCCTCTAAAAAATAGTAATGTTAGCAAAGTTTACTACCGCTTTAATATCACAGGATCCCAGGAGCTTCTCATGGGGCCCCCTACTGACCAGGTGCATAGTTGCCAACATTTAAAAAACATTTTCAGGGACACTTTTTTTTACCAGTGGTATATTTAGAGTAGCTGACAGCCACTATGTTCCTCTATACATCACAAAAGTAATCACAAAATTAAATGGATACTAATAATGGGCAGAACAAATGAGGACTGAGAAGATTTCCTTTAGTTGAACTAACAAAAGTGTGCACATTCTAGATCTTCATTGAGCATGTTCAATATAATTTAACAGTTTTTGTGGGTAAGGCAATTGGGAAGGCGTATGGATGGTATGGCAGTGGAAGGTATGTACAGGTGAGGGAGAGGAATGTGGGGGGTATGGCAGTGAGCACTATGTACAGGAGATAAGTGTGCAAGGTCTGACATTGGGCAGTATGTACAAGAAAGGAGTGTGGAGGGTATGCCAGTGGGCCGTATGTACAGGAGAGGAGTGTGCAGGGTATGATGGGGCAGTATGTACAAGAGAGGAGTGTGGAAGATATTATGGGGGCAGTATGTACAGGAGAGGAGTGTGGACAGAAAGAAAGTTGGCAGTATGTACAGGAGAGGAGTGTAGAGGGTATCACAGTTGGCAGTATGTACAGGAGAGGAGTGTGGAGGGTATGATGGGGGCAGTATGTACAGGAGAGGAGTGTGGAGGGTATGGCAGTGGGTGGTATGTACAGGAGTGGAGTTTGAAGGGTATGATCATGGGCAGTATGTACAGGAGAGGAGCGTGAAGGGTATGCCAGTGGGCAGCATGTAGAGGAGAGGAGTTTAGAGGTGATGACAGTGGGCAGTATGTACAGGAGAGGAGTGTTGAGAAAAAGACAGTTTGCAGTATGTACAGAAGAGGAGTGTGGAGGGTATGATGGGGGCAGTAGGTACAGGAGAGGAGTGTGGAGGGTATGACAGTGGGCGGTATGTACAGGAGAGGAGTGTGGATTGTATGAGAAGGGGCAGTATGCACAGGAGAGGAGTGTGGAGGGTATGATAACCAGCACTATGTACAGTAGAGCAGTTTATGAAAGTGGGCAGTATGTACAGCAGAGCAGTGTGGAGGGTATGCCAGTGGGCACTATATACAGGAGACAAGTGTATGACAATGGGCACTATGTATAGGAGAGAAGTGTGGATGGTATGAAAGTGGGCAGTATGTACAGGAGAGGAGTATGCAGGGCATGACAGTGAGCAGTATGTACAGGAGAGGAGTGTGCAGGGTATGACAGTGGGCAGTATGTACAGGAGAGGAGTGTGGAGGGTATAACAATGGGTGGTATATACAGGAGAGGAGCGTGGACGGTATAACAATGAGCAGTGAGGCGTGGTCAAGCTTGCAGCCTGAGCAGACCTTTGCTACTGGAGCTCCGCTCCTGCCTGACTCTTTTATCTGATTAATTCCGGCGAAACTCTCATTATCCACTCCCGGTGCCACCTGGAGACGGAGCTTGCAGCCTGAGCAGACCTTTGCTACTGGAGCTCCGCTCCTGCCTGACTCTTTTATCTGATTAATTCCGGCGAAACTCTCATTATCCACTCCCGGTGCCACCTGGAGACCACCGGGTATGCGAAGGGGTAAAACCGTCTCCGGATGGAAGAATTCCTCCAATCCTAAAGTGTCTCCGCAACAAGGGCAGCAGCGGACCCTTCCCGCCAGTTTGCACATGGCGACTCAAACTACAGTCCCAGATCCGGCAACGGTGGAAGAGGACCGATTCCAGGCCCTAATGCAGGCTACCTCTGGCTGCAAAAATGCCCTCACAGCCAAGATTGATGTGCTGCAGACAGATTTTGAACTTATGCGCAGAGACATGGACAAACTTTGCGACAGGCTGGGGGAGGCAGAACGTCGAGTAGGAGACTCCGAAGACTCCATTAGAGACCATCGTGCCTCTCTTTACACACTCCAGGTACGGATAAAGGCACAGGAAACCCGAGCCAAAGACAGTGAAAATAGAAGCAGGAGGAATAATCACCGGGTTGTCTTGCAGGAGCTGAAGGACAAGATCCGGTGGCCTTTACGGAACACATGCTCTTACCCGGTGCAGTGTTTTCCCCTCACTATGCGGTGGAGAGGGCCCACAGGATGCCTCCTGTATGCGGGCCCCCTGGAGCCCCCCCCACGCACCTTTATTTTCAGACTGTTAAACTTCCGAGATCGGGATATGGTGCTCCGGGAGTCAAGGAAGGTGGCTGAGCTCCGGTATGACAACGGGCGACTAATGCTTTTCCCGGATTACTTGGTTGAGACCCAGAGGCTATGCAGAACCTTCGACCACGTCAAGGCCCAGCTTCGTCTCAAGGGTATCAAGTACAGTATGTTGTTTCCCGCCTGCCTCCAGGTGATTGATGGAGAATCCACCCGTTACTTTACATCACGGAGGCTTTCCACAGGCTGGATACCCTACCAGGTCCCCTGGAAACTAACTGAACTTCTCTTTGTTCCTGCCTTGTCTGTTTGCCACTGTACTGCCCTGTCTCCTGTTTTTTCCCTCTGACTATGGACAGCGCAGTCTCCTCCAGGCTTGCGCTGTAGTGCTGGCTCCTGGTGCTTGGAACCCCCTTGGCCTGCATATTGCGGCTCCCGTGGTGCCTATCCTGCGCTCTGTCTGCCCAACGAAAGACACATCCTGGAATTTTCATATCATGGGAACTTGGGCCCATGCCCTTATTCCATTTGATATGGCCCATTTCGGGTTCGGGCCCATGACTCAAATTTTCCTAGCTCATGGGGGTTGTACCCCCAGCCCCTCCTGTGCCTTTTATACACTTTGCTTCACTGTCAAACCTTATTTGTTGTATGACGTGTGGTTTAGTGGATCTCCATCTCCCTACTTATGACATCTGAATGTAATGTACTCCCTCGGTTGATTCAACTCCCTCAATCTGCTGTAAGCTACTGTGCTGTTGAAATATCACTCATGTTATAGATAATAACTGTCAAGAATGTACAGCTTTTTTTTTTTCTGTGTTTTATTCAAAATAAACAAACTTTATCGTAAAATAAGAAAAATTACAGAGAGCAGTATGTACAGGAGAGGAATGTGGAGGGTATGACAGTGGGCACTATGTATAGGTGAGGAGGATGAAGGAATCTGGGAAGGAAAAATTTAAAAGTTTGTGGAAGGATGTATAGGAACTGCATAGTGGTTAAGCTGGCCATACACTTGAAATTAAGCCAATTAAGCAGAGACCAGCCATAGTCATGTATGGACTAGCTGGTTGTACACAAGTCAATCTATTAATCGACTTGAGTGCAACCAGCCTGTTTTCCAAAACAATCAGTGCTTCCAGCTATGGTTAGCAACACTGATCATTGTATTATGTGGGTAGGGAAGGCTCCCCACTGGCAGAACACAATAACACTGCAGGAGTAATTCCTCCATCCACAGGTCAGCAGGTGAGAGAGAGTGGTGCTGCCTGTCAAACTCTGCAGGCTGAGTTGAATATGCTGCAGCTAAAGAATATACAAAAAACTAAAAAAGTCGCAGCTGTGCGACTGTCCAAATTTATTTTTAAGATTTGGGTCAGGGACGTGCGGTGAGGTCAGTGGCTGGTGAGGCACTGGCTAGTATCAGAGCCAGATACACACAGGCTACATACACCACGATCATTAGAGCGAATGCAATAATTCTAGCACTAGACCTCCTCTACAACTCTAAACATGTATGCTGTAAAAAAATTTAAAGCGCCACCTAAGGAGATTTTTAGGTACTGAAGTTTGACGCCATTCCACAAGTGTGCACAATTTTAAATCGCAACGTGTTAGGTATCTATTTACTCGGCGTAACATCATCTTTCATAGTATAAAAAAAAATCTGGCTAACTTTAGTGTTTTTTTGTTTTTTTATTCATGAAACTGTTTCTTTCCAAAAAAACATGTTGGAAAAATTGCTGCAATGACCACCATTTTATTCTCTAGGGTGTCTGCTAAAACAATATATATAATGTTTGAGGGTTCTGAGTAATTTTCTAGCAAAAAAATTATGACTTTTACTAAATTATTATGTTATAACATATAGCATAATAATATATAATTTAGCTTGATTAAAACAGTACCTTTAGGTATGATAGGCCTCTCAACATTGGTATCGGGGGCATTAGTGGCATGCAGTGTATGTGGGAACAGCAATTGGCCTTTGTCCCCATACCCCCTTCTTGGGCATCCAGGGGGTGAACTCGAGTCATTCCCAACTTTATAGAGAATCCTTTCGGACCACATACCCACCCCCCCTACTATTACATACCAGGGGTTATGTTGCCTTCTTCAGAGACTCCAGTGTTCATCTCCAGTTGCCCCTAAGGGGCATACTCTGCGGTGCAGTCCGCAGGTCTCTAGTCCTCATGTATATGAGCTTCACATTGTACGGTTACCCATGAGACACACCAGGGCAATCAAGGCCTATCCATACTCACCAGGGGGATTAGCCTAGTACAAAACCCTTTTACGGAGGGTGGGTGGGATGGACCCTCTAGAAAGTCTCCTTACATCTACGGTAGGCCTTGATCTGTTACACATTGAGGTACTTAGTGCTAAATTCTAGCTACCCAACAGCAAAGGCCCTACCATGACTCCAGGATCCTATTAGCTAGGATTGGAGTATCTCTCTGCCACGCAGTCTCACTGAACTTGCTTAGCAGCACTCCGCCCCCCTCTCTCCACTAAGTAGCGGAACCACTTGGCGCACCTGGGGTTGATACCCCCACATTACATTGGGTCGATCAGGATTTTGCCTGGCTCCCACGTCAGCGGTGATATACCTCTGATGTGAGCCAATAAAACTTGCTCTTTACACCCTGGAATGCCTTCTCCAATTAGGGCTTCTAGGTTGTGTAGTGGGCTCCGCCCCAAGAAATTCTTGCCAATTATCCCCCTGGCCCGCCCCGATCGCCATAGACGGCGCAACACCCCACTGCTATAACCCCACCTCCTTAACTGGCCTCCGACCCGCCAGTTGCATAGATGGCTGCGTTTTCTCTGCTCATTCCAGGGGCCAGTCTATCCCTATACTACCCATATACAGTCACCTTGGGATGCTGGGTAGGATTGTTTCTTATTTCTACTTGAATATGTAGGGTTTTGACGTTTTGGAGTCCCTCCAGTTGTTGTTCAGGATGTTTTTAAAGTTATAGTTTATAATTGTTTGTTCTAGACTGTACCTAGGCCTTCACACATGATTTGCAAAGTGAGCCATACTTCCTGACCACAGGTTTTAGGCACTACTGATACACCTCCCCTAATTTACCATGGAGTCCAATGGTTATCTGGCTCATACGGCAGAATTTTGCGGAGATGCATCATACCTTGACCGTACATTTCCTTATACCTTTTCTCACGCATAGCTGATACTTGTAGTGATGGGTTGACATAACACTTACACACATCTATCCCGCTTGGATTTTTCCAACCCCCCACTCAGTGGCAGGGCATAGTGTTTGCCTCCTTCGGGTGGACAATAACTGGCTCTACACTGTACCTTACCGCCTTTGATCTATTTTCTTTTCGGTTCATTGTTTAGGAGTATATACCTCCTAATCCCCCCCTATGCCTCTATCGCTCCCCCTAAATCCCTGAATCTCTATGTACCACATCACTCCCGTGTGCTGACGTACCCTTGCACTATGTCCCACACCGGGGCCAATCAACCTCCCCAGGTCAAGTTATACTCCCTAAATATTCAGGGACTGAATATCCCCGAAAAAGGGTCTCAGTTACTTCTACTCTTACAGAGATCCAGGGCAGACGTGGTCTTCCTTCAAGAGACCCAAATAGTTGACTGGCACCTACGTTAAAACCAAAGCATGGATCAAACTTGAGGAAGCGGTTTCCCACCTACTACTACACCATCTACCGTGGATCAATCCACATGGGATACCAAGAGAATGCAAGGCCCACCCCATTACTGGCCCTACCTTATAGGTCTTTCGAACAATCTGTAACAGACTGAATATAGCCTGGTCTCCTGGGCCCCTAACCCCGATTGACCGCAACCCAGATTTCCCTGCAGGGATTACGGGGTACGACACAACTGGCACTCCAGTGGTATCCTCACTTAGGGCAGAAGCCTTTTTTGACAAATGAAAACTCCTTCTTCAAGTACCTGTAGATTAGGCATTTCCTTACCAGCCCCAACTCGCCCTCTAATTGGTACAGAGACCAGACACCCTTTGCTATAGCTATAGCTATATGCACCAGGTCGGAACCCCAAAGACCCCTGGTCTCGGTCATGTATTCCCTATTATTCGCAGATATTAATCCCAAAGACGACGCGACTAGCCAAAAATGGGAAAGGGAACTTGATACAGATCTCTCTCAGGAAGATTGGGAACAAATATTTACCAATATACCATCCACAAGGGCTCCTTGAATGTCTCAACACAAGAGAACGGCTTTAAAATATACTCCAGGTGGTATAGGACCCCAGACAGAATTCATAAATTTCACCCCAGTATCTCCCCTCTATGCTGGTGTTGCGAAGCGGCCCAAGGAACGTTTCTCCACATATGGTGGGACTGCCCCCGGATACAGCCCTTCTGGAGGGAAGTAAACCACCTTATTTCCCACATAACAACCTACACACCAGATTTCACTCCAGCCCAATATTTTCTCCACCACACGTCTTTGCCCCAATCGGCCTACAAACGATATCTCACACTACATCTCATTAACGCAGCCAAACTCTGTATACCCGTACATTGGAGGGAGAGTTCTCCCTCCCCCCTGTATTTCTGAATGATTACAAAGGGTTGGGAGAACTGCTGAAATGGAAGACCTAATACAAGTAAGAGACTCCCCAACGAAATTCCATAAGATATGGGCCTGCTGGATCCACTTTAAAGAATCTGCGGAACACCGCACCTTATCTACCACCACACCATAGCGTGATCTGGCGGCGGACACCCAGCACCAGACATTTGCTCCAGACAACTGAATACAGAGTCACACCTTCTCACCCCCCCCCCACACTCACCTCCCTTCCTTTACCCTTCCTCTCCGGTAATAGAAATCAAAGGTTTCGAGCTGCACTCACGGACAGGTGTGCATACCACACACAACTTTAAACCTAGCCTAGATAAGGAGCCTTTGAAATATGGCAATATTGTATATTATGAACAAGAAATGCTATTGGCTCAGTCTGTATACTATTGCAGCAGCGCTTTAGTCCTTGTTATCACCCAGGACCATATGGTAAAGAATACAGTCTAGCTTTAAAGAGATATTTCCGCGTAGTGCTTCCTTGGATAAAAGTAGTGACAGCTCCCACCGTATACTTCAATAAATCCTTCACCACGTGTGGAATAAAACTCCCCTTTGGGGATACACTCACCAGACCACTGGTCAAAATAAGCCTTTCAATAAATCACTTATGCATTAGCGTTCCTCCCACGTTCTGTCTCCTCTGCAGTGCTTGGCTGGATCATGTACACATAATTCCTCGCAAAAACAAAGGGGTATTGCAATAGTGTGATATTGTTTTAAAAGCTTTTTATTATTTAGATGCAGAAAAAACCTCCCCCCCTAATACAGAATGCGTACCATGAAATGGTTAATCATATGCATTAAAAACGTGTGTGTCACTATGCCTGTTTCTGTGCGAATTCCTCCGGGACTGATCCTCCCTGCTGCATAGAACAGCAATTCAGTACCCTGTTTGTTTGTTTGTCCTGGGACGCACATCCAAGGCGCACACACTTCACTTCCGGTCTGTAGATCACTGCCCTGACGTTTCGTCGTTATCTGACTTCCTCTGAGAAGCCCTCAGAGGAAGTCAGATAACGACGAAACGTCAGGGCAGTGATCTACAGACCGGAAGTGAAGTGTGTGCGCCTTGGATGTGCGTCCCAGGACAAACAAACAAACAGGATACTGAATTGCTGTTCTATGCAGCAGGGAGGATCAGTCCCGGAGGAATTCGCACAGAAACAGGCATAGTGACACACACGTTTTTAATGCATATGATTAACCATTTCATGGTACGCATTCTGTATTAGGGGGGGAGGTTTTTTCTGCATCTAAATAATAAAAAGCTTTTAAAACAATATCACACTATTGCAATACCCCTTTGTTTTTGCGAGGAATTATGTGTACATGATCCAGCCAAGCACTGCAGAGGAGACAGAATGTGGGAGGAACGCTAATGCATAAGTGATTTATTGAAAGGCTTATTTTGACCAGTGGTCTGGTGAGTGTATCCCCAAAGGGGAGTTTTATTCCACACGTGGTGAAGGATTTATTGAAGTATACGGTGGGAGCTGTCACTACTTTTATCCAAGGAAGCACTACGCGGAAATATCTCTTTAAAGCTAGACTGTATTCTTTACCATATGGTCCTGGGTGATAACAAGGACTAAAGCGCTGCTGCAATAGTATACAGACTGAGCCAATAGCATTTCTTGTTCATAATATACAATATTGCCATATTTCATATGATTGCGATTTTTTAAGCGGCTGCTAAGATATCAGTGGTGAACTGAACTCATATATTTATATAAACGTGATCCAATTAGATTTTTATATATTTATATTATTTATATTTTTATACTTACATACATTCGATTTTATCCATGGTTTAAGAGGTTTCTATCCAATAAGCGCGGAGGGGTGAACCAGAAGGGCGGGGTTTTTTTTTTGGTTTTACTCAATTTTACATAGATAAGGAGCCTATCTCTAGTACCCCATCCCCGAGATGATACCTTTATATGTTGCCAGGGCATGAGCCATTAGTGGACTCGATTGCTTCAACCGGAAAACCGGTAAGAGAGCGGTATGATGCTGGTCTGGGTGCGTCCCCACCCTCTCACAGATTGATTCCGATAGGGTGTTTGGGTGCTTAGGTGGCGCACCCGGTCCCTTAACACACTTTTAGTGGAGTCCCTCTACTTTCTCACTAGGTTTACCCGATATGCCCCCAAGGTACCGGGGATTTGCAGGAATGTGCCTATGAAAAGATTTACCTTACTACTGTTATGGTTCTATATGTTTTTATTGATACCTAGTTTGCAGTATTATCAGTCATATGCATATTACTGTATAGATGTACTGGTATGTACAACTTTTATGTATTATGTAAAACATTAATAAAGACATTGAATCGAAAAAAAAAACAGTACCTTTTCAGCAGCAGAAGATTTTCCTTCTCCCACTTAACTGTGTGAGAAAAATATGGGATTATGGGTAAACAGCCTCCACTGCAGCATTTTCATTGGACATCTGGGGCCAATGGTTCTTTACCTTTGGTCCAAGGCTCCAAGCTGTCCATTGAGCTCAGTGCCTCTGACAAGAAGTGAAGAAAGGCACTATGAGCGCATCCTCTCAGTCTGCTGCAAACAGTTTGCCAGCTTGTATTTAAACTGGCCGCTCTGTATGAAGCTTCTGACAGGCTACACAAAGAGCCCTGTATCTCCGAAACCATAGGTCCTAGAAGCCCCAAGTGGTGGGATAGGTCTTTGGTTACCTACCCCCCAAATGTGTGGTCCTCACGACCCTCGAAGCTCGATCGTTTTTTTTTTTTGAATGTTTGGGTGAAAATGGGCCTATCTTAAGGTAAGGGCCCTGTAGCTACAACAGAGCCGCTATGTTAATCCGACCCTGCCTCCAGGGTTACCTTAGGCCTCTGTGCTGCCTCTCTGATTAACCACTATCAGACCGGACCATTTTGCTGGCTTAAGACCAGACCACTTTTTGCGATTTGGCACTGCGTCACTTTAACTGACAATTGCGCGGTCGTGCGACGTGGCTCCCAAACAAAATTGACGTCCTTTTTTTTCCCCCACAAATAGAGCTTTCTTTTGGTGGTATTTGATCGCCCCTGCGTTTTTTATTTTTTGCGCTATAAAAAGAGCGACAATTAAAAAAAAAAAAAAAACATTATTTTTTACTTTTTGCTATAATAAATATCCCCCAAAAATATATAAAAACATTTTTTTTCCTCAGTTTAGGCCGATACGTATTCTTCTACATATTTTTGGTAAAAAAAAATCGCAATAAGCGATTATTGATTGGTTTGCGCAGAAGTTATAGCGTTTACAAAATAGGGGATAGTTTTATAGCATTTTTATTAATAATTTTTTTTTTTACTAGTAATGGCAGCGATCAGCGATTTTTATTGTGACTGCGACATTATGGCGGACACATCGGACATTTTTGACACATTTTTGGGACCATTGTCATTTATACAGCAATCAGTGCTAATTAAATGTGCTGATTCCATTGTAAATGACACTGGCAGTGAAGGGGTTAACCACTAGGTGGCAGTGTAGGGGTTAAGTGTTCCTAGAGGCGTGTTACTAACTGTGGGGGGCGTGGCTGTGATCTAGTGAACACTGATCTCTGCTCCAATCACAGGGAGCAGAGATCGGTGTCACTAGTTGCTAGGCAGAACGGGGAGATGCTGTTTACTTCCGCATCTCCCCGCTCAGCCATCCAGTGAGACGTATCTCCTCGGCGATCGAGTCCGCGGGACCCGCGACCGGACTCACAGGGTCACGACCAGCGCGAGCGTGCGCCACCGCCGGCGGCAATCTTAAAGGGGACGTACCTGTACGCCCTTTTGCCTGTCCATGCCATTCTGTCGACGTACATCGTCGTGCGCCGGTCGGAAAGCGGTTAATGCCCTCCTTGCCTGGTCTGTGAGTTTTGCTGTGTGGCAGTCCTTTTGGCACGTTTGCTGTTGTGCCATGTTCTTTCCATCTGGTTATGATAGATTTGATGGTGCTCCTAGAGATCATCAAAGATTTGGATATTTTTTTTATAACCTAACCCTTGTACTTCTCAACTTCTATTTTTCAGAAATAAAAAAATTATTGGCATGTACGTATGTATTCACCCCCTTTGTTATGAAGCCCATAAAACGCTCTGGTGCAACCAATTACCTTTTTACCATTTCACATAATTCGTGAAATGATGTCCACCTGTGTGCAATCTAAGTGTCACATGATCTGTCATTACATATACACACCTTTTTGAAAGGCCTCAGAGGATGCAACACCTAAGCAAGAGGCACCACTAACCAAACACTAACATGAAGACCAAGGAACTCTCCAAACAAGTAAGAGACAATGTTCATGGCCTCTGGGGCCTTTCAAAAAGGTGTGTATATGTATTGACAGATCATGTGACACTAAAGCCCCATACATACGGTTGGATTTTCCCATGGATTCTGTCCTATCGGACAATGTTGTCGGAAATTCCGACCGTGTGTAGGCACCATCGGACAGTGTACCTCGGATTGTCCGACGGACAAAGTCCTATCTCCTGCTGGATAGATTTTTCGACAACAAAGTCCGATCACACCAAATCCGATCGTGTGTAGCGTAGTCCGACGGACAAAGTGCTACGCATGCTCAGAAGAAATTCTGTGACGGAAGCGCTCGGTCAGGTAAAACTACCTTTCCTAATCGACACAGCACATTCGTCACGCTGCAATGTTAAAATGTCTTTAATGCAGCGCATTCTCTTTTTCTTTACAATGCAAGAAGAATGACATGTTTTAGCTGCTCCTATTCACCCGCACTTCTCCCAAACTTAGTTCTTTATTAGTTTTCAGGATTTCTAGACTACATGTTTATTTTTACTCAGATCGTAAAAGAATCTTTGTTATATTTTTTGGATGATTTGTCATTTTTGTATTTTTTTTGGAATACATATTTTAAGGAGATTTTTTTTTTTTTTTTTGAGGGGGGTTGTGTGTCTCAACTTAGCAAAACAACATTATTAACATTTCTATTTGTTGCTTAAATTTACTAGGAGTTTGTTGGTTGTTGGTGCCCCTTGTTAATTATACTTTATGATTAGTGAAATGTACCTGCCTACTCAAAGAAAAACTGTCATTGTAGAAAAGTAAAACACAATAGGCAAGGATTTTTTCAAATCAAAAATACCTTTATTTAGGTCTCAGCAACAAACCAAAGAGGAACGCAGCGATGAAGAAACTTGGGGAATTTGCAAAGCCTTGGACCCCCACGGCAACCATCATTTTAGAAGCGTCTAAAATTGGGGGCCTGAGGAGTACCTATCTAAATAATAAGGGAGTGCAATCTGGTCCTGAAGTTCAAAACATCCGGAACTGCAGCAGATGCCATCTAGGTCCCCAGGCTCTGGTCCTACGAGAGGCTCCATCTTCTCTCAGACCAGACTGGATCCAGGTTGTCACTCTCAGGTCTTCCTTGTACGCTTCCTTCCACGCTGTGGTGCTGGTGGGGTGGCAGAAGGAGGAGGAGGAGGCGGAGCATGGTCACTATCGCAAACATGTGTGAGTGGGGTCATCTCCCCAGCCATCCCCTCATTTAGGACCTTGAGGATGACCCCCTCACACATGCTGTGTTGCCCCACCTCCATACCCTTAATTTTATTGGCAACCAAGGAGCCAAAGGCCTCCTCGTAGGTGGGTGTGGCATATAGGGAGGCTGAAGCATCTCTGATCAGCTGGAGCGCTGACTCTCCCACCTCCCCCATCCTTCTCGCCCTTCTGTAGGGAAGGCGGAGGGGAGGGACTTGGGAGACAGTCAGGCTCCTACGCCTACCCCCCTGTTGGCTGCCACTACCCACCTCTTGGCTGCCACTAACCCCTGCCTCCTCCTGACTGCCACATTCCACAGCCACCTCCTGGCTGAGGTCTTCCTGTGTATGAAAAAGGGACATAGTTTCAGTTATTTGTTCATCAAACACACACAATTCTCATCTAGTGACTGTTGCAAAATGTTTACAAATAGAAAACCATACAATTCTCAGCCCTGCAGTTTAGATTCTTGCCCCAACTGTCTCCAACACTACTGTCAGTTGATATGTCAAACACGTTAGGAACTAAGCAATTGGGGATCCTGAATTAAGTGAACATCATTCATTATTCACAAAAATGGTTACAAAACGACTATACCTGCCACAACCTGGGCTCCTCCACATCTTCCAGACTGGAAGGCCCAGGTTGCTCCTCGGAAGCCTCATCAGGGGTGGCGTGCATGGAAGGATGCGTGCAAGGAAGAGTCGAGAGTGACTTCCTGACATTAGCCTGGTCTTTGAGAAAATGGAGCCTGTCATAGTACCAGAGCATGGGGACATAGACCTCATCTGCTGCAGCTCCAGATGCTTGGAACTTCAGGACCTTATTGCGCTCCCGGAAATAGGTACTCCTCAGGTTGGCAATTTTTATTCTTAAGGTCTCCACGGTTGCCGTGGGGAACCTTGGCTTTACAAATGCCACAAGTTTCTTCATGGCTGCGTACCTCTTTGGTCTGTTGCTGTAGTCTCGGTGTTTCGCCTGCCATAATAGGGGCATTTCCCTATATTTATCAATGAAGAGGGGGAGAAAACTCACATGGTTGAAGCCGTCCGTAATCTCTGCAAGACACAACACCACACAAAACACTATAAATTATGTCAGGCTAAACTCTCCTAATCTTCTCCATAAAGAAGCCTCAAGGTCTAATCAGTCTAGGCTAGTTATGTACCAACGTCAAATTGTACCTTCGTTATAGCGATCGTCTCGTGCGTGAGCTTTCTCTCCCCTCGTCTCACAGATCGTGGCTACGACACAGGCGTGTGACGTTTTATATACAGTGCGCATGCGTCAAACTCCGCCTGCCCCTGACGATCTTTCTCGTCTATTCCCCACCCCTTCTCTTTACGGCGCAGTGGGGAGAGCACATGGCGGGGACACAGCAGGTGCGCCCGAAATATTGCAGCAACGAGGAGGAGGACGAGGAAAGGCTGGAGGCAGAAACGTCCCGATCCCGGAGCCTGAAATTCAAGGCCTCCAATATGTCATTTGGAGAAATGTTGGAGATGGTGGACATATTAAAGAGGAGCGACTATGATGGGAAGTATGGGCCTTACCTCAACCCCAATGTCCGCAAGGCCAAGATCATGTCTAAAGTTGTGAGGAGGCTGTACAATCATTTTGGGATACAACGATCCAAGGAGCAACTGAGGAAACGCTGGTCAGACCTGAAACTGAGGGAGCCCGATCAGTACAGAAAGATCAAGCGAGTTCTTCAAAAAAGTAAGTAGTTGTGTTTTGTGTTTGATTTTTGGCTTGCATACTGCTCCATGTGTTTGTATTTTTACAAAGTTGTACATTCGAAAATGGCCACTTTCAGGTTCGTCTGTGCATTCGATCGTACTCAACCTCGATCTTTCTGCCACTGTCATGTTCGTGTGTGTCCATTCGATCGTACTCAACCTCGATCGTTCGGCCACTTATAATACGATGTTTGGTGTTTTTTTGGGGGAAAGGAAGTTTGTTCTCACTAGAAATGTCATCAAGAATGTAAAGCCAATTTATTCTATGTAAAGGAGAGGTCACCCAGTAGCTGATTACCCATCTGGACTCTAGAGCACTAGTGCTGGGACACCCAAACCCACTTTTTATTATGCTTTTCTACACATGTGCTCCAGTGGATACTAGAGGGGGGTCTCCATCAGACAAACTTCTACCAAAACGCTAGTAAGTTTAGCACCTTTACAAAGTGACTACATTCATGTTGTTGTCATTTGTAACTGGCCAAACAAAAATATTGTCCCTCACTTTCAAGCAATGTTTGACATTTCCTATTTCTGCCCTCAATAGATTGTGTTGCTAAATCTTCCTTTTGTACCTTCTCATAGGGGAGTGAAAACTCGTGACGTCTGAGGAAACCACAAAACCAACACCTCCCAAAGAAGGGGAAAGACCAGAAGCAGAGGAGGAGGAGGAGGAAGGAGAGATCATAGAAATTGGAGAACTTGTCACCACAACAGGTGAGTGTGGGAGAACACAGCTCCTGGTAAGCTAATCAATGTATGCCTGCCTCATTTCCAAAACACATTTGTGTTTTTTTTGGTTGTTTTTAGGTGACGTGGATGTTGTGGAAGAAGAATCGCACTTTACCACAGAGAGTGCCCACGTACTCATCGGGGAGATAATGGTCTGCAATCGAGATCTAGATGACATAAAGCAAAACATCAATGATGTTCAACAAAAATTGAAGAACATCATTGATGTTTTAGTAAAAATCTGAAAATGCACCAAGTAATTAACACACATTTGTGGCTGTTTCTGAACACATTTGCAACTTAAGAACTGTGTGAAATTTGGAACATGCACACATTGTGTCCACATGTGCTAGCTCCCATCATGGTGGATGAATGACAACGTTTTTTTGGGGGTGCAACCACTTTACCAACTACTAAAGTGGTTGTGGTGAAGGGGTTGCACCCCCAAAAAACGTCCATTCATCCCCATGATGGAAAATGGCACTTTTGAAGATTCTAGGCATGTGTTTTACCATCTAATGACCATTTTCAGACCCAAATTGTGTGCATGTTCTAAATTTCCACTTTCCAGGGGTGACCCCCCATGTGATGAAGGCAAGATCAAACAAACTTTGAACATATAGTCATGTCTGATCTTGTCTTCACTTTAGAAAGTTGAACTTTCCTAGTTCCTATGTTCTGTTTTGCTCCATGCCTGGTTTTACCAAATGCAGAATGTTTGTAAACAATGTTGTCAAGAACCAAGATCTTGTCAGTTTTGGCAAGAAGTTTGTAAATGCACTTGTGAATGTGTTGCAAGTAAACTTTTATAATTTTGTAAATGTGTGGCTTCCTTATTTAAAAACAAAAAAGCATTATGTATGTCAAATGTAAAGGATTTGGGGGGCAATGGGTGTTATTTACTAAAGGCAAGTCCAGTTTGCACTGCAAGTTTCTTTTCCAGGGCACTTTTGCACTGCACTTGTAGAGCATAGTAGATTTGACTTATGTAAATGACACCCACAGTGATTTGTTTGAAAACACGTAGCACACCATTTTTGGTAATGCACACATTTCTGTCATGGTGATGAAAAGGAGTATTTTGGGTGTCAGTTATGCACTACAAACCTTCTCTAGACCAAAGATTAGGTATCAAACACACAACATGAGAAGACTCTTTTTGGGAAGAAGAGACTGTTACCTCCTTTTGCCCAGAAAGTGCATTCCCACTGTTGAAGCTAAAAGGCAAAAATGTATATCTCAAAGAAGCTAGAATATGGAAATGACCAGAAAACATAGGTTTGGTAAAAAAATATATTTATTTAAAAATGCCTCTCACACATCGTCAGGCAGAGCAATGGCCCCCCTACCCACAAAGTACTCCATATATTGCTCGCGGACCGCGCGGGCATTTAGAGGGGGCAAGCCTGGACATGCCGCTTGAAGGGCTGTGAGGTCGGCATTGGAAGGGCCCTCAACATCTGGGCCAACGGTCACCACATAGTTGGTGTTGTGTCTTTTCAAAAAGTTGTGCAATATGCAACAGGCAAGAACTATGTGGTTCAGTTTGTATTCCGCCAAGTTAATAGCCGTCAAAAACAGGCGGAAGCGGCTGGCCAGGATCCCGAAGGTGTTCTCCACCACTCTGCGGGCTCTCGACAGCCTGTAATTGAAGACCCTCTGGTCTGGGGTGAGGGTCCTCATCGGGAAGGGCCTCATCAGATGGGGAGTCAACGCAAACACTTCATCTGCAACAAAGACGAAGGGGAGTCCTTCAGCATTCTCCTCTGGAGGTGGCAAGCACAGACTGCCACTTTGGAGATGCCAGTAGAACTCCGTGTGCGCAATGGCACCACCATCCGAGATCCGGCCGTTCATCCCCACGTCCACATACAAAAACTCGTATGTCGCCGACACCACCGCCAACATCACTACACTATTAAACCCCTTGTAATTATAATAGTAGGACCCCGAGTTGGGGGGTGGGACGATGCGGACGTGTTTCCCATCAATTGCACCTCCGCAGTTAGGAAAGTCCCAACGGCTGGCAAAGTGGGAGGCCACAGTCTGCCATTCCTGTGGCATGGAAGGGAACTGTGGAGTGAAACAAGAAAAAAAAATTAGTCACTTTGCACATAAACATTGCAAGCAGATTAGACACTAAACATCTTGGAACAAGATCAGACTTTTACATTTAAAGCTGGAAAGTATTTGCAACGCAAAGTAGAGGGTCCCCCTAGCAGATGACTCACCCCCCATCAATCGCCCCACTTCTGATGGGCCATTGACAATTAACCCTCTGCACTTCATTGATTGCCAAATGGCTCAATAATGTGTGCTAGTTTGGCCAGACCCTCCTTACTTAACACTATTGGCAGCCCACAGGAAAGATAAAATAACATTCAAAATCCCCACCCCCCCCCCCCCCCCAAAAAAAAGGAACGCACATTTGGACATTCTGAAATTACCTAGCAAGCTAATAGGAGGGAAAGAACACAAAAAAAGAGGAAATGGAAAGTATGGAGCCAGCCCCTTGCACTACATGCTTTGCTGAATTCATCCCTAAAGATGCCCACTATAAAGAGGTAGGTATATAGTGTCTATTGACCTTTGGAAAGCCAGCAGATAGAGGATTGGTACCATCTGACAGAGCAGTTGGGGGAGGGGGTTCAGAATGAATTTGGCACCCCCCCCCCCCCCCACCAACAAAAAGGGGAAAAAAAGGGGCTCTTCATGAAGTAAACCACACAGCAAACATTTGTGCATATTTTAGGGGGTGTTTGGGGGAAAACAATACTATGCAGCAGACAAAATACATTGCTTAAGTGACTAGGCCATAGGTGTCTATTGGGGCAGAAGAGCATGCTGGGGAGGTAAGTGAAGGGAAAAATGCATGAAGGAGAAAAGGGGCACAGCATATTAGAGCATATTGCAATCATGGTAATTAGGGAAGGAGGTCAAAAATAGAAGACATTAGCAAACAGAGCATACATAGAAGGGAATAGTAAAGTAGAAATGTTACCTTAATATAGTCCTCCTGCAGGACCTGGATGATGGCAGAACAGGTCTCTGGAATAATGATTCCCAGGGCCTGGGGAGAGATACCTGAAGAGAACTTCAAATCCTGAAGGCTTCTCCCTGTCGCCAAGTACCTCAACGTGGCAACAAGCCTCTGCTCCGGAGTGATGGCTTGTCTCATGCAGGTATCCTGCCGGCTGATAAAAGGGGTCAGCAAAGCCAAAAGACGGTGAAAAACGGGGTCTGTCATCCGGAGAAAGTTCCTGAAATCATCAGGATTATTCTCCCGGATCTCACGAAGCAAAAGCATGTGCGAGAATTGGTCACGCTGAAGCAACCAATTCTTGGTCCACATACTCCTCGTCACTCTGTTCATGGACGGGTCTTGGCTCAAAGCTAAAAGCCCGACACCAATTCCGCGTACAGCACGAACTCGACGACGAGTACGTACGGGAAACATCGCTCACAAACGGTCGGCTGGTCAGAACGGACAAACAGAAAGCACCGATAAACAGCAAGGCCTGAAAGAACGAAATGAATACCAGAAACAAGCAGACAATAAGCAGTGCAAATCAAAGCGTCCTATATCAAGATATAGGCCGCAATGACCAACAAATGCGAACTGACTACACGCACTAATAAACAGATACGCACGACAAGCACAAACTGAAGAGCA
This sequence comes from Lithobates sylvaticus, assembly GCA_028564925.1. NCBI lineage: Eukaryota > Metazoa > Chordata > Amphibia > Anura > Ranidae > Lithobates > Lithobates sylvaticus. Next base: position 92,202,308 of record CM053037.1, read on the forward strand.
GTAACGATCTGAGTGACAAAACTGAGAAGCGCGAATCGTAAGTCCCCAAACTTCGACTAACTCGCGATAAACACGGGATCAGCAGAAGGAGCCCAACGGGTGCCTGACATGGTGCTGAACTTCCCTTTTCTAGTCTCGTGGAAGACGACTTACGTCACGACGTTCTTGCAGACCGGAAATTCCGACAACGTTGTCCGACCGTGTGTACGCAACACCAACATCGGACAAAGTACGATGGACATGATCCGACGGACCTGGTCCTCGGATAATCCGCGCGTGTGCATGGGGCTTTAGATTGCACACAGGTGGACATCATTTCACTAATTATGTGACTTCTGAAGGTAATTAGTTGCGTTTAATGGGCTTCATAACAAAGGGGGTGAATACATACGCACATGCCAATTATCAGTTTTTTATTTCTGAAAAATAGTTTTATGTACGGTATATATTTTTCTAATTTTACTTCACCAACTTAGACTACTGTGTTCTGATCCATCACATATACCGTATTTATTGGCGTATAACACGCACTTTCCCCCCCTTAAAACCGTGGGAAAGTCGTGGGGGCGTGTTATACGCCGATCCCCACTGTCAGGCCACATATCGATCAGGCCACATATGATTACATACCTTAAAGAGGAAGTAAACCCTAATGGGTTTACTTCCTCTTTGTTTCCCTGCAAAGGTAAAGCATAATGGATTACTATGCATCGCATAGTAGTCCATTATGTGTCACTTACCTGACACAGGAGCCAGCGAAGTCACCGCTGTCCCCTTGTGTACGGAGCCTCCATCTTCTTGGTGGGTCTCGCGGCTCCAGCAATGTCATTCGGCGGCGCCGCAATGACGTCACTCGCGCGCATGCGCACGGGAGCCGCCGCTCGCGGCATATTGCCGTTGACAGCAGCGCACTCAGTGCGCCTGCGTGACGCTGTCTATGGTGCGCAGTAGACATTGGTGCCTGTCTTTTGGCAAATATCTCCTAAACCGTGTAGGTTTAGGAGATATTTCTTGGACCTACAGGTAAGCCTTAATTTAGGCTTACCTGTAGGTCAAAGTGGTTTGTAAGGGTTTACAACCACTTTAATACATTTACTGCCTTTGACTTGCCTTTTTCTATACCTTTAAAAGGGTATCTAAACCCAGAAAACATAATACAACCACCACATTTCAAGATGGTAAGCTGGAATAGAATACATTTTTATTTTTGGTTTACATATGGACGTGTTTTTCTGTTAAACTAAGATGTTTAATAAGTAACATGTAATAGGTTCAGTACCTCATCAAGTTCCAACTTGCCAGAAAGCTTACAGACTTCAAGTTTGTATGTCTTGTCATTTATTTTTAAAAAATGGTCTTTCATTTTCAGGACATTGTCAACCACTGTATAGAAAAAAAAGAACATTCATAAATACTTACATTTGGGTTTTTAAAATTCAACTTATATACACAAACATTATCTATTAACTATTTTTGTTTATTTACTAGGTAAATAGAAAATATATAAATATTGTATACATAAAGTAAACATGTATATAAACCTAAAATGAAGTTGACCACATGACAAAAAAATTTAAAAACACGTTTTATATAAATCAAATACAACCTATTCCTGTTACACGCCAACAGAGATGAAACAAACATTTATTCACAGATAATTCTGATCTTACATAAATATAAGGGGGTCTAGATGCAGATACGTGTTCAGTTTTTCAAGATTATTTCATCTTTTTTACTTACTGTCATGTAATACGATTATGTTTCTTTTTTTAAGGATTCTCATGATACAGAAATGGTGGGCAGTCATGAAATAGGTTTCTATAGTAATATGCAAGATGATGTTAATTTTGTGAATAATCAGGTCTCAGCTTTCTTGTTGGACTCACATCCAAGAACTTAGACCCCTTTCACACAAGCATCTTCTGTTCAGTCATGTTTTTGCCAAGAAAAAAATGGATTCCGTTGACATCAATTTTCCATTCATTTTTTAACCGCTTCTGTTTTTTAAATGTAACAAAATGCATACTTGTTACTTGCTAGAAAAAAGGACCTGTACAGAAGCAGACGAAAAACGTATGTAAACATGCATTTACATCCGTTTTGCTCAGAGGAATGCATTTCTGTCTGTTTTTCATCCATCAATAGACGGATGGAAAACAGACAGACTTATGATACAAATTATTTTGTACTGTATTCTTTTGATAAAACAGACAGAACGCCCGTGTGAAAGTGGCCTTTCTTTCAGACAGACTGTAAGCTTGCCGCTCTTTGTAAATTAATCCACTGCTGATCACTTTTCAGAGGGTTACCGGTATAGCAACGGTCCTAATGCCACCTCTTTCTGTTTATTTTCCTTTTTTTAATGAACTCCTTTGAGCCTTAGGGTAAACAACTCGTAATGCCTAAGCCCAATTTTGCAACTTTGACATGTGTTAGTAAAACCATACATATGATCATAACTACTTTTCGCATCCAGGTGGATTATACCTTGTTTTCTTCAGGACAAATTTGGCTTTCATTTGGTGGTAAATGGTAATGGATAGCTCTTGATTTAAAAAAAATTTTGTTATCAAAGCAAAACTGGCCCAAAATAGTAAAAAAAATATCTTTTTTTTTTAACTTTAGCTGTATATTTCCTAACAGCTCCACACACATATGGGTACGGGCCCTGCCCACCCACACAATGATAGGACGTTTAACTCATACATTTTAGCACCTGAGCCAGCACCACATGGCTGAAATACCCACAGTTAGATGGGCTCAGTGGAAGACCCAAGCTTTCCTGTCCCAGAGGAAGTCTGAGAACACGAGCCAATTGATTTGAACCCCATCACAGGTGAAGAAGGTTCTGAGCTGGTCGCTAGACACCTAGAATCTTTTGTCCGATCACCACCTTTTGCCGATGCCTGAATAGTAGTCACAACCAATGCCAGTACTCGAGGCTGGGGAGCTACCTGCCAGGGGAGAGTAGCCAGAGGCACGTGGCCCTGCCAAGTGAAGAATACAGTGTCCAACATCCTGGATATGGGAGCTGCCTTTCAAGCCCTTTTTTGCCTTTCAAGTTACAATTCAGGGATAAAAAAGTTATTGGAGATTTGGGACTATCTATGGTACATACACAAAAAAGAGTAATTTCATAAAGATATAATAAAATTGCTTGTTTTATTAACATAAAAATAATTTTTTAAGAGAAAGAAAAATACATACAGTGTTAGACTCCATGTACAGCAGTATATGAGTCATAGGGTTCAAAGAAATTACATACAGTTCCTAATAGAACACCTATATTGTCATACATTCAAAGTACACAGGTCATAATACTTGTCCAATCGCTCAACATGTTTCGCCTATAAAGGCTTCATCAGGAGACAAGGATAAGATATATTTGCAGATGGACGAGGGTTTTTTAGACATTTTTCGTGTTCTGTGGTATGTATACAAAGCAATATATTGGTTAGTATATATAAAACAGTTGATACTCATTAAAACGTTATATATGCTGCATAGAGTGTGCAATGACAGGGATGTCTGGTGAAGTCAGTTTACACAAGCACGATTCCCTACCTCCAATATTGTAGGGATCATACGCATGGTCAGGCTTCCGAATAGAGATACCAATGGTTGCACTGGAGCACCCCCCAAGAGAGGAACCCACACAGGGACGTACCCAGCGAGCACCACCAAACGTGGCTAGGGAGTTGTAGGGGGAGAAGGAAATCCTATTCCTTCATTCAAAAGAGTATTTGTGGGGCCTGTGGAGTACAAATGTACTTATTAACCTCAATTATTTTCACATAGGTCATAATCATTCGTACGGTAACAAAGTAGTGTGACCATGCCCAATGTCAGTTGTCACGCTTTACCTACCTCAACGAAAACTTGTAAATATCTATACTCATAAGAGGCTCGGGTCGATCAGCCCCCCAAACAAATAAAACCGAATGGGGGGAGAAACGAATGGGAACTGCTGGGTCTTGGTTTTGAGTGTTTATCCTCTGGATCAGGACAATTTCTAAAAAGTAACAAAGCAAAAAAAGAGAAACCCCAGTAAAAGTGCATAGGAACCATATCCAGTACATTTCATGGATCCCCAAAAGATAGAGGAGTTATATTCCCATACCTTATCATAGAGTGTATATAGCATCAGAGCGTATCATGCTTGATAGCTGGTCAACCCATATGCTGCCCCTAAGCGGGGCTAGGTAAAACATCCAAAGCCTATAAAAAAGACATTGAGGATAATTGCAGTGGTTTCATATAGTCAAGTTTACGGTGGACAAAGAGTCCACCAGTTAAATAAATTTAATTGAGTCAGTTTACCTGTTTTAGACCGTTCCCAGAGCGTCCCGAGCCTCACATCCACCTCAGTCTGACACAGCGTCAGACTGGGTTTAAATAGTCTCCCCCCGTGGCGCCAAATGCGCACGGCGTGTGACGTCACGCCGTGCTGACGTCACGCGGACGTAATGCGGAGATCAGGCGGCGCCTAACCCGGACCAGGTGACCGGAGTGTTTCCTGTAGGGAAGCACTTCCGGTACACAGTTCAGCTGGGACTGACCTGACATGCCCTGCTGACAGCAGCCAAGCTGTACTGTCAGCAAAGGGCATGATGGGGTCCCTAAAGATGGAAACCTCAAACTTAGTGGCCGGGTCAGGACCAGCAACTGATCCCCGACCCGGAAGCGTGGCGGGCAGGAGACCACCCTAGGGTGGACATAACTAACCACGCCACGCAACCGGATAAGTCCATACACTTCCCCAAAGCCCTGGGGCGATCGCCACATGGGGCACACCCCGTGCATTGTCCCCTGGGGCCTGCGCCAGCGCAAAGTCCACCGGAATCAATATGAACTTATAGAAAAAAAAAAAAAAAAGGGGAAGAGAGAATTAGAAAGGGCACCCTGCATATACATATTCATTGCAGCATATAATTCTTATTCATTTTTTTTATGAAATTATTGTTGTACATGTAGTTTTTTAACACAAGAATAAACATATTTACAGAACAAAAACCATATTAATTAGCACTTTCACCCCCACATAGAGGGGGGGGCGAAATATTGCATGAACAAGCACGTCTCAGCACACACAAATCAGGGCCAGATTCGGGCCCCATATGGCCCACGTATGATTTGTGTGTGCTGAGACGTGCTTGTTCATGCAATATTTTGCCCCCCCCCCTCTATGTGGGGGTGAAAGTGCTAATTAATATGGTTTTTGTTCTGTAAATATGTTTATTCTTGTGTTAAAAAACTACATGTACAACAATAATTTCATAATAAAAAAGAATAAGAATTATATGCTGCAATGAATATGTATATGCAGGGTGCCCTTTCTAATTCTCTCTTCCCCTTTTTTTTTTTTTTTTTTTTTTTTTATAAGTTCATATTGATTCCGGTGGACTTTGCGCTGGTGCAGGCCCCAGGGGACAATGCACGGGGTGTGCCCCATGTGGCGATCGCCCCAGGGCTTTGGGGAAGTGTATGGACTTATCCGGTTGCGTGGCGTGGTTAGTTATGTCCACCCTAGGGTGGTCTCCTGCCCGCCACGCTTCCGGGTCGGGGATCAGTTGCTGGTCCTGACCCGGCCACTAAGTTTGAGGTTTCCATCTTTAGGGACCCCATCATGCCCTTTGCTGACAGTACAGCTTGGCTGCTGTCAGCAGGGCATGTCAGGTCAGTCCCAGCTGAACTGTGTACCGGAAGTGCTTCCCTACAGGAAACACTCCGGTCACCTGGTCCGGGTTAGGCGCCGCCTGATCTCCGCATTACGTCCGCGTGACGTCAGCACGGCGTGACGTCACACGCCGTGCGCATTTGGCGCCACGGGGGGAGACTATTTAAACCCAGTCTGACGCTGTGTCAGACTGAGGTGGATGTGAGGCTCGGGACGCTCTGGGAACGGTCTAAAACAGGTAAACTGACTCAATTAAATTTATTTAACTGGTGGACTCTTTGTCCACCGTAAACTTGACTATATGAAACCACTGCAATTATCCTCAATGTCTTTTTTATAGGCTTTGGATGTTTTACCTAGCCCCGCTTAGGGGCAGCATATGGGTTGACCAGCTATCAAGCATGATACGCTCTGATGCTATATACACTCTATGATAAGGTATGGGAATATAACTCCTCTATCTTTTGGGGATCCATGAAATGTACTGGATATGGTTCCTATGCACTTTTACTGGGGTTTCTCTTTTTTTGCTTTGTTACTTTTTAGAAATTGTCCTGATCCAGAGGATAAACACTCAAAACCAAGACCCAGCAGTTCCCATTCGTTTCTCCCCCCATTCGGTTTTATTTGTTTGGGGGGCTGATCGACCCGAGCCTCTTATGAGTATAGATATTTACAAGTTTTCGTTGAGGTAGGTAAAGCGTGACAACTGACATTGGGCATGGTCACACTACTTTGTTACCGTACGAATGATTATGACCTATGTGAAAATAATTGAGGTTAATAAGTACATTTGTACTCCACAGGCCCCACAAATACTCTTTTGAATGAAGGAATAGGATTTCCTTCTCCCCCTACAACTCCCTAGCCACGTTTGGTGGTGCTCGCTGGGTACGTCCCTGTGTGGGTTCCTCTCTTGGGGGGTGCTCCAGTGCAACCATTGGTATCTCTATTCGGAAGCCTGACCATGCGTATGATCCCTACAATATTGGAGGTAGGGAATCGTGCTTGTGTAAACTGACTTCACCAGACATCCCTGTCATTGCACACTCTATGCAGCATATATAACGTTTTAATGAGTATCAACTGTTTTATATATACTAACCAATATATTGCTTTGTATACATACCACAGAACACGAAAAATGTCTAAAAAACCCTCGTCCATCTGCAAATATATCTTATCCTTGTCTCCTGATGAAGCCTTTATAGGCGAAACATGTTGAGCGATTGGACAAGTATTATGACCTGTGTACTTTGAATGTATGACAATATAGGTGTTCTATTAGGAACTGTATGTAATTTCTTTGAACCCTATGACTCATATACTGCTGTACATGGAGTCTAACACTGTATGTATTTTTCTTTCTCTTAAAAAATTATTTTTATGTTAATAAAACAAGCAATTTTATTATATCTTTATGAAATTACTCTTTTTTGTGTATGTACCATAGATAGTCCCAAATCTCCAATAACTTTTTTATTGCATATTAATCAGGGATGATAGTACATTATCTATGTAAAATCTTGGGAGAACACTCCAGTCTAGTGAGCTTTGAAAATTACAATTCAGGGATGTTCAGTCGATTCTTCTCCATCTACGGGCAGCCTACATTGCAGGTCCCTCCAATCTCAAGGTCAAGACACCAGTTAGACAATGAAGAAATGGTTCCTGAATCCACAAACCTGTCAAATGTTGATACGCTGGGCTTTTCAGCCGGGGGTGGACCTATTTGCATCCCCAGCAAATGCCAAACTGACAATGTTTTACATCAGTCTACCTTGCCCACAGGTAGCAGCGACAGATGCTCTGACAGCAGCATGGTCTTTTCAGTCTGCATATGCCTTTCCACCAACACGGCTAATCTTCAACTTTCTCAGAAAACGTATAAAGGGGAAAGTCACAGTTCTGGCAGTAATACGCCACTGGCCCAAACGTCTGTGGTTTCCGCTTCTGTGTCTACTGAGTATGAGGCCAAAGTAAATTACAGTAACACTGGGTCTGCTGTCTCAGGGTCCAGTGCTTCATCCATATCCTCAGAGGCTGTGGTGGCAGGCTTGGATTTTGAAAGGCAGAGGCTGATCGAGGCAGGCTGTTCAAATGCTGTATTTGGTACCCTGCTAAAATCTAGAAAACCAAGCACTAATTCAACTTACAAGTTCCAGGACTTTGCTTCCACCCAAGGCTTTTTTCCTTCCTCTCCAAAATAAGTAATATTTTGGTCTTTCTTCAAAAAGGCCTAGATATGAACCTAAGTCTTAGTACTCTTAAGGGCCATGCTTCTGCCCTATCTGCCTTCACAGGGATTCAGTGGGCCGCCAAACGCCTTGTAATTCAATTTTTCAATGCGGTCATGAGGTTAAAGCCTCCAAGAAAACTGCCAACTAACTGGGACCTACCCATGGTCCTGGGCTTCTGGCTTCAGATAAATTCCCACAAAATATGTCCCTTTGGCATCTAACCTTATAAGCAGCCTTTTTTGTCACAATCTCCTTCGCAAGAAGAGTCTCAGAGATGGCAACCCTGTGCTGCAAGGAGCCATTCACAACCTTTTATGTGGATAGGGTGGTCCTAGTTCCACTGCTAGGATTCATGCCGAAGGTGCCTGTTGTATTCCATCTAACCAGGAAATCGTTCTGCCGACATTCTTCTCGGTCTGAGATAGCCAACTCGGTGCTCTTGACATCAGGAGAACACATCCTCCCTAAGGTCTTCAGTTCACCTCTTTCTGTTTCCAACAGGATCAATCAAGGGCTCAAAGCATTCAGCAGGCTAACCCCTTCCTGGATAGTTAAAGCTATAACCTTGGTCTATAAGAAAAAGGGGTTGGCATTGCCTGACGACATCAGGGAGCATGCTACTTGCATTACTGGGCAGCAGCGAAGGGTGTGTCCATGGAAACTACCTGCAAGGCGGCCACTTGGTCATCAAGACATACCTTCCTTACTCACTATTGTATTGAGCCAGCTGCCTTATCTACAGTGGAGTTGGGCGCAGAGTCATGGGCTTTGTGTCATGTTGATTAAAATTGTTCTGCAAGCATACCCACCCTGCTGTTCAATCGGAAGGTGGACTACCTCAGCCATTACTTCCTGGACGAAGGAGGATGGACCCTTCGCCCTGACAGCTTCAATCTCCTATGTCAGAAATGGGAAATTCCAGATGTGGACATCCTAGCCTCCAAGTACAAAAACAAGCTAACCCTGTTTGTTGCCAGAACCAAAGATTCTCTATCCATGGCACTGGATGCCCTCATAATTCCTTAGACCCAATTCCAGTTCATATATGCCTTTTCTCCAGTGCAAATTCTGTCCTGACTGCTCCACAAAATAGAGCAAGAGAAGAAACCAGTGATTCCCATTACACCAAACTGCCCCAGAAGAACACTGCACACAGACATACTCAAACTTCAAAGGAGATTACCCCGCTTCCAAACAGGTTGGGCCCTCTGTCTCTGGTTCTCCAATTCCATCCTGCTTCTTAGTGACTAGCTTTGATGGCCTGGCTATTGAAATCTAGGTCCTGAGGGACAGGGGTGTTTAATTTTGCCATTCCTACATTGCTCAAAGCCAGAAAAGCCTGGAAACCCGGAAATCCTTTGTGTGGTGTGAGCACTGGCATTTCAAACCCAGATATTCCTCTATGCCTCACATTCTAGCCTTTTTACATTCAGGACTTGACCTAATGTACTCTTAAATGACAGCTATCAGCCTTGCCCATCTTGTTCCAAAAACTTCTGGCTCCATTTTCTTTGTAAAAAAAACTTAATTTAAGGTGTTTCTCAGATTATACCATCCTTTGCACATCCTGTGGTCCTTGGGATTTTAATTCAGTTCTCTCTGCCCTGCAGAAAAAAAAAACACCCTTTAAACCCATCAAGAAACTGTTTGAATGCTCTTTCATCTACAAAGTGGCTTTCTTAGTAGCTATCACATCTGTCAGATGAGTCTCTGAACTAGGGTTTCACTCTTATAAGGAGCTATTCCTGATCCTTCTCAAAAAGAAAGTTGGACTTCAGCCCAAAACCTAACTTAGGTGTTATTTAACTTTCACCTTAAAGTGGAGTTCCACCCAAAAATGGAACTTTCGCTTATCTGATCCCCCCCCCCCCCCTCCGGTGCCACATTTGGCACCTTTTAGGGCGGTTCCCTTACCTGCAATGGCGGTGGCAGCACCCAACCAACCGATGGAAACATCAGCTGCTATGCCGACATTGCTGCACTCCAGGACAGGTAAATGTCCTAATGTTAAAAGTCAGAAGCTACAGTATATGTAGCTGCTGACTTTGAATTTTTAAAGGGGCGGGCGGAACTCCGCTTTAATAAAGACATTTCTTACCTCTTGTGCCCTGCTCCTAAGTACCCCAAAAAGATTGTCTGTATGTTGTCAGAGCTATCAGAGTTTATTTAAAAGCTACAGCTTCTACAAGAAAGACGTAACTCTCTTTGTCTTGTCATCAGCGCCTCATTAAGGACATCTGGCTTCAAAATCCACTATTGCCAGGTGGATATGACAACTCATCTCAAGTGCTTACACTCCAGCCCTCCTATGTGTTCACTCCACCAGATTGGTGGGTGTTTCCTGGACATTCCGACAAGGGCCTCTGTTGTCCAGCTTTGCAAGGCTGTCACCTGGTCTACAGTTCATACTTTCTTCAAATTCTACCCGTGGACATCAAAACATCTGCAGATGCAGTTTTCGCCTGCAAGGTTCCTGCAGCAGCACTCTAAGTTGGGTCAATTGACCCTTGTTTTTTGTTGGACCTGTTGGTACAGTTCTGTTTGCCTTGTTGCCTGCCCTTCATTACCCGGGGATATCCTAGGGTTTATAAATACCCAGCCTGTGTCCCGTACAATGAAGATAAGAGAAATTTTGACTTACCTGTAAATTCCATATCTTGGAGTACAGCACAAGACACAGGCCATCTTCCACTATGTTCTTGTGTTACACTACATTGCTTGCTAAAATACTGTGGGCTTACAGAGCGGGGTAGGGTTAAAGGGGTACGCCCAGGGGGCATGTCAGCAAAGCTTTTCCAGAGTCAAATCACCTGAAAGTACCAGCCTATAATTTAGGATTTATGAATATCCAGCCTGTGTCCTGTACTGTACTCCTAAAATATGTAATTTTTATTTGGATAAATATAATCTATTGTGTGCATATTTGATATTTACCACTTGCAGCCAGCACACAGAGCACTAGAGGCTGCAACTGCAATGATTTACTGCTCTTCTGTAAATAAGCTGAACAGCCTGTGTAAGGAGACCTGCTATTTATATCTACAGTATCTCACAAAAGTGAGTACACCACAATATTTTATTATATCTTTTCATGTGACAACACTTTGCTACAATGTAAAGTAGTAAGTGTACAGCTTGTATAACAGTGTCAATTTGCTGTCCCCTTAAAATAACTCAACACACAGCCAATAATTTCTAAACCACTGGCAACAAAAGTGAGTACACCCCTAAGTGAAAATGTCCAAATTGGGCCCAAAATGTCAATATTTATGTGTGACCACTATTATTTTCCAGCACTGCCTTAACCCTCTTGGGCATGAAGTTCATCAGAGCTTCACAGGTTGTCACTGGAGTCCTCTTCCACTCCTTCATGACGACATCACAGAGCTGGTGGATGTTAGAGACCTTGTGCTCCTCCACCTTCCGTTTGAGGATGCCCCACAGATGCTCAATAGGGTTTAGGTCTGAAGACATGCTTGCCCAGTCCATCACCTTTACCCTCAGCATTTTTCGCAAGGCAGTGGTCGTCTTAGAGGTGTGTTTTGGGTCGTTATCATGTTGTAATAATGCCCTGCGGCTCAGTCTCCCTCCGAAGGGAGGGGATCATGCTCTGCTTCAGTATGTCACAGTACATGTTGGCATTCATGGTTCCCTCAATAAACTGTAGCTCTCGAGTGTCGGCAGCACTCATGCAGCCCCAGACAATGACACTCCCACCACCATGCTTGACTGTAGGCAAGACACACTTGTCTTTGTACTCCTCACCTGGAAACCGCCACACACCATCTGAACCAAGTAAGTTTATCTTGGTCTCATCAGAGCACAGGACATGGTTCCAGTAATCCATGTCATAAGTCTGCTTGTCTTCAGCAAACTGTTTGCTTTCTTGTCCATCATCTTAAGAAGAGGCTTCCTTCTGAATTGACAGCCATGCAGACCAATTTGATGCAGTGTGCGACGTATGGTCTGAGCACTGACAGGCTGACCCCCCACCCCTTCAACCTCTGCAGCAATGCTGGCAGCACTCCTATGTCTATTTCCCAAAGACAACCTCTGGATATGACACTGAGCACATGCACTCAACTTCTTTGGTCAACCATGGCGAGGCCTGTTCTGAGTGGAACATGTCCTGTTAAACCTCTGTATGGTCTTGGCCACTGTGCTGCAGCTCAGTTTCAGGGTCTTGGTAATCTTCTTATAGTCAAGGCCCTCGTTATGTAGAGCAAAAAATCTTTTTTCAGATCCTCAGAGAGTTCTTTGCCATGAGGTGCCATGTTGAACTTCCAGTGACCAGTATGAGAGTGAGTGAGACCGATAACACCAAATTTAACACAGCTGCTCCCCATTTACACCTGATACCTTGTAACACTAAGGAGTCACATGACTCTGGGGGAAAAAAATGGCTAATTGGGCCCAATCGGACATTTCCCTTAGGGGTGTACTCACTTTTGTTGCCAGCAGTTTACACATTAATGGCTGTGTGTTGAATTATTTTGAGGGGACAGCAAATTTACACTGTTATACAAACTGTAGACTTACTACTTTACATTGTAGCAAAGTGTAATTTCTTCAGTGTTGTCACATGAAAATATATAATAAAATATTTACAAAAATGTGAGGGGTGTACTCACTTTTGTTAGATACTGTATAACACAAGCACAGCTTAAAGGGGTTTTAAAGTCAGAAGGTTTTTTATCTTAAGAAGAAGGAAAGAATGAATGGTGGGTGTTAAACGGCCAACTCCAGACATATTTAATATAATATTACACCAAAATATAAAAATATATAATTTATTATAGGTAGAAAAAGATATACATAAACACACAAGGAGGGAAGGAAACATTCCCCTATATCATAAAACAGTAATACATATACACACTCTATGCATTAAGATAAAAAGCCTTCTGTGTGCAGTAGCCCCCTCAGCCCCCCTAATACTTACCTTAGCCCTATCTCTGTCCAGTGATGTCCACGAGTGTTTCGGCCATCCAGCACTCTCCCTCCTGATTGACTGAGACACAACAGCGGCACCATTGGCTCCCACTGCTGTCAATCTAAGTCAGTTAGCCTATTAGGACAGAGAGGCGGCGGGCCCGAACCGCAGCTCCATGTCTGAATAGACACACAGAGCTGTGACTCGGCTCGGGTGCCCCCATAGCAAGCTGCTTGCTGTGGGGGCACTCAAAAGGAGGGAGGGGCCAGGAGTACAGAACAGGCACCTGAGAGGAGGAGGATCTGGGCTGCTCTGTGCAAATCCAGTACACAGAGCAGGTAGTAGCAAGTATAACATGTTTGTTATTTTTATAGGAAAAAAAAAATAGACTTTACAATCACTTTAATAAGTCAGAGGGTTTACACAAAACTGATATGGAGTTTTGTATTACATGTAAACCCATTAGTAGACAATGATCAATGTACACAGTCCAATGGACTGTTACATAGTTAGTCAGGTTGAAAAAAGACAGCTAGTTCAACCATAAAAATAAATAAATAAATAAAAAAATAATATCATAGAATCTCATATACCCAATCATACACCCACAGAGGAAGGTGAAAAACCCCAGCAAAGCATGATCCAATTTGCTACAGCAGGGGAAAAAAATATTTCCGGATCCCCCAAGAAGCAATTGAATTTTCCCTGGATCAACTTTACCTATAAATGTTAGTACCCAATTATATTATGTGCATTTAGGAAAGAATCCAGGCCTTTCTTAAAGCAATCTACTGAGCTGGCCAGAACCACCTCTCGAAGGAGTCTATACCACGTTTTTACAGCTCTTACTATAAAGAAACCTTTCCGTATTTGGAGATGAAATCTCTTTTCCTCTAGGCGTAAAGAGTGCTCCCTTGTCCTCTGTGTTGACCGTAAAGTGGATAACTCAACAATAAGTTCACTATATGGACCCCTTATATATTTGTACATGTTGATTATATCCCCCCTTAATTTCCTCTTCTCAAGAGAGAATAAATTCAGTTCCTTTAATCTTTCCTCATAGCTGAGCTCCTCCATGCCTCTTATCAGTTTGGTTGCCCTTCTCTGCACTTTCTCCAGTTCCCCGATATCCTTTTTGAGAACTGTTGTATATATCATTTCCTGAGTGATACAAACTTGTTATCGATGGGTGTATATTGTTGGCTGTAGAGATTAAACATATTAAGGTTCATACCCTGATCAAATTGTATGGATCACTGAGTACAGTTAAGCCAAATGATAAAGGTGATAGCAGGTATGGTTAGTGATCAAAATATTGATCAAAAGAGAGGAGATTGTAAAGGAAATTTGTAAGTTCTGTATATAATTATATTCTACTTTGTATGTATTGCACACTGCCCTCACTGCGCACACGGCACTAATAATATTTTCAGTACATGTTTGCATTCTTTCGAGTCCTGATTCGAATTAATGTCTGTCTGTTACGCCCCTTGTTACCATAAATGTACAATTGTAATATTAATGTTATACCTATGTAATCATGTGTATAAAAACTTTCAATTGCGTCATAATAAAGCAGAGCAGTTATTTGGAAAGATGCAGAGTGTATGTTTTGTGTCTGTTCCCTACTGCAGGAGTTATTATTAATTTGGAACCACTAATCAATATCAGGATAGGTGTTGCCTATCTAGAAAATTCCATGTCAGATGGCGAGCCAGCCAGGAGGGAATTTTTTCATGTGACCCTGTGAATCCAAAACTAGCAGCTTGAGACAATCCGGGAATTTTTGATAATCAGCCGGCTGAGGTAAGCATTTTGCTTACATTTGAGTTATCAGACTTCCTTGATCGGTAAGGCATTTTTGGGACAAAGAGTACCTATTTTACTCCCCTTAATCGAACTGTATTGATTGGTGGTTATATGTTATTTTGTCACTGTCTACTGTCCAGATTGCTATAGATAAAAAAGGGAAGAATAGTGCTGATCACAGGTATATGTAGTACATCTGCTAGATAAAGTAGTTTAGAGTTAAGAGGGTATAGGCACAAATAAAGAGAAAAAGACTAGTCAGTCATTATGGGCATTAAATTACATAAGGGAATGAAGGGTAAGAGACTCTCAAAAAATGCCCAGCACAAGAGGAGTGCTATAAAATATATGAACCGAATGTGCACTTCTGCCTATACTGAGCTACTGGATAAATGGTTAGAGTGGACAGGGATCCACAATGGGTAACTGGATTACCAAAGTCCACAGGGACTAAGAAACATGCAGAATTAACAGCTAGAGATACAGCTATCTATGTGAGCAGGATGGATCAAGGGTGACAACACTAGACAGAAAAGGAATTTTGATGTTAAGTTTTGGGATGAATTTGGGGACAGGCACTAGAACTAGTAAAGTCAAAACAGAGAAATGAGAGTTAAAACAGAATACTTTATATGTTGTCAGAGAGGGAAGATGGGATGAGCACTATGGATGCCCGTCTAAACATAGAATCATAGAAGCTAGAGTATGTGAAGTATGGGATTACAATACATGGGATGCAAAGGATTTTAGAACAAAATAAGGAAAGCAAAATTTAAGCAGGGAAATATTAAAGAGTTAAAAGAAAGTGAGAGAATGATATGCATGTGTTGTGTACAAATGGGAAAAATTTAAGTGGTTTTAGAGAGATATTCGTGTATGTGTTTGAATGCTGGAACCTTTAGTTCTACATCTTATGTGTAATGTTAGCTCTCTACAAACACCCTCCCTTTTCTCTGTGTCATAAAAGAATGTGCTGGGATGAGACATTAGTGACAAGGATACCCATGATATGACTACACATATATCATAACAAAATGTGCCAGGTTTATTAATCTAATGATAAACAATGTGATTACAATTATTTTTGAATATGTTTTCTAAACATGGTAAAATGAAGGTTACATTTAACCGTGTATTACACAAATTGAATATCCTTTGATAGTGGAAACAGTGCATTTAAAAAAGGGAAATTAAGTAAAATGTCCTCCTTTAACCACTTCAATACAGGGCATTTTCACCCCCTTCCTGCCCAGGCCAATTTTCAGTTTTCAGTGCTGTAACACTCTGAATGACAATTGCGTGGTCATGCTTAAGTCGATATAACGATATGTCGGGTCGTTGCTGTACGGCAATCATTTGTAACATTTGACGCTGCACACTGAACTAGGAAGTGGAGATCTGTTTCGAGCCTGAGGTGCGGGTGAGAGCGAAATTTTTGACTGCACACCTCTATACACTGCTGCTGATATCTGTTTGAAGAGCTGCTGTTATTCTATTCTGCTTATTATGAATTTATTTGATGTGAGTGCAATGATTGAAGATTTTTGAGTGTTTTAATTAAACATTTTTTTACGTTATTACACTATTTGGAGCACTTTATTATTTGTGGAGAGATCCTGATTGATGTTCACGGCTGGATATTGGAGCTCACTTAAAGTGGGGGGACACCCTAAAAAAAAAAAAGCATTAATATTCTGAAAAAAAAAAAATGAAAAAAAAAATTTTTTTTTACCTGATCCGAAGTCCCTGTTGCTAGGCAGTCTTCCTAATCTGCCTCCTTCCTAAGCCGTGGTGATCTTCGTTCTTCTGTCCTCCGCCGCGTTGTCTTCTAGGTAATGGGGCGCAGTGTGTTCTGGGAACTGTGTGTTCCCTAACACAGCGCGTCCCATTCACAAAGCGCCGCGCGACTAGCGCATGCGCAGTAGGAAACGGGCAGTGAAGCCGTAGTCTTCGCTGCCTGTTTCCCTTACTGAGGATGGCGACGCTGGGACCGGAGCGCCGAGGGACAGCTCGGCCTCCACGACCGACATTGCGGGCACCCTGGGAGGGTAAGTGTACTTATTAAAAGTCAGCAGCTACTTTTTGTTTAGCTGCTGACTTTTAAAAAAAATTTTTTTTTAGCTGAAACACCGCTTTAACCCCTGTTTGTGTGGTTGAAAGTGTTTAAGCCAAGCACGAGAGTGTAAGGCATTTGAAGTTGGTGAGTGCGTTTTCTGAAGGGAGCGCAATCACTTTCACATACTGGGGTGGTGGAAGAAATAAGAAGACTATTTCTTTGCACAGAAGGCCATTCCAGCTCTGTAACATCATGTGTAAGGCAATGTTTTGGCATCGTTGGGCAAGGCAGTCAGCAGCAAGGTCCACCTTACTGCTAACACGTGGTCCAGCAAGCATGGTCAGGGACGATATACAGTATCTCACAAAAGTGAGCACACCCCTCACATTTTTGTAAATATTTTATTATATATTTTCATGTGACAACACTGAGGAAATGACACTTTGCCACAGACCATGACACTCCAACCACCATGCTTGACTGTAGGCAAGACACACTTGTCTGTGTACTCCTCACCTGGTTGCCGCCACACACGCTTGACACCATCTGAACCAAATACGTTTTTCTTGATCTCATCAGACCACAGGACATGATTTCAGTAATTCATGTCCTTAGTCTGCTAGTCTTCAGCAAACTGTTGCACTCAACTTCTTTGGTCGACCATGGCGAGGCCTGTTCTGAGTGGAACCTGTCCTTTTACCCGCTGTGTGGTCTTAGCCACCGTGCAGCTCAGTTTCAAGGTTTTGGAAATCTTCTTATAGCCTAGGCCATCTTTATATACAGCAACAATTCTTTTTTTTCAGCTCCTCATAGAGTTATTTGCCATGTTCCAGTGACCAGTATGAGAGAGTGAGAGCGATAACACCAAATTTAAACACACCTGGAGAACTTGTAACACTAACGAGTCACATGACAACGGGGAGGGAAAATGGCTAATTGGTCCCAATTTGGACATTTTCACTTAGGGGTGTACTCACTTTTGTTGCCAGCAGTTTAGACATTAATGGCTTTGTGTTAAGTTATTTTGAGGGGGACAGCAAATTTACACTGTTATACAAGCTGTACACTCACTACTTTACATTGTAGCAAAGTGTAATTTCTTCAGTGGCGTCACGTGAAAAGATATAATAAAATATTTACAAAAGTGGCAGGGCTGTACTTTATTTTGTTCACAGCACACTGGGTAACTCTGCTTGCAACTAGGGAGGATGCAGGGCAGGGCACAGTGCTGGAGCTTGTTTTCTGCCACATCTCCATACAGCTGGTGGTGATGATGCAAGATCTGTCAGCTCCACCCCCTCCTCCTCCATGCCCTCCTCTGCTGAATTTTACTATGAACCACCAGTACCCCCTACGCTATCAAGGGGCTATTTAACGAGTCAGGCTAAAAGATGCCATGCAGTTCTTCAGCTGGTCTGTCTAGGGGACAGGAACCACACCGGAGCAGAGATTCTTTCAGCTCTGCAGGGGCAGGCCCAGAGATGGTTCACACCACAGAAGCTTGATCCAGTAATGGTGGTGTGCGATAATGGCACTAACCTTCTGTCCTCCCTTCAACAGGGAAAGTTGACAAATGTCCTCAATTTGGTGGTGCAGCAGTTCTTAAACAGGTACCCAGGTTTGCAAGATCTTCTAAGGCAGGCCAGAAGTCTATAGCTATTTGTGACATGGCCACCAGGTGTAACTCATCTTTAGCAATGCTGCAGCAGAGGGCCATCAACGAGTACCTGTGCGACTATGTCACACATACAGGCTCAGGGGAGCGCTGCTATTTTTCCCCACGCCAATGGCTGCTGATAAAGGATGCATGCACTGTACTGTTACCATTTGAGGAGGCAACAAGGATAGTGAGCCGTGACAATGCATGCATCAGTGACACTATCCCTCTTGTGTTCCTGCTGGAGCATACTTTTCAGTCCCTAAAAACCTTGGGAGTAGTACGTGGCTGGGAGGAGGCAGTTCCAGACAGTGTAATCTTCAGTGACCTTGAGAACTCTGCTTAAGGGTAATATGCCGCTCCAGGTGGCAATCCAAAGAATTCACCTCCCCTGCTCTAGGCAGGTACTAGCTCTGTATGCAAGATACAAACAAACAAAAAAGATCCGGATAGCTGCACTCCAATTTGATGTCTTTATCGAATGGAAAGCAGAACAAACAGCATAAGGAGTCACAGATAAATAGCGGAAGACTCTGCTTCTCATGCCTCCGCAAACTTGCGGTGCATGGGCTCCCTTATTCTTCAAAGCCTGCTATACCCAGTGAAGTGAATAGCCTTAGATAATACATAGGGATGAAACAAATCTCCCTAAATAAGTTTTACATGCATATCTGCCGTCTTCAGCTTGCTATATTCTTTAGACTTCTCACATCGTGTTAAAATTTTTACTTCCTCATTCAGCAGTAGGAGTGGATTCTTCTGACAGCTGATTGGAGGAAAGGCACACCCCCCCACTCCACATGCAGAGGAACGAAATAACTTTCAGAGCTGTGCTGTGACAAGACAAGCTCTCTGCTAATCAATTTATAGCACACACCCTGACACAAATTTCAGGCTAGTTTTATCCCCCATCTTAAATAACTTGTCAGAAGTAGGGTTGAGCGAACCCGAACTGTAAAGTTCGGGTCCGTACCGGACTTTTGGGTGTCCGGGGCCCAGACCCGAACCCGAACTATTGGCTGTAAGTTTGGGTTCGGGTCCGGTGTTCGGTGATGTATTGGCGCCTTTTAGAAGCTGCAGGGCAGCCAATCGACGCTAGTTTCACTAGTGTGCCCTTAGAAGCCATCACAGCCATGCCTACTAATGGCATGGCTGTGATTGGGCAGTGCAGCATGTGACCCTGCCTCTATATATAGTCCAGACACACAGCACACAGCGTCATTCTGCTATAGACAGGTTCCTGTGCTGCTAAGAGAGAGGATTTTAGGAGTTAGTGTGATAAAGTCAGTCAGTCAGTCAGTCCACATTCCTTTAATTTTCTTCAAATTAGTTAGATCAGTGAGCGATCTAGATAGCTAGAGTAGAGTAGGGAGTTTCTTTATTAAGGAAAAGAAAGAGGCAGAGAGAATTATAGAAGAGATTCCTAAATCAATTGTACCCTGGCTGGGGTGCAGTGCACAGTCTTTTAACAGTGCTATGAGGCCAGTGCCAGACAAAATATAAGTTTTACCTGCAAGCTCAGTGCAGCATTACTGCACTGCATATTTTACTAACAGATACACCATACTCTGTGTGTATTCTGATATTGGAAAAACATTGCAAAAAAATTTAGTTTTGCTGTGTTTTTTTCTTCCCAATAGCATTTTCTGCGTGTTCATACACGCTTTAGACACTGTCCGTGTATTCTGATATTGGAAAAACATTGCAAAAAAATTTAATTTTGCTGTGTTTTTCTTCTCCCAATAGCATTTTCTGCGTGTTCATACATGCTTTAGACACTATCCGTGTATTCTGATATTGGAAAAACATTGCAAAAAAATTTAATTTTGCAGTGTTTTTTTTTTCCCAATAGCATTTTCTGCGTTTTCATAAACGCTTTAGACACTATCCGTGTATTCTGATATTGGAAAAACATTGAAAAAAAATTTAATTTTGCAGTGTTTTTTTTTTCCCAATAGCATTTTCTGCGTTTTCATAAACGCTTTAGACACTATCCGTGTATTCTGATATTGGAAAAACATTGCAAAAAAATTGAATTTTGCAGTGTTTTTTTTTTTCCCCAATTGCATTTTCTGCGTTTTCATAAACGCTTTAGACACTATCCGTGTATTCTGATATTGGAAAAACATTGCAAAAAAATTAAATTTTGCTGTGTTTTTTTTCCCCAATAGCATTTTCTGCGTGTTCATAAACGCTTTAGACAATATCCGTGTATTCTGATATTGGAAAAACATTACAAAAAAATTTAATTTTGCGGTGTTTTTTTTTTTCCCAATAGCATTTTCTGCGTTTTCATAAACGCTTTAGACACTATCCGTGTATTCTGCTATTGACAAAAAAAAACATTTAGGGCGAGATCATACATTTTGAAAATATGAGGAGATCATCAAAAAGGGGACGTGGCCCGGGTCGTGGTGCTGCTGGTGGCGCTCCTGATGCAGGGAGAGGACGTGGTCGATCTGTGCCAGCTACACGCACTAGTAAAACACCTTTCTCAGGTGCGAGTAGGCGACAGAGCCTGCAGCGGTATTTTGGCGCGCCTAATGAGGCTGTACGAATGTTGAGGCCAGGACAAGTACAGGCGATAGTAGATTGGGTTGCTGACAGTGCCTCCGGTTCCTTCACATTGTCTCCCACCCAGTCTCCTGATGAAAGTTCAGAGTTGGCACCTGCAGCCGATGTCCATCAGTCTTTCACCTCACCCCCTTGCAAATCAGCCAATCAGTCTGAGCCCCAAATCATGCAGCAGTCTCTTCTGCTTTTTGATGACTCTGTTAGCAGGGTTTCCCAGGGCCATCCACCTAGCCCTGCCCCAGAAGTGGAAGAGATTGTGTGCACCGATGCCCAACCACTTATGTTTCATGATGAGTACATGGGAGGACCATCGCAGCACGTCTCGGATGATGACGAAACACAGGTGCCAACTTCTGCTGCTTTCGCCATTGTGCAGACCGACAAGGAGGGCAGGGGTGAAGACTGGGTGGAAGATGATGTGGAGGACGATGAGGTCCTTGACCCCACATGGAATCAACGTCATGCAGGTGACCAGTGTAGTTCGGAGGAAGAGGTGGTGGTCGCACAGAGCCACCAGCACAGCAGAAGAGGGAGCAGGGTGCAAAAGCGGAGCGTCCGTCCCCTAGACAGTACGTCTGCTACTGCCCAACGCAGCAAGGGACCGAGCACACCAAAGCCAGGTCCAAGGAGTTCCCTAGCGTGGCAGTTCTTCAGACAATGTGCTGATGACAAGACACGAGTGGTTTGCACGCTGTGCAATCAGAGCTTGAAGCGAGGCATAAACGTTCTCAACCTGAGCACAACCTGCATGACCAGGCATCTAAGTGCAAAGCACGAGATGCAGTGGAGTAGACACCTCAAAAACCAAGAAAGGTCTCTGGCTCCTCCTGCTTCCTCTTCTGCTGCAGTCTCGGCCTCTTCATCCACCTCTGTAGTGACAGTGACACCTGCCAACCCGCAAACAGAGGATCTGCCAGCAACACTACCACCTGGGTCACCAACCATCTCCACAATGTCCCATGGAAGCGTTCAGCTCTCTATTTCCCAAACACTGGAGCGGAAGAGGAAGTACCCTCCTAGCCACCCGCGATCCCTGGCCCTGAATGCCAGCATTTCAAAATTCCTGGCCTTTGAAATGCTGTCATTCCATCTGGTGGAGACGCAGAGTTTTAAAAGGCTGATGTCATTGGCTGTTCCACAGTACGTCGTGCCCAGCCGCCACTACTTTTCCAGATGAGCTATCCCTTCCCTGCACAACCAAGTGGGGGACAAAATCAGGTGTGCACTGCGCAACGCCATCTGTGGCAAGGTCCACCTAACTACGGATGCGTGGACCAGTAAGCACGGTCAGGGACGTTATATCTCCCTAACAGCACATTGGGTAAATGTAGTGGCGGCTGGGCCTGAGGCGGATAGCACTTTGGCGCATGTCCTTCCACCACGAGGATTGCAGGGCACTTCAGTTTGCCTCCTGTTGCTAACTCCTCCTACTCCGCCTCCTCATCCTCTACCGCCTCCTCATCCGGTCAGCGTAACACCTTCACCACCAACTTCAGCACAGCCAGGGCTAAACGACAGCAGGCAGTTTTAAAACTTTCCTGTTTGGGGGATAAACCCCACACCACGCAGGAGTTGTGGAGGGACATGGAACAACAGACCGATGAGTGGTTGGTGGCAGTGAGCCTCAAGCCCGTCCTGGTGGTGTGCGATAATGGGCGAAATTTCGTAGCAGCTCTGGGCCTAGGCGGTTTGACGCACATCCCTTGCCTGGCGCATGTGCTGAACTTGGTGGTCCAGAGGTTCCTTAAGAATTACCCCGATATGCCAGAGCTGCTGCAGAAAGTGGGGGCCGTCTGTGCGCACTTTCGGCATTCTCACCCTGCTGCTGCTCGCCTGTCAGCGTTGCAGCGTAACTTCGGCCTTCCCGCTCACCGTCTCATATGTGATGTGCCCACAAGGTGGAACTCCACCTTGCACATGCTTGCCAGACTGTGCGAGCAGCAGCAGGCAATAGTGGAGTCTCAGCTGCAGCACGCACGCGTGAGTCGCTCTGCGGAACAGCACCACTTCACCGCCAATAACTGGGCCTCCATGCGAGACCTGTGTGCCTTGTTGCGCTGTTTTGAGTACTCCACCAACATGGCCAGTGCCGATGACGCCGTTCTCAGCGTTACTATCCCAGTTCTATGCTTCCTTGAAAAAACGCTTCAGGCGATGATGGAAGAGGATGTGGCACAGGAGAAGGAGGAGTAAGAGGGTTAATTTCCAAGGCTTTCAGGGCAGTCATTTACAAGTGGCTACGAGGGTGGGTTACTGCACCAACAAGCGCCAGGTACACAATTGTCCGGCAGCAAGGGCACAGTTCTGGAGGATGACGAGGTGGAGGATGAGGAGGAGATGGAGGAGGAGGAACCATGTTCACAGCAGGGTGGCACCCAGACCAGCTCATGTACATCACTGGTGCGTGGCTGGGGGGATACAGAGGACAAATACGATACACCTCCCACAGAGGACAGCTTTTCGTTGCCTCTGGGCAGCCTGGCACACATGAGCGATTACATGCTGCAGTGTCTCCGCAGCGACCGCCGAGTTTCCCACATTTTAACTGGTGCTGATTATTGGGTGGCCACCCTGCTGGATCCCCGTTACAAGGACAACGTGCCATCCTTAATTACCTCACTGGAGCGTGATCGTAAAAGATGCGCGAGTACAAGCACACGCTGGTAGACGCGCTGCTGGTGGCATTCCCACTTGGCAGCAGGGGTACGGTGGAAGCACAAGGCGAAGGCAGAGGAAGAGGTCGCCAACGCAGCCGGGGCACCGCCAGCACCTCGGAAGGCAGGGTTAGCATGGCCGAAATGTGGAAAAGCTTTGTCAGCAACCAGCACCACCAGCTGAGATGGAACGTCTTAGCAGGAGGCAGCATTTCACCAACATGGTGGAGCAGTATGTGTGCATACGCCTACACGTACTGAATGACGGGTCTGCCCCCTTCAACTTCTGGGTCTCCAAATTGGGCACATGGCCTGAGCTTGCCCTTTATGCCTTGGAGGTGCTGGCCTGCCCTGCCGCCAGTGTATTATCTGAACGTGTATTTAGCACGGCAGGGGGCGTTATCACAGACAAGCGCAGCCGTCTGTCCAGAGCCAATGTGGACAAGCTCACGTTCATTAAAATGAACCAGGCATGGATCCCACAGGACTTGGCCGTACCTTGTGCAGAATAGACACATATACCGGTGTTCTGATGAAAACTGTCTTGCTATCGGATAGTGTCCGGCCACTTACTGCGCAGGTGCAGTGCTTGCGCAGTACGGAGGACAAGGAGATTCACAAAATCTCCAAAGATGAACGTCGCCTGCGGAGTGAGTGCAGGTTCAAGCCCGACCATCCAAGTGGACATACGGTAGCACATAGTAACAGGGCCCCTCACGGGCTCGCTTGGCTAGGCTTCAACCTCGGATGATGTGGCTTGAACCTGGAGTCACCGCGCATCGTCTTCGGAGAGTTTCAAAATCCCCTTGTCCTACGTACTGAGCAAGCGCAGTACAGGGCGGACACTATGCGACGGGGGACAGAATTCGACACATCATTCACCACTAGCCTTACCCAGCCATTGTTGTATTTTGTGTGTTGGCTACCTCGTCCTCCTCCACCGCCGCTTCCACTGACACCGCCACATCCACCGCCACCTCAACCTCCTACTCCATTTGAACCTCATCCTCCTAGCTCAAGATTATAATTTTTTCATTTTTTTAATTTCCAAGTATTTTATTTTCCCACTATCTTATCCATTAAATTGAATAATTTTTTTCAGAAAGTGCGTATTCTGGGGTATTCCCACCATATGTGCGGCATCGTGCCGTTAAGTTTCTGAGGTTCTTAATGACTTCCTGTACCTCTTCTGCTGAGAAGGGGGCCTCCAGCATTTTATTTTTATTTTTAAAGACACGGGACTCAGGGCTTTGGCGAGAGATAAGAAAAACACTGCAGATATATGTGCCTAGGTAAAATTTGATGAATCGGGTTTACATCCACTTTAAAGAGGAGTTTATGTAACACCTTTCCAGACTCTGGTAGTTTACAGTCTCATGGAAAAGGTAGTTTTGAGGCTTCTGTTGGTCAAGAGAAGAGCAGTGGAGAAAGGGGCCACCTAAGTAATACATTTAAAACATTTTTTAATCCATGGTGCCCAGGGCTGTCGGCTTCCACATCAGACATGGAGATTTTTTCAGTAGACGACCCACTGGGTTACTGGGTCATGAGAATAGACCACTGGCCAGAACTTGCCCAGTATGCAGCTGCCCTGCACCCAGCGTGCTTTCTGAATGGGCATTCATTGCTGCCGGAGGTCTTGTGACAGACAAAAGAGTGTGTCTGTCCACAGACTTCGTTGACCGGCTGATATTTGTCAAAATAAATCAGTCCTGGATTAGCAGCAGCTTTCAAGCCCCTGCTTCCAATGTCGCTAATTAAATGTTTTTGGGATCTGGAAACTCTGCAAGACTGTCTAGGCTGCCTAGCTTTGTAGGTGTTGATTTTACCTTGAAGTAATATTTTGGTATTGTTTTCATGGGCACAATTAACACCCAAGGACTAATTTTTCCACACCTGTTTGTCAGGTGCATAGAATTAAAAATGTTTACAGCAAAGTTGCTTTCATCAAAAGTACCTCTATAGGGTTACGGTGTGAAGGTACCACCAACATCCAAAGTCCAATTTTTCGCCACCTGGTTGACAGGTATATATAATTTAACTTTCTTACAGAAAGGCCAATTCTTGCTTTCATCAAATGTACCTCTATAGGGTTACGGTGCGGCGGCACCACCAACACCCAAAGCCCAATTTTTCTGCACCTGTTTGAAAGGTGCATATACTATCAATTTTTTACAGAACGACCAATTATTTCATCAAGAGTACCTCTAGCCATTTCCTGCTCCCTCCGGTGGTGTGATTTGGAGCATTCCGTGGGGAAATCTTTTTCTTCCAGAATGCGTTTGCCACTAAACCCAAAAGCATTCCTTAGGCCCCCTTCACACTTGTGCGACTTGTCCTGCGACTTAGGATTGCAAAGTCGCATGACGAGTTGTATCCCATTATTTCCAATGAGTAATGAGTTTTGGCCCAACTCTAATCTCCAGCAAGTATCATTCTGTGTGAAATTGTGGGGCATCTGTACCAATAAGAAAAAATCTTATGCAGAGAACAAAAAAGCAATACAAGGATATGAGCAAGAATTAGCTGCACGCCCCAATGAAAGTACAAAAAAGATGAAGAAAATTTTTCTATGGGGTTTTGTATTGTAGCAAATAATTCAGAATGATTAATAAAAAAAAATGTTTATTACAAAAAATAGTATACAAAGGCACAACTGTCTGTCAAGACATGAGCTATAAAACCAAGGCTGGAAGGCATACAATGCATAAATATACAGAGGTACAGTGGACATAGAAATGGCATAATAATTGTAGAACATTATACAGAAAAACCCCAACGTGTTTCAACCGTGTTATAGTAGAGGTCTTCTTCAGGGCAGAAGAATACAGACTTCTAAGAAATACAATATATAAATAAGTACATTAAAAACCAAACAATAGAATATGTTGATTCCAAAAAAGTACAAAATAGGTTAAGAGGTTTATATTTACCACTGATGGCTGTATGTCAAACCTTCCAGAAACCATGCCTAATATTGTTGCCTGATGATCCAGACATCGCAGTGGAACCAATATAGCACACGCCCCTTATGAGGACAAATACCCAACGGGCTGGGATGAAGACCTACAAGAGGCCACACTTATTGCAGGGACCAGAGGCATGAGAGCGAAGGAAGGAAGTGGACGAGGAGGGCAGGAGAGGGCCGGGCGGGCACAGAGGGAGGAGCCGGAAGGACGTCACAGGTCCTTCCTTTGCTTCCGTCCTTCTGGTCCCTGCAATAAGTGCGGCCTCTTGTAGGTCTTCATCCTGGCCTGTTGGGTATTTGTCCTCGTGAGGGGCGTGCGCCATATTTTTTCCGCTGCGCTGTCTGGATCATCAGGCAACAATATTAGGCATGGTTTCTGGAAGGTTTGACATAGAGCCATCAGTGGTAAATATAAACCTCTTAACCTATTTTGTACTTTTTTTTTTTGGAATCAACATATTCTATTGTTTGGTTCGTATTTTTCCCCCGTGAAGAAGACCTCTACTATAACACGGTCGAAACGCTGTATGATGTTCTACAATTATTATGCCATTTATATATCCACTGTACCTCTGTATATTTATGCATTGTATGCCTTCCAGCCTTGGTTTTAGAGCTCATGTCTTGACAAACAGTTGTGCCTTTTTTGTACTATTTTTTGTAATAAACTTTTTTTATTAATCATTCTGAATTATTTTCTGCAATACAAAATCCCATAGGGAAGTTTTCTTCATCTTTTAAGGAAAACTCTTATAATTGCATTGCTCCACTCTAAGTAATATAGGCATTTTATGTGTAATAGTCAGTATTTTATCCAGGTTTACATATTCTGAATTAAGGTTTAGTTCGCTCTCCCATTTAGAGATATATTTTTGGGCTTGGGTGATGAAGAAGTGTATTTGACAGAGCCAGTCTACCCTTTTGTTTAGGTAAAGATAGATGGTCTTAGCAAACCTAGATTTTTGTGGCACCAAATAAAATTGTGTATAGTATATAGTAGTTTAGAAGGAATATTCATTTTGGTCGAGTGGACTCGATGTCTAACGGTGACCCGCGATCGCCTAGTACAGAGCCAGAATGGGGATCTGCCTTTGTAAACAAATGACATGACAGAGATCTACTGTTCCCAGTCATTGGGAACAGTTATCACTGTCATGCCCCAGGCAGCCCAACCCCCCTAAAGTTAGAACACATCTAGGGAACACAGTTAACCCCTTGATCGCCCCCTAGTGTTAACCCCTTCCCTGCCAGTGTCATTTTTACATTGAGCAGTGCATTTTTATAGCACTGATCAATGTAATAATGTCACTGGTCCCCAAAAAGTGTAATTTGGGGTCAGATTTGTTTGCTGCAATGTCACAGTCCCGCTAAAAAAAAATTAAAAAAAATTGCAGATCGCCGCCATTACTAGTAAAAACAATAAAAAATAAATAAAAGTCCCTAAATCTATCCCATAGTTTGTAGACGCGATAACTTTTGCGCAAACTAATCAATATACGCCTATTGCAAATTTTCTTTACCAAAAATATGTAGAAGAATATATATTGGCCTAAACTGATGAACAATCTTGTTTTTTTTTATTTTTTGGGGATATTTATTATAGCAAAATGTTACAAATATTGGGCTTTTTTCAAATTTGTTTTTGTAGCAAAAAAAAAAATAACTGCAGAGGTGATCAAATACCACCAAAAGAAAGCTCTATTTGTTGAAAAAAATGTTGTTTGGGTACAGAGTCGCAATTGTGCAATTGCGTGAAATTGTCAGTTAAAGCGCCATATCACAAAAAATGGCCTGGTCATTAAGGGGCAAATCCTTTCAGTCCTTAACTAGTTAAAGAACAGTTTATGCAGTAAACTAGTTAAAGAACAGTTTTCTCCTTTCACATACAATGCATAGTTTTCTGTTTAGAAGCTGTAAGAGGGATTGTTCGGTACTGGATAGTTGAAGAAGCATATCTAAGTCTTGGTGTCATTTATGGGACTATTCTAGTTATATTTTGGTTGAGTTGGGCTTTTTTTAAATGTATGTGCCATGCTTAATGCTGTGCACATTTTAGAGCTTCCCACTATACACATCATTGTATGAGTGTGGAGTATCATCTTGATAGTCAGAGATGAAGTTTTGTAGGCCTAGGAAATCTCAGACCTGCACACAGTATCGTGTAGAAGGTTATCATTACGTTTCCAGGTCCACATCTGTTTAGTAGAGCCCAGTAATGTGATAGAAGGAAAGGATAGGTGCCCGGTCTGACCACCACAGAATAATGCCAATGGAGCACTGTAGCTGGAATAGCTGGGCATATTTGCTGGTGAAAAACATGTTAATATAAAAGTAGAAATTGTGCGGTGAGGAAAAAAAGTCTTTATTGATGAGATGTGTAACTCTCCATACATCCAGCCCTTCAACCTGTTGCAGAGGGGTTTATTACGCATTGGGTATATCAGGGATGTGAAACAGACCAGGCGCATGGTGCTGGAGTGGCAATCGTGCCTTATTTCCTGCAGCTCATACCGCGGGCCCCCTTCAACTTTTCTAATCTAGAAACTGCAAACTCTTCCTCCGGTGAGCCAGCTCTTACCCTCCATGGCCTCAGGTAAGTCGCACTTCACGCGCTCCCAGACCGGAACTCCCTGCCCTTCTTCATCGGCCATCTTGCCCACGAGTTCTCCGGCTGGCACCATATCTGTCAGCACACAGACTAACGCTGAAGACCAGATACAGTATCTCACAAAAGTGAGTACACCCCTCACATTTTTGTAAATATTTTATTCTACCTTTTCATGTGACAACACTGAAGAAATTACACTTTGCTACAATATAAAGTAGTGAGTGTACAGTGTAAATTTGCTGTCCCCTCAAAATAACTCAACACACAGCCATTAATGTCTAAACCGCTGACAACAAAAGTGAGTACACCCATAAGTGAAAATGTCCAAATTGGGCCCAATTAGCCATTTTCCCTCCTCGGTGTCATGTGACTCATTAGTGTTACAAAGTCTCAGGTGTGAATGGGGAGCAGGTGTGTTAAATTTGGTGTTATCGCTGTCACATACCGGTCACTGGAAGTTCAACATGGCACCTCATGGCAAAGAACCCTCTCTGAGGATCTGAAAAAAATAATTGTTGCTCTACATAAAGATGGCCTAGGCTATAAGAAAACTGACAAGACCCTGAAACTGAGCTGCAGCATGGTGGCCAAGACCATGCTGCGGTTTAACAGGACAGGTTCCACTCAGAACAGGCCTCGAAGAAGTTGAGTGCACGTGCTCAGCGCCATATCCAGAGGTTGTCTTTTGGAAATAGAGGTATGAGTGTTGCCAGCATTGCTGCAGAGGTTGAAGGGGTGGGGGGTCAGCCTGTCAGTGCTCAGACCATACGCTGCACACTGCATCAAATTGGTCTGCATGGCTGTCGTCACAGAAGGGCTTCTAAAGATGATGCACAAGAAAGCCCTCAAACAGTTTGCTCAAAACAAGCAGACTAAGGACATGGATTACTGGAACCATGTCCTGTGGTCTGATGAGACCAAGATAAACTAAATGTGACATACTGAAGCAGAGCCCCACCCTTTAGAGACTGGGCCGCAGGGCAGTATTCCAACATGATAACGACTCCAAACACACCTCCAAGACGACCACTGCCTTGCTAAAGAATCTGAGGGTAAAGGTGATGGACTGGCCAAGCATGTCTCCAGACCTAAACCCTATTGAGCATCTGTGGGGCATCCTCAAATGGAAGGTGGAGGAGCGCAAGGTCTCTAACATCCACCAGCTCGGTGATGTTGTTATGGAGGAGTGGAAGAAGACTCTAGTGACAACCTGCGAAGCTCTGGTGAACTCCATGCCCAAGAGGGTTAAGGCAGTGCTGGAAAATAATGGTGGTCACGCAAAATATTGACACTTTGGGCCCAATTTGGACATTTTCACTTAGGGATGTACTCACTTTTGTTGCCAGCGGGTTACACATTAATGGCTGTGTGTTGAGTTATTTTTAAGGGACAGCAAATTTACACTGTTATACAAGCTGTGCACTCACTACTTTACATTGTAGCAAAGTGTCATTTCTTCAGCGTTGTCACATGAAAAGATAGATAAAATATTTACAGAAATGGGAGGGGTGTACTCACTTTTGTGTGATACTGTAAGTGGTGTTTGCAGAGCAGCTGCTCACAAAGATCTTTGGCCTCACCAACATGCCCTCCACATTTGTGGGTCCCCCCACAATGCCAATCCCAGGGTGCCTCCGCGTTCAATTCCAGTGCAAACAGCCTAACAAGGAACCACCATCAAATAACTCACGGTTAGTAGAGGCCGAAGACAGGAACCAGGTGGGAGAAAGGGAAATCCTAAACGATCCAAGTCAGCGGACCAAGGCAGAAGTACACGGGGGGGGGGGGTTAACCAGAAGGTGGCATCGGGAACAGGCAGGGTCGGCAACAAAATCAGCGTTAATCCAAGGGGTCATCCAAGAAGCAGAGTCAGGAACAAGCAAAGTCGGCAACCAGAAACACAATAACATACACCAACAAGCAGAAACAGGAACCTATACAATGGCAAAGACAGGAAGGGGAAGTAGATGATGAATGCTCATTCCACCTCATTACCTCGGAAAAGGTTGTTATAGCTATCCATTCCTTTTCTTCACGGCGGTCCCCCCACTGAATTTTATAATGTCCACAGCACCCTATTAGTCCCCATATTGACTTCCTTATACATATAATGTCTGGCAGAGGGTGCTCTTCCCTACTCTGAGCCATGTCCATATTGTTCTAATCTATAAGTCTCCCAAAGATCCTTGTTTATGTGCCTCATATAGACCCATTGCCTTGCTCAATAACAATTTTAAAATTTTGACCAAACTCCTCACACTGTGATTACAGAAGTTACTCCCGACTGTGACTGACCCATACCTGACCGTTTTTATGGCCCATAAAGCCACTGATATAAACCTCCACAGGTTATTCACCAATATTCCTCTAATCAGGGTTCTAGGGTGGTGGCCTCCATGGATATAGAGAGGGCCTTCTACGCAATCTAGTGGCCTTTTCTGTGGAAGGTATTCAGAAGGATGGGATTCTCCTTGCTGTAGAGGGTACTCTATAGATATCCTACCACCTCGGTTAGGCTGGGGTGGCTTTTTCTCCTCTTTTTCACTAAATGGAGGTACTCATTAGGGCTGCCCACCCTCTCTGGCCCTGTTTGCCATTGCGATAGAACTGATGGCCGAGGTGCTCCATACTTCTCTGGACATTATGGGCCTTCATGTTGGCTGACTGGAGGAGAGGGTAGCTATCACATGCCTGGTAGCAGAGCCTGATATGATTAAGGAAGGCCTCTCTTACACCTCTGACTCAGTGCCCCTGATAGTGTAGACAGGAAGCGCAAGAGTACAGAGTGGCACAAGTGCCTGGAAGTCTTGCTAGCAGCAGGGCAGGTGTCTTCACTGGGCAGGAGAAGTTGTCAGATGGCTTCAGGAAGTAGGTACCTAGGCAGACAGCTGGTGCTGACAACAACAACCAGGGTAGCAAGGTCAGGCAGGCCGGGTCATACACAGATGGGATGGATCGGGTACAGGGCACAAGTTGGGTCTGGAATCGATCATTGAAACAGCAGTCAAAGGAGCAGACAGAAGAAGGGTCAGGGGATTAGCCGAGGTCGATGCAGGTGGGGTTCAGAGAATGGTCAGGACAAGTCGGGTCAGCTGGGTGTGTGCGTGCGAGTTAGCACGTACGCATATTTATTAGCCAGTGCCCAATTCTTACAAGCATGAAAGGGAATATGTTTTACCTTATGCCCAAAAGTTCTTGTTTTCTGGCACGCACATCCAGACATTGCCCCCTCCCAATGGGAAGCCTCTGGCTGCCCAACTGAGCTAGTTTCTTCATCAGTTTCTGATGGTTATGACTGAATGGATAGGTCTCTCAGCATGGATATTGCTTTCAGGTTCCCAAGAATTCTCCTCAGGTCAGTACCCTTTCCACCAAGTACTGGATCTGACTCCGTCTTTTCCTGCAATCCATGGTTGCCTCTACTTTGTATTCCTCTTCACCATTCACCATTACTGGCTCAAAAGGACCACTATTTCGTTCAGAGAATGGGTCCGGCACCGCGAGTTTCAGTAAAGTTATATGAAAAATAGGGTGAATTTTAAGGGAATCTGGTCACACCAACTCATAGGCAACATCATTTACAACATCATGGTAAATGGTCCCACATATTTAGGACCCAATTTCCTAGACGGGCACGCTAACTTCAAATTTGTTGTGGCCAACCATACCTACCCATCCCTCCAAGCAGCAAACGATTACTTGTAGGAACCTTCGCCACTTTAACCATTCTCTTCTCTATTCTGCTACTGACCCACCCTATATGACATAATCTCTCCCCTGTCCTGTCCTGATCTGGCCACCTCTGTCTACAATAGTTTACTCTCATCATCACTGGATGCACTTGCTCCTCTAACCACACGCAGAATCAAGCCCTGATTGTTGCAAAAAACGGACAACTCTAGAAATGTCAAGAGACATTGCCATGCTCTTGAACGACTGTGGTGAAAAACCAAATGCCTGCAGGACTTCACCATATATAAATCTGCCCTTCTAAAATACAATTCCTGCATCCATGCTGCCAAACAAGCCTACTTTGTCTCTCTTATTAAGACTTTGTCATCCAGTCCCCGTCGGCTCTTCTCAACCTTTAACTCTCTGCTTTCGTCCCCCACCCCCTCTACCCACTAACTTACTCACTGCCCAAGAGATTGCCTATCACTTCAAAGACAAGATTGATGCAATTCGTTAGGACACCTCCACTGTGCGTACATCTTCCCTACTCAACATACCTTGCCTAACAGCACATTCAACACTCTCCTCTTTTGAACTGGCTACTACTGAAGAGATTACAAAACTTTTCTCAGATGCCCACCTAATCAATTGTCCCTTGGATCCTGTTCCCTCGCAACTACTACGCTCACCCTCTTCTTCTATCCTATGCTCCCTCACTCACATCTTCAATCTCTCCCTCTCTAGTGGCACCTTCCCCTCCCCTCTAAAACATGCGCAGATCATTCCCATACTTAAAAAGCCCTCACTGGACCCCACCGACCTGAACAACTTAAGACCCATCTCATTTCTCCCATTCACCTCTAAACTTCTAGAACACTTAGTCTACAACCATCTTAGCTCCTACCTCAGTGAAAATAACCTCTTACAGTCTGGCTTTCGCTCACAGCACTCCACAAACTGCCTTACTAAAACTCACCAATGATTTACTAACTGCTAAAACCAATGGCCACTGCTACATACGCCTACTGCTTGACCTCTCTGCAGCCTTTGATACTGTTGACCACCAACTCCTTCTCAAAAAACTCCATTCCCTTGGCCTCCAAGATTCTGCTTTATCCTGGTTCTCTGCCTACCTATCACAGCGCTTCTTCAGTGTTACCTACAACTCTGTCTCCTTCTCTCCATAGCCCCTTTCGGTGGGGGTCCCCCAAGGCTCTGTTCTTGGACCCCTTCTCTTCTCTATCTACACCTCCTCCCTTGGTCACTTGATAACCGCCCACGGCTTAAAAAAAACACTTATATGAAGATGATATATGCACTCCTTCAGTCTCCTCTCGCATTACTAACTTAATAACTGACATATCAGCATGGATGATGCACCACTTCCTTAAACAAAATCTCTCTAAAACTGAGCTAATAATAAACCCCCCGCCCGTGCTCCCCTCCATGACTTTTCCATCAAAAGAAACAATGCAACCATCAGTCAAGCCAGGGTACTAGGTGTAATCCTAGACTCTGACTTGTCCTTTCAGCCTCAAATCCAATTATTGTCAAAAGACTTCACCTCTGTAACATCTCTAAAATTTGCCCCTTTTTAACCAATGAAACCACCAAGCTCCTCATTCACTCCCTCGTTATCTCTCGCCTTAACTATTGCAACTCCCTTCTCACTGGCCTGCCTCTCCATAGGCTATCCTATCTTCAGGCTATCATGAATGTTGCTGCCAGGCTTATCCACCTTACCCATCGTTCAGCGTCTGCCAACCCTCTCCTCCAATCCCTACACTGGCTTTCAATCGCCTAGCAAATTAAATTCAAAATACTAACCACAACATACAAAGCCATTCACAACTCTGCCCCGAGCTACATCACCAGTCTTGTCTGCAAATATCACCCAAACCGCCCTCTCCGCTCCTCCCAAGACCTCCTACTCTCAAGCTCTCTCGTCTCCTCCTACCATGCTAATCTCCAGGATTTCTCCAGAGCCTCTCCCATCCTCTGGAACTCGCTACCACAACCTGTCTGGCTATCCCCTACTCTTGCTACCTTCAGGCAATCCCTGAAAACTCATCTCTTCAGGGAAGCCTATCACACCTCCAGCTAATCTTTTACCACTTCCATCAGCTCATTCCCCACAGCTACAGCCTTTTGTACCACCTGCCCCACCCTATTAGATTGTAAGCTCTTCTGAGAAAGGCCCTCTTAATCCTCTTGTATTTTATTGTATTATAACTGTATTGTCTCCCCTTTATATTGTAAAGCGCTGCGTAAACTTTTGGCGCTATATAAATCCTGAATAATAATAATAATAATAATACCTGATCACCAGGTTCCAGGATCAGATCTCCCCACCTCTTTTTATCAAAAGACCTTTTATAGTCTTCTTGTGCCTTAGCCATTGTTTCTTGTAGCAGCTGATTATTAGAGCTGAAGAAGTTCACCGTATCTTGAACAGCTGGAATTGGACATTCGGGAGCTGTGGTGGTCAGGAATAAACTGTGAAACCCATAGTTGGTAAAAAAATGGAGACTGCCTAATGGCAGAATGTTCAGAATTGTTATGCGCAAACTCAGCTAATGGTAGCAGTGACACCCAATCATCCTGAAAAAAAGATGAGAAGCGGCGTAAATACTGTTCCAGTGTCTGATTGGTTCTTTCAGTTTGACCATTGGTTTGTGGTTGGTATGCTGAGGAGAATGACAGCTCGATCTTCAGGGTCTCACACAAAGCTCTCCAAAATTCAGATGTAAACTAAACCCTGTGATCCGACACAATATTAACAGGAAGTCCATGCGACCTATTTTTTATTTTACAAAGATTTGTGCCATCTCAAAAGCTGATGGTGTACCTTTCATGGGTACGAAATTTGCCATCTTCCAAGACCAAAAATATAGCAGTGTGGCCTTCAGATGGAGGGAGTTCAACAATGAAGTCCATCAAAATCATTTTCCAAGGTCTGGAATTGGCAGAGGTTTCAGCAGACCCCAAGATTTAGTCCTGCAAGTCTTGTTTTCGATACACGTAAAACAGGTCTCAACATATTTTGTACAATCTTCCTTTAGGCAAGTTTTGTGAATTCCGAAATGTCCTGCAAGGGCATGGTCATGGCAGAGACCAAGAGCAGCGACTTTACAGGTACAAAATGTTACCCTCATGCCATAACAGTCCATCCTTTACTTGCAATGTCATCCCAGAATGTGGCAAGATTTCTATAGATCAGTGATGGTGAACCTTGGCACCTCAGATGTTTTAGGACTACATTTCCCATGATGCTGATGCACTCTGCAGTGTAGTTGAGCCTCATGGGAAATGCAGTTCCAAAACATCAGGGGTGCCAAGGTTCGCCATCACTGCTATAAATGCTTGCTTGATCTGTGACAACAGGTCTCCCTGCAACAGAAGAAAGTTCCCAGAAAATATAGGATGGTATCTGGCAGAGCAGATTCTTTTGAGTCACCAAACATGCGGGAAAGAGCATCCGGTTTTGTGTTCTTTGACCCTGGCCTGTAAGTTATATGAAAGGCCAATTTCAAGAAAAATAACTATGGCCTGCCGTGGTTTCAGGCTTCTCGTGGCTCACAAATATTCCAGTGTATATCAAGATTGAGTCGTTGCCCCTTCCAACAGGTATCTCCATTCTTCAAGAGCGGCTTTAATTGCCAAGAGTTCACGGTCTCCAACATTGTAGTTCTTCTATGCAGGAGACAGCTTGCGTGAGAAGAATGCAACAGGGTGTAGTAAGGCCTTTGTCCCTTGACGTTGAGACAGTACTGCCCCTACTGCTGTTTCTGAAGCATCTACTTCTAGGACGTATGGTAGAGCAGGGTCTGAGTGCTTGAGTACAGGTGCAGAAGTAAAGAGTTATTTCAAGGATTCAAATGCGTACTGCGTCTCAGAAGTCCAATAAAACCGATTGCATTGTTTTGTCAGTTGAGAAATATGGGAAATTTCAGAGAATCCCTTCATAAACTTTCGATAAAAGTTTGCCAATCCTGCAAACCACGGTACCCCTTTCTTGTCTGTGGGAGCTGGCCAGACCAAAATGGCAGAAACCTTCTGGGAGTCCATCTTTATGCCTTCTGTGGAAAGGATTAGACCCAGGAACTGGAAACTCTGGCGCTCAAACCCACATTTTTGGGGTTTTGCGTATAGGCCATGCTGTCTGAGTCGGGCTAAAACATTTCTGACATGTCCCAGATGAGCCTCCAAGGTAGCAGAAAATATCAAAATGTCATCTAGGTACACAATGACAAATAAGTCCATGTAATCCCAGAAAATTTTGTTGATAAAGTGCTCAAAAGGTTGCCAGAGCATTGCAAAGTCCGAAAGGCATTACTAAGTACTCAAAGTGCCCGAAGCGGGTGTGAAATGTCACCCTCATGTATACACACCAAATTATATGCCCCACGTAAGTCCAATTATGTGAAAATGATGGCAGACCTGAGTCTCTGAAAAAGCTCTGGCACCAAGGGTAAGGGATAATGGTTCTTGATCGTGATTTTGTTCAGATCATGGAAGTCCACACAATGATGAAGGGACTGGTCCTTATTTTCTACAAAGAAAATACCTGCTCCAGTTTGGGATGTGGAGGGACGAATAAAACCTTTCCGCAGGCTGTCATCAATATATTCTTTAAGCATTGCAAGTTCGAGTTCTGTTAGAGGAAAGATTTGCCCGAAAAGGTATTTCGGCCCCTGGAAAAAGCTTTATCAGGCAATCGTATGGTCTGTGGGGAGGAAGAGTTTCTGCTACTTTCTTACTAAACACATCCAAGAAGTCAAGGTAAGCTGCAGGAACAGATGAACATGCTTCAGCATCAGAGTCTATACACAGCAATGAAGACAGGTGAGTTTGTGGCTTGGAGAGGCAATGCTGCTGACAATAGGGTGATAAGAACTTGATTCCTCCCGTACCCCTATTAATGCAGGGATTGGCCAAAAAGTTAGAGGGGCTTTTAAACTAGGTGATGGGGGGTCCAGATGTAGAGATAGCCAGTATTGGAGGCATTAGCGGTAGGGTGACTAGAATACCTAAACCCAAGGTAAGTAAGTTGCCAAATCCAAATTGCAGCCTCATAAAAACTAACAAGGAGATGGTTTGCGACTGGGCAAAACTACAAGGCTTGTACACTAATGCTAAAAGTCTGGCTAATGGGAAAACTGGAGCTTCTGATGTACGAGGAGGATTTCGATTTTGTTGGAATTTCAGACTTGGTTTGACAGCTCTCATGATTGTCTGGCAGCCATTCAGATGCATTCCCTATATCGCAGAGATAGGGAGGGTAAAACAGGGGGAGGGGTATGCCTGTATATCAAGAACAATTTGCAAGTGAATGTGAGGGACAATATCACTAATGGAGCTAGGGAGGAGGTGGAATCCTTATGGGTAGAGCTTCAAAGGGAGAAAACTAAGCGGAAACTAATAGTGGGGGCATGCTATAGGCCCCCTAACCAGAGGGAGGAGGGGAGGGGGACCTCCTATCACAGTTTGGAATGGCGGCAAGGATGGGAAGTGTCATTATAATGGGGGATTTTCAATTATCCAGATATAGACTTGGCGAAAGGAACCTCGCATTAGTCTAAAGCACACACGCTCGGATTATCCGAGGACCAGGTCCGTCGGATCATGTCCGTCATACTTTGTCCGATGTTGGTTTTGCGTACACACGGTCGGACAAAGTTGTCGGAAAATCCGATCATTCTGAACGTGGTGACGTTTGTTGCCTACGACGGGACTACGTAGAGGCTAGTAGCCAATAGCTTTGGTCTTGTAATGTGATCTGAGCATGCGTAGCACTTTGTCCGTCAGACAACCGTACACACGATCGGATTTGGTGTGATCGGACCGTGTTGTCGGAAAATCTATCCAGCAGGAGATAGGACTTTGTCCGTGGAACAATCCAACGTACACTGTCCGATGGTGCATACACACGGTCTGATTTTTCAACAACATTGTCCGATCGGACAGAATCCATGCAAAAATCCGACCGTGTGTATGGGGCTTAAGGCTCGCCATTTCCTAGATGTTTTGAAGGACAATTTCATGGGTCAGATGGTGAATGCACCAATAAGAAACAATTACTAGACCTATTGATTATTAACAATATAGACTTGATCATGGATGTGGAAATACGAGCCAACTTAGGAAATAGCGACCCCAGGTCAATTTGTTTCAGTATAAATCACAGAAATAGGAAGCATAAGGGTAATACAAGGACACTGAATTTCAAAAGAGCAAACTTCCCTAAACTGCGCTCTCTGCTAGACTATATTAACCACTAGCCAACCAGCTCACGTAGATATACTGTGGCAGGTTGGCTCTCCTGCGCGAATCGCCGTACCTGTACGGCAGATCACGCAGACGCGCTCTCGCTCCCACTGCACACTGCGATGTCCGCCGTCGACCCGCGATCACCTAATACAGAGGCAGAACGGGGATCTGCCTTTGTAAACAAGGCGAATCCCCGTTCTGACAGGGGATATGTCAGAGATCTACTGTTTCCAGTGATTGGGAACAGTGATCTCTGTCATATCCCAGTTAGCCCACCCCCTTTACAGTTAGAACATGCTGAGGGACCACATTTAACCTCATGATCGCCCCCTAGTGTTAAAGCCTTCCCTGCCAGTGTCATTTTTACATTGATCAGTGCATTTTTATAGCACTGATCCATGTAATATTGTCACTGGTCCCCAAAAAGTGTCATTTGGGGTCAGATTTGTCTGCCGCAGTCCTGTTAAAAATTGCAGATCACTGCCATTACTAGTAAAAACAGTCCCTAAATCTATCCCATAGTTTGTAGATGCGATAACTTTTGCACAAACCAATCAATATATGGCTACTGCATTTTTTTTTACCAAAAATATGTAGAATATATATCGGCCTAAACTATTGAATAAATGTGTTTTTTTATATATATTTTTTGGGAATATGTATTATAGCAAAAAGTAAAAAAACAAAAATTTTTTTTTCAAAATGGTCGCTATTTGTTTATAGGGAAAAAAAAAATGCAGAGGTGATCAAATATCACCATAAGAAAGCTCTATTTGTGTGAAAAAAAGGACATCAATTTTGTTTGGGTAGAGCGTTGCACGACCACGCAATTGTCACTTAACCGCTTCCCGACCACCTCACGCAGATATAATGGGGCAAAAGGGCATGTACAGGTAGAATCACGTACCTGTACGTTGCCCTTTAAGAGGCGGCCGGTGGGCGTGCGCGTGGGATACCCACGATCCTCTCACGGAGACGAAGAATGGGGAGATGCTAATGTAAACAAGTATCTCCCCATTCTCCCCATTCTTCCTAGTGACAGTGTCACTGATCTCTGCTCCCTGTGATCGGAGAGGAGATCAATGACGTGTCACACACAGCCACACCCCCCACAGTTAGAAACACGCCCCTAGGACACACTTAACCCCTACACTGCCACCTAGTGGTTAACCCCTTCACTGCCAGTGTCATTTACACAGGAATCAGTGCATTTGTATAGCACTGATTGCTGTATAAATGACAATGGTCCCAAAAATGTGTAAAAAATGTCCGATGTGTCCGCCATAATGTCGCAGTCACGATAAAAATTGCCGCCATTACTAGTAAAAAAAAAATATTAATAAAAATGCCATACAACTATCCCCTATTTTGTAAACGGTATAATTTTTGCGCAAATAATCACTTATTGCAATTTTTTACCAAAAATATGTATAGGCCTAAACTGAGGAAAAAAAATCGTTTTTTTTTTATATATTTTTGGGGGATATTTATTATAGCAAAAAGAAAAAAAAAATTTTTTTTTTTAAAATTGTTGCTCCTTTTTTGTTTATAGCGCAAAAAATAAAAACCGCAGGGGTGAACAAATACCACCAAAAGAAAGCTCTATTTGTGGGAAAAAAAGGACGTCAATTTTGTTTGGGAGCCACTTTGCACGACTGCGCAATTGTCAGTTAAAGCGACGCAGTGCCGAATCGCAAAAAGTGCTCTGGTCAGGAAGGGGGTAAATTCTCCTGGGGCTGAAGTGGTTAAAGCCACACAGTGCCATATCGCAAAAAATTACCTGGTCATGAAGGGGGCAAATCCTTCTGGGGCTGAAGTGGTTAAATGGGATAAAATCCTAGGAACAAAGAATGCAGAGGAAAAATGGGAGTGCATACTAAATAAAGGTATTGGCCAGTGAATTCTATTGGGAAATAAATTTAAAAGAGCTAAAAAAAAATCCTGGGTGGCTCAACTCCAACTTAAAAATGCATATTAAAGCAAAAGAAAAGGCCTTCAAAAAATACAAGGCTGAGGGGTCATTGTCAGCAACTTTACAAAGAATGCAATAATAAATGTAAGGGTGTAATCAGGGTGGCTAGGATAGAACACAAAAGGCACATAGCAGAGGATAGTAAAAAAAAAAATCCCAAGAAATTCTTTAAGTATATAAATAGTAACAAAGGGAGGCCAGAACATATTGGCCCCATAAAGGACGATGAAGGGAATCTGGTTACAAAAGATGAAGCGATGGCAAAGGTTTTTAATATATTCTTCTCCCCAGTCTTCACAAAAGAATGGGGGGGGGGGGGGGGGGTTCCTGTGTCTTTCTTCAACCTGATGAACTATGTAACTATATAAGAACCAAGACGGTAATGTTCATTTTCATAGCAAGTCACAGGAAGCACCCTCATGGCTAACAGAGGACAGAATTTGAAATAGACCAGAAAAACTTAACATAAATAAGTCGCTGGGACCAGATGGCTTGCACCTGAGGGTCCTTAAGGTAGTCAGGTGATAGCCAGACCACTGTTCTAATTTTTGTGGACAGTTTACTGACTGGAGAAAAGGCAATGTAGCACCAATATTTTAAAAAGGGCAGAGGTATATCCCTGGGAACTCAGGCCAGTTAGCCTAACATCAATAGTCTGCAATCTATTAGAGAGGATGATAAGGGACTATATACAAGCAGTGCCGATCCTGACCTCCCTGGGGCCCTAAGCAAAATTCTGCTGAGGGGCCCTCTACCTGACCCGTGATGCTGTGAGCTATGTAAACCATTTGCCATTGCCACACAGTCACACCTGACACTTCAGCGCTCCCAATACAATCCTCCCTCCTTTAAACAAAACAGTCAAAGAATAAGTACAACAATATAGAACAGACATGTATACAATATATATATCTTTACATATCTGAGTGTGGATCCCCCACTTACATCAGGGTCCCCAGAGAGCCACCCCTTACATCAGGATCCCCAGAGAGCCCCCCCTTACACCAGGGTCCCCAGAGAGCCCCCCCCTTACACCAGGGTCCCCCCCTTTACACCAGGGTCCCCAGAGAGCCTCCCCTTACACCAGGGTCCCCAGAGAGCCCCCCCTTACACCAGGGTCCCCAGAGAGCCTCCCCTTACACCACACCAGTGTCCCCAGAGAGCCTCCCCCTTACACCAGGGTCCACAGAGAGCCTCCCCCTTACACCAGGGTCCCCAGAGAGCCCCCCCCCCTTACACCAGGGTCCCCAGAGAGCCTCCCCCTTACACCAGGGTCCCCAGAGAGCACCCCCCTTACATCAGGGTCCCCAGAGAGCACCCCCCTTACATCAGGGTCCCCAGAGAGCACCCCCCTTACATCAGGGTCCCCAGAGAGCACCCCCTTACATCAGGGTCCCCAGAGAGCACCCCCCTTACATCAGGGTCCCCAGAGAGCACCCCCTTACATCAGGGTCCCCAGAGAGCACCCCCCTTACATCAGGGTCCCCAGAGAGCATCCCTATAAAGCCCCTCCTTACATCGGGGTCATTGCCCTTTACATCAGAGTTCCCCCTTGCACTGTAAGGTGGAATCCTGCATACTATGATGTAAAGGGGAACCCTGGGACTGTGGGGAGGACTCTGGTGACCAGAGAAAGAAAACACTAAGATAAGGGGGTTTACTGATAAGGGGGAAACCTTTATATCAGTGCCCCCTTACAATATTGTATTGACCCCCCCTAGACTGGCCTGGCGGTGCTGTCACTGACCTCCTCTCAGGTGCATCATGCAGGGCTCAGTCAGTCGGCTCCAGCTTGGTGGCTCTGGTTTTATCCCATAGTTTCCTCTCCACAGTCCATACATGTCTGACTTCTCCCATGACCCCCATCCTGGCAGCACTCCCTCTCTTGACTCAGGGGAGGTCAGAGGCTGCGGATGGGACAGGGGAGGTCAGAGGCTGTGGGGGGAGGGCAACAGGAGAGGTCAGAGGCTGCGGGGGAGGGCAACAGGAGAGGTCAGAGGCTGCGGGGGGGCAACAGGAGAGGTCAGAGGCTGCGGGGGGGCAACAGGAGAGGTCAGAGGCTGTGGGAGGCTGTGGGGGGCAACAGGAGAGGTCAGAGGCTGCGAAGGGGGGGGACAGGAGGTCAGAGGCAGGGGGGGGACAGGAGGTCAGAGGCTGCGAAGGGGGGGGGACAGGAGGTCAGAGGCTGCGAAGGGGGGGGGGACAGGAGGTCAGAGGCTGCAAGGGGGGACTGGAGGTCAGACGCTGCAAGGGGGGGGACAGGAGGTCAGAGGCTGCAAGGGGGGGACAGGAGGTCAGAGGCTGCAAGGGGGGGGACAGGAGGTCAGAGGCTGCAAGGGGGGGACAGGAGGTCAGAGGCTGCAAGGGGGGGGCAGGAGGTCAGAGGCTGCAAGGGGGGGACTGGAGGCCAGACGCTGCAAGGGGGGGGACAGG